>OW121850.1:22991772-24241772 GCA_933228895.1 Platycnemis pennipes | reverse complement strand
TAGGCTAAGATTTCAGTATTTTTCAAAGTAATTTTGATGGAACTATGGGGACCAGCTTCCAAAAGCAAGTTTGAGTGAAATGATAAATGATTATTAATCGATGATAAATAAGTTTCACCTGAATTTGATGACACCCATCTGAGATTCAGAGAGTTGTTTTGGCCATCACAAACTCCTGTTGACCAGCTTTTCTTGTTTTGTTCAACAAGCTGCAACAAATGAATATAAATTAAGAAAACTGCATTAATATAAAACACAACTGAAACCTTAGCTATTTAATGTATAGGGTGGCCATCCATTCCGTTCTGCAGATAGGAAACTGCATAAAATCCATTAGTCAAAATGCAATCATGGTAATTTTCTTAGCCTTAAACAAGCATTGTTTGACCCTCTGCTCTTCTGCCATATAATATAGCTATTCAATTCCCGCAACATATTAAGGAAACTTTGCATGAGCACTCACTCAGGGCCAGGGTTGCCATATTTGCCAAGGGACAGGTGTGCTGTCGTGGAAATCATGATGTGACATAATCAACAACTAGTGAACTTCCTTTAACAATGATTCTATGGATGTTATATCAGCATCACAGGGCTGTTTATTAATAAATAATAAATATCTTTACCAGTATATTACATATACTGAAAATCAGATTTTCTTTCCTTGCGTGGGACGCGGGACATTTAGCACGAATACGGGACCGTCCCGTAAAATCCGGGATGTCTGGCAACCCTGCTAAGGGCAGGCATTCACTTTGATGATATCTGTGTTAAAAAATATTTAGAATATTACATTGTGTAGGTTGCCAAAAACATATGCATATAAGAGTATTATTTTGATTTTTTGCCTACCCCAGCTACTATGGTCAGAGTTCTGTTTCATTCTAGAAATGTGGCTATCTCAAGTACACTGTATTCTCTAGAAAAATATTTGGAATTTAATTTCTCCACTCTGAAATTTAAAATCTTTTCCTTTAGGTTTCGAAATACTTTTACATTTTTGCACAATATTTCTTGTTTTCTTTTTTATCTGCAACAACATGCATCACAATGACAACTCACATCATAATCTTCCTCCCATTTACTAGATGGAAAGGGTTATTATTCATATCATTTCAGTTATCCTAACTTGAAAAACTTATTTACTATCTATCCTAAAGTAAATCCCCTTCTCCTTTTTTGTTTTCATTAACCTTAGTACCAATGGGCAATAATTGTAGGAATATTTAGTTAATTAATTCTCTAATTAATTTTATCTAAGGTCAATCAACTATTGTCATTGGGCAAGAACAAGACTGGATTGGAGGAGGATTTAGTGAAACAGAATCATTTATAGGAAGAATGACAATGATTACCTTAGAGAATAAGGTAATCTCAGCAGAAGAAGCTTTACAACGAGCGGTTATGTGCAAATCTGGAGATAGGAAGTCCCTAATATGGGATTGGGCTGATTTCTTGACAGAGATACATGGAAATATTGAGGTAAGTTGAAGTAAGTAATAATTGCAGGCATAACAATAAGCACTTAAATAAATGAAATTGGCATTGTAGTCACATGTCTACAGCACAATATCTACACTCTATGGATAGATTATTTTACTTAAGCTGTAGATTCAAAATCAGCATGTAAAGATAACTGTGTTCAACAGCAGGCCAGTCTTATTGATGAAGATATAGCCAGGCAAAAAATTAGCCCAGTAAAAAGTGAAAATCACGCATCAGAGTGGAAGGCCACCTATTTTCCTTGTGGTTTCCAAAAAAGAAATGCCCCCTGAAAATGACTCAATTTGGGTTTAGCTGGATGGATCCAAAGAAGCCCCTCCAAAATTTGAACTCAAATCAGTAGCCCAATGCACTACTATGTATAATACCCAGCCACTGCATGACGTCCAATGGACGTCCATTTAACATCCTGACATCCATAAGTCCCTTATGGACATCCATTGGATGTTCATTGGATGTTAGGAAAAGGACATCCCTAAAAGGTCCATGCAGGACATCCTTTGGATGTCAGGAATAGGACATTCTGTGGATGTCAGGAAAAGGACATCCATTGGATGTCAGGAAAGGACATCCATTGGATGTCAGAAAAAGGACATCCATTGGATGTCAGGAAAAGGACACCCTTTGGATGTCCATCCAATGCCATGAAAATGACATCCTAAAAACGTCCATGCAGTTACATCAATATGCAGGCCAGGAAATGATGTTCAAAGTTTTAGTTGTAAATGAGCATTGAAGGGTAATCTCGATATACACAGGCCTGCTGCATGGGCCGAAAACTACTCTGTTATGTCAAGAAAGAAATAAGAACGAAAAGTGTTGCTCAATTGTTTCCCCGGCTTGTTTATAAGATTTTTATTGTTGATATTTGTATGTTTGTTTGCGGTTGGGAGTGTGAAACGTGCTGTTTTAATCGTACTTGCGTTTATTTGCATTATTTGTGCAATATTACCATTTTATATGTTTCGTTGTGGTTTTGGAATCCTACGACGGTGAAGTGCACGGTGGTAAAACAAAATTAGACAGGTGAATAACATGCCTATTTCATTCTTTACCTTGGCGTACTAGGTTTCAAGTTAAATTCCTTCCCATTTTCTCGTAACTGTTATCAAATACTTTATATATTTTCTTTGGGTTTATATATGTATATATACATATATGTATTTCGCCAGCAATCTTTACCTTCGGGAAAACTTGAAAGCTGTGTTTTTTTTAGTTTCTATTTTTTTTAGTTTCTGTATCTCTTTTAGTTTCATTGTGATTCACTTTGTATTCGTGGTTTAATGGCTGCCGAGAACATTTTGAATTAAGAAAACCCCAGTAGCGTTATTAGCATGCAGTGCTGCTAGCTTAGAACCAAATTAAGTTCCCAACTTAATTGAACATATAGGTAACTTTTAGTGACGACAATTTTCATGCCTCACACTAATTTTTTTAATTACGTAATTTTTACGCAATTATGACCGCACTGCATATGGGTTAAGCATCTGTAGATCCCAAGAAACTGAAATATTTGCCTACATCCTTTCAAAGCCTTAAATAGGATGTCCATTGGATGTCCACAAGAGGCAAATTTAGACATCCATAGGATGTCCTTAAATGGACATCCATTGGATGTCCACAAGTGGGACATTTGGACATGCATAGGATGTCCATTGGACGTCAAATGATGTCAGTAACATCCATGCGGGACATCCAATGGATGTCCAATGGACGTCAGTGCAATGGCTGGGTAATAATAATAATAATAGATTTATTTGCCCAGAGATACAAAACAAAAGGTTTCCCAATGTGAGTACATAAGGCACGCCATAAAAAAAATACACATAGGTACAATCTAATTGGTAGATGAAAGGTAGTCATTGACAGAGTAAAAACACTTATCAAGAAGATAACTGGTTACTTGCTTTTTAAACACCATGAGTCTTTTTTCGCTTTTTATAGTTGGCGGCAAATGATTGTACAACTTTGCACACATTAAATAAGGCCCTTTCAAAGTTGTACTTAGGGTTGACGCTAAAATATGTACATTGTCACAACTTCTTGTTTTATATGTGTGGTAGTATTTATTTGTTTTAAAATCAGTTAAGTGTTTCCTTATATACAGAACAGCATTATAGATATACACAGAAGTAAAAGTCAGAATCCCCAGTCTCTCGAAAAGAGGCTTACAATGTGCCCGATAAGACTCATTACACATGGTCCTTATCAACTTTTTTTGAATTAAGAATATACATACTATTTGCTCTTGAGGAATTTCCCCAGAGTATGACACCATATGAGGTCTGGGAATAAAATATACCATAATATAGAGTTTTGAGTACATTAAGGCTGATAGTATGTTTCAAAACAGATACAAGATAAAAAACTGAGTTTAACTTTTTGGACAATTTTGAGACATGCACATCCCACTTAAGATGTTTATCAACATGAATTCCTAGGAATTTTAACTCTTCCACCACATTAAAATCACTATTCATAAAAAGCTGGGAGCAATTCTCACATCTGTTGCTCTTGGCTGAAAAAATTGCAGCTTGTGTTTTTTGACAATTTAATACAAGATCATTACCACTGCACCAATTCAACATTTTTTGTAGTACCTGTTCACTAGAAACTATCAAATCATTCACTGTTTTGCCAAAAGTTACAACACTCACGTCATCAGCAAAAATCACACAATTTTTTTCAACAATTGGTATAAGGTTCAAAGGTAGGTCATTAATGAAAATCAGAAATAGTATTGGACCCAACACTGATCCTTGTGGCACACCTTTTATGACTTCCTTTGAGGAAGATAAATATACAACTCCATCTTGTTTATAGGCCACCTTCTGATATCGCCTAGATAGATATGATCTTAGCCAATTTAATGCTACCCCTCTTATGCCCAACAGTTGGCATTTTGAGAGTAGTTTTTCATGATTTATCATGTCAAATGCTTTACTCAGGTCGAAATAGATACCCATAACTTTACATTTCTTATTAATATGCTGTAGAATGTGGTCGACTGAATTGAATAAAGCTTAACCCAGCCACTGCATGATGTCCAATGGACGTCCATTTAACATCCTGACATCCAGAAGTCCCTTATGGACATCCATTGGACGTCAGGAAAAGGACATCCCTAAAAGGTCCATGCAGGACATCCTTTGGATGTCAGGAATAGGACATTCTGTGGATGTCAGGAAAAGGACATCCATTGGATGTCAGGAAAGGACATCCATATACAGCAGAATTAACCTCTAATTAAGGAATTGTATTTCATTCTTAATTAACTGTTTTCATGATTGAGATTATGCAGTTGATATTAGACTATAAACGCACAAGTGCAACAAACGCACGGGATTAATGCTGAAGAAATAACATTATAATAGTGAATTAAACGTACAATACCACATGATGACTTCATAACATAAAGAAAACTTACTTTTTGTTCTACGCCAAGCAAATCTCAAACCTTGGATATCGCTTATATTATATCGCTTATATTGGTGCAAGTATAAAGCAAAAGTATGCATCAATCGCTAGCCTGGAAATTGATAAACGCTATTATTTAATTAAATCACTTAATTGTGCACATTTTTCACTCCCTAGCGCGTGCTGCACATTTATATTAGTCATTAAACCCAAAATCTCTATTAATAGTATAAACATACCTGAAAATTATTCCAATGGAAATGGGAAGTGAGACTCACGATACGGGCTACAGCGAGATCAAAGTCGTCTATAGGATAACAGACGATACGTCCATAGCTATACCGGCTGATACTGCGAACCGTAATAGCATATGTCGCCAAAACAAGGGATATCGTACGATATCAAGCTTACTATCGTACGTTGAGGTATTGTGCGGCAGCTAACTGGAAACTTAATAGCATTTCAGATATCATACGATAGGAATTTCGTTTCCAAGGCGTATCGTACGCTATCTCCGTACGACAGAGAACCGTAATTGGCACCCAGGTTGAAAGAAAACCTTATGATGCCACAGTGCACACTTAGTAAAATTAAAGTACATTTCAATGTTTTAAAACTTTTTAAAAACTTAAAACTAAAAAAGTTTTTTAATTCTTTGCCCCAAGAGGCCAAAAATATTCCCATTCCCAGATATAAGACAGTTACTCAATGTTGGCTGATAACAAAAGCCTTCTATTCAATTGATGAATATCTTGCCATTAAAAATCAGGATATTACCTATATTCTAATATCCTTTTGTATTTGTTGTGTTGTATCTGTATGGGTGTGTGTACTTGTATGTAACTTTTAATTATGTTGTATTTTGTGTGTGTCGTTACTTTTGACAAGGACTATTGGAGATGTACATTGCTTAATGTTCAATAAAATCTATCCAATAAATATTGAGTTTTTCATGTTAAATGCCCCAATCAACAGGAATTACTCTCATGCACCACTACCTCTTTCATCATCTTTGAAATGACTTTGCATGCACAATATCAAATACCCTTGATTGGCCAGCATATCCCAGCCAGCACAAATAAACATTTTACCTTCAATTTATTTGAAATTTACGTAAATATGTCGTAACAGTTTATTTGTTTACAAGTTGCTCACGTAAACTTCTAAGATGCATCTCGTAAAAATCGCGGCCACATGTCGTCATCGTGGAGTAAGCAACACAGAAGCGGTTTACCAGAACGTCCGCCATAATGCATACGCATCAAATACTTTGTTTGCCATATATACCTATTCCCTCACTATGTATTAAATGTGCAATTAAATCCAGTGTACCACGTATAAAAATTTTCACGAATAAAAAGGTAAAAAAATAAAACTACACATGCATCACTAGCATCGCTTTCACTCCTAGGTTGCTCATGGAATCGAACCCGTGTTGATCGCTTCATATCTCGGCACGCTACCACCAGGCTAACTGCTTCGTTGATACGGGTATTGTCAGATGGCTAGTTGTTGTGACTGGGTTCATGCATGAACTTGCGCCGGTTCATGAATGCGAAGTAAAGTTTTAATAGTTGATTATAGCTATAATTCATTACATAACTATAAGTTAAGACTATCGAAGGAACTGAAGTGATGATTTACAATCGAATTTGCTTTCCTAAATTGTCGAACACATGAATCCTTCGTTAATTGTGCTGGAGTGACAATACCCCTTAAAAATATCTTTGAAGATTAAAAATTAATTTCTCTTCAGCAATGGTTATGATTACTGGTGAGCACCAATTAACTACTAGTGAATGATGATTAATTACTAATATTTGCAGTGATTACCTACTTATTGCAAGGGAGCTCAGGGGTGGATTTTGGAACAAATATCAAACTGCTATCTCATATCGGCGATCAGCTTGAAACATACATACTCCACATATAATGAAAAAGATACTTGAAACTACTTCATGTATCTACATGTTAACTTTATTATCCAAATATTTTCATTAAACATACGCGCAGAGTATAATCTATGACATAATGCTGTAAATTTACTTTTCTTATCGGCCCACACTCGTAAGAATCACGTAAATTCGTTTACGTGTGCGGTTAAAAAACAGTTTACGAGATGCTTACATAAGCATTAAGCATTTACGTAAACATGAAATAACACGGGGAGATTATGTTTACGTATACACACACACATTAAGTTTACGAGGATTTTACGTAAACATGTTACCGTGTGCTGGCTGGGATATCTCTGAAATGACTGAAAAGCTTTCTGCTGATATATTCATGACTATGTAGTCTTGCTCCAGTTGCTTTCACTTATGCAGTAAAATCCCTCTATTTTGCCAAATTCCATGCCATGTTACCTAAGGAATTATCTTTTGGGGCAATAATTCTGTCTCCACGAAAGTTTTTTCTCTGCAAAAACAAGCATCAAAGCCCAACAGCAGGTCTCCATTCACACCCCCAGGAAACCACTCTTCATATGCCTAGAAATCTTAATACTCCCTAGGAGGTAGGAATCTTACCAGAATATTCCTATTTTCACATGCTCAATCCAAGACAAGACTAAAATTATTGCTGATATGAAAATCCAATTGTAGTACCCGAGTTTCTGTAAGATGAAATTATTTAATTTTAAGATTATGTAATTAAGTGTATATGTTTTTCTTATATCTTTGTTCGTCACTGTTTTGATGTCAATTGTTACCATGCACTTGTATTTTTATGACATCTGTGGTATATGTGTATACCTTACAGAATGTAATGAATATTATTGTCACTTTTCGTAACTTCCACCTCCAAGTCTCCGGCATGCATCAGGTTTCATTGCTGCCATAATGGCCAGAATTTTCTGGAAGATAGTATCTCTGATAGCAACTCTTTTTCATGACCTTGCTCCAAAGCCAACAGGTTTTTTTCACAAAGACTCCCATAATGATGTTTTGGTCATCAATGGTGACCATCAACAGGAAAATAGGTTTCAGTAGAACTTGTCTCGGGAAGAACTCCGTGGTGGGCCACTGTCCAAGAGCAAGTGATGATAGTTACTATCTCCTAGAAAATTCTCACAGCCAACAAGCATGCTTAATTGTCACATAATGGCCAGAGACTTGAATTATTATTATTATCCACATAATGATGAATGCAAAATATCCTTTTCAAATTACTTCAGAAAGAAAGGAAAAAGAACACTAAAATCTTTAGACATGATATGAAACACAAAACATTAATAACTAATGGACAGTACAAAATATGAAGCATTCTTTATTGGTCTTCTTATGGGGATGAGGAAAACCAAAATTAAGGGACTAACTATAATAAACCTTTGCAGAACCACCCACTGATGAGCACACCAGAGGAAGAATCCCACAGAGGAAAAATAATGCATCTGCTCATGGACACAACCCTGGGTTGGGTTAGGGTCCCAGGAAGTGCTTTAGCCTGTTAAACTACTAACTTATCCCCCCCTCCCCTTGAGTGGATTTCTAAGGGTTTTAAAGTAACAAGGTTTTTTAAGATTACTTTAGATAGCTACTATGCTAACGGTGGCCAGTTTACGTGGTCCCTTAAATTTGTCACCTACTTGTTTAAAGTTCAGGTTTTTACCTTTTGAATAGTGTTAATGTCCTTGATGCTGATTACAGCTCTGTGATAAGGACTGTTTCATGATATGGTATATTTGGCAGTTCATTAAATATCTTATTATGTACATACTTTCTTAGACTTAAAAATCCAGAGAGGGGAGGGTGCCTAGGAAGCTTAATTGGCACCTAGATACTCCGCGTAATATCGGGGGATCTGGGTTTGAGTCTTAAGTAATGGTTTTCCCTAAATGGAATTCTTGAACAAGTGGGAAAAGGGAGAACTATTAGTGAGGCATAAAGTTATATGGATATCTGCATATTTGGATTATCTGCTAGGTATTAACACTAGAATGCCAGAGGGGTCATTTTTAAGCCCTTTTGCTTTTTCAACACGGCTGTTTCCCCCAATTTTTTTTTAAACGTATTTTTATTTGTGACTTTTACTTCCTTCAGGCAATGAGTATTACTTCAAAAACATTTCATGTAGCCCCCACCCATTCGGAAAAATTTGTATTTTTACCTTTGATGCCCACAGTTGTTTTCGGCTGCATACCCCGCCCGATGCTACTCTCCTCCATACACGCTACGACATGCGGTTTGTTCTGTGCACTGTGCAAGGTAGGCAATCCAGGAAAAATGTGTTTCGCAAGTCACCTGGCATCACCGCTCATGCCAAGCACTGCATTGATCAAACAGCCAAAAGTGGCTGGCGACTGTTAGTTAGTGAGAGTATGCTGAAACATATTCAAAAATGTAGGTACTGTGACACAGGCTTGAGCAACATTGCAAAATGACTCAAGGTCAGTTCTCCTACAAGAGCTTGACGCGTTTTTGGGAATCTGAGTCATCCTGGGAGCGACTGAAGCCCATTCTTTGCCACCAAGATCTCTCTAGTCTTTGAAATATGTCTTTCCTAACATTCAGAAAGCTATGTCTCAGAACCACTTTGAAGAAATTCTGAGGTTCTCCCAATTAGACATCAGGTCCACCATGCCCAACCGCTTGCAGAATGATAAGTTCACTCTCATATCTGAGGTTTGGAACAAATTTATTGAAAATTGTTAAGCTAAAGCTACATCCCAGGGCCTTAGGTAAGTGTTGATGAGCAATTATACCATTCAAAAGCCCGGTTCAGGTTCCTCCAGTTCATGCCCACAAAACCTGACAAATATGGGCAAAAGTTTTGGTTGGCTGTTGACAAAGACTTCAAGAAGACAGTGAATGCGTTTCATTCCCTTGGCAAAGATGACATGCATGCAGACGATTAGCGTCTGGGCAATTATGTTGCTGAGAAGTAGATGTCCCTATATGTCAATAAGGGGTGTAACGTGACCTGCGACAACTTCTTTACATCACTCACATTGGTGGCCTGAATATCATGAAGGCCAAAGACACGAGCCTTGTTGAAACGTTGAATCCCATAGGGTGTAAAGTTCCAGCTGAAGTGAAAAAGACAAAACTGCATCTTCATAACATTCAAATTTTGAAGTGCAATGACCTGACAGTCACACTTTATCAAGGGAAAACCAAGAAAAAGGTACTTCTTCTGAGCTCACTCCACCCACATAATGAGATTGGTACAGATGAAAAGAAGATACCTGAACAGTGGTATTTTATAACGAGACCAAGTATGGCGTGATGTTGTTGATCAGATGGCTTGAAAATGCACAGTAAAATCATCCTGCATTTGTTGGTCTGTGCATATATTTTCGAATATTCTTGATCTTACTGGAATTAACGCCCATCTACTTTACAAAGAAACTCATCCATTCTAGAATTTCCAGAAGGGAATTTTTGCCAAACATAAACCTTTCTGAAAATTGTCATCATCATCCGTTAAAATATGAAAATGCATAAAAATACTACTGAAAACGACGCATTTGCTGAGCAATACAATCAAAAAACAGTGAGGGTCAAAAATGATCCCTTAGGCATCCAAGGAGGTGCGCAACCTTCAGGCATTCTAGTGTTAATAATAGGTAGGGACACTGAACAATGGTAAATAAAAATCATCAAAAGCGGTGTTTAAAATGACAAATGCGGTAAATAAAATCGTTTTAAAAAGGTGAAAGCTGTGTTTAATGTTGGGAAAAAGGAGTCTTAAAGGAAGGGTTTTTTAAAATATTATTAATAAATACTCCATACCAATGTGAACAAACTGTTAATTACATACATTTGAGATCCAATACAGAAGTTATGGCTACCCTAAGCAACATAAAAAACACAGTAGGCAAAATTAAGTTAAAGGCAAATTAATGAGATAATGGTAATAACAATAACAGAGTGGAGTAGTGGACTGCAGGTAATGAAGTTCGATTCTTACGCTGTTTAAAATTTTTCTTTCAACCATTGAATAAAAAACTTTATCATCCTTCATTTCCAACCTTTGTGTGTGGATACCGACTTTTTTGTACTTCTATCGCTTCAACTAGATTTACAAATGCGTTACTCAAAAATACACTGTAAAGTTAACCTAATGATTCCACGATTTAATTCTGTAATATAAATTTTTTCCAATCATTTCCTTTCGCCTAATTTAATTATTTTTTTTACTTATAATATGGCATGAAATTTCTGATAACTTACTTTTTTTAACAGCCTACAAGCATTACCCTAGGAATACAGCACGGCTGTATTCTTAGGTAGTGTTAAGGATCGAACTCGCGACTGGCAGTACACTAGCCCTCATTTTTAACAACTACGCTCTCATAGGTTCACGGGAATCTGGCGAATGTAGGCGACCCGCATGACATTCGGCTTAATTTTTTTCTCACACATCCGAGCCTATGGAGAAAAAGGTCAATACGAGTATTTTTTATTTTGTTTTCACGCTTGTGGCACGGAAAAAATCTTCTTCTCATTTCGTGACCCGAGTTACTTAACTCTCCTAGTTGGTATCTACCATACGTGCATTCCATTCGCGGGGCGTATCGATCACGAGGCCGCGAGATGTTAAAATCTCCGATCCGGATCGGAATTTTTACTGTCTCTGGATATGATTTCAGTAGCGAATGAAATGAAAGACCCGTGGTTCTTTGGATCCGACTCGACCATCCTTAATTTATGAGTGGTACGTTTGTAAATCTAATTTAAACAACAAAGTCTAATAAAGTGTGTATTCGGATGAAATGCTTTGAAATTGAATATGATAGCATTTTTGATGCAGTGACTGAAAGAAAAAATTAAACTGCGATTGGGATCGAACTTCGCACACTACACTAGCTCTCGTTTGATGCCTGATCCCGGCGAATGTAGGCTACCCGCATGACTTCCTACGTATTTTTTTCCCGCGATACCGGGGTAATGGGGGGGAAAAAAGTCATATATCTTTATTTTCCTTCTAGTTGCACGGGAACGTTTTCATCTAATTACGTGACCTTAGTTACACATCCTCTTCTTGTCAATATCTACCGCACCTACATTCCATCCACGGGGCACTTCGATCGCTAAACCGCGAAAATTTAAAATCTACGATCCGGATCCGATTTTACTCCCGTGTCTTTGGATCCGAATCCGGTACCGAGAAAAATGAAAGATCCGATCCGGTCATCACTAAAGAAAATAATTCATGCTACAAAAATTCGGCATTTGCAAAATATCTCAAATTTCGTTAAAAAAAATCGCGTTTCAAAGAAGACACGGTTATTTCGCGATTAAACCCAAAAAGTCGCTTATTTTGTGAATCCTGTCGCAAAAAACGTTTCGCGAAAATGTCATGTCCCTAATAATAGGCTATAAATTTTGATTTTCTTATCCTCTTAAGTCATTATATCACTACACAGCTAATGCTTTATTTTGAATTCCTTGAAACATTCAATATCCAACAGTAATGGGGCGTTTACTCAGAACCGAAATCGCAATTTTGTACACAAAATCGTTAGATGGAAACGAAAAATGAATGCTAGAGAAAAAATGAATCTTCTAACCCAAGCCATTCACTCATAAATCAAAAATTAAAATAAACAAAAGTTGACACCCACCGAAGAAGCTACTTTGAGATCATTGGTGTCATTTACCTTCCATTTAGGGGAAGGGAAGATAGTGGAGGGGGGATATCGGAAGTTCTGCTTGCACAGATCCTGTCATAACCACTTCTACTGGCAGAGTCAGCTGTGTGTCCCCCATTGCAATAAGGAGTAATTGCTTTGCGGGCTCAGTTGTGATTGGACGAAGTGGATGACGTAAGAGGTCGATGCACGCCAACCTTTCCGAAAGGGTTAAAAACATCAGTTTTTTGTTGCTTATAACTCGAGAACTGATTGATGGATCAAAAAATGAAAGAATACGGGTCTTTTTATTTTACAAACTCTACCTGATTCCACCATTAAAAAAATTTAGTATACCATTATGGCACATTACAACTTGTTACTGATCAAATTGTTTCTTATATCCTTCTTCTCATCCCTATCATGTTGACAGCATCATAAGAACAAAATAAAAGAAGGAAAAGCCATATGGCCATAGCCATACAGCTACAGTATACTATTGACCATATTATGCTCAAATGGATTTTTTCAATTGGTCATGTCATTGACTTAGGTACTGGAGACACAATAAAGGTGTGGCTGGCAATAATAGAAAATATTGCTGGTTTTCCTTGTAAATATATGTACTGTGAATTATCCTAAGCATCAGGTTTTTGCTTTTAGATTATAGATTCATTATATAAGAATGAAGTTTTACCTTTAACCTGATTGCAAATAAAAAAATTGTTTTTGTACACTCCAAACAGATTGAATCATCTAACCTATGCCAAAAGTGTACCATTCCTTCTTCACCAAAGAATGGTAAGGTTGCTGTAATGGATGAAGAACATTATTCAATTGAAGATGAAAGAAATGGCGGACTACTGATAAAATACATTTGCAATCCTGGATTCACCATTAGCAAAGGACAGGAAACAAGGCATTGTCTCAGCAATGGTACATGGGATGGCAAGCAACCTTCATGCAAACGTTAGTACCGAATATTTACATGATGAATCAAATGGCAGAATAAATGAACCCCAAGGGCAAATAGCTAGATATCAGCCCATATTTTTTAAAAATTATATAGTAACCTTGTTGAATTACCTAAGTACCTACTTAACCAATTTAACATAAGCATGCATTTTAACAGTGACTGATTCTTAATTATAAGGGATGCTGACCTTGCATCTCTGAACATTACATGAAATTATGATGGATGGATGAGTACTGTTGGGTGAAATGCTTTTGTTAACTTCATACAGCTGCCATATTCATCACATGGCAGCTGTATGAAGTTCCTAAAATGAAAAAGGAGTTTTTCACAGCCATTAAGTAAAATAATTTTTTCAGCAATATTAACAATGCAGAATGTAAGAACCATTTCCAAATTGCAATAACTACAATAAAAGAGTCATTTCTTCAGCTTTCAAAGATTACAAAAAAGAATTAAATATTCGGATATAAGTAATGCATGAAAAATATGAACTTACACCTACCTGAAACTCAGATAAGTCTACATGTAGTATGGAAGGCCTACAAACTAGTCCACTTCAGATTAAATCTAGGTTTTTAAATGATACACTGAATAAAAGATGCACCTTTCATAAATCACACCATTTTCAGATTTTTGGGATATTAATACATGATGTAAATTTGTCACAATGTAGGTACATCATGTGACACCATAGAATCAGGAGCACAACGCAGAACCAACCAAACTATTATTAACATCTTTCCAATGAAGTGTAAGGGAAGAAAAAAGCATGACCTCAAAGAACTGAATGGAACAGAGAGTGAAGACTTGTTAGACCATCATGAGTTTCATGATGAGAACATTATGAATGCAAATTCATCTACTGGAGGGGAGACTTTCAGTTATGATATTAAAGAAAAACTTCCCAAAAAGATTATTAATGATTCCTTCAGTGCTGATGATCATGTAAAGAATGGAGATTCTAAGAATGAAGAACTGGATGGATCAAATGAAGGAAGTCCTCAAAGTAGTGAGATCGAAACAAAATGTTTGGGTCCTTTAGGAATGGGCAGACTAAATGACAAGTGGATAAGTTACAGTGAAGCTCATAATCTTTTGAATGGCCAGGGGAACAACAACCATAGACAATTTTTGTTCACTTTTGGTACTAAATTGTATGTTTCATGTGACAATGGTTTTGAGTTAATAGGTGCTAGTGAAATAGTGTGCAGTATAGGTGGTAATTGGAGGGAAATGTCAAAATATCGAGGATCAAACTTAAATTTTGAGGAAGGAGAAATAGTGCCAGTACCATTATGCAGTCCCGTCAAATGTGGTTCTCCACCTGACATTCAACATGGAGAGTGGGAGTTGATGGAAAGGAAGCGATGGAATAAAGGAGAAGGGCTAAAATGGCTCAGGGTTGAAGGAGGGCTGGGGTATGAAGAAATTAAAATTTCAAGTAATTTTTCCCAAACAGGGGAAAATGATGACGGAACTCAACATTCAGACATAGAAGAATTCAAATATGGAGACATTGCCGAGTATGATTGTGAATATGGATATGCTTTAATAGGGCCTCAATCCCTTCACTGCTCATCAGATGCATCTTGGATATGGGGCCTAATTCTGTAAAGTCGAATTCGAGATTCCGACGTCACAACAATACCCATATATGGAAAAAATGTCATAGTTTGTAGTACAAACCGTGCTCCCTTGATGCCGCGACGGTCGTTCCGGCTCAAGGCGACGGAGTCGGATCATTTTGCGGATCATTTCGTTCATAATCCGTCGCCAAATATTTTCTGGCGAGCAGGCGCTGCCTTCGCGGTGGGCACCTATAGAAGCTTCGATTGTAGCATACGACTTGTTGATATTTATCGCGCGGGATACAAGGTGAGAATGTATTTAATTCTAGCTAATGATTAAATCTTTCATGTCTCCGTTTCCTTGCTGCTTATACAGTTAGAAGTATATAAAACTATTTGTTTTGTTTTCAAATGTCGCCATGCAATGTTTTTGTTTAATTTTGCTTAATAAATTGTCAGGTAGAGTAGACATATAGGATTGTTATTCGTGTAAAACTTCTACGTAAGATTTTAATGCTACTGCAGGGTCAATATATATTATTGAGAGGTGATGTTATCATGTTGGAAATCACATTGTTTGAGCAAATATCATTTTGCTGCCTTGCTTTGTATGAGTACCTTTCTTTGTGTGGTTGTGTTCTACCGACAAATTCTGATATTGTATGGACGTCCCCCCTGTGTGGTGGCTTGCAGGGTATATGTAGATGTAGACGTCCTTTGGTCTTCGGACACGTAAATTATCGCAGGATATTGAACGATTGTTACATATTTGCAATTGCTAATGTGATATCATCCATTATAAATCAATGTACTACATATATGTATATGTCTATTTATAAATAGAAACAATAGCGGACGGAGGAATATATGCACGAAGATGCAATGACTCACTCGAGAAAACAATATCATTACAGAAGCTGTCGACACAATAAATTAATGAAACCAAAACATTTCGTGATTTTATTCCGAAGGTGTAATCACTTTCAATTTTCAGAAGTTTCACTTTCTTAATAAGTCCGCCGTTATTCCATACCAGTATATATTGTTACATTTTAAAGCGAATAGATTGATTACAAACTTCAACAGTAAGTCATGTTGATTAACTATTGTTAATTACCTCAGCTTGTTCCTTCCATTGTAATAATGGCGCGCTGGATAGACATAACGTTGGATAACAGTCAACTGTTATACGTCATTTCGGCGGTGAACGATGTTCGCGAATCGTTCGTCGCGGTGACCCACGACTCTCCATATGAGTCGAAATTCTTTCGACTTTACAGAATAGGCCCCCTGGTCAAGTCGACACTCAAAATGGCCAGGACTCGAGTATGCTCCCCGATACTACCCACCACATAAATGGCCACTTAATAACGATAATCCGCACGCACAACAATCTCTTAGTAAAGCACCGCATCCACCAGTCTGTTTGCCTGTCAGATGCCCCACTCCTCCACCGCCATTAAATGGAGGGTTTGTTTACAGAAAGGAAAATTCAAACCAAAGAGCTAAGAGTAGGCATTTGGATCATCCAGAAACATCTCAAGCCTATTATGTAGGAGACGAAGTGCGTAACTCATGTATAGATGGGGATCAAATGGAAAAAAATTTTCCAAAAAAACGTCAACTAGTGGGTCCTCGATTTCGGCGGTGCCTACCTTCTGGACAGTGGTCATCATATCGCCCAAGGTGTAAAGACTTATAGACCTATAGCTTTACGAAGGCACCAGTTAATATATTCAGTGCCTAATTTACATTTAGAAATCTAAATTGAATCCATAAAACGCTCTAATATAAGGATATATTCTTACCTTCGATCCTTAAAATTACGCATCTATTTATTCCACAAACAAACAACTTCAGCCACCCCGCCATTCTTCCGTCTAATTAGTTAGCAAAGTTACCCATAGAGGCGTGGTAACGCAGGCTTAAATACAAAACGAAAACACGAAAACGAAATCACCAAGCCCGGTTATCTTGGGGGGCTTGGGGGAAATGGTAGAATGGTTGGGAGGCATGAAAGAGGAGTATAATTAGGAAGTCGTGTAAGTAAGTTGTCGTCAGCACTGTGTCCTCAGCTACCTTGTTATCGTCTATTTATCTCCCTTTTCGTGACTTTAATGCAGGTATTTGTGTACTGTCATGCACCTTAAAATATATATGGGACGTAGTTCTCTCTAAATGTTATACATGCCTGTATGGCAGAAATACAGATACAGAATAAAGTTACTACTAATAAATATATGCCAGGATTACTAGTTATTTGGGCAGTCCAAGTGGTAATAACCATTCTCTCTTGCAGATACTGTATGTTTAGGGGTTCATTTTGATATATTATATCGCATATTACAATGCAGTCGTCTCTAATGTTTGAAGTCCTTCTCTATCTCAACTCATTTTACTTCGGAATGCTGGCGCTGTGTGAGTTAGGGCTGGTGGTTTTTAAGGTGGCCAACTTGCCCTATCCGGAAAGTGCACTTGCAACAGATATGACAGTTCTACTTCTACTTTTTTTGGTTGAAGCTCTACGAATAACACTTGGCCGCAATGGGAATTTGACGGAAAGAAATGGCCCGCTCCTTGCATCTTTAGGTCTCCTAATACCATCTCTTCTTGGCGTTCTTCATATCTTGCTTTGGCAAACCTATGTTCTACGTTTGGAGGTAAGCCGTTTTAAACTCAAAGCCCTTGCATGAGGCCCGCAACCCTGGAATTATGAGGAAGAAAGTTAAACATTCCCTGCATGCCGTCATGCCAAACTATTTAGTGACCCAGAAGTTGTTTTCCTGTAGCAATTCTGGCATTCAGTAGCTGTTTGGGGCACAGAACTGTCATGAAACCACATTTGATGTATCTCGTTTATTGTCAGTGTAATGCATGACCATGAATATATGAACTCTTTACATTAATGTGCATGGCAATGTGATAACTTGCGCGTCATTTATGTTGATATTTATATATGTATACAAAGTTTCCTGTGATCCAAATTGTTTATCATTTCCAATGTAGTTTCCTTAATAAGTTATTTTTATAAGAACAGAAATAATATGAACACATTACAGTTATACAAACTTCAACAACAATCAACCTGTGATGTTTTTTTATAAAAATAAACAAGTTACCATAGTAGTGTAACAACACAGCCTCTATGGCAAATTGGACATTCACCCCCCACTCAATTTGACAAAAATGTATTTTCTATGATAGGTATGTATATAAGAAATATTACATAATTACCTTTGGATCAGTCAGATCAAATCAAGTTTAAGTTATCTCTTAACTTATAAAAACAGAGGCTTAGTGAACAGATCAGCCTTTTCATCTTATGATGCCACATATTTCACTTTGATGTGGTTCATTCTCCAGTATCTGTGTTTTGACAACTTGAATACAGCATTACTTGTCCTCAAACAAGGTAACTGGCATCCTAATATCAATATATACAATTTTATGTCCATAAATCAAAAATAAACTAGGTTCCAGGATTGAACATGGTAATTTATTCGGCCACAGACTCCGACAATACTGACAATGCAAATTTAACAAACATCTCACCAGACCATATCACATGACCAGATATTGACAGAAGCGATACACAACAAATTGATAGGATACCGTTACTTCAATAATCGGCATGACAATAATCGATGTCAATAATCGGCAAGGCATACAATAATGCATATCATACAAGTCCTTCAAAATACTAATTGTCCACTGGGTCTCACAAGTACCCCCACGCAATGCAGGCAATGTAATGCTAGTTCGGCCTCTGTTGATGGTAGTGGTACATTAGACTTTTTTAGTGCTCCATGATCCAGAATAACCAAATATCTCCTCAAGAAAACCAGATGTTGATTTTTTATGTACAGCTACTTACAAAAAATTCGTACCACTTCCCTACGCAACCCGCTCAACATGTTCTTTAATTCCTCGATGTGACAACACTGTCACCGATTCCACTGCCGAACACCTATCGCGTCTGGTTGATGATCTCAGAAGCAGGAGCACCCGAATGAAACATGACCTGGCAAAGCAAAGCCCCGTGATACAGGGGGTTGGAAGCTCACCGGCGGCGAGTAAGGTTTTCTTTCCCGAAACAACTGGCGAATGCCTTTCGCAATGCGGACCACCGTCGTGCCTCTCCATCTCGCTCGCTGACCATGCAAGCCCAGAATTTAGGAACCCCAGTTTACCAAATTACTAAGAGTTTATACGGCTGAACTGCTTTTCAAGGAACACTCTTGGACCATCCATTTCCGATTCGGCCTCATCGCACTGTCGTTCGCGGAAGTCGGGAAACCCCGCGGATTAATGTGTCGGCTAAACCAAGCCTCATAGATCTACCAATCAAGCCACCGCGAGGGTGCGTGGCAGGAGGTGTTGCTGAGGAGTGGAATCTCACGGGCGAGGAGAGAGAGGGGACGGTTTTTTTATTCCTAAGATAAGTTTCCATTGCCTTCCAGCAGTGAAAACTGACATTTTCTCACTTAAGTAATGCTACTTGCTGTTATTGGAAAATTATGCTTTAGTATTAAATACTATTATTAGCTAAAATTCACTTAGTTTGAAGGCGGCGAAGAGTCCTCGAAACAGTTTCAATGAAAGTAATCTCGACACATCAGCGATACTTTTCTATTCTTCCTGAATAATATGATTATGTTTTTCAACTTTAAAAAAACAAAAATTTTCTATCGAGAATAAAAAATATTTTTTTTTCTATGGAAGCCACATGCAATGCCACACATCGAGAAATTTATATTCCTAGATCTGAATCATACACATTTCCCTTAAGGAGCTTTCATTGACACTGCCGAGAACATTTATCTTTTTACAGACACGTAGTAGAACATGAGCATAACACCATGGAGCTTTTTTCTGGGCTACAACTCACCAATTCCCGAAAGCAAGTGAATGCGTATCATTTTAACTTATTCTTCATTGTTGCATTAGGCAAGGAAGATGTGTTTCGGAATCACTTCGTGATGCTGACGAAATGAAAGACGATCCAAAATTAAAAATATAAAATACCAATGAAAACACAAGAAATGAAAGAAATCCAGGCGTGCAACTTTGTGAGCATTTGTAAGAAATTCCTTCACGCCTTACCCCAAGTCCTACGCATTGCATCCTCCGACGCACGGTCTGTGGACATGTGCGAACACGAACAGCATCCCCAGTCTCTTCGGCAGTCGAAAAAGTATTTTCCCTTCCTTGGTCCACTATGCGCGCGTCCACCTGAGAGGTGACTTTAGGTTTCCCTGAACCGGCATTTAATTTGCCTGCAATCTCCAGAACTGGCATATTTGCCGTTAGTATTCCTGCCATTCGGTTTCTCCACCTACCGTCAACCAAAATATTATGTGCACTCGAGTTTGAAGGGTGTTTACAAAGTTACCTAATAACAGAAAATTTAAAAATATTAATTTTTGTCGTTCAATTCTGCGCTAATGAATGTAGAAATGCATTTCTCAAAAACCCTTCAAATTATTAAACCCAAATTATAACTCCATATAAACAAGAATGTTTTATGCACTTTCTATAAAGTTTAGAATTTTAGCTGAAAAAGAAATGATACTGTAATCATATTTAATCGGAAGGGTTTTTCTCTGTTTTAGGTGATCGAAAAAATACAATTTTAATTGCGTCACAATCCTTAGATGTCCTAATGTTATAATACATCGATGTTAATAAAGTAATTTAATCAACTAATTTTATATTAGTTTAAATTTATGGCTTAGAATGAGACGGTTCAGGGTTTATTTGTTGCTGGGAAAGCAGTGAGACGTTGTTGCAACAAATAGCTGCAGACTTGTCTCACTCTGGCCCGTACAAATATAAACTGATATAAAATTAGTTGATTAAATTACGTTCTTAACAATGATGTATTATAACATTAGGATATCTAAGGATTGAAACGCAATTAAAATAGCATTTTTTCGACCACCCAGAGCCGAGAAAAACGTTTATGATAAAAATTATTTCAGTATCATTTCTTGATAGATAAAATTCTGAAAGTAATAGAAAACGCATAAAACATTCTTGTTTATATGGAAAATTTGTATCAAATAATTTTAACTGTTTTTGAGATATGTATAAGCTTTTATACTCGGTGTAATAGTTGAACACGTAAAAAACCGTCACTTTTTCCAATCAAACTTTAATAAGAAATACAAAAATATAAGAAAGAAAATTAAAGTGCCCAATTAATGTAGAATTCAATGACAAAAAATACTATATGATTAAATTTACTTTAGTTATTTTGGATACTCGTAAACGCCCTTCAAACTCGAGTGCACATAATATTTTGGTCGACAGTAGGTGTCAACTGCGGCATTCCTCTAGCGTAACTAGCGCGCACCGTCAATGTGAATTATCGGCTTACTTTTCCTCCCAAAAACACACACTTCGCCGCTAACACCACATGCTGAATTGGGAACGAGATTAATAAATGGCAAGGAAGGTTCTCGCTCAAATCGGAACAGAGTATTTTAAACGCATAGCTACATCATATGCCCAGCTTTTGTTTCAAGGTAAGGAAACCCTCCTCGCATGTGAGCTTCCAGTATCAAGTATGACGGGGCTTTGGGTCGCCAGCTCATGTCTCTCTCGGGTGCGTCTCATACTGATATCTCCAGTCCGACGTAACTTCATTCGGCCAACACCCGGCAGTCGAATACAGCGACGGTGTTGTCTCATCGCTGATTTTAAAGGTCTGTTTCCCGGTTGCGTCGGGAAGTGGTAAGAATTTTTTGTAAGTAGCTGTACTTAATCTCCTTCCCAGTCTGCATCAGCATAACATATGACTGATTCATGCCAAATATTCCTTGGAAAAAACAATGCATAATCTAGTGTACATTTAATGTAGCAAAGTACCCATTTAAGTATTTTCCACAGTCCCTCTGTTGGTTTTGTGTGATTCCTGCTAAACAAATTTACACTCAAAGACAAATCTGATCTACATATATACATAAAATACATTAAACATTCTATTAGTTGAAGTGGCACAATTGATCTAAAGAGGTTGTAGGTTCCAGGAGGGCTCCAAAAGGCCCCCACCCACCCCTTCAATTTTGGGTAATCCTCCTCCACCTGTAATTCCCTTACAGGTTTGTGAGTTATAACAGACTCATTTTCAAAAACAGCACTACAGAATTTTTCTTCAATTGGTGATTTTTCTGGTTTGCATTCAGACATATTAAATGTGCTCAACATGTCTTCCATGTATTTTTTTAGATAGATACATACCCCTATCATCTCTGAGTTCCAAAAATGTGTGCACACTTGCTGTACACTCGCACACTTTCTTCACACTTTGGGGTTCCAAATTACACTTTTGTCACAATCTTTCATACTTACTCCACATTTTTTTTACACTTTATCGCACACTTTATTTCCATCATGGGTGGGACAAGGTTGATTTTGGTAGTAACAAAGGTGTGAATAATGTGGTTGGAGTAGATGCATTTTATTTACAGGACAAAATGTTGGTCCTTTAGGGCAGGGGTTCTCAAATTTTTGTCTTGTATTTCACTCTCCATCAGAATAACTAAACTCCACTAATGTACAGAGTGAAGTTTTTTCAATTCTTTGCATTATACAGATAAAGTACCTGGTGGACTGAGCTTTGCTTGGAGATGTATTTAATTCTTATAATATTAAGAAAATAAAGGAAAAGATAAAACAACTGTATTAAAAGAGCAATCTCTGAATGTATGTTTGTCGCACCTTTCTCGCAATTTAATTATGGTTTCAGCATCATTTTAGTGGATGAATTACGAGGTCTGTTCGAAAAGTATCCGACCTTTGGTTGGGGAAAAAAACTGGCATACCTGGAGCATTGGAAACCTAATCATCCTCATAGTATCTCCTTGGGTCTCCGCACATTTCTCCCAGCGGTGCCACCATTGTTGGAAGCATTCCGAGAAAACCTCTTTCGGAATGGAGTTTAGCTCGGTTGTCGTTGCAGCCATAGTGTCCTCTCTTGTCTGAAATTGCGTTCCTTTCAATGGCCTCTTGAGTTTGGGGAACCGCCAGAAGTCGCAGGAGGCCATATCAGGAGAGTAAGGAGCCTGTCGGAATCAAGTGCGAGGAATGTGCTGGTGCATTGTCGTGATGGAAGCACCAATTTCCTGTTGACCACAATTCCGGTCACTTGCACCACACAGCACCACGTAGGTGGCAGAGGACATCTCTGTAGTACTCTTTGGTGATTGTTTGACCCTGTGGTGCATACTTGTGGTGTACCCAGTGGTGAAGCTGAAGGGTAGTCTGGGAGCCTCAGAATACCCAAAATGATTACAGTAAAATATATGCTATTTTTTCAGTTCTGTCATGCATTTTATGTTGCCAAGAAAGCATAGGAAAAATAAATATAGCCTATATTTCTGCACACTGCGTTGCGTTGACGTGGTTTGGATGTTTTGGAGGCTTGGGAGTCTGGCTACTGGTAGACTCCAAATGGCCGGATGGTGCATGCGCATACGCTTATTCGCCGCCGGACGCTTGCACCTGAAACTGCGTGATTCTTGCGCCCTGAGAGCCTAGACACTCGCGCCCTTCCGAGTCTCAGAGAATGCTCAAGAGATGGCGAGATGGAGGGAAATTAAGAGAGACTGATTCTGTATGAAACAGTTTTGCTGCAGGTGAATTGTTTCTTCGTTTAGTGGTTGGAAAATAACAAGTCAACTTACGGCTAAAGGACTGAACAACAACACCAGGGTGGACTAGATACGTTTCACTAATTCAGAAGGCTCGCTTTTGAAATAATTGACACCTTCGTTATTCACATGGAATCTCATTTTTAAGACTTCAATAACTTCTATTTTGCAGAATTACTAGATGAAGATCCTGCTTAAAATACATCATTTCCCTCATCGAAATTGAGTAGCTTAATAAAATTCACTCATTATTTAACAGTGAACAGCTAAAAAATGAACTCATTAATGTCTATTCCAACGAGAGTAAACACTTGCCTGCACATTTGTTAAATTTTTTTGTTACTTAAATATTTTTTGAACAATGGCCTGGATAAAGTAGGTATATCAAGAAACTGTGGGGATCATAAGACCGATTCAGACATTTCCTGTATCAACTATATTGTCCGAAAGAAGTACGAGTACGTTGAAGACAGAGAACACCCTGGCGGTTGAAAAGGCTTTACTGAATAACTACTCGAGCGACGAAAGTTTCAAGGAACGCGTCATCGACACCTTTGCACAAAGGAAAACCCGCCGAATCTGTATGATCAACGGAAAACATTAAGGCAAATTACTTAGCCCCTTAAGTGCTGACCTCTGTGTATGGTTGGGTGCCGGAAAATTTATATCAAATTAACAGTGGGGCGAGAGGTAAAGAAGTGAACGAGCAACTAGCGTTCTCTTCGTATGCAATGCATGTTAAAAAAAACTAGATTTTAAAAACCCACCGGAACAGAGGGTTATAACCCATTTAAATAGCCCGGTACATAACGTGTTAAGAGGGCGCAGGAGTGGTGTCTAAATTTTCTTCCAATGTTTTTGGACTTAATATTTAATAGATCGCTTTCAAATTTTTTGTACGTAACCAAGGCAAGATTCCCGAGGTTCTGTGAGAGCTACTTTGAGAAATTGTGTTTTAAATTTTTTTTTGTTAATTATATTAGGATAACTACGCATCGACGTGAAAATTGGACTCTCACAAGACCTCTGAAATATCATATGAATAAAGGAGAAATAAAAAAGTATTATTGAAACCCTTCGGTTTAACGCAAAATGCTCGAATATGTTTTGCAAAATTTATGCATCTAGACGTGGCGGCTCCTGCCGGCCGCAGGAGGAACAACTAGCCCATTCGGTCGCTTCAGCGGTTTCGCAACATGGGGACATCCCATATCGACAGCGGAGTGACTGCTACCACTATGCTACCTTTTCACCCTCCCCTCCCTCCCTTCATACTCCGTCTCCTCATTCGAGTTGATCACGTGAGTGGGTAATGCTAGGACAAGGTCAGTGTGTTAGTGTTGTCTAGGAATCGACGTAGGTATTTATCTGCTTTGGTGACAATGGGAAGAAATAGGGTTCCTTACTTGAAGTTATCTGGCAATAAGTTGAAAATTATCAAGAAAATAGACAAGGTTAAAAAAGCGTATCAAGTCAGCATGACCCTTTCAACAACATTGATTTCAATGAGGATTTCCATCACGTTGAGAAGGCTTTTGGTGATTCCAGCGTCGGCGTGGTCTTCGAGGAGTTTCATGATGCAGAAGACACGGCTCAGAGGAAGCCTAAGTAACTGGAAGAAGAATCATGGATATTGCCTTTTTTCAAGCAGATCGGTGTGCTCGAGTGCCATAGTCCGATGAACTGTCGATTTTTGGACATTGAGGCCATAGAAAAATAACAATTTGCATTCCTAAATTGCACCTGACGATGGCGCAGGAAGGAACCAACGTTGGCACAGAAGTGCCGAAACTAGTTGTTCCGTCAATAAATTTACGAATGGAAATATCTATTGTTATTTTTCTCTGTCACTATGGATTTGCACATAGTTAAGCCTGAATCCTTCGAACTTGTGTAGGCCATGTTTGCAAAACGGGAGGGGCTAAGGTCAGTGTTTACGTTGAATTGCAAAATGTGCCAATTTAAGTCAGTGTATAGATTCAGTCAAAGGGCAGGAATTTTTTGCGACTCAGAAATTAACAAATTTGGAGAGATACGCTTTAGAAAAGACCACAGTCGATCAAGTAGGCTGCCAACTTGGAATGGAGAAACGTAGAAAGCGGTTGACAGTGTCTAATTTCGGTAGCGTATGTCCTCCGACGAAAAACAACCGGTTCGGCCACCTTAGTAAGCAAAATAAAATGTTATACAGTGACATCAATACTGCAGCCATGCAATCCGGACATGACAATGAAAAACGCGTTATAAAATTACTGCGGCAGCAGGAAGGTGTCGATGTACTATGGGAGAAAGCATTTTCCCAAGAAATTGTCGTTCGGAGAGAAAATCGGATTCCTTTCTGATGGAACATTAGACTTAGATTTCAGCCACCACGGGGGAATTTCAAACAGGGTAAGGTGATGGACTCACCTTACCCTGTCTGGCCCGGATATGTAACGGAATACAGGCAGCTTGCCTGCTCCGAAATGTAAACCTGCTTGCATCCAGAACGGACGTATATTATTCCGTGCATGCATTTTAAACGCTGTATTTAACTATCTCGTTCTCGCCAAACTTAACATTATCCGTCTTTCCTATCTTTTTTTATTTAGGCTGCGTTCCTTCTCCCAGTCTGTAAAGATCCTAGGATTCTCCCGATGTCCGCCTCTTCGCTCTCTTTCACTCGTTTGAAAAAGTTAACAAAAAACGAATTTCAATATTTTCCACGACCATATAAACCATGAAACCGTTCCATTAATGTCAGTGAGGATAGGTCGAGCTGTAATGTAATTGACTGGAAGTACGAAGTTTTCAATTTGAGACCTGACGATGGTGAATGTTTTTCGTTCACCATTTTTTATTTTACGAAAGCCCTGCATACATATTGTATATTTATATCGAAAATACGTTAAAATAATGTAATTCCATTTGTTTACATCGACCTATCCTTCTCTTTCGCCGTGCATACCTATGTCTTGCCGTTCAAGGGAATTTGGATCTTATCTCATGATAGGCGGATGGTTCTATCTTCTACTGTTGCAATTGCTTTCAGAAAGGTAGTCGTATTTGGCCGCTTTAAGAGAAATTATCAGGGATAGTTGATAAAGAAATCCTTTTTATGCCCATCTCTTTGTCTCCTGGTCTAACGGCTTTCTGAAAAACCACCCTCCCTGTGCTGGATTTGAGCAAAAATATCATTCCACCTAACTTGCCTGGGATTATTGCTGTCTATTTGCTTTTAGAATACTGCCAACTATCGTGCAAGGTATCTACATGTCAGCATCATAAAGTATTGAGTAGGAAGACCGTCATTTGTTCATTCATTCATATAGGCCGTGCAATGTGCAATATTCAGGCCGCATGATGACGCTTTGAGGCCTACAACGTAATGATAATGGGTTTTCAACACCTTTCCTTATCCAATTTTGTGAATTTTTCATAATTTTAAAATACATTGCTGGAGAAATCGAAGTTTAACTCCACCTGAATTTTTGTATGCAACTTTTTTTGTTTCCTTAATGCAAATAATCAGCTCAAACATTTTCAAGATAATTATTTTTCAATGATCTTTCATCGCATGTGTTTAATTAATTACTCATTATGAAATATCTCACCGGATCATCTTCTACGGTAAAAATATTCTTTGGTCACTAAAACGTCACCAAAACAGACAGATATCCGGAATCAACAGAATTTCTTTCATTACTTTTTCATCAGGCAATGATGATGATCACACAGTCAAAGCAAAATCATCTTCTGTGCAATTCTGTGAAAAATTAATTGACCACTCCGTATCAACCTCGGAGGTAAAGGATATTTTCGGGTGGATTTTACTAAGGAAACTGCTGAACAAATTAAAGTTTGCTAAACATTTAATTGATAATGACATCATAGTACAATGTACTATGGAATGGGTCGGACCGCCAATTAAATTTGTTCAACAGTTTCCTCAATAAAATCCACCCGAAAATATCCTTTAACTGCGAGGTTGATATGGAGCGGTCAATTAATTTTCTAGACCAAACAATAGCATTAGTGGACGATAGACATGCCTTCTCCATATACCGAAAACCTAGTTTTACTGCGCATTTCATCCCTGCGGATTCTAGGCATTGTTTTACTCAAAAATTGATGCCCTTCCACTCAATGATTCATCGCCTCGTAAATGTACCCTTATCCAAGAAGGTTACAACAAAGAAGTTGATACAATCAAGCATATTGCCAGGCAAAACGAGTATTCTTGTACATTAATTGATAAACTTATACGAGGTTGAGGGCCGTCGATCTAACTTACACCTCTGAACATGTTCCGAGCAGTGATAAGAAATAGGTCCCAATCACATTTTTAGGACAGCTTCCTCATAAAATTTCTAAGAGACTCCCAAAAGAAAATTTCCGTGTGGCTTTCAAACCGCTTGTGACACTTAAAAACATTTTAGTTAAATGCAAGGACACATTAGTTCCCATGACCAAAAGTGGTGTGTATTCTTTAAAGTGGGTTGGGTGCATTAGTGGACGATAGACATGCCTTCTCCATATACCGAAAACCTAGTTTTACTGCGCATTTCATCCCATTAGCGGTAGACAGGGAAATTTTGGGTGCTCACTCTGTTTTGTTACGCATGCACTAATGGACTGTGGGTTTACGTTGGACAGACATCCAGGAACTTTAACACGCGGACCAAGGAACATTTTAAAGCTTTCAATACCAAATGTGACAAGAAAAGTAATTTTGCAAACATTTAATTGATAATGACCACCAGAGTGATTTTAATGTTGTATATTATGTATGTGCTATCGGAGACGAGAGCTAAATTATAGAGAGCAATTGGAAATTTTAAAGAAAATGGGTGACCCTAGGGCAACATTCATCAAGGAGTATTTGTTTCCCGCCTCCTCCCCCATCCTGAAGGCACTTGCTTCCCTTTCCCTATCCTCTGACCCCCTCACATCGGCTTGCAACTTGCCAGGCAGTTCTACCCATAGTCCTCCCTAATTCACCAACCCCCCCCCCCCTCCTTCCCTCCCTCTCCTCCTATCCCAACCCCCCCCCCCTCTGGTTGTTGGCTGGTATATAGAGTTCGTACCACGTACTTTTACCTGATGATGACGATTATTCGGACGAAACCCGGGTCGTAAGTTTGTTTAAAACATTTTTTGTGGTATTTTGTAAAAGTTTGTTTTGTTAAAATCATTAACACCTCTAAATGTTACGGCGTTTTCCATGCATATTTTCATTTTTGTAGAGGTCTGCCGCGGGTCTTATATGTAAGCTGTACATTCAATCATACACTCGTGCATTGATTGCATGATCATTGTATTAGCACATAGTAAATAAATGTTGTCAATTGCATTTTGTATGCGCCATTTCGGCGAGCACCCAAAATTTCCCTGTCTACCGAAGTTTTAGCTGCGCTGGGCGATGAAGATATCCCGATAGTGAGAATGATGGCTTCTGCTGAGATTGTAATTTGAGAGGTCACTCCGCTGTCTTTTGTCTTCCGAGAAAAGGAATGACGGGCAGGCAAGTTGCGACATAAGGGAGGGAGAGGGAGACCCCATTCCCCTCCCCCCGCTCGCATGGGGCGTATTCTCGGCGCGACTGTAGGCGATTGTAGGAACTACATCCGACGTCGCGGGCTGCGAACAGAGCCATCTGTTGAGAGAAGGCTGCGGAAAGCTTCCTCTCCTGCACCCTCTTAAGTGGACTGATTTTTGTCAACTGGAATATTTGAGTCTCTGAAGCAGCAAATTAAGGGGCCGATGAGCTAGAATACCCACTTCGAATACCTTAGCTTCGCCACTGGGTGCACCACACCGTGAAAATCAAAGAAAGCAGTCAGTATCACTTTGACATTGCTGCACACTAGGCGGGAATTGGTATCCTTTGGTATTGGTGACGTGGAATGCTTCCACTGTGATGACTGGGAATTGGTTTCTGGGTCAAACCCATACACCCAGGACTTGTCACCAGTGATTATGGTGTTCATGAAGTTGGTGTCACTGTTTGTGAAGTCCAGCATGTCTAGTGAGACTTCAACAAGTTACTTTTGCTCCGCCATCAGCAGCTTCGGCATGCATTTTGCCGCCACTCTGTTTATTGCCAAATCTTCGGTCACATTGGAATGTTCCGAAAAAGTGCTGATGCCCACCTCTTCCGCAATTTCTTGGATAGTCACACGATGGTCCCGCATTACCACAGCATTCACTAATGACCTGGTCATTTCGGCATGTTGATGGCCGACCGGAGTGTGGCTCACTATCCACCGATGTGCGGCCGTCTTTAAACCTGTTGTACCACTCCTTAATCTGTGTGGTGCCCATAGCATCGTCACCGAAAGCTGTCTGAATCTTCAGAATGTTTTCCACCTGGCTGTCGTACAGTTTCTGGCAGAATTTGATCCAGTAGCGCTGCTCCAGTCGTTCTGTCATTTTCCTTGTAATGAAAAACCGATGAGAGCACTACACACTACCTCACTCAAATGCTGATTGCCAGCAACAGACGCTATCGAGAGGCGGGAAAAATTTCACGAATGCGCACAAAGGTTCAAGGTCAGCTCATGCAAGCCCGCTAGATTCAAATCCATCAGGTTTTCGGAAAAATAATATGGTTGCATACTTTTGTAACAGACCTCGTAGTCTTGGAAGTTCATCCACTGAGCCACTAGCCTTTGATTTATTGGAAAAATACCTTAAGATAATAGTGAAACTTTTTGTAAATTACCATTCCCAGATAGTCTTTCACACACAGTAGTCAGACAATTACTAAGAGTTCACTGGAACCACTGCTTTCATAATCCTGTGCCACAGCATATTAAATTTCAGTTCCAAAGACAAAACAGTGGTCTTTCCGAGAAACATTGCAAGGATTGTAATTAGAGATAGGTCGATACCAAAATTTATCGTTTCTCGATACCATCAACCTATACATAATTACCTTTTTTTTCCTAGTTTTCCTGTACATTATTATCATATGTTCCATGAAATCTAAAAATACAATTTTATGAAACAAAAATTTGAATATTCTATTACTCTGGGAAAAAACTTCTGATATTCCACTATGAGGACATTTTGAAAATAAAACTGTTTGATAAAACATGAGTTTTATATTTTTTTACATGAGCATGTTTAATAGGAAATGCCATGTTTAATGACAAAACCTGTTTGTTATCAGATGAAAAAATGTCATAACAGATTCAAAATAATATGACTGTCATGTCATCCCAATGTGTACGTCTCATTCACCTTCACTTCCGATTCTCCTCGCGTCCTTTCACTACTGCTCTGTGTTGCGTCCTCCTGACTATTGCCTCGTTTGTGTTTTCGTTACTACCGATGCTCTTGTCACTTCTATTCTTGCCCATTCTTACACTCATTTTTCCTAACCTATTCTGAGTGTACTGCCAACCCCCCAGTGTTTAACCGATAACCCCTATTGTTGTCCACGCTGCGGGTACTGCCAACCCGTGGCATTTACCCTGTAGGTTTACAAGCTATATGATATGCTAATATAAAGGTCACTTTCCTTATCACATACTCATCAAACAATACATTTTTGAAACCTGTACAACTATTCTTTAAAGTGTAGTTATAAGAAACATTATAAGTTCATTTTCATTATTATTTGAATTATTTTCCAAAATATAAGATCTTAGTGATGCCACACTGTATCACCCTCTATCCAGAAAGGTATAAATGTAATTATAGAAAAAAGACTTCCGAGCGTATCACATGCCAAGAATAATATGAGTAATATAGAATATTAAATAATTAACAAAGTCAAGAACTAAAATTAATTCAGTTCACAATTGGTTTACATTAACTCGAGTTGATTTTGTAAATCAAATCCTTGAATGCTTTCAAATGGTTTTTTAGATACACAAAAAAAAGTTTAATGTGGTCAGGGTATTCTATTTGTGGAATATCTGGGGATTCAATTTTTAAGATGAAAAAATTATTATAGAATATTCCAAGCTGCTAAACTAGTAATTTTGCAATGTCTTATTAATAATAACCCTTAAAATGGAATTTGTGAGTTTGCTCATAAGGAGAGATTGTGTAACTCGGATCATGAAATGAGATGAGCCTTTTTTTCATGCTACTAGAAAGAAATTAAAGAAATATGTGTCTCAACTTTTTTCTTCATTGGCCTGGGATTCCAAGGAAAAAATTAGAATGATATGCGGGGAGCCTGCATTCTCTGAACTGGGGTAAGCTGACAAAAGTAGAGTGGGGTAGTGTACTGCAGGTAATGAAGTTCAATTATTATCGATGTTTAAAAGTTTTCTTTCAGCAATTGAATCAAAAATTTTAATCATCCTTAACTTCCAACCATTGTATGCGAATACTGAATTTTTTGTACTTTTATTGCTTAAACTAGATTTATATATGCATCGCTCAAAAATACATTGTAAAGTTAATGTACTGTTTCACTAACGCCAAATTTTATTATTTTTATTTACTCTGTTGACTTATATATTGACATGAAATTTCTGATAATCTACTTTTTTTAACTGCCTGCTTGCCTTACTCTAGGAATACAGCATGATGGCATTAATAGACAGTGTTAAGGATCGAATGCACGAATGGCAAAACACTAGCTCACATTTTTAAAAACCTAATTGTCATTGGTTCATGCGAGTCTGGCGAATGTAGGTGACCCACGTGATTTTCTGCTTTATTTTTTTCTCGTGCATCCGGGCCTGTGGAGCAGAAAAAAAGCCAAGACATGTATTTCTTTATTTTGCTATAGTAGCACGGAAAAATTTTCATCTCATTTTGGGACCGAGTTACAACTTCTCTCCTTGTCAGTATCTACGGTACCTACATTCCATTCACAGGGTGCATTGATTGCTATGCTGCAAAATTAAAAAATTTCCAATCTGGATACGATATAGTATTTCGATACGATTTCAGTAGCGAATGAAATGAAAGATCCATGGGTCTTTGGATCCAACCCAACCATCCCTAATTTTTGAGTCTACTAAATCTAATTTAAACAATAAAAGTATAAACATTCGTAAATCTAATTTAAACAATAAAAGTATAAAGAAGTGAGTATTCAGATGTAAGAGTTTTAAATTGAATGACAACATTTTCGATGCAATAACTGAAAGAAAATATTAAAATGAGATAGGGATCGAACGTCCTTCAGTACATGATGTCCATTAGCTCTCGATGTCCTTTAGCTCTTGATATTCACCTGATCCCAGCAAATGTAGGCTACCCGCATGACATTATACGTATTTTTTTTCTCGTGATGCCGAGGTAATGGGGAAAAAAGTCCTATTTCTTTATTTTGCTTCTAGTTCCACAGGAAAATTTTTATCTAATTGTGTGTTCTGAATTATACAAACTCTCTTTGTCAATGTGTACCGCAGAGGGTTATTCTGTCGCTAAGCCATGAAAATTTAAAATCTAAATTTTCACGGCTTATAGACAGAAGTATCCCTAAATTAGCGCAGCTTAAATCCGGATCCCATTTTACTGTCTTTGGATCCAGATCTGAGTAAAAGGTGGATTCGCAGATCCTTGGACCCGACAGATCTAATCCGACCATCCCTAGTATTGACGGTATTGGTATCGACTTTAGGTGATCGATTCTCAATACCGATACCAATCGTCAAGAATCTGTGGTATCAAGAATCTACACATCCCTAATTGTAATATTAGTGTTTGCATCAATCAGATAAGGTTTTCATTTGAAAGAGGGAGCCTGATAAGTGTAGCATCAAAGAAGACTGACAATCAGGATTAACCTAGCTCCCTAATGGACAAGGGTCGTCAAGGGTGCTTCAGACCAGAGATTTTAAATGCATGAAATAAAGGTCCTTTTGGAATTAAAATTTCATGGGGCTTTTTGGAAAGATAGGAAGTTTTAAGATGTCAACAGAAACCCAATTCATCCTTTTTAAAAAACTTACCGATTTCTAATGTTAATATTGTGCCTCTAGTTGTGTTTGCCTCACAAAACCATATTCCCCACCTTAGCCTTCACACCCATCTACTCTACAATATACAGGACAAAAAAATGGCATATCATACCTATCCCCTCCTATCAGTTTAATCAGGGGAGGCAACTGATAGCTAAGGTTATGACAATAAACATTTAATATTTGCATTATTTTAAATAGGGCAAGTGGCTAGAAGTAGAATTTTTCAGGGAACAGATAAAAGGGGGAAAGTAACCCAGCGTTGACATTAGCATGCTGTTAGCAAAAGGTACGAAGGAGACCACAGTTTAAAATCCTATCGATGGATGGAGTAATACGAATTAAGTTCTCTCTACAAAGCACTCATGTGGGAACCAGTATTCTCATGAATGATATCTTGTACCAGCCAGGATTTGAATTTTGGCCTTCAAGATTGGAAGCCTCCTATTTCAAACCCTCCTTACTACTTCAAATACAGTCAAGTCTGCTTCTATCATACCCATTTGTAATGAAGTCCTGCTTATAACAAAGGTAAGGTAATTTCTCATTAAAAAATGATCATTTTACCATGCTAATAATCACACTTATAACAAATGTTTACTTTTCAGTGGTCCATTTTTAATTAAAATTTTAGTGTGATGGGTATTCTCAGGGAGGGAATATTTATTGCCTCAACTTACAATTGTATTTTAGAGTCCCTAAGCTATGGAGAATGGCATGAACGATATGGAACTATAGAACAATAGTCACCGATGAAAATTCTTACAGCTTGGAAAATCATCTTTACTGAACACTGTATTCATAGTTTAAATTGAATAGAATCAGGTGTTACTTTGTGAAAAAGTGACATACTGGTAGAAAAACTTATTATATTAATTGAATAGTTGTTCCTCAGATACTTAATAAGATTTTACAGGATACTTCATATACTTAGTGACAGGGAGAGGACAGAGAGAGTGCACCTTTTATGTCATGTGTAGAATTGACTGTCTTGCTATAGTTTACCGTGTGCAGATTCATACCATTGAAATTTTTCAGTTTATGATTATTGAGGAATAATACTTAAATGTAATTTTGAAATTGGACAGCTTCAAATCAACTGCTTTCTCCAGGGGTTATAAACTTTTGATCAAGACAGTGGGTAAATAAAATAGGAAACTACCCTATTCCCACTATAGCACTCCTCAGTTGATGTAAATATTTTACAACATCATTTGGATACCAACATTTAAAGGAAGGTCTGTAGCTGATTATTTTATGTGCATGCATGCTTGACTCCCCTTGTGTTGGTCAACTAGGGAACTTGCATGTCCTATCACCGCTCTGGGTAATTCTATTTCACCACTCACCATTATATGCTCCCTTCTAATTCTTCATCTCAGCTATCCTGGTGGTGCTAACTTACCCAGTTATCTGCTATTGCATCAAGTAATATTTTTGCAGCCACGTTGGATCATTGTTGTTGGATGAAGCAGCAGGGTGGTTTCATTCAGGTGTACACATCTCACTGCCTTATTGGCAGTGTCAGAACAACAACATTGTATACATGATGTGGACAGAATGTGAATTTGCTCCAAAAAAAGTTTTCCAGTCTTCTCCTCTTCCCCTGAAAATTAACTAGCTTTCTCAAACAAGAACCACCCACAACTGTCCGAAGTGGTGTCGTATCTTGACTGATTCAAGGGCAGTCAAGCCATGGATGATGGGTGTTAGTTCTTAAATATGACAGCTGACCTGTCTTGACAAAACCACCACATTGTAAACACATACAAGTCAGTAGTGGCCAGCAGCAGCAATCAGACCACTAGGCCCCCAGTGAAACTAGACCTTAGATGTTCTGGTGAGTGGTGTACTAGTGAAATCAAAAGCTGACAAGTTCAATATTGCCTTGGGCAAGAACTTTCAGGAAATGGGTTGTTGGATCGAATTACATTGAACAAGTCAGTTGAATATTAACTGCTAAATTACAACAATTAGTGATAACTCATGGCTTGGAAAAACTGGCTCACATTTAATGAAGTTAATTTATTACAAAGTAAATTGTTGGCCCCTTAACTTCATTATAAACAGTCTTCACTGTAATATGTAATGCCGGATTAGCTTGATTTGGTCATTTAAGTATTGGGAATGGTGAATAAATGTTGAAATTATATAAATATTTAATTGGAATGTACTAAGTATTTTCCGTTTGTGATTGAGAATTCTCATCACTGGAATAGCAAGGACAATGACTGGAGTTATCTTACTATTTGATGATGACTAGAGGAAAGTTTTATGCAGCTGTGGACAATTTATGACCTAAGAACTTGAATTGGTTAGACATTCCCTATAACCTAATGAGTAATGGAAAGCAGTTTCATATCAGTGTTGGGAGTAGATGGTCTAGTTGTATTTTTCAATATCTTCACTGGGTAACTTTGTGTCTGCCAATTTGCCTCTTATTTTGACATAAAAATAGTTACATAAAATTATTTTGAATGTATGGTTATGCTGCACTTTTACTGCCATATGATTAAGACTAGTAAAGAGTAATTGTATCTTTCTTGTAAGTGAAAATACTGGCACAATCTCAAACACTTTGTGGAAGACATAACTTTTGTATGAACAATTAACTACCCTAATTGAAAGATCACATACTAGCCGTGAAAACTTTAGCGGCGTTACTCACTGGAATTGCACTGTAGCAAATATTCCACAGAGAAAAAAATCATTCGCCTTGACCGGGTTAGAGTCCCGGTCAAGGCAAATGATTTTTTTTCAGGGAATATTTGCTATAACTACTCTAATTTTCACCGCAAAAGCAAGCCACATTGAATACGGCAATAGGAAAATATTACTGCTGTTATTTGCTAGTATTTGTAGTTACATATTTCTGCATCTTGTTTGTTTCCTAGTTAGGTGCATTGTATTAATAGTTGCTGTTGTTAAGTTATGGTAAGTACCTACATGCTATCTCCTTGATTATAATAGAAGACTAAAATTTTTGGTTTAATTAATATTCTGTTGCTATTCTAATTTTTTCCTCATATTTTGGTGGGTCTTTAGACTTATGATATTTGTAGAGAACCCATGCTGCTGCTCTTGTCTCCGTTATTATTGGATTTATTATGATGGTAAACATATGTTTTAAAGTTGCTTATAGATACCTTTTAAAGAATTTGAATTAAAATTAATAGCAGATCTCCACTGTAAGTTAGAATAGTAGATTGATTTTATGCAAGCATAAAGATAATGGTTTGGAAAACGCTGATTCAAATAATTTGGAAAGTTGTGGTAAGAGGAAGATTGGTGTGTAAAAACTAATGACCTTTTTATCTTGCTCTGTTATGTTAATATTTAAGACCACTTCCCTTATGACAACATGATGGTTTCTATTAAATCTACTGTGATCCATCAATAGCTCACCTGTTATTTCATTGCTCCTGGTGTGGAAATATTGCTGGTAAGAGCTTCTTAGTTTTTTTATGTCATTCTTATGTGTATGGCGTTCATTAGTAAGTACCTATCTACATACAGTTCTTTGGGCTTATGGCCTCAAGGTTTTTCCATATACAGTGAAACCTCCCTATTACGAACTCATAACCTCGGTCCCGGTACCTTCCCATACCCAATGCGCATAGAAAAACCTCCATAACGAACCTCCATACTTGTGAAACCTCCGTAGAATGAAGTCTTAATCTGGGCCCAAACACAGAGTTGACCTCTATTAGCAAATTTTTTGCTTAAAAATTTATTTTTCTATGCATTATAGGTTTTCATTATCGATATCAAAATAATGTTCGGCGTTTCTGATGATTTTTGGAGTCATGAATTCTCATGGAGGCATTCTCTCAGTATATTTCCAATGAATGGCAGGGTTGAAATGTTAGGTAGTTCGTCGTTTGGAAAAAATGTGCTGGCTCAACTGCCGAGATTGACTTAATGCACACAAAAATTTAAACAAAAATCTACTCAACTACACAGATTACAAGCTTTTTTTATTTCAAAATTATGAAGGCAATAATTAAAATTTATTTTATTCAAACCATGCCATACCCCCTACCAGCCAGTCTCTAAATGTTACCATGTCAACTGCAGAAAAGAAAAAAACATGACAACTAAGCTGAGGCTGTATTTTTGGGTGGCTAGCAGAGATGACTGTTCCTTGGACTGTGACTACGTGTACCAATTACGTCTCAAAGTCCCCCCTCCTGTGTCTATCCCCACCACAGCCATCCACCTGAGTCACAACAAATGAAACCGATACAGACATGTAATCCAATACTTTCTTCGAGTGATACATTGAGCTCAGTCAGGATCACTTACAATCATACCATGGCTGAAGTGGTCTTTTTCAAGAAAGAGAAGCAACATATTTCACGCAAAAAGATTTGCCACTCCACCCAGATTGTGGACCGCTGCAGCTTGTAATCTCAGCAGTTGAGCCAGTGCATTTTTTCCTGACGGCACACAACATAACATTTCGATCATTTAAAAGCTAATCTATTCTCATCGTTCCAAAAAAGTATTAAAAACTGCCAGTCACATACAATAAATAGATATATGTAAAGGGGACATAATACACATCTGAGAATTAAATGCACAACTGAATTTTCCACATTAATCATGGACTTTGCATGTTTCTCAGTTATCCAATCTGGCTTCACCATCAATTGTTGAGAATAATCAGTGATAAGCATGATACAGCATATGAAAATGATTAAAGTTGCTTCTCTTAAACTTGTTTGCATAATAAATGAGGGTCGCATCTTACAGCAACACGAATTCTTGACTTCTCACACTAAGCAACCCGTGTATAGCCTGAGTATTACAAACCTCAGTACTGCGACGTCATCATTTTTTGTCCCTGCGAATTCATTATAGGGAGGCTTCACTATATCTACCCTTTTATTTTTAGATATTGGGATAACCATTGTGGAATCTCCATGGATTGAATTCACCATCACTCGAATGTTTTAATGGTTAAGCCACCATTATTTTCAAAAAAATTGAAATGTTGGTAGTAATGGAGAATTTTATCCATTAAACTTCCCAAGTAGACTTGATAACTTGCATTTTCTGTGAAAGCAACAGGTCTTTCTTCAAAGATAACAGTGTTCTCTTGGAAGTCTAGTGCTACATATTTACAGGTTGTGTACATTTCACCGGCGGTTTTGTGAAGTTCTGATGACATCTTCTGCCTAGCATCTTCTATGAGGTTGGCAGTAGTATGATTATTAATGTCTTATGGATGTGCAGGTTTCTTTGGTTAAAATTTTCCCATTCTAACATTTCTAAAAAGTATAATATCTTGAACAACTTTCTTACAGTGGTTCTTCACCTTTATCAGGATAGGAAACTACCTCATTTGGTGCCAAGTTCTTTTGTACTCTTTGCAAAAAGGTTTTCGTCAAATTTATTCTTTCTTAGCTTCTCTTGTCCTCGGCTTATCTGTTTTCACACTTTTGTGATGGAGTCACTCTTCTTTAGTTTTATTTATGCAATTGTAGTGCCATAATGTATATGCTGTGTATATGTATCTGAATGTTATTTAACTGATATTCCTTTCAGAGGGAGGACAAAATGCAAAGAATACTCATTTCTGAATGTGCTTGCTATAAGTCATTAATTTAAAACCAATTAAAATTTCAAATCATAATTTTGATAACCAGTGTATAAGATGTGCTTCACATTGAAGTCTTAATTTGAAGGGAAAAGGTCTTATGCACCATCAAGTATGGTACTTTCTGGTTTCTTCATTTGGTTCTATGCCATATTTTCCCATGATCCAGATGTTTTTTTTTGTCAGATTTCATACTGCTGAGATTTTTGAATTTCATCTGTACCTTCTTCAGTTGTGGGTTTTAAACTGTGTTACCATTAATTTGTGCCCTGCACCAAATTTCATAAGTTTTTCCCCTCTTGCAATCCATTTTTAAATCTTTATTTATCAAATTCAAAGCTCACGAGCTAGCTGCGAAAACTTTAGCGGAGTTACCCACTGGATTGCACGATAGCAAGATAGTCCACAGAGAAAAAGTCATTTGCCTTGACCGGGACTCAATTTCCACAGAGAAAGAGAAAGTCTTGGTAGCTCAACTGGTAGAGCACCTGGTCGGAAATCAGGGGTTCCAGTCTTGGTCAAGGCGAATGATTTTTTTCTCCATGGAATATCTTGCTATCAGCTTATTTAGCAGTTATTTTATTAATTTTGAAGTGACGATTACATTCCATTCTGAATGATGGAATTTTGTTTTTCTTGCCAGTTTAATTGCTTCTAAGTTATCACCATAGATCTACTCTTTATTTTTGATCATCATAATACTTTTATTGATATCAAGACATCAAAAAACACACGTATAGGACAGGTAGGAGGATAGTTAGTTAAGTGGTAATTCATGTGAAACTCAATATTGGGAAATCTACTTCGTCAAAAACAGGCAGTCTGTCATATCACATAGTTCATGAGAATGAGTTTTTCTATGCATACAAATTTTTATTATGGGCTTTCCTCTTTTAATATATCTTAGTACTGACTTCTGATAAGATTTTTTTGAGAAATGTATTATATCTTAACAGGAATATTTTGATAACAACTAGAGTATTTGTTGAATAATCACACTAAAATGATACATTTTTAAGAAATTTAAGAAAACCAAAACGTTTATTTAATAGAAATGCATGCAATATGTTACAGTAGACTCTCTATAATACGAAGTCAGCGGGACCGGAAAATCAGCACTAAAAAAGTCGTGAAAAAATTTTTATGTGTTCTCTAACTTTTGTTGCCTTTGGGAACATTGTATAACTTTTTTGGTCGTTCGTGAAAGCGTTCTTAAAAGATCGTAAATAGTACCTACTTGTATTTCCTCTGCCAATGCTTTAAAAACTGCAATCATAGTGTTGGCAAAATTTCGTCCCAGGATCGAATACTTATATAAAACAAAAGTTGAACATTTGTATTGAGAATTTTATTTTTTGGAATTTGCAGTCAGAGACGGGAAGCTAGTATGGATGCTAAAAATAGACATGCTTCATAAATGTACTCTGTTATGATGGCAGCTGGCCCTGCCTCACTTTAGTTGTCCTCTATTACCCAATCATTGCTAAACAAAAGGATAGAACTACGTCAGTTTCCAGAAAAAAATCACACAGTTTATTATTTGTGGCATCTTCCATATCATCATCATAATAAATTACCTTGGGAGCTAGTGTTGTTTCTTTTCTACTACTAACACCTTGATGACAAATGGGGCATGATTCAGCATATATTCCCCATCTTCTCCTAAAGGATTATATGATGACCGGGGAGTTAGGGTTATGGTTTGTGAGGGGAAAAGGGTCTTGTTGTGGAGAGGGAAGGTCCAAGTTGTGGGGGGAAAGTGGGGAGGGGTGGGGGAATGGTGTCGCAGAAGGATGTTCCTTCCTCTTCTTCTGGGCAACCCTAGGGGGCATGTGCAAGTGGTTGATTGGAACTGCTTCGGGTGCTGAATGGAATGGGAAGGGTCGGTGTTCTTTGCAATCAGTCTTCAAGGCATGTAGGGGGGGAGGGAAGGGGATAGTCTATCGGTGTCAGAGTGCGAGAGGATGGGTCAAAGACCCTCCCGAAAACAAAGGATGCTGCATCCCTGACCTTCCCCACTCCACTCAACACCCGAAGCAGTTCCAATCAGCCACCGGCACACGCCTCCCAGGGTCACCGAGAAGGAGGGGAAGGAATGTCACAGACATTCCATGATGCCATCCCTGCCCCCCCATAGTTAAAACAAAAAATAACCTGGATAAATAATGGCATTAACTACGATTTTCACATTACTCAAGGTCTAAATGATGTGTGGAGTTACATGCGGAAAATGATAGGGCGAGACTGGCATATGTGGGAGTGAATGCACTACTATTCACGCATTTCATTTTTAATGCAACACAATCAGCAACACTTATTTGTTAGGTGTCTACGCTCTCAAAAATAGTTGTGCTGAAGAAGTTTTGGCCGAGGTTCATTAAAATGAATTCAATTTGTTCCTGGGGTCCAAGCCCGAAGTTCGTAATTTTGTGTTTTCGAATAGTGCCATGTTATTACTATAGGCTTTTTGTCAGTACTGGCAGTTTTGCTTCATATAATCGAAACTTTGTATTATCGAGGTTCTACTGTACATGTAACAAGTCAAACATTAAAAGGGTTATAAGAAAGAGGAAATGGTGTTCCTCATTTCAAGGTTTGGTTATTATATTAATGCCATGAAAATTATAAAGTTAAAGTGATTGATGCATTTTTTCTTTGAATTTTGTAATGAATATGCAATAATTTTTGCATAAATATTTTCATATCAGGTGGTCCTTGCATCCTTGCAGTTGGCAATTATGGCTTGTGAGGTGACTGCTGCTTTCCTGTGTGTAATGTCCTTTTCACGTTCACACAGATCACTGTGAAAGTGCAATTTCTAGTCATTGTTCGAGTAAGTTCAAAACCTCTTCTCTACTTTTATAATTGCTAAGGTGCCTAAATTGTTAAAGTATGCATGTGAAACTGAAAATTGTCCTTTTCCCACTATTTGCATTTTCCCACAATTTACACTTTCTTCTAGTGGCCCCTAGGAAAGTGTAAATAAGGATTTTTACTGTAGATACTGCATGAGGGTCACATAGGTTGTGATAAAGAATTTCAAAAGGCCAGGCAGGCACTATATTGGAAAAACATGGCCCAAGACATTAGGAACTATATTGCTTGATGTAGAACCCATGAAAAATTTTCAAATGCAAACTTTAAGTCTGAAATGTTAGCTCAGGAATTACCAGAAATCCCCTTTGAAAAATTAGGAGCTGGCATAATGGAATTTGGAGGGAAAAGTTATTTAGTCTTAGTGGATTACTTATCTAAATGGCTGGAAATATGTCCAATAAGAAACAAGTCTTCAGCTAGTATAATCGATGCCCTTACAAATGTGACAGCAATGCATGGGTTCCCACAAATAATAATAGCGGACAATGTACCTTTTAATTCAGGGGAACTCCACCAGTTTGCTTCACAAAATGATTTCAAAATAGTGACTACCAGCCCACACTATCCAAAAGCAAATGGTATGGCAGAAAGATATGTAGGCATAGCAAAAAGTATTCTTAAAAATTGCATGGAAGACCAAATAGATTATAGGGACTCAGAGGGAATACAGGAATATACCTTTAGCTGGGTTTACAGTATCACCAGCTCAGATACTGATGTCTAGGAAACTTAATACTAAATTGTCAGTGACTAAAGCTGGTCTTAAGCCCAAGTTGGTCTGTAATTACTAGAGATGGGACATTCGAATCTTCAAATCCTCGAATCTTGAAATAGATTCGAGATTCAAGTATTCGAGATTCGAATACTCGAATCTTTGTGATATTTTCATCATTCGAATCTTAAAATAGAAATAAACACCGAATTCTTTATGTAGTAACTTAGAACAGATTAGTTTCGACCGATAAAAATGTTCATTACAATTAAGGTTAAACCTCGCTTTTACGTTCCTGCAATTTACGTTTTCCCGCCATTAACAACTTTTCCTTCAAGTCCTAATAATTTTCATATGTCCGCAAATAACATCTTCCTTTTATTTACGCTAGAAAATTTTTGAATGGTTCACCATTGCGTTTTACGAGACGATTTTGCCGTGATTGTCGTCCTGGTTGCATAACTGGTGGATGGACTCAACGATCCGTGAAAGACAAAGTAAAAACTCATGCAGTAAGTTACTACTATGAAAGATAGGTAAAAATTTCTCAGATTTACCACCAGTTATCTGTGGCCTCAGTCATCTGTGGAATTGTAATGCCGCGAGAAATTACAGTACACGTACGTAATTTTTGTCGCGATTGTTGTCCGGGTTGCATAGCTCGCGGATCGGCTGATGCTATCGCATAGGTAAAGAATTTTTTTTTTTTTTAAAGAAGTGTATGCTTTTCTGCATTTGCGGCCTTCTCTTTCGTTTTTGGTTAGGTATTAATACAGATTTTAAAAAATCCTCCAGCCAGACTTAATCCTCATACATACTGCGAACAAACCAGTAAAATCATCACGTTCTTCTCAACCTCGATTCTTAAGTAGCTTTGATAGGATAACATCCTTCTCTAATCTCTAACACCTTCTTTTCTCATCATGTTTACCCTAACTTACTAGCATGGCTGGACTCCTGGTCCCAGTTCATCCTTATCTATATCCTTCTCTTCTATTCCCAAGTTCCCTTGCCTATTGTTAGTGCCATGCAGTTCTTGCCACGTATTCATTACCCCTATGCTGAATCTCTTGTAAGTTCTATCAGCAGCTCTCCTGACTTAACACTAATGCATAATATTGTATTCCACTTCTTACTGCTGAATAACCTTCTAACCTTTGAGTACAGGGCGCCTATTTCTCCCTCTCTCTGGAACCTCTCAACCTATTTACATTGACCTTTTTGCCACTTTTCTCACACATTCTTCATACCCCTCCTAAGTCTATTGCTTGTTTCCTTAAATTTTATTTCGCCTTGCTGTGTTTAAATCTTTCTATTTCCATCATTCCTCAATTTCCTCCATAGTTTGTGCCAACACCCAATGTGTCTTGACCACTCTTGTGTCTACTGCACCATACTGCTTGCTTTTCTGCATCTTTCCTCATACACCTGTAAACTAATTCCTGATATTCTCTCTGATTTACAACTACAATTTTTTCACACTGTTCCTAATCTTGGCCCAGCCATATGTAATCTAGTTAATATATTTCCCCGTGTCCCCTTGCATACAATGCAATACAATGTTTAACACACGAGGAATTGTCTCCTGCAAGCAGCTCGTCTATCGCTGTGAATGAGTCTTGAAGACGCGACAATATTGGAAAAAAGATATCGTTTTTGAACATGCAATTCAGTATCAGTTTAATAACTTTTTGGAAACATATCATCGCCATGCCTCCTAGAACTTTCACATGCTTTCATTTCATGCAAAAAATTTTGTGTATCATGTTTTCTACTTATCTATGTTAGCTCTTCAAATCTTATTTGTATTATTGCAATAAAGAGTTGTATTTTTGAAAACTATTCTTTAATTTGTTTTTCATTAAATGTAGCTGCTAAAGTCTTTTCTTTTCTGTTATTATCAACTTAATATGTAGGATTCGAGAGATTCGAGGTATTTGAGAACCTCTTAGGATTCGGATTCGGGTTCGAGAAAATTTAGGATTCATCCCACCTCTAGTAATTACTATGATCAGTTACACAAGATGCAAATGAAGCAGCATTACGACAAGACTGCGAAGAAAAGAGAGGAAGTATTTAATATAGGTGATAGGATTGTGAAAAGAGCAGGCAATGCAATATTAGATGATCTAGAACTTAGAAACTGGTTTTTAAGTTGACATTCCTTCATACCATGATTAATTGACATTTTCTCTTTTTGAACAGGTGTCTGCACTAGCTAGCATGTTTTTGAATCACATCGTGATTTTTTGTAATTGCATTCATTGTAGAGACCGGTAATCTTAGATGTTTCACTAACAGTGCAAGTTGCATCATGAGCATCCACAATTTTTATTTATGCCAAATAGGAAAATATTCTAGTTGCTACGAAGATTTAGTTGCTACGGTGATTAGAAGATTACTCGAGGGTTTCCGGTTTTTTTCCGCGTTGGTTCATCTCACTGCACGACAGTTTTGCCGGCATTCCAGATGGCATCTTCAGGTCCTAAGTATAGGAAATATATAGGTAGTATAGATATGGGAAATATATAGAACGAAAATATGGGAAATTTGATGGGATGCAATCTTCGGACTTGAAGATGCCGTCTAGAATGCTGATGAAACTGTCGTCCAGAAGGATGAACCAATGCAGAAGAAACCTGAAATCCCTCGAGTCATCTGAAAATATTGTAATTCATGTCCATTTCCCATTTCCAAGTAAAATACAATTTACGCTCCAGAGTAATTTAGGATAACATAAACAACACATGAGAATATTGAGCTACCTCGCTGGTTGGCCAGCGCAAGCAGTTAGCCAACGGCAAAACATTTCTCAACAAAATGATTTAATTTATTTAATGCTGTTTTCACGCGATTAAGCTAGTTTCAATAAGTTTTGTTTCGTAGTATCATGTAGTAAAACTGATGAATTAATGCAGCGCGATGGTTAGATGAATCTCTGAATCTGAGGATTGTATTAATGTATTAACATTTCATAATGTCTGGGTAAAAATTCATTTTCCTTCTTCACAATATCAACTTCGGTATAGCTTAAATATACTCCCGCAGGTGTTCCTAAATTATAAATTCCATCCTATACGCATACATTTCATTGTAGGAATCTTTTCCCGCCTAGAGGATAGCGAATGATATTTCGTCTTTCCGTCACTAGTGGCACTGTGACCTACCCCGCTACGCTAAGTTCAAATTCATCCGTAAATGTAGCACATTACTGCTCTCTCTCTTATTTTTGAAGTGTATATACATGAAATGGGGCAAAACAATGTTTTATATAGACTGGAACTCTCATTTTAATTTATTGCAGTGTCATTTAATTCAGTTTACTCTATCGCATTCTTACCCCCATCTAATGCAAACAGTGGGAAAATGGAAAAGTCGTGGTGTAAATACGGGGTTCTACATACGTTGGAGATATAGGAAATGGAATGGGACGCGATAAAAACATTGTAAATTGGGGGAAAACGTAAATACGAGGTTTTACTGTATATACATATGCGGTTTTTTTAATATTAACTTGAACTAATAAATAATGATGCAAATTTTTTACTTTGAAAAATCAATTTATTATTTCAGTGTCATAAAGTTTAGCAATATTTTTACATGGGGCCAATATATCGTCCCAATGCACTTTTCACCTGAGATGCATAAACCGATAAATCGGCCCACCGCACAAGGCCGTAGTCAGAAAATTTTTTGGGGGGGGGGTTCAATGACAGCACCACGCAAAATATTTATGGCTAGGGCCATAAGTTACTGGTTTGGAGCATGGAATGTGGCCCCAATAAAACAAACTTTTTTGGGAGCGTGTTCAATGATTCGGAGCGTGAGATGGTCCCCATCATTTAATTGGTCAAAATATGAAATTACCTACCTATATTTTATGTAAAAATTGTTTTATTGATCTGAAATGGGATATTTATATCCAATTTTTATGGTCACTATTTTATTAGATTTTTTGTTTTGATAAATGTACTGCTGTAACTTACATATATGTATTACATATAGCTCGATAAAATTTAAAAGGATTACTTTAATCTTGATTCAAGACTTGTATTTATTTTTGCATGTACTATTAAGTAATGGTACCTATTCGCATATAGTCTGACCACCCCCTACTTTCCGTAATCTTCTCCCTGCTGAACTTTTCCAAAGACAAGAAAAAAAGGGGAAGAGAAGTGGGGAAGAAGGACAGGAATACATTGTAATCGGGACTGTTGTAGGGTTCCTGTATGACTCCGCCGAAAGACATCAGCAAAAAGAAAGATGAAAATTCGAGAGAACTCAATTTCTCACAACTGTTTATTGTTCACAAATGAATAGAGGCCGAATGTTAAAGTACTTATAACGTCACTCCTTTTCCTCAGCTGCATGTAGGCAAGCACAACACTAAAAAACATTTAGAAGCCCACGTTCACTGAGCTTCACTGGACAAACTGCCATTGCTGCAGCCTTGACTGGAGATAGATAGAGGTAACACTTTTTATGCATTGGTAACCCTTTATTGTATGGATATTACTTGCTACTAGGGTTCCAATATCTGCCGCCACTTTGGTATCTTCAAAAATACTTCCAAAGTATCTTCCTGTAAATGGAATAAAAGATTCCTAAAACCGACCAGCGGATATCCCTACTCCCTGTCCTGTCAGACATTTGTTCATGTTCAGACAATAGTAGGGAAAAATTGTTTTAACACTGTGAATGCCAACAATTACTATTCTATAAACTTCTTGTAGTGTCAAATACGAAAATCAATACATTTGAGCATCTTTAATCCGTCACAGTCGGGACCGAAGTGATGCCGGATTAGGGATTTTGCCGGACTATAGGTCGTGCATGGCAAGTGGTCTATTTCTGACGTCCGGGATGTTTTCATTGAAATGAGTCAATTATTTATAACAAAATATAATCATTTGCCATTTAATGAACATATTTTAAAAAGAGTTACTGAGAATAATCAGAAAGAAATGTATTCTTAATTCGCAAAGTTATTATTTAAAACTATCGAAGTTGCGCAGTGAGTGAAAATAACGAAATTTAAGCATTGTGCATATAGTTGCGCATGTAAAAGTTTCATATTATTATTATTGGAAAAGGGTATAAAATTTGATATTTCTTATTCTGTGCTTTGCGTAACATAATTTCCCACCGTGCTCGATTTGTTATCAACTGATTCAGCGCGATGTCAACGCGTGAGTGTCGAGTGTACGGCTGCCCATCACTACGTCGCCGCGGGCGACCGGATTGGATTATTCGTTAAAGACCATCATCAATAGTAGTCTTCCTTCAACAATTTCAGGCTGATCATCTTCATTCCCACTCGGAGTTATTGTTATTAATTACCATTTCAATTATTTCATCATCTATGATATGTTGTGTGGTGAGAATATCGTGGCCGCTAACTATCCTTTCGTCTAAATTTACCAATTCCATTTCCTTTAATTCAGGGTTATGGACGATGTTTGCAAACTCCATCATCATATTTTTATCCTCAGAAACATGAAATTTTTTAAATCCCACTTATTTCGTCTATATCAAACCTTAAAGCAGTCCACGATTTAAACCACGCGTGTATTAGAACGGACGGTGAAATGCTATAATTGCATGCACATGAAATTTCCCACATCACGTCTTTTGGATTGATCACGTCGATTTCTGAAATAGTTCATCTTGCTCTATTAGCATTTGGTCAGAAATACTAAGCCCTTCACTTCGACGCAATCGAAACCAGGCTATCTAAATTAGCACTTAAATCTTCTTTCATAGTTTTTCTCTCTGTTATCTACTTCTTCGTATCACTTTAACAGTAACATTTTGATTTTTCTCTTTCAGCTTCTTAATTTGTTATATTGTTGAAGATCCAACTGTATGGATGAGACATGTTTTGGGTGAAAGACAAGCAGATAACAAATAATTTTTATCAAATTACGTCTAGTGGTCAATCAAAAATGCACGCACCATTGAAAGTGACCGATCTATAAATTAGTCGTAGTCCGTCTCGGCGATGTCTTCAAATTTATGTTTACTTCAAGTTCCAGTGTACACGAAGTACCAGAAATTAATATGTTTAAATTATTCTGATTCTCGAAATGGGAAAGTTAGCGTTAAGAATGGTATCTCAGTATTAATATAATGATAATATCTCGGCAGGTTATGAAGCAATGTTCCGGTTAAAAATGTTTCGGCATTTTCCACTAAGTACCAGGTAGTTGGTCATGGCAAAATTGCCGGATTATGGTTGTTCCCGGATTAGGGGTTCCTGGATTAAGGGTGCTCAACTTTAATTTGATTTATCCGTAAAATTAAAATAACACACGTACATACTTCTGACGGTTCCACTTGTCTGGCACAAGCAACATCAGGTTCCTGAAGGTTTCTTGGTGGTTTGCTTAGATCATCCATTGTAATCAGTTAGCCTACGCTTCATTGAGGCAGCAGTACACTTCCTTCAGACACCAGCACACTAATGTTGCAGTAGCTTAGGGCATTGCTACACACGACTTGTGTACCTACTAGTCTATGACAGTGATAGAATCTGTACACTTGAGGCACTAGAAATTGCAGAATATTTAGCACACATGCAGACCTCGGATCTTGCGGGAGTGGTAGTGTGAACAAACTATTAGAGCACCTTATATATTAGTAGTCTGCTATAGCTCTCGGACAGGTACACTTTGTACCTCTTGTTTGAGTAAGACTGAAAAACGTACTTACTTTGTAAGAGAAATGGATGGAAAAGAGAACTCCTGTCTGACAATAAGTGGTAAGGGGCCATTAATGTATTACTTGAGACTAGGTATGCCATTATTCCACCCTCCCCTGCATGCAAGACTTTAAGATTTTGGCAACCCCACCTCCCTGATGCCAGGTTTTAGGAAATCATACATTATTAGGAAAATCCCATTCGGAACCTGACTTTCAACAAAGTAGCTTATGGGGCCCTTCAGTGGCAGAAGCTACCGTCAGTCGCAATCAGAGTGCAGGGGTAATGAAGCCAGCAAGTCCGGCAACGAAATAGGAGCATGGTGTTGTCCTTTTAATATGATATGCAGCAATGGAGTTACGAAAAACATGCCATTAATACGTGGGCGCTCAATTTCACTGATAATTCCTTTAAAAAATAGTTTAATGTTGTCTCGTGACAACCAAAAAATCTTACGTAAGTTAGTTATAGACCCCCTGCTCCACCAACGTAAACCCTTTGAAACCACCCATGACTGGTAGTTATCTTTACTATGAGTATAATAAAGAAATAACTAATAAAATATGATTCATTGAGTTATTAATATTTTGTGACGTGTTTCTTTCAATGCCATGCTAACCGCTAATTTCATTCTTTAAATCATTAGAAAAAGCTGTTTCATTTTTCATTTCTGTCTCCAAATTTCGGGGGAAGGGGGTTTGAACCCCCTTACCCCCCCACTCACTATGGCCTTGCAACCGCACTAAAAGGATTAACCCTTCAACAAAAGGAAGCTAACAAATTTTAGAATTCATACTTTAAGAAAAATATTGTTTTTCCTTTGAATCCCAATAATTTCTTATTATTCTCACCATAACCCTTCATGTCACATAAACTGGGATTAAGAGGACGCAGTACCCCCCTATTTTGTAGCATCTTCTGCGATCCGTTCTCATTCAGTCAATTTTGCTTGTATCAATTTGAAAGTTTTGGTTAAATCAGGGAAACAAGTGAAATTAGGAGGCTATATTTTTAAAAATCTTCTGAATCCAATGTTAATAGAAGGAATATTCAACAAAGATGGGCCTTTTCCGGGAAATGTTGCAGAAAACCGACTCAGAAAACGGCCTTTTTGGCAAAGTCTCTTCCCAGTGTTATATGTCTGCCATTGGACATCACCATTGCCACTGAGAAATTTTCTCAAATAAATGTATAATTTAGGAAAAACAAATATGAGTTTTGTGACATTTTAGCGTGTTAATCGGCGTCTACAGCAGCCCCCGCTGTTGTCTTAGTTCTCTTTTTTCCAGCCGCAAGCACTCTCTCAGAAACGGAATTGACCATCTCATATATCTGATAGCTCGCTGGACAGACGAGGGGGGGAGACGAAAAGGGGGAAGAATGACGAGAATGGGGGGAGAAAGACGACAGGGGGGGAGAAAGACGAAAGGGGGGTGGAGTCTGACTTCCCCGGGAAGAGTCCGAGAGGGTCTTAATCTTCGGAGCGAGGTAGTCATTGACAAGAGTTGCTAGCAAACTGCTTGAGCCACCAGTCATTTATCCGTAACACACACGTTAAATGTTTTCTCACCGTGGCCATTAATTCATGATACAGTAAAACCTCTCTATATCGAAATGGAAGGGACCAATTTTTTAGTCATTTTGATAAATGAAGGTTCATTATAAAGAGGTTTTAGCAAAATGAAATATTTCTGCCTTATGAAACTTTTTGGTAGTAAAATGTGCTGCTTTCTCTTTGATTACTATATTTGTATATATATTTAAATATATGCAATTATGCTTTTTCATAATTATAATGTTTATAATAATAAAAACAAGGGTACAAAAATTTACTTAAGCACTCTCCGCCGAAAATAATTTGTAATTTCTGTTTGTTTCATTTTTTCAAATTATTTTGAGATGATATCTTCTATCTTATTTAATAATAGTAGATTTTCACTGCTGCAGTCCTCTATATCAAAAAAAATCTTTCCATCACACCCAAAGCATCCTGCACCTCTTTGGTTGGCTTTGGCATAAAATCCTCACCATCACTCTCTTCTTCTTCCATGTTATGGACTACTACTGGAGATTCCCTGCCAGCTTCTTCCTCCATTTCTTTGAACACCTCTCCCTCATTTGGGGCACATGTTAGCAAGACATTGTCAACATTAATAAAGTCGTCAAATGATGACTGAACATTAATTATTTTGTTTATCTCAAGCCATTCTGTCGGTTCGTCCTCATACAAAATATCTTCCTCACTTCCCCCATAAATCCAGCCTTTTTAAAACATTTTTCAATAACGTCTGCCTTCAAACAAGTCCACGAAAGACAGAGCCTGTGCATGGCCTGAATTATGTTCCAAGAACACAATTTTTCTCCTCAACTGTACGCAACATGTATGACACCAGTTGCTGCCTGTAATGTCTCTTCACAATGGAAATTATTACTTGATCAAGTGGTTGCAATTTGCTGGTGGTGTTTGGAGGAAAATGTACTAGGTACTTTGGTCTTAATACAATCCCCTCAACTTTATGTGCTGTGCACTGATTAATGAAGAGAACTATTTTCCAGTTTCTCACTCCCATCTTTGAGTTCAGCATTTGAGTCAAGCACTCACAGAATAAAGATGCTGTCATCCAAGAGTTCTTTGAGTTTTTGTATGAGCAAGGAAGTTTCTTAATATTTTAAAAGCATCTAGGCTTTTTATATTTTCCAATCACAAGAGGCTTCAATCTCTCTGAGCCATCAAAATTAGCACAAAAAAGCACTGTGAATCTTTCTTTGCTTTTTTTCCCTCCATGGCATGATTGGCCTCTAACTGCTTAAGTTCTGTTTGGAAGCAAGTTATAAAAAAATCCTGCCTCATCCTCATTAAAAATGTCTCGTGGTTTATACCCAGCTAAAATCGTCTGCAAAGTTGTTTTCCACTCTTCTACCACTGTGCCACTTACAGAAGCTTCTTCCCCACTCATCTTCAAAGTTTTGAGATTCCACCGCACTTTAAACTTTTGAAGCCACCTATTCGATGCATGAAAATTTTCAATGCCCATTTTCACTGCTACTTCTCTTGCCTTTTGCTGTAGAATAGGTCCAGAAACAGGAATATTTCTAGCTCTACCTTCCCTCAATCAATCAAATATGTGTCTGTCTAATTGTTCACTATTCACCGCCCGCAATTTTTTATTTATGCATCCTCGATGTGCTGCCTCTTCAGTTTCTTGACGTTTTTTTTTAATTTTTTTTAAAATAGCCGTTAAACTTCCACAGAAGTTAGGCGTATTTCACTGACCGATGTCTTAAACTACAAAATTGTGGCTGAAATGACGCTGACTTGGAACACCATTATTTTAATAAGTAACCTCAATGACTCAAAATATGAACTCAGTCGCCAAATCCTGTTATTGTTAATATTAAGTCAGTGTGGAAGAAGAATCGTATATATGTTTAACTAAACTATCTATATTAAGATATTATTCAGTCACTTGCGCTCGAACAACTCAATTGCAAATGTGTATAGTATGCGATAGCATCGGAGTTAAGTTTTCTGTGTCATGGATTGGTGAGGGTAAATGCAAATAGAATATGCAGTGGTGTCATTCGTGATTATTTAAACCTAAGAATTAAACCACTTTACCGCATAAATCAGTCTGGGAGTTGTAAAAACTATTAGAACCCCGGGTCTAAATCCAGCAGGACATTTTGTCGTAAATATTTATATACGGATGTTTTAATGATGAATATACAAAACACAAGCAATGCAAATCGATGAAGTCTTTGATGCAATTGATTAATAACAAACACCCTAACGACTGCCCAGCTAAGCTTCACTTTTCAAGCGCTGCGGGTTTTCGCGGTCCCAATGTAGAAAAGTCGGAACGGCCAGACGGAACTTTCTGCGGCTGGCGCCGGTTGAATATTTCATTCCATGGAGGTAGTTGGCTCGTCATGGGGGTGTATTCTCAGTACGAAGAGCAGAGGTTTTTCGAAAACATAGAGGTGCGATATAGGGAGGTTTCTCTATATAATTGCATACAAATTTAGGCGGGACCAAGAAGTTATTACGAAAAACAGAGGTTTACGATATGAAGAGGTTCACTAGATAGAGGTTTTACTGTATTTGAAAAAAGACCCGGTGAATAAAATCCGATGTTTAGTAAGATACAGAATCCGGAACCCAAGGGACTTGGCGTTTCTTACAGACTGTACACACACTCCATCTTTTACAAGGAGAGTTTATCTCCGTTTTGAACAAAATTACAAAATTTTCTAATAATTTCAGTGCCAATTCTGAATGCAGAATATTAATTAAAACCGGAAAGAAAGAGGCTCGAATGAATGCGATGATGAAGCACCTTCTCAAGTGATAACAACTACTGTGCGTACACCAACAACCTCAACAGCGGACCTTCATTGTTTTTCGGAAAGTTTGATCGAGGTAGCAGAAATGCGTGAGGAACCTGTAGCTCTCTGTGTCTGCTCGAAGGATAGTGGATTTGCATTATTTAAAAAAAATACAATCCATTGATCATTCGCCTTTCAAATGCACTTTCAGAAATATGTTTCTTGTGGGAGAACGTCGTCTAGGCTTGAAAACGTTTAAAATTTATGTGCCAAGTGTGCAATGCCAAGGAAAATATGTGGACTGCAGACAGTAATTCTACGAGTATTGAAATTAACTTCGCTGGTGTGATGTCCTCAGTTGGTGGTTATTCCCAACTAGATGAAATATTTTCTGCAATGGATATCCCCGTCTTGGCAGAAAAAACCTATAAAAATGCCACGATAAAGTGCGCGAAGGATGGGAAATGTCCGCTGTGATAGAAATAGAGATGGCGGCGAAGATTGAAGCCTCAAAAGCAATAGAAAACGGGGACGTTGAGAAAGATGGAGTCCCTCTAATCACAGTGATTGTTGACGGGAGTTGGTGTAAGAGATCTTATCGCAGTAACTACTCATCATTGGCAGGAGTAGTGAATATTCAATGTTTCAAACTAGAAAATACCCATTTGATGCAAATATTATGTAAAGGAAAAAGACGCATAGAATTTGCGATATATTTGGGTGAAACAATAATCTTTTGGAGGTAACATTTATTTTTTTTAGGGAATAAGTGAGAATTCTTTAAGGGGACCTAATTTAATTTGAGTTTAAATTTTCTTCAGTGCCACTCTTCAGTCATTGTTTTTACGTCTATTTATTACTCAGGGAGAGTCTATTCCTCTAATCTGCTCGCCCGCAAGAACCTTTTAAATCTGAAAAAATGATGAAATAAGGTTTATTCACAAGATTATCTTCTGTTATTCCTATGCACACATTGTAAAGTATCGTGCACATTCATTCAAGGGTGCGAAGTATCGTTAGATTTAACTCCAAAAAAGTTATTTTCATAGCAGTGAAGGACAAATAGTGCACCACTTGCGCCCGGGCAGCTTTGAGAGGGCAAGAAGGTTCAGAGCACAAATGCTTTAAGAATTGGGGCTCACATCAGACTTCTTTCAGCATGGAGGCTACTACCATTGTTGTTGGATTTCGTAGAAGTGAAGAGATGTATGGTGTCCGATATGCTCGTCTCATTGCAAACGGCACCTCCAGTGTGTACAAAAAAGTTCTAGACGCGAGACCTTACAAGACTTTGATCGTGGAAAAGGTTGAGTGCCGTAATCTACTTCTAAGAAGTTACTGTAATAAAATAAATGAACTTGTAATCACAAGAAACCGTGAAAAACTTGATATCATGCAAGGAAAACTGATAGCGAAAACATTTTGCGCTTGTGAGCGGCGATCACAAAAGGTGTTGAGTTTACGAAATGCCAAAAATGTGTCAATTGCGCAAAAAAATAAGCTGCTCCGGAAGGATATCCTCAACAGCGCTAGCCACGTTTTCGGAGAACCTGAGCGGTGTGTAGAAATAGGATATTTCTGTGATGGGAGCAATAGCCCGGGAAGACAAAAAAACGTGCCAGCGCTGAAAGAATGCGGGATGTATGAAAAATTAACTAATATTTCCCTGATGATTAGTCGCCGCAGCGGAAGCCTTATTTTCGATGTCGATAATAATCCTGTTAAGCATATTCCATAGCATACCATATATATAGCATATACCATCATTGCAAAACTGAGTGGTGGAAAGAGGGTAAAGTTTGCTATTTCCCGGTCATATAAGGGAAGATTTGCCGGGGTACCTTCAATTCGGGGAACCCTCCGAAGATTCTTTATCAAACTGTTTGTAATGTGAGTCCTGGGTACCACTGTAAAAGGTCTCTCCAAAGAAGACTGAGGTAGGCAATTTCTACTTCTATCTGCAGGAAATTGCAAAAAAGTCGAGACGGAATATATTTAATCGGCTGGGAAAAAAACCTGATTCCGACTACGGCCCCTATTCTAAAAGCCCTGATATGCCTAATGAGGACTTTACGAATGAGTGCCGGCTATTTATGGACTATCTAAAATAGGACGAGGATGATGCAAAGGAAATAGAGAGGAAAACGATAAAGCAGTGAGAAAGTGTTAAATCAATTATGTACAGCAATTTTGATTCTCCTCAATTCCTCCTTTGAGGTATTGTGTAAATTAACTGCCCATCATCGGCTACAGAGATGACTGTGTAAGAAGCAATAATGAAAGGTAAAGTTAATTTTTCGATGAAGAACGACGGAATGAAAGTTAACCGGAAGCACAACTATTACTTTCAAATTCAAGGCCAGCTTCACATAACTCAAAGAGATTTCTGTGTATTCGCAGTGTGGACCAAACTAGGATTAAAAGTGGAGAGGATCCACAGGGATGATGGATTTTGGAACCAATTCATAGTAGAAAATTTAAAAAAAATTTACTTGGAATATATGCTTCCCGAGTTAGTCGATCCGATATTCTCCCGATCGATGCCGATTCGGAATCCCCCCTATATTTTGGCTGCCCAAGGGAAGAGAAATTGCGAAAAGAAAGGTAAGGGGGGAGAGAAGAATGAAATGGGCAATTTGGCATGCAAAAAGCAGAAAAAATAAATCATATTCAAAACCGATGTGACTTTTTCTTTTTCCTCCCGTGGTGGGGTAGAGTACCCAGGTAGCACCTTTTACTTGAGAGGCGAGTGATTTGAACTTCTCATGTAACACAGTCGGAGCTGAAACTAAACCGACTGCTGGTGAATAGGGTGAAGAATTACAAAAGCAAGGATCAGTATAGAATTAGAAAGGGATGAGCACGCTCGATGCTTCAACCGAAATGAGAACGTAAACTCTAACATAGAATTAAATCGCAATGTATTCATTTATTTCGTCGATTTTGATGAGGACATGATCCATGACATGACTGATCACCATAGGCATACTTCACGGGAATACCTACTGCAGAAACTAGGAACTTAGTGGAGTCAGTTAATTCTAAAAGCAATCTGATAGAGTTACAACATAATTCGCCATATGCATTGTCTAGTACAACAGGTAAAATAAAGTGATTAAACTTTCTAACTTTTAAAGTTAAACTTTCGGGCCGGAGAAATCATGTTATCACGCGGCATTTTTCGACGAAATCGTGTGACGCGCACCCTAATAGCAAGGGCGAGCTGTTGCCACTCTTGCGGAGTCAGCCTCACATGCGCTGAAATGACAACCTTGCGCTCAGTGGGTTACGAAATCTTCTTCCGTAGAGAAGGATCATATTACCGAAGGGAAGGCCCAGGGCCCCCCCTTATGGGGCAATAGAGGCATTGGGAGTGGATTCTTCCTTCCCCCACACAAGGCATGAACGACGTAGAAGACACACCCATACATATACACCCGTTGGAATGGCACTGACTCGGGTAACTCTATCGGTCGACAGGAAAACTATCTTCACCCCCAGAAGTGGAAAAAAAATTATGTACTGCGTCCTCTTAATGTTATTAGCTTGTATTTAGGCTGTAAAGTTTTACAGTATTTATTCATTTTGAAAGGTTTAATCAATTCAAAAGTGATGCATTGACCTGAAACAATGAATTAAACCGAAGAAAGCATTATATTTTTTCCACAGACTATTCAGCTGATTTGTAGTGTAAGTGCATTTATATTTAGCAGCTATTTGATGACATAAATAAACTGTATTCTCTTAACTCTATGGACTGAAATCTCTGGAATATAAGAGCGTTTGTGAATATAAAAATCATTTTCTCCAAAGTAGTCCTTGAATCACAATGCATCTTACATGGTTAATATCAGAATTTGCCTCATAAGTTCTGCATACGAGTTGTGGTGACATGTCTGTGAACTGAGTTATGATAATCTTGTTGGAAATACATCCTTTTTTTGCCATGTTTTTTATTAATTGGTAAAAATCATTCAATCCTTTCAGGTGTAACATTGTGGAAGTCTATTGCTTCCACAATGTTTTATTCCACGGTATGTTCCACAATGAATTATTAACAAGCTTTGTTTTAATCCATAGAGTACCAGTAAAAAAACTCTGTGGATTAAAACATAGTTTGTTAATAATTCATTGGCTAAATCATTTTCCAGTTACACCTTGACCATTATTAGTAGTTTTGGTGGGTTCTTTCATTTTTACAAAATAGTCAAGTACATGAAAAATATTGGCAAGGTTTACATGTCTATGTGTAATTGGTTCCATGAAGTTAATCTTTATTCTGCTTATAGTTCTTTGGCTTTTATACCTAGCATTTAATTTACGAAATATTATTAGGATCTATTTAATGTTTGGTGAATTACAGGAAGTTCTGCTGTGGAGATTGGTACATCCTTATAATTGTAGCTGATGTGAGAAGATGATGGGCAAGGCAGCATGCTGAATAAAATGTTTTCGTTGAAAATGAAACCTATGAGTTTGCATGTATGTACATTGTATTCATTAAAATTACTTTTATACAAAATAATTTTTTAATATTGTCATGTGCAATCAGAGAGTTGTTGCATGATGGACCTTGCTCTTTGATGAATTTCCTCCTTGTCCTCTTCACTCTCCTCTCCTTCCAAACACTTCATTATATCCCTTTCCTCATCATGTTCAGATTCTTCTAGAGAAACCTTTTCCTCTAACTTCTGAATAATTTTAGCTGCTGCTTCATATGTCTTCAGACGAGCTCCTCCTTTGCAAGAGGAAATGTAGTCTAAGAGAACTGGAAACAATGATTTCGGTATCTGTGAATTCAACAAGAACAAGAATAATTATGGGTTAATAAAGGGGCTATTTTATTACCTTAAATAAAATAAGCCAATTATCAGTAGACCACTGGGTATAGAATTGCCCTAATGGTATTACTCCCTCATGCATTACAATGTACATGCAGGAGTTAGGTTACGACAAATACCCTTCAATGTCGAATCAAATTATGGGACTAGAGTTCACGAATAATGACTCAAGCATACACATTGATGGTGGCCTAACCTTGAGGCTTCTCAAAAAATCAATATTAAATGGTAATGGAAATCATTTAAACATTTGTCTTCGATCTTAACACCCTTAAATCATCAACTGATGCATCCAAAGGGCTCTTTTTTTTTATTCAGAGCATTGCAATTGAGCTGAGGGAATAAAAAAGAATGCAATGCACACCCAAGTACAATTTCCTTAACAGGAGAGAAATCCAAGGGCTTCAACGCAAGAGTTTTTGGCTATTACATTTCTGTTTAAACTAGAGTGATGATACTTGTCCACAATGACCCATAAAAACATAGAATATTACTCATAATCCAAAGACAACTGCTTATTCACCAAACATCAAATTGTTTTAGTATTTGAAAGCAAATGTTCAAAATCTAATACCAACCTACAAGTACCAGGTACAAAAGCCCTTTTACACAATTTATTATAACAATAAATAAAATATGGCAAATTTCAATTATTTTGGTGTACTTTTTGGAGCATAACAAAATAGAATATTTCACACGTTATTTCTTATTATTAACTCCTATATTAATATTGTATTTTGAGCAAAACTCTTATTTTCCCATATGCATCATGTAATTAATATTATATTTCTTTACGAATACAGTATTTTTCCAGGAGATTATACTTACATTCAAAGGTTTTTCTTGGGTTATATCTAGATTTCAACATCTTTGTTTATGAATGACACCACCAACACCATAATGCTATGCGGTTCAAATACTATGCTTTTTAAATCATCTTTCATTAAACATATTTTAATTTCGTTGTGAGCATACTGTACATACCGAACAAAACAAAGGATATAGCAATCATTTGAAATGGTTTGTAAGGTACTTTGAAGTAATTAGTATTAGTGGTATTTCCCTAATGGTAAAAGCAAAATAGTGATCAAATGTTTTGGTAGATGAATGCTTTTTAGAGTGATTTCCTTCTGCATTGTTCACAGGGCTAATTGATTAAAATCAAGTGATTTAAACCAAATCTGAATGTAGAATTCATTTTTGAGAGTCAAAAAATAAGGAAAACATGCATGTATTATTTTGAAATATTTAAAAAATTGAGTGAAGCATGGTTTTCTCTCTGAGAACAGCAAGCACACCCTGTATTAACAAAAAAATCAAAACAGGGTGATCCCTTAATACCCTTCTAGCTGTTGTTCTACCATTCTCTCCACGGATCCCAGCCACTCTATAATCTTGAGCCTTTACAAATCTATATCCTGGCCTTCAATTAAATAGCTCCGCATTGTACCTTATTCTCCAGTTGTTTTCCTTTATAGGCCCATATATTTTTCTTAGTATGCATCCCTTAAAACATTAAAGGCTGTTGTACATGGTAAAATTTCTTGTACAAGAAATTGTTCAATGTGAAAAATGTATCATGTACAAGGTCTTTGTACAATTTCTTGTACAATAAAGTAGATCATGCTCCAAATTATAGGATGAAATCGTCAAAGATCCACTCCATAGCTTCTGTGCATGATATGACGGTAGTGATGCATTCGTATAGTATTCGAAAGGTTGTTGTTCTGAGTTTGCAATCACTTTTATTCCTAAAAGTGTCAAAACTTACAAAAACCTCATCTATGAAGTTAGGAAGATGTAATTGAACATACAAGGAAATATTAGCAACGGGCATAAATATGGTATTTGCAGGATAAATGATGGGTTTTATGAGCTGATGAAAGAGTGCAAGTAATGAATCATATGATTTATAATTTCATTCTATTATTGCTATGATTAATGATAGAAAATTATTGTAACCCAGTTAGTGTGGCAGTATTCTTCAAAATATTATTGTCATTGGATATAGTAATTCAGCTGTTTGACAGAAAACAATATCTGCACATGTAATTGGCGCACAATATGAACATAAGTCTGTGGTCGTGTACGACCAATCTCATCCAGTCAGTTCATGGTCCGTGCTTCTGAGCCATATGTGACAACTGGTTGAAAAGGGTCTTTTATATTTAGAGCTTTTTGCTTCTTGTAATAAGCTTGTTTCTGAACAAATGTTTGTTCGCATAATAAGCACAATTGTCTGTATTTTATCCTTTATTTCTTTGCTCACATTGTTGTCATTGGAAACCATTGTCCCCTGGTATCTAAAGTGAGACATGTCACACTGCTCTTTGGGTCTCATAGTTGGAAGTTTCCATATAATTTGTCTTTTTCTGATTTACTATTACCAGCCTAATACTGTTTGATACTTTTTCTGTGTACATTTGCTACAGTTTGTTAGCAGACGTAGAGTAATGATTACACAACATGAGCACATGGGAGGATCTGACTGGATTTCCCATAGATCATTCCCTTCTGATGGATCACGGCATATTCAGTCACAATTAAGTGGGAAACTTGGCCATAACAAGCGAAAGAAATCTTTGAGGAGCAATCGTGTGACAACAAATATCATGATTAGTGAGTAATAACTGTAAACTAATATGTAATCACAATGCCTCTGCAGATAAAGGCTAGTATTATCAACTATAAACTAACTTGTAATCTGAAATGAACTTGACTTAAATTCCAAATTCCCTGACATTATTTATGCTCAGTTAACCTAGAGAGCTGTGAATAAGGATACTGTGGCCCTTTGTTACTAGTCATATCATGCATCACCAAGATAGTTCCTTGCCTTCTGATTTGTCTCCTGGAATTGTGTCACCTATCTACTCCCAGATAAGCATCATAGTGAACAACCTAAGGCATGGCCAATAACTAAATCACCCTTAAAGAGTTGCAAGTTACTACCCAATTAAACCTTTCACCAGGGAACACCTGAATTGTATGACCATCAGCCCTTCCTCGTTTTGGCACCTATTTCAAACCATCTCTCCTTAGCTGCTTTACAACTTAGCCAAGGGTATAATAATATGTATCATTATTTAACGGTTCATTATTAGCCAGCAAATGCCACAGAAATGATCAAAATGGAAGTTGAAGAGACAGGTCTGTCAGTATTACATCATCTTGAGTGACAATAGGTTTCACAGGTGTTCCAGTTTGGTTCTTCAGGTCAGACGTAGCAGACTTAACCACCATACAACTGCAAAATCTGCTGTCGTCATCCAAGATGAGATTAGGTAAAAGGAAAACCCAGAAGACCTGTCTTTAACGAAGAGGAATTATTGGAAACATCAATATACCTATATGTAAGCACCGTGTCCACAACAGTCAGATAATTGAGATTACTTTCGATTAACCATTTACAGTATTTAGTAAAACATCGAATCACACACTCAAAACGTAGTAGGTACCTACTATAGTAGAGTGGTACCTTGAGATTCGAGTGCCCTGACATACGAGTTTTTTGAGATACGAGCCGTCACTAGGGTCCAGCTGTTGCCTGAGATACGAATCAAAATTTGAGACACAAGCCAGCTTCGGTGACATCACAGCCAGTTAGCATAGCGAACCATCACTTAGATTTGTGAGTCTTCCACATTCAATTCAAATTCTGTGTTCACTTTGCTGCAGAAGCATCTCTGTTGAGTTGTTTTAATTTTGTTTTTTTTTGGAACTTTAGTAGTTATTTAGTTACCTAATTTTTTAAAAATATAACCATGAGTTCTAAGAAGATGAGTGTAAAGAACAGTGGTGAGAAAGGAAAAAAGTGATATCCATGAAATTAAAGCACGAGATAACAGACAAACATGAGCAAGATGTAAGAGTCATAGACTTGGAAATTCAGTACGATCGCACAACTGCTACGATAAGTATTATTCTGAAGCAGAAGGACTTTATAAAAGCTATAACTCCTGCTAAGGGTGTTAAAATTATTTCAAAGCTATGCAACTCTGTCCAAGAAAAGATGGAGAATTTGCTGCTTTTGTGGTTGACAGAGAAGCAGCTTGCTGGAGACACTGTGACTGAGAGTATAATTAGCGAGAAGGCACAAGTCATTTATGCAGAATTGCTGCAGCAGAGCCCAGGGACCTCAGCACAGGAGCAGTTTAAAGCCAGTCGGGGGTGGTTCGAAAATTTTCGAAAAAGGACTGGTATTCACTCCGTTGCCAGGCATGCTGAGGCAGTGAGCTCAGATTTTATGGCAGCTGAGGAATTTGTAAAAACTTTTGCTAAATTGATCGAAGCCCATCCCACAACAAGTGTCCATTAGTGACAAGACAGGATTCTTCAGGAAGAAAATGCCAAACAAAATTTATATAACAGCAAAAGAAAAGAAGATGCCAGGTCACAAGCCCATGAAGGATAGGTATACTCTCACACTGTGTGTGCGAGTGGCGACTGCAAGGGCAAGCTGCTGCTTGTACACCACTCAGAAAACCCCAGACCCTTCAAGACACACATAAAAGAGCTTGTAGCTTACAGGTTATGTGAAGGGCAAACCCAAAGGCATGGGTGGGTCACAAGGAATTTTTTTGCGGAGTGGGTCAACTAGGTCTTTGGTCCTGCATTTAAGAAATACCTCGAGGTCGATGATTTACCCCTGCAAACCCTTCTCGTCCTTGACAATGCCACTTGCCACCCACTAAACCTTGAGGATGACATCCTAGAAGAGTTCAACTTTATTAAGGTTCTCTACCTTCCACCCAACACCACCCCTATTTTACAGCCCATGGACCAACAGGTGATCTCCAATTTCAATAGGCTTTTTACCAAGTACATGTTTCAATGCTATTTTGAGGTTACGGAGAGTATAAACCTCACCCTTCGAGAGATCCGGAAGGACCACTACAACATTGCCATATGCCCCAAAATTGTTGACATGGCCTGGCAGCGTGTTACAAAAAAGGACCTTGTTCTCTACATGGAAAAAACTGTGGCCTGAGGCTGTGACAGATAGGAACATTGAAGGATTTGGACCTAAACAGGAAGTACTTGAAGAGATTGTGTACCTCGGAAGGTCCATGGTCCTGGAAGTAGATGAGGGAGATATCAAAGAGCTTGTCAAAGCACATTCCGAGGAACTGATGACAGAAAAGTTTGCTGAACTACAGATGGAGCAACAATTGGAATTTCTGCAGGAGATTGCAGAGGAGCCAGAAGCGGAGGTGGTTATCTCTTCAAGTGAGATAAAGGAAGAGTTGGCAATGTGGGAAGAAATTTCAGATTTGAAAAGAACCACCATGAAAGGCTGCAACTGAACGTGCATTGGCACTATATAATGACACTTGGCTAACTCACTTCAGAAACATTCTAAAAGGGAGAAAGAAACAGAGCTCCTTGGACAGGTTTCTACTGAAACGCCCTGTGGAAGAAAGTGACGAAAGTGTGTTAAAAAAAGAAAAAAATACTGAAGAAGAAAAAGTGAGGGAAAAGAAGAAATCAATATGTTCATACCACATGCTAATCAACTCTACCAACAGGCTTATTTCTTTAAATTATCTTTTATTAGGTTTCATTTTGTTTGTATACAATATTTGTTCATTGTAAGTATACCTATTTATGCTGAAAACATTTTTAAAAACATTGGGGTGTTTTTTTGGGGTCTGGCACGAATTAATCACATTTCAATTAATTTAAATGGGGAAAAGAGATTTGAGATACGAGTATTTTGACTTACAAGCTCCGTCACGGAAAGAATTAAACTCGTATCTCAAGGTACCTACCACTGTACTTATACTTATAAGTAGGTAATCAAAACACATGTCCAGATAATGGAACCAATTAACACCGGAAATGTCTACCACCAACTTCTACTGACAAGATCAACATTATCACCAGCTGAAAAGTACTTCTTTCTTAAATTATCACAATCAAATTTTAGTGTCAACCTAATGTGGGTAATATGGTCAGCAAATAGTAAATCATGGACAAAAATTGAAACAATAGGTGATGAAAATTCTAGATACATTTAGGCAGTGTCGTACCGACGGGGGTTGTTAACCCCCCCCCCCTAAAAACATTCCCGTAATTTACTATATTTTATTTTGCGCTAGCGTTTAGAATTTTGCTTATTGGTCTGAAAAACATAGTTGAGTTGTCTTCACAAAATGAGAACAATTTAATTATTATTTCAGTGAATAATAATCTAAATGTCAAATTATGATGATACACACAAATATTAATGAACCTCCCTCCCCCCTAGAAGAAAATCCTGCGTACGCCACTACATTTAGGATAAGATAAAATAATAATACTACCTACCTTCTTCAAGTCAAACGTGTGCTTCAGGAGCCATGTTTGCTTCATTTTTGAAAATTTCCAACTGCTTCGATCATACTGCCAATGTTGAAGATACTGCAGCGACGACGTAGACAAAGCTGATGAGCTTTCATCAATCGCTATTTTAATTTTCGTCTTTTTAGACCTCTTTTTCTTTTTGGGTGGTGCTGCCTCTACATCCCTGGCAAGGGGCTCCTCTGCTTTTCGTTTTCTTTCTTCAAGTTTACGCTCTTCACTCCACCTGGGCTTCCGAACTTTCTTTTTCTCACTGCCCACTTTTTCTACAGTTTCATCACTACCTTTAGGCAATTCCTTACCTTCAATACTAAATCTTAACTTTTTTTCTTTGAGGTCTGTATCCGTTTTAAACGTCTTGTCAACGTCTGCATCATCTATTTCCTTCTTTTTTTTCTTCTTCCTGGCTTGGTTCACAAACTCCACAGTGTTATCAATATCACAGACTTCTCTATTCTTATGTCTTCTGCAGTTTTGGTCAGCAGACGACTCCACTTTGGCACGCGTCATTATTATTCATTTGCTTAAGCATGGATAGCCACTATAAATATCAATAAACCATGAATCATCGACTATCTATGCCTCAAAGCTCAAGAAAACCATGTGCTATAGATTACAGACAGTCAACCGGAAAGCAGCCCCACGTGAGTGAATCGTTCCCACAACTCACAAGCTACAAACCATGGAAGTCCGACTCAACGTTATAATTCTTTACCTGGGGGTACTGTTTACCTACTACACTTATAGGTGGTGCTGGTGGCGTTACTACAGAAGGCCCGCTAAATTTGAATTCAACGCGTCGTCGCATGATATATTTCGCCATATTCTTTACTCTTTTATCGTTTTTCTGGTTTAAATTTAGAGATATAGAACTTACTTCAAATACGCAGGGTCAGCATTCATCTTCAATCTGCAATAGAAGTGGACTTGGGCGTCACAGATAATAAAAACAATTGTTCCAGGCATGGAAATTGATGACCTTTATTAATAAAAAAAATGCTACACATCCATTGACATAATCATTGCCATTGCCATAATGAATGTTGCATATTCTGGGACAATAAATAATGGCACATTAAACATTTCTACAAATATAAAGTAATTATTAATATAAAAGAGGATTCTTACATTGAAGAACCCTGGAAGAAAGAAGGAAATAATGAGACAAGCTGCCAAGCATGTCATGCGAGATTTAGAATGCCACTCTCTGGAGGCCAATCATCACCGGGAATGAGAATGCATTCTTACTGGAGGTTTATTTTTCATTTCCTAAGCGCAATTGTTTTGTGTTGATCGTTAGGCTGGCTGATATTATTTGTCAAAAAACTACTGTAATACAACTAATTGTAATACGACTAATAATGTGCTACAACGTTAACAGTCACACTGGGAGAGAGGACTTAAAAATAATCAGATTCTCATTAAATCTTCAAATTACGACGAGTTAGTGGAGAACCACTAAACTAACACCTTCACCTAACTTAAGCATACTTTCATAAAAACACTTGGAAACTGTGATGAAATGAAGTATGCAACCCAATAAATCTATGGATAGTTATAACGTCTGCATAACAAATATCAATATCAACTACAATCATGAAAGAAGCCTGAATGAATGAGGAAGAGTGAATACCCAAATGTGAGTGCCCACACTTACGAGCTGGTTGGCCATACAGTCTCCGTACATCAAGGTTAAGTTCATCTAGGGAGCTACAAGGGTGTTTTTTTAGTATTTACACAGACAATTAGTTTAGATACAGGAAGGAAATTATTGCAGACACTTCCATTAGAGTATATCCAAATTCATTGTTCTTGACAGATCAACATTTTCAGCAGGGCTGCACAATACAGCGTATTCTCATCTAAGTAACTACCAAATGGACCAAAAACAACACAAGAAGCTACTTCGTAATGAGATTCCCATTGTCATCAGTGCGTGCTCAAGTGCGATAGGCAATACTAACGATAGTAACAATTGTCTTAAGGCACTCGAGGGTTACTCACTGATATTTACGCCACCAAGCAGCACGAAAAAGCATATGCGTGACCAAATTCCGACGGTAGAAATGGCTTGAAAATATTTAATGCCAACATAATACTAACATATAGTAACACAACCTGTATGATGACACAAATTCATCGAAAAACTTTAATGCCTTACCAAGTGTCCGTTCGTGGAATTCAAATATACTAAATCTCTGGATTAACAGCTGCTGACAGCGCAGACTTACACATTTAGAGGCTTTACGTCGAATTTCAACACAATCATATCACTTCTTATACCACCAAACTTAGGATTAACAGTCTTAATCACTCTTATTGCAAACGAAAACAACAACTTCTCAACCGACTTTCAGCTTAACGTAGAGGACGTACAGGCGGACTGCGATCTTCGTTTGTCAAAGGTTTCGATGTCGTAGTAGTAAAATTGATATTACGCTTCTAGTAATCTAGATGCAACGTTGAATATCTAAAATTTAAATTTTAAGAAGAGCTGAGTAAATATATTAATTTATAATATACGAAAACGTTTCATTAATAACCTACTACACTTATAGATGGCATTACTGCAGGCGGTACCACATGCGCAATGCCAGTTGGACGCCTATGCTACAAACGCTACAAACACAAACGCTACCAACCCTGCCAACCTACCAAGCTACCAACCCTACAAAAGTCAAACTGACGACCCAAGGCGCGTAGGCGGGGGATGAGCATCGATGAGAAACGGGCGGGAGTGAAAAAATTTGAGTTCATTTGGCAACAGCGGAAGACCGCACTGTTCACCACAGCGCACTCACTGCACTCACTACCACCGTACCCACTGTACTGTCCTCAGCTGTGTGTGCGCTACGTTGCCCAAGTCAGTGGCCGGAGTGCTTATCTTTGGTCATGTGATTGGTGTATGTACCTCAAGCCTGTGGCTCTTTATAATTTGAATGCTTAAGGTGAGGATCGTTCGCAACGAGAGAATTGAGAGGCTGCGGCTGGAACGTGTAGTCACAAGGTACCATTATCAGGGTATGGTGTAGTGTTTATCATTCTTCGAACGTGGAATCGGGAAAGAGTTTTCTCTGACAAAGGTTAAATTGATCACACATACTTTTGGCATTCTCCCGTCTATTCAGAATACGACGCTCCTGAGAACAATGGGTGGCCAGGAGAGTAAGGAACTTAAAGATGAGGCTAATTTAAGTTCTGATGAGAAACTGAGCTTACAATCTTCTTTTGATGCAATTATTCCGGATTCTCCTCGAAAATGCTCGAGAAACGACTTACAGGTAAGTCACTGATGATCAGCGAGCTCTTTTTGTTGTTATTCTTGTAACTTGATATCATTTTATCGAGCGAATATTTTCCCCTTTATTATTCAATAATGACGTCCAGATCCACTGGTCCAGAAAATTAGATGATCAGTTATCAACTTGGCTGACAAATTATTTATGCGTGAAGAATCCTGATGGAGTTACCTTCGTTTCCTACGTGTCTTTTTACTGTAAATTTGTTAAGGGCACACTCCGTGACCAAATTGAGATAATTAGTTCACTCTTTCCTCCAAAAGGAGAAGAGCAAACAACTCAAACTTCAGATATACTCGAGGTAAGCAAATTATATAAATTAGTATTACAACTACAGGCAAATAACATATCTTAATTCTTCATTGATGTCCTTGCACAGTTGCTTGAAATGATCACTTGATTTACTCCTTTTTTTGTCAGTCATTGTTTACTCGTGTTAGGATGTTAGTTTCATTCGTCAATTTTAATAGCTTATATGTGAATATATAGGTTTTTTTCTTTGTCTCAATATTTCAGTATGTAGAAAAGGTCATTTCTTCATACATGAAATGCCACAAATCCAATAATAAATTCCTTAGCTGGCATTCTACGTTGGCCAGTACAAAAGATGATCATCTGAAGAAGATAGCAGAGTCCTTATTGCGTGAGCTCCTGTATGGTTCTTCTGTTTCTGGAAAGGATACATTTTCTTTGGAGAAACCGCAAGTGGAACGTGTGTCTTTTGATGATGTAGAGAAATGGCTGAATAAATCCTCAGAGTTGTTATATATGCAAAAAGATCTGCTTTTACACATTTTCCGACCGGTATGTGATTTGCTGATGAAGTTTCTGTTCCTTTTTACATTCAACCGCTTGGTTTTAATTTTCCATATTTTTATTATGCAGGAAGAAAACTTGCATTGTGTGAAGGGGTTTCTTGTGCCTCATTGCGTAAATGTTCCTGGTCATTTACAGCTTGAATCAGTGCTTGATGCTACAGCCCTAATTTTCCTCAATAGTGCACTACTCCCCGAATTTCGTAATGAATGGCATTTTCTTTTTTCCACCTCTGTGCATGGAGAAAGTTTCTCAAAAATGTTGGGTTGCATCACCAACAAAGGACCTACACTGATTGTCGTGGTTGATACAAGAGGAAATGTATTTGGTGGATTTGCTCCTGTTAGCTGGGATCTTGGACCAAAATTTTATGGTAAGCCAAGAACCTTGCATTTGAAGTGATTTTAGTAATTCTAAATAATAAGATGTTGTTTGTGCTTGAAATGTCATGAAAATTCCAAATATTAATTATCTAGAGTTAATTTATTTGTGAAATTTATTGTATGGAGTGGTGTACTCAAAGTGACCACTTTTGTCTGGGACCAAGCATGCATATCATATGACCCATATTAATTTCCCCTCCTTTCAATAACACCTTATTTTTGGCGAGGGGCCCTTGTGTGACAAGCAACAAGCTTTAACATTACCTGGATTTACATTTTCTAAACAAAGCAATATTTTTTAGAGGATCCAGATTGATTCTTCCTGTAATTATGTGACTTGCAAAACCTGCACCATCCTCATTACCACTTCCTAAAATATTATTTTTCTTTTCTCTTCCCTTCATGCCCTCCCTCTTTTGTACTGCCAATCTTGTTTCACACCTTCTTTGTCAACTATAACCTGCTTTCTAAGTTCAGCCTCTTCATAATTCCCCAGAGTATCTGTATGAATGGCCACCATTCCTCCAGTAATAATCCTGTTAATTAATTTAGTTCACACGAAGGAGAAATGGATTTATTTAACATGCTAGTCGCACTATAACTTGCAAAAGAAAATCGCTGGTCAACATGGATCGAGAAAGTTTTAACCAATTGACACATTTTTTAAATTGGACATTACTTTTTAATCTGCAGTTACAGCAAAGAAGAGGTGTTAGGAGGAAGAAATAGCACTTTAACAAAGTCAAATTCTGCTTTGATGGATGCGGTAAGATGCAGGTTATGACCTTGGGCATTATCCAGCACCGACAACGCTTTAAGAGGCAGGTCTATGCCCTCAAGGTAGCTTTTTATGGAAGGCGGAACTCTGATAACACCCACTCATTAAGATTATCGTGTGTCACCAAAGCTTTTTTGCGTTTCAATGCCAAAAGACACCCAAATTGCACTTGTCCACTGAGAAAATGCTTGAGTTCCCCGCCAGTCATACAGGAACTCGAGTAGTGAAGTCGCATGCGGCTAAAAGTGAAAATTGATGTGCTGGAATCGATATCCATCATATGCAAAATCCACCACTCAAGTGAGTAGGTAGAGGTGTGGCAACATAGCCGAAGTGTACCCTTTGAGTGCGAAATGGCCGCCAAATTTAAACAACGAATAATAATTTGATGGAGTAATCATATATTATGAGCAGAAATAGCGATAAACTGCATTAATATAACTTTGATGGTGTAATGTAGACCTCAATACTTGCTTCTGAAGTTCATGTAAGTGTTAAAACTGCTAAGTACTGTAAATGTAAACCCATGAGACCTCACCACTGTTATTCGATGTTCTGAAAGCGTAGATATGGTGTTCTGCATCTTTTTCAATTGACAAATGGCATTAATGTATTTGTAAATATGATCAATTACTGAAACGGCATCTACCATCACCGCCGGATATGTCTAAACCTTCATGTAAGCATAATCACATTCATGGCATTTATACACGGTAATGCATTTTATCATTTTAGCTGGTCTTAACACTATTGTAGTGTTTATGCCACTGTCGTTCAGTCACAGAGAAGAGGTATTCTCTATTGAAATCTAAATTTGTTAACGAGATTCAGTCAACGATATAGAACGGGGGAAAAGGCAGTTATTATATGCGAGTCATCAGGATGATGAATCAGAATACATGCTTTCCGAAAGATCGCGAATTGATATTTCTAATCATTAAGGGAAGTAATTAAATCTAAAAAATGTGAGTTACAAACTTGTTATCGAATCGATACGTACAGTTTACTGAGGCTTTCTGTCTATTTTAGTCCTTAATAAATTCGCAAAATAACATTGAAAAACTTTTATTCATTGTGACGGCTGGCATCAGTACCATATTCTTCTTTCAATCATTTGTCAGATTGTGATCCATGTGTAATACATATGAGTGTGATTGGGTGTGATACTAGACTTTACAGTCGCCACTCTATAATGTTCTCTACACAATGTTGACCATAATCGATCACTTCAACCTCTCCACATCATTTCTTTTTCTGCTTACTAGGGAGGTATAATCATATAGTCAAGAGGCCTCGGAAATATTGCTCTTCCCCCTGAGAATGATACGAAAGCGTTGAAACTGATGAGGGACATTAAAAGTAGTGGGGAATAGTACAAACTTTATTTCATTTCATAATGAGCTTTACTGACTTGCAGAACAATATATGAATGCAATTGTAACTTAACTCTTTCTCCTCTTCAAATGAATAACAAGAATATGTTGCGTGCTAAAAGAATAACGGATGTGTTTTAGGCTGCTGAGACCTCTGAGTAAAAAGAAGTACCACATTAAATACGAGATTAGGGAGAGGAGTATATAAGATACTAAATCTACCAGCGGATAATCGGCATCAAATTTAGAACAAATTATTCGCTGTGAAAAAACTCACACATTTAGAATTATGGGACTAGATCATTAGAAAAATAATTCCTTGTTTTTAATCCATATACTAAGTAATTACTTGGAAGAATTTTTGGCATCACACATTGTAAGAATCAAATAACTTTGCATTATTCCACTTAAATGTTTATACAACCGCTCGACTTCAACATCTTAGCGTCATTGTCAGCGTGACAATTACTTGAAAATGACACTAAGACATTCAAATTCATTGGTAAAATAAAACTTAAAATGTAATTGTACCAAGTACAACAATTCTAACTACATTGAACGACCATGCAAGATTTTTTTCTAGTTATTTTCTTCGAATCACCATTAATGGCAAAGGTTTATGTACTACATCTACATCTATGCCATACTCTGCAAGCCACCATGAGGGTGTGTGGCAGGGGGTGAAGATCACCAAGCATGCACCATTGACATGCAAACAAGTAACTATAGGGTCTCGTACCCTAGTTCATAAAATAATCGGATTAGTGCTTGGTAATTTCTATTCCTTTTATATCATTTTGTGTATTGTGAATACCTAACTGGTCGTCACAAAGGATCCATATTTTCTCTGGAATTATTTAAAATTAGCTTTAATGTAGCCGCCGCAACTCCAATTCAGAACTTTGTTCAGCCTTTCACTTGAAAGTAGCATTCCCGTTGGAAGTTCTTTGCTGCAGCTGTCGTGGACCTTAGTATCATTAAAAAATACTAATTTTGCAATAATAAATTAATTATATTCAAATCTTGATGCAATTTGATTATTTAATTTTTCAATAGAAGTGTTTTACGTCGTTAGGTAAGAATTTGCGATCGCGACTTTGAGATTGCGGTCGCTTTCTATAGCCGCGAGCAAATAGTTCTCGTAAATCACCGCTAGATGTCAGCACTGTAGAAAGCATCTTAAAAAGGAGGGAATTTCAAATTAACGGAGTGAATTTCTAAGATTGACTTTCATCAGCTGCGAAATATTATTAAATTTATTTCAAACGATACTCTTTCTTCAAAAAAGGCATTTTCTGGTCTTTTCACTGAAATATACTAGGTCAGTTGGAATTTGTTTTGAACTTTCCTAGTTAAAATGCATCTCTGGCTTTCCCATGTTAAAATGGCTTCTTTACATACAAATCGACTAGCACTAAATATACCCCTTTCGTTAATTAATGCATAACTGCATATGCTTAAAATACTCCACGGGAAAGTTAATTCTCTTATGAGTTATTCCCCTTATTTTGAGATCTACCAACTGAACAGCTACAAGAACTTAATTCAGTTGCAGCAGCCAAGTTCATACCATTATAAATTTGTAGAAAAATATTCACCTGTTATTTTTTAAATTCATAGCTGTTTCATTCTCTTTTACTAAAGTGAGTCTCCTAGCCTTAGGGATAACACCTATGCTATACAGCGAATCAATACAATTGAGGTCTAATTTTTAAATCCTTTCAAAATGATGTAGATACACTGCACACAGAGAATTTCATGTAATATCTGTTGTTTTTTCCCAGAGTGCGCAGATGACTATTATTTGTTATAGTAATTAGTTTGATTTCAACCCTAACATAACTATTTGACAAGTTAAGTACAGCATAGTGCTTAATTGCAATGAAAGTATACTCGCATTCTTGTCAGCAGAGTTTTAGTAGATGTACATTTGTCGCAGATCAAGCCTCTTATGTGCATGATGTGCTTCCATGGACATTGCTCCATGCTGTGCGAGGTGTTGACAGAGCATGGGAGTGTCACTGCAAAAACTATTTCCTACTGTTGGAGGTCAGCTGGTTTTGATGACGCATCAGTTCCGGAGACAGAGGAGTTAGTGGAAGATAACCTCCAATTTACAAACCCTCTGATTTACAAAGCTCAAATTTTTGGGTCCCTTCAACTTCGTAAAATAGAGGTTCTACTGTATTTAGGTGAAGTGCTCATTTTATAGAATTTCACAATCGTAAAATGTTATATGTATAATGGCTAATGAAAGCCTTATTTTTCTTCCTAATGAATTTGATACTGATAGCTTCCTAATGGATGTTGGGACATAAATAATACATAAATACGACAAATTCTTCCTCCCTCTAATATTCTCTTCCTGTACCTCTGTACCTGTTCCTCTTGATGTACGTGGTGCCTCCTTCTGTAAGTCCAAATTCAATGATTCAGCATGGCAATACTTGCATCTCTCTCCTCTTGAGCACCCCTCTGCAACTCAAAACCTTAGAACAGGCCTTCATCTGGTTATTACAAGCTGTTATTATTATCATTACACACTAGAATGTCTCATCCTTTCCCCTCCTACCCTCATCTTTATCCCGCTTCTCCCTCACCTGTCACTAAAAGCCTCAACCTGCATTCTTCCTCACACATCTGTCAATTCATTCTCTCCTGCATGAATACTGGCAGTGCCACTGAAATATTGGAAAACTGTTGTGTGTGTGTATTTTGTTTCTCTAATTTCAGCTTACCAGTGACTAAATTGTTTTTACTTATCACATTTGTGAATCCTTTGAAATGTTTTATACATGCATATTATATGTATACAGTGGACTCTTATTAGCAAGTTTATGTAGGGATCACAGATATAGAGATATAGATAAGCAGTGCAATGCATCATGCATCAGGGCTTGAAGCCATCCTAACACAACCCGCACGACATATTGTGCAATGCCGCCATCTTACCACTACCCATGACAGTACAGTGTGAAGAGTTCTTCACTGAAAATAGTGGTGTTTATTACTGAAGAGAAAACGTGGTTCTTCAGAGGCTAATGCCTGACTAATTACTAATACTTGCTCAGTGTATGGCTGCTATCTTAAGTGCGGAAGGAGAAAAATAACGGGTTAACTTGATGTTTCTATACACACTGTTCCATGTTTTATGTGTCATGACCTTGAATTTAAGGCACTTTTATTTGTCACTCGTTGATGACATTTTATACAAGGATAGAAAAAGGTCTCATGTTTTGTGCAGTGTAAGCATCATTTTAAAAATTCGATTTTTTGTCCCATAATGAAGGTCGAAAATAAAATCAAATTTTGCCTCATAAGGTTTAAATGTCAAAGCATCGATATACAAGAAAGTCAGAATTTTTTTGCCAAAATTTTGGCAAATGGGTTTTTTGGAACGAGTAACACAATGGAATGACTTTTAACCGTGACCCATGACAGGGCACAGTCAAGGTCACAGAGGTGATTAAAGAAAATCGGGGTTACAAACCCATGAACAAACGTCATATCATATGAAGAAACTGTAATATGTTTAAATGGTTGCCAAAGTGGATGGTTAGGTAACTCTTGTCATCTCTTCACCTTCAAGGATTACGCAGGGGTCAAAGGTGACAACGTATAGACAGGGAAATTGGGGGCATTGTGTTATATGTTTGAATGGATTCCCTAATCAGTGTCCTAATATCCCTCCTGAACTTCTTTGTCTTCAATATTACGCAGAGATCAAAGGTCACGACGTCTAGGCAAGCAAATTGTGGCAACAAACGTATTATCAGGACTCATACTGGTCAGTGAAGTCATGGAAATGTCAGGGAAATTAGATTCTGGTCAGGGAAAGATAAGATGAAAATCGTGGTTGAACGTACAGTGTTGCTGCACTCGAGCGGCAAGGTGTACATTTTGTTGCCGGCCTGGCTGGGCGGCACGGGGTAGCGCCAACTTAGTGGCTGGGTCGGGATCTGGCAGCTTGGTCTGCTCGTCTGTTGTTCTGTTTTTGAATTTTGATTTGAATACGTTAATTTCCTGGAATAAATATTATTTCAAAATATACCTTGCTACATTTGCCCATAAAATCCCTATATACAATTGCTTTGCCATTGATACAGGGCTTCCACTGACTCACTTTTACTCACTTATTCGAAAACCAGGTGACTTTTCTCACTATTTTGAAATAATGCTCACTATTTTGTAAAATGCTCACTTTTCTGGCAAATGCGAGCCTATCCCACAAGAAAATCCATCCTTTCCGCGGAAATCATTCGCCTTTGCGCTTGTGCCACGAGTGGCGGACATAGTTCACTGCAATTGCGTTAACGTAGTGGCCACTCCGCGGCCGCTGCTATGGAAGGGTGCTGGTGTCGCGGGCTAGCGGCGGTCAGGCAGGCAAGTGAGGAGATGCTATGGACGACTGGTAGGCATGTCGGAGCATGTTTGTGTTGTTGCATGCCGGCTGGCCACTGCGGGCATTTGTTTTCTTTTGTTTTTTTCCTTTGTAACCCCTGCGTAAACGTAACCCGCGCCATAGTATGAACAGATGGGATGGGGAATGTAGGGAAGGGGAACTGGGATGGGGAAAGTAGGGGAGGTTACTACCATATATGGAACGGACCTTCTGCCCACAACCATCGCCACCACTCTGGCGCTGCACAACTAGATCGTCTGCTGTCAGACTGTCTCAAATTTTTAACGCTGGTTGTTGTGACTGTGGAAGGAGCTAGACTGTGAGGGAGACACAAGACGTTCTCAAGAGACAGTGCTACATATGCGCAAGCTGCCCACATACTTGCTGCATGGCGCTGATTGAAGGTGAGTGTTTCAGCTCTCAGTAATCCGGTGTGACATTAGATAATTCCGTCTGTCTCTGTCCGTCCTTGTTGCTTTCACTGCGCTGTGGTGGAGGTGATAAAGATCGAGGGTTACTGGTGGAAATTTTCAAACGAGCCCTGGAGCTGAGCGAACAGGTGCAATGTACAGTGCTAAACTGATCAAGTCTCAATCTTGGGCGCGCCACTTGCATAGCTTGATTTCTCATATGTCCTCCTCGCTACTTGTCTATACAAAAATGTGAGACTCAGCAATTGCATTTGGCATCGTTGGCTAATGTGCCGACGCCGGCGCAGACCCCGTGCCTCGACTGATGCAGCATGTGGCTTGCCGGCAGCCTCTGCAGTTTCTGTGCCGGTGCTCCGGCACTTGCGTTAGACCTGTTGCAGCGTTGTGGTTGAGTAGCAACTGCTCAAGCTCGCAGCAGCAGCACGCGAAAAGTGGCGAAAAGTGCCTCGACTGATGCAGCATGTGGCTTGCTGGCAGCCTCTGCAGTTTCTGTGCCGGTGCTCCGGCACGTGCGTTAGAACTGTTGCAGCGTTGTGGTTGAGTTCCAACTGCTCAAGCTCACAGCAGCAGCACGCGAAAAGTATGAAGAGTTCCTGGAGGTTCAGCAGAAACTAAAGGAAGACGAGCTGAAGAGATTACAAGAAGAGGAGAACGCTCGCCGGGAGAGGCAAGAGTCTGCCCAGTTAAAGGAACGACAGGTGTTGGGCAAGCTAAAGGGTGACCTGCATGCGACAAGTAAGAAGGAGATTGAGGAGCGCAAGGCCACTGATCAACTAGTCAACAAGGCAAAAAAGAAACTGGAGGATATTGCCAACAAAGATGTGACAAAAGTCAAGATCGCCCACGGTGTGTTGGAGGGTGCCCAAACACTGCGGTCATGGGCGGATGACTTGCTTAAGAAAAAGGTGCCTTTACAAAAGAAAGTAGAGAAGAGGACATCGTCTCTACTAGAGCAGCTTTTTGAGAATCACAAAAAGCGGCGGGATGAAGATCTTGATGATCTCAAGGAGCAGGTGGACCCTGCCTAGACTAAAAGTATTATTCTTTATTTAAATTATTATTGTTTACTTATTCTCCTCATGTATAGTACAATATGTGCCTCATTCTCATCTGTTTTGTAGGGTTCATTTCTAGTCAAGATTTATTTATTTTTTTCATTCTTCAATCTTTCTTGCGTCTGAAATACATGTTTTCTTTGTCCAATTCTTTGTTTTGTAATTTTTATCCCTGCTGCTAGTGCTTTAAATAAGAGTTCCCATTTAAAATATTGAATAATGTAGGGTTATAGTAATTGCCAGAAGTGTAACATGGGGTAAAAATCACCAATTTTCTCACTTTTTCCTCACTTTTTCCACATTTTCCCCTCACTTTTTTGGCAAAAATCACTCTTTTTCACTCACTCACTCACATCTCACTTTTCTGTATCTAAAAGTGAGTGGAAGCCCTGCATTGATATAAAGTCAGGGAAATTGAAAATGGAAAGTTGGTATGAACCCTGATTATACATCTACGCGATACCCTGCAAGCCACCACGAGTGTGTGGCAGGAGGTGAAAATCACCAAAACATACACTACTGACATGCAACCAGGATACTACATAGAAATATGCTAATAATATGGGTCACATGCAGCTACATGTTTAGTATCTACATAGTAATAAAGGGATTAGTTGTTAATACATGCGTCATGCACTATAGACTACTCTACAATATTTCACCTGCCTATCCTTTTGCTATGCTGCCTATTGTGTTCTCTAATATTACGGGTTTTATGCCAAGCTGTGTTTAGGCTGTAAAAGTTATTGCTAAAGAACACGTTGTATCCTAAATGATAAAGGAATCTAGGCAATTAATCTGCATCTATATTATACTGTGAGAGTTATCACTGAAAAAAAAAGAGTAAAGGAAATGAAGTATTTGTCTGATGTTATGAATGAAAGAAATTAACTCTGTAATTACAATTTCTGTGATTTCCTGTCGAAGTATTACCATGCTAACTTTTGAATAAGTTCCGATTCAGTCTAATTTAATATGAATTAAAAGGTTCCTTGTCACTTAAGACGAAGGAAAAGTGTGATCTTTGGGTCTCCATGCTTGTGTCACGAATGCACTTGCGCAAAATACTAATAATGCACAGGTTTGTGTTTTGAGAATGGTACTAATGAAATGAAAAAATAGTAATACTTTTATTTTTAAATAGGTACATCAATTGACATTTTAAATTCATCGGTACGACATTCTCTCTCTCTTATCTCGTGTATCTGGTTGAATCTTGCATAATACCCTGGTATTTTAAATTTATATCTAACATCTTCAGTATAGCTATCCGGTTTTTAATTCCCATTAGAGATTTAATCTTTATTTTAACCTACAATCTGATAGTGAAATATTAGGTTATATCGTAGGTTTAAAAGGGTGCCCAGGCTGGAGATAAGGTTGGGACTCCAGTGACAGCCACGGCGATGGATGGGACGTGATGGAAATGCCAGACAATTCCCTGCTTCTGCTATGGTGTGGTTATACATTAAAAGGACACCTATTGTGACAATTCTTCTTGAAGTGTTCATCATGGAAACAATTTTCTTCCTAAACTGCATGTACTTGTGTTAAAATTGTGCACATTAGAGGCAGACACCGCATTAGAAAAAAAAGTTTGAGCTTTTCTATGAATATCCTTTCAATGTGTGAATCTTGATTATATCAACCTTCAACTAAGGAATATTGTTCTTAGGGTGAATTTAACCATTGTGACTAACCCTGAACAGAATCCAAAGAGAAACGGAGTGGCAAGATGAGGTCGCTGAAAGTGATTCTGGCGTAACCCTTGGAGGGAATAGGATGACAAGAGGAATCTTGAAATATTATCATCATCTTGGCACTCATTTAAACCTAAGATATGACACGTTTTTTTGCCCCGAATTCCTCACATAGACCTCATGATCTTTGACCCCCATTAGCCCTTGGAGAATAACAGATGAGAAGATGGATATAGGGTCCCTACATTGTCAACCATTTACATCACATTTGTTGCCCATATTTGCCTGCCTAGACCTTTGCCTGCCTTGACCTTTGACCCCTGCTTAACTGGAGGAGGAGGACCGGAGATCTTGGGACTGTAGTTTAGTTGAAAAACATGTTCAAAACTCAGATGTTGTTGAACAACTTGTTTTTGGGCAACAAATCATCAAAGTCTTCACTTTCTTCAAAAACCGGCACTTTTTACATAACACCAAATGAAAAAATGCACCTCAAAAATTTCAATTTGCCATCAAAAAGTGCAGAATTAATTAAGAAAAATTACAGTGTGATCAGTTTTTCCGTAGCCTCTCTTGTTATTTGTATCCCAACTCAATTTCTTCATCGACAGTAAGCCAGAAGCCAGTAAGTAAGATGCTCTTATGCATCTTAAAAATGGGATAATCCTCTCTGACCTTGCAGTTTGCCTAGAAAAACTGTTTTTCTATCACTAATGGAAATAATATCAAAGGAATTGCTCATTGTGCCTCAGTCATAAAGAAATTGAAAAAAATTGGATTAGGCCTCATATTCAAAGCTTTGAAAAGTTGGTCGAGGTAAGATGGTGGCGTCGCGCATCGCATGGCTTCAAAATTTAAGGGGAATTACCGGGCCTTGGTAGGGACTCAATATTCTGGACGTGGTTGCGAGGAAAATGTGCTAAAATGGTTAGGCCATCCTGGGTAAGTTGCAGATGGTCATGAGTGGTTAACATTCAGAGAATATTCTGGCAGTTAATTCCATAGTTAGCTGGTATTCATCTATTGTGACAAAGTTTCATTTACACTTATTATGCCTGCCAAAAAAAAAAGGCGATGCCTTATGTTGATGCACATTCAATTATTAATTATGGCAATATGACCAAATAGTACATTTTACATGAGTTCAACAGATTCAGGTGAGATATTGTGGAAGTTCTTCATAATGTAAGATAAACAATTGCACTTTTCTCCAAATTGCTTAAATGCATGCAATGACTCACAGAGCCATCATCAGGTACAAGACAAAGTTGTAAGAGTGTACATCACATATATATCTTTTCAGAGGAGGGGGTAGTGTGAGGAAACTAGAGAAGGGGTGGGGGTGGAAAGGAGGAGGTAGTGACGGAAAAAACCTGGGAGAAATCAGGAAAAACCAAGGGAGGAAAAGAAGGGGGGGAGGACTAGACTGTGAGGGGAACGGGAACCTAAAACAGGCACTTTTTACATAACTCCTGATAAATTAAAATATTAAAATGTGCCTCAAAAATTTCAATTCACCATCCAAAACACAGAATCAAATTTTAAAAAATTGTGGTGTGATTAGTTTTTCTGTAGGCGTTCTTGTTATTTTGTTATTTGGCTCCAAACTAGAGTGCACAAATTATCCTATATGATGGTTATTTTCCTGGGAAAAAATTGGTTTGGTCATCCTCCAAACATTCTGAAGAGGTAACCAAAACGTGCTAACAAGAATTATTTACATGCTCTGTGACTTGGACCTTAGAAAATGAACGTGTAAACCAGGGAAACATACTAATAGGTAACATCGTAATGAGAGTCCACTGTGTATAGTTCATAAGAAGGAAATGGACCCTTTGTGAAGCACATCTCAATATGTCAGAATCTCTTGCTTTCCTATGCGATAGTAATAAATTAAAGCTGTCAATTTGGTATAGTATCCATTCTTCCTAAAAACTTCACAACTGTTGAGGTAATTTCCTTAATCAACCATAATTTTATGAAACCAGTGGTGGCAGATTTATATTTAGATACCTTGAAGAAAAAATTTCATTGGCTCATACATATCAATTTTTCAGAATAAATTATTGAAATTTTTATAAGAGTGAGTGGGCTTCACCTTGTGGTATTATTATGTAATTTTTCTAAAGAAACTAGAATACTTAGTAAATTTCACTTGAAATCATTCTCTTGAATTGAAATTAATTAAGTCACCTAATTTCTTATCAGAATTCTTTTTCTTTATGATAGAGTAGTGATGGCAATAAACCATAATAACTAAAATTCGAATAACCTTGGATATCATGAAGAAAACAGAGCAGTCATGCAAAGTATGATTAATGTAGGTTTTATTTGTAGCTGATGGAAAAGATTTATATTTTTTTAACTATCAATATGGCATTCCTGTGATGATGATTACTATTTTTAAATTCTGCTTTATTATATTGGCACATATTTGACAATGATTTCTTGTATTCCTTAGTTTTTTAAAGTATTCCTGAATTTTAAGCAGCCCACCCATCTTCATAAAGATTCTATTCTGAATAGCATTTACTAAACTATATTCTTGGCATTTCTTGTTTCATCTTTTAATTTTTTTAAACTTGATATAAACCTTAGTGTTGTTCACTGATGTACTAATTCATAATACTTGGCCATGATTTCTTCCATAGGTGATGACAGAAGTTTCCTCTTTAGCCTTAGTCCTAAAATGGGGATTTATCGTCCTACAGGATACAATGATCATTTCATATATTTGAATATACAGCAACAAACATTACCTAATGGGTTGGTAGGTATCAATTATAGTGTCTAGTTAGTAAAATTTATTTCAACCATGTTGACGTATACCTAAAGTACTTTAATATTGTTAGTCACTTTGAATGACATATCTGACTAATGAAACATCAGTCATCATTTGTTGATAATTTTTGGAAATTGTATGCCATATTTCTAGGGAATGGGTGGACAGTTTGGCTATTTTGGACTATGGTTGGATGCTGAATTTGGTTCTGGACACTGCAGCAAATCATGCACAACATTTGATTGCCCTCAGTTATCAAATGAAACCGAATTCAAAATACACCACGTTGAGGTTTGGGCTGTAGGAAAACCTCCTCCAACTCCTCAGGAATTGGTAAGTGTGTGAAAGAAGTTTTTTATGCAAATTGCTCCTTTTATTTAAGGAATTTCTGCTTAAATATGAAGTGAATGCCATTTTTGTATAATTTTCAGAATAATTTTTTGGCCTTTCTATCAATTGGGATATAATAATGTGGCCTTTTCGTTATATAGTTAATTAAAAACTGTATTGAACATCACTTTTATTCATGGCAGAGTAGGGCTGTGGCAGTAAGATGTGCACATCAATAATTTAAGAAGCATTTAAAAAAAATTTCCTACTGCCTTTTAGTAGTTCAGAATCCAAATATCATTTCATTATAGTTTCTAAGATGTAAAATTAAATAGTAAAGTTGAATGCTGGTGAAGTCTTCATGGGTTCTCCACCGGGTCAGGGAAACAGCTAATGCCGATGTTTCGATAGCTAACTCTGTCATCGTCCTCAGGGCATCAAGTGTCGGGTCGGAGAAAATGTCTGGTATATATACCCTCTGGTCTTGGCTCAGGTCTCTCCTGATTGTCTCTACTCAGATCACTCCTGATTGGCTGTTTCCAATTCTTTCTCTTTCTTCTCGTATTTTCCTGAGCACTGGCTTCCACACATTGCTAAGGGCGTATCCTGTGTCGCGGTGGAAATTCTTTGCCTGTAATCTGATTTCAATCGCCTCCTTGGCTAAGGGTGACTGTGAGAAGTGGTGTGCTTCGGAATGGGATCGAGGAAGGGAGGAGACTTGGTGGAATGACGACGGCCATTCATATGGATCGATAGTGAGGTGGTGGTCTCGCCAATGTACAAAGATGGACAAAAGTTACAGGAGAGGCGATAGATGATGTTGATGGAGCTGCAGGTCGCTGTAGTAGAAGACCGATGGATGGGGCATGTGGGCAGCACTTACATCTGGGGCTATGGCAAGGCGATGACAAAGGAGAGCAGGTGGGTGGAGGGAGGGCCTAGTGGATTTGAAAATATCACGAAAGTTTGCCGGGCGTTTGAAGCAGACTGAGTGGCAGGTGGGCAGCAGAAGAGTAGTGGAAGCATTGTTCATTATAATAAGGAACAAGTCTTTGAGGATCTTGTTGATTCTGCGAGACCACCACCCCACTGTCGATCCGTATGAATGGCCATCGTCATACCACCAAATCTTCTCCCTTCCTCGATCCCATTCCGAAGCACACCGCTTCCCACAGTCACCCTTTCGACCATTGCTTTTCCCTCAATATCATTGAAGTCCTCCCTGAATCTGCTGGAATCATATAGGTGAGAACTAGAGAATTTGCCCATATAATCGTTTCAAAGGCCTGGGAGTACCCAGGCCTCAACCAGCAACACTGAGAGTCCCTATTGGTTACCTTTTCCTCCCCACCACCCACCTGTCTTCCCCCCACCCTTTTCCCTTTCTACCCCCTTACTCTCCGCAAGAACATCACTCTCTCCGGATCGAGAATGGTGCTATGAGTGTCAAAACATCTCCAAGATAACTTTGTGTCTCCTTTTTTCATGTGTCTATGTTTAGTGTTCAGTCTCTTTTATTGTGTGAATTTTTATGCGTATATGTATTTGAAACTCCATAGCATGTAATGTACCAAAGCATAGTAAATAATTTTTCGGACAGAAAGAGGACATTTATTGCAAAGAAAATAAAAATTTCTGAGACTGAGTTTTAAAGCGGCATTGACGTTTGAAATTTGCTTATCCCATTTCAAGGGATAGTCTAAAGTTACTCCCAGATATTTAACTTCTTTTGCCATTTTAATTACAAGGGCAATTACAAGGTTGCGTAGAGCAGTCTAAGGAATAATACAGTAAATTAACATCAAGTTTATAATAGTCACAAATGTCGTAAAACATACATTGTGTTTTTCTTTCGTTTAATTCCAATCCATTATAATAAAACCAGTGTCGAAGACTAAATAAGTCATTCTGTATAGCATTTACAACTTCATCCCAAGTAAAATTCACATAATTCAAAGCCACATCATCTGCAAAAGTTGTTACCTTACCATTGAATTCATAGGTACATAAATCATTAATGTGAATGGGGTCCAAAACAGAACCCTGAGGTACACCATTGTAAATGCTGCTAAAGTCACAGGTAAAGTTTTTACCCTGAAACATTGAAATTGGGGACATTGACACCTATGGTGGGGGGTTGCCTGGGTGGAGAAGTTGGGACATGAAATGGTAGGAGAAAGATGGGTGGGTAAGGAGCCTTTAAGTCTTGCCTATCGCATAGTCAGGGGAGTGTTTTTTTTATCACTCACGCAAGTACCACCAGAAGAGGAAGGATGATGGGCAAAGCTAAGAAGGTGGGGTTGAGTATGTTGGGTGTCCAGCAAGAGTGAGTGAAACGGGAAGGCTGTAGGAGAGAACACAGGAAAAAGGGAGGGGAAAGGAGGCTGTAGGTGGGAGAAAGTGAGGAGGAGGAAGTTTTAGAAGAATGTAAATTTCCTAGGAAAGAATAAAGGGAGGGGACTAGAAGGCTGAGGGAAAGTTCCTGGTTAGAGTTTAAGATTGCTTCTCTTTATTACTAAATGGCACTAAAAGAGTTCTTGGATTAGCCTGAAAAATAATTTAGGGGTAAATAGAGCCAAATATGCATTTTTTAAAGTTGCTTATTCTGGAAAAAATAGTTTTTCCAGTTAGCCAGATATCTTACTACACAAAAAAGTCTGTGATTCGTTTCCGTTTTTTGTTCTTCTCTATTGCCGTTTCCACCATGGCTTCTAATTTCGATAAGTGGATACTAAATTGTGAATCCACATCGTTCACTAGCTCAAATGTGTTTAACGTCTGGAGGGTGAGAATGAATTCATTTTGAGAGTAAGAGCACCTAGTGTCATTGATAAATGGCATTGGTGTCCATTGCATTCATTAACTAAATTTTCCATTAACAAATGCTCTTTTGTATATGGAACCAAACTAGTATGACTGAAGCCCTGAAGTCTGTTAATTTCATGAAAATAGCACTTCACTTTCCTAGTCAACATAATAATTTCAACATCTTGTCAAAGCAACTAGCCATGAGAATTGAAGTAAATCTAAAGTACCTAACCACATTTTTGTTTCTAAAAATTACTAATGTTATATAAACAAAATAAATGCATGTAATTAAGAGAATAACCATCAGTTTGTTACTGCAATGAATAATTATTTTTGTAGCCATAGAACAAAATGTATGTAGTTCAGTGAAGTTGTAATTGTAGTTTGAACCTTTTTATATTGATATTTGATAATTGATCAATTAAATTACAACACCATTGTCCAAGACACCACCATTACACAACTCTCAAAAAACAGCAACCTCGTAACCAAACAACCAAAACAATTACTTAAAAAAGATAAACAAAGAAATAAAGAAATGATAAATGTTTTCCATACTGATAATCTAAATTACAACTGTAATCTTATTCAGCAAAGATAACAAAAATATTATAGATAGAGTTAATGAGATACTATTGTCTCAGAGAAAAAGCCAATGTTAAATGAAAAATTAGAAGCAAGTAGCCTTTCAAGGACTTAGTAATGCATGTCTTTGCATTCACAGTGGATAGACATTTTTATGCCATGCCATGATTCTCGGCAGAATTTATCTTACTACTTACATTTCGTAAGGCTATTTACCGGCAGATCCTGCACAATCATGGCAGGATGCTTCATCTATATTCCCTTCTTCTTCGTCGACGATAACAGAAACTACATAAGGTTTATGATCTTGTGTTCTGGCATTATTTTCTCAAGAACCATACATTTTCCTCATTCTCGCTTCACTTGAACATATCCCATGGCGGAATGGCCGTAGTTCTCTCTTGACGATCTAAATAATGGAAAAGAGAGCAATGCGTGAAAGACTTTTTCAATGCATATCAACATTCTCATATACGAAGAATAATATATAATCAGCATGATGCCATGTAAAATTAACCAAAATAAGTGCAATAGAAACTTACCGAGCCAGTTTCACACCTCTCTGCTCTGAGCTCACAAAGAGAGGGTTTCTATTCATAAAGTCTCCCACCATCAATGCATCCACCGCAGGCAGATAGTTTGATGATGCCTTTGAGTATCCTTTCTGCATTTCTATCAAAATTTTCCCAAAAAAGTATACCAGCTTTTGGTTTCAAAAGGAAGAATATGTTGTTGTCACACCTCATACGACAAAGCCATTCACAGGATCCGGGCAAGTAAGGGTGGTGACATCATAATCAGGTAGCCAATCAGCGTACATTTTTCCATCCTCACTGATGATTCGAAAAAAGGGCAACTTTGAAGGCTTATATTATTCATAGAACACAACGAAAATATGTTTTGCATTAAGAGTGACTTTTTCACTATGTAATGGTTCGCTGATAAGCATTTCGTCGCCTAACTCTGACCCATGCAAATACTCAATTGTATTTCATTCCCTTTATAATTATAGTCTGTGAGAGGATAAATTAAGGCAGGAGTTGATCAGGAGGCATGAAGGGTGTTGGCAAAGTCTCTGCCTTAATGGGTTACATGTGTCTAGTTACACTACTTTATTTTTTATTTATTACATTTTCTACAACTCTGGAAAGTAAAAATCTGGTAAACTCTTCATAAATATATACTGTCACAAATCCGTGGGTCCCCAGAACTCACCCAGATGAGTTCCAAAGGCACAGACCCACGTACATTTAAAATTTAGAAAAAAAAACAAGATTTGGGGCGTTCCTCGACTCGTATCCGGCTATTCCCAAAGCAAAAGTAATTCACACTAGGAGAAAGTGGGCTTGACATCAGGCATGAGGACGAGTAAGCACAAATTATCCAAAACTTTCATCAAACAATATATTGTGCGACCAACAACATTACAACAAAATAAACACTGGAAAAATGGCCCTTGCACCATGGCACACGCAAACACTCTGTTGAACAATGAAATGAAACATGCGGTTTGACCCTCCAAAATATGACATGAGAGAATTAAACAAGGCACAAATAATTATAACTTTTTGACAGACGAACTTCTTATTTCACAGTTATGGAAAATTGGAATAGGGCGTAGTGCCCGTCTCACTAGCATCGACTGAGTCTCACTGGCTTAAGAGGGTTCTGGACAGGGGGACAATTTCTTGGCGCGGGAACTCTCGAGCAGGACAAATGGACGAAAGGCGAAGGATTCTCTTCGTCCTCCCCGGCTAGGCCCACTGATCACTTGGAGGGGGGGAAAGGGAATGGCAGTGGGAGGATCTTACGTTGCGCTTCTCGAGCGCCTTTCCTTGCCTCGGTCCGCGGCTCCACCCAGATTCCCCTTATTCTCTCCTCCGCATAGGTTGTGCGCCCAGCTCTGTTACTTTGAGTCCTTCTCTTGGGACTTAATCCAAGTGAAGAAGGACTCGCACCATCTCCGCTCGTGCACCAATGTCTCGTCAAGTCTCCACTCCTCTCAAATATGGAGAGTGTTGTCCTTTCTCTGTCCATCTCCGCTTTGCGCCAGCTTAAGGAAGAGTCTTTCTTTCTTCACTTTGGGCCTCTTTATACCCGGGCGAAGAGGGGGGGGGGGGGGGACCGATCTCATGGGGGCAGGGGCAGTGCCCGGGGTCGTGAGGCAGGAAAAAGGGGGGGGGGGGTCACACACTTGAGGGTCGAGTGGAATGGATCTGCAGCACTTGCCTAGGGTCGTCGATTCCTCCCTAGGTTCCACTCGACCCGGCTTTTCTTTCGCCCATCACTTCCTTCATTCACTTGCACACACAGCACGTACATAAACCATCATCGAACCAGGCCTGATTTGGAGCCGATAAAAAGGGGAAATAAGGAAAAAAACTGCGATGGTCGCATACCATCACAATACATAGGTTCAATTTGGGATCCAGAGTCTTCCACTGCCCGCTATAGCTACCACCTCAGCATTCAAAGTATATTTCTGCTCCATAGTTTTCTCCTATGAAAACATTTTGCACTGAATATTTGATTGTAGTAAGTTCTAAAAGGAAAGATAAGAAATATTGGGTGTTGCTTGACTTTTTGGTACTGGAATATTAAAATACAGTAAATGTAATGTACATGCAGATCCCATTTAAAGTATCCATCTTGGTATTTGCAGTTCTCTTTGATCAGAAGTGAATTATTGGCCATGATTAAGTCATATCTTTGTGGTATTTAACCACTTTTTAATTGCAAAATGACATTGAGGCTTAGTGTTTTTACCACCAAGTGTAGATACCAGCTTTGAAAACAGTTATTATAACTGCTGTACCAATGAACCTTAGTGTGAAGGCATTGACTTTCGTCTCCAGTTCAAGGAAGTTTTGGAAAAATGTGATTCACTCTTTCCTTCTAAATGAAAAATTGGAGATTCCTAGTCCCAAACATAAATTGGCATTTGATTGTACAATTCAATCACCATTCACAAATGTACATTCTGGACCATGATTGGGCAGTAAATAAACATGTAGGCTGATAGGTTTTCATCATTACATCGTGATAATCATAATTCAAGAATTCTAAATTATATCTGGTTAGTATATTAGTGATAAAGTGAATTACTCATGGGATGGACAATAAATCATTAATATTTGCAGATTGTTCTACCAGTTCTCGGTGTATTATTTGGTTTTGATATTTTTTAGAAAGAAGTTCAAACCAGTTTTGAAATTCCTGCATTTAGGTTATAGTGCACAACTTTTCCACCCCGTCATGGACGATGAAATCCATGTTCTATCTTAATTCCCTTGTTGACACATTTGAGGACTACCATTGTAATTTTCTTCAACAAACAAACTATGAATATGTCAAATTTAATTTAATTTTTCAAAAATACTTCATTTTTTACTAAATAGTGATAGGGCCCTCATGAATGTGCTTTCCCCTTGATTGCAACTTGCAATATATTTTTATTTTGCGATATACATGCAAAATTGTGAACTGATTTGAAAATTGTATTGATTTTGAATTGAATTTTTGAAAAATTGAATTGAAAAATTGTAGACTGATCCATATTGCTATTCTAAAAATCTGAAGTTTTGCATAAACATATTGGTAACTATAGAACATTATATTCAAGGAAACAAACATTTTCATTTTCCAAATTCTAAATTGGAAACATGAATTGAAATTTAGAATTAATTTTTGTTAATTAATGAAAATTTTATTTTTCAGAACCTAATATGAAGTAATTTTCTTCAAATAAGAAAAATTTATGGCAATTTAACTAAATATAAAAATTTCGAAAGTTCATTACATTTTTTTTAAATTTATTTATTCTTTACCACATTGTCATTACAATAAAATCACAAAAGTTATATGCATGCTGATTAAAAAGTTCATTAAAAATACAATCCAAAACCCAAAAAACCTCATGGTACTCCATGGTATCCTTATCAAAAGATAAGTGGCATTTAAAGGGTTAAGTGATGTAGCTGAGTTGGTAGATTGTGGAGCACCTGACCAGAAGTCCTTAGTTACTTCCTGGTGTAGGAAATTGACTATCCATTATATGTCCTCTCAGGACATTATTTCACACACTCAACACTCCATTTTCTTAGACAGCAGAGTAGAGTGCCTGGTAGGGCTGTGAGCTATAACCAGAGGTCCCTAATTCTAATCCAGGAGAGTAATTTTGAGAGGCGTTGAGCTAAACCAAGGCCGTCTCGATATACAAGCCTGACACGCATTCCTATACTGTCACGAGAGTAATCCAAAAACAACTTGTAGCATGGAGAAATGAGAGATGTTTTGAATACTCATTTACCATGGTAACTCTATCTGGTGTTAATTCTTCTCACAATGTTCCATCACTTACCTGTTATATATTTACCACCCTCATCCCAATTTCAATAAAACAACCTAAATTTGATTATAATTTAGGTGTTTAAGGAGTAAAATTTTGCTATGGTTTGTAATCTTTGCCATTGTATTGCATAATGCATATTGCATAATGTTACACAATATGCCTTGTTCATACACATTCTGGGATACACAACTTTTTTTCTAGGTAGCTTGAGGCAACCCTTTTGCCAGCTTCATCATATAAAAATCTAGCACTTAATTAAACTTTTATCAGTGTTGCCGATGAGCAGAACAAGCATGAAAATTGTCGTCTGTATATGTTAATTAATTCAGGGACCTCATTTAGTTCTAGTGAGTAGCATTGTATAATAGTAACACTAATCAAGTTTTCTTAATTAAAAATGTTCTCAGCTGCCACTAAACCATGAAAACAAAGTAGATGACAATGGTGATAGAAACTAAAAGAAATTTAGCTTTCAAGCTTATCTTCAATGAAGAATATAAGCAAATACTAATGCAAACATTAAGAAAGCAAATAAAGATATATGTACTAAATCACAGTGGCTTTGAGGAAACTAAAATGTGTTTAACTTGCAACCTAGTACGCCAAGATGAAGAATGAAATAGGCAAATGAGTGTTGACGATCGAACTCGCGACTGACAGTACACTAGCCCTCATTTTTAACAACTACGCTCTCACAGGTTCACGGGAATATGGCGAATGTAGGCGACCCGCATGACATTCGGCTTAATTTTTTTCGGCGAGAAAAAGGTCAAGACGAGTATTTTTTATTTTGTTTTCCTCGTTTGTGGCACGGAAATAATCTTCTCATTTCGTGACCCGAGTTACTTAACTTCTCTTGTTGGTATCTACCATACGTACATTCCATTCGAGGGGCACGTCGATCACGAGGCCGCGAGATGTTAAAATCTCCGATCCAGATCTGAATTTTTACTGTCATTCAGATGTAATGGTTTGTAATTGAATGTGATAACATTTTCGATGCAGTGACTGAAAGAAAAAATTAAACTGCGATTGGGATCGTACTTCGCGCAGTACACTAGCTCTCGTCGTACGCCTGATCCCGGCGAATGTAGGCTACCCGCGTGACGTCCTACGTTTTTTTTTCCGCGATACCGGGGTAATGGGGGAAAAAAGTCATATTTCTTTATTTTGCTTCTAGTTGCACGGGAACGTTTTCATCTAATTACGTGACCTTAGTTACACATCCTATTCTTGTCAATATCTACCGCACCTACATTCCATTCACGGGGCACTTCGATCGCTAAGCCGCGAAAATTTAAATTCTACGATCCGGATCCGATTTTACTCAGTGTATTTGGATCCGAATCCGGAACCGAGAAAAATGAAAGATCCGATCCGGCCATCACTAAAGAAAATATTTCATGCTACAAAAATTCGGCATTTGCAAAATATCTCAAATTTCGTTAAAAAAAATCGCGTTTCAAAGAAGACACGGTTAATTTCGTGATTAAACCCTAAAGTCGCGTATTTCGTGAATCCTGTGGCAAAAAACGTTTCGCGAAAATGTCATGTCCCTAGTAATGAGAAATGATGCAATGCCTGGAGGATGTCTTCTTTTTTGGGTTCAGGGATGACCTCATCACTTTCTCTCATCTTCCACATCATCTTCTTCATCGTCACTCAGTACTTCATTTAAATATCAAGTGTGTTTCTGAAAAATCATGAGAGCCCACTAAAATCTATCTGCAAAATCGCTACGCGTCACACCAATGCATAGAAATGTCATAAACTTTTAAAACTTTTCCTCACTTGTTAGAAAGCTGTCAGTTTATCCATTTTGATGAGGAAGATTCATTATTCTCATATTAAATTTCGTCTGTGAGAAGGGATAACTAATAAATCCAAGCGACATTATGAACAGTAAAATATCGTATTCCACTGTTTCGCAGCAAACTTAACAGTGCTCACACGTAAATTTTTCAATTGAGGCATAAGGTAGATTTTTCCATGCAAGGGAACTAACGGCATGTCAACATGGCTCTGCTACTAAGCGAGATGCAAACAAACAAAAAAGTGCTGGCTGCGGAAGCCCCTAAAAGGTGGCTCAACTCCTCCCCCACTAGTGGAGGCCACCTGGGTCGAAGCGAAGCTAGGCGGGGGTAGACAATTACAGATAAGGCGGAGTGATCTTCTCGCATTTCCCTCTCTTCTCTTTCTCGCTGAATGAGTCAGACCCAGATGAATTTCGTCGTGACCGGAACAAGAGATGAAGAACTCTTCTTGGGTGAGGGGGGTCTTTTGCGGAAAACCGGTTTAGATGCGCCAATTATGTAGACCCGACTGAGGGATCAACCCTAAAAATGACAACTTTATAGTTCCCCACCACACTCTTCGCTTGACCCTTCCGTGGCCTGCGGGCTGGGGTAATCTCCAATCTTTCGTGTTAGCATGGTAGATTCCTTTACTGTGTCTCCGTGGTCAAGCATTTGCTTATGTACTCGGTGGATAAATAACAACAATAATAATAAGTATTACGATATTTGTAACATGCTAAAAAAATATAAGCTCAGAGTTACATTTATTAAGTTTATTTCTGTGCATTTCCACATTTTAAACAGAACTTTATTATAAACAAAATTGTCGAGTGTTCATTTTACAAGCAGTTTGTTAATAATAGCAGTAAAGTTCCTTTTAAAATTAACTGCAGAACGAAACATTCGGTATGAACTGCTGGGCCTGTATTTTCATAGTAGGCGGCAAATATTTTTAGTAAATGAGTAAACGAATAGTTGGCTGAGTGGGGATGGTACTGAGAAGAGGGTCGTTATCACCTCTGCCCAATGATCGAGGAAAGGGTCCAGCTCTAATGACTTGTGATACAGGATAGACGAGAAGTATATCTGTGCAATTCCTTCCAAGAGTGAGTTCTGTATGGAGGAATACAAGGATATGCTCAAGGTACTAATGACAAGGGAGAGAGGTCTAACAAGGGGAGTGTCCGAGTTTCGGGTCTAGGATTTTGACGAAATTTGCCAGGCAGGTAGTCCTTGATTAGTTATTTACGAATCACCCCCCATATAGGGTTATATATCCAGAAACTTCGTCAAAAAACGAGTTTGAAATATTTGATTGCAAATATAAAGCTAATAATTAGTCATGTTTAAACAGTGAAGTTTGGGTTAGGGGTTAAGTACTCGCTTCACAATGTCGACGTCCCAAGTGTGAGACTCTTCAAATTCAATTTTTTTTTCATCGCAATTTCGTCGTACGACTTTCCCTGGTTTTACATATTTTTAATCTAATTACCCGAGATGCATTTTGACTATTTTACGTACTAATTCCGTAATTTGCTAAATTTTCTAAAATTACATAATTAGTACGTAAAATAGTTAGTTACGTTATTTACCTAAATCACGTAATTAGTACGTGGCGGAAATACTTCCGCATGCCCTGATCGTGATTTATAATTACCGTATCTTTGGCCACGCAGTCCCGATGCACGTACTTACGTATTAATTTTTCAAAATTATTTGTTCTTGCTGGTTTTTTATTAATTTCCAAGCGACGTCCTTGGTTCGAAACTCTCTCCCACCCAAACATTTCGCCGGATCACCCGAACATTTCGGTAGATACTTACAATTATATGATTGCAGAGCTTAAGTTCTTTATTCTCTTGCAATTAGTTTTTCCAAAAAAGCACAGCGTTGGAAAATCACGGCACCAGGCAAATTAGAGCAAATGTTGTACATGCATCGGGACTGCATGGCCAAAGATACGGTTATTATAAATCACGATCACACTTCATGCTCTTCCGTTAATTTAATACACAAAAAACGACAGTGCATGCGGAAGTATTTCCGCCACGTACTAATTACGTGATTTAGGTAAATAACGTAACTAACTATTTTACGTACTAATTATGTAATTTTAGAAAATTTAGCAAATTACGGAATTAGTATGTAAAATAGTCAAAATGCATCTTGGGTAATTAGATTAAAAATATGTAAAACCAGGGAAAGTCGTACGACGAAATTGCGATGAAAAAAAAATTGAATTTGAAGAGTCTCACACTTGGGACGTCGACATTGTGAAGCGAGTACTTAACCCCTAACCCAAACTTCACTGTTTAAACATGACTAATTATTAGCTTTATATTTGCAATCAAATATTTCAAACTCGTTTTTTGACGAAGTTTCTGGATATATAACCCTATATGGGGGGTGATTCGTAAATAACTAATCAAGGACTACCTGCCTGGCAAATTTCGTCAAAATCCTAGACCCGAAACTCGGACACTCCCCTTGTAAGTGCCTCAGGGCCTCCTTGGAGGAACTCCACCACAGCAACAATCTAATCAAATGACAAGGGAAGCATTTTTCATTGCAAGGCTCCGGAACGCAAGGGTACTTAAAAACAGCACAGGTAGCATCTACGATAACATCAGTTGTAATTATCATTTATTAAAAACCATAATTTCTTTGTCTTGAATTGCACTGTGTTCGCTATCATTTTCATATTCCTTGGTTCTTCAATTCAATTTATTTAAAATTTTGGCTAACCCAAACCGTGTATCGAATTCCACTTAAAGCTCTAGATTGGAAAAGTACAGACAACACAACCGAAACAGACCTATCTACCTAGACATGGGGAAGGTAGTGAGTGAACATGTTCATACCGGAAAAATTTGTTGCCAAGCATTTAAGCAAGTTTTAGCCATCTGATGCCATCAGTTGTGATGTTTTATATAATACTACAATGTCACATATCTTCCCAATTGCCTTGGTTGTTGGCATCGGTTGAGGACAAACACTGTCCATACATTATTCCGCTTAACAACGCACGCAAGTGTCAAGACACGTGTGCTTAGGTGACCCCAAAGCGAGCTTCATCTCATCACTCAGAACAGCTGACAGGGTTGCTATCTCAAGGTCATAAAGCAGCTTTGTGCAAGCATACTGGGATTCCGGCGCAATTATCATAGCGTAAACACCTTGAACCCATAACTTTTCGTGCTGAAAGATGGAAAAATAAAATAATAATATATATCCAATTAAAATGCAATGTATTCATTACAGTTGAATTTCACAGTAGTACAGCATTATATTGAAGGTTTCCTTTAAAGACGGGCAAGAATCTGCCGGATTTTGTTTAAGTTTCTTTAAGTTCTGTTGTTTCATTTTGTAAAATTGATTTGATATCTCCACTGGGGACCAAAATAGCATTATGTAAAATCGTTACGTCGAATTTACATAAAATCAAAAAATGCTTCCATAAGAATACTACAGGAGTCGGCCGGGACCGCTCATTCACTTTTGTAAAATCAAATTTTATGTAAAAATCAGGTTACATAAAATCGAGATTCTACTGTATGAACATACAAATATCCACAGTAAAAATCCTTCAAACAAGCCAGGAAACAATTGAGCCACACCTTTCGTTTAGATTTCTTTCGTGAAGTTGCAGGGATTTTTTGTCCCATGTAACTGGCCGTTATATAAAGACGGCCTTGGGTAAACCTAAGATAATAGATTTTCTGGGTATCATATTCTTCTGGAAAACCACATTTGAAAGGCTCTTAGACTGACCTTGGGGTGCAGAAAGGTTAGGTTCGGTATTATTTATTAGGTAATGATTCTATTTTTATTGATTTTCCTTTATTATGCTGCTGTGTACTAGTGAATAATTTCTTGTCACATTGTAAGCAAAAAAATTTCAATGTATTTAGAATGCTATGTACTTTTTACTAATTCACTTATATATTATATTGCAGGGAGAGCGCCCAAGTGTCTTAGATGGAAATTATGAAGCTAAGGCCATTTTAAGCATGGCTGGTAGAGAGGAACATAGTCTTGGCTACAGAGAGAAAGATGACTTGGATCTGTAAATGCATTCTTCTTTTGTCTTTCTGACATTACAACGGTATGGCCAATGAAAAAATGTCCGTTGAATAATGACTGAAAATACTTGTGTACCATTCAAAAACCATTCATTCTGATGACTGTCATTGCATCACATGTTGACTTAAAAGACTGCATTTTAGGTTAAGAGTATTTTAAGAATACTTACTATTTGCGCAATTGCAATGGAACTGATTAATATGTATACTTTAGCCATGTTGTGTGTAGACTTAGGGTAAATGTCTGGAGTGCCTACTTTGTGCATGGACAGACTTGAAGGTAATCTTTGTCCTAGGAGATATGACGCATTGTATTTTTGGATCAATGGTTGTTTCAAATCCAGGAATGGAAGTAATGATTACATGTGCATGAAATGGAAGGGGGAGACCACATCAGTTTGAGTTCCTACTAACTGCCTTTTAACTTTCTCAATCCAAATGTTTCTTATGAAACTATAGTTTCACTGTTTCATCTGTTATTGTGTGCTCACTATTTTTGTTAAATATTTTAGAAGTTATGTTTTGTATAAGTTTACCATGGGTATTGAATCCAGTAAAACTTCAATTATTTTGTTACTAATGTTATTTAATCTATTCACATGATTCGTTAAATCTCCACTGTACTGATTATTGAATGCTCTTTATCAAAGATATATTTCTAGAACTGATATTCAACTGCATGAATTCTGTGATACTTTTATTGAAGACATTTACTATACCCATATGTTATTGGTTTTAGAAAATATAATGCCCTCTGATAAAATACTGAACATGGCTTGAAGTAATGATCTTGGTTACCTCACATGACCATTTGCTGCTAAGATTGATATTGACAGTTATTCACCCACCAGTTTATTTTTTCAAAAGTTCAATCGGTAATCCTGGCAGTCTTTCCATGATGAGATATCTATATTCAGACTTCAAATTTTAGTTTTTTAAGTACAGTAGAACTCATTTCTAAGGGAGGTACATTCTGAGTGCTACCATGGGCACACTGTATTGTTATTTTAATTATCTTGAAAGTTAACAGAACATAATGTGCGGGCATTTACTTCCCATCACTCTATATTGCAGTTTTCTTAGAACTTCTTGCCATTTTTTCGTCAAATTGATTTGAAGAAAACATGAAAATTAGTTAGTTTTGGCAGCAAACTGTTGTAATCATTGTTGATAATTCTGGTGGTATATGTTAAGAGGCAAGAGATTGAATTTTCTTTTATCATTATGACTGCATATTTCCTGAGAAAGGAAAGGCCGAGAAGAAAATTGAGCTTACGGGATTAGGATTTGTATAAGTTTACGATTTATACATAGGAGACGAAGAGATGATTCATTGATGATAATTGAGATGATGCTAAAGAGTTTAGAATGAGACCTTGCCCAGTGAATATAAACATTGAACTGAAAGGTATTTATTGTTTGTTTGGGTAAAGTAAATTGTGTTGTTACGATCAAACTTAGCATTTTTTGAATAGCTCATTCCAAACAGTATTTCCATTTTAAATTCAGCATACGTCCTACCTCTTTTCATTCTACTTAGAGGGCCTTTTGTGCTCTGCCTTGCTAACTCTGCATTTTGTTACTGGAATTATCCAGCTATATTTTTTAGCTTTAATTGAGTTGAAAAACATTGATATGTTTATTTAACTCAAAGGCTGTAGGGGTTTTATGGTGAATATATATTTGACTGTTGTTTATTAAAAATGTGCTTTCACTTATTTTCCTGCCACACCAAAAATGTCAGTTTTTTTTACTTTTAAATTTCTTAATGATGGCCACCACCCTTGGTAAGTTTTTAGTGGATTTGGGGTTTACATCAAGCTAATTACCTATTCACATCTTCACAAGCTCAACAGTTGAGCTCCCTTGATTTTTGTCTTTGCTTGCTGTTTGTCACTTGCCATAAGTCCTGATTGTTCATTAGTACTATTATAATCATTGCATGCCATTTTTGAATGACAAAAATAGTTAAGTTGATGAGTTTTCATAATACTTGTAATAATTTGTAATCATTGTCTGAAATCTGTCATGAATATTGACTACCATCATTAATTGCCACGTCAACTGCTTGGGTGGATTGCAACAATAAACTTGGCGAAGGATCAGAGGTGGTCTGGAAAAAATGCAAAAACCTTAAATCTTTTCTTAAGCCCGAATCACACGATCATTTTTCTCGTCCCTTAGAAGGGATCATTTAAGCTATAGCTTTCAGGTACCGCAAAAATGATAGCTCAAACTATCATTTTGCCGCTCACATGATCATTTTTACCATCCCCTCTCGTATCATTTCTGTTCGTGAGATACGGTAAACAACTTTGTAACTATGGATGATCTACATCGTCGTCAACTGCTTTTGGCTGCAGTCAGACGATCATTTTTAAGCTATCATTTGAAATGGGATGTAAAAAATGATCGTGTGATTCAGGCTTTACTAAAATTAAGTTAGTGTCAGACCATCCCAAAGACACCGTTTTTAGGTGTTGTTGCTGTACCACTCATTGTTTTTGTATAAAATTAGCTTGAAAGTTTGAATGGCCAATTGACATACTAAGTTGCTTCCACTGTTTTTCTTTATGATAAACAGAACTTTCACTAATTATTCTTATCAAAATTTGTTTGCTGCTATGCATTTAATGAAGGCAGATATTGGTTTCTGTGAAATGCAATGAAAACCTATTCTTGTCTAAGGATATATCCAAGCTAAATCTTTTGAAGGCCTTATTTGAACTGCATTTTTATATTAACTCTTGCAGCCAAAACTAGTTCTGATGTGCTACAGTAAGAGCGCACTGCTGTTTATGTTATTTTAGTTTAGCATCTACTAATGGTCATTATAAACCAGTTGTAATACTAGTCTTTAATGTACTGGATTATGTGAAGACTCCTGAATGAGTCATTATCAATGAATGAGTCGTTTCATTGAGAGGTAGAAGTGTGGCAACATGTGGTGTTGATATTGTTCTTGTGCATGCATATTAAGGCAATTATTTTTATTCTACAAAAATTATCATATTTTTTGTCTCCTTTGTGAATGCATGCGCATTGCTAAATTTAACCTTTTTATTTTTTCTATATGTCTTAACAAATTCAACAAACCTGGAAATATATATTGTAGTTCTTACTCTGTTAGTTTATTGTCTCATATATATTTTTCACTTGTTCTAATAATTAGCCCTTGCATTTACAATCATTAGTGGAAGCTATATTGTTGTGGTTAAAATCATATTCAATTCAAGTATGTTAATGCACTACTTTTCTGTTTTCTATTTCATAAAACTATTTCTGTACATCAACATAGTCATGTGGAATTTTCATACAAAGGCCCCATTTGGCATGCTCTTTTTTAAGTGAATTGTTTAGTATGCTTGTCAACCATCAAGTTCGCTAATTCTGTTTTTTTCGTATAAATACTATTTATGTTGTACCTAAGAAAAAAATATTCCTTTATATTCAACCAATATATTTTTAACAGTTCAATATTTTGTTGCTCATTCTCTGAAAACATGAATATTTATTTGCAATTCTCAAATATGGTATGTTAAATACTGGTATTTTAGGCATCCATTATTGTTCTTGCATGTCATTTTATGCTGGTGTTTTCTTCATTTGACTTTTATTTTATTACTTTTTTCTGTTATCAACCTCATCTCCTAGTATATTTTGCTGAACTTAATTTTTTGCTTTGTGATACAAATGTCCGTTCAAGACTCATGTGCATTATAATAACTTTTATTTTTTTAATTCATAGATATTCACTTGTTGACAGTTATTTTAAAGTAGATATATATCTACCTCATTAACACCTTGCTTTTTTGCTAGCTTATCATTAATCTACATTTAAAATCAAGAGGTCAAGTCCTAACATTCAGTATGTACTGAGAAAATTCAACACCTTAAGTCCTCCCTTAGTTGTTGTCCACCTAACTCCCCACCTTAATTCCCCTAGTTGTTGGACATCCAGTTCAAGAGGAAAAATAAACAATGTTTTTTTTATAATTGCCATTCACTTTTGTTGCAGAAATTTCTAGTGAATGCCGATAGGTTTCAAGCAATTTCTAATAGTCTGATTGCACACATTTCAATGACTCAGAAATCTTGATAATTTTCTCGGGTTTCATTCTTTGTAATGGTGTGTAGGTGAATGTATACTGTGTGTGTGCAGAGTTGTGATGTATGTATCTGTTTTCTCAGATTTATTGTTTACAGACTTGAAGAATTTGACAAGTTGAGCTAAACTTCATGTGTATTTATAAATGCATGCCAAATAGCAATGTCTAGTTGTGCAGAAATTAACTACTCATATTCGTGCATGCTGCTAGAAGTATACTTGGGATAAACAAAATATATAAATAGTCCTTGTTGCACTTTTACTTTTTTTACTTTGGTGGAAAGGTAGTAATTTATTTTATGCTTAGGGATGTATGTAGCAATTTATCTTTTGCGGTCCCCGATGACCACTGCTTTTTAATGTGATCAGAAGCCAGACCAGAATGAGATATGTAGCCGAATGTCTAAATTTCACTTAATGTCTCTATAGTTCAGTATGCGACCAAATGTTTTCAAGAGTGGTATTTGAATAAATATTATACTTGTATTTACCAAAGGTAATTCTAGACTTTGTAGTATCTGATTTGAAAAATGAATCTGTTATTCAAGTTTTGTATACATTAATGTAAAATACAAATGACTTAACAATCTGTACTTTTTAATTTCTTGGCTATGTGTTGTTTGTGGCAGTAATGAGTATTAAATGGTTTTTCATTTTGTTCAGTAAATGTCATCTACTTCTATAGGTGGGCAGCCAGATATTCTAAGTGTGTTGGTGCCTGTACCCCAGTGTAAACTACTGGTTTCATAAATTTTAATCCTTCAATGATAAGCGACATAGTCACTACGTCAGGTACAAACTTCATGTCATTGAATAACATAGTGGCTACGTTGTGGCAGCCAACTACTTATCTCAGTTTTTTATATGTTATAATATTTCTAAATTCTTAAAATTTTTATATAATTTTAGAGAGTAGTAATTGGGCTTTTTGTATTAATAACTATAATTATTTTTTTTCATTTGTATTAATAACTATAATTAGGTTATTCATTTAACATATTTAAATGTAATTTTAGTAACATGAAATGAAGAAAACTAGGGATTCCATTTAACACTCTTAGTGTGGCGGGCTGATATATCGGCTTTTGCATCTTGAGTGAAAAAAAAACCACATTTGGATATTTATAACGATAGCTTCATAATATTTTTTTCCTAAGGTGCTACATTTTATTGAATTACCCTCCGAATTTGTCGCTAGTACTCCAGGAGAAAGGTTGGCACTAAGAGGGTTAAATCTCCTCCAACCTACGAGATGGGATTCAATTAAATTTCCTCCGGGCGTGAAGGGTTATTGTTTGCCTCCAACATTGATTGGACTGGTTAACTATTTGGAAATAGGAGGATCTATAGGAGCCAGTGCTCTTTGCCTTAGAGATCAGTAATCCTGGGTTGCATGGTGGTTTGGACATTGGCCTGACCTTCTTCTTCAAATGATTTACCGTGCACACTTGTAATTCAATGTGGCAGCATAACATGTCACGCAGTGATTTTCATATGGTTTTCTAATCAATGCAGCTGAAGTGAAATCTTGCTCATAAAAAATTTATTCCAAATTATTAGATGTCTTATACTACTATAAATATTTTTCTACATGATGTCAAAATCATGAGTTTGTGTACCTCAGTGATTTGATTTAACAAGTTCAATAGTGCTCATACAGAAAACATTACAAAATATTGAAGTTGGATATAAGTCCAATTAGTAATTCTAATCTCCGACCTTGATATTGATAATGATCATTTACCTCAATTTTTTTTTACTTCTTTTTCAAATTGAATGTTGTGATCATTGTCATCCTGCATATTAATTGGGTTACTCTGAAGCATGTTGACAATTGTTTTGGCTGAAATTGCAGTGCGCTGCTGCTGTAAGCCATATTTTCGGCAAGCTTCGATTTGATGACGCTCCATGTACCGTCTCTGTGAGAAAGCCTTCCCACATGAGGGGCAGTTCCATTCCCATGTATGATGATTTCGAGTTCGTTGATGTGCTCTTAGATTTGACCTGCAAATGGAGATATTATTACTTTCATTCTTTTATTATCAGTCAACATATGTTGGTTCCTCAGGTCTTCTTTCCTTAGGAATTCAATGAATGAGTTTTTTTTTATACCTACTTAAGATATTGAATAATATTTCATGCAAACTTATTTTTACACTGTATGTAGTTGTTTTGCATGAGTTAAAATTAATTTGTATTTGGTGGAGGCATATCTGGTAATTTATTGAAAGCGTGCCCAGAAGTTATATGTTGCAGTTATGGATTATGATTCTGTATATGTTGCTAGGAAAGAAATTTTCTGATCACATTTTGTGAAGCATTTAATAATTGGAAGTTAATCAAAATTCCGTCGTGAACTGTTTGGGAAGGAAAAGCATAAATGCCGTGAGATCGAAAGGGTGAAGGAATTACAGTCATTGTTGACCATGGTATATGATCGATGTAATGTAAAGTCAAGAGTACTGTAAATCGGAGAGAATGGGGATGAAGATTGATGATAGGAAAACAAGTAAAGAGATTCTCTTTGTGGTAAGAAAGCTAGGGTTAACTTAAAAAGCTGCGGCATGCAAGAGGCATGCAAGTTAGAGTGAGTTAAGTTAAGATGGGATTTGGTTTAGTAGCAGAGACATGAAAAAAGAATGCCATGAGCAAAAGAAGGAAGATAGGAGCACTGGGCAGGAGGGAGAAGAAGATGGGAAGTAGAGAAAGGCAGTAGACCCCTGAAAGTTGTGACGGATGGAGAATAATGGGTAAAATGCTATATGGAGGAAACAAGGATTATGAATAGCATGAGTAGAGGTAAAGGATATGAATAGTTTGAAGGATATGGTGTAGATCATAGTATTGTTTTGTGGCAAATGGCTACTGGGTGAGGAGGGGTAGAACAAGTACTAACTGTCTACACAACCTCTTTAAATGACAGACCGTGGATGATGATGAAAAAAGAAATTATGTTAAACTATGTTTCAACTTTTCAGAGATACATTCAAGGTTTTTTATCTTTTTAATTACCATATATTACACTGTAAGATTATCTGACTGGCCTATCATAATCCTTATTACCTAGGTAACCCTCTTTTCATTTTCCATCTATGATAGTGTTCTTCTACTATCCCTTCATTTGGAAAATAGCCTCCAATAATGGGATACTATGACCACAAGAATTTAAATAATAAGACCAATTGTGGTTGTTTCTTGTTGGGCACTGATGCAAAATAGGAAGAATAATTGGTGGCATTAAAAGTAGATAACAGAATTCATAACTCATTGAGTCAGGAATCTGGCCAATATTCATGTTATTTGTGATATCTCAAAATATAGGTAGGATAGATATGGTAGGATCACCATAAACAAAATACATCTTGGCTCAAAAGTGTGCTATCAGCTGGAGTACATAGAAAGCATGATGTAAAGTGAGAAATTAAACTATATCACCAAGTAGTGGGAGTGAGGTGCTGGAGTAATTGAAGTTGAGATGATGTAAACTTGAAAGGAAAATCTTAGTATTTTTGAAGGCAGGTTGGGAAGCTTCTTATAAATATGGAAAATTATTCCAATTCATCATTACTAAATGACAGCAATGTTGAATGAATAGCAGAGACTCGTCATATGTTGTGTGACAGCCACCAGTGGATAAACATTCTTTTCTGAGTGTCACCTTTATTGACATATTTTATTACTGTCCAGAACTCAAATTAATGTATGAGAAGTTACCTGTCTGCAAACGTCTTCTTGCATACTGGACACACAAATGGCCTTTCTCCTGTGTGCATACGCATATGCCCCTTAAGGACCCATGAGCGGTCAAACTTTTTGTTGCAGTGAGGGCAACTGTGTTGTGGTGAACGTCGCTGACTTTGCCAGGTTTGTCCCAATGATAAGGCCTCATCATCTTGCTTCTCTGCTGTTGCAAATATATTTGTAAGGGATGGGGGAGTAGGTAAGAAGAAATCTTCTGAACCCCTTGTCGTTGATGAATTTATTTTCTTGTTAAGGTCCCAGGTTCTTGAGAAAGAGTGGTCTGCAATTGGCTTAAGTATGGGTGGTGCCTTGGTTGTTTTAGAGCAAGGATTTGTGTGAATGGAGGCTAACGGATCCATTTTTTGCTCTAATATTGAAAAGATATGTTTTGTATCCTTAGTACAATCAAGGATTTTGCTTTTACATCCACTTTCTATGTTAATTTCATTTGTTCCAAGTGACATTTGCTGTTTGGTTTCCTGGCTTACCCTTAGAAAATGTGATAATTTACCTGAAGTACTAGGGTTACATATGTTCAAAGTCATGGCAGTCTTTGATGGAGTTGCAATTTTTGAAGAATCATCTTCAAGAACATACTTTGAAATTCCCTCTATGCTGAGAGGAATGGAATAATTAAAATTGTTTTTCACTTGGTCATGCTGTACCTGTGGCCGCTTCTGTTCACAGCTTTGCCTATTATATTTCCTTTCCTCTTTCATTCTATTTTTCATCGACCAACTCAACTTAGATTTATGAGTGTAACTTTGGTTTGGATATTTTCGTAAGTTGTACTTCGTACGAGTTGCTCTGCCCACATTTGATGTGGGCATCAATGGCAAATCAACATTTCTGTTAGTAAATTGGTATGAAGTACATAAGTCACTCTTGGTATGATGTGAGGGGTCCACACCCACTCCTCTTTTATCAAAAAAAATTTTTCTCATTTTCGTTGTGTTTGCATTTTCTCCATCTATCTCCTCATCCATGGAATCTTCACTCATTGGAGGTGAGGATGAGTCTTCTTTCAGTGGTATTCTACCTTTTTTTATGAATAGGTCCTCTTCATTTAAAAGTAGAACCCTGCTTACAATGGACATGTGGTTGTCGCTTTGATGTACAGGATAGTGCTTCATTTTCAACGCCTTGTATTTTTCATAGCCAGAGTATTTTATTTTCTGTTTTCTTCCTTCTGAAAATTAAGATTAATTTTACCCATTTTAGTGTGTGGAGTAATAAAATGGAGGCCTCGGCATTATTAGACTAGAAAAATGGGAACATTTGAGAAATTTAGATTGTAGGAAACATGAGCCAAAGTACAATATGGAAGTCCACCTTTTCTGTAATAGGTATATCAATATATTACTAACACGTGTTTCCCCATCACCTCTTAGTGTTGTTTTTTCCTTGACTTTCCTTCCACTATTTCTCAATTATGAAATGCCTACTCCAAAATCGATGCAGATGTACTCGAAATATCCAAGACGATTATATTCATGGTCTAAGAAATCGTTTCGTATCGTGCCTTGTGCTATCTTATTATCAGCCTTCAAAATTTGTATGCAGGGTGTTCGAAGGCCTATGAGGCGTGAAAAGGTGTCCCTATGCGTGCAAGCTCAAACAGCATTGAATATATCTATTAGTTATATCACTATTTCCATTAAATGAAGACAATCGGACGCCTATAAGAACTCGCATAGCGGATACGAAGAAAAGAAAATTAAGCGATTCCACGGCGACTCGTTGGGATCTCAAAATTTTCTGCTGTTTACAGTCCTTACATTTTGGGCTCCTAAGTATTGGATGGCATTTTAAAAATTGATCTTAATGCGTTCGTTTAGGCATAGAACAACGTTGATACGTAATTATATCAATAGTCAATTCAAGTTGACGAGTTCAAGACGAATTACTGTTGAATTTGGCCGCACGTAATACGTTTAAATTGTAAATGAAACTTTTATTATTGATACCCGTTTAAATTTCTTTCGTGGATACTGCTTTCAGTAATGTATCCATCATCCACTTGTGTATGTTGGGCCAGACGTTGACTAACATAAAATATTATTCCTTATTTCATTCGAAAAATTACGTAGAGAAATAGAATAATAGAAGTTATTTTTACCTGTTCTCCGGAATGATTTACGTTCTAAGTGTTGATAGATTGATTTTAAAAAGCAGTGCGGCATGTTTATCTTAAACAGTAAATTGAAATACTCCTGGTGAAGTTGTTCTGTATTGTCAACCAACCTAGTAATCCACCGTAGCTCAATTTATTGTTACGTGAACATCATTTTATTTAGACCTCAAATTTTCTGTATTGTTGTATCTTATAAAAAGTTTTTCTTTTATTCCATGTACTGTGTGCAAACAATTTACAAATGTTGATCGTTTTCATTTGGTAATTATCATGATTCCTAAAAAATCGTTGCCGTTGTTCTCACCCAGAGACACTGAGGTAACAATTAAATTGGGCATATTTTTGCTGCTTACGGTGGTAACACACATGCATGTGGAACGTCCTAGATTTCTTTCTATTATATTATGCCTCCTCCTCATTCTCCAGGGCTTTTCCTGGAAATGACGTACACTTTGGAGCAGCAGCATCCCCAGAGCATGCGCCTGAGATACCCTTCGTCTCCCTCTATAGCCATCAACGCCCCCTACCTCTTCTCCCTCTCGTTCCCTAACAACTTCCCCTTCCTTCGCCGCTCTCTCCCCGAGAACGAACTAAGGGGACTCGAATCGATTGTGCCCTTGCCGCTTGTTCCCTCCGATGGGGTTCATCCCACAGCCGTGTACGCTGGCGAAGAAATAGGAAGGAATCATCGAAGCAAAGCAGTCTTTAAAGGTGAGAGTTTGCGTTATGTTTTTTCCCTCTACCGATTACACATTACTCCCGTCGATGCACTAATACGGTCGTGTAAACCGTGGATTTTGAGACAAATGTACTGTGTGTATGGTACATGTAACAGTAGCCGTCATGAAGCGCCGGGTTCGAGCGTTTGTGCCGTTGGTGATGAACCGCTGACTAAAATTGTGATGTTTCCAAGTCCTGTGAAAGTGAATGAGAGGCTAGGATCCGGGCACCGCGGTCGTCCAAATTTAGACGGCGGTGTCTGTTGTGGCAACGGCAGACGTTCCGGAGAAGGCCATCGGAGATTATGTTTCCCTCCGTTGGCAATGAATTGTTCGAGATCCTTTCTAGAGTCATCGGTGTGTTCGATTGCCAGTGTCAAGGTCATCGTGGAATAAACATAATATTGTTTCCGAGATGTATTCCATGATGGCGATACTTTTGGCCGCCATGTCGGATGTTGTGAGTAAAGTGAGGGTGGCCTGCGCTGTGAGGAGGCTTTAGACTCTGCTTCGAATATTTTATTTCATGTCACTGTGCTACATATTCATGGCTGTCGTGTATCCTTAGTTTGTTTGGGTCAGTATTTTGTCGCCAAATTTAACTTAACATTCAACCGGCTGTTGAATCAGTGTTTACAAATTCACTCGTCATGTAGTGACGGACGAAGATCACGATTAAACTCGTACTACGTGCTGGAGGGATCCGCTCTAGTACGGGCCCAACAGTAATCAATAAGCCACGACTGTCTTTCCCCTTTGGATATGCTTGTGTTGCGTACTTGAGGGTTTACTATCGCAATTTTTAAAAAAAATATTTTGTGACATAATCGAATACAATAGAAAAACTGCCGCGGTTGCGAATAGACGTAGGTGAAGTATTTGCTTTTTAATTCGCTTTTCTGTAGTGCATACACAGCGATCTCGCCGTGAAAGTCCTTTCAAAATATTCGAGTTAAGTACATTTTTATACATTTATGTATATTTTTTTCTGGAAGCGTGTCAGCTGAAGTGTTCCAGGATTCCGTTTTTATTTTTAGGGAAGCAATTTCTGTAATTTTATTCTTGGCGCGTATTTTAAGATGGCAAAAGAAATACGAGAAAGCAAGAGGAAGGTTTGAAGTAAGATTTTGGAAATTGTTCGCTCAATATTTAAGTTTATCAAGGTTTGCTAATCAGAGTATCCTAGTATTCGCTGTGTGCACGCTTCAGGTGGTAAATTGGTGTCAAGTGACCCCGTGTGAGTTGAAAACAGTAAATTTAATTTTCGCAGAGATAAAGACGTATTGGCATCCCCATTAACCTTGAAGTTTGTTGCTATAAAACGTTATTGGCTCAGCTAGAATTCTATATTAGGGCAGTTTGTTTATAGATGTAGATTAACTGGTATTATGTGCATCATGACTAATTTTTGTCATTTAGGACAAATTGACTTTTGACGGTCTTTGCACTCGCGAGACTAGAGGGGGAAATTCAATGGAAAGAGGTGTTTCACGCGCCTTGAGGCCCGCACTGTAATATTCCATTCAGCATGATTACTACTTTGCCCCGGGAAATGGAGTGTGATCTTTATGGGGAGTATTTGTGTTTCTTTACAATAGGGATTATGATAGATATGATACATCAGTCAATTAGGAGTTATTGATGGGAACAAAATGAAAGAGTAATCTAGATTAAGCAGTCAAATTAAGAATAAGAAGGGGAATAAAATAAGTGTATTTTTGCCGGTAGTTACATTTTACATTGGCTCATAAAGATTTTATCATAATTCCTTAAGGCGAATGGTGAGTGGCCTATGGTGTGAATCTCCCCTGCCAAGATGGAACCACAGTCGATGACTGTCAGCGCTCCATGACACTAACTAAGTGACCTGACCATTCCCAAATAAGGCCTTCGTCTCCCCTCGGACACCGGCTGCACCCTCCCCTACATCGCCCATACCCTTTCCCCACTCCTAACATTGCAACATCGCAGCAGTTTTACAATGTCTCGCTCGGACTGCGTCTAGCCAGAATATCTCGCCTCGGCTGCCTCTGGCGTGAACCGGCAACCCACCCACCCACCCTTTTCCTTTTCTGTGGGAACTGGGAAGCCGTCGCAAGCATTGGTCATTATTCTTTATTCATCGTTTTCTGCAATATATTTTTCGCTATTTGTATCGGAAGAAGACTGCATGATGACTGGCGAAAAGACAGTCCTAAAAATAGAATAATGCGGCGGAAGCCTCGAATCCCAAGGATGTTCATCAGAAGCCACTGGGTAGCCTCGAAAACAATCCACATCGCTCTTACTAAATGAAAAATATTCTACAGCACCTGGTAAGGTAGGAAATAAGACGAGTTCAAGAGGTCGGCAGGAGAGGAATTAGGAATTTTCTTTCCAGCAGCGCATCACACATCACCATTGCTATGATAACATTTATCATAGTTTTTTAACAGACTAAAGGTAGGATTTCACAAAGCATCTCCATTCACTGTCAACCCCCTCATCTCGGCGTATTTTTTTTTGCATCCGCACCACTTTCCAACACCCCTCATCTGACATGCTTCACAACCCTCTTCTCCTTTTTCCAAGCATTCCACCCTCAAGAGCTATCTTCAACATCCTCTCGCCACCTATTACCTACTCGCCCCAGTGACATGCTTTGTCTTATCCTGATTTCCAAATATCTTCCCTCCCCCAATGTCCACTGAATCCGCTTTAATTTTCTTTTCGCTCCGTCCTACGAAGATGACGGCACGAAAGATGTCTGAATCACTTTTCAGGTGGCGAGCCTGAATGTTATGTTATAACATACTAATATGTGCTAAATACTTGCTTCTATCTTCTATACTGAAGTGTCATACGTTAAGTTACTTCAGGACGGATTTCAAAAAGGAGTCCGTGTTCTGTTCCCTCTGTAAAAGAGCGCAGCTTATTCTAGGCAAAATTGGAATAAAATACTAATCAACAGAGTAAAAAAGGCTTCAGGTGGGCATTCCTTGATATCAAATCGGCTGTAACAGAACTCGAGTGGCATGCAGAATAGTAAAACGGGTAGTAGAGAGTAGAGTGATAGGAGCAAAGTCCTCACGCGGATCATATTCCGGCCAGAATAATTGGACCCGATGGAGTATTACGCCCTGCATTCGATGCTTGCAGAAACCCCTTGACCTGCTCAGAAGGGGCTGCGGGGCATATGTTCTACTCGTAGCAAAATTCAATAAAAAACTTTCACAACTAATTACTGTCAGGAGTAAAACCTGGATGTTTTCACATAGAAGCTTGGCCAGTAACAGCAGCAGAATAGAGAACATTGGAAGCGATGGAAATGAGTGGTGTTGTAGAAGATTAATGAAGATCAAACGTACAGACTGAAATACGAATAAAGAAGTTGTACGAAGAGTTGGGGAAAGACGTTTTCTGTAGATGATTTGCATTAGGAGATAATCTCATCGAACATACTATGAGGCATAACAGCCTCCTGATGACAATCATTGAAGGAATAGTAGACGGATAGAATTACCACGGAAGGCCAAGGATAGATTATCGTGAGCAAATAAATGGATACGCCAAGGTAAGAAAGATGAGGGAGTAAAGAGGTTCGTTGAGAAGAGTGCAGATTGTAGAGCTACAGCATAGGTACCAATTTTCGGATTGATGGCTGCTAATGACTAAGGAGTAATTCGGTGCATTAACATGAATTTCCTATTCTTGAGCCAACATTGCCGGTTGTATCATGTAATTGAAAGTTTAAACATTTTATAGATGGCAATAATAAATGTACTTTAACACTATTCAAACTTTTATTTCCGGTTCTCTTATTTCCATAGATCGGAAAAGTCGGGGGTCAATTATTTCGGGAAGCAAAGCTTTATTATACAATTAAAGAAATTTGTTCTCCATGCGATTCTTCCAGAATTCACCATTCCGGAAGATTATTTGGATTTTGCAGTCCATAGGAGTCCACACCATAAAATTACAAAAGGAATATCGGGAAACATGTAATTGTCCCTGAATTTCGTAGTAATAATTACGGTTTAAAACCATTGGTTTTCTTGAGTTTAAGATCCTCATCCAAGCACAAACACTTTATTTCATCAGCTGCCTGTTTTAATGTCATATGTTCCGATGATATTGGACATTTTACTTCAATGACGCTGCATCAATTGTTTTTCCATCAGGCGAGGCTGCTAGGAAACAGTGTCCGGGATCAACAAAAAGGCCACATGGAAACTCTGCTACCCGTTAACTCCTCATATTTCTTAATCGCATAAATTCATTTAGGCTACCGTATCTCATTGTATCATTTTCAGATGACTGAGCATAAAACTTTTCTTTTCTTTGTCTTTTCACAAGTGATTTTCCCTTCTCCTACAAATAACACCAAAATTTGATTACGTCAATCTATTCTGTCTTTCATCAAACCATTGCTCACATTCGGTTTGGACCCGCGTCTCTCTCTCTCTAGAGCTTCTATTGACCCCTCAACCGTCAATTTCTTTATCAGCTCTTCGATTTCTACATCCATTTCCTGTTGGTCCATGTCCAATTTCTGACAGAACTCTCCATAATCCTTAGTTTCTTTTGCCTCATAAATTTCCCTAACTTTCCTCTTAGGCTTTTTTGCAAGACACCTCCTAGTTGACTGTTAGCGTTTAGGCCTTCGCTCGCCAAGTCTGTGTATACTTTTGAAAGGGCTTCTTCCACATATCATTTTCTACGCAGAATAATTCCACCCTGGTCCCAGCTGAAAATCAAGCCCCTGCACCCTGCACACGATGAGCATACAAACTATTTTTTCCGCGGTTCACTTGCTTGCCTCCCATAAACTTAGCCACTAACGACATAAAATTCTCCGCCAGATTACTAGTGTCAATCATGGCTAGCATAATTGATTTCCATACCTAGGGTTTTAATAATTCGTTGACTCTTTCCAGGGCACCCATCTCCTTGTCGTTGAAAATGTTTTCCCTCCCCTCCTGATCATTGCAGTTATATACTTTGCAATTCGAGTGCTGTTGAATACGCGAAGTGGCCCGATTTTTAGATCCTCAACTAGTGAGTTACAGCCATATTTTTCTTTTACTTTCCATTGTTAGAAATAGTTTCAATTCAGGGTGTTCATCCAGAATTTTGAAGATGGATTTTGTATAACATGTAACCTCGTGACTAGAACAATCACTTTTCTTAACCAGTTTCCCACATGGAACGGATTCACGCACCTTTTCAAAAGCACTCGAATCACCACTGCCTACGAGGAAATGGTATTGAAAGAAAAGTAATTGCATCTCCTCGCTCTATCGAAATGCCTGAACAGACAGGTCAGCTTCCATGCCACGTGATGATCCACTTATGGTGACCAACAACTATATTTGAAGAAAATAAGGGAAATTTAGAACACGGCCAAATTTCATAACAAATAAGAAAAAAGCTATGCATTTCTTGTAAAAAAAATTAAAAAGAACTTTTATTTTATACTTTGAGAAGGCCTAAATATATTTTGCCGCAGATTTTGCTTCATAAAATAGTTTGCCATCACTTTTTTTAGTGTTATTAGATTTAAAATTCAATTTACATTTCGTCATGATTACCGGGGGTTTTACTAATGATATACCTAATTATAATTATTAATACTATAATTATTAATTACTATAGTAATTACAAAAAAAAATAATGCAGGAATATAGGACGTGGCGATTCCAGGCTGAAGATAACTCTCTCAGAAAGTACCACGGTTTACTCATCGGATTTAATTGGAACAAACATTGCGTCTCTTGCAATGTAAAATAATATCGCTAACAATTAAATGACTTTTAGAAAAGTGACGGCTACATTTTCGCATTCGTATGTTAAGATGAAACTGATGAAACCACTGTCTAAACATACTGTGGTGAAACAGTCAAATCAGCCATGGGCAACAATTATACTTAAATCTTAAATGTTTAATCTGTTCCGGTGAGGCTAGGTCATTAGCAGAAACACGTATTTTTCTGAGAATCGGTTTGATGAAAACAAAAAAACGTACAAAATCTGAAGAATTGGTTCATTGTAGTCATCCTCAACCAAATAATTACTTCGCTTGCCATTTCCTGAGACTCCCGGCAGACCTTTTCTTTCGTTTTGCAGATGAGAATAGACCACGTCTTTCTTACTTCGAGGATGGCCCTTTCTGGCAGTTTCCATGATAATCTTTTTTTCAGAGATAATTTAAATCGAAGAAATTAATTGTAAATTATTTCTTGACTCACTGAATGTAGAAAAATTTCTTGAAAGATTTACGCAAATATTAGGCAATTGGAAATAGCTCTCGATACGAAAAGTCGAGACGGACTGAGAGCAACGAAGAGGGACGCATAACCTTGCGACACCCTGCGCGCTGTCCTCTTCTCAGCAAAAACACAAGGTTGCAAGATTTGTCTTTCGTTCGTCCCTCCCCTTAAACGCCTCCAGCAGCATGGCCCTCATCCCTCCAGCGGCATCTCTCCCTCCCCTCCCTCATCGCTCCTCGGGTGCTTCGTAATGGTTCCTTGATTTCGCCGCAAGTGACGCTCCTAGCAGCGCGTTTTTAGCGACTTCTAATTATTCTAATTACTAGTTATTACCTTCTCGTAATATTATTTAGAAAATTGGAATTGATCAGTGAAGAAATTCGAAAACTTCGTAGTTTTTCGATTTTTATAAATAACAACGCATTCTGCCATTTTGGTAATTTTTTATCATGTTTTTTAATTTTTTGCAAAATGTAAAAAGCAAAAAAGTATTTCATTGGCCAAAAAAAGTTGATGGTGAAAGATTCATGTCGATAACTTTATTTGCCTAGCTGCGAGAAGAAAAACCGTTTCAGGGGCAGTCACCATTGGCCTTAACCATTGATCTCGATTATTGTCAGTCGCGGAAGTATAGAGAACATCAGTCAGGACTGTTAAATCTACTTTGAAAGTGCGGTTCATTTACTTATTCGTGTGCTAACTTGCCTACAAAGCAGGGAGCGTAAACTATCCATGAAAGAAGGTATACCGTTTTATACAGGCGCGATAGCACTCACGGAATCCAATAAAGAAGATTGAGATATTCGGTCACGGTTGTTTTCTCACACATTAGGTTTACCTGATATGGAATGGACTGATTCGTGGGCTCCTGGCCGTATCAAAGCCGCGGGCTGTCTGCGACATGTTTCATTTGCGCTATTCTGTAAAAATAAATCGGCATCATCAAGAGTAGAAACTTTAAACTACGTTAGCGAGTTAATGAATTCCCAAAAACTTTGTTTGCTGAGTATTAAGATGTGGATTTGATTTTATACCTCAGAATACTTCCGAAAGTAATAAAAAAGCACTTCTGCCTGTTTACTTAAAAGTAGATTACTTAAACAGATTTTTTCCTAAGCCACATTAGACGAAAAATCATTTGCGGATTCATTATTAACATGACGGATGACGCATAATTTGCATGGGTTGGGATTATGTTTTGCATGATTACGATGATTCTTTCCGGCGGACAATTTGCTATCTATAAACTGATGTTTACGTACCTCCGTTTCAGAAATTTGGGGGAAACATGGGAAAAGTTTGTTAAAATCAATGACTAACGTATTTAGGTATTTCTGTGGCTTAAATTTTCAATAGCTTGTAATGCCATATCCTGCCACTTTAGCGAATTTTCCCGCAGCTTTGGCTGTAATACATATTTTTGATTTTTTTGAGAGCACAACAATGGATAAAATATCCGTCCACTGACTGGTCTCTCTGGTCGCAGCATTGTTAATTTACCGTATTTTTCGGCATTGTTTGTGAAGTTCACTTCCTATTCATTTAACATACAGTATAAAATTGTTAATGTAATAAACATTATGGGCTATTATAAGATTGTGTAAGTCTCCTCCGCTGAAATTATAGTAATTTTTTGCACTGAAATTGTAAAGTGGAAGCTGACTCTAGAAATTGGGAGAAAGAGAGAGAGCATGAGGGTAGAGGTGGTTTTAAGGGGAGAAAGTCTATAGGGCTAGAGGGAGGGGAAAAATGGGCAGTTTCGACGGATTGATGAGAGGTATGAGGATTCGGAGGAACAAATGAACATTATGTGGAGAGTAGAATGATCCTGCTACATGGAAAATTTTGAAGTAGATAGAAAATTTCTTGTTCACCTAAACCTACCGTAACTGGTACTTCTAATAGTTACTGGTCATGTATCGTGAATATTACGGAGGGGGTATTAATGTAAATTGCGACTGAAAAAAGTCATTATATAAAGTTACTTAAATAGAATTGCTCGAATGAAGAACGAAACATGCTGATAATATCGGATTGTTTTTCTTTCTAAGGAGGAAAGTTGTAATTATGTTGTAACATATCCCTTATTCGTAGTACCTAACTTGCAAATTATATGCGGCATACAATTAATCTTTTCTTAAATGTTCAGAATGAGAGCTATTAGTAGGACTTGGGAATATAAGATCGATACGCGTAGGTTAATTACGAAGCATTATTACTAATGATATATTTTCCCGGATTTCCTCAAATAAACATCTGATCAAGTGAGTTATGGTTTCTTAATCTGGTCGTTGTGCTTACGTTCTCAAATTGTGTGATCGATGATTAAATTTATGCAGTTAAATGACAAAGTAAGAAAGTTTTTAAATGTAAAGGCGCAGATGAATAGTTCACATTTAATTTTTTTCGCTTCTACTGCTAGTGGCTTCAACGAGACTCCAGAGCAGTGACGCCGTTTTCTTTGCAACCACTAAGATTATGTTACTCACCCGGGTGAAGCGCCCTGGTTCAGCCGTATGCACGTGAACCAATTCAGAGATTGGCCCCTATCTCTGAAATTCTTGACGTGCATACGGCTGATATTTCACGCTCTCGGGCGTTAAAAAATCCCGAGTTTCATTAATTCGCACAGATCTTTATTCATCGCCCATAGACTTCAGCTCGCCAAACCGCATTCTCTTACTGAACGTTCGAGTGACGTAAGTGCGTTTTTTCTTAGTCTGTTGCCTCTTTCACTTTTACTGGTGTGCCCGATATTTTACCTATCCGTCTTCTATGTGATGGCGAATGATGGAGTTAGTAGTAAAATTAGAATCGGTGACTTAGATTCCATACGAGGCCTTCCTTTGCCATTCTTCCCGCTCATTTTTCCTTCGAAGATAGTCTTCGTGGCCCATTAGGTGGTTCCGACTTCTCCTTATCGTTTTTACGATGACATTTGGTAAAATAGTTGGAGCCAATCGCGGTAGTCAGGTAATCAGCATATACCTATGCTACTAAAATAATGCATAAGCCCTCGAAAAAAATGTGTCATGTTGGCGACCTCTTGCTAATATTTGCGTTTTTCATTTATTGGTGTGTAGGTGAATTGTTGTGCCCTGAATCTCATGAACTGGGTATATTTCTCGCGGTGCACCATAAAACTCGATGTATTTATGAGTCTAAAGTGGAGGGGTTCCCCTGCTTTGTTGTTTACGCTCATAACCCATCTATTATGTTCCGGACATGATTATGTAGTACCCCAATGGTGAAAGGTAGCAGTTTCACCATGAGGCCCTGATGGTGCAGATCAAGTGGATCGGTCCGGCATCAGATGCCATAGCTGCAGGCGAGAGTGTAGTTCACGGAATCGGCTGCAGTACTGCGATGTGGAAGGCAACGGGAAACCACCACATTATTCTCCCTAGAAGAAACAGCCTTGCATTCATCATGACGTGATGGCATTCCTCCCGGTAAAATATTCCGGAGGTAAAATAGTTCCCCAATCGGATCTCCTGGTGGGGATTACTGGGAGGGGAACATCAGGCAAGAGAGACAAATGCAGAATTGGGATGTGGAACGTAAGATCACTAGGAGTGTGTGGGAAGTTGGAGAACGTTAAGATGGGAAAGTCGATAGGACCTGCAAGCATCCTTGACCACAGTGGACCAAGTACTTCAAGAATATAATATGAGCATCAACAAAAAGAAAACCAAAACCCTAGTGTGCGAAAGAGAGAAGATTAGGGCAAATATCATTATTCGAGGAGTGAAATTGGAACAAGTGGAGAACTTCACCTACATCGGCAGCACTATAACTTGGGATGGAAGAAGCTCGACGGACATCAAGCGAAGAATAGCACAAGCTAAGGAGGCGTTTATGAAGAGTCAACTACTATGCTCAAAGAACCTACGGCTGCAAATAAGGAAGCACTTCATCAAAACATTCGTATGGAGCGTGGCACTCTATGGATCAGAGACATGGAACATCGGGAAAGCAGACCAACGAAGAACTGAATCCTTCGAAACATGGTGCTGGAGGAGAACATTGAAGATTAAATGGACAGATAAAGAGTGCAACGAAGAGGTGTATAGAAGAGAAGATGAAGAAAGGACAATATGGAAAACCCTACGGCAAAGAAAAACCAGATGGATTGGGCATACCTTGAGGTACATTGAATTAGTTAGAAATATAATAGAATGGAAGATTGAAGTGAAGGTCCCACGAGGGAGACCAAGGGACAAATATATAGGGAAAATAAAGGAGGACGTGAAAGACAAAACATACCAGGGCGTGAGGGAATTAACACTGAATAGAGCAGAATGGAGGGATGCAGTAAATCAATCCTAGAATTGAAATACTGATGATGATTATGTAGTAGCTTTGAGAACCCTCACCTAGGTTAGAAGTTGTGCCACTTTTTGCCCATCAGACCTTAATGGAAAATCTCTCTGAAACAGTGGTTCAGCTTCAATCAATGGACTGGACCTTAACTCTCGAGTAGGTAAGTGACTCACTCAAGGTGGAATTGAGAGCAAGGAATTCCTAAGCTTCATAAATCAATAAACTTAGCTTAGCTTAACCAACCGTGTGGCTGATGAATTTAGAGTTGATTCTGTATTTTGTGGAATATTTTTAAGTTTTGAGGACGTCTTACTGATACTGGAGAACGGAGGAGTAAAATTAACTCTTATCATCTATTGTATTTAACGACTGAGGTGGGTTGTCATCGTTTCAGCAACTATTCGCGAGGGGTGACTGGTAACCTCTTTTAGGCCACCTTCAAGGAAACTCGTTCTGAAACATAAACTCGAACTTTGGCCCTACACGATCATGAATCTCTATCCTCATTTATGTACACTCTCAATTCTGCCTTCTCAGTCTTCTTCGCCTTTGAAATATCCGATTGCCCACTCCATTTAAGTTTAAAACGTAAACGTTTTTTCCAAAACGAAAGTTCACATCCCTATCCGCAAAACACGCGAATTTTGAACAATTCCTTCCCCTTCACATTTGACATCAGGTATGCACCACACACTATACGTTTTCCTTCTCTATCCGTCGCCACCAAGTATGTGCTTCATAACCTCCTCCTACTACATCTGCATTCAGTCCACCTCAATGTTTTCTTAAGTAAAATCCGGTACCTGGCCTGAGATAAAATTCTACCCCCTACTGCCAAATGCACTCCTCGAACCAAGACACCATCAAGAGTGATTCAACCAGCATCTTCTACATTTTTTCGTGGAACTCATATATTCAAATAAATCCTAATGTAATATACCCGATAATGAAGAATAATGCTTTTGCATTATTCCTCCCAGCAACCTGTTTCTCAGTCTCTTTCGAGAAATCCCCAACCTTATGGGCCTTCATTCCACCCTGCCTTTACCCGTGCAACATTTTCCTCACCTTGCAACCGACCAAGAAGGCTGCCGCCTTCACTATCCTACTACCACCCTTTATCCAATAATATATTTTCAACGTCCGCTATCATTGTCTGCCACCATTCGTGTTATTTCTACCCCTATTTCCGTATAGTTGATTGTTCTATTCCCTTTTCATACGTCTGCACGGCTAAGGAATCAAGAATAACTCCCCTTCCCCAAATCTAGCTCAAAACACCGTGCGCTCCACAGTCAGATTTTGGATACGTTCTTCTTTCACTGAAGCCATTCCTGAATCGACGACCAACGTCGAGGTGAGAACACGGGAGATGGCACACATTTGAATGACCAGCGCCTTCGAACCGCCCGAGCGCATTGCATAAGTCCTAAGAACACCAGTAGCCAACTAACCCTTCCTTCCCAAAACAACCTTTTTTTCCTTTACTTTTCCAGCTGGCTTGATCGCCAAAAGATATCGAATAACCTCTTTCTTTTTGGTGTTTAATTCACTGTACAGTTTTATTTTCTCATCACCTCTCTTTAAATGTCCGTGATTAATATGGAATAGTCAACGAATTTATTGCCAGGAGTTCAAACGGAAGTGTATATTTATGCTTGCTTCTCTTTTTAGTTGTTATTAATCCAACTGGCTCTGCAAACAGATGGTTTCTTATTCAAAATCCGTTTCATTGCGATGGTCGGATTAGTCTATCTACTCCAGCGGCCTATGAGATTCTTCACCTCCACTAGTTTTTGGTTTCCAATTTTAACATTGGTCTTGGCCTCTTCCCTCCTACTGCAAACCAATACATTAGTTCTCTTTTTATTGATCTTCAAGAGATACCGGGACGTAGGTCTTTCCATGCATACTAGTCTTTAAATATGTTTCCTTCTCTACCATTACCACTGTCGTCGGTGAATCGCAGCATACTGATTTTTATCCTGTGGATATCCCCTCCCGAATACTTCTTTGATAGTTTTCCCGTTGTTGACACTGAAAAGCACGGGAGATAGTGGGCTATCTTGTCTCACTTCTTTCTTAATTCATGGTGTTTCACTGCTAGGTCCTGATTGGATCACAGTCACCTGGTTATTATGCAGAGAGGTTATTATTCTTCGGTTGTTGCATTAAACTCCAGTTTCCTTTAGATTCCACAGCATTAAATTAAACAAAACAGCACGTTTTCAATTGAATTCTCCATGTCCACAAGCCCAAAGAACGTCGGTAGGTTCTTATACATTCTCTTCCCTATAAACAGCCTGAAGGCCAAAATGGCTTCTCTTGTGCCCTTGCTTTTTTCCTGAATCCAAATGTGTTCTCATCCAACAACTCTTCTGCTTTTCGTTCTATTCTTCTGTGTATGATCCTAGACAACCTCAAGGCATGTGTGGTCACACTTATAGTCCTAAAATTTTCACAGTTCGCAGCCCTCTTTTTTTGTGGAACAGGGATGATGATTTTCTTCTCGATGTCCGTAGGTTTCTCTCTTGACTACGTGTCGTAAATACAGCTTTATCGTTTTTACAGCTGAGTTCATGTTTTCTATCTCGTATTTTTAATTAGCTCCTCGGGAACATTATCAGATCCATAGACGTGATTTATCCGCAGATCCTTTGCTGCTGCGTCCATCTCATATCTCAATACTGAATCTCCCATATAATCCTTTTTAACTTTTAACACATCCGAAGAAGATATACATTAAAAATGCCAGGAGATAGAGGAAGATAACAAATTGAATACATTTTATATAACCCTTTCGCTGCGAGTGACGATAATGTCTCGTCACGAGAGCCTATTGCTAGTATGCGCATGACGAGTATGTCTCGTCTTCATTTTCGTTTGGGTTTTTGTCTTCTCTGCGTATTTCAGGCTAACTCTACCTCGTGTGGAAATGCGAAAGATGATGAAACACTTTTATTTTATTCATAGATGGAGTCGCAGTCACTTTTAAATTTTTAATCTTAATATATTGCGGTCAAATGTCATGGGTGAACTTCTTACTTGAGAGCACCCATGAAACTGCTTCGCGTACATCATTAAAATACCGTCGCAGCGAAGCAGACATTCAGAAACCAGGAAAACGACTGCAAAAGCTACCCAGGGTAGATATTTACTATGAATACAAATTAATGATGGAATCCTCTTTGAAATCCAAGAAACTGGAGAAAAAATCAAGAATATGTGGCTAATGGTAAAATTGAAGGAGAGGCAACATCTTGGCTTATTATTCACAAGTAAATGTTTTCTTCTTTTCGGGGCCTATAACGTAGCGAAGCATACGTCCTTATTATTTTAATCAATGGTATACCAGTTATATCGAAATTTACTTTGTTTAAAGTAATAGTTTATGCACAGAGGCCTTAGTTTTCACGCCACATATGTCACTTTTAACTTGTCTATGAATATTTTTCATACACCCCAGCAGTCGATTTCTGCACTTCCGGCTGCCAAATAAACGTACACGAGCTGTCACGTTTACGAAATAGTAAGTCACGAGATATCGCGGTTACAAACAGTCCATTTACGAGAAATGGGTTACAAGATGTCTGTTACGGAATAGCTGATTACGGGTTGATGTATTACCGCTAAGAAATAATAAGAAATTAAATAAGTCTTACATAGGGAGAAAACCAAGGGATTGTGGTTTACCTACTTATACAAAGATGTGCAAAACAGCCTCGCCCAGGGAAAGGTGGAAGCCCCCTTATAGGATGGTGAGGAACTGCTTCAAGGAATAGAGCCATTTGCGTCGTGAAGGATAGATGGTTGGTATTCAGGTGAAGGTATTTTGTAGGGAAAATAGGAAGAGTGAAGCCTGCCGTCGCCATCAGCATACCTTTTGACGAAAGACGAAATGGGAGCCCTCGGTTCCATCAAATGCCATGAACTGCTCTCCTCACAACACTAAAGTAGGAACTGTTATGCCACTGAAAAATCTGTGCAAATTCCAGGACTCAAACGCGGGCTCTCTGGATAAGAAGTTAATGCGAAACGAGATATTGCGAAAAGAAATTTATCTTGAGTTTACTTTTGTAATAAAGAGATGGGAGAACTTCGGCAGCTGAGGAATCGGTACACTTCAAGAGGTTGACGCCATATTCCGTTAAGCAGTTGAATTAATAATGCATAATAATTTCGAAAGAGTCATCTGGCCAGAAATCAGATACTGTGACGTCCTTGGAGCCGGCCCTACTGCTCTGGGCCTCTTCATTTCCAAGGACCCTGCATTTCTGAGGACCTCTAGTCTTAGGAAGAATAAACGATATTATTTTACCAGCAATATAAATAAAGGTTTTAAATTTCAGTTACTTCATTGTTAGTAGCTAATAGAAAATAAAATTGTAGTACAAAAATTGATTCAATAATAGAGGGCTAAATGACTAATTTTTCCGGGGCCACAAACCAAAGCGCCCGTACCCTTGCAAGCTCTAGGGGCGCCTCTGGTCATAAACTCAATATTTTCTCTCAATTTTTCTGAAATGCCTCACATTGATGACCATGGTCTTCGTTGATATTTTCCTGAACCCGTCATGTATTTATTTTGGATGCCTGTAGTGTTAAAAGGAGTGCATATTTTGACGATGTTCGAGATGATTCATAGCAACTCAATCGCATTGAACTCAGAATGATGAAAAGGACATTACATCCATTCATTGCCCCCATTGTATCCGCTTTTTCAGTGATAGTATTCGATTAGAAGATTTCAATTCGTAATTAATCGTGCTTTAGCTTTTCCTCTTCATTAGAAAATTAGTTTCTCTTGGAGCCATTCCCCGAATTCCAATTTTGTCCAGTATTTATGAGGCAAATCTGAAGTATTTCCATTGTCCGCTGCAGGTTAAGACTTATCCAACTCTCTTTCTGTGTGTAGTTCCCAGCTTCTCCCATCACTCTCTTACTTTTCTCTGCTGATTCCAATGTGAATGTCCGTTGTGTTTTTGCCACTCTTTTACTTTTGCATCCATAGAAAAAAAGCTGCATCAATCCTCTAGAATATACTTACATTTTTTATAACTCTGTAAAGTGTGATGCGCTCACACTCAGGCAAATCAGGATTCATTATATCTTACATTTGGGTAGTTGCTTCGCTCGGAAATTTTTCCAGAGTCTCTTCATTGTTATGTTTCCTCTTGAAATATTCGATTACGCTTCACACTTTTGGTTTTAAATCTCTAAGAATTGTACATCTTGGCTTCTTTGAATGCATGTTGGTGAAATACTACTGCGATGCACTGAAAACAGTTCTGCTAGCCATTCACATTGGAACTGCGAGTATATAGCAACACGCGAGGAAAAAACTTCTCAACTATAGATGACATGCGACAGTCCATCCTGGTAGAAATGGGAAATGTGGTAAACTTGCATACCACCGTCTAAAGCCTATGAACAAAATAAACTGTTCGTTTAAAAAACCTTGTAAATTAAAACTAGTTCAATTTTAAATTCCAGTTACTTCATTGTTAGTAGCTAATTAGAAAATAAAATTGTAGTACAAAAATTTATTTAATAATAGAGGGCTAGATGACTAATTTTTCCGGGACCACAAACCAAAGCGCCCGTACCCTTGCAAGCTCTCGGGGCGCCCCTAATCAGAAACTCGATATTTTCTATCAATTTTTATGAAATGCCTCGCATCAGAACTGCTCCAGGCCTTCTCCTGGAGTAAAAATGAAAGCCATTCATGGGGAAAATCCGCGAAGAAACCGCTAGGACTCGTCACTACTTTAGCCGCAGCCTCCCTGTCTCTTTGGTCGTTAAAATGTGAAACCCTCTTTTCCCCTCTCTCTATACTCATCCGAATACAGCGGGGTCTTTTCTGAAATTAAATCCATTTTACGAAAAAATTCACTGCTAAATGCACAAATAAGTACCTACTCTCCTGGAAGAATATTTTCGAAGGTACTGATGTCATTGAAAATTGCTAATTAAGAACCATAAATAAGTGGTCACTAGTAAAAAGAAAAAAATTGATCAAAAAGGCATTTATATGAAATTGATCTTTGCAACGCCGTATCAAGACGTTTAAGAAAATTAGGAAAGGAGAATATGTAATGATCGAAATAATACCATTTCACCCAGCGAGGTTTTGGTTCGTTTTAATATTGCATATTTCTTATTCATTTTGTCGCAAATTTGAATTATCACATATCATGCAATACTGTGTTAACCCATGTATATTCGTGAATAGAACGCCTGAGTCCATAGCGACGTGAACTTGCGAAATATGCTAAAAATGCTTTCAGCAAACCTTAAACGTGAATGCATTCGTACGTGACTACTGATCGCTACCATGTATCTTGGCTACTAGACTTGGAAAAGTTCTAAAACAGAAATGATGGGTTTCCCAATACCTACTAAAAGATCAAGATCGATAGTTGACATTTAATATATTTATCATGGAATCTCAAGCGAATACAATAAATAAGTTATATCATAGCTATTGTTAGACGCCTGACTTCTGTAGCACCAAGTGGTAACAATGGCTGAGAGTGGGGAGTTGAGAGATTGCATTTTGATGCGCAGATCTCGCAAGCTGTTGCCACCATTAATTGTTCTCTTGGAAGAGTGTTCTCAGATTTACTTCTCCAGGAATTAGATTTCACAAGTGTTATATTGTCTAACTTTCTTCTTCTCATTCTTATGTCGTGTAGTTACTTTTTCACTCCTACAGTTACTAAACCATCGTGGCCATCTAGTTCATCGATAGTCATCTATGGTCAGTAGCCCAGCGTTAGAGCTAATTCCAGGAAGAGGTTTCAAAAACTCATCTCGACGGAGCACTAGGACACGAGGGCCAGGCGTTGTTCAATCGACTGCCAATAAAATTCAGGTCAAATATTTGAGCCGCGATGGCTGTCATGACCCCGCCTTAAGGAGGACCATTTTATAAGTTCATTAAATCTGGAGTTAATAATGATGTGACATCCTTACATCACGACGTTTCTGCATGGGAGTATTTAGAAGCACATGATATCTAATATACCTTGATTTCAATCGGATAAACAACAGTAATTGACAAGAGATATTTATGAGGGTGGTCTCCCTTTTGCTCATTATTTTGCGAGAATGAGCTGGCGACATCAAATCCGTTCTCAGCATGAAAGGGAGCTCCTTGTGTTACGAAACACCAGGTGGGTGCGTTGTCACTTCGTCAGCAACTCGGGACAAAGTCGCAGAACAGCACACGAGAGCTCAGCTCACCGCGCCTTGACTTTGAAGGCAGTGCAACAACTTATTTTGTGATGCCATCTTCTAAGTGGAAGGATTCAATCCACTTGTTGTGCTTTGCGTGACAACCGTCTATGTTTACAAACAGAAAATATTATCGATTTAACTGCGGCGAATAGAAATACTGAAAGGCAATAAGAAAGTATTTCTACCGTGCTATTTTGCTTCCATGTTTTTTTTCCAATAAAATTTTGACTTGACTGGAAACAAGTGTTTCGGGGTGATGCAGGCAATTTACACTTCATTGCTAAGACGGATGTGCTTATGTAAAATGTCTGCAATTATAAGTTTGTCGTATGTTTTGTGACACTATTTAAAAACATCTTCCTTGCCTACCCCGGTGACGGGTCAGTATAGGTCGCGGATTTTTATCCAGCCTATGGCCTGGATTTTACACGCCTTAATTATTAAATATTTAGGGCACACGGTGTGATATGACCGTAGCAGCAGGAGTACCTAAAACCTAAGCCTTCTACTATTATTCCGTCTTCTCTATTTGTTTCTATAGACTCTACAGCAATACGACGGAGACCATCTGCTCCTAATTTATTCCTTGCTTTCATTCCGGGAATGCTCTCTGGTGTTGCTGAGAATTATTTTCCGATGCCCAAGAGTGCAATCTAATTTACTTTATCGTGTATTTCCTTATATCAAGTGTTCAACCCTGTTGTTTGTGGATCTCGGATAAAAAACATGAAATTTTTGCTGCAACATTAATGCCTTAAGACATGGACAATCAAATTTCCGCATGAAAAAGAATAAATATTTTTTATTGGAGTCGACAGCTATTCTTTCCATTTCATTCCGTGTTCTATTAATTAAGCGTATTCACATAAAGAGTACGCGACTCGCGAGTTCAGAGTGGAAATTGGATAAATCCACCCGTCTCAAATCTCTGATCAAGATGTAGAACTCGCAGCTTACCTCACTTTCTGGTTTTTTGACTTTTCGATAGCTCGTATTACTGACACCTGGGTTCAGCATCTGGTGAATTGCTTCATGATTGACAAGAAGGAAGAAAACCTTTACATGTCATCGGGCCCTTTCCTTGTATCATGCAATGTGGTTGTTTTTATGGGGGCTCCATGCGCTATTGACAAATTGTAACAGTGGTACAGTGTGAAAATGGATGCCGATTCTCTCACTTCTCTTGTATTATGGTTTATAATCCTGGTTGCATTCCTTAGAGTTCCTCAGGAATTACAAATTCCTTTCTGACGATAATTTGAATGTCGGGTGCACATCAGTATTCCTTTGTGATTGATACATCCAAAATTTACGATTTTCTGTTTTTCTATTGTTTCCTCATTCGGCCAACATTACTGTAGTTGTGATAAATAATTGTACTTTTGTGTGTACAGTTTGAATATGAATGATTAGGAACGACTTGTTTTCTTTTTTTTCGATGCATTCAGAGACTATCGATTTCCGACTGCTATGCCGATGCATCATTCTCATTAAATGCTTTCCTCTAAATTATACAGTCGTTCGCAGTCTGAAGATCCTTATAGACTGGTAGTTAGTCTGCCTATACTTTGTGCAAAAGCAAATCGTTTCAGCACTTTTTAAATGGCTGGAATCAATTGCATGTTACGGTACCTGGTGTTAAAACTTGTACTTTTTCTCTTCATCTGTGGAAATTTTTCCTACGAGAATAATCCCCTTCATCTGAAATTAAAGGTAATTTTCAAAGCAAGGAAAGGAGCTGTGTGAAATTAGCCTTAGTTGCACTATTGTTAACGAAGACTTGGTTCACATCCCATAAGACATTCAAGCCGCTTCCATTTGTTGACATTATTATTGCTTAAGGAAAATAAAACATACATTTTGCGGTCCTGATTGAGGGCTACAGGAACATTTATATTTGTTGTACACTTGCTGTAATGGAGTTATCCTTAAAATGGAATTTAGATTTTTTACCATCGGCTTAGTTAAAATTTAAACGAATACTATCTCCTTGCATCAATATATTATTCAACACCAATTTATGTTATTGGCTGTTGTTGAGTGATTCTGTGCTCTCTTTTAATGGGTCAATTAGATATTTGAAGCCAGAATTCTTGCTACCCGATGTCTGGCGCGAGGTATCCATTTCCGATCATACGCCGGCTAACAGGGACCTTGAGTTTTCGTTTAGTCTCATAAATTCCTAGAAATGCATTTGAGCGTTTCCTCCTGGCCGTGAATTAAAACGACTTTCCTGTGATGTAACGTGTCTCTGCAGTGGTGATAAGATAGTTCCCCACTTTCCGCATAACGTCCTCGTCTACGGTGAAGTTTCAAAACTGTCGCAAACTGGCACTCTCTTAGTGTTAATAATTTAGTTGCTCTACAGACTTATCTTCGTTTACATGCAAACATTCTTAACAATATCCCACCAGTATGGTATTTATATGGTTTATTATTTTAGCTCCACATACCTCACCTTTTTTCCTTTTATCTCTTTTATTATCCCGCGCAAAATTCTCTTTTGTCTTCTTTTACCACTTTCCATAAATTAGCATTTTTCTCTCTACTCATTTAAATTACTCTGTTTGAAGCAGTTGTAGGTTCTTATTTCAATTACCATCCTCTTTCCATAATATAATGGTACAAGAACCATCCACTTTCCATCCTATTTCCAGCCACTCATCTTGCCTCATAATTTTCTCTAGCAACTTCCTTCTTCCCCAAACCATGCCAAACACTTCTTCATTTGTCCTCCTCTCTATCCATTTTCATCTTTTTCCTCAACCCCATCTCTGACTCTGACCTGTCTTGTCTGTTGTTGTCAGTTTTCGGGCCATTTGGAAAATAAAATGTAATTTTTTCCAATATTCTCATTCATTTGGTATAACCAGAAATTCGGCTCTCAAACTTCGTAGGAAGAGCAACACGTGACTTAGCACGGTTTCGTTGTTGTTATGCTCGCGATGTAACTGCCAGTATATTTGTGCTGTTCATTAACCGCTGAGGCTGCAGATTCGAGTCTTGTGCGGTGCACACTTGCAGTGCTTTCTTGTACGTAGTGCATGGTGTTCGAGCTGGCCAATCGAAATAAACAACCCCATGTAATATGAAATAAAGAATTTTATATTTTACAACGTTAAAGATATGTATCATACAATTAAATACGTGTTCTAGTTTTTTTCTTCTCCTGCCGAATGTGTTTTTCTGATCTCTTAAAGTAGACAATGTTATAGAAATCTTGCTCCAACCTATAAGATTGTTGTTATTTTGCTTTTGTACCTTTTAATTTCATAGAAACTGATATGTTTTGGTCAATGTATTTGATTTTTGAAATTCATATGAACTTGTTTACCGTAGTTTCTACCGCATACTCATGTCCTTATGCAGGCCCGGTGACAGAATTTTCGGGCCCCTGGGCAACTGAGTGGTCCGGGCCCCCTTAATCCCGGCAAACCCCCTCACTCAATTTAGACCAGAACTACGAACTTTCAGGTTATTTTATAACCAAGACTTACCTGATTATCAGCTTTTTCTGCAGAAGAAACTTGCACACTGTCATACTTTATCTTTTGATTTATTTTAAATTGTCCTTTTTTTAAATTAAACATATGTCAGTGGAATGGGATGGGGAAATAATTTCAAAATGAAAACTTTTTGACGGTGTAACACACCTTACACTTTCATTTTACAGTTATCAAAATTATACTTGCTTGAACTTGAAAATTTTATAAAAAGCCATACATAAAACGTACTTTTCCTTTTTTATCAAAATTAGCATATCTACAATTGAGGCGCTTGGGGCTAGATAATGGTAAGCCACACACTGAAAAATATTGAGATCTGTACGCTTTTCTTATCTGCTAGACGATGGGAAGCCACTGGCGGAGTATTATTTGAAGAAACCAAGAGATGGCAGCACACCCCTTGTTGTTATGTATTGCACCAAGACACAACACCTAATTTACGTAATTTTTCGGACCTTCAGATGTCACTCCTGTAAAATTTCCTAATTGTGGCTTACCATTATCTAGCCCCGAGCACCTCAATTAATCCCATCTTTTCAGAGATACGGAGATAATTATATCACCACCAAATTAAAATGAATGCAGAGTATTCACTTCTACTAAGCTTTGCTTTCACTACAACTCTCTTAATCAAACATAACAGCAGGGAATGGGTAAAAATAATGTAAGTTAAAGGTTTTGACGAACAGAATATATTTTGTTGTCCCTCAATATTAAGCTATTTTCGATAATTTGTTTCCTTCCTGTGTGCATAATTCAAGTGAAGTAGAAACTAAAGTTTTCCTAGATGAATAAAGTCTAATATGACGTATAAATCAGGGATATTCATATTGTAACGCAGGGAAAATGAAAGATTTGAGTAGATTTTCTCGATGAACAACCAAAAGCTCCGCGGTTTCCAAAATGTACCTTTCTGCATGAATCTCCTAGTAGGGTCAAAGGCTTGGACTACTGGGGCGAAGGGGCAAATAAACGGAAAAAAGTCCTTAATAGTGTCCCTCTGGAACGTAAAATAATATTTCATGTGAAAAATACATGAATTTTAAGGCTTTGAGAGTGGAAATGAGAAGTTTACTTTTGAGAGGAGAAACCTTGAACGCGATTTCGCGTACACTTACAGACCTTAATATTTCTATATCCCCATGATTTTATGCGTGTAGAGCCGGTGGAGATCGATAGCAATGCGCACATATTAAAAAAGGCGAATAAGAAGCGTTATGTTCTTTATGGCTTGAAAAAACTTACTCGCGCCACGTCATTTCCAGCTTCCGGCGCGTGTCTTAAGCTCCGGACGCGCGTATGAAAAATCAAGTGTAATTTTTGACGCTGCAAACGAATTTTCATTTTTTTTCAGATCTACCTTTAAAAATCATCAACAATTGATTTAATATGAGTCACTTGACAGGCACTTTACATGGCAGATATTTACTACTTAAAATGAATTTTTGCGTGAAAATAGCGTCCGCCATTCTTTTACGTAATATCACCTACATTTAGGAAAACTCCCAAAGTTAAGCACAGTAAAGTAAAGGTGTGTTTTTAACAGACCAACTAGTTTTTTATTCGACCAAATTCCTCCCATAGCGTCACCCTCAACAGCGGTCAATATTCATTAGGAAGATTTTCGCAGAAAACTGAAGTCGGGTGTAATTTTGGAATTTTGTCTATGTTTGAGCCCCTGCATATCGGTAACGGCGACATAACATCACCAATGACATGCCATTTCATGGTTGCCAATCGATTATGAGTATTTGTGCCAATTTTCATGATTCTATCTCCAAAAATGCAATTTTGGAATTTTGTTAATTATTTTTTGATTTCAGCCTACTGTGCATCGGTTCAAATTTTCCTTCCTCTCCTTTCTATAAACAAAAACCACGCAAAATCATGACAGTGCCTGCATTGGCCTTGAACTTATTTAAGTAAAACAAGGAAACTAATTTAGAAAAATTTCAGAAGGATAAATGTTCATCATGTTTAAGAATTAATAACTTTCTGAAATATGTATATATTCACAAAATTTTAAATATAAATATTTTTTTGCTTCCCTTTTTTATTTTATCCGGGAGTTAAGGATTGCAATCCCGGAATATCGGATGAAATGACAATCCCGAAATCCCGGGATTTAGTATATACGAATCCCGGGATTCCGGGATTGACGTACATCTTTTCGATAACAGGCAGCGCTAATAAGTAAGTTTTCTTGGACATGAAATGCAACGCGTTAGACGGTGTTAGACGTCTGAGTCCATTGACTAATACATTTTATTGGAATAAGTAATTTCTCATCATTTGTCATATCATAAGTTAAACGGAAATGAGCCTACGGTGCGCGTGTTAAAGACATAGTGACCGTCAGCATTAAACAAGATGGACTAAATTCCAGAAAATGTTGTCTAACTTTTGATGATGATCTCGTAATCCCGGATTTGAAAAATCTCTCTGGGATTGCAATCCTTACTGGCAGACTAGGTTGGGGGCCCGCGGTCCCTCCCTACCCCCGTGTATGGGCGCTCATGTATTGAGAACCAATGACACAACACTAGAATGTGTAGCTTGCTACCGCTAATCTGTAACGTTGATTGAAAAATAAACGATTATTTACAGTCCACTAACAAGTAAACAATAGACTTTAGACGGGGGATGGGGTTTCTTGTCGTTCAGGTTCCAATATGTCACTGAGTGGCGAATGTTCGCGGCAAAGGGAGGGAAGGTGAGTCACGGCGCCCGCGCTTCTCGCTCTATCGTCCCCATCACCCCAAAACCCTCGATTACCACAACAATGCTAACGTCATACTTCTCTATTGCACACTGACACACGCTCTACCTTCATTTGTTTTTTTCACTTTTTAAACAATAAAATTTTGTATTCTTTTTGGCATTTAAATTTATTCATACTTTAAATTTTTATTTTCAATTAATTTATTTTGGCCTGGGCCCCATGATGGCCCGGGCCCCAGGGCATTTGCCCCCTTTGCCCCCCCTTGTCGCCGGCCCTGTCCTTATGTCCCAAGTGAAAATGATTTGCGGATTTAAATATGTTTCTGTAACTTTAATCTGTAGCTTTTAAAGATTCTTTTAAAAGAAGCCAGGCATAGTCGGTTCAAAATTTATCGTATAATAGCTTTAAAAAATTGACCATGAAAGATGCACTTACAGATTACGCGTCAGTCCGGAGGGTTGGAGAGGATGATGAACCTATCGCGATTAAATCACCATTTGAACCATTGAATTTTGGCGAAGCTTTACGACTCCGAAGATGCGTTCTTGCCACATGTCATAGTATAGTATAGATTTTATTAACGTGCTAGTTTGATCGAATGCACTTATTTTCGGATTCATTTGAGAGAAGTTTTCTTTAGAAATAATATGCATACACATCAATGAATGGTATTTTCGTTAATAGTGATAGTACCTTAATTAGTTACTTCTGAAATACAGTAGAACCCCTCTAATTCGGGCTAATTGTGTCCGGCTAATGCCCGAATTAACTAAAAACCCGAATTAAACATTTAAAGTGGTTTTTTGAACACAAAAAACATTTTTGAAGGTCATTCATGGTTCTCAAGCATATAAGGATATACAAGATGCACTAAAAACGTAATAAAATATAAGATTACATAGTTTAAAACATCGTGACAAAACACAAAATATGTAAAACAAACAAAATTGACTATTAGAAGTGTTTAACTTGTAAAATTTTAGTGAATAATATTTTTTTACTTTTTTTTGGCCCGGCCCGATTTATCCAGAAACCCGAATTAGTGGGGCTCTACTGTACCATGATAACGTTAGGGCGAGGTTAGGGCCTCGGGGAGAGTGGCTGTGATCGCAGACGGGATTCCTGGGATCATTGCGGCTCATGCCTCATGACCGACCGTCCCCGTTTTTGGCTCACATCGGGCCTGGGTTCTGTTTTGACGATTATGTGCGCGCGAGGTGTGATCAAGTATGCCCGCATACCACCCATAGCTTCATCTATCAAAAATCAAAAAAAGTTAATGTCTTAGTGAGGAAAATCAGAGTCAGGATTACTGATTAATTAGGAATTGGTATTGGAAATTGAAATTAATTTTTTTTAAAAGTTTTATCTAAATCTTGACCCGAGATCTTCACTCGAATATGATTGCATATGTTATGGGGTTCCGTAATTCTGGATTATGGTTTATCTTCTCATTAGTCAGTAGCGAAGTAATTTCTCAATAACTTTGCCGTGAACACTTGCCCTCGAACGAAATACCTTATACTATCTGGCTTCTCGTTTTCAGTGCTGAATATAATTATTGCCTCGAAAGCCACAATTAAACATAATCGCCGTATTCCTTCAAATGACCGTTGATTCGGCTGCCATTGAGTTCACTAATCACACACGTGTATGAACCCAATTTTTTTAGATGTGATTATCAATCACCATGATATGCGGAACGTATTCCAGTCGAGGATCTTTCAAATCTCTTAATTTTTTTAATTTGAGGGGAAAATAAAAAGCAAGGTTCTATGGTATTATGGTAATTCAAGGCAATTTAAGCAAGATTCTATGGTAAGGTATTATGAAAATACTTCAGCAAATTACGACTTGCATTATAATCCTGAAGTATTCCTCATAACAATTGATTAGCCTTGGTAAATGTCTACACCTATATAACTGTCACAAACCCTGTGTATACATTTTATACGGCGCTTTAATCGTAATGATGTTCGGAGATATCTTTCGGCGATTCCCTTTACGTACGTTCTACAAATTCGTTCCAATAACTTAATATCATGTTGATGAAAATAAGAACATTGTGTTTCTCCGTAGAGTAAGATGAACTCCGGGAAAGCTTCAGCATATTGCATTCTCTACAGCATTTGAAATTAACAAATATTTTTCCTCTTTCACATTGATTTCTATACATAAATAGCGGATTTATTTTTCGTTGGAAATGGAATTCCCGCTGGACTAACGTGCCTCCTAGGTTTGTGTAGGCTCTCTTGCCTCTTGAAAAAACTCTTAGAAAATGATGAAAAATGCCCCTGTTAGAATGACTCTCAGTGAAGCATGAATTAATAGGGAAGAGCTTTTCAGGCCTACCTTCCGTTCTCAGTTTGAAATGAGGGGCCGCGTTTATGAACTGATCGATATCTGGGAAACGAGAATAGCCTCACCGCTTCCCTCTTGCTCTCCTCGGTTGCAATTTTGTCAGTATTATGTGAAGGCTTTGACCGTACTCTGTCGGCACTGCCAAAAAAACCTTTCTTGGGCAAAATTATGATATGTGCTTGACATAATTCACTGCCATGAAATAAGTGCCGTTTTCACCTTATGATGTGCCTATTTCTGCTAGCTTCAATGCTGATTACTTGATACTCCGAAATAAATATTCAAGCCATCGAGTCTTTTGCACCTAATATCACTATAGGTCACGGAGATTCCCTCCACTTTAATTTAATTGGAAATGGAATTCCCGCTATCCTACTGGATGGACCTAGATGTAGAATAAATTTTCGTCATATTTGGCATTTCTTCGAGTGTTCTCGAGATTTGGTACATTAATTTTCACCTTCCTTGCTCGAAAAAAAATCCGACATGCTGCCGCATAATATTTGTTTCTTAGGAATTTGTTATTAGTATTATTGTTGAATCTTTAAAAACGCTAAAAATTTTACACCTCATGTTTATCTTAATTTCGATCAATAAAACAGAGTTATGTTCATAACCTTAAAGATGGGTGTTTTTATTTCCAGAAGACCAAAAATCTTCAGTAGAGTTTTTGCCTTTTCATTACTGAATGAATGCGCGATATTTTAACGAATGCTACTCGCCTTTATCACTCGCCCGGAACCTAGAAACACACAGCGTGTAATAATATGACTTTTCGGCCATTAATTCGGTAAAGGGACTATTGTCTGTAGATAAACAGAATCCTTAATTCCCGCGTTCAATTGGAATAGTTAATTAAACAGTTCTAATGACCTTATGATTGATTCATACGTGTTTTGACAATTTACGTCAACTAAAAAAGGAGCCGGAATGCTGTCCCTCCGTATTCCGCCAGAAAAAAGCCCTGGTTAAGACGATTATACTTTATTCAAGGGAATCCCATTTGGAAATTTAATTAAGCAAATATTTGAAACCCAATTTCGACGGTCGAAGGAATGAGCTTGTAAAATGTAGGCAAAGTGAAATGTGTATGTGTGCTGCCGAGCTGCCTATATTTCCGGCGACAATTTACGAAAAACCAGGATGATGTATGCTTACTAAATTTTCCCTAGCACCTATTCGTTATCTCATCATTTAAATCTTATCCGGAGAAGTGCGGCTATGCTGGATTATTACTTCTAGCATAGATAGGAAGAAGTCATGAGTGAAAGCCCCATTTTAAAAAAAGGAGAGGAAAAATTTCCTATCACATAAATATTTTGTGTTTCATCTCATAAAGACTCTTGGTTTAGAACGCATTGAGAGAGTTAGTCAGTTTTACAATATCCTATATGGATATTGTAAAACTGACTAACTATGACATTAATTTGGATTTCTATATTGCCAAAGTTATCTGAGAAGCTTTATCTTGAGTGCGAATTTAACTATGCAACTATTCAAAGAATAGTTGCATAGTTAAATTCTATGCTATAATTTTGTGTTGATTCCGAAATGCAATGCTTTTCTTGAGTTGCTTTCAAAATCAGATTCTCTTAATCCCTCGGCACAGCCATTTAAGGTCGGTATCAACTAAATATAACGTTAGGCAATCGTGATCTTCGGACCATGTCGAGTGTAGACTTTCCAGGACAGGGACGTCATGGCAACAGAACTATGACGTCTGGCAATTAGGTATTGCCTAGCAATCACTTCTCGATCTTTCATCGTCAGATTTTAAATGGCTGATTTTCTCTAGTTTGGAGCTAACTACTTCACTTAAACTACTTAACTACTCCACGAACTTGTAAAAATGGGAGGGGTGTATACTATTTCATTCATTAGAATGCCATTCTATTTATTTGACTGGCCTTTGTTTTTTCTTTGGATCGACCTTTATGTTGGTGGCATCGAAAAGAAAGTTGTTGTGAATGGCATAACTTCACATTTACGTGAATATTGGGCGGAATGGGTATGATATATCATTTTCTTGAGTCGATATTTTCTTGATCATTCTATTAAGTCAAGTATCATTCATAGTAATAATGAAATATTACTGTGCAAAATCCTGAAGTACCTACATTTAGGTGTTATATTCCTCCAAATGGAGTATGAATCTATGAACTTTCTTATATTCAATCTTCCACCCATTTACTTTTAAAAATTCAGTCTTTCGTTTCATAAGTAAAGTGTTACTTAAAGTAACACTAAAATAGTTTTTATAAAAATGTATTGTATGTAAATGTAACGTATTCGAAGTAATACTAAAATGGTTTTAGGCTTAGTGCGGAATTATGAAATACAATCGTGATAACATATACACTTAACTGTTAAATTCCCCAAAAAAAGAGTTAACCTATTTTCTTTCCCATCGTTAATCAGAGGTGCATTTCCTGGAAATTTCCATTGCTATAACTAAATGACCATCTTTGATTAGCATACATTTTTACGTTTCTTTCTTCCTTCGAATTAAAATAAATCTAATACGAACCCTTAATTTTGAAAAGGTTTTCGCCAAAGTTGAAGACCGATGGTGAATTCTACAAATGTTTATGATTAATAGTGTTCTACCGGTAAGGGTAGGTTTAGATGGAGTTTCCCCACTCCTTGCATGTCATTCATCTATCAGCTCCATCCACATATTTGTAAAGCGTCGAACAACGAATCAATCTTTTAGCTGTCCCTTTTCTTTCTTTTCCCTTGTGAATGTCTTGAAATAATGAATTTTCATTATGGGAATTCTGCTATTGTACATATCAGCGGGCAACTTGGTTAAGGTTTTCGCACCCATTCCGCATTCCTTGAAGCAGTACATGAGATCTTCATCTTACAGCTTCCCCTAAAATCTTCCACATTTCCACTCTTGAGTAATATATTCCTACTGCTTTTTTTCAGTGTCGTTTCATGCGTCGCTTTCTCAAGCTCACAATCTACTTTTCGTGGCCCCACATTTACCTTAACTTAGTCATCTATTCCTAAATATCCTTGTCTGCTACCTCCGTTCCTCCACATAGTTCCACCACATTATTTTTTCCAAATCCTTCTTATTATATTTTCCAAATTATTAAAAAAAAATATAGTTTATCATTTCCGTTCAGTAATTGAATTCCATAATATTGTGTCGTCCTTCGTTCAAAATATACCTGCCCTAAAAGTTTAACAATTTATTCTAGGTGGAGCTAGGAGTAGGAGTAGCCATGGGTACAATTTGAAAGAGCTGGCTCGTAAGTGGCTGGCTCTTAAGTGGCCGTGAGAAGTTAACTGCGCTAACATGGGCAGCAGCTGTTCATCTGGTCAAGCTCACAAAGACAAAGACAGTGTCTCCACGCACTCCGAAGAGTATGTACTTAGCTACTATTCTTATTGTAGATAATAGTGGGTCATATAGATCGTAAATCGGAAAATAATGAACAATTCTTTGTTAAATTTTGCTGTGATTCGTAAATGAATGTGTGCTGGTAAATTTAATTGCGCCATATGCAGCAAGCAACTTCAATTTAATTTGTTTCTTTCGACTCTTAAGTGTTTAGGCGATTTACTACAAAATTTAATCATATATTTTTAACTTTTGGAGGGGACATTTCATATACATTCCACAAAAGGCCGAGGTAGAGTTTTTAAAAATCAATTCCGTGATAATTTTTAGATGTTTGTGGAACGGCCATATATCCTTTAGAATATAATTCCCCCTCTATTTATACATACATTTATTTCTGTGTATGCCATGGCATTTTATTTTTTTAATGATTCCTGGTAATTAATGAGGTGTAATTTAGACGAATCAGTGTAAAAATAATGGTAATTATATCTAATCTTTACGCTACTAATAGTTATTCTTCAACCATATACAATCGGCAGACGCATAGTATTTTTGCTGAAAATAGGTTATGTGTGAGCCTGAGCCATATCTTATGATTTCTAATTCAAAGACGCATTTTGATAGTATCGGGCATTTTTTGTCGAAGTATGTCAGTCTGTCGAAATTTCTGTACTATAGCCCTGGAAGCAAAGCGTGGTTACTGAAAAACCGATAAACTCACGAGAGCTAAAATTTTCGTGCCAAAAGCAGTAGGGTAGTCTAGTGGGTTACCGATTAGGTGTGAATACCATCGTTCAGTACATGGTAAGTGAAAGTGTCCTTTTTGTTTAGTTACCTATTAATGTAATGATATTACGTATTCCCTCTTGTGTTTATGAATTTTATTAATGCCCCTCGATGTATTTTATTAATGCCCCTCCGACGCCAATCAAGTAATTACATCTAATATAAGTCCGTACTGTTCTTCGACATTTGAGGAAAAATTTTAAACTAAGCTTGACAGTAACTGCCTTTGTCTTTAAGTTTGTGAGTTGCTCTACTCCACACATCGTAGTATCATTTGGCGAATTGATGACATCACTCGGATATAGGCATCAAGATGTCGGTAATTTGATCAAATGTTCTCATGGTGGCAGCCAATAGTTAATTCCCCGAATAACCTGCATTTATCTAGAATATTTCAGCACTGTTCTAGTGGAATATCTCATGTCAAGAAGTATTTATTTTCTCGCATCATACTTTCTAGGCTTTTGGAGTTTCGGAACTGAGCCCAGCGGTTATGTTAAATTTTGCTTCATGACAGGTTTCACCCCGTTATTTATGGATAAAAGGTGGTTGAAAAAAGTTTTTGATTTATTTTGACTTTGATGAGAATTTTCCGAGATTAAATTCGAGTAAGGTGTATATACTTGTATTTGTAATTGTACTTGTATGCAGATGTATGTAGGTGTATAGAGTCCATCAGAATACGTGGGAACATCGCGTATCTTCCAGTTTGTAATAGAATGCGTCTATTATTGAATTTAAGAAAACTTTTTAATTGAATATAAAACAAGCTCACTGTATAATGTAAAGGTTTTATAATTCTACCAAGTCTGTAATTTTCTTACCTACATTTTGAATTAGTACACGTGACTAGGTCCTAAGTAGTTTTATATCTCGTACGACTTACTTTGTAAATACGCTATTTCAACTGTGCTAATGCATGGAGAAGTTTTCTATCTAATGTCCAAGTCAGTTTTATGCTCTCCCCCGCATATTTCGTGCGGGAAGAGCGTCATGGGAGACGAAAAATATAAAAATAATCTTTTTCTTACTCACTTTACGAAGAGTTGTTTTTAATCGTCCCATCTACGGGATAAGGCACGTAACTTAATTAAATCAGAATTTTGCGGTGATACAAACTCTCTCATTTCTTATTTAATTCAGTTTAAATAAGACTATCCCAGCAGAAGTTATTTCTATTCGATTTCAACGCTTCGTTCGGAAGTTTCCTGTTGCTCTGTATTAATTTGTACTTGCTTTCATTTATGGTTGTGACCGTGACTCGAAGCAGTGAATTGACGTTTTAGAAATCTCTCCAGATAAAATGAAAAATTACGAATCAACAGTGCCTACATCCCCTCGACAAGTGCCATCGGCTTCGCTCTGGCCATATTGATTGGATGCTCCTACGGGATGTAAGGTCATTCACTGCTTCTGACGTCATCCGCTAAGAGGCTACCGACGTCAGAGAAAGGCGCGTGTCCCAGTCGGAGTGTGCGTGAAAGGATGGAGGGCAAGGAAGGGAATGGGATTGTTGTAAGAGAAGTAGCAAGGGAAGAGAGAGTGGAGAGTAAGCGCTTAGTCCTTCTAGTATATATATATATATATGCATATCATTGTCGATCGTAAACATACTGTTGAAAAAAGAGTATATTTTTATTCTTATAAAAGTTCAAAGCTAGCGAGCTAGCCGCGAAAACTTCAAAACTTTGCACGCTTATTTTAACAAATTGTCGACGGAAAAGTGAGGGTGATCAATTAAAATCAAACTTTGACGCACATAATAAGGTACTACAAAAGGTAAGGAAAAGTATTCAAGGAATTGCAAACGGAATTCTTTAATCATTGTGTAAAAAAGAAATATGAGAAATCTTATACGAAGGACAAAATTCAAAACACCTAATTCCAAATTCATATTACCTAATTTCTTCAAGCACTAATTTTATTGGCTAAAATTTTTCTAATTAATCCTATAATCTTTTAAATGTGAATGTAAAGACCAGCATGTTGCTGGAATGTGTTTTTTCATTATCTAGTGATTGACAGATATTAACTGTTATTTTGCGTATTTCGAAACACATTTCTACTTCTCGTTTGTTCCAGATATCACAAGACCGTCCCAATTACCTACGCCGGTAGGTTAGGAGGTGCATAGCGTAGATGTACGTGTAATGTCTGATATTTGTTTCGTTTGTTTGGGAGATGTTGGTGGGTTGCTGGGGGAGTGATTGTTGGGTTGTTGATTGGTGGTTGAGATTATGTGGAGAGGAAGAATAAAGGAGTTGAAATTAGTGTTCTCCCGTAATATTTAGCCGACGTTTCATACGTTAAAGGAGAAGTTCGTAACGCTCTGTCGTTGTGTTGTAATCAGAATATCAATGCGGGAAATCAAAATTATTATTAAATATTAATAATAGAGAGTGAAAGCTGAATAGGCCTCAAGCACCTCTGGGTTGCAGCGAACCTGAAAAAGAGCGATTATACGAAAAATGATGTAAACGATACCTGATATGACGTAATTATTTTTATTCATATTTTATAGCTAGGATTACTTTTTCGGACATTCTAATGCAAAATCCAGAAAATCTTTGTGTCCAATCCATTATCTTACATCACTGACGAACGCATAGATCGTTAGCAGTATAGGCAGCAAACGTTCAATTATTTACATTAATGCCACCATACATTTTTAATGGCTTCTTCTTCAAGAAGTATAATGCGTACATACAATAGCGTGTACGCTTTTGATTTAAAGTGCAAATTTTTAAACGAGGTGACCTAGAAGTAAATAATCGTAAGCTCACAGAAAAAACTGTGGTTGATTTCTTGCACATTATTGGTGGTTATTTTTTTGTATTTCGCATACTAAATATTTTGTCTTAATCGCAAGATTTGATCACAGGACACGTCATTTTAAGGGGGAAACAACATGTCGCTTAATCATGCGAAACAGAACAGCGTAGTTACAGTAGTTGCATGCGTAAATGTCGTATTTTTCCCCAAATTTTAGTGCTAATAACCTAGATTACAAGCATAATACGATATGTGCTCCTCCACGTTGTAAAGGTAGGCCACCCGCGGCAACTTACGTCACGCATTGACCTACATTAGTGAGCCTCGTCCTCGGGAGACGCACGTTGCATTCATGGAGAGGTTTGCGTATAGAGACCTCGATATTTATTTAGTGAGAGCAAATTGTTGATCCGGAATATTGATGTCATTTGGACGCTAAAGCAAGTGCCAGTTTTGGCATGCGAGCAAATTGATTTACCCAGACAAAATGAGACAAGGAAGCATACAAACGAAACGGACAGAAGCGTTCATGAGCCAGAAACATAGCGAACGAAAGCGTTCACGAGCCGGAAACTACTATAAGCGAACGGAAGCGTTCACGAGCCGTACATAAAAAGTTGACTAGAGCATGCACTTTTACAAATGAGCTGTATACATGTACCCAATTGATTTGTTAATACAAAACAAGCCCTCTACATACCTTGCATCGGTTCAGCTAACACCAAAATTGAAAAAAAAAAATAATTGCAAATTGTGGCTGATAAAAATTTACTTAATATATATCTGAACTATATATATTTCTCGTACCCAACTATTTACACTGTAGTGCTATCTTACCTGTCTACTTTTTTTCCTCTACGACGTATCTATCTAATACTTCTCTCAACGACCGAGTAAATACTTCAAGTTGTTAAGGGAATCTTGGGAGGTCATAAATATACAACTCCTGGCCATCATTAATTTATTTGCGATAACTAACTTTACTAAAAGATAGACACGGGGTATTTAGCGCTCTTAAAACATTTTCCAGATTACCATTTTGTGGATAAAAATAAGTATGACCGTCATGAATATAAATAAATGATAGTCTTTCAACTCCAGGAAAGATAACTAAGAATTTCCTCTTTAAATGCCAATCGCTGAGAATCAATTGCAATAAATCAGAAGACAGTGACCGAAAATGTGCTGCTAAGTTTGAAAATAACTCTGCTAGTTGATAAATATGATATTCCGAAAAATTTAGCTTTCAACTTGTAAGTAAATAGTGATAAATGTTTTTAAAAAAAGCTGTCATGAAGCGGAGTGCACCGCTTCCGTACGTTTCGTGTACGCTATTTCAACAGTCGAAGAAGCATCCCAGCCAACACACGGTATTATGTTTACGTAAAATCCTCGTAAACTTAATGTGCGTGTGTATACGTATACAATCTCCCCGTATTATTTCATGTTTACGTAAATTCTAAGTAAGCAATTTATGATAACGAACGTAAACGTAAATGCTTAATGCTTATGTAAGCGTCTCGTAAACGGATTTTAATATGCACACGTAAACGAATTTACGCGATTCTTACGAGTGTGGGCCGATAAGAAAAGTTACATCATTTATATCATAGATTATACTCTGCGCGTATGTTTAATGAAAATATTTGGCTTATAAAGTTAACATGTAGATACATGAAGTAGTTTCAAGTATCTTTTTCATTAAATGTGGAGTACATATGTTTCAAGCTGATTACCGATATGAGATAGTTCCAAAATCCACCCCTGAGCTCCCTTGCAATAAGTAGCTAATCTTTGCAAATATTAGTAATTAATCATCAATCACAAGTAGGGTAGTTTCCTATTATTTTTTATTGTCTTGATCGAAAGTTTATAACCTCTGGAGTACGTGTTTTAAGCCGTTCGATTTTTAAATGGCGTTAAGTATTTTTCCTCATTAATTAAAAAGTGAAAAATATCAATGGCGCGAAAACGCGACGGCAAACTATTGCATGCCGGTTAATCCTACGTGTGACGTCTAACTATTTCCTCTAACTGCCACCAGGTGGTGCTGCGGACACTTCCAAGTAGGCGCTGCACTCCGTTAAAGTTTATTAACTAGTATCGGAGGTGTATTTATTCCGTTAATTTATTTTAATTAACTTTTATTTATATAATATTTATATTTATGCAGTTGATTCATTTAAAAATAGTTAGTATTCCTTCTACAAGCATACCCCGTAGTTCGCCCATCGCCGCGCGACCTTCACGCCATGCTTCGCCGTAGCTGTCCGTAGCAGAAGACACCACGAGCAGGATGCCCTGGAGCCTATAATATAACGACTATCAATACTATGTTTAACCAAGGAGACTTTTCGAACTTTGATAGCTTTCACAGGCAATTACTAATACATATTCACGAGAGCTGAGGGGCCCCGAAATACAATGGTAAGTTCAGGAGACGAATTTTCCTATGCCTCGCAACGTAAACTATCTACCTGTTACGTCAGCAAGAAGGCAGCGCACCTTGCCATTTCAGAGCCTTTTCAAATGGACTTAAAATTAACATTTAATTCTCTAGTAACCTGGGATTTCTCAATACAAACTTTTGGCGTAAATTAAAAACATGTATGGCAGGGCACAAATCGCAATTATTGAAGTCTGTTTTCTTTGATGAAGGAAACTACCCTGATGCTCACCAGTAATCATAGCCATTTGTGAACAGAAATTAATTTTTAATCTTCAAAGATTTTTTAAGGGGTGTTGTCACTTCAGCACAATTAACGAAGGATTCATGTGTTCGACAATTTAGGAAAGCAAATTCGATAGTAAATCATCACTACAGTTCCTTCGGTAGTATTAACTTATAGTTATGTAATGAATTATAGTTATAATCAACTATTAAAACTTTACTTCGCATTCATGAACCGGCGCAAGTTCATGCATGAACCGAGTCATAACAACTAGGCATCTGACGACTTTCACATCAACTAAGCTGTTAGCCTGGTGGTAGCGTGCCGGGATACGAAGCGATCGACACGGGTACGATTCCTTGAGACCCTAGGGGTGTAAGCGATGCTAGTGATGCATATGTTATTTTAATTTTTACCTTTTTTATTCGTGAAAATTTTTTAACGTGGTATACTGGATTTAATTGCACATTTAATACGTAGTGAGGGAATATAAATGGCAAACAAAATATTTGATGCGTATGCATTATGGCGGACGTTAGGGTAAACCGCTTCTGTGTTGCTTACTCCACGATGAGGACATGTGGCCGCGATTTTTACGAGATGCATATTAGAAGTTTACGTAACCAACTTGTAAACAAATAAACCGTTTACGACGTACATAAATTTCAAATAAATTGAAGGTAAAATGTTTATTTGTGCTGGCTGGGGTACACCAAGCGGCGTGAAGCGGAACCGAAGAGCACCGCTTCCGTACGTTTCGTGTACGCTATTCAACAGTCGATGAAGCGTCCATCAAACGTTGATTCGCTTCCTAAAGCGAATCAGTGCTTGGTATAGGTACCCTTCGTGACCGCTCGAGGAAGCGGAATATTTTCGCCAGGGTTATGAAGAACACCTTGGTTACCACTTTGCAATGTCACAACGTAGGTATTGTCTGGTAGAGTGGGTCGAAAAAATCAATTTTTCGAATATCGAGTCCTAATCGGGCTCGAAAGTTGCGTCTTTTCATCCTTATCAATGGAAAAATATTTTTTAAAGCATGTGTTGGATCATCAGTTCGCTGAAATGGGCTAAAGTTTGGAAAAAAATTCAAAAACACCATATTTTACAGTTATCCAATAAATATACAATGTTTTTTTTCAATGACGCCGAGGTACTTCATTTGATGATAGAAATGTTATATTTCAAAACCGTACACTACATCTTGGGCTCCAAGCTCCTAGCATGAGCTGCAGCTGCATTAGGGATTTTTGGAAATTTCATGAAAAATTGGGGTTTTACCTTTTTATTAATATATGCGGTATTTGTCTAAACCTAACAAATGAGAGGACCATTGCATGTTATTTATGTTTGCAATAAGGAAACCATTACAACCTCAAACCCAGCCAAAAATATTTGCTATTGTGGATCTTGAACCAAGAGCAGCTCAAAATCCACAATTGTGAAACTTGGTCAAAAATCTGAATTTAAGACAACCCTTGAAAAAAGCAACAATATTTAACAAACCCTGCTTATAGTTGGGAAGGGTGTGGGTAGAACTCAAATTGCATCCAACTCATAGTGAGTTTTGGGTTATAGCTGGGAAGGGTGTGGTAGAACTCAAATTGCATCCAACTCATAGTGAGTTTTGGATTATGTAAAAAAAATGTGAAATGGGCAAATAGCTGCAAAAGATATATTCCTATCAAAAAAGTATGCATAAAATCAGTTACAGGAGCAAATTGTTAAGGAAGATAGCTTTTTATAATTTAAAATACCACAATATACCTTTTTGTAAGAAGATAAAAAGCCAAAATTTCCAAAATTTTATCCTATATGCACGAACTCAAAACAGGGTGAATGGTTTTAAAATATGATTTTGATATCATCCGGCAGCTCAAATGAAGTACTTGGATGCCAGTAAAAGCCAAAGAAACATTTCCTGTAAGTTTTTAGGGTAACTGTAAAATTTGATGTTTTTGTCAGTTTTTCCAAACTTTAGGCCCTTAAAGATTGAGAATTTAAAATTATATTTGTGTAAATTTTATTCCATACGAGTTCTAAATTTCAAAAAGACCACCAAATAATTATGTACTAGTAACTGGAATAGTTTGAAAATATTGGTACAGAATTCAGTCACATATTAACAAGTAGCCAAAAGTATCATTGTCCTATTTTTTGTAGCATACCTAACACTGTTCTTTCTTATTATATGGATTCATAAGGTCTCCTAGTTATAAAGTTGCCAGTGGGAAAGGAGGGAATACTCAACAAGAGACATCAGTTGGTGGTGGTGGAAGCAGTGTAGGAGAGAGCAGAGCAGAGCGTGATGGCACCTCATCATCTTCCTCCCTTGTGGCAACTTCTGCTGGCAGAAAGAATGACCCTGGCCCACTTTCCCCACCAACTCCTTCCACCCCATCCACAGCTACAGCTGGGCCTCCTTCGTGTGAGCCAAAGACCAACAGGGAGGGATTCTTCCGGGCTCTGAAAGATGTGGCTCCCTCAAGCGTTTCAGGTGTGCTATTTGTAATCTAAAGTTCTGTCATAGAGTAAGTACATACATTCTCACTTTATGGCCTTAGCTACTGAAAACATAAGATGTGGGCATGAATATCCCATCAGTTTGGTACCTATCTCATTCTTTGGTTGAATTTGTAATACATATTAGTTTAAGGCTGGTCTAAGTATCCTATATGCTAAATTTGCTTGAGATATTGGAATATGCCTCAAGTTTTCAAACCTTTGGTAACTGGTGATTTCTGCATTCAGTGTACTAAATGATTGTGTAACATGATCGATTGGACAGGAATGGAACCAAGGGTTACATCTCGATTTCTTGAATCTGAGCTTATTGTGTCTCGCTAAATTGTTCACATATGAGTGTCATGCATCTCCTTACATAGTTCACTGCCTTTATTCTTGGCAGGACCTCATGACTCCTCAGCTTTCTCATTGGCCGACAGTGTTGTTATTTATGCATCATGTGTCTAGGTCCAAGGGTCATTCCTGGATAGATGAGGGGAGGGGAAAAGTAAAGTTGGACTGCTGTAGGGCGTGGGTGATGAGTGGGAGGGATACAAGAAGAAAAGCAACGCAACGAATGCACTTAAAGTGAACGCAAGTAGAACAGATAGAAACTCAATTCTGAAACACGGCAAAAGTGGGTCCGCTCGATTTGTTGCATTACTTTTGAAACCGACTGTACCAAAACGGCTAGTTTGCAATTAAGCTTCTAGTAAGCCTCAATGTATTTTATGCATTAACATCATCAGGTGCATAAATGAACATTTTTGCACCTGATGATGATGCCAAAGAATTGCACAGTATGGATTTCAAAATCCAGATCGTGCCATTGTATTCTTGACCCTGTGGTTTGTAAAAGTCAACTAATTCATAAATGGAATTCCTCAAAGTTACTACAGGTCTCATTTCATTTAAACAGTTTGTTACTCTTGAATATTTTTGAATGTATATTCTTGAATATTTTGCAATTTGAAAAAATAATGCAATTCATGATCACCTTTACAGAGGTTAAAACAATATGCATATTCCATTTATTCATATGAACTGCATTACTCAGCCCCAAGTCAATGGGTTCTTATCTTTCAAATGCTTCTCAGTAGGTATCCATAGCAGTACCCTGGTGAAAATAAACCGTAACGGACAGTGTGACAACAATGTGTATCACACTGTGCAAGTGTATTAGTCACAGTGTATGTACACTGTGTGCACAGTGTGCTCCCTTCAAAGCGTGATGGACAGTGTGACCACAATGTGCTGCACACTGTACAAGGCTATTAGTCACAGTGTAGGCACACTGCGCTCCCTTCAAAGCATGATGGACAGTGTGACCGCAATGTGCAGCACACTGTACATGGGTATTAGTCACAGTGTCCTCACAATGTGTGCACGGTGTCCTCACACTGTGTGCACGGTGTCTTCACACTGTGTGCTCGGTGTCCTCACACTGTGAACAAACTGTACCGTCACAGTGTCTATCACGCTTTCTGCACGCTTTTGAGTCCCAATTTACGCTTTTGTCACAGTGTATGCACACTGTAATCACACTCTTGTCACATTCTAAGCACACTGTGTTCACGCTTCTGTCACATTGTCTGTCACACTGTCTGTCACGGTTTATTTTCACCAGGGTACTGTGTTCAAATATAAAATTGTTTACTGTTTTATAGATTATATTACAGTATCAATGAATGTTTAGTGATCAAATGTTTTTAAGCCTTCTCTACTCTGCATTATATGCATCTATCATTTTCTAAATCATGTATTTTGACCGTTGGTCCAAATTAATTTAATTATTTTTTCATTGTTTTTTTTTAAGTGATCAAAAGCTCCAACTAACAATGAAAGGCATTCTTTATATACTCTATTCACCTGAGTTTAGGACGATACTTAATTTATGACAATCCCCCATTTTGGAGTACTTTTGTAAATAAAATTGTATGGTAAATAATTCCCCAATCTCTACTGTAAATCCCCATTTGATAAATGGAATTGTGCTTTTTTACTAGTCTTAGCTACATATGAATCAATATCTTACACCCTCTTAACAACTTTACGAGCTTTACAGGCATGTCAGTCTCCCACTAAAGACACACTACCTACTTAGTGTTCTGTGTTACAAAATTGGCTTGATTTTGGACCAATGAATGACTTTCTGGTAGACATTGGCTTGCTCTATTTTGACATTAACAATTTCTTGTTGCACACATTAGCCTTAAAATGCACCAAATTTTCTTCTTACTTCTCAGTTACAGTTGGGAATGATGAATTAGTACATTTAGTATTAGAATTAGTAAATTTGAATCATAAGTCTACTTCCTTTTGATAACTTTCCATTTGCACTCATTCCATACGTATGTTATGCTCATATTTTAACATGGTCTGTCATTTTTTCAGGGTCTAGTAAGCAATTCATAGATCAACCATGAATTAACCACTTATTGGTAAACGTAAAACCACCGAAAATGAAACCACTGAATGATTTTAGCATTCGATTGTTTTTGTTTTCATATAATATATTGCTCACTAGATTGAAATAAAATGGCCATGGATGATTGTTATTAGTTGAAGGTGATTATTCCCACAGTAAAAATATTTTGATAGTTATTATTTTTTTAGTTTTTGTTTCATTATTTTGTGAAATTCATTTTTATGAATTACTTCATCATATGTTACACATTCAGCTTACAGCATCGCAATCAGTTCACACTTCATATTTGAATCTAAGATGAGTCATGATACTTTCAGTTGAAACCTTGTCAATAAAGATTGTCTTATGCTTGGGTGAATATGGTAACTTATCTTTCTTGAAATCAGGGAGGCTTCGATTTCATAATAAGGAGAAAGTTGTGTGTGACAGATTTGAGAGTTATAATGAGACAATAAATCCTTGTCTTGAATTAGTGATGAATGGAAAAAGAAAAGTAAAAATCTTCAAAGTTCAAATATTATTTGATTAAAGTGAGTATAAAAATGGATACATTAATTTTCCATAGGTAGGTACTGTTTGGCTGTCAGAGAAACTGGTCAAGTTTTTTAATTGTAGCTACTTTTTAAAAATCAAATTACTAACAATTAATTCAGTGGCATTGATATTTTAATTATCCTTAGGGTGAATTCCATCTGTCTCCTTGGCTAAAAATAATTTCATTTTGAGGTCATTGTTTTAATTACAGCAATGCAAGAATTTTGTATTTTCAAGTCCTTTAGTCTCTCTATCAAGTAATTTCCTTTCTGTTTGGAAAGATTCAAACTGTCATCTGTTATAAAGCATGTGCCTGTAATGGTTGCTCCGTTTCAGCAGATTCCATGTCACTTTCCTCCACCCCGGGAGCAACTATACAAAGTCCAAAAGGTTTTGACAGGCCCACACCTTTGACAGGCAAAGGCGATGGTGGTGCTCCTGGGACCACGCAACTAGCTATTCCTCCAGAGGTTCATCAGCTTCCATCTGCGTTGTTAGCATTGCTGACAGGCCGAGCACTGGGAGCCCCTGTTGTTTGCACACCAGGAGCAGTGTCTGGAACTGGAGGGCAGATAGCTCCAGCAGCTGGTATTCCAGCAGGGTTGCCGAGTTCTGGATCTGGGGGACTCCTACGCTCACCTGACAGATGTAGCAAAATTTCTATCTATGTCTGTGCAGCAGATTCTCAAGGTAGTACTAATTCATATATTTTTAATTCATTGGAATAATTGTGTTAGTTCACGGGTTATAAAAAACCTTATGGCTCTTTGACACAGTCCTATCAAATAAACTGGCAAAATAATGTGACTCAATATTTGATGAAATATTGGACACATGTCCGGCATCTAGAGATGGGCAACTTGGTAATTACCGCGGTAATTTTCGTAAATTGAAGAAACCATTGGAATTGGTAATTTTATAAATTACAAGCTGACCCGGCCACGCGTTGCTGTGGCTCAATCTGGTTAAATGGAAATCGCACGTTTATAGTATGTTTAATTTCACAATTCTTATGGGTATACAATATATCTCAGCTGATCGATTGTTTTGCAGCTGGACACGCATATTTGTATATAATTTTAACGTCTTTACATGACGTCACAAAGTAGAATATTTCAGGCAAGCATTTATTTCATCCGCTAGTGTCAATCGAGGAATTACAGGTAATGTTTGCCTGAAATGTCGTGCAAGCAATATTAATGCGTTCTCAAATGGTCTCAGGATTCCACGGAAATCTTGCAATGATCGATCCAGAGCCTCGAGCGATTCTTTGTGCACCATTGTGCATTCATCCCAAGCAATAAGTTGGCATTTCTGAAATATTTGGCCCCTTCCGGATGATTTGAATATGTTGCACGTGAGTGTTTCAATGAATTGCAACTTCAATGGAATGCACATCCCGTCTCCAGTGTCGATATTGTATTCTCGATATTGTACAAACCTTCATGGAGTGAACAAAACAACTAACCAAAGCTCCATGGAAATTGGATGAATGTTGTGGTAATGCATGAGGTTATCAATATTGTATCGATACAGTATCGATATTGTAATGATACTTTATAAAACTTTGAAGAAAAGAAACACCTAAATAATTTCACCTCAATTTTGTATCAATAATGTATCGATGTATCCATATATTTATCGATATTATATCGATACAGTATCGATATTGAATTATCTATTTTATAGAAACCTTCTTGGAGCGTACTCAACAACTTTCCAAAGTTTCATGGCGATCCGATGAAAGGTGTATTAATGCATAAACGACAAACACATTATATACATTCGATACAGTATCGATATTGCAACGATACATTCCTTTTAAAAACTAAATAATTTCACCTCAATTTTGTATCAATAATGTACCGATTTATCGATACTTTAGCGATATTATATCGATAAAGTATCGATATTGAAATATCGATTCCGTAGTCCTCTTTTCGGGAATGTATTCAACAACTTCCCAAAGTTTCATGGCGATCCGATGAATGGTGTAGTAATGCATAAAGGACATACACACACACACACACACACACACACACATACATTCATTTTTATATATATAGAAGAAGCTAAAACGATTTTTTTACATTGTTTCCATGATTAATTCCAAGAACACTATATAAGTGTTACTTATATAGTGTTCTATATTAATTCAGACTAAAATAACAAATGCACATTGCGCAGAGGTATGTCTTTGGAACGAAAATTTCTCATAGTGTGACAAAAGAGAGGCAAATTGCGTGTTGCTGCCAACTTCGTTTTAATTTTTTAATCAGTTATTCTTGATAAACGTCGTGATATGTTTCATAGAAACGTCGGCATTTATATCTCTATGCTTTTTGATTTCGTTTGGAGTGCTTTGATAAGGATTTGCAGCTCAAAACTTAAAATTACCGGAAAATTACGGTATTTTTCGAAAATTACCGTAATTTACCACGATAATTTACCTCAATCGAAAATTACGGTAATTTACCCATCTCTACTAGAGATACGCAACTTGGTAAATTACTGCGGTAATTTTCCAAGTAAAAATGGCGCGAAGATAGGGCTGTGCAGTTTTCACACCTGTACACAAGTTCACGGGTCTTTTTGAGGGTGTTAGAGGCGGTTGAATTTAAGGACGTGCATTGTAGGTGATATTGAGACATGCAACCAAAGTCACAGGAGATAATAACACTATTTGCGTCGAAATTACAAGAGCAAGTGCTACAGAACAATTTCGATAGGTCAGCCTTCTTGGAAAAAAAAATTAATTTTTTAATGAGTTATAATTGATAAACGTCATGATATGTTTGATATAAACGTCGGTATATATATCTCAATGCTATTTGATTTCGTTTGGAGTCCTCTGATAAGGATTTGCAGCTCAAAACTTAAAATTACTGGAAAATTACGGTAATTTTCGAAAATTATCGTAATTTACCTCAATTGAAAATTACGTTAATTTGCCCATCTCTAGCCACATCATATCAAAAAAGAACATCACGAGATGCTGGTTATTTGCATACAAGATTAATATAAATTTATACAAGATTTTGAAAATACTACATATTTATTATAATAATATTTTGACGAGTCTACGAAAGAAATTTGCAGCTTAAAACTGCCTAGAAATAAATGCTGAATAAGTATCATTCAATGTGTTGCTGTTTTTATTACTAGGATATAGCAAAGCTAACCTCTGATTGGAGATTGGTCAATAAATAGTACTGAAAATAGAACTTGTTCTACAATTCAATATTTGGTTAGAAGTTGTCAATGAGTCTGTAAGTTTGGGTTTGGGTGTGAAATTGCTGTGTGTCAGGCTTCACACAATCCAATTTCCTATGGATTGGCCAATAAATTGGACATAATGTAGTTGAAAAAAGTGAACTATTACTACAGCACTTGAGTGATTGGTGCTCCATAAATTGCTTAGACATAAATATTGATATTAGCTCGTAGGCTTGAAATGATAGATAAATGTTGATAAATCTCTAGCTACACATTTCAATCTCAAGAGTAAACACCATACTGCCCTTGATCTTGATGGTCAGCCCATTTGTCAACCTGAAGATGTCAAATTCTTGGGACTTGCAATCCCCGCAAATCTCTCATGGGATGAGCACATCTGCAATCTGCTCAAAGTACTAAGCTCTACTTGTTTCCTTATATGTTTTATTAGATATTGTGTTAGTCCTGATTTGCTATTAACAATATATTATGGTCAGTTGTATTCCCGCATCATTTCAAGTATTATTTATTGGGGATCTTTGCTAGCCTCACTCGAGCTTTTCGGCTGCAAAAGAAAATTGCACGCCTAATGATATTTGCACCTATTAATGCCCCATGCCAGCCCATTTTCAAAAATCTTAAAATTCTCCCACTACCATGTGTTTATATCCTTTCCGTCCTTATGTTTGTAAAATCTAACTTCAGCGAGTTCCCCAAAAACTGTGATGTCCATGATTTTATTATACACGTGGTCATGATGCCATTCACTATAAGTATGTCAGGAGCAAATAAGCCTTTCAAGATCCTTAAACTCTGAGGTTGCATCTATTTAACAAGTTACCTACCAGACTGAAACGCTGCAAAACTGCTGGCTCCTTTAAAGCGAAGGTGAAATGCTTTTTACAAGACAAACTCTATTATTCCTTAGAAGAATTTCTCCATGATAATAGTGTTTAAATATTTTGTCTATGTATATGTTCTGTGTACTTTTGACGAATTCTATATCAGTGTAATCTGGTCTTTGGATAATAAACCTCATCATCCCACACAGCACAAAAGGAATAATACGCAAATTATATTCAAATATTATGTGCTAAATATACCATGGCAGTGGTATAATGTGTGCATAAAATGTACATAAACTGTGAATATAAATGGGCTAATGTCCGCATAAAGACCTCTTTTATGTGCATAATATGCAGAATCTAGACGGTTACTGTAATAGCATGTTATGTGCATAATAATGTGCATATGCGAATTAAGAAAATTGCAAATAAAAACGTCTGTTTCTTAATAAAATTAATTACATTTATTGGACACTATTTCCATTTTCAATCATTGCATTCACTTTAAGGGTGGTGACCCACATGATATGAACAATTATAGACCCATTTCCATTCTTTTCCTTTTCTCTATGATTTTTGAACAAGTTATGTACAATAGATTATTGTCTTTCCTTAATAAATTCAAAATACTACCAGATTTTCAGTTTTGTTCCACAAAAAATAGATCTACTGAAACTGCCATGTGTAAATTCATTCATGACATCACACTGGAACTTGATAAGCAGAATCGTACAACAGGGGTATTTTACGATTTAAGAAAAGCATTCGATTCTGTTAATCATGAAACCCTGCTGAGGAAACTGAACATATATTGTATCTCAGGGATTGCCAAATCAGTGGTTAAAATCCTTCCTAACTGGAAGATCTCAAGTCGTTAAGATCTACTCAGCTGAAACTAGAACTTACACTACTTCCACCTCCTTAACAATCTCTAAAGTTGTTCCTCAAGGATCTATACTGGGTCCTTTTCTTTTCCTTATCTACATTAATAACCTTCTAAACTATTTCAGCAGGGGCTCAGTTTATATGTATGCAGATGATACAACTCACCTTACTTCCTCTAAAGACTTGGACCATGCAGTAGTTCAAAGGAACATTAATTGCATGAGTGAATGGTGCAAGGATAACATAGTATTTATCAACAGTGATAAATCCACTTAAATTCAATTTCATACTCACCAAAGAAAAATTATTTCCTCTCCTCTTTTAAAGTTAAATGGATCCTCGCTTAATTCCTCCTCAGTGACTAAATTTCTGGGCTTATATATTCATAAGTCACTATCCTGGGAATTCCATCTAGATAAACTCTGCTCCTAAGTTGCTATATCTAAATTGTATATCTATTTTTGATTCTTTGAATTGATATTTGTGACCTGTTCCTTGCACGAATAAGACATGTCTTTTGGGTACCAATAAATATACTTGTAAAACCCCCGACTCTCAACGACAACGTCGAACGACAATTTGGCATGGATTTCAGGAAGGAAACTCAGATTCACTCTAAGTAATGCTCTTTATTGCGTTAACATCGTCTGGTTGCCTGCTTCCAACTGCTGCGCAATCCTGGCATCACTTCCCAGCGGCCCCTCTGAATGCCCCCCCCCGTCTGCCTCTCCTCCCCCACCCTTGGGTTCTTTCCTCCCAGTTGTATCGTCCACTGCTGCACTTTCCCACGGAAGGTGAGAGGTGGGAGGCCAACGGAAAGGTGGGAAGTTGCATATACGACCCGCCAACGGCGTCTATGGAGGAATTCCATGACTCGGGAAAAAGGGGGGAGGGGAAGTGGAGAGAGAGAGGTGTAGGTATCCGATCTGCTTACTCGCTCTGTGCTCTGACTGCTGACCCGCTCGGTGGCCCGGGGAGGGGTGGGTGGTCAGTGGGTGGGAAGGGAGTTGAGTTGGCGATTATGGTACTTACATATTATTATTATACTGTTACAATTAGTAACTTCCACCTCCGAGTCTCCAGCTAGCATCAGGTTTCGTTGCCATCATAATTGCTGGAGACTCAAGAGGGGTCGCGCCTAAGGGTAGACACGTCTGCCACCGGTGGATAGGTGGCTACCCTGCATTAGGGTCATGCGCATGAAGCAGGCGGAGAGACCCGAGAAGGACAGCCTTCTGCATTGACTTGCAAGTGCATCCTGCACTTGAAATTTTCGACCAGTGAGCTCTTGACACCACCAAACACGCCCACGATGAGGACTACCAGTTTCACAGAGTAGCCCGCGTACATTTGCTGGAGTTCGCACAGCAGATCTTGATATTTAATCCTTTTTTCAATCTCCTTCGCTGCCATGTTCGTTTCGGCCAGTGCCGAAAACTCGATCACGAACATGGCATGAGAGAGACTGTTGAGGAGAACGATATCAGGCTTCATCACCTCCAATTGCCTGGAGGTGGAGAAGGAATAATTCCACCAGATCTTTTCACTTATCGTTCTCCACAACGGACTCGATGTCTCCAGGGATGTAAGGCAGCACCAGATTCGCATCTATACCGTAATGGTGTCTTAGATGGTAATACAAAACCCGCAGAGCTGAGTTGTGCCGGTTCTTTGCATAAAAGCTGCAGCTGAGAGTAGATGACCTAAAGTCTCCGGCTGCCTTCAACTCGCTCTGTATCTCGTGTCCGTCATGTTTGCCCCAAAGATGAGGCAATGGTACATGAGGGTGTTGATGACACCTACTTGGCATGCGAGCACGAATCCCTCAATTTCGAACTCAAGACCTGCAGAGCGCAGGAAGGTGAACGTGAGCTCCTTCGATAGTCCATGCGTTTCCAAGTTTCGACAGAAACTTCCATGCATGGGCTTCTCAGTATGCTTGCGGAGCTGGATCTTTTGCTCCGCATTCTTTATTTCGAGCTTTAACACGTCTGCCTTCGGCGACAAGATTGATTTGTAGCACACTTCTCCGCTGGAAGTAAGGTCCAAGTCCAAACCGAGGCCGTCTGCTGCCCTTTTTGCCACCTGGAATTGGAACGCCCCTTTGCCGACACTCTTGTGTTTCTTTATGAGCAGTATAAGGGGGTTGGTGCTGTGGAACACGCGGCAAGCCGTATTAAGGACTACTCTGTCATGAAGGCACTCCAGACTTATCAGCCCTCTACCACCTAGCATTCTCGGGAGATAAAATCTGGCGATGGAAGACTTCGGATGAAGACTACGGTACATGGTCATCATTTTCCTCATTCCCCTGTCAAGGTTTTGTAGCTCCTTGACATTCCATTTGATGCAACCGAAGGTGTAGAGCAATTTTGGAACCGTGAAGGTGTTGGTCGCAAGAACTTTGTTCTTGCCAGACAGGTCAGAGCTCCAGATTCGCCTGAGAGTCTGCCTGTATTTCGCTGTAAGCCTTTCCTTCACTGCTCTCACCTTCTGCAACCAGTGCTGGGGGATGCCAAGATATTCATATGCTTCGTCACCATCAAGATGACGAATAGCGTTTCCGTCAACGATCTGCACGTCTTCCTGGTCTTCCGAAATCTTTCCTTTCGTCGGATGGATCGTCCAATCAATGGTCCGTCCAATGGATGGTCAGATGATGGATGGATGGATCGATGGTCCAATCCGAGTTCCATCCCTATATCCTCACTGTATCTGCGTACGGTGTCCAACGCCAGGAGCAGGTCTTTCGCGCTTGAAGCATAAAGCTTCAGGTCATCCATATAGAAAAGATGGGTGACCTTATGCTCCCTTTTTGACGGGACACCGCACATATATCCCCTACCTCATCTCAACTGAATGGACAGTGGGAGGAGAGATAAACAGAACAGGAGGGGACTGAGGCTATCGCCTTGAAAAATCCATGGTGGTATGTTACCAAATCTGTGTAGACGGACTTTTTGCCAGATGGTATGGCGAAGTGCGTCTTCCACAGTGGTAACAGGCGTTCGATGCAGGACACAACCTCTGGGTGGACTTTCATGTACCTCAGCATGGCTATAATCCGCTCATGAGAGGTGGTATCAAAAGCCATCTTATAGTCCACCCAGCCCATTGACAGGTTACGCTTGTATTGACAAGCATCCTGGCTCACACACATATCGGTGAGCAGGCTGTCCTTGCATCCCACGATGCCTTTCTTCGAGCCCCTCTGCTCGTACACTTCCTCCCATACCGGTTGGACGTGGTGGAGGATAAGGTCGTTCAAGTTGGAAGTGGACACCTTATATACAGTGTTGAGACAAGTTATAGGGCGTTAGTTCTTCGGATCGGACAAGTCTCCCTTTTTTGGTATTAAAACCATTCGCCCCTCAGTCAGCCAGGATGGAATTGGCTCCGTCCCTGACAGGAAGGATGTGAAGATTCTGGCAAGGTGTTTGTGCATGGAGGAGAACTTTTTCCACCAGAAGTTATTCACAGCGTCCATTCCTGGAGCAGTGAAGTTCTTCTTGCCAGAGAAGGCCTTCTTCTCATCATTTTCCATGACTGAGATGGGACGATCCATATCCTCTAGGTGGCGGTCACAAAACTCTTTAAAGTGGGTAGTAGCTGGAGTACCTTCATTGAATAGCTTCCTAATCTCGTAGATGTCCTTCCAGAAACGTTCCACCTCCGGGACAGTTGGTGGTGTTTGGACAACAGGTGGAGGGGGTTGGAAGAGGTGGGACGGCTGAAAGGAGAAGGTAGAGTTCTCTTTCCTGGCATTGGTCCTTTTGACCAAATTCTTCCTCGCGGTTGTAAGTGCCCGTACTCTATCCACCTTGTGCTGCTTAAGGATAAGCAGCACTCTTTTGTTTAGTGTGTGGTGGTCTCTCCGGATTGCACATGCAATGCGCTTGACCTTCGGCGTACAGGTCCAACCAGAGGAAAGGTAATCCATCACTCACTGAAATCTCGACACCTGTTGTCTCGCCAGTGTGATTTTCGCATTAAGCTGTTTAAGCTTATTTGCTGCTTTAGTCTCCCAAGTGGCAGACACTCGGGGAGAGTCGCATGGCAGAGCATCCGCAAATTCACTCCCTGACAGGAAGGACGTGAAGATTCTGACGAGATGTTTATTGGTGGAAGTGAACCTCTTCCACCAGAAGTTATTCACTGCGTCCATTCCAGAGGCAGTGAAGTTCTTTTTGCCAGAGAAGGCCCTCTTCACGTCACTTTCCGAGACTGAGAGAGGTCCATCCTGGTCATGTAGGTGGTGGTCACAAATCTCTTTAAAATGGCGTAAAGCCAGAGTGTCTTCATTGAATGGCTTTGATGTTTCATAGATGTCCTTCAAGAAATGCTCTACCTCCTGGATGGTTGGCGGAGAGTCGACCACAGGCAGAGGTGGCTGAAAGAGTCAGAACGGCTGAAGGAGAAAGGTTGCATTTTCCCTCACACACCTACTCCTCTTGAGAAGTTTTTTCTTGGCCGTGGTGAGTGCCCGCACTCTGTCGACCTTCTGCTGCTTAATGGTAAGCAGCACACTCTTACTCAGTGTGTGATAGTGACATCTGAGACTGCGTGCAATGCGCCGAACCTTGGGTGAAAATGCTCGCCCAGCCGTAATGTATTCTATCGCACACTAGATCCTTGATGCCTGTTGTCGTGCCAGCATAATCTTGGCATCTAACTTTTTTAGCCTTGTAGCTGCCTTCTCCTCCCAAGGGGTGTTCTTCTGGGAGGAGGCCATTATTTTGGCGGCAGCATAGACCACGCAGTTGACCATCCAGAGGTCTGACATCTCTGTCAGGATCTCGTCTATTAGACCATTCATTCAGGACAGTTGGGTGTCCCACAGAGAAATTTTCTGATGGACATTTCTCTGCCGTGTTTGGTCCTCATCATAGGCAATTGTGCTCTTTAACCATGATCTCAGTACAGAGTCAGACTGACCGACCTCCCCATCATGAGCTTGAGATACCGACATAGGAACGAGACTCAAGTCAGCCGGTGTATTTGCTGCTTGTGTCGGGGATGTGTGTTCAGCCGATGGTGTTATACTTTGACTTCGTGTTTCGTGAAGTGATTCCTTTTTTCGTAGGTGGTTGGACTGATCACACAAGTTCTGCTGCGAAAGATGGTTGTGTTCTGGATGCATCTCACACCACAAAGAGTGCATCCTGGCCATATATAATACAAGTTTATAATACAAGTTTATAATACAAGAGACAAACACTTTATAAGGTATACCAAACCCAACATTTCTTTGTACAAAAGATCATTTGTTTATCTAGGGCCCAAAATGTACAACTTATTGCCACATCATATAATTCATGTAAATAGTACAGCTGTCTTTCTTAAAAGATTAACAAAATGGTTGTTACATAAAGAGGAAGTAGATTCATACTTATTATATCTGGTTCTTTACTTATAATATAATTAGTTGAAAAAACAAAAAAATTCAATAAAATCAACCGATTCAGGCGAGATGTAGTGGAAGTTTGACATATTAGAATAAAATATAGGTGAACTTTTCCACAGCTAATTTATTGATGCGTATCGGCTCAGTGAGCCGAAACGCATCGTACGCATCAAAAAATTAGTTGTGGAAAAGTGCACCTATATTTTATTCTAATAAAAAATTCAAAAATTACTTTGTGTTGTGTTGTTCTTTATTTTCATAAATTTTTTCTTACCTTATGTTGTGAGGAATAAGTTCCTTGTCATTGTTTAAAAACTAAAATTGTTTTTATCTTCTTCGAGTTCACATGTGCCAACGTTTGTAAGGGTGTCATATACAGGTACCCTTCTGACACCCTAAATTATCTCCACGTGCTAAGTATATGCATATATGTCTTGTTATATTTTATGTAATGCTACTGGAGAAAATAAATTCATTCATTCATATACCCCCTATGATTGAGATCGCTGGCAGAATAGCATGCCAGTAGGTCACCTCTTAGGGTATCCGTCCACCTCATACGAGCTCCTGTATGTGGTGGTGTGTTGCTTCCACCACACCCAACTCCACTAGGGCCCCCATCTGAAAGGGGTTGTGGGTGGCTTTCCTGGTACTCTGTCTGGGAACCAGTAATACTCCGAGTGGGTGGTTAGCCCCACAAACAGACGGCCACCATTAGCCGGCTGAAGCCGTTACCGGGGACGTCACGAGGAGGCCGGTGGTCCGTTTTTGACCCCTTATTGTTATTATTATTTCTGCAGCTTCTTTCACAACTCTATCCCAGTAGCCATTGGCTTAGTATAGGTAGTCATCTTGAGTTTTGGAATTCAATCATGTGTCCCAGGTCATAGTAGTGTTTGGGGCAATGCTGATTTCTGCTGATGTTATAGCCTAATGCATCTCTCATGGTCCTTCATCCAATGCTCTATTGTTATACTGGGCTTTCCCTGATATATGCCTGGCTGAATACACAAACGATGCAATAAACTTCAGAGGTCTTAAGGTCTACCTTATCTTTGGTGTTCCAAGGAATTCTTTGAGCTTCCTTGTACATTTATGGATTGCATCCGCCTTCCTTTGATTTTATTAGATATGGTGGAAGTATAGGTACTGGCAATTAGCTTTTTGTTAGCATTTTCCTCCTCGTGCCTTGCAGAGATCTTTTTAAGGGTGAGTGCAGTTTTCCTGACATTCTATGTAGACATACATGAAGGGTTTGTGCCAATGGCAGATGAAGCACGAGATACACATTATGGAGAGCTTTGGTCACATGTGCCTGAAGCAGCGGAAGGTTAGTAACTTAAAAATGGTCATACAAAGGCATTTATATAACCAGTAAAGTTAGAGAATAATGTAAGGTGTAAAACCTAAATAAATAGTTTCTCTCCATCTTTGTATCCATTCAAGTGGATGAACCCTAGGTGTTATATTTCCACTTCTAGATTTTCTGTACCTGATATAGATATAGCCCTATGGAAAATGGTGGTCAAAACCCCCTTTTTCTGCACCAGATGATGATGGTTGGTTCCATTTAGTTACAAGTCTGTGTACATGGGCTACCTGTACACACTGCAGCCCAGGCTTCCATCTGCTATCTGTTTGATAAGGATGTCCAGCAAGGGCAGGCATTGGTTGCTTTTGATCTCCATGGTGAAGTAGATGTTTGGGTGCAAACTGTTCATGTGCCCAAGGAATTTGATGAGAGTTGTAGGTCCAAACTCTGGAGGTATCATCCACGTATCTGAAGAAATATTTTTTGTGTAGAGGATCCAACACTCATTCTTCGATGAATAGGTCAGCAATGGCCAGAGACATGGAAGATCCTATGGAAACTCCTTCCGTTGACCTATAGAACCACCTGTTTTAAACAAAGTAAGTACATAGACGTCAGCACGTGGAGGAAAAGGTTATCGTCTTCTTATAAAATCATGCCTTGAGAAGCCCCATGGTATCCTCTACAACTGTTTGAAAAGCAGCACAACATCTAAGTTTCCCAGAATAACCTTAGGGCAAAGGGAGCCTGTATAGTATGGTTCCTGGTAGTCTCCAAAGCTGGTGTAGACTTCTTGATTAGGGCAGAAATCCTCCAAATGATGCCTTCCGTTGGGTTGCCAGGGATGGTCCAGTAGGCTAGGTCATTATGTAGTCATAGGATCTTTTTGTTACACTCCTCGGTCTTTATCCATATCTACCATTTCCTCTGTCTACTGGTAGCACCACAATGTCAGGATTGTTCTGATGGACTGAGATCCTTCATTTTGATATCAGGTTTTAAATTTACAAGAGGTGGTGGTGGAATGGTGGCTGTTGCATATATATTAATAGTCTTTGCAAACATACAAATAAACCCAAGCTGTGTGATTTGATATGGACCACATCTTCCTGCAAAACCACTGGGAGTTTAGGGAAACAAGCTTACCCCCTACCTGTGAACTTTGTATTCCATTGAGCTAAGTACTTGGTGAGCTTTACCCTTATCAATCAGAAAACCTGTTGGTTTTCTGGTTGATAAAGTAAGAGATGATGATAAAAACCTTCAGGTTGAAAACTGTTAATAATAAACTAATAGTAACTATATTATGAAATGCATTTCTGCCATTTTTATACTATAACTGTATAATCATGAAATTGATTAATTATTTCCTTTTAATAGATTGCTGTGTTGAGAAAGGATTACTCCATAAGGTGGTGTATCCAAGATTGAGGGATTATTGCCGTAATTCTGGTTTTGAAGTCCATATTGTCGACTTACATTGGAAGACAGCTCTGGAGAAACAGCAAGACCATGAATTTCCAGAACTCTGCCTTGGAGAACTATCCCGTGAGCTAAAGTTTTATTATGTTAAATGTATCACCCAATTTTTCTGATTGATTTTACTGATCCTTAGTTAGTGCCTATGCATATGGCTACACAACCTGAGAGGAAGCCTATGCAGTAAGGTGCGGCTTATTTTTCGAAAATCGGAAAAGCTAAATGTTCCACTCGTCAAAACATTCATTTTGATGAGAAAACACATGCGTGAAATTTTTGTTGAGTTGCGATATCGCTAACACGTGCCGCATGGGGTCTGAAATACCCCACTCAAAAAATGGAAATATCGCATCAGAATAACTGTTTTTAGAGTAAATATATGATTTTACATAACTTTAGGACTAAAATTTCATTATTTTTCACCTATCTTTAGCCGTTTAGGAGATGCAGGAGGGCAAAGCGAGCTCGAAATGCTAATTAGGGGGCATCTCGTGGACGAGTTTCTCCTGTCCCGCCCTGTAAGCAGCCCATGACGACACCACAACTGATGCTTTGTCTCGTGATAATTGCATAGTTCTGGAGCACTCATTCAGGGTCGTAAAATCATAGATTTACTCTAAAAACAGTTATTCTGAGGCGATATTTCCATTTTTTGAGTAGGGTATTTCAGACCCCATGTGTTAACGATATCACAACTCAACAAAAATTTCACGCATGTGTTTTCTCATCAAAATGAATGTTTTGACGGGTGGAACATTTAGCTTTTCCGATTTTCGAAAAATAAGCCACACCCTACTATGCAGTTCTATTACTGCCTTGATTAGGCTTGATTAGGAGTTTTATCATCATTATTATTAGTTTTCTACTGTAGAAGGTAGTTCTAAATGGACATTAATTTCTCCCCTTGACCCCTACATTTCATATAGTGTCCCTCTCCAGCCCCACATATTTCCTTATTCCCATAAATCTATACAAATTACCTGTTCTTGTCCTCCCTATACCCCACCTACACAACATTCTTCCCTCTAACATGTCCTTCAAAACACACTTGCCCTTCATGTATTACCTACTACATCCAGACCTGTCTTTTCCTCATTTCATCAATTTCCTTTCTTCTTCTGCCATCTTTAGCATTTGGTTGCTCATTTTCCTTTCCAAACACCTTACTTTCTCTATCCCTCTCCATAACCACATTTCAATGGCCACAAGCTTGTTTCCAACTTCTTTCCTTAAGTCTATCTTCTGCACTATATAGTGCCTTGCTCCATATTAACCTTTTCACTGATATTTTCTTTACATTCCTATCGGTGGGTGGGAGGGGTGGTTCGGGAGGCTGAGTGGGGTCAAGTGTCAAGAGGATTGAAGATTCCAGGAGTATACCAAATCCCCTGTAAGTGCTGAGAGGTGTATGTGGGGAAACCAGCAGGACAATTGAAACATGGCTAAAAGAACACCAGTGACATTTCCACTTGGCACATCTGGAAAAATCGGCCATCATCGAACACAGTACTATGGAGGACCATTTGATTCAGTGGAATAAGACTAAACTACTTTCCCACACTCATGGAAACTGGGACTGGCTTACCAAGGAGGCCATTGAGATCCACCTCAATAACAATTATTTTAATTGTAATGCTGAATTCCACCTTAACAATACCTGGAAACTTGTCTTAATGCATCCAAAATATAAGGGAGTGCTGGGAATCAATCAATGGGAAGTCTCACAGAGTCTAGCCATCGGCTCCACCCAACAGGAGACACTTGATCCCCTCACCCCACCACATCCCTCACCCCACCACATCCCTCACCCCACCACATCCCTCACCACTCCACTGCTCCCACCCACTAGCAGAATATATAAATACCTAAATAAGATAGAAGTGGCATTCAGTTAGCCCTGATGATGGAAAACAAGTCGTTTTACGAAATGTTGGTTTAGATGGAGTCGTTGACCTGGTGGAAGATCTGAGCGACCTTCACACACTGTTTCCATAGTCTTTATATTCTATTGTTACTCTCTTTTTCAGTGTCCTCTTTACAGTATGTATTAATACAGTTTTTACGACATTCTCTGGCCAAACCCACTTCTCATATACCTTATGAACAAGCCTATAAAATGCCTATTTTCCATCACTTTCCAGCATTTTTGGTAACTCTGATGTGATGTTATCAATCCCCACCACTTTCCTTGCTTCCATTGCTTGTTATTTCTTCTGTGGCTCACTATCCAGTATTCCTAATTTCAGCTCATACTTAGTCATGTCCATTTCCTCTTCTATCTCAAGTTCCCAGGCCTATCATCACTCTCATACAGTTCTTCTACATATTCCTTCCTCCTCTACTGAATCTTTTCTTGTTCCATCAGTAGCTTTCCTGAATTACTGTTGATACATGTTATCAATGCAGTGCAGGACACCTCTTTCTCAGTCTCTGTAGAGCCTCTTCATCTTCTCATATTCCCTCTCCACGACTATACTCTTGCTCTCTTTTTTCTATCATAAGTGTATAATTTATTTCATTGCATTATCTTCTGCCTAGTTTTATTTCATGAAAAAATATTTGAAACCATGAGAGTTCTAACATTTATCTAATTAATTATTGTTAACAGTACCTATAGGCAATTAATCATTGTGTTTTTTTTGCCTTTATTATACTGACTCTCTAAGTAACATTGAAAATCTTTGTCCAGCAGCCTTGGGATCTGACAAGTCATGGACCACAGAAAATGCTGGTTCATTGGTCTCTGGTAATCAAACCCAGTAAAAAGTGCTTAATACCTGAACTTGTCTGGATACACTATGTATTTACTGCAATTAAATGAAAACATAACCATCAGTAGAGTTACTTAAGGCAGTGCCAGCATGAACTTTTAAGTAAATAGTTGAATAGAAGAAATAGTTGACCTGTCAAATAGTGACTTTAATTGTACAGTCTCGAACATTATTGGCACAAAATTTAAAATATTCTTGGAAGCCACATATTTACAAACATACTTTGCCATGGGAATCAGAATCACAAAAATAATCTTAAACATTCATTTTACATTTCCCTGGCACTTTGAATAAATTGTGCCAACCCACATTTTACCTTCCCACTACTTGTAGACTGGGGACAAAAGCACTGCAGTGGTGGAATGGAGGAGGTTCACCCCTCCAACCCTTATATAAGCCCAACATTGCTTAACATTGCATTCGGTGATCTGACGGGAACTGGTGTTTCGATGTGGCTAGGCCCTTGCCCTAAAAGAAATCCAATTAAATGAATTGTAGCATGAGCACTGCCTAAAGTGCTTTGCAGTAGACAATCTACAAACTAAAAAAACTTCATATTCAAAATGTGCCAAATAATTGAGAGTTGCCGGATTATAGGATGCTGGACGAAAGAGATCCAACTGTACTCTTTATAAGTATGGTTATCTTATTATTTTTTTGCAATTCACTTGCAATAATTTCCTTTGCTGTCAACTTTTTGTACTGAGCTTGGCCCATTTGAGGCTAAACACTTTTCTGCTGTATAGTGAGATATTGGAAAATAAATTGGCATGGTCCGTGAGAAGTAAGGTTTTGAAGGAACTAGGAATGATTTTTAGCAATAATAATGCTATTTTTAATGCCAAAACTTTTAAGTGCCATTCTTCAATGATAGACAATTTAAAGACATAATTGTCTGTATTTATCCCCTTGGCTATATTCCAGTATTTCAGCCAGCGGCGTCGGAAATGGGGGGCATTTGCCCCCAGAATTTGCCCCGGGCCCTTGAGAAATGAGTCTTCATTATTAAAAATTAAATCTCACTTGTTTCCAGCTTGCCTTTTCCCTTCTGATGCATATTCTACCTCCTTCAAATGCACTTTTAGTCTACAATTCTAGTCTACCCCCTTCTATCCGCAAAAAAATGCGGGCCCTTTTCACAGGAGCCTTTTCTTAAGAGCGGGGCCTTTTCAAGGTTGGCCCCACCCAGCAAAAATAGTTCCGACGCCCCTGATTTCAGCTAAATGAATCGATGCTAAATCAAAAATGTGTACAAAAAACAGCTGGGAAAAAGAGGTTTTTAACCCTTTTAGTGCCAGCCTCCATGCCTAGGCTAATAGATTACCCAACTGGTAAATGTGAGGTATTCTCCAATATTAATTATTTACTTATTATTTACAATCATCCTGGTACCCCTGAAGTGGTCTTCTTTCCTGCATCTATTAAAGCATGACATCATTTATCAAAATCACAGTAATGCATGATAACTGTGTCAAGAGTTGTAAGTCACAAACAAGCAGCATTTTTTGGCCAAAACACAAGGCCTTTGCTATGAATGACATTGAATGCATCCCTGAAAAATATTGCATGAACACTTCAGTTTGCTGTTTGCTTCACTCATCGGTCAATATATCTACGGGGGCCACTAACTTTGGACTCCTGCTCATCCTGATCCAATTGGGGGTGCAGGGCAGATGGAGGTGGCGTTTGTCATCCCTGTGTTGTTCTTGAGCCATTCACTTGGAACACCCCTCCTGCCAAAAACAGTGGAGAATCAGGACTTCAAAGCAGCTGTAGGAAGAGCAGTGGACTCTGGTGACCGAGACTTGCTGCAGAAATGGTACAAATTGGATAGTCATGCACAGCCCCCATGCTACAGACTTCAGCCAATAGCATCACATATCCCTGGATTTAAGGTTTGGATGTATACATAAGCAATTTGATTTTCAAATTTTTAACTATTTATTCCATAGTCCTCCCTTCTGAATTTTTAAATGGTTACTGCTTCTTAGCTGAGTTTTTGTTGACCTTTTAATGCTGTGTGCCCCATTAAATGTTTTTGCTCTGGGCTGTGAGGGCCTTAAAGATCCCAGCTAGCATCACTGCATTTTATTTTCATTCACAGAGACCTTCTTTGTCTCCAAATTACCCGAGTGAGATAATTAAGTCAATGAAATGTGTGTAAATTAAAGCCCACCTCACACTCATTTCATGCCCGAGATAAGAGAACTTGGGTGGAACATGATGGAACTTGGGTGGTCAGACGTTGATGCTTTGGTAAAATATGACCCTGGTTGGGTCACTTCCTGAATGGTCTTGCTCTGTCCAAATGAAGACAAACAAACAGGGTTAGGAAGGTGGTAAGGAAAGCACTATATGCCCCATTGTCTTCAGGAAAAGTAATTATGTTCCACTTAGCTCCCTAGCCATATTTTATCAATGCTGGCTGTGCACATAAGAGATACATAAGTATTCTTATCTAAAAACAAGAAGAAACACATAGTGATAATATACCTGCAGAAATGAATTCAAAGTGTAAACTGAGGGAGGTAGAAATTGTAGATGAGTTGATAGCCTAGCAATTCAGATTGTTATGAATAGCCACATGTTGAAGTAAAGGGAGAGGAGGATGATTCTAAAGAGAAGACCGTGTACGAATCTAGTGAGGTTACCTACATGTTGTGGATCTCCGTGGAATCGGGAATTTGCTTGTGTTTCCTAAAATGTTATTGCATATACTAAAGGAGTGAATAACAAAGAAGGTTAAAGTATTGGTAGTGATTCTACCCCATTTTTTATTTTTATGCTATATTTTGGTTAAGTTTCTCAACTTTAGGTGGTTGAAACAAATCATTATAATCAACAAAGTTGCAGTAGAGAAAATGAGGTCCTTTACCGCTACCACATGTAAGCCACCATGAAATGTTTTTAATTTTGGTAGTAATTTTACAAATGGCCCATTGTACAAGAGACCCTTTGATAGATTCCATTTAATTTACATCCTAATTATTAGTTAGCCAGCCCCAGTGGTGGTGGGGTAAATCCCTCACCTGTCAATCCCAGGGTCGTGGGTTCGAAACCCACCCTGGAGGATTTTCACTTTCCGGGGCATGGATGTTTGTATCATCCAATCTGTTAATTGGAAGAGGGGATTTTGAGTCCTGAAATTCGCAGATTAAAATAAGACAAAATAAATCAAAATTATCACAACTTCCTGCATAATATTCTAGACTTGGGTAATGGGTTACAAGGATAATGATGAATGGCTCTCATGTTTGCCAGACAAAACTGAAATATTGCTTAATTCATTAGTTGGTCATATGGTGGTACCAAGGTCAGCACTCTATAGTTTTTTTATTTGTTTAGTGGTACCATGCCTACATTTCTAAAATGTTTAGTTTCACTGCCAACTCAACACCTCTTCTTGTAACTTAACATGCTTTTTATTTCTACACAGATAATATTAATGCAACATGAATAAAAATAACAAGAGTACCTAATAAAATATCAGAGCAGTCCCTAGATATACTAAAGCAAAGAATAAAAGGAACAATGCAAGTATATAGTAAAAAACAGAAATATCAATAAACCCTTAGTTAGGCATTTAGAAGCTTAGTGGATACCATTTAATTCTTTGGTCTTGGTCCTGTCAATGGTTTAGCAAAAAGATCAGCCACATTTTGGTCTGGCCTTACACACTCAAAGCATATTAAACCTTAAAAGGCCTCTCTCATATAATGATAATTAACATTTAATTGTTTGGTTTTATAAGATAATGCCTTGATATTTGTGGTTGATGTAGCTCCAATGATATTTTCCTGCCAATTATCCATTCATATTTCTGGTAAGGCTTCATACACTGACATGTACTGTGCATGTATGGTTGACAATTTTGTGTATTTTCCTTTCTGGTCATCCAATAACCAAACACCTGCTTTGTGCTCAATTCCTTCCTCATAGCACATGCCCACATCTTGATTGGGGCCCACTTAGTGCATCCTCCACAGTGGTTGGGATCACTACATCACTGCTGGGGCTTGCCTTCTCCTCACACTGCACAAGGTTACAGCATGGCTCCTTGACTCTCTTTTCTCTCTGTGATCACCTTGGGTGCTCTTCCTCTGCACCCTGGGTCTGGATCTAGGTTGTGGGTAGCCTCAACTTGGGCCACTGGGGACAACAGGGGCAGCCTCACCTGTCCTGCTGCTTGGTTGACTCCTCCACCTTTGGGCTGGCTATCCTCCTCGACAAGGACCAAAGAGATCTCTGATGGTACTAGCATCTCCTCTGGAATCATAACAAAATCCTTAACAGCAAATTAGCCATCCTCACTTTAGATTGGCACCTCTCCTGGGTCTGGTCTACAACAGCTCCATCTATGGCCAGTTGGCCTTGGAAAACTTAATCCTCTACAATGAATGGGATGGGGCCTCCCTCCTTCAGCTTGGATATCATCTGGAAAGGAAGATGTGCTCCCATAACACAACAACTCTACTGGTGATGGCTTTCTGTTCTTTCATGTTCCTTTAAGATCCTCCTCACGGCCCAGCATGGCTCATTCCCTTGTCCAGGCACTTAGTTTCTCTTGACAGAGATCCTTCAGCATCCATGCCTATACTTGGTGGCCGAGCACTCTCATACTTGTCACATCTTCTTTTGAAAGTTTTCAGCTTAACTATTTCTTCAGTGGGGCCTTAGAAATGCAGAGTGATACCTGTTTCACTGATAGCATGCTCTCTGCGCTGCCTCAGCCCAGAAGTTGCTTGGCATTCCTCATTCAATCGGTAGGCGTACTTCAACTACATTGAATATGGTTAGATTTGTATTCTCTACTGGACCATTTTGCTAGGATGTGTATGGTACAGTCCTTATGTGTTGAATTCTAGTCTTCCTGAGATAATCAAGGAATTCTTCACAAACAATTACAAGTTGGTTAGACAATAAAGTGTAGGAACAGTCCAAATATATGCTTATCCTGTGGTGTACGTATAGCAGGGCAGAACAAACTACTTAGAGAGGGCAAACATATTTAGCATAAAAATGTGATGTCGGCATAACAGAGCTGAATGAACTACATAAAAAGGGAAAACATATTAAGCAATAGAGTTACACGACTCATGAAGTCACAATTGTTTTATGACTTAAAAAACTTAAACCCTATAATTAATGATGAGGCGAAACCAAAATTTGATCGAATCCGAATCCTGTTTCTTTTAACAAATCCGAATCTCGAATCCAAAATCCTAATCCTCCTTAATTTCATTAAATTCAAATCTTCCTTTTATTAGTAAATTGTTGAATAATGCTTCCTTTCTCGTGAATTCTCTAATTAAATCTAATAAAAGCTGAATCTTATTTCTTAAAGTAAATAATTAATGAATAATGGTCATATAGTCCCCACATACTGAAATTAAGGAGGTGTTCGAGAGCAAACATAAAGAATGGGTAATTTCAAAAGTATCTCTAAGTTTAATTTTTCTTAAATAACATTGAAAATTCAATGAAAACAGATTATTAGTTTTTGTTAAAAAATGCAGCAGTTTCATTCTGTCAGGATCTAATCGATTTCTTTTTTATCAACCTAATTTCCAGCAGTACTGAAGGCTCTTTCAGAAAATACTGTTGCTGGAAGAATGCAGAGGAACTTTTTTGTTAGAATTTTCAAAATGGGGAATTTCAAAGAATTCATATGTGGACAAGAATTATTAGTTTACAATATGCTGCTAAAACATTTCCTACCATGGTATTTACGATTTAAATGCAAAAAACAAGCAATCACAATTAGCCCTCGACTTATGTGGATCCGAGTTGCATGGATCCAGAGTTATGCGGATGTTCAGTTAAGCCGGTGACATGCTTTCGTTTCTCAGCATTTCTGTTGCCGCAAAAGAATCAACCATGTGACGACCAAAGACTCATTGCCAAGCGCGCAAGAGTTGATGCCAAACTACGGTTGTTCGGAATGCCAATTCTAGTTAATGACATTGCATAGTTCGATAGGTGATATTTGATCATCTTGATGGGGAAAAAGTCTGATGTGATCAGGCATCTACGTCTTTTTTCGGCGTACTTTGACCTTCCACATAACTCGACGCATAGTTAATTATCAACTCCATAGATGACGCCTGTTGTTCTGTGCTGTACAGCAAAAAAAGAAGTTATCGGTAATTATACTTAGGTATTTTAGATTTAAATATTCAGCGAAAGAAAGATTGGATTTGTATTACTCTTGGCGTTGTCATATTACATTAACTTAACGGCTTCTCAAAATATGGGGTTTTTAATAATAATATATAATATTTTTATTTGTTCCAGAGACATTGCATGAAATGTATAGAACATGTCATAATTTAAAAAAATATTTTAAAAACATCTTTACACAACTCATATAAATAAATCCTCCACTCTTTACGGACATTTCTCTAGGAGAAAGTTATGTAGAAGTCTTTTGAAGGCGTTCAAGGTTGTCACTTTTTTAATATGGCATGGGGTTTCATTATATAATTTTATCCCCATGGCTTTGGGACTCCAGGAGAACAATTTAAAATTCTGTAGCATTATATGCAAATCCTCTGATCTCCTGGTGTAGTGTTTATGAAAGTTGTCATTTCTAGCAAAAAGAGACATATTGGATCTAACTTATAGCACAACATAATAAACATAAATGGATGGCAGAGTTAATAATGGCTGACAGTGTGCCCTGAAGGGGACATTACACATCGTACATACAATTTTTTTCTGAATTTTAAAGATGTCAAGTAGCTGGGAAGTTGCACCCCATATGACAATGCCATAAGAGATCTGGGAGTAAAAGTGGGCAAATTAAACACTTCTGAGTACATCAATACTGACAACATGCTTCAGTACAGATATGTATAGTAGATAGAGTTCAACTTTTTACATAAATTGTTGATATGTGTCGACCAATTAAATAATGGATCAAGGAGAACACCAAGAAATTTGACTTCATCATTAGGTTCACAAACAGAACTGTCATCTAGGGATAACATTCTTTGGTAACCCTTTTGTGATGTTGAGAATAACATAAATTGGGTTTTAGGTACATTTAGGGTTAATTTGTTGGTCATACACCATTGAGACATTCTCACCATGGTACTGTTTAGCCATTCTGTCATATCATCATCACATGAATTATAACTCAGAACATTTACATCATCTGCAAACATTATAACCTTGTCATTACATGTAGGACCAAGTTAATAGGCAAGTCATTAATAAAGACCAAGATAAAATCGGACCTAATACAGAGCCATGGGGCACCCCAACAGATACAGGTCAAATATCAGAGATGAAATATTTGCCATCTTTAAAAACTATTTACAGAACTATTTAAAAACAGTTTACAAAAAAGAAGTGCACAACCATTTTCTTTCTAATGGCTCCTTGCAACATGGCATATACAGTGAAATAAAGTTTCTCATGTGCAAATGGGCTGTCTGAGAATACCTATGAAAATTGTGCGAGTATTTAAGCACGTACTCTATGCATAGAATGTCTAATGGTGATTTGCTTTCTCTCATTCCACTGAACGTCATGGTCTTGTGGAACCTAGCATGATTAAAAAGTGGGGACTCCCTGTGGTTTAAACATTCTATATGCATTTTTTCAATAAATCGTTTATGATGATTTGAATTTGATCATCATTCAATTTACATTTGAATAACTAGGCAACAGCTAACAAATATAAGCAAAAATTTTCATGAAAATTAAGGTTCTTGACCTTACTATTATTAGTTTTCTACCAATGAAGGTATATTCAAATGGACATTTAATTCTTCCAGCACCCCCATATTTCACTCGATATCCCTCTTCAGCCCCTCATGCCTCCCATCAATCTATCCAAACTACCCTTTCTTTGCCTCCCTCTTCCCTACTTGCCCAACATGATTCCTTTTCCTCTGATCACATCTTTCAAAACACCATCACCCTTTATTATAATAAGGTATACCTTTTCCATCCACAATTTCTGCATTCTCCTAATTTCCTCAATCAAATTTCTTTCTTCTCCTACCAAATATCATATAAATCATTCCAAATTTTATTACATGAAGGGTATCACTGTGGCAAGGCAGTTCTGGGTTCCCTAGATATCTTCTGAACTAAAATTGACCATGTGTGAAGATCTCTCGGGTTTCACACCGGGTCAGGTTCTCCATATCTTCCTCCTACGTTTTGTTAAAATTGACCATGATATCTTAATTTTTTTTGCTAAATCATATTGACGTTTTTCTTATTATTTCACTTAGGAGGACTCGGCTGAAGAAAAAGAAAAAGCTTTGAGGGAATGGAGGACTGAAATTGAACGCACATTGGCAGTTATGGTGAATGTATTCCCCCAGGAGCTTAGAGATACATATTTAACCACAGTGGTGGAGCAAGTATGATCACTTCTTTAGATACATTTTCAGTTCTTAACCCAATAACCTCTATAAACCTACTTTAATCAATGACGTCATCATAATGTTATATATGGCCACGATCTTAGAATACAGGTCTGGCCTATGGAGCGCGCAGTCTCTTAGTGAGGCTCTAGTTCGTCACTTTTCCACTAGGTGCGCTTACATCTTTAGGCTTAAAATTTACATTGTGCCAGTTCAGGTAAGATTAGTTTTTGTGATAATTGAGCAAGTTGCTTGTGGATTTTTTTCCTACTATCGTTGGTTACGATAAATCATTGTAACTTACAAGTGTCGTGAATAATCCATGTAAATGCTGAATAATTGCATTTCTCCTGGGTGCAAGAGTGGATACGATATGTAGGTATGTCGAAAAAGTTTCAATATTTGACATGCCTAAAAATGAAGCATTACGGCTGAAATGGAAGAGTCTTTAAGATTTTGCCCTTTCGCCGAAGAATTTTGTTTGTGAAAAACATTTTCACGTGTGCTACATTCTACGTGGCAAGAAGTCACGGACAAAGAGGATAACATTGTAGCTAGATTTGATGAAACTCATATTAAGTCATTATCAAATATTCCTTATTGCCCATTCTTGGTTTTTCGCACTTCTAAGGCCAACATTGTGTTTCTATCTGAATCCTCAATTGCTTTAGCACATGTTGCATAACGAAACTTATGCTTAGTGATCACCTTGTGCAATCTGTTTTCCCCAATTACCCTTGGTATCTTTATTCAAAGACACCTACCAGAAAATCTCCACCTCAAAGATAAGTAACAAAAGAAAATGTAGGTGATGTAATTTTAGTGTTGCCGATGTGATCAATGAATTTCTATTGATCAGCAATAAAGTTCAGAGTGAAATTGACATGCTAAACGAGAAAGTTGTTTATAGTAGTTCAGTTGATATTTTTTTATTTTATGTGCTGCTAAAATTATTCATTTTCCTTATCCATGCGAAAATATTCAGTTCATCATTGAAAGCTTCTTCATTCGCATTGTATAGAAATTATCCGCCTATGATGGCAATTTATGTGTGGTAAACAAAGTATGATACCCGAAAACATCATTTAAGGGAAAGCCGTGAATCTGTTTTCTCGAATTATTCAGCTTAAAGGACTACTAGCACCTCTAGCGGCCAACCTAGAAACAACAGCCTCATTAAGGGAACGGCCACGACAGCAGTTGCCAGACCTGTATTCTAAGATTGTTTATATGGCAGTAGTGGTGGAATTTCATGTATTTTTGGAATGTAAGAATTATTATGAAATGACATATCTCTTAGAAAAAAGTAATTAACCTGCCTCTGTTTTTAATGACATCAATTACTGTAGTGAGTGGTGTTTCCATGATATCATGGACTCTGTACCACATTGCTCTTACTTGGTTGCTACTGCTCATTCTAAGAAATACACTAATATTTTTTTCTAACTATGTACTATTATAGAAACATTTAGCATTAAAATGCTTTTGATATTCTTTAACCATTAGATGTTCATATTTGCCTTAAAAAGCTCAAGATGTCGATTCATCGGCTCTAGTTAAAAAAAATTTTTGTACTAAATATTTCTTATTAAAATATTTTTTATTTTGATGCATCCGATAAACTTTTAAATAGAAATTAAATATGTTTTCCATTTTCAGCTAAAATTTCAATATCCTTGACCTGAAAACAGACTAACAAAAATTATTTGCTTAAAATTTGCAGAAATAAGATGTGAGCTTTCTGGGATTGAAAACCAAAAATGTAGTGAGTGCAAAAGGATTAAGGTCACCAATATTGCTGCAGTTGACATTCAAATTTATCAAAATACCTGTTACAATTAACATTACGATGGAATATTGGTTTTTATTTTCCTTTATTTTATTTGAATATCCAATACATTGATCATTATTGGAAGCAAATCAAAAAGTTCTTGCTGCCTGGCGCTATATTAAAAGTGAAGATAAAGTATTTAACTCAATAGAGTACCCACATAGTAAATGTATGCATTTAATATGTCTGCAGTCTATTTTTTTTATTTTTCTTGGTCCCATGCAATTAATATAAGACCACATAAATAATAATAATGGAATTCAGTTCATATTTTGTTACCAAGGCATAAGCTATTAACCAATTTGCTAGCAAAAGAGTTATGCTTCAATAAAATTTTTCCTCAGACAATTTTATTTTAGAATTTTGTCCTGATGAAAAGACTGCTTATTTTATGGCCTTTGTCCCTTCTAACATGCACTCAATTTTGCCAATAGCTGCATCAATTTTATTTTATTTTTAAACTCCTAAGTACTAACTCTTGTAAATGATCAGTACCATAAGTTGGAACAAGTTCAGATATGCGGGGCGATTTCAGACAATTGCACCGGCTGGTACTTACATAGTGTTTTCTGCCGAAGCTCACCCTGTCGCATAACTTAATAATCACTTCGAGACAAATAATGATGCAATTTAATATATTTTATATAAAAGCAGTGGATCTCGTACTTCTAGTCATAGTCAATCCGCTTTGTTTGCGGCATTACAGTTGGGTGAAATTTTGTATTGGCAAAAAGAAACTACTGTACTCTTTGATAAGTGCTTTTGAATTTTACGAGATTGATTTTACTTTAAAGACTTTAAAGCTACATCATTTCTCATAACATATGAAAATTTACATTTAAATGCCATGAATATTTTATCTACTAGAACATATTATTCGATTTTATATAGCTCCACAGTTAGAACAGTGAGAGGTACCTTAGGGTCATTGGTGGCCAGCACTCACACCAGCATGATGAGCAGAAAAGGCTGTGATAAGTAGAAGCATGACCCTTGGGGCTGTGTTCAATGAGTTTGGAGTACCAAAATCAATGGTCCATGATAAACTGAAGAAAAGCACACAAAAAAGATTTGCAGGACAAACTGTTCAATCCACCAAATCAACTAACTCAAGGGGTTCTTAAATGCGAAGATTGGTGGATTCTCTAATGTGTAATTGGCCTCCTGTTAGTCATTTGAGTTATTGTATAGGATGGGATGACAATAATAAACATTTTAAGATAAGTGCCCGGGAATGGAATGGGGTGGGGTTTCATGTCTAGATGGCGAGAGCTTACAGCACATTTGGGAGAAAAAATTAAAATGGCCGGTGCACAGTGACTAGAGAAGTTCCAAAAAAAATTTTGAAACAATTTTGGATGGTGTTCCACCAAAGAACATAGTTAATTATGCCGAGGAAAATTTCAGTGACGATCTCAGAAAATCTGGAGATATTGTTAACAGGGGCTAGATACACACATAAGTCGATAAGGACGCCAGCAAAATGAGTGTCTCTGTGGTGATCACAGCATCAGCAAGTGGGGAATTGCTGTCACCATACACAGTGTACAAAGCAGTGCTCTTGTATCCTATGTGGGTAGGAGGAGGCATTGAGGGAGCAATCAGCTGATGTTTCTGTCAAAGGATGTAATGTCAAACCATCCACTAGTGGATGACACCCTTAGAAGGCTGATTCACAACAATGTGTATGCCATTTTTCAAAAACAGGCAGGGGTCAAAACTTTTGATGGGAGACAATCTTTAGAGTTAGAAGTGATTAGGCTATGTAATGAAATGGGAATGCATTTTGTGTGCTAATACAACCCATTTATGCCAGTCTCTTAATCTTGCTTTTTTAGACCATTTAAGATCGCATGTCGAAAATGTCTTGAGCAGTGGAAACATAAAAATTATGGGGTTCTTCTTAAAAGTGAATTCCCCAGTTTATTGAAATTTAACCTGAATTAACTGGCTCTTCCTCATCTGACAAAGTTCGTGAAGGGTTTAAAGCCATAGGAATTTGTCCTTTCGAGAAAGATCAAGTTGTTAACGAAGTCCCTTGTTTAAATCCGGAGGACAATTCAGTCAATGCCGCCAAAAACATTGCATGGTCAGATACATTTCTGCGATGGCTAGCATCATCCCATGCAGAAACACCTATCAGTAAAATATCTAGGGGGAAAAACTTAAGTTCAGCCAAGGAAAAGTGTGGTTGCTGAATTCGTGGATGAATCATTTGTTAAGGAAGTGGGAGACATTTCTTCGGAGAAAAATCTGCTGATGAGACAAATTAATTTTGAAATTCCTGGCACTTTCCCAGAAAATTCATTCATTTTATAAAAGTTTGAGACTAATATTATTATTGTATTCCTGTTTTCATCAATTTTTTTTTAGCCTGTGAAATTTTATGCTCTGGTCAGTGTAATGTAGGTGTTAAAATAAAAGAAATATGAGCCACTCAACACATTTCTTTGGTGTTTAACATTAAAGCACATTCACTTTCACCATGTAATATCTAGAATTACATATAAAATAACTAGTGATGGCCGGATCAGATCTGTCGGATCCAAAGATCCGCAGATCTTTCATTTTACTCGGTTCCGGGTTCGGATCCAAAACACGGAGTAAAATCAGATCCGGACCGTAATTTTAAATATTCGCGGCTTAGCGATAGAAGCGCCCCGTGAATGGAATGTAGGTTCGGTAGATATTGACAAGAAGAGGATGCATAACTAAGGTCACGAAATTACAAGAAAATGTTCCCGTGCAACTAGAATTAAAATAAAGAAATATGACATTTTTCCCCATTACCCCGGTATCGCGGGAAAAAATACGTAGGATGTCTCGCGAGTAGCCTACATTCACCGGGATCAGGCGGACAACGAAAGCTTGTGTACTGTGCGAAGTTCGATCCCTATCGCAGTTTAATTTTTTTCTTTCAGTCATTGCATCGAAAATGTTATCATCTTCAATTTCAAACCATTACATCTGAATACTCACTTTATTATACTTTTGTTGTTTAAATTAGATTTACAAATGTACCATTATTAAATTAAGGATGGTCGGGTCGGATCCACGGGTCTTTCGTTTCATTCGCTACCTACTGAGATCATTTCCGAAGACAGTAAAAATTCAGATCCGGATCGGAGATTTTAAAATTTCGCGGTTTAGTGATCGAAGCGCCCCGCGAATGGAATGTATGTATGGTGGATACTGACAAGGAGAGGTTGTGTAACTTGGTCACGAAATGAGAAGATGATTTTTTCCGTGCCACAAAAACAAAATAAAAAAATACTCGTCGTGACTTTTTTCTCCATATGTGTAGTGCGTGTAGGCCAGGTTGCGGGAGGAAAAAAAATTAAGCCGAATGTCACGCGGGTCGCCTACATTCGCCAGATTCCCGTGAACCTATGATAGCGTAGTTGTTAAAAATTAGGGCTAGTGTACTGCCGGTCGCGAGTTAGATCCTTTACATCGCCTATGAATACAGGCTATGCTGTATTCCCAGGGTAATGCAAGTAGGCAGTTAAAAAAAGTAGATTATCAGAAATTTCATGTCAATTTTTAACTTTAAAAAAAATAAAATTTTGCGTTAGTGAAATGATAGGAAAAATTTTTTATTCCAGAATTAAATCATGGAATCATAACGTTAACTTTACAATGTATTTTTGAGTGACGCATTTGTAAATCTAGTTTAAACGATAAAAGTACAAAAAAGTCGGTATCCACACACAAAGGTTGGAAATTAAGGATGATAAAGTTTTTGATTCAATGGCTGAAAGAAAAATTTTAAACAGCGATAAGAATCGAACTTCATTACCTTCAGTCCACTACCCCAGTCTGCTATTATCTTTTACCTGATTTTGAAGAATACATGCTCCCCACATGTATTTTCCACTTTTTTCTTGCAAAACCGGATGAAGAAAATGGAGAAAAAATCCATGACTTTTTAAAATTTTGTTTATAGTAGCATGAAAAAAGGCTAATCTCATATCAAGATCAGAGTTACACAACCTCTCCTTAGGAGTAGAAAATTCTCAAATTTCACTTTCAAGGTTATTGTTAATAAGACATTGAAAAATTACTAGTTTAGCAGCTTGAAATATTCTAATATAATTTTTTCGTCTTAAAAATGGAATCCCAGGATATTCCATGAATGGAATCTCTTGGCCACATTAAAAATTTTTTGTATTTTGAAAAAAGAATTTGATAGCATTCAAGGATTTGATTAATAATTGGAAAATAATTCCTTTATTAATGAAAATGAACTTAAAATGTTTCTTTTAACTGCACTCTAAAGAATAGTTTTACAGGTTTCAAAATGTATTGCTTGATGAGTATGTGATAAGGAAGGTGATCTTTATATTAGAAGTAATAAGATATAGTTATTGCATCCGTAAATCTTGATCCAGGAAAATATTATCCACATAGATGATAGGAAGTTGTTTTTTTCTACAATAAATTTTTCTGTTTTTGGTAATTCTATTGTTGCTGTATTTAGATATTTATAAAAAATCTAGGATTGCGCGGTCATTGCACTCAGAAAATCAGTGAAATTCACAATTGAGTATCTGAAAATAAGGATCCGAAACCCAGGCAAGGATCCGGTTCCGGATCCGGGTCCAACAAAATACCTGGATCCGTCCATCACTAAAAATAACTAAATGCTAGGTCACATCCATCAATACAACTCTTTTTTTTATATATTATTAATAATATATTATTTTTCGATTTCTTTTTCTCTTTCAATGGTTCGCTGATAAAAACGAGAAACTAAAAACATCTTCCAGTCTTGTAACATAACAAAAATATTAAAAAATTATTATTTTTAATGTAAGAACATATTAAAATAAATATATGTTCTGCTATTGACATGAAAATGATTACTATGGACGAAAAGGTAAATATTTTACGAGTGTCCAAACTTGCCCCACGTGAGGTGTGTTTGAATGGTATTATTGAATATTTTTTGTTGCTTAAAATTAAGTGACATCAGTTTCTTTCCCTTCATGATGTTTATGAAGATCTATAGATTTTTAATTTTTATTTTTATACTTATCGGCAAATATATCGGTGCTTAAATAATGAATATATATAAAAAATGTCTGAACTCGCCCCAACTTACGGCACCAATCGGTAACCATTTTTACAGCCTCTTTATTATGCTTCTTTGATATACAGGAGGTCCATAATACTGTATTTATGAGTCAAGAGTTAGCTAAGCGCTGTATATGGCTTTGTAGAGTGATTAGCAGTATGGAGAGCTCAAGTTCAGAGAGAGAAGACAGCAGTGCAGGAGGGGATGGCTCTCCACCATCCTGCTCTCATGGCCAAGCAGAGTTGAAGAGGCGCTTGAAAATACTTCAAAGTGATCTTCGAGTAAGTCTTAGGATGTATTTCAGTGACACCTGAAAGTGGTGCTATTACTGTGTATTAGTTGAAACATTTTCTCCAAAAGTAATGTTACCAGGTTTTGTCATGTTCGCAATTTGTTTCAATTGATAAACAATCCTTTCAGGATTATTAATTACTAAGTACCAGGGTTGGGTCATTACACGTAGAATACTATCCCACACAGCACACAAAAAAGCGTATACATACATATACACAGTATCTACATAAGGTCTACTGTATATTTATCTGTAATAGGAGACGGTTTACTTGGTGTATATATTTACGAGGAATCTACGGTATATGCAACCCTTCCCCATACAGCACACAGAAAATTTATACCATATGAAGGATGCATAAATTGATTGGTATAAATAGTAAATAATATTCCGTCGATTATTAGCATTTAATTTGAATAATATGCGCGCACTGCAAATAATATGTAAACATTTTAAGAGGCGCATGATATGTTCATATTTTTTTAATAGACTACAATCGATGTCTTGCAAACAAGATCGACTTGAACCATCTCGAAAATCAAAATGGCAGTCATGTTGATGAGCTGGAAGCGTGAGAATGAACTAGCTCCTCCAATATTTACGTGTTCTGGCAATTTGTGATCGTAGAAGCTTAATTTTAATTCTAATGGACAGTTAAGTTACGGTGAGTACCTAAATGATTATTATGACCAGTGATTGCGTTGAAGATTATTTACAAATTCGTCATTGTTTTCATTTGCCTTCAATGTTGATTTCTTTAATTGACTCTATTTATCATGTTTCAGGCACATACAGTCTTTAACAAATTGGGACATTAGGAATGTCATCATTCAACTATTTGATAAATGTGAAAAGTTTTGTGTGTGTTATGACAGTGCAGTGACTTTCGATGATATTTGAACGAACCAACTGTTGGAAAAATATAGTTTCAATTTTTAGAAGAGCGTTGTTTTTTTAAAAGACAGCAGGTTTTTGTGCACCCAGATAAAACATTTGGTAGACGTGAGCTTAAGGGTATCGAACTTCAAACACTTATCCCACCAAAACGGTGTTCACATGCAATGTAGTTTGATATTGGTGATTGTCGCACTGGCTGTTCTTGAGGTCATGCCTTATGTATTGGAATGTTATGTGTTACAATTTCTAGTGAATGCAATGATTGAAAATGGAAATAGTGTCAATAAATGTAATTAATTTTATTAAGAAACACGTTTTTGTTTGCAATTGTCTTAACTCGTATAAATGTGTTATTGAAATTGTGAATTCGCTATTTGACATCAGGAAACGGCAGACGTGCACGAATTTTGCACGGTATGAGTCTGTGTATAGTTAACGTGTGCCAAATCATTCCTTCCGATTTCAACTCTGTCACAAATTTTCTAGTTAGTAACCAAAGTTTTTTCTAAATGAAGTGTTTTCAAAAGCTATTAATTTAATAGGCAAATCTAAAAAAGATGTACTCTTGGTCTTACTTGTGGCATTGGATTTTATTTATCCAGAGAATTACATATAAAATTGAAAAAATAACTACACTGGAGGATTTAGATGTGGCTATAAAATAAGGAAATAAAAAGGTATGCATACTGTATACGGCATCCATTTTCCATACATCTACAGTATATGTTGTGTAGAGGACATTTGAATCTTTGGTAGATGCACCGTAGAGCTAGTGTTGATGCCTTGTAAATATATACTAAAGGTCTACGCTCCCACCTAAACCTCTACTGTATACCTATGGTATATGTATATCATCCATACACCCAGGCTCTACGGCTGAGTATGTGCTGTGTGGGATTTTTCTACATACACATAGAAAATAGTGTAGATAATGTAGATTATGTCGAATATTGCGTAGATTATGTAGAATATTATGTTGATTATTTTTTGTCTGTAAATGATGTTTTACGTTTAATAAAATGTAGAAAATTGCAATTAAAAAAATAAAGTGCATAAAGTATTACATTGATTAGGTGTTGTGGTGGCCTAGTGGGTAGAGAGCTGAGTGCTGTACACTGCCCTGTACATGAAGAACCTGTAAGGAACAGGCTTACATTTGAAAGATCTAAAAGGTTACTACATGTCTACCATACACTTAAACTCAGAGGTGTCAAATCTGATGAATATTAGCCATTGCAAAATAAAAACATTAGTAAACAGTAAATTCTTTTAATGGATTGAGGGAGAGTATGTAATCCCTACTTACCAGTACTTTTCATTATTATTCTACTACCAGTAGCTGATATTTAACAATATGCTCAAAAACATCTTTTATTTTGTGAATTTAGATGAGATTTTAGATAGGTAGGCCTACACCTCAAAAGGCAATCATTTGTGTTCATATAATTAGAAATGAAAACATTTAATCCTACTCAAGGAACATTAAATATGCATGGCCCTAGTGTTTCCAGCTGAACATATATCTATCCCACATAACTCAAGATAGGCATTAAAAACTAAGTAGGCCTACACTATCCTATACGACATCTCCAAATTTAGTACTATAAAACAATACTAAATGCCAACTTGTCAAAGATGAGACTTAACACGACAAAAAATTATAATTTTATTATTTTAATCTTATAACTTAGAGACTAATCTTTTCTCCATGTGGCTTTGATGTAGTGTTATTCTTGGTATTGTGTTATGTTGCAATCATTCCGTAGAAATCCCAAAATACATCTAAATTGTAGTTTTAAAATAACAGAGCTACCTTCCTCTGTCTGAAAGAGAAATGGCCAGCAATAAAGAGTTCAGTGAGCCCTGGAACAACTGGTATTTTAATTGAAGTGAAATTATGTCCATTGCCACTAAGTGAAACATTATAGGAATTATATCACTGCACCTCTATCAAGGTCAAGAGAAAGTTACCATCAAAAAACAACTTAACTGCTCTGTTTTTGATGGTAACTTTCTCTTGACCTTGATAGAGGTGCAGTAATATAATTCCTATAATGTTTCACTTAGTGGCAATGGACATAATTTCACTTCAATTAAAATACCAGTAAATATAATCCTTAACCCAGCCTACTGCATGTATAACTAAATGCAAGTACTTGCCATAGAAAATTGAAAAAATGATATGAAGTGGTTACAAATTACTCAGGCCTACACAAATCTAGAAAATATTGCTTTGATTTGTAGATAATTTAGCATTTAGACATTTCAGTCTTGGATAATTATTGATTTCCTGGCAGGCCTAGCAATGGTAGGCTTGTAATAGGCTATTTAAGTTGAAACTGCACTAAATATAGGTTTAATTATTAAAATGTGTTGGTATAATGTTAAAATAAAATTTTCCAATAATCGTAATCACTTCTTTAGCAGTATATGTAAAATTAATTTTCTACACGTAGAATATGTAACTATTAGCAATATTCTACATTACATATTCTATGGTAGCAAATACACGCAGAATACACATTTTCTACACAGAATATTCTACTGACCCAACCCTGCTAAGTACATTACTACAATTAATTAATTTTCTGACAATGATGAAACCACATTTTGCAGTTACATGCATACACTTTCAGTGATATTGATAGTACATAGAGTATGACATCAGTATCATCATGGTCTCAAATATCAATTTAGAAGTGACTATTATTTTGTTGAGCCTGTTGTTGATACATATAATCTTTGTTTTGAATATAATGAAATATGAATAAGTACTCTACATTTCTATAATATATCCATTACAGAATCAACTTTCTGAAAAGCACATACTCAGGCTTCCTGTTGAAGGATATCGAATTGGCGATGATGAGAAGAAGGAAGAGGGACCAGAAGGTGGTGTCTTTTCAAATAATGGCACCATTAGTCCAAGTGTGCTAGTGGAAAATCCAAGTTATGTAGAGGAAGTGACAGAGCGCTTATGGCATCACCTGAAAGAAATATCAGAAGTAATCATGGAAGAAAGTCAGGTCAAGGTAAAAACATCCTTTTAAAGCAACCAGTAACTCATCTACACTTAGCTCTCAACCTAGTTGATACTTAGTTTGGAAGGTATCCGCTACCTACATCAAGTGCCAATCTTATTTTTTGTAGCCCATCAAAATCCTCTTTTTCATGCTTTTTCTCCTGAGTTATGTAACTTATCATAAAATATTTAGATATTTTTGAATACCTTCCAAATTTCATACAATTGCATACTATTGCACAATCAATATCTTGACTGCAGTTGAGTTTGAGTTGACTTGAGTTTCTTTTTGCAATATTTTTTCATATTTGATTTCACATTTTTAAAAATGTATGTGATATAACTGACTACTTAATAATGATATATTTTCTTTCAGACCACTCCAAAGCCAACATATGGAATTGAAAGTAGCTTTTTTCAAGAGCTTGATCAGCAGGCAACATTTTGTCAGCAAGCTGCTCAATGTAGTGTCAACAGGGACTCTTTGTTACAGGACATTAAAAAGTTAGTGATTTTTGTGAAAATAAAAGTGATTTGCATGCTAATATCTGATAAGTATTTAACATGTTCATACCAGGGTATTTAAATGCCTTTTAACTAGAGGTGGGACGAATCCTAAATTTTCTCAAATCCGAATCCGAATCCTAAGAGGTTCTTGAATCTCTCGAATACCTCGAATCTCTCGATCCTACATATAAAGTTGATAATAACAGAAAAGAAAAGAGTTTAGCAGCTGCATTTAATGAAAAACAAATTTAAGAATAGTTTTCAAAAATACAACACTTTATTGCAATAATACAAATAAGATTTGAATAGCTAACATAGATAAGTAATAAACATGATACACAAAATTTTTTGCATGAAATGAAAGCATGTGAAAGTTCTAGGAGGCATAGTGATGATATGTTTCCAAAAAGTTATTAAACTGATACTGAATTGCATGTTTAAAAACGATATCTTTTTTCCAATATTGTCGCGTCTTCAAGACTCATTCACAGCGATAGACGAGCTGCTTGCAGGAGACAATTCCTCGTGTGTTAAACATTATATTCATTGTATGCAGGGGGACACGGGGAAATATATTAACTAGATTACATATGGTTGGGCCAAGATAAGGAACAGTGTGAAAAAATTATAGTTGTAAATATTAGAGAATATCAGGAATTAGTTTACAGGTGTATGAGGAAAGATTCAGAAAAGCAAGCAGTATGGTGCAGAAGACACAATTGGGTGTTGGCACAAACTATGGAGGAAATTGAGGAATGATGGAAATAGAAAGATTTAAACACAGCAAGGCGAAATAAAATTAAAGGAAACAAGCAATAGACTTAGGAGGGGTATGAAAAGTGTGAGAGAAAAGTGGCAAAAAGGTCAATGTAAATAGGTTGAGAGGTTCCAGAGAGAGGGAGAAATAGGCACCCTGTACTCAAAGGTTAGAAGGTTATCCAGCAGCAAGAAGTGGAATGCGATATTGTGCATTAGTGTTAAATCAGGAGAGCTGCTGATAGAACTTACAAGAGATTCAGCGTAGGGGTAAGAACTGCATGGCACTAATGATAGGCAAGGGAACTTGGGAATAGAAGAGAAGGATATAGATAAGGATGAACTGGGACCAGGACTCCAGCCATGCTAGTAAGTTAGGGTAAACATTATGAGAAAAGAAGGTGTTAGAGACTATAATGTTATCCTATCAAAGCTACTTAAGAATCGAGGTTGAGAAGAACATGATAATTTTACTGGTTTGTTCGCAGGATGTATGAGGATGAAGTTTGGCTGGAGGATTTTTTAAAATCTGTATTAATATCAAACCAAAAAAGAAAGAGAAGGCCGCAAATGCTGAATAGCATACACTTCTTAGATTAAAAAAAAATTTCTTCACCTATGCGATAGCATCAGCCGATCCGCGAGTTATGCAACCCGGACAACAATCGCGACAAAAATTACGTACGTGTACTGTAATTTCTTGCGGCATTACAATTCCACAGATGCCTGAGGTCACGATAACTGGTGGTACATCTGAGAAAATTTTACTTATCTTTCATAGTGGTAACTTACTGCACGAGTTTTTACTTTGTCTTTCACAGAGCGTTGAGTCCATCCACCAGTTATGCAACCAGGACGACAATCACGGCAAAATCGTCTCGTAAAACGCAAATGGCGCAATTATTTGGGGTTATATGAAAATTATTAGGACTTGAAGGAAAAGTCGTTAATGGCGGGAAAACGTTATTTGCGGGTACGTTAAAGCGAATTTTAACCTTATTTGTAATGAACGTTTTTATCGTTCGAAACTAATCTGTTCTAAGTTATTACATAAAGAATTCGGTGTTTATTTATATTTTAGGATTCGAAAGATTCGAATGATGAAAATAGCACAAAGGTTCGGGTATTCGAATCTCGAATCTTTTTCAAGATTCGAAGTATTCGAGGATTCGAATGTCCCATCTCTACTTTTAACCCTCCAATACAGTGGATTTTTAAACCTCACTGTTTGAAAATGCATTGCATCAGTAAAAATGCTTTAACTTATTTAAAAATGAAAATGTTTTAATACTATTTGGAAAATGACATTCACAGAAAGTCTCAGTATTTCCTCTTTGTGTGATTTTCCATAAAACATTTTCCCTTGAAGTGGAACACCATAAGTGTTGCACTCATACCTTGTCTCCTTCATAACTTTTCTGTAAGCACACACTTTGCATCTTCGGATGTGGTATTTCCTCTTCCCCTTTCCCACAATAGGGATAAGATAATGTTTATGAAGGTCTCTCGAGAGATGATGTGGTTGATCTCTTGAAGGAGCACACTCCATCGGCTTATTATCTCTGCCCTCGTCCGAGGATGGCTCATCTGGCTCCTCTCTACTTGCTGCCCACTCTTTGGTGGTCTGGAGCAGAAAGCCTTTGAATCAAATGGTATTGGATTAATGTAGTGTTTTATAAACTCTAAAGACATTAAAAAGAGCATAGTTTATTAGCCACTTTCTATGACCATTTCATTGTTTTTCTCATGATTGTATAATATAATGAATACATATCCGCCCTGTCTACGCCTTTCATATACACATTGTATTTCAAAATGCAGTAAGGTTTTTTGATCGGAAGTCCTTTCGGAAACCTTTCAGCTTTGTATTACCCATCTTAGCGTTGTGAATAGTACTAATCATCCTCACCTCTCTTTTGCCTTACCACACTACAAGTAACACTTCACCTTTGTGAGAAAATATGCACTGTCCTCTTTTCAATGTTTTTGCCTCACTCTTCAATGTGGCAGGGAGCCCTCTATTTGGTCTGATGGTTCCACAAACTCTAATTTTATTATCTAAGAGCAGTTCTGCTATTTTTACACTGTTGTAATAATTATCTTGATATACATGATGCCAAAGATTGAGTGAGGCTTCAAAAGAGAAAGGATGGTTTGTTCTAATTTTTTCTCTTGGCTGATTATATTTCTAAATTACTAATGTAGCCAGAATCACTTTCACAAACCATATGAACAAGTAAGCCATACTCTATGATTTTGGCTGGATTATTGGTCTTAATTTTTTAATCTTCCTCTCCATGGAATCATTGCTTCATCAAGAGGTAGCTCCTGCATTGGTTTATATACATTTTGAAAATTTTCGACAAAGTATTCCAAGATGGGTCTTATTTTGTATAGTCTGTCCATTGTGTCCAAAATTTTCTCATAATTTCTGAAGTGCCACGCTTTCCAAATCTGTTTCTCTTCAGTAATTCTCTAATATGTTCATTGCGATAAAAGGATCTGTGCTCCAATAGTCCTTCGGTGAATCTTTCCTCACTTGCCCCACGTGAATCAAAATAGCAGAGAATTTTTTCATTTCAGTAATAGTTATGTCAGATCCCTTTCTTGTTTTTGGTGATTCTTTGTATTTATGTTGGTTTTGACAGTAATACAGATTTGACTGAAAACACATCATTTCATACAAGTCTTTGGCAACAAACAGTGAGACTACATTAAGGATAGTGGTAGAATTTTCTGGTACACATTTTACTCCAGGTTGGCCCAAAAATAGGGTAGTTTCCTATTATTTTTTTATTGTCTTGATCGAAAGTTTATAACCTCTGGAGTACGTGTTTTAAGCCGTTCGATTTTTAAATGACGTTAAGTATTTTTCCTCATTAATTAAAAAGTGAAAAAAATCAATGGCGCGAAAACGCGACGGCAAACTATTGCATGCCGGTTAATCCTACGTGTGACGTCAAACTATTTCCTCTACCTGCCACCAGGTGGTGCTGCGGGCGCTTCCAAATAGACGCCTCACTCCGTTAAAGCTTATGAACAAGTATTGGAGGCATATTTATTCCGTTAATTAATTATAATTAACTTTTATTTATTTATTTAACATTACTTATGCAGTTGATTCATTTAAAATCAGTTAGTATTCCTTTCACAAGCATATCATGTAGTTCGCCTATCGCCGCACGACCTTCACGCCATGCTTCGTCGTAGCAGAAGACACGGCGAGCAGGACGTCCTTGAGCCTATAAAATGACTAATAATACCATGTTTAACTGAGAATTCTTTTCCAACATTGATAGTTTTTACAGGTTAATACTAATAAATATTCACTAGAGCTAAGGGGCCCTGAAATACAACGGTAAGTTCAGGAGACGAATTTTCCTATGCTTCGCAACGTAAACTACATACCTGTTACGTCAGCATGAAGGCAGCGCACCCCGCCATTTCAGAGCCTTTTCAAATGACCTTAAAATTAACATTTAATTCTCTAGTAAACTGGGATTTCTCAATACAAACTTTTTGCGTAAATTAAATACATTTATGGCAGGGCACAAATCGCAATTAATGAAGTCTGTTTTCTTTGATGAAGGAAACTACCCTATTGCTCTAAATACCTCTTATAATCTATTTTTTCCCATTTAGTAGAGATTCCTGGTTAAGTCTTGTCTTCATTTGCGCTCTTTTTGGAGTCAGTTTCACTTATCAAGAGAGGAGTGGATTTTCTATTACTGACGGAATGACAATATCGGAATCACTTCCACTCTCATCACTATCTTCATTATACTGTAATGGCACATCTGATAAATCATCGGTGTACAGATCTAAATTATTTTCTTTCTCGCGCAAAGCACTGTCTTTCCTATGCGATGTTATTGCATTGATTATTTCAATAAATACAGTTGAGTAAACCCTCTCGCAAGACAAACCTGACACCAAAATCACAATTCACTGGGACTCAATGAAACGAACTGCTCAAGACACATTGAGAGAAGGGACTAACCACAGCCATAAAAGAACAATGAGTTATTCATTATTGGCTCCCTCATACTTTTCATAATGAATGTTTACGTTGATGGAGCAGAGCTGAGAGTGCATTCCATCTGCTGTGAGAGGAACTTGAATGCAAGGCAATGCAGATATGGTCCTCATGGTGATTGAGCTCTGGCTAAGCCTCTGGCTAAGCTAGGCCCATGTGGAGAAACATTCCGTAAGCAATGAGGCAAGGAGGTGGGGTGGCCAAGGATGCTGTGAAAGAAATATAACCTCCCAAAAGAAGAGGGAAGATGAATAAGTTTCAAGTGTATGAAATTGAAGTTACGCGCCATCACAAAACACTGCACTGAGATTTAAATAGTTGAGAGAGTTACTGAGAGTTAAATGGCTAAAATTAACAAAATTACTTCGGGTTATTGAACATTACGTTACAATTATTCATAATTAATAACAGAAGGCAAATGAAAAATATTCACCATATACATAAATAACACAATTTAAAACTTTACCATGATGTGCCTAAATGACGAGAATCCTCATCATCCATCCACAATATGTAGATGGGATTTAAATGACGAGAATTCTCACCATCTGTATGCAATGTGTTAATATGACATCTATATTAAGAAATAGCATTTCCTTGCTCAGCAAAAGAGGACTAGAACCTTTGTCTGTTCGGTGTTTTGCTTAGTTCCAGAATGTAATTACTAACATATTAGTATTTGTACTAAGTTCTAAAATCTTCTGCTTTGGCTTCTTATAAGGAAAAGCAGAAGATTTTAGAACTTAGAACTTTATTGGAACAGAATTAATTTCATTCATTGCTGATGATGGCTAGAAACATAAATGAGTGAAAACTTTTTTTTAGCTTCATACTAATTTTTAATGTGTGAGCATGTTTACATATTGGGCAATCCTAATGAAAACATTTGAATAGTCAAGGAAACCTCAGATGAACTCAATTAGGTTTAAAGATCAAATTCAAAACCCAAATAATGTTTTCAAGAGCATCTGCATGATGCTGAAACCTCAGAAAGTGAAGATCAAGACCATCAAAGATTGAGGGCAGGCATTAAGCATCTCTACTACAGTTAAATACTTAAGAGGAAATCTAGCAAATGAGAACAGAGTGAAGACACCTTCAGGACTCATATTATAATGACTTTGAGTTTGCAAATTATGAAATCAATCGTTGACAAGCTCAGTTTGTGGAACAATTTCATTTTGAAAATTATGTCTTCAAAAAGATTTTCACATGGTTATTATTTGGTTATTTGATGCTCTTGAGCCCTTGCTGAAAAGTAGGCATCTATTAGGAGTAAATGTTCACACACAAGTGAATGGGATGAATCACAATAGAGAGTTGTAGTACTACAAAATTCCTTCATCATTTTTATCTTTTGTTAAAAAAGCACAATAGGTAATAGAGGTTTGTGCATATTGCCAAAAGAATATATAGCGTTTCTAAAGAAAAATTTCCTTGCACATTATCTCCACCATTATTAGAGATTCTGCATTTTTTCTGTAAACCATGCCATAATGAAGAACCTTCAAATTTGCCAGAGGCATTTACGAAGAGATATTGTGGGCAACTGAAATTAAGGACAAAAGCAATGGCCAAGTAGTGGCCACTCAGGGAATTCCTTTAAGAGGCACTAATTCATCACAATTGCCTTTTGGAATGGAAGAGCCAGATTTAGATGTTCACTCTGAAGATCACTGCATTGATAATGATTTTTAAAAAATGATGGTGGACTGTAGGTTTCGGATTCCCAGAAAAGTGGATGTGCACAGCATTCAATTAATGATCCCATTCCTAAATTGAAAGGACGCTTATGTACCTTGGGAGAAACTGAGAGAATTTGGAAGGAGGAAAAAGTGTTGAGGAATTGCAGAAAGAGGTTAAGATAAGATTTCTGAGAGACATGCTCAAAGGTTGTAATATATTTTGAGAAAGAGGTGTAAGAAGGTAAAGGGTTTGGTAAAATATTTCAAAGCAACATGAAAGTAAAGGCTGCTATTGAGGCAGAAGGACATTTCCTGCTGAAGGCAGAAGAAACTGTCTTAGAAACTGAGAAACACCAACTTGTATTTTCATCACTTATCGCCTGTTTATTTTTACTTTCCAAATTGAATATTTGTGCCAGAAAATGAGACAAAGAACTTGATTGGCTCTGCATTGTTATTGTGAGTTGCCTGAAAATTATCAAACTTATATAGTGTAAATATTTGACACTTCAGAACAATCAACAAAATTGATGACCGATTGTTAGTGACCATGAGTGTTGACAAAAATGGTTGTTATCAATGAAATTAGGTGACAAAAGTTACTGACTAGCCACTCAGATGTTTATTTTTACCAAATAAGGTTAAAACTTGACTCTAATGGTTAATTGGGAGTTACCTACAGTGTGAAGTGTATCAGGCAATATAGTATATTGTTTTTCAGAAATAAGTTGTTTGAGTAGTTTACATTCTTACATATGAATGATGAATGCATATGTTATATTTTTATATTTGTGTCACACATTTTTTTATTAGATTTAATTATAAGTTCCTCATCGTTATCTCTGAGCCAGACCAATTTTCCTTTTATCGTTCTTAAAGTTTTTTTTATAATTGCAGCTACGTGACTGGGGATAGCAGCTCTCCAATGATAGTACATGGTCCAACTGGTTGTGGAAAGACAACTTTACTGGCAAGAACAGCCCAGTCCTGTCTTACATGGTGCCCTGATGCATTTGTCTTAGCACGCTTTGTGGGTGCAACTGCAGAATCACTCATGATTGAGCAGATACTCCGTAGTCTTATACAACAGTGTGCCATCATTACTCATGGTCAACCCTGCCATATTATTCATGTAAGCATCAAGTGAGTGTATTCCTATTCATAGAAACAGGCTATGTGCTGGTAAATGACAGCTGAAGTGTGAATTCGGTCGTGAAGCATACTGGTCATTATTATTGTAACACATGATTTGAATGGAATTTTCACTTAAGGCCTTGTAATGGGTTTTTGATTCTAATACAATCATCATAATGATTCAGTAAAGTTTTCAAATCATATCTGTTAACATTATAATTCAATAGTCATACTTACCTAGTACAGATCCCATGTACTTGCAGCATATTCTAAATGAGACAGGAAAAGAAATAGTTAGCATTTTTACCTTCCTTTATCATTACATTTACCAAATGTTATCATTATGAATTTTAATAAATGGTGTGCAAGGTGGTTATTTCCTGAATATATTTGTCATGTAATAACTCTTCAGTGATAGTTACTCCAGGGTATTTTCTTGATAATATATGGCTAAGACATTATAGTGTACAGCCAATGTAAAGAATAAAATACTAAAAATCATGGGCTGGCAATTGTAACTCTAATGCTGTTCTTTCAAGGCTGCACAGTGAATATTAATTTAGCGTTAAGAATAAGTTGTCAATTTATGATTACATTCATTGCTTAGCAGGCATGGTCAACTATGAAAAATAAGTTAATGTAGTCGTTAATTTGCGCGGCAACTTCCATAAAAAATTGAAGGTGAATAAGTATAGTCATACTCCAGAGGACTCTTTGATCAGTGGAATCAGTTCAGGTTACTTTAAGATTTATGAAAGCAGGTGCTGATGACTCATTTAAATAGACAATGCAAAAGTGTGTTATGCAGGGCTATTCTGTAAGGGATTACGCAGCACTATCATGACGTAGGGCAATATCTTGGAGAGATCGATGCAATATAATGCTACCCTGATTCTGTAAGGAAAATAGTGGCCCCAAGAGAGGATGGCTAAAGAGCACTGATAACAATGCCAGCCTTCTGCTTGCGCTAGCCCAGATTGCAATCCCTTTAATGACGGTACTGAACTTAGAAACCATACCGCTATTTATTTTACTGTAACCATGAACCTACAAATATTGTACGTGAATTCATAATTCATATGCAACTTAGGAGGAAATAACAGGAGGCTAACCCAACCCAAGCTCGCTTCCCTGAACAGAAACACGTTTCATTAAAAATTTAAGCGGGATGCATTGTACTGGCTGTCATCTAAATATCAACCCAGACTTATCGATCGTTCGAGGTCAAGTGAGATCATTACCCTATCAATCCCTCACGTACGTAGGCTAAGCCAACCCAAGCTCGCTTCTCGTCTCATGAAAAATTTAAGCGGGGTGCATTTTATGTGTTGATTGCATCGACGGGGGGAGGGGGGCGAAGATTTCTCCACTTCTGTCAGTGCACGCTATTGATTTTCGAGCACCCGACGGAGTCATTAAAAATTTTAATGGGATGCCTGGGTTGACCTTGTTCTCTTGCGGTGGAATAGAGAAAATCAAAAGTAGTAAGCAGAACTCGATAACATCTAATTGCTACTGTTTACAGTAAAATCTTGCAAATTAAGATGTAATATACGTTTTGCACTGAAATTGTCTCCTCTTTCACATGGGGTTGTTTATTTTGTCCTAATGTTGATATTAGCAGAGATACATGCCCTTTTTCGGTGATATGATGCCATTAACCTTGGGTTCTTGATGTCAGCCAGATCGATACATCTGAGTTCGCACCTAGAGAGAAAAGTAGGATACAAAAGATAATTAGAAGCATGTTTTCCAGTTGGGTTGATCTTTAGACAACAGCCAGTACAATGCATAGAATTTTGTTTCTTTTTCTCTGTTTGTTTCTTTTCCATGTATTAAAAGTCATTCATAGGTATTATTTTTGCAAAATGAACAGGTATGAAATGTGAAACAGGAAACTATGTAATAGGCCATTAAATGACATGGTCACATCCAAACTTTAAGTTATAGCAGCTGATTAGCAGTTCAGGCTGTTAAGCTCTATCTAGGGGCTATTTTTCTTAGGAATTTATTATATCAGCTTGCTTTAGCAGGCACTCTCCTTCAAGGCACAGGAGCTCCCTTTTTAAATCCTTTCTTTCCATCCTGTATACTTCTTGGCACTTCTGCCATTTGTTACATATACTATCAAGAAAACAAAACCAGATTCTAACACACTTATTTCAAGCAGTAAACAGGCATCAGTCTGCTAAATTTAAAAATATTCCCTATTCAGCATTTAATTACTAACATTTCAATGGCTATCTTTTCAAATACGATACTTTTAACTTCGTAAACAAGTAAACTTTGCATGATGATGGTTTCAATGTATTTGTTCTTTGAAACTTTTGTAAACTGTCAAAATTGATACAAAAGACCAATCAAAGTACAAAATTGAGCACCACTAAAACTCATGATTGAACAGCATTAACAACTAACCAAATTCTGTCATCAGCTATACAGCTCTTTCACTTCATGATATTCAACTGATTCAACTTTGCCCCAGTCGCAAACAATATTTTGCGTATTTATTTTTGAAAGTCATTTGCATATCAATTATTGAGGCTTTGTTGAGGTATTAAGAAATTTTTGAGGTATAAGTCAATATTTCCTACCCACTAATACCAATTTTATTAGCATTGTTTCTTATTACTGCCTCCTATTGGCCACATTGAATCTGCCCTAATGCTTTTCTCATACTGTCAAGAGATAGAGCCACAGTGTTACCTATATTGCATCCTCGGATTTGGTTTAATATAAGCATGGCAGTATCTGCAGAATCGGAAAAGTCATTATTTCCAAAGGGAAAGAACATGTAATATAGTGCCCTCAAGTTAGAGAATAGCCCTTATGGTCTCAGATACTGAACTATTGGGGTTTTGCCTCACAGTCAAACAAGATTAGAGAAGGAGGGTGGAAATGCCAGTGTATGATTTTTTTAGGATGAGTAGCAATATGGAAGTGGAGGTATCGAGGAGTAGCAAATTCATGAGTCATCTCCAGACACTAAAGTGTCTGACAATATATCAGCTATGCTAAACAAATGCATGATAATAGTTATCATAAATGATAATAAGGGTCCTTATTCAGGAGGAACTTAATGAAATGCCTAAAACATTATGATATTTTGAAATGATGTGATGAAAACATTTTGATGTCTCAGCTTCCAAAACTATCAATTGTTGCAAAAGATTGGAATTTGTTGAACTGTAACACCAAAAATGACACATTCTCTAGGCAATGAAGTGGCCATCAGGGTATAAACAGTGACAATGTTGGCAAATCGGATTCAGAGCAACACTGCAAATACATCTTTGTTTTCTGCCATTCAAAGAGATGAATTCAGTTATGAACACACCTGTATATGTGTGCTTACACATAGCAGTCAACTACTACGACCAAGGGTTGACTGCTAATCTTGACTCATATAGGTGAACACCAAGCAGGTTTGATAAACACCCATCGCAATGCAAGTTCAGGTCAACAGTGGACATCTGGAATACTTTCAGTCCACAGTCAAGCTAGCAGCAAAGTAGAAGCTTCAAAATCAATTTTTTTTTCCATTATGAAGTTCCTAAAAATGGGGTTGTCATAGAATCGGGTTCATCTTAGATTTGTGCAAGTACATTTGTAAATTACCTCTACTGTGGAAGATCATATTAGAGGAGCATAGCCTGTGATCATCCAATTTTTGAGCTGAGAATTAGATGATAATGTTCTCCTGTCAATAATCAATGAAATGAAATAAAACAATAATATTTATATTGAAATTTTCACAAAAGTACCTATTTCTCAAAAGTGATCTCTTTAAAAATTACAGAATCTCAGCACCTACGCCAAGAGTCTCAAAAAAATCCTTTCAGATGCATCAGCAGCTCAAAAAAAGCTTATCTTAATCATTGATGGCATTGACCAGGTATGTATGTGTATGAAAAGCACCACAATCTTTCTATTGCATTTTATCTTCAAGTATTTGATTTCATCATGTACTAATAAAGATGCTCTCTACAAAAAAAGGTGAAAAGATTAGACCAAGATTTTTCTATTTCCTGGATACCTTTGGAATTACCAGATCACGTTAAATTAATTTTGTCTGTAGATGAGAAAGGTAGATGGTATGAAGATCTGAAGTTGAAGCTGGATGAAGTATCACCAAGAGTTGAGGTTTGTTTTTCTGTCTTTATTCCTAATTTTAATTTGAAAGTGGCAATTATCATCATCATTAATTACAATTATATATTGCAGCAGCCTAGCTAAAAAATGAAAGTTCACTGGCATAAAAATTTATTATGAAAATTTTTACTTCATCATGCCCATAAACTTAAAATTCCCCCAGAAGTCATCCATTATTTTATAAAATAACTTCTCCTTATCTAATGAATTTACCATTCACCATCTATTGATCAGAAAAAATTGTGTTGAAGTTCTTTTTTTGCTGAAAATTTAGCAGGTGTATGATAGATTAGGTTATTATTTTTGCTAAAATCAATGATGTAATTGCTAAAATTTATGTATTAAATAGCTAAAATAACAACTGTTGTGACAAGGAATGAATACTTTAGCAGTTATCAAATAGCAGTAAAGTATTGTGAGTTAATTTGTTTGTTACTACATATATGATAATTATGTTAACATAGATTAATCCAGCATTGATATAAAACCAGATTATTATGACTTATGATGCAAGGTTTAATACATGTGATTAATTGATAGCAAACTTAAAGTAATATTTTTTGTTCTGGCTCTTTGTTTTTGGTCTAACAATAGGGTAGTTTCCTTCATCAACAAAACCAAATTTCATTGATTGTCATTCATGTCCCACCGTAAATGTATTTATTATACACAAATAATTTGGATTAATAGATCTCCCATTACAAGAAAATTAAATGTTCATTTTAAATTCACTTAAAAATCCCAAAAATGATGGGACTGTGGCAGCCTTGTTGATGACGTAAAAGGTACATAGTCTACATTGTGAGGCATAGTGAATATTCATAGCCTGGACTTAAATTGTAATTCAGAGTCCCTAACCTCTGGTAAGCATCTATTAATAATCACCTATGAAAATCTCCTAAGCTCAGAAAGTCTCCTCCTTTGAGCATAGTATTAATAATCCTTTCAGAACATCCTATGCTCCCCGCTAGTAAGAGTCTTAAATAAATAAAAATACCTAAATAATGGTGAATGAAGTTAATAAATGTCCTCAGATACTGGTTAATATGCTTTCGTGGAGTGCATCATCTAAAGCAAGGCTTTGAACACCATCTAGCAGGGAGAGGAACGAGTGTATAAACACTTTGACATCACCTATAGAATTAACTGGCATGTAATGGTCTACCATCGCATTTTCGTGCCAATGAAAATTTTCACTTTTTCATTATTAAGGAAAGTAATAAGGTCATTTTTAAAATGAATGGCTTCAAATAAATACCTGCAGAGGTTATAAACTAGATTTATGTAAAGACATTTAAAAAAAGGAAATTAATACCCTATTCTTGTAATATTTTCAATGTGGTTGAAATTTTCCCTGTCCTTGCTTATGATGGACTGTTTAAAATATTTATAAATAAAAAATATACCAATATACTTATGTGAAGGAAAATATAAATTAAAAAAAAAATATTTCATATAAATGCAAAAATATACAATTACATGTAAGTCATCCATCACAGCTGATTGAAAAGGGATTCAACCCACATCACAGATATGTATTTTAAACCTGCAGTCAATTTAAACATATATGCCAATGCAAGTTTCTCCCTTTTTAATTGTTTAAATTTAAGCCTCGAAGTTAACTAATATCCATTTGCTCTTATGACAAAGATGGTTCCCTTACCAACCATAGCTGTCATACATTAGCATAGATGTGTTGTAACTAGAGATGGGTAAATTACCATATTTTTCAATTGAGGTAAATTACCATGGTAAAATACGGTTATTTTCGAAAATTACCGATAATTTTCCGCTAATTTTAAGTTTTGAGCTGCAAATCCTTATCAGAGGACTCCAAAAGAAATCAAATAGCATTGAGATATAAATGCCGACGTTTATATCAAACATATCATGACGTTTATCAATAATAATTCATTAAAAAATTAAAGCAAAGTATAGGCAGCGACACGCAATTTGCCTCTCTTTTGTCACACTATGAGAAATTTTCGTTCCAAAGACATACCTCTGCGCAATGTGCATGTTATTTACTCTGAATTAATTTGAATTAATCATGGACACAATGTAAAAAAATCGTTTTAGCTTCTTAATTTATAATATTACCAATTCCAATGGTTTCTTCATGAGGAAGAAATTTTCTGATAAAGAACTTTTCTGGAAATTACCGTTCATAACGGTAATTTCAGGGTTGTTGGTAATTTACGAAAAATACCGCGGTAATTTACCAAGTTGCCCATCTCTAGTTGTAACTGCTTCCAAATCATCATTGGAAACTTGAAGCACATATACTCTGATAATATAAATATGCAACCAATTCAATATGGTTTTATCAAATGTGATTGGTCATCATCCAGGTATTGCCACTTAAAAAGGAGGAAGCTCAGACAATACTAATGGCATCAGTCATGCAATACAACCACATTCTCAATAATCACCTTCAAGACTGTGTTCGCTCATCTGTACAAGAATGTACTTTGCCATTGTATGTTAAGGTAAGAAAATTATTGATCCATTTGTGGATATACGGTCTCATTTTCTTATGCGATTTCCAAATCTCAAAATTTAATTATTCCCATGATAAAATTATTCTTTCTTACAGATGCTTGCTTGGCAAACATCATGGTGGTCTGACAAAGATCATGAAATAGTGCCAAGAGGAAACATTAAGGACCAAATTAACAGTTTCTTAGATGAATTGGAGTTATTTTTAGGGAAAGTCAGAGTAAGTTTTAATGTCGTTTTGCATTAAACATGACAATTGATGGGAATATTTTCATGTAATTTTAAAATTTCAATTCATAAATAAGAAACATTGTGTCATCTTACTTTGATATAATACTTTGTCATACAGAAAAAAAGGAGTGGCATCTGTTTATTCAAATTTCCTGGCCAATTGTAAAGTAATTTGAAGTAATTGTTGACATTTTTTATAATGTAGCCAACACTCCTTTAAGATAATTAAGGTTATACATAACTTGAATGTTGCAGTTATGTCGTTGAATATAATTAGGATGTTGACACATTTAAAAGTATTTGACCAACAACCGCATTCAAATCTATACTTACGAGCCATTCATTTTAGTTTAGATTTAGGAAATTTGATTAAATTTTTGATTTCTGGAGTAAAAATTGAAAGAGGCACATTCTGCTTTTTTCTCTTCTGGCACCCTACATAAGAATTTATGAGTATAACATTAATTATTATCATGCATGTGAGCGTTTGTGAATACTTATGTTATTCTTACTTATTGAATGTTTGTTTGTTTGTGAATACTTAGACTATTCTGACTTATTCTTACTTACATACTTATTAAATAGTTCTCAAGAGTCACAGCACATTCATTCTTAAAGTTTTTGATATTTACCTTGCCATAACAAAGGTCTTTGAGCATAAATATTTATTGTAGACTTTCCTGAGGTACAATAGAAGCCCATTTTAGTGAGTACGGCATATAGCGAGAATCTCGCAATAATGGGTGATTGTCAATGTACCATCAAAAGGCCCATGATTAACATGTATTAGAAAACAGATATAGCAAGGCCAAGAAGCTCCTGCCACGGTATACGCTCGGTATTACGAGCGATGTTTCTTGAGGGCGATGCACTGCAAAGTAGGTACAAATTAACACATGGTATTTATTTTTAGTGGCATTATTAGTAAACAACAACTTAGAATACAAGATTTGTGCCATCTCTACATTATTTAAAGTTCAATCAAGTCCAGGCAGTGACGATTAATGGCCCACCATGGCGTTCCTTGGGCATGCTCACACTTTTCAGTTGTTCTTTTGTTAATCCAAGTTCAAATAGGAGCGGAATGGGCGGAAGATAGACAAGCGGAAAAGCATCTAGCCAATCACACGACAGTAGAGAGCTGTGGTGTGGGTAAGGGGCAGAGTTCAGCCTGCCTGTCTTCGCCCTTCCACCTAGGCCCGCTGAAAGTACTGAGCTGTTAATGTGACGAATGTGTATGTGTGATACTAAAGGCCCGACGTTTGTTTTGTTATGCTTCTTATTCTCGCGACAAAGTCGTCAAAGTTTTCCGTAGCCAAAGAATTATTTATTTGATTATAATTTTATGGTCCATATATCCTGGTCTCAATTATTTTTTCATTATAATGGGAATAATTATGTTTTCTGGTACATTTGTTAATTTGTGCATGTTTTTCAATGTTTTCGTATATGTTGCCAGGGCCGATGCTATGTGAATAATTAAAATTTATCCCATTCACAAGTTTTTATTTTATTTTATGATTCCTGAATTCACGGATATATACAATTTTGAGTGAATGCATCGATAATTCACACCAATAGTATTTTACGGGAGTTACCTCCAGTTGCTCTAGATCCTCCAGATGACAGCACAAGTACGACACACGATGTTCAGCGAACTGACAGAGGTATTTGCTTGCATAAATGAATACTCACTGCAGCTAATTTTTGAGAGGTAACTGAATGCAAATATTAGGAATGGCTAGGAATAGGTAATTATGCAAGAAATATTTTTGACCGCCAAAAAATGCCATATTTCAATGAATCTTTACAATTTTCCTAACCAATGGACGTACCAGATAACACTCGAAGACTTAAGCAAAGCGTAAATTACTGTTTTTGAAGATTTAATTTGTAAAATGATCAATGAATATGCAATTGTGCACGATTGTGGCTCTTCTACCTGTTTCTAATAGCATGGTAACAAAAGAAAAATGGAAAGTAAGAACAACTGAGGGAATTGAGAGGCTTAATCCAGAACCTTCGGAAATAACGAGCACTTGCTACAGTGAGTGATTTTCTAGCCATTGTGAACACTCGTTATACCAATCTTCCTCTGTAGTTAAAACAATACAATGACCTGTTTGCATTCTGTAAGAGATAGAGAGGTGTACATGATTAATAAGTTGATGTTTGTTTCAGGTACAACATGCCTTTGCTTTGATGTCAGCATCAAGGTTTGGATTAACTGATTCTGAAATGCTTGACCTCTTAGCACATGATAAGTCATTCCACAGTGAGGCTACATATGGTAGGTATATAATGTTTTTGTTACATATTTAATAGTAAGTACAAGAAATAGTTCAGAAAATATCTCATGCTGGGTGCTTTCAATGTGATTTTATTCATTTGGGCTTTGCATGGTTCAAAATCAGTTCACTTCATTACATAAACGGTAAATGCTGTTCAACCGAAATGTTGGTTTTTGATAGGTGAGGGTAAAGCTCACCCCGTACTAAGGCATTGGTATGTATAATTCACACATGCATTCATGGTACGGGGACAGTTCCATTCCCTGGGCCACCTGCAATTTTCTAATATGTTCTCACATGCAGAAAATCGATTCACGAGGATTTTAGGGGGGGGTGTCCAGAAAGGCATTTGGACCCAGGACGGTAGCTCATCGCTTTACCCACTAGGCTATCACGACCCCCACGTAAACAGTATCCACCAAAATTGTTTTATTCTTAGTCCCTTCAGGTGTAGGATGAAAGTTATTAACCCTCTTAGTGCCATGGGCCGATATATCGGCTCTAGGAGCAAATGTTTAAACTATTTTTGTTGCAATAATTACATATATCCTTTATGCAATTCATCAGAATACCATTAACAGCAATTAATCCATATGTAGTTAAATAAAAAACATTACATTCATATCTAAAAAGTAACTTCATATTGTTTATATTTTTCACAAGGAGTTACAAAACTCTCAAATTCATGCAGGCACTTTTCACTAGTACCACCAAAATTCGGTGGGACTAAGAGGGTTAATAGCTATGTATTACTTTCTCATGAGGTCCCTTATTAATAAATATATCTTACCTTTTGTGAGGTCAACTTTTGTGATAGCAATGCAGCAGTGCTGAATTATGATAATCTAAGAAAAATAGGTTCAGAGCATATTTTATATTATCTATCAATTTGGTTTTGCATTCGAATATGGATGATGCAACTTGACGTCCTACCCTACCCAAACTCTCACATTTTCATGGTTTAACATCTCCAAGAGAAATCGCAGTGTTTGGGGAACAGGTATTCCTTGTGCCCTACAGTTGGGTGAATTTTGTCTGCCATTTCATATTTAATCAGGTCAACATGTATGCATGTAACTCAGAAGTAATGGTGAATCTGTCTAGTTGCAATATTCAGTTAAAACATGCTGGCATGACAATGCAAAAGTCACTGGTTTCAATCCTTCCTCTAGCAGTTTGTCTTCACCATAGGATCATGCCATAGATTATGTGGTTGGATTTGATATTTATAGTGAAAGCTCCAAAAATACAAGTATATCGCTAATGTGTAGTACATCTTTATCTGTAAGTGGAAAAAATTTTTATTGAAAAATACAAATTCACTAATGGATTGAAATGCTGCATAACTATGGTTGATACTTATGGGCTCATTGTTATGGACTATTCCCAAAATGACAAGGATAATGTTAGTTAGACATAGAACCAATAGTTGGATCCCATTTGGCAGAATTTACATGTAGCTGAATGTGTAACCACTTCCTTAACCTTTTAAGAGTCGCATTTTTTTTTTTTTTTGGCCAAAAATAATTGTGTCTTTCATTGGCCAATTACGCAGGAACCTTAACATTAAATTCAAAGAGTATGCAGCCTACTTTAGACTGGGCCACTTCCAACAATCATCAGTAGCCCAACATATGCATTCTGAAGCACATTGCATCACTGTTGAAAATGTGAAACTGTTGAAACATGTCCCAGACCATTTATTAGACACATGCATAAGTATATACAGAAGAGTTGCAGCAACACCATGAATACCGATCAAGGGCCAATTTCCTCCTGTTTAATTTCTCTTTGTGCACAAAGTAACCGAGTGTCCCCCTTCCCTCACCTAATCCCCCCACACCTCTATTATTGGCCTCCTGATCACCCCACCAATCATAACATAAAACCCCCTCCTTCTACTTTCCCCTCTTGACTCTGCATATTTCCCATTCCTCTCCCAGATTGACATTCTCCATTGACAGGGAATGCTTGGCAGGCGGAACACCCAGTGTCAATTTTTGACGTTGGCATCCTTTCCTCATCCTTACTCCTTTCCCTTGTGTGTGATGGGTCACTGGTGAAGGAGATTCCTCGTAAACCCTGATTGTGTGTGTAAATGTGATTCATGAGAGTGACTGTACTCTGTGAATGTATAAACCCGAGTGCATGATTAAGGAAAAAGTCCCTGAACCCTACATGTATGTGTATGTGTGAATGAGAATCACGGGGGTATCACGAGACTGTGTATCATATGCAAACCCACGTGAATGAGTGCTTGAAAGTTATTATTTATTTTATTTACTTTAGTTTTTCCTTTTTATTCTATTCAATTCACCATCTGCCACTTTTATTTTTATCTTGAGTATATGAAGGGTCACTGGCTTTGGAGAAATCCTCATAAACCCTGCTTGTGTGTGTGATTGAACTCATGAAGGTGACTGTATTTAGTATGCTAACCTGAATGAGTGAGTGATTGTGTGAGTCACTGTTCATTTTTATTTTGATTCCCTTAATTTTGATTGTGACAATTGCTTGTAACAATATGAGTGAGTGTGCGAGTGTGTCATTTACTTCCATTTAAATTTCTTTGCATGCTTGATTATGTATGAGTGATTGAGAGCTCCCTCACTTTGTATATACTCCTTCATTTCCCCTCTCTCCCTTTGTATTCCTCCGACCCTTAATATTATGTCTTTGGGGATATTTTATTCTCCAATTTTGCATTGCACATAGCCATAGAGACGTTCACTTCATTGTTAAACATTCTACACTTGCATTACTGACCAGCCAATTTCTAACATTTTTTTAAAGAATATTTTCAAGCTTTTAATGTTTTCTGGATTCAAAATTCAATGAAATAATTTATATAGAACTATTTTTGAATAATATTAAAATGGGCCTCACCAATGCATAATTACATTTTCTAAGGGTATATAGGCTTCTCAGAAGATTTTGGAGTATTTCCAGTTCTTTCATAAAATATCTTAAGCACTTTATAAATATGCTAGTGTCTCATCAGATAAAGCTTTGGTTTATAGATATGTAGAAAGTGTCGCCATTTGAGATAAATATCCTTCTGATGTTTATCCTATTAACAATAATCCAGTGGAAGGTGTTGTAGTAAAATAACATACGACTCAATTTGCTTTTACTCGAGCACTCGCTTGTTTATTCGGCTAGAGGTAGGTAGGTACTTACTAATAAGAAGGACACCCAGAGGGCAGAACCCTACAGAGGCTGATACACAAAACAAAAAATGGTGAGGGGATATTTTGATACCAACTTACCAATATTACAATAGAAAGAGTATTCAAATATATATTTTTACATGTTATTGTTTCAAAAATTCTCTTTTGGGGACTCACAGAGGACCTTGGCATGGCAAACATAAACTGTATAGCTATGGGTGGAGGTGTGGAAGGGATTAAAGTGTAGAAATTGTACCAGTGATCTTTTTATTTAACATGGATACCAATCTTTTCCACATGGTCAATGAAGATATGCTCTCATATATTGATGCACTGTTAGCTGTGCTCTTATGCTTCTTGCATGCATGGCATTTAAACTATATTGTAATTTATTATACAGTAGGCGATCTTGATAATACAAAAATACGAAGTTTTGATTATACAAAGCAAAACTGCCAGTCCCGACGAAAAGTCTATAGCAATAACATGATGATAATCGAAAATACGAAACTTCGAAAATATAAATTTTTCGAAATTATAATCTCCATGCCTGGTCCCCAGGAACAAATGGAATTTGTTTTTACGAACCTAGACGAAAAACTGCTACGGCACAATATTTCTGACACCTAACAAATCAGTGTTGCTGATTGTGGTGCTTCAAAATTCACATGAGTGAATAGTAGTGCATTCAATTCCCACTTATGCCAGTCTCTCCCCATCATTTTCCGCAAGTAACTCTGCGTATCATTTAGGCCTTGAGTAACGTGAAAATCGTAGTTAACGTCATTATTTATCCTGGTTATTTTTTGTTTTAACTGTTACCAGCATTTTCATAATGTGCACTGTTCTCTTTTGATTAAATCTTACATGTGACGGCATATACCATGCTCACTGCCGTACACCTGGAATTAATGGCAGTTCAAATTCTCAGTGAAATCCTAGCTCAGCTCTCAGTGAAGGGACTGTCTGCACCAAAATCTTGTAGCATAAATGGGTTGAGTGAGGGTGGGTGATGCTATTAAGAATTTGGGCGGGTTATGTTGGTAGGGGTAAGGATTATGATGGCCTAGGAGTTTGGGTTTACAATGCATGGGGGGGAAAAGGTCCGGTTGTAGAGAGAGAAGATCCCAGTTGCGGGTGTATTTCCCCCCACACACGCACCATAAACCCAAACTCCCCGGCCGTCATATAATTCTTGAGGAGATGATGCGGAAAATTTGCCGAATCATTTGTCATCAAGGTCTTAGTAGTAGAAAAGAAAAATATTACCTCCCAATATCATTTATTCAACTAACGATATGGAAGATGCCACAAATAATAACCACTGGATATTTTTTTCTGGAAATGGGCTTAGTTCTGTGATTTTTTTTTAGCTATGATTGGGTGATAGAGGACAACTAAAGCACGGTTGGGCCAGCTGCCATCATAACAGTGTAGATATTTGAAGCAAATGTCTATATTTAGCATCCATACTAATTTCCCATCTCTACTGACTTGATTCCGAAAGTAAAGTTCTCATTATAAAATATTCAACTTTTGTTTTATATATGTTTTCGATATGGGGACGAAATTTGGCAACACTATGATCACGGACTTAAAAGCATTGACATTGGAAATATAAGTAGATACTTATTTTATGATCTTTTAAGAACGCTTTCAGGAATGACCAAAAAAGTTAAACAATGTTGCTGAAGACAAAAAAAGTTAGAGAAAATAAAGATGAATTTTTTTCACCACTTTTTAAAATGTTCAAAATTACGAAGTGCCGATTTTCTGGCCCCACTGACTTCTTATTATCGAGAGTGTACTGTATATAGGTAGATATACACGCATTATTGAGCATATTATATGAATGTGCTTATGAACTTTGGATACAGTTTACATATACCTTGCCTATAAGAGTTGACTATATATAGCGGAATACACTGTATATACCATGTATGCATATACCAAGTTTCTGTTTTCGTATTCTTTTGGGGTCACCAACAGAGTAAGCCATTGTATAATTATTAATATGCTGAAGCATAATATGAAGTTTTTGAAAAGATATCAAATATTTGTATCCAATAAATAAAACTTTGATAGGCCATGTTTCAGAGTTTTTATAATATTGTTAATATTTGTATTCCTTTTAATTTGTTGTCATCTGTGACTCCTAAGTATCTCTTCAAATTGCTAAATGCATCCTATGTTTACACAGTTGATAATTGTTATTTGGAAGAGTTAGAAGCATGTTTAGTAAAATCCATTTCATCAAAAATGAATTAAACAAATCATAACACATGCACATCACTCTGTCACTGAGATGTAGCTTGTTTATCTCAAGCCATTTGCTGCAAAGATTTAAGTCACATTACACACCACATTTTACATCCTCCTAGTTAAATCATTCATGGCAGGGAGCAAAATCATCAGCAACTAAGTTAAGTTGCCCATTAAATTTACAGTTGCATATGGCACTGAATTGAATTAGAACCAATTCAGTCCAACTACATGCCCAATATTTTTTAATGGACATGTGGTAAACTATCTCATAATCATTCTATTTTTTTACTTGTAAACATTGGGATCAGTTTTGCAAAAATCTTTTAATGGTGCTCCAAAAATGCATGCCTTACTTATTGAACTAAGTTTCATGATCAGTCCTATGAAAGGCCTTGATGTCAATAGAAAGGGATGACGTGAATTTGTGGCATTTACATATTGGACATATAGTTCTCTGAGGTATTTTTAATCTCCTTCCCTAGTGAATATAAAGTGTGTAGAAACTGTGAAGAAAGTGTGCAATGAGTGTACACACACTTTCTGAACATTCCTTATAAAGTGGCACTTTTGGCACTCTTCTCTTACACTTAGTCACCCTCTTTCACAATTTAGGGGTTCCAAAACGGACTTTTTTCATACTTTTTACCATTTCCTGCACAACCCACACTTTTGTGCACATTTTTTTCATGCGATTTTGCACACTTTATTTTTCCTAGCATGTTATGAATTTCGTGTATTTTACTGAAAATCCAAACTTAATATTTATTGTCGTGTTTTCATATTCATGAAAAGATCAGGTCTCTATCTATTATTCATTGCCATGGGAATAATATCCTGCATATCCCATTTAGGCGACAGATAATCTCTTGGATCAAGAGTTATCCAGATTTCAAGTTCAAACTACCTGCTCCTCGAGCTATCCAAATTTATGGCTGATGTGCCTTTCCTGCATGCTTTCCAGATAATTCCAGGATACTTGGTGGGCATTTCTTGTGCAATATCATTTTCATCAGAGATGGTATTCTATATTCGATGGTATAAATATGTTGTCATTTTACACAAAGGAATCATGTATTATGGATGTCTAATTAGTAGTGTTTACTTTACCACACGATTAAAATATTGTATTGTTACTAACAGTTCCCTGGGCTCCTGCCTGCTTATTTTGGGCTCAGCTCAATAAGTTTCTTCGTCCATTGGTGAGATGGGTACAAGTTGGAGGCTATGGACTTACACAATGGAGGGACTTCTCACTCAATTCAATTATAAAAGATCGTTATTTGCCAAAAGATACATCACAAGACTCTGGGACTTCTCCACACTCCATCTTAGCAGACTACTTTAGCGTGAGTTTTCTTGGATATATTTGTGGTCTTGATTAGACTATACTTAAAGAGGTATTTCTGTTATATGTACTAGTAACTCTCTGTGATAATGGTATGAACCAGAAAATGCCTGGAATGAAAGATGTTAATAGCTCATTTTATTCTTAATTGACTTTTCCCCATCTGACTCAGCCAATAAGGAGCTCTCAGCCGTATCAGATCAACTTTTAAAATGCTCTTGTATTATTCTATATCCCTCTTAATAATCAGTTACTATGCATATATTTGCCAACACTTAGGTTTTTAAATAGTCATCAATTCCATTATTTGACACTTATGTACCCATGAAAGGGCATATCTCCACCATTTAAGGTAATGAATCTTGGTTCAAATTAGATTTGGAAGTAGTGAATTGTAATTGAATTTCATGCTCTTAACACTTTCACTGCGAGCCCCAAGCATGAAGTATGTTTGCCGTGAGAGGCAGTAATATTTTTTCATGACTAGGGGATGCATGGGTGCGTCCTCAACTTAAGGGTCTAGATTTAGGTGGACATAGGTGCATCCTCCGCAGCGAAAGTTTTAAGTAAAATTCAAGAGTAAATACTTGAAGAATATTGTTGGCAAGAATGGTGGTTAGTGGCAAAGTCGTGCAATAAAGTGTAGAGCATGGATGTCTAACCCATATCTCAGAACAGTGATGTATACAGAGAGAAAAATAACACAAATGCTTTATTTTAACTTAATGTAAAAATATAAGCATGATTGATTATGAGGCCATCTCTTTCTTTGTCATGATGTATTCCATTACCCTTTTCTTTTAAAAGAAGAAATTCATAATCATTATTGTTAACATTGGTATTTATGCTAAAAATCAAATATATTTTTTTGAAGTATGGCATACGTATTCAGGAATTAAAGTTTGAGAAATGAAACTCTATACCTAAATAAATCAACATATAAAGTGCATAGTATCGAGATAAGTTTTCATTGAATGACCATTCAAGTGAGGCTTCTTAGGGCATGAGGAGGAAGGGATATTACAGTTTTCATTTAAAACATTTTAAAATTCAGCTGTCATTCAACCTGTTAGCGTTTTGATAAAATAACTTTTTCTATGAGAAAGTATCATTTTCATCCAAACATTTGGGTGGTTTTTATATGCATTATGATTCATTTTTAATGATTGATAGGGATAAATGATAGAATTGGTTCGATCAATGAAGCTGAAAACTGAAATACTCTAATTATTTGATTTCTTTGGTGTATAATGCAGGGTAAATGGGCGGAAGAGAATTTGCCTGAGATGACAGGCCGTCTAATTACCCAAGCCATTAAGAGTGAAAATTGGTAAGGTCTCTGAGGCATATTTAAACTTGCCTAAAGCATAGATGTCCTTTTTTGTTTGCATGGCTACTTTAATGTGAGAAGTTGTTGCATCAAATAAAAATTAATTTGATATTTTATACATACAATTTCTTTATGGAATTTTATTTTCATAGTGAATGCTATGAAGAGCATGTTTTTTCATTTCACTTCATTATTTACTAGCTTTTCAATGAAAATATCTGAGGATTTTTTTTTTACTTGTCTTAACCCTCTTAGTGCTAACACTCTTCCTGGGGTACTAGCGAGAAATGCAGAGGGTAATTTCATAAAATGTAGCACGTTAGGAAAAAAAACATCATGAAGCTATAGTTATATATTTCCAAATGTGGTTTTATTACTTTACTTATGTTGAATTAACTAATAATGACACAATTTTTTTACATCGACTAAAAAGTAAATGTTATTATTTTAGTGTCATAAAGTTGAACAATATATTTTTACATTGGGCTGATATATCGGCCTGCCAAACTTTTCGTCCAAGATGCAAAAGCCACTATATCAGCCCACTGCACTAAGAGGGCTCATTTTATCCATGAGTTACCTATGTCTCCCAACTCAAATTTGTTAATTGAACATAGAATGAAATATCATCACAATATATCACAGAAATAAGGATGATGACTTAAAACAATTTTACCCCCAGAGTTTGTGTTGCTTCAAAAGGGAACAAATAATGAAGGCATAGGTGAGCAATGTTAGATTTGCGGTACGTAAAATGCTGTGGAAATTTTTATGTAATTTTATTACAATATCTTTAAAAATGTTCAGCTACTGCTGGTAAAATTTCTTACCAATGTAGTTCCTAAAAGAGTAAGTATTAACCCTCTTAGTGCCACCAAATTTTTGGTGATACTAGAGAGAAGTGCCAGTATGAATTTGAGAATTTTGCAACTCCTTGTGAAAAATATAAACAATATAAAGCTACTTTTTAGATATGAATGTAATATTTTTTTTATTTAATTAAAAATGGATTAAGTGTTGTTTATGGTATTCTGATGCCCTGAATAAAGGATAAATGTAATTATTTCAACAAAAATAGTTTAAACATTAATTTTCTCCTCGAGCCGAAATATTGCACTTTTTGCCTGTGGACCAAAAGCCAATATATTGGCCCGTGGCACTAAGAGGGTTAATACTCATAGGAATTGTATGTTCCTATACTTGTAAAATATTGTATTTTGTATTTTTACGTTTGTTTGAATAAATCAATCAAATCAAGTTTGTAGTGTGACCTCTCATGTACGTGTGACAGGAGTCTGTCTTGAAACATACTAATATTCCTTTGTGAACATATGTTGTATGCATGCATGTATTAAGTTCCCACCAAATCATATTGTCATAACCAGGGACCCTGAAAAGTGGTAAATAAACTTGAGGGACGAATTTCATGCTCCGGCGGCGGAAAAAATATTTATGTATTTCTCAATTTAAACAAACTAAGAATCGTATTTGAGACATAAATTGTTATATCTTACTTATTCTTTCTAATCTTCATTGATAGCTAACAAAATACACAGAGATATATGCAAAATACAGGCCATGACAAAGGTGACTATACCTAGCCCAAGGACAGTGTTGTGTGGGTTGCCTAAGGCCAGTTTCCTTGGTAATGCTCTACGTATTCAAAGTTGCGTGAAATATATATAAACCATCGCTTTCAAACTCCTTTTGGCAATCAAATGTGCTGACAACTTTCGGCATTATGGTCTACAGAGATACTTTTTCTGATCAACAGTCACTCCGATCGAACTATAAACGTGTGGTGACACTAGTTCATCCAGAGATACTGAGAATCGGAAATATATACCTGCCCAGACTTGTCTTTTGTAGGTACCTCCCCGCCACGGCTTATTCAAGATGACAATGCTGGCTTGCCTTGACTTAGGTAATTTTTCTAAAATTCCTTTCCGGAAAAATAATGCGCTGCATCATACAGAAATATTAGTGTATATCTGTTACTTTTACCGCCCCACGATGCCGTTGACTCTCCAGCCGCCGACCCTCCGCCACGGGTGCCGAATAAGTTTGCTGTGGTGGGAATGCCGTCGCACCGGAGTCATATCATCAAGTCGGCAACATATACTCAACATCAGTCAGCGAATTCGATAGTTTTTCTTAAATACTCTTCTTGTCTACCTGAGGAGTTAGTCGTAGTCAGTAGCCGTAGTAGTTAGCATTCCATTAGTCACAGCTTATGTGGAGCGCTCTTTGAATGAAATTATTACGTCCATTTGACAAAGTCTTTTCACCCAACAGCGAATACATTTAAGATACTCTTGTCCTGCGTACTTGTTGGTCCCATTTACGCTATGTGCAGACTTACTGAAATCATCTTTCATGAATGCAATTGCTTTAATGGCAACTTTTCTGAAGAATCATTCGGGATAAATACTGTGCAAGTCATTTCGGTGGCATGACGAAAATGATGCGCCCTGACTCTGCCACCATAAATGCAATCTAGGGAGACATACGCAGATATCATGTTCAAGCACAACACCAGACTGATTATAGTGGTGTGGTCACGTAAATGATAATTTTGTATTTATTTCCCAGCATGAGTTTGCAAACATTTTTTCACCAAATGGGATGTCTTTCATTACGCATCTTTATATGTATATCAAATAAAACTTAAATCATTTCATGTTTTTTTTCACAAAATATATCATACGATAGGTTTAAAAAATGTGAAATTTCATGCAAAATATCACACTAAGAGCCAAATACCACTAAATTTCGCGAATAAAAAGCTATTTGCAAAATTTTGGTGAATTTAGCTAGCATTAAAATGGCAAATTCGTGATTCGCAAACCCTATTCGCAAAATTTCAGGGTCCCTAGTCATAACATTAACATTGCAAAACCTAACTTTCATGTTGTACATATTCCTTCTTCTTTGCACATATTAACTTGTTTCTTCTCATGTCAACTAAATTAGTTTTTTCATACAGCCACAAAACTGTGATGGTAAAAATAAAAAATATCCATCCTACTGCCATACCCACTAAATGATATACCTACTGATAACATAGCCATCCTTACTAGTCAAGCATATGACATAAAGTTACACTGTGTCTATTAGGAGACTCTTTATATACTACTGCTTTCTGGCACAAATGCACTCATGAGATCTAATCTTAAAAGGCTAATACTGTAGTTATTTCCCCCTTATAATGTTCCTGGGCAACCCTGCCTTAAACTTAAATAACACTGCCATAGCAACCTTATTCTTCCAATACTACCACAACATGGCAGCAGCATTGGTTGCCAAGGTTCCCTAAGTCTTAACACAATATTGCTACAAGCTTATTTGCTGTCTTGGTATCTTATGGCCTGGGCCCGTATTCTCGTTTGAAACGCAACCTCGGTTCTCTCCCCAGCAACGAAACCGAGGTTGCGTTTCTTTGATTTCCTCATTAGAATGTTTACAAAAAGTTAACGCGAGTCCCGAAAACCTATGGTATCCCTTGGATACCACGAGAGTTTCAGAAAGAGAATAAGGACCCTGGAGAGAGATCCAATCTGGCCCTCCTACTGTAGTGTTAACATATAAATCCAGAGTTATTCATTTAGGAAAGTTAGTTGCAATGAACAGTTTAGGTCCACTAACTCTTTGGAACAACTAATCAGGCACAGATCACAATGAGGTTGTAAACACCTCAATTAGATTAAATGATTTGTGAAAGTTTTTAAAGTGTGAGTTTAAAAGGTGCCAGAGTTATAGTGGTCTCATATTTTTGAATGCCAGATTATGAGATAAATACTGTTTTATGTGAAAACCAAAGCATTTGCACCAACTGTTTTTATTTAGTGGTGCACCTGTCAAGAATTATTTTAAGTGTCCTGTAAAATTCATAAATTTTGTTTTAACATGTTGATCTCATTCTTTCATCCATGATAAGAGTGCATTTGTCTTAGATTTAGTTATAAATGATCTGTGCATGGATAGCATTGTGTCAGTTTAGTTGCTTCTCTACTGCATGCATAATGAGGAAAATTAGCGCTCTAAAAAATAAATTATGGAAATGAATCATTTTATTGTCACCATATATCTCTCTATCATGTTTTCTTTCCAGCTATAATAGAAGAAAGCTGGATGAATTACCCTATCAAGTGTTTTTGATTGAGGGAACAATCAAGGAAAAGTTTCTTTTTGATCCATCTTGGCTGGTTCATAAACTCTGTGGATCAGATGTCTATCAGGTTTGTAAACATGTAGATTTATTCATAAGAGAAGATATTCACTTTGATTCTGCAGATTATTTTTAGGTGTAATTGAATCATTTTAAAATATGGCGACTTAGCTGATTTAGCTTTGCATGGGAGGACATTTCTCTAATAAGGAGACATGGTAAGACTGATGCTTGGGATCCAAATGATGCAATTATTTTCTGAAACTATAGAGGGAATGCAGGAAGAATGTCACAAATGGCTTTCTTCCACATAGACCCAGGTTCATGAAAAATTGCAACTATAGCATTTTCCTCCCCATAAATCCTTTGTAGGGTACAGCTTCATTACAACATCTGTGGTCAAGTGGGTATAGGTGCTGTATCAGTTATTCTACTAGATGATGTGAGTTTAGGTCCTAATCAGAGCAAAAATTTTTCTTTAGAATATTTTGTGGAATCACTGTAAAATACCCAATAACATACATCTATGGCAGTAACAACAATATTTTTTTAATTTTCAAACTACTTGTTGGATTTTCAATCAACCCCCTTGGGAGACTTTCAAAGCAAAGTTCGGTATTCTATGTTTGCCCAAAAAGAGGCTTAACATGTCCAGAGGCTTATTATGTTTAGATTTTGAAAATACAAGGAAACTTTAGTGAATAGGATGGGCTTTGATTGGTTGTGAGACTTAATAAATGGATTGTGGGTGAGGTTGCGGTTGTGAGACTTAATATACAGCAAAGTTTGCATTTAAAATTTTCCAGGAACCATGCGTGAATGACTTTTGTAACTCAATTTTTCATTCGATTGCGAGCATGATATTGGCAGAAAAGAGAAAGTAACTGTTGCCGAGGTTAAGTGGAAAATATTTGCTATTAGCTTCTTGTGGATATTATAGTAAGCATCCTACATATTTATGTAGGATGCTTGCCACAAAATGGCAGAAAACATTGTAAGTTGTAGTTGGGAGTATGCACAAACTAACACACTCCTACACGGTACAGTATGCAATGACTGCATCAGGTAAATAACTTTCGAAAGTATTTTTGTACATGCAGGAACCAGTGGGTGAATTTGGTCCATGTGTGAGGGAGACTGTTCATGGAGAATGGAGCGTAATCGAACATTACTATATATATATATTTATTCTAGGAAATCAGTTCTGTACTCCCAGAACAAATATTTAAATAGAAGTAAACTCCTATCATGGCTAAAACATTTTCTCATAGCAACAGAATTTCTTTCCAAGTGTTAAATGTAGTGACCTCAACGTACAGGGTGGCTTTGACCACAAAATATTTTTTGTTACAATCATGCTATTCTTAGATTTATTATTGACTACTTTTCCTTCTGTGAGTACTGAGTGATGTTAAAAATAATCCCAAACAATTTTTTACCCTTTCTTTCATGATCCTTTGAGGTAAAAATCAACGTTGCCTTACAAACTCTGCATGCACATTTGCAAACTTATTTTCGTTGAAACTCTTTTGAATTCAATGCCTGGCACCTACATTTTTACCAGCTCATTTATTATTGGCGGGAAGTAGGTTGGTAGATTACTTGTGTTTATACTACAGTTTTAAATGAGAAAGCACAATTTAGTCTGCACAATTTGATGAGTAAAGTATGTATTGTACAAGGAAATCATCAGAGAGAATGAACAGTGGTAAACACTCTACTTAGGAAAATGTGTCAGACATCTTCCAGCATTAGAGCAGAACAGGAAAATCATAATGTGTGATGAGGTCAGGCAGTAGCCAGAAATATGCTTCAGGGGGGCTAAGCCTAGTGTAGTGTAACTTTAAACAAATCAGCCTTGCATGTTTAGTGCTGACATGTTACAAATCTCTTCCCTTAATTTTCAGTGCTTGGTATTTACTATCACAGTGCCCATTCTTATCTCTTCCCACTGGTAAAGTTAATTGCTTACCTTGTTATGAAGCAGTTATTTTGACTGAGCCCAGAACAAAAGTTCAACAGATACATACATATCAGATTGAAAAGAAAAATTATTAACCACACAAATGCATCACTCTAGTAATCATGTTTCAAGACACTTAACACTTGAATTACACACAATTTAATCTGGATTATCATGCCCAATTGAAATCAGAACAACCAAATTGTTAGGAAAAATTTTTGGGGAGGGGGGATCTGAAGCCCCAGAAGCTCCGCCCCCTGACTATGTGCCTGGATGATTTACAATATAGAATTGGAAAGGGTTAAGATATTGTACCAGAAAGTTTTGATTTGTGGACCAGTGTGAGCATGGCTGATTCCATCTTATAGTAGGTACATATCAGACTTCACTGCAACAATGTTCTTGAATTTGGAACTATGCATATTTTGTTAATTCCTTGTCTGAAACTGATGAGTACCTTTGTTAATGCATAATGTTGATACCTTTGTTTATGAGTAGTGGTACATTAATATGTACTTGATTGCTGTTCTGTGTGATTACAAATTAACTGATTTTCATTTACTAAGCATTTAACACTTCTAATTGAGAAGTCTACAAATCAACTTTCCAAAAATAAAATATTACCATTTTCTTCTTTCATTTAATTTGAAACCATCAGTTCACACCAATTACTACGATAAATATTCAGCTTGGGTATAATGGATGCATTAAAGCAAGGCACTCAACGATGTTCACACTGAGAAATATAGATTCTACTTTTGAGGTTTGCTTTTATTAATACAGAATTTTTTCTATTCCCCACATTTGAAAAGGTGTTAGAAGACATCTTGATGGAAAATAATTGGTCAGAATGTGGGGACTTATGCCTTCTAAAAAAATGGCTGGAGGAAAGTTCTACAGCTCTTAATTATGATGGTAGTCAGTTCTACACTCAGGCTTACATACGCTTGCAAAAAATAATTGACACCGCAAGGAGTGAAGGAACAGGTAATGTACATAATTGATATTAAATTGAAATCTAATAGAAAGTGGCATCTTTATAGCAATTGCTAGCAATGTCCTTTTGGCTCTACTTATGTTCGTCTCCACCAGAAAGATTCTGAAATTGGTAATGTTCTCTTATTACATGAAACAGTTAAACTTTGCAGTACCTATCCTTGAGATAGCGATCAGTTAATTAACTTATTTATTTTTTATTACATATTAATATTATGGTTTATGTATTGAAATTTCTCATGTGTATTCATAATGTCACCCTGGATACATGTTGTGACCATCATGTGTTATTTATCCCACATTAGTAGTTATACTTTTAAAAATTGATTTTATCAAAAAAATGAATTTGATTATTTAGGAGTAAAAATTATTGGAAAATTAAGTCCCACCATCTTGTGAATTTATCAGCTTAAAACAGTAGAAGCTCGGTATAGTGAGTACGACTTATTGCGAGAATCGCGTTATAGCGAGTGATTGTCTTTGTACCGCCAAAAGGCCTATGTTTTACATGTAAAATAAAGCGGATATAGCGAGGCCAAAAAGTTCCTTCCACGGTATACGTTCGGTATTACGATAGATATCTCTCGAGGGAGATGCACCGCTTCGCAAAAATAAACTATTGTGTTTTTTATTATCTGCTAATTAAACTAAAAATACAAGTTGTGTGCCATATCTACAACACCTAAAGCCAGTTATGTCCTAACATTAGCGATTTACGGCCTTCAGTACTCTCTGCGCGCTACCATTTTACGTTCTTCTTTTGTTAGGCCCAGTCATCAGTGGGAGGGGAATGGGCGGACGACGAGCAAGATGAGAGTAGGATAGGGAGTTAGGTCTAGGCATGGACGATATTGATAATTCAATATCGGGATACGATAATTTTAGCATATCGTAAGGTGGCGATAACAATAACTCATATCGTGACGATAAATATCGTCTTATCATGCCCCGCTATTTTATTGGGGTACTATAAATATCGCGATAAAATATCATGATATCGCGTCCCGTTAAAATATCACGATATCGCGCCCCGATATATTATCACGATAACTATCGCGATAAAAGATCGTGCATTGCGCTCGTTCAAATGTAGCGTAATCGCGCCCGATGAATTATCGTGGTATTGCACCGGTTAATCATGTTGGAAAAAGACAGCCGTTGAGTTGGCCTTCGCTTAAGCAAGTACGTTTGAAAACTTACTATTCTGCTATATGCTAATTCAAATTCTCAGCAGTTCTCTCACACTCTCTCTTTCAATTTCAGTGGTCTGATAGTTGACGTACTTGCGTGGACAGATAGGTGACATACTTGCTCCAGCTTAAGCGAAGGCCAACCCAACGGCTGTCTCTTTCCAACATGATTAACCGGCGCAATATCACGATAATTCATCGGGCGCGATTACGCGATATTTGAACGAGCGCAATATCACATTCTTTAATCGTGATAATATATCGTAATATTTTATCGGGGAGTGATATCGTGATATTTTAACGGGATGCGATTTCATGGTATTTTATCGCGATATTTATCATTTCCCAATATCTTATCGTGCCCCGATAAAATATCGGGGCACGATAAGACGATATTTATCTAACAACGATATATCATCAATTTTAAAAACTCTAAATCAACTGATGGGACGTACCGGTTAACATTCGAAAACTCGACAAAGCTGATATTATTCTCATGAAGAATTCGCAAAATTATCCAAAAACTTCCACAGTATAGCTAATATTTTAATTCCGACTAGTTACGCTGTCTTTACAGCTTTCTTCGGCGACGGAAAATAGAAGAACTGGAAGAAAAACACCGAAACTCGGGAAATTAATGTTTTATACAATGGAAAATGTCCTGTTTCTTTCAATATGTTGAAATATATGAAATATGCTGATATTCTACCAAATTGTGCCTGAAATTACTTTTTTGCTTTCTACCTTGGTCAAATACCACGGAAACAAAATAAAAACTGCAAATACGAACGACTGTGAGAATTAGGTGTGTTTTTTCAACACCTTCGGAAATAACAAGCGCTCGATTTAGCGAGTGATTTCCGAGGGATTATGAGCACTCGTTATACTGGGATTACACTGTATGTATATAAAATGACCAAGAGGTCTTCTAGGCAATGGTTAAATGACAGAGCAAAGGTTTACTCAAATTCAATGGAATTTTCTTTCTATTTGATAGGTCTGCTGTCGAAGACATGAAAACATGCTTGATTTTGTCTGAATTAAAATCTAATAATTGATAGTGATGTGTTTTGCTGATAATCGAAATCATTAAATGTCTTCAATACTTGGTCTTGAGAAAAAGAAAAATATTTCACTGTCACAAATTTGAGTAAAATCAAAAATGAAATATGAAGTAAGTAATTGCAAATTCTGTTTCAGAATTTCATTAATTGTATAGTTAATACAGATGAAGCATATTGTTGAACATTGTGGAAAAAGTTGCTACGTGGTTGTTTCAATGCTGCTGTGACTTGCTTAGACCTGAATATCTGTGGTATTTTTAGTATGCTCTGCAATCAAAGATGGGAATCAAATGTCATATGATGGTTAGAAATTGGTATTTTGAGTGCTTAAATGTAGATATGAAAAATCTTTATTAACAGAGATTAAAAATAAATTGGTACAATTATATTAATTATAATATCTGGTACCTCAGGTACCAGAAATTAAAAATCAGGACAAACAGGTACCTCAGTGCTGGCTAATTTTCAGCAAAATCCTGGAGAGGAAACAATGACAATGTATTTTTATCATCCTAGAAGTGATACCTATTATATGAAATATTATGAAATAATTTTCATTTTTTCTGTAGGTACTCAAGATTATCCTTTTATTCAAAGTTTACTGAAAGCATCCTTAGATCCTCCCATAGCATCTTTAATACCAGGAATTCCTGATGAAATTGATGAAATGAACAAGTACCTGATGAGCCTGGTGGATTGTGAAAATGGAGAGGATAAGGTCAATGGTGATAATGAGGAGGAGAAGCATTCCTTTGACTTTCTCTGTCGCCTTCCTCCTGGCAAAGATCTTGTGGCTACTGCATCATCAGCACGTGAAGAAATTTGTGTGTGGGAAGTTGGGGGGCATAAAAATGATAGAAACAATAGACTTGACGGTCCAAGGAAGTTATGCTGTCTGAAAGGTGTTCCTCACCCTGTGGCATTAAAAGCTGTTGATGGACGCCGTGTTGTGGCTCTTTGTCGAAGAGAATTGAGACTTTATGATTTGGAAAATGGCTGTCTGCTGTCAAGGCTTAAAGGAGTGATGAACCAAAAAATGCCATACTATGGTCTGCATGGACAAGGATATGTAGCTGCCCTTTCCAGGAATCGAATGCATGTAAACTTGCTTCATGTGGAAACAGGAGACTGTGTTGCCACTTTCAAGGTAAATATTTACTGGAAGATAACCACATGAATTCAAGTGAAGCACTTGAATGTAGTTGCAGTTGTAGAAAACATGTATAGCTTACCATAACCTTAGTGTTTACTCTACATTCACTTAAATCCATTCGTTGATCTTAGAATTAAGTATGTACAGAGTTCTTCACTCTTGCCTAATGATTATTAATTTCACTGCAGAAAGATAGCCCTTTTTCCTAATTTGCAACCCACTAAATCACACCTTAGATAATACAGTAGAAACTCGAAATTACGAAGTCAACTGGACCAGTAAAATCAAAAATCATATGAACGAGTATACTTCACCAACATCATGATGAAGAAATTTTTTAGTTTCCTGAAGCATATGGACTCCCGCAACGTACTTGCATGTTTTCCGAAGTTATAATTCATGAATGTACCTATAAATGTGTATTCATGTCAACAGGGTTCACAAAGTTAAACACAAATAACTTGTTCCTTTTTTCCAATGAGTCAGAGATTAGGCAATCAAGCGTCTTTGCAAAATTTTCGTGCAGTTTGGACTAGGCCTATGAAGCTTCATCAGTGAATTTTTCTATTTTACTTTAATCTCTACTGAAAAACTCATAACGTATGCATGGGTGATGTATTTATATTTTAAAATTAGTATTCATGTATGATTACACTATGGAAGTGTGCGATTGGTGGGATCATTTGCAACTCGATGCTGCTCCGGGTATAGAATTTAGAGGAATAAATTTCCACCAAAAGAAAATCATATGCTCTGCATCAGGCATTATAGAGTATGCTTAAATTAAGTTAAAACAGTGAAAAAAATCTCTCACAGATGCTATTTCAACCATGTACTTTGTACAAATAATGATATACCTGTTAATTTCTCGAAATAACAACCATAACCATCTTTGCGTGGTTGTTTCCGAGATGAAGGCTCTGAAGGAAGGGCTTAAAAAGGAATTTATCTTAATGTTTACCTCCTTCCAAAAGTAGATTGCACAAGCCACGCACTTCAATGTGAAAGCGTGATAATTTCCCTTACAATTCTTCAGCTACTAACGATGGTAAGATAAATCCATAATTTACGTTTTTCACTATGCTCTATAATTAGTATACTTGAACCAATACCATTTTTTCCAATTCCAAACCAATACCTCGATACCAGCAGTCGATACCGATGGTATTATTTGCCAATCCCTTACTTATTTTTCCTAATAAATTTGATAAGTGCTTTCCTTCTCGTAAACTCAACTCAGTAGTCAAAAGTGTTATTAAAGAGTAACTAATTAATGAGAGAAATGACATTGTGACAACTCTTTTATTTTGCTACTCTAACAATTAATCACTGGAATTAGATTTCAGAAGCCCTCTCAAAAGTGTTATAAAAGAGTACCTAATTATTGACAGCATTGTGACAGCTCTTTTATTTTGCTACTCTTACAATTAATCACTGGAAATAGATTTTAGAAGCCCTCTTTCATTTGTAAGTACATAAATTTCTTTTATAAGAAATAAGGACTGCTGAACATGCCCTGCAGCTAAGAGGGTTCTTCTATCAGAAACCATAGCACCAGCCTCTGAAAACATTTGCTCAGGAAACTTTAAACCTGCAGGTACAGCCAAATACAGTGGACTCTCATTAGAATGTTTTTGTAGGGACCTGATATCCTGAACATAGTAAAGAGAAAAACATGCTAAATAGGTTAGGCCCTCCCTGGTAAGTTGAAAACATATGTGTGAGTTGCATAACTTTCAAGGGGAACAACATGAGTGCCACCAAGTTAGTTCATTGCTGGTGTTAAAATTTATTGTAACAAATTTTCACTTTCAATTATTACACCTTCCAAAAAATACATACAATACCTTGCATTGATGCACGCTCAATAATTAATGATGACGATAATGATCAAACAGCACGTTAAGTGTATACTATTCACCCAAAAAATATAAAGACTCAACTTTGAGGCTTAATATCCCAAAAAAGGAAGAAACGAAATTCATAGACAGGATATCAGTGTGTAGATAATTTAGCCTTTTGTTTAATGCAGATAACACTTTTTTAATAATTACTTTCGAGGCATTATTTTTCAGAGAGAATGAAAAATGGCACATTTTTTTAGAGTCGCAGAGGGCAGCGAAACTTTAGAGGTTGTCATAACAATTTGAAAAGCACAAATATGAAAGGATATTGTGACAATATGAATTGTACTTTTGCCATGATGTCCTTTAAATTTCAAATATTTACTTATATTCGTAATTTATTCTAGTCAATTTACGAAGCAGGGTTTTCTCCATAAGTATGCAACATTGGAGGCACGCGAACACCTTCAACTTCATTTTAACCCCTGGTCGCCCAATAGTCTCGAGTTACAACTCCCCCATGGAGAGAATCTTTGCCCTAATTAATTTCCATCTCCAGCCATTCGTCTGTAACTTGCCGTCCTTCGTGCGTGACACCAATCATTTTCTTGAAAAACTAACACAAACTCCTCCACTCCCCTCATCCACCTGGCTCCATCCTGGTCACAATAGATGTGTGCTTCTTGTACACAAACATACTCCATAAAGAAGGCCTGGCAGCCACAAAAGAATTTTTAAACAGGAAACCCACAGAACCATGTCTCTCCATTGGATTCCTCCTTGATCTGATGAGAATTGTACTCACAAAAAACAACAACATCCTGAACATTGCAAGTGTTTCCTACCATATTCCTTGGCATGTTGAGGTCGCCGTATCTGCTCTGAAAACTATTTCTTCTTCAGTTATTTAAAAGAACTGGAATCAGCCTTCCTCGACCGTGGATACCTACCCTCAATAGTCAGAAAGCTGCTGGCCAAGGCGTACGCACCCCCCAACGGGCCACACACAACAGCAGAGCCAGAAGATAAATCACCTAACAATCTTGCCATCTTCACCAACATGTATCATCCGGGTCTAGATTTTGCATTAAAAACTATCTTTAAGTCAGCCTAATCTATTCTTTTATCTTCCCCATTAACTTCCTCACTCATCCCGAGACCTCCCGTGCTTTCCTTCCATCATCTTTATTTTTACTGGTTATTAATGATCATTATTTTTATAAAATATAGAGCATATAATTTGGTATTAATTTTTATCTTTTGTTATAATTCTTGTCTTAAGTAGCATACATTTTTTAAATAAAAAATTGAAAGCTTGTGACTTAACAACAAACTTTTAATAGTCATGTCATACCATTGAATAGCGTTTCTTCTTCAAATCTGTCTTAATATTTTTCTATATCATGATCATCCACCCATATTATTTTTCATGAATTTTGGAATATGTGTACTTCATTGTTTATATGATCCATTTTTTTGTAGGCAGGGGAGGATAGATTTCTTGACTCACTGCTGGTATCTGGAGATGGAAGAATATTGGTGTGTGGAGATGAGACCCAAAAACCATTTCCACTTCTAGTGTGGGATCTGGCATCAAGGAAACTGCTGTATGATCTTAGAATTCCTCGACATGATTTTGTTACACGTTTAGCTGGGATAACTTATGAAGGACATTACGTATGCTGCGTTTGCAAGGTTTGACTTTTTTCATTTTGTTATATTGTATATTGTGCATGTATTATTGTCTAAGTATGTATTGCTGAAGTATACCCAAGTAAATGTTGGATCCTTTCAAATCATTTTATCATATTCATTAACTCATGTGTATCATGTACAGCTAATCACAAAACAATTGTACCACTTTTCGGCACATACTGCTCAACTGGCTATTTAAATCCCCAATGTGACAACACTTGCCGATTCAACTTCTGAAAGCTATCGCATCGGGCTGACTGACAATCTGAAGCAGGAACACCCAAATGAAACAATGAAACAAGCTGGTAAAGCCCCTGTGATACAAGGGGCTGGAAGCTCTTCTGCAATGAGGAGGGTTTTCCTTTCCGAAAAACTTACGAATACCTTTCGCCACGCGGACCACCATCGTGCCACCATCTCTGTCTCGCTCACTGACAATTCTGGCACAGAATTTAGGGAACCCTAGTTTTCTAAATTACTTAGAGATTATATGACCGAACTGTTTTTTGAGGAACACTCACACTGGACCATCCACTGCCGATTGCGGCTTCATTGGACTGTCATCCACTGAAGTCAGGAAACCCCACAGACAGATGTGTTGGCAAAACCAAGCCTCATAGATCTTCATTCAGGCAATACCATGCAAACCATTGCAAAGGTGTGAAGTATGGGCTGTTGCTGAGGAGTGGAAACTCACAGGCAAGGAGATATATATATATGTTTAGAGCATCACCAAGTACTGCCATGTCATTGCTCCAACTTTGTAAGAGCGACCTTTCTATAGTATAGTTTAATTGAGTGGGATATGCGAGATTATTGGAAATGAAAACTACTTAAGTGAAAGTATCTTTGAAGTTTAATAAATTAAACAGAGCCACCCTTGTTCACTGACCAAAGAAACGCATTGTCTTATCCAGAGACAACACCCACTGTTAGTTTATCCCTTTTCTGGATGACATATTTATTGAGCCCCTAGCATCTATTTCTCTGCAAGCACTTCTTTTCCCGGGAAATTTTTCACCATATTTTTCTGCTGTAACAGCCATTTTCATTAAAAATACTTAAAAATAAACTGCATCCCTAGATCTTAATCATACACATATCCCTTTACGAGCTTTCAATGACTACGAGGATGACATTTATCTTTGTTCATACACGATAGTAGAACATAGGCATAATACTGTTAACTGCTAATACTGCTACAACTCAACAATTTCCAAAAAAGAAAGTAAATATATAACATTTCAACTTATTTTTCATTATTGCATTACGCAAGAAAGATATTTTTCAGAATCATGCCGTAATTTTTATGAAATAAAAGATTTAGCTGACCTTTCTTTCAACTTTGTCAGGGAATAATTCATTATATGAATATCATTGTGTGACTAGTCCAACAGCAGGGTTGAGAAAAGCTCGAATTTGAAGGGAAAATAAACAATTAGAGGAATATATTTCTTGGATAACTGGTTATTTTAAATGCAATATACAGTATTTTTCTATCAGGAAAAATACATTTCAAGCTTTTGTGTTTGCATGTATTTATCTGCAATGCGAGATGACGATTACTGAGCTCCAGAAGCAGGTTAGAGGATGTATCAGCTTGAGGTGTAGAAGTGGACGCATTTCACTGAAATCTATATTAAGCCATTTCCCTTGCACCTATTGGCGACACCATGTTACTGCCCACACTGCTTCTTTCCTATCAGGCAATCAGAATTGATAAACATCATTAAGGGTGGAGAGTATCCCATACGGTGGAATTCATGGAAAAAAATCAAATCAGTTTAACACTAGGAAGATGGGAGTTTCGCTCTGCCTAGAAGGATGGCAAGGGTTCATTTGACCCCAACTTTGTTTTACCAAATTATAAGCTTTTATGCATTCCCATGGTTTGTTTTCTTGTATAAGCAGTGTTGATGTTTATGCTATATACCATGAAGTGCTAATTATATGCTAATTATACCATGAAGTATTTAATAATGTATTTCGATGGTAATTAATACAAAATTATCACTTATGTAAACCATAATCTATAACGCGGCGCGAATGGAATGTAGGTATGGAAGATACTGACAAGGAGAGGTTGCGTGATTCGGGTCACGAAATGAGAAGATTTTTTCCGTGTCACTAAAACAAAAAAAAATACTCGTCTCGACTCTTTTCTCCTTAGGCCCGGATGAGCGAGAAAATAATAAAGCCAAATGTCACTCGGGTCGCCTACATTCGCCAGATTCCCACGGTTCTATGATAGCAAAGTAGTTAAAAATGAGGGCTAATGTACTACCAGTTGCGAGTTCGATCCTTAACACTGCCTAGGAAAAAAGCCTTGCTGTATTCCAAGGGTAATGCTAGTAGGCAGTTAAAAAAAAGTAGATTATCAGAAATTTCATGACATTTTATAATTCAAAAAAATAATAAAATTTGGCGTTAGAGAAATGATTGGAAAAATTTTTTATTACAGAATTAAATCATGACATTGTTGCGTTAACTTTAAAATGTTTTTTTGAGTGACGCATTTGTAAATCTAGTTTAAGCAATAGAAGTAAAAAATAGTTAGTATCCACACACAAGGTTTGGAAATGAAGGATGATAAAGTTTTTGATTCAATGGAATGGCAGAAAGAAAAATTTTAAACAGCGATAAGAATCAAATTACATTACCGTAGTCCACTACCCCATTCTGCTATTGTTGGCTTACCTGAGTTCAGAGAATGCAGGCTCCCCAAATGTCATTCTACTTTCTTTCCTGCAAACCCAGAATTTGCTATATACCATGAAGTGCTAATTATATGCTAATTATACCATGAAGTATTTAATAATGTATTTCGATGGTAATTAATACAAAATTATCACTTATGTAAACCATAACCTATAACGCGGCATGAATGGAATGTAGGATTGATAAATAGTAAGGGAGGCAATAGCATAAAAATCCAAACAGAGCACTTTAAACACATAGTAATATCATATGCCTCACTTGTTTCCAAGTAAGAAAACTCTCCTTGCCTTTTAGCTTCCAGTCCCGAGTATCAAGTATGAAGGGGCCTTGGTTTTGCCAGCTCATGTTTTGTTCAGGCGCATCTTCTACCGAAATCGCCAGGCTACACAACTACGTTTGCATCCTGTGTATTTTATTTTGGGTTAAGTAACTACAGTATTTTTCTTTTAAAGTGTGGCACATGCTGTTATTTTCCCTTGATTTTCAGTTCTGTTGATAAACATATTTTGTAAATGTAAATCATTAGTATCTGCAGTTTTAGATGAGGTTCATGGCAGAAAAAATGTTTTCATCATCATCATCAGTCAGCAATCCTGAGATTGGTTTGACTCAGCTCTCCACTGAATTCTCCTATCAGCTAATCTCCTTATGTTCATGCAGTTTTTCTCTTTCACATTCCTCACCACTTATTCTATATATCTCATATGAGCCCTTCCTTTGCCGTTCTTCCCGCCCACTTGTCCTTCCACTATTGTCTTCATCAAGCCATCATGTCTCATGATGTGGTCGATTAAGTTGTTCCTTCTGCTTCTTAGTGTATTCAGAAGACTTCACTTTTCTCCCACTCTTCTTAGAACTTCCTCGTTACTTACTTGGTTGAATTATTTAATTGACATCATTCTTCTGTACCACCACATTTTAAATGCTTTTATCCTTGACTTCTCCATAGCTGTCATTGTCCATGCCTCACTGCCATAAAGAAACATGCTTCAGATGTATGTTCTGATGAATTGTTTCCCTACTTCTACGCTTGTATTTCCAGCTGTAAGTAGATTCATCTTCTGGTAGATTGCCCTCTTTGCTTGGGCTATTTTATTTACTATTTCTTTCATGCTTCATCCATTGTTGGGTACTCAGCTACCCAGGTACCAGAACTCCTTCACCACCTCAAGTTTTTGTTTTCCTAGTTCAACATTGGTTTTGACCTCTTCTCATCTAGAGAATACCAATTCTTATTCCTCTCCTTTTTGATTTTCAGGTGATATCTGGCAATTTTCCTTTTCATTGTTATTAGAACTGTATTTAGATCCCTTTCTGTCTCTGCTATGAGTGCCATGTCACTGGGGAATCGCAGCAAGTAATTTTTTCTCCATGGATATTTACTCCAGAAGACCTCTTTGATTAAATTGATGGTTCTCTTGATGTAAACATTAAAAATTTTGGGAGACTCAGCCTTGTCTCACTCCTTTCCTTATTCTTGCTTCTTCACAGTTGGCACCAGATTTAGTTACAGCTACTTGGTTATCATAAAAACTGCGGATAATTCTTCAGTCATTGTAGGACACTCCAATTCCTTTCAGAATTCCAATCCACATTGTCAAAAACCTCCTCTAAATCCACAAATGCAACGTACGACACTCTGATTCCTCTTTCACAGAGTTAAATTTCCAAATATGTATTTCATGGAGAACCAACTCATGGCTAGGTTACTTTTTCTCAAAAGCTTCATTTGGGATACTGATGCCGGAACCTATCATCAGAATGGGGGCGTTTACTCGGAACCGAAATCGCAATTTTGTACACGAAATCGTTAGATGGAAACGAAAAACGAATTTTAGTGAAAAAATTAATCTTCTAACCACAACCATTCACTCATAAATCAAAAATGAAAATAAGCAAAAGGTGACGCCCACCGAAAATGCCACTGTGATAACATTGACGTCATTTTCCTCCCGTCCTTGACTGCTTTCAGGGGAGGGGGAAGGGAGTGGAGGGGGGTTCTCGGAAGGTTTGCTCGCACAGATGCTGTCGAAATCGCTCCCATTGGCCGAGTCAGCTGTGTCCCCCCCATTGCGATAAGGCAAAGTAGCCTCGCGGGCTCAGTTGTGATTGGACGAAGTCGATACACGTCAGAGGTTGCACCACACCCACCTTTCCGAAAGGGTTAAAAACATCAGTTTTTCGCCGCTTATAACTCGGGAAATAATTGTCGGATCAGAAAACGGAAAAATACGGGTCCTTTTATTTTACAAACTCTATCAGATTCGGCAATAAAAAAAATATGGTAAACGACCCCATTGGGGCAGGAGAAGAAGCAGTTTTGACTTGACTAGTAGTGAGCCTTTACACCCTTAGAGATATGCCTAATTATTTGTTTCTAATTTTATTTTAACATTTATAGCATATATCAGTAGTTTTTTTATAATGATTGAGGTCTAAACTTGAGAAAGTTGGGACTTTTCCTCATATACCAAATACCAAAGTACAATTCTGTCCCAGTCAGAGGCAAGGCAGAAATGTCAGAATGTCTGACTCTTCAGTGGCCTTCACTAAGCAAAATGAACTACTGAAGAACTACTGGCAGTATTCCAGTCAGTATTTGAATGAAGTCAATTACTGGGGGCTATTGGCCAGAAGTGTACTACTAGTGACCACTGATCAGTAGTTGACATCTGAGAACTACTGGGTACTCAGTACTTGACTACTTAGGACTACTGAGACCTAATGAAAAGGCCAGTAGTTTCCAGTAGTTCATTTTACTAAGGGTTGTTGGACATATATTCATGTGCATGTTTGGTATCACTCATTTATTGCTTGTGTACTTCATTACCAGCCACATGACTATTCCTGAAATGCTTTAAAAAATGTCTCTAATTCACATGCAGTTGTCTTTTCACACATTTATTAATGTAATTTAGTTATTTTGTCTATGGCCATTAATATGATTATCAATATACGTATTAAATTTAGTGATGTTCTCCTTCCCGGTACCATTTGCCTCTTTCTTAAGTGATAGCATCAAAAATGGAATATCCTATCAAAACTAGTGAACTGGGGCCCTAGCTTGCATTGACAAGGCTCAATAAAAAAAACAAATTTGCAATTCATCTTAAATATTTCTGATTTTTCTATTTTCATAGGAGGTAGAAGAACCATCTCCTAACTTCATAGTTGTGTATGATTTGCAGAGTGGCACATTATTTAAAAAGTGGAAACCTGGTGTGGATACTGTGTCTATTGACATATCATCTCCTGAGGGATGTGTTTTAAGTGGATTGGAAGACTCTAGGATACTTGTGTGGGATCTCATTACTGGTATGTGAAATTCAATGGCAAGTAAGATGCCATTGTATAAGAGATGAGACAAATAGCAGATTTCTCAAATTCAAATATCGAATATCAATCACAACTCAAATATTCAAATAGCTCAAATTTTTATTACCTTGTGTAATAAAATTGCAATTAATATATTAAATGTTATTCTGCTAACTTATTTATTTCCTATTGAAGTAAAAAGCTAGAACTTGATTAAATTGAAAAAATTGATCATGGTTTTAAATTTTCAAATAAATAAATAAACAAATTATATATTGTGACGGAACGGGCTTGATTCTCCTTTGCCCGTTGACTCGCCGCAGTCCTTACGCCTTCAAGAAATGAACCCCTTACCTTTGCCTCGACACCTCGTCTACTTCGGACTTTCCCGTGTGGGAAATGGTTTTGAGAAAAAGGGATATCACGACCTTTGTCGCATGTTTGAGAAGGGCACCACCCCAAAACCGCAGCATCGAACCAGCTCAGCCGGCAAAGCAAGGACGATCCAAAATGTTCAAGGGTTGGGGGGATTTTAAGCCAGGGCAGACGGTAAAACAGGGAGCGCCATATGACGTGAGCATGGGAGAAATTACGCGGAGCGTAAGAATGAACCTCTGCCTTTTCTACATTTAACACAAACAACATTTATTCCTTGAAATGAGCATAAGAATGAACACGAAGGAGGCACTCTACAGCTAATTAACACATGTCTTACTAACTAATGAGGGATGAAAATGTGAATGAAATGCGAGACATATGTAAATGGAACGAAATCAACAAAAATAAAATAATCACTCTTTAACACTTTGAACAAATAAATGACCAAATATGAAAAAAAATAAATAAACTACAAAATGAAGGGAATTACAAGCTCCTCATCCTTTTTTGAATACTAATGATGAGGACGGGAGAGAGTGATACAGAAGTTATGGTCCCGTAGGACTAGGATTGTCCACTCTTGGGATCAGTTTGACTGACCCGATCAGTTTTGAATTCTGCGAAGACTTGCAAAAATTCAATGCAGTTCAAATGCATTCCAGTGGTCTTATTTGTGATATGTGATTTCCTTAGGATGTTGTTGTTCATAAGGAAGGAAATTATCCTCTTTGAGATGATACTTTCCAATATTTTTGAGAAAACGAATAGTTTTGATATGGGTCGATAATTTTCCATCGATTGAAGATCTCCCTTTTTATGTAAAGGAATTGCAACTGCCCTTTTTAATTTATCAGGAAAGATGCCACTGTAAAGAGATGCATTGACCAAATATCTAATACGAATGAGTAGATATTTTTTACAATTCCCCTTCAAAGGGAGCAAGGAACCTCATCCCACCCAGCTGTGTTTTGAATTCATTTAGTTGATAATCGAATCTATTTGTTTCTCACAGGTTGGATAAAGGTATATGTTATTCAGGACTGAATGAATATGGGGATTGTTACCTGAGTTAGAATGAAAGACATCTGGTTTTTCCAAGGGGTTAAGTAAATGTTAGTTTAAGTTGGCAGCTATCAGCTCTGGGTCAGAAACTAGAACATTGTTGAGGAGAAGTGTATCAGCAGATTTATTCTTTCTGAATTTTCCATAGGTATTATTGATAATATTCCAAGCTGTTTTAGATTGTTATGAGAGAAAGAGATTGGGTTTATGTTATTAGTTCTTCTGATACTATTGACTAATCTGGAGCAGTATGCTTTGAATGTTATGCATAGTTGTTTTTTAAATTTTACTACAATTGGTAGCTTTATAAGATGACCACATAGATTTGAGTTTGTGAATTTTGGATTATCTCAGGAGTAATCCAGGTTTTATTTGGAGGCCTATTTGATCTGACTTTCACTAAAGGAAAGCAACAATTGAAGAGTGCAAGAAAAATATCGAGGAAATTATCAAACATGTCACTGATTGAGTCTGACCTACATATACACAGAGTCCCATATTGTCATTTGTAGGGCATTGCACAAATCTTCAACATTACGTTGGGTGAAAATCCTTTTCTTAGGAATGAATTTTTTGGTGAATAAGGGTTCCGAAGGTATGTTCATGTTAGTAATTATGGCACAGTGGTCAGAGAAATGGGATTATACTGCAGCACCAATGGTAAAATGTAAATTGCAGAATGTGTTATCAGTAATAATGCCACCTGGCATGTTTGTCTTGTGGGAACAAATATAATTTGCTTTATATCAAATGCTGAGAAAAGGTCCCACAGGCAAGAGCTCACATTACTGACTTGTCCACAGTCTACATTAAAATCTCCACAAAGGATAATATAACTGTTTTTATGGAAACATTTATCTAGAAGGATAGCCATATTCTCCATGCATACATTATCTGGGCTGCGGATTATTCGTGCATCACCAATCCATTTAGTGAATTGCAGTGGTTTCAAAGGCAAGTAAACTTTTATTTTCCTCCAATCGTGAATTTCAGTGCTGCCATATCCGTCATTACTTCTTGCTGTAAAAAAAGGGAAGAAGAGAAGAGCTGTGATCCCTGGTGAAAATAACATTGTACAGAAAACTCCCAATTTTCCATGCTAATGACTGGTAAAGGGTGCATGGATAATCGGGAAACATGGATAATCCACTGTTGGGTTCTTTCTGGATTCATTTCTCTACTGTTTGCCACCAAAATAAATAAACTCCCTAAGAAAATGACACAATCTGCCAATTAAAAGATCCTTGCTGTACATAATAGCATTATATGACAATAAAGAATCCAGTAGAGCTGTCCCGGCCGCAATTAAATGCTCACAAGCCTCGGGTGGCAACATGAAACCTGGCATAAGACATTGGACAAGTCGGCACTGCCGCAGTGAAAGTCGCAATTGGAGGAAAATAACAAAAGTTTACTTGCCTTTGAGGCCACTCCCGATACACTAAATGGATTGGCGATGCACAAATAATCTGCAGCCCAGATAATGTGCACACGGACAATCGGGAGTTTACTGCAGTTTTTCCACCTGTCTTCTACTTGGCAGCACTTCTGCTGCTAAAATATGTTACCTCATCTGTTAGAAAGCGAGTGTCACTCTACCAACCATGTGGTCTTTATCCTCTCTCATTTGAGGAAGAGCTGTTACCTGCTCCTATGGGTGATGGGGTACATTTGTGGTGCTTTCATTGTCATGATACAGCATCTTAACAGGTTTCTTTCTCATTTTATTTGTCTACCTTACACAGGTAATGACAGATGCATCCTCTGATTACTGCAGCTGACTGTTTATTGACAACTGACAACTTATTCAATGAGTCATGCTTTGTCTTCTTTTTGTTGCTCTAGTGTACAAGGATTCACCTAACAACTGTAACATTACTGATGCAATTGGTTGCTTTTATTTTATCCCCGAGTCATTGTACCTAATATTAAAATATTTTGGATCAGGTAATTGTCGTTGGCGTTTAAGTGGACACACTGCACCTGTTAATGTATTGAGGCTTGACCCATCTGGAACCTGTTTCTTATCCGCTGACTCAGAAGGGCGAGATCGTTCCCTCAGACTATGGGATCTTCACGAAGGTAAGCATGAATCTTACCTAGACTTTGAACATTATTTTTGATATATTTATGTTTTTGTGCAATATTAATTAATATTTATTTATACACCAACTAATGTGAATAAATAAAATCACTAATCAAGCAGTTATGTGGACATAAGGTTTACAAATGATTTTAAACGCAGTAGAATCGTGATTTTATGCAGGTTACCATGATATTATATTTGATTTCAATGAGATGTCAGAGCTTTCTCCATTCTACCGTGTTCTTGTGGTGTAACTGATATGCATAAATTTAATTAGTACAATTGCACACTATGATTTAGTCTCTATCAATACCCCGAATTATTTTGGTACGGTTGAATAACTGTGGTTCAATTTAACAAGAAATCTGGGCCAAAAAGATATTTGACATGCTTTTTATCCATTTTAAAACTCTCTCATGTATTATTTATTATTTATGCAAAATTCAATGTCTCTTTTGGTACACCGTTTAGTTAAGGGTCGCAATCTAAGAAAAGAGTTGTTTCATTCATGGTCATTTGAAAAATTTGAAGGAAAGGTTAGTCCTTGTAAGAGGTACCATATTAATTACTACTGCGGCAAACAGCCTCGTTATGGGTCTAAACTTCAAAGAAAGTGAGATTGATTGAATCCATGTTGACTTAATGATTTAAAAATTATACTTGATATTTCACAATGAACTAGTGGGGATAAATTATCAGTTTAACAATACTTTGAATGTTAAGCATTAAGAAGTTTTTTCTTCAGCTTTTACTGTGAATAAGCATGCTTCATAAACTATAGCAAGATGTTCCACAGATAAAAAATCATTCGCCTTGACCGGGACTCGAACCCGGACCCCCTGATTTCCGGCCAGGTGCTCTACCAGTTGAGCTACCAAGACATCCTCTTTCTCTGTGGAAATCAACGAGGCTTTAAAGGAACTAGGTGTTACCTGACTGCGGGACATATCATGTCACAATGCAGCCGTAGTCGTGCACATGGCGCCACCGTCCACGAGGTTAAGCCAAAGTTGAAACACTAAGGTGCTTACTTAGAACAAATTCAAAGACCGCGAGTTGTGTCCGGGTTCGAGTCCCGGTCAAGGCGAATGATTTTTTCTCTGTGGAACATCTTGCTATGGTGCAATTTTTAGCGGGTGCCGCTGCTAAAGTTTCCGCGGCCATTTCGAGGTCTTTGAATGCTTCATAAATTTGAATGTTAAAATGAGGAAAAAGTCATTTACCATCTTTTGTATCAATTATCGTATTTTACAGCATACAAGATCCTTTTTTTCTACTATCTAAACTTTTCTACCATTAGGTTATTAAGTAATAGGTATCTAAAAGCTTGTGACATCTTGGCGTGACTTGTGGCATCAATGGCAAAGAAGGAAACTGAAGAATGGAAACTCTGCTACAAAAAATAAAGATCAAGACCATAAATCAATAAAACAAAAAAAAATTGGAGTAAGGATCCATGCAAAAAAGTACAAAGCAACCTCACACATGGAAAGGTTTAAGTGGCCTACAGGATGGCAAGGACCCACTTCAAGCAAGATACAATACCATCAGGGACATGAATGCAGAACTTTGAATTGAATGTTATAACACAGTGAAAAAAATGGAAAGAACATTTGGAGCAATTATACATTGGAAGGAATCCTAGAGCAAAGTTAGTCAAAAAGGAAAATTAAGTCAAAAAGGATGATATGGGAGCCTCAGTAATAAAATAGGAATTCAATGCAGCAGTAAGGAACCTGTAGATAAATAAGACCTCTGAAATAGTTGATATTCCTGCTGAGATAATTGAAAATGCAAGAGACAAGATATTTATGCAGCTGTACAAAACCATCTGTGACATGTATTTTACAGGAGAGATATCCACGGACCTTGAGAAGAACATCACCATCCTATCCCCAAAAAGAAGAGGGCTGAGAACCTTGAAAAGGCCAAGGGACAAGAAAAAGAATCGATAAGAATTTTCCTTTAATGGAACAAAAAGCTGAGGAGTTTCTGGACAAGGACCAATTTGGGCTCAGTTTACAAGGGCATGAGAGAAGCCAAGAACGAAAGGTTTTTGCCCACAGGCTCAATTCAGCAAAGAATGGAGAAGACTGTATGTGCTGACATTTTGTTACTCTGGTGAATTTGGAGAAGGTATTTAACAACATGGATTGGAATTTTATTCTGAGGATTCTGAAAGAAATTTGTGTGCCATACAATGACAGAAGAATTATCCAAAGCTGCATAAAAACCAGGTACCTGAGATCAAATCAAGATCCAGCAGTAGAGATGCAAGAATGGACTAGTAATCCTAAAATGTCACAAGATTACGTGATGTACACCAACCAGGGCGGTTGTTGTAAATGCAGGAATTGATGTTTGCATGTGATTGATTTGTAAAAGTCTCAGGAAATATTGCAATTAAATGGTGCAGTAATGCATGTGCCATACTGCAAAAGCTATAACAAAGGTCCAAGAGTATCTTTCTACAAGATGTCCAAGGACAAGGAACATTTTTGGCATTGGGCAATTGAAATTCATTTCAAAGGAAAGAAGTTAAAAATTTCTCCAAGCATCATAGTGTGCTCCCAAGACTTTTCAGTCACTTACTTCTAAACTGTAATGTCTGATAGGTATGTCTTAAAAAGTTAGCTGTTCCAATTGGTGTTTTCGTCTCTTAGAATTTAAAGATGTTTGTCAAGGAGCAGGTTTGCCATTTTTTCACAGTTGTAAAATGTAAGTGTCCTTGCAAGTTTCTGTTGCCTCAAAATTTCAACGATACCCTATTGAGATTATTCCGAGATATCAACTATTAATAATCAATCACCAAATCCAAATAGAGCATTCCTACGTTACACACGGACCTCACTCAATATCAATTTTAACAGAGACTTCAAAGAATGCATACACAAAAATACGAATAAAATTACCTACCCAACATTGTATTGGCAATAGCTATAAGCTATTTTAAACATATTTTCCTTGTTTTCTCCAACCAAGTACATTAGCCTAGCAGTTTCCCTCTTCTTTTGGTGAGGAATGCAGCCTGCTTTCACACAAATTCTTCCATCCCTTTTTAGCTGTCCCAAAGTCAGTATAGTTCAGCGACACAAAGAGACTATATCATTCCCTTTGCAGTCAGCTGCTTCTGGAATCTCCTATGAACTTATTGCACATTTTATGTCGAAGTTTAACTTTGCCAATTCTATGACCACTGAAACCCTTTTAGTGTGACTGTCTCCATCACAAACAAGACTCTGTTAAGTCAAATCAGGTAAGAAAGAAAGACTAGAATAAACTGTTGCTATTGAAATAGCATAGCCATTTGAATGAAATTATTTTATGCCTGTCCAATTTTCCTCTCATGCTTAAGTGTTAAGTGTAAACATTGTTTATCCCACATGAACGTTACAGACATCTTGCAACTAGTTGGTTAATTACTAAGTCACGCCTTTTGATGACTCATGTATTAGGAAAGGAGTGAGACAAAATTTTGTACTGTCTCCAATAATTGTTAATGTTTACATCGAGAAAGCCGTCAATGAAGTCAAAGAAAAGGCTTCAGAAGTAAATACCTGTGGGGAAATAAGCATGCAGCAATTCGCTGATGACATAGTGGTCATGACAGAGACAAAGAGATTTGAAGAAGACTCATGGAAAAAGCATTGACCGTATATCACCTGAACAAATAAACAGAAAACCAAGGCAATGGTATGCAGTAGATGAAAGGGGAAAATTATGATTATCTGGGAAGCCGTTTAAGGATGAAGCAAGAAAGATGTTTTCAGTAGAATAACCCAGGCATTTTACCTAAAGAAGATTCTTCTTACAGCTAGAAATATAAACCTGGAAGTAAGTAAGCATTTAATTAAAACGTACGTCGGGGCCATGCTTCTTTACGGCAATGAGGCATGGGCAAAAGCAGCAACAGAGAAGTCTGGGCTTGAAGCATTTGAAATGTGGTGCTACCGAAGATTTGTGAAGATGGAATGGATCAACCAAATGACCTATGAAGAAGTCTTAAGAAAAATGGAAGAAAAGAGATGTCCGTTGAAAACCATAGAAAAATGGGACAACTTAATTGGCCATGTCTTGAGACATAATAGTCCGATGAAGACACTTGATAAAGGACAAGTAAATGATAAGAATGACAGAGGGAGGTATCGCATTAGATACCTATACGGAGAAAGTAGTGAAGGATGTGAAACAGGTGATTTATGTGAATATAAAGAGATTAGCTGATAGGAGATTCCAGTGAAGAGCTGTGTAAAATTTTAAGTTTTTTGATGATGATGATGGAGGAGGTAAGGTCATTGAATATTTTAAGAACATATTAATTCAGAGAATCAGAATTAAAGGAAAGAGAATTTGTGGCATCAGTAAACCCATTTTCTCTGTTAATAATAGTGATGGCCGGATCGGATCCGTCGGATCCAAAGATCCGCGGATCTTTCATTTTTCTCGGTTCCGGATTTGGATCCAAAGACACGGCGCAAAATCGGATCCAGATCCTAGATTTTAAATTTTCGCGGCTTAGCGATCGAAGTGCCCCGTGAATGGAATGTAGGTGCGGTAGATATTGACAAGAAGGGGATGTGTAACTAAGGTCACGTGATTAGATGAAAATGTTCCCGTGCAACTAAAAGCAAAATAAAGAAATATGACTTTTTCCCCATTACCCCGGAATCGCGAGGAAAAAAATACGTAGGATGTCACGCGGGTAGCCTGCATTCGCCGGGATCAGGCGGACAGAGAGAGCTAGTGTACTGTGCGAAGTTCGATCCCTATCGCAGTTTAATTTTTTCTTTCAGTCTTTGCATCGAAAATGTTAACATCTTCAATTTCAAACCATAAAATCTGAATACTCACTTTATTATACTTTTGTTGTTTAAATTAGATTTAAAAATGTACCATTAATAAATTAAGGATGGTCGGGTCGGATCTACGGGTCTTTCATTTCATTCACTACTGAAATCATATCCGAAGACAGTAAAAATACAGAACCGAATCGGATATTTTAAAATTTCGCGGCTTAGTGATCGATGCGCCCCGCGAATGGAATGTAAGTATGGTAGAAACTGACAAGGAGAGGGTGTGTAACTCGCTCACGAAATGAGAAGATTTTTTTCGTGCCACAAAAACAAAATAAAAAAATACTCGTCGTGACTTTTTCCTCCATACGCCCGGATGCGCGAGAAAAAAAATAAAGCCAAATGTCACGCGGGTCGCCTACATTCGCCAGATTCCCGTTAACCTATGATAGCTTAGTTGTTAAAAATGAGGGCTAGTGTACTGCCGGTCGCAAGTTCGATCCTAAACACTGCCTAGGAATATAGGGTATGCTGTATTCCTAGGGTGATGCAAGTAGGCAGTTAAAAAAAGTGGATTATCAGAAATTTCATGTCAATTTATAAGTCAAAAAGAAATAAAAAAATTTGGCGTTAGTGAAATGATTGGAAACATTTTTTATTGCAGAATTAAATCGTGGAATCATTACGTTAACTTTACCATGTATTTTTAGCAATGCATTTATAAATCTAGTTTAAACGATAAAAGTACAAAAAAGTCGGTATCCACACACAAAGGTTGGAAATTAAGGATGATAAATTTTTTGATTCAATGGCTGAAAGAAAAATTTGAAATAGCGATAAGAATCGAACTTCATTACCTGCAGTCCACTACCCCACTCTGCTATTTTCGGCTTACCTGAATTTGGAGAATACATGCTCCCCACATGTCATTCTACTTTTTTCTTGCAAACCCGAGCCAATGGAGAAAAAATCTGAGACTTTTTTAATTTTTGCTTCTAGTAGCATGAAAAATGGCTAATCTCATTTCAAGATCAGAGTTACACAACCTCTCCTTAGGAGTATAAAATTCTCAAATTTCATTTTAAAGGTTATTATTAATGAGACATTGCAAAATTACTAGTTTAGCAGCTTGAAATGTTCTATAATAATTTTTATGTCTTAAAAATGGAATCCCCGAATATTCCATAAATGGAATCTCTTGGCCGCATTAAAATAATTTGTGTTTCTAAAAAAGAATTTGAAAGCATTCAAGGATTTGATTAATAATTGGAAAATAATTCCTTTATTAATAAAAATGAACTTATGTTTCTTTTAACTGCACTCTAAAGAATAGTTGTACAGGTTTCAAAAATGTATTGCATGATGAGTATGTGATAAGGAAGTTGATCTTCACTGGATTATTGACTATTACTGGATATTAGACGTAATAAGATATAGTTATTGCATCCATAAATCTTGATCCAGGAAAATATTATCCACATAGGTAGATAGGAAGTTGATTTTTTCGACAATAAATTCACTTTTTTTGGTAATTCTATTGTTGCTGTATTTATATCTTTAAAAAAATCTAGGTTTCGAAAATCAGAATCGATTTTCTGAAACTATAAGGACCCGAAACCACGATAAAGATCCGAAACCCAGGCAAGGATCCGGTTCCGGATCCGACAAAAAACCTGGATCCGTCCATCACTAGTTAATAACCTTCCAAGCTTCCTAAACCCTGTTTTCAGGATTTTTTATTTCATTATGATTAGATTTTAGATAGATTTGAATTTAGATATATAACTTTTGTATATCTACTCTGAACACACATCATACACTGTCCAAAACACAGCAAGCACATGAATACATGGTAGCAAAACTTGTCAACAAACTGCCAGATATGGTTATGTCAGTGAGTAGTGAGGTATTAAAAAATGAACCCATGTAAGTGGTTGTTATTAAAACCGTTTTCTTCAGTCCAGGAATTTTTATACATGAATTTGAATGATCAGCCGCTATAATTATAACCATTGTGTACCATCTATTTATGTTTTAATATTGATGATGTCCATCATGGTGTGTTAATTAAAAGACGAATGATAATATAGGGCATCATCATACATATGGTTAGGTTAATGAGCTTTAGTATAATTGACAAGTAAAAATTATAAAAAAATAAAAAAATTGCCTTTAGAGTACAATAATAATGGTAGGATCTAACATGTTTTTAAGGATGGAATTTCTAATTGATTTAGGGTATCAGTGGGTAAGGTAAGTGATACATTACAGGAAATATCTATTTTGGATAATACAACTGTAAAATTACGATTCAATGCAATCAAATTAGAGAATAATGGCATTACAGTTATAGGATATTCATGAAGAGTTGGGCTTTTAGCTGAATCTCATTGTAACTTAGAATTAGTCTGTGAATGACTGATAAGATCATCGAATGATTTCAAGTATGATTAATAAGAACATTTAAAAAAATTTATTTTTGTTCTTAGTCATTTATTTAGGTAACCTCTACAAATCAATTTTACTTTCAGGAAAACTTATGGCAGTTTACACCCCTAAGAAAATGGCTACAGCATGGGAGGTCTTGGATTGTGGTAAAACAATTGTTCTAGCATTTAAAGACTCAACTGTTATTTCTGCATTGCATCTTAAGGGAAAAAGTAAGGAGGAGGACAGAAGTAGTGGAGAAGGGCCAAAAGAATTTTTTAATTGGGACCGCAGAGAGTGTCGTGTGTTTAGTTTATGTTCAGAAGAAGGTGCAGTTACATGTCCAACCAGGTGACATGAGACTTCACTTCCAATGAACCAAAAAAAACAGCCATCATCAGCCTTTCCAGTAGGGCTAAGCAGCAGCTGTCGAAGCTCTTCATCTAATGGTGCGGTGAAGCCGAAGCTGATGCAAACCACCCATCCGCTTCTTTCTCTGTGAAAGACAATGGGCTGGATAAACGGTGCATAAAAGATGCTAATGCCTGATTAGTTCTTTGGGCATATCACAAAGGAACATTATAAAAGAGAAACTTACTGCTGGCTCAGTAGGAAAGTATTTGAAGATTTTTTAATTGATTTGTTTGTATTGTAATTTGTTTTAAATCTGTGCATTTCTCTTGCATTCTCATGACATTCATGACCTTCGTTCTATGTGCATTTTAGTGTGAATCACTGCTAATTTCACAGTCAATGTGAGGCACTTTCCAGGAAGACTGAAATCATTTTTGGAAGCTATGAGTAACTTTTCTGCAAAATACATTTTACCAAAACAGAGACAAAATCCATGAGTTGAGGAATACTTATAAATTGAATTCCATAATTTAATATTAATATTGCCCTTTGTACATCACAGATATTTTATTGGTTATCCAATTTTGAAATGGTTCTATTTTCCTACCATTTTTTAATCGAAAACGAGTATTGAAATAATTAAAATGAGAAATTATTTATTGATCAACAATTTCCAGATCCATTCATTTTTCATTATTAAAAATTCAACTGAATTATACTTCTAATGAACCATTCTGTCTTTAAGGTTGTATTGAATGGTCTGTTAGAATTATTTGAATGAATCATGAACGACATACTATTTTACAAATCATATCTCCTACAAATGTTATGCAGATGTTTTACCTGCTCTCGTTCTCTCTCTCTCTCTCTATTGCCCCTAAGCATTTATGAGGATACCTATATGCATTAAATAATTGAATTCCCTTTCAACCAAATAGTTTTTTCTTGAACTACATCTTTAAAATCTAGACATGACTTGTGTATTGTGTGTGTATCTGTTCAGAAGTTATTGTTAAATTTCAAACTATACTAACAAGTATTCATTTTGAAAAATGTGCACATTTTTACAGCTTATGTTTGATATTCCTGTGAGTTATAGCTATTTTTCAGAGTAATATTGTAATATTTTCAAACCCTGAGATTGTGCAATCAAGTGTTTCCCCAAATAAACATATCTCTTCACTACTTTAGCAGTTGTGTAATCCATGATGTTTTAGAACCCCTCAGACATTTAATGTTATGTTAAAATTATGTTCAATTGTATTCTAATAATTGGCCAAACTTTCTCTTTTCTTACAAATACTGAGAAACATTTTTCAGGTTGACAGTTACCATGGTACAAGTGTTTGGTATATTTTCAGAATTATTTATTGTCCATGCCATTAATCATAAAGGAAAAAAATGATTCCATGATAACTCTGGTTCATGTACGTGTGTTCATGTATATATGTATCATCGTATATGTATATGCACATATGTATATATAAAACCCAGATATTTAAGAAAGTCATAGAGGGAATAATATATTTATTTGAATGTGACTCAGATGATGATGACAAGAGACAAGTAAAAAATATTTAATATTTTCATAGTCTTCCAATTAGGAGCCATTAATTAATATTGATGGAAGATTTTCATTCCTACCATTTAGATAAAACATCTTCTCCTCTCACCTAACTCAGCTGAATCATTATCTACTTAGGTCATCCTCTTCCTGTCTTAGCTTCTGTCTCACATTCAAATTTGTTTGTATACATATTGTCTTGCTGAAAAAGTGTAGTTATAAAATGTGTGTCATACAGAGTAAACAAGAAGAGGAAAAACATTACCAAACATTTTCTTTTCTTACCTCCCTACTTCTGACAGGCATGTGTGCAGCCAATATGAAGTTCCTTAGAGAGTAGATCATCATCCTGAATTGAATTAAGCATTTCAAATTTCTGGAAAACTTGAATGATAGCTCTACAATTTTGGTTTAGGCTTTTTCTAGTCCTCCACTTTAAATATTTATCCTCAGGAGGTCTAGTTTATTTGATAATACTCTATGTACCACTAATACGTGACAGCTTTTCAGGACAGCTAAAATGCGTGACTTTTAATTCACATATATGCACACATATACATGCATTTAAAAGGGTTGAATTGCTTCATAAGCATTAAAGGGCTAGAGAAAAAAGTCATTAATTGTAAACCCTAGCATCCCCATCTGATTGCTCTTTCCTTCTTCACTGCAATTATAAGGCTCCATGAAGGCCAGAAGAGCATTGAAAAATTTGTGGAGTTCAGGAGTTAATCTTTGTAAAGCAACTCAGGCACTACTCACATTTTAGTTTTGGGTGCAAATAATTTGCTTTGATGTGATATGTTTCACTACACTGTAGCATCTCCAGTTACAATTACAAAGATTTAAAGATTTCCAGGAATACATATCAGCCCATGTGGGTGGAGAGAAAGGATTGGGGAGGCACAAAGTTCGATCCCTATCGCAGTTTAATAATTTATTTCAGTCATTGCATTGCAAATTATTTCAATATAATGCAAACAGCATCTTCAATTTCAAACCCTTGCATATTAATGTTCTCTTTCTCATACTTTTATTTTTTAAATTAGATTTATGAATGTATTACTCAAAAATTAGTGATGGTAGGGTGGGAACCAAAGACCCATGGATGTTTCATTTCATTCGCTACTGAAATCAGATCCGAAGACTGTAAAAATTAGTATCCTTATCAAATATTTTAAAATTTAGTGGCTTAATGATTGATGCACCCCGCAAATGGAATATAGACACGGTAGATACTGACAAGGAGAGGATTTGTAACTCAGGTCAATTTTTTTCTGAGCCACTACAACAAAGTAAAGAAATACATGTCTTGGCTTTTTTCTCCTTAGGCTTGAATGCATGGGAAAAAAATCAAGTAGCATATCATGCACGTCGCCTACATTCGCCAGATTTGCATGATCTGATGAGAGCGAAGTTGTTAAGAATGAGAGCTAGTGCGCTGTCAGTAGCGAGTTGTCGATCCCTAACACTACCTAGGATTACAGTCCATGCTGCATTATCATGACAAGACATGCAGGCAGTTAAAAAAAGTACATGATCAGAAATTTCATATCAACAAATTAAACAAAAATAATAAAAGTTGTTAGTGAAAGTGATTCGAAAAATATTTTATTACAGAATTAAAATCATGGAAATATGTATTACGTTAACTTTACAATGTATTTTTGAGTGATGCATTTGTAAACCTAGTTTAAGCAATAAAAGAACAAAAAATCTAGTGTCCACAGAAGCACCTACAAGGGTTGGAAATTAAGATTGATAAAATTTTTGATTTGGTAGCTGAACAGCGAGAATCGAACTTCATTATCTGCAGTATACTACCCCACTCTGCTATTGTCGGCTTACCCGAGTTCGGAGAATGCAGGCATATAATTTTGCAATTTTGGGTCAATCACAGCATGTCATTCCACTTTTTTTCTTGTGAACCCGGGCCAATAGAGAAAAAAGCTGAGACTTATATTTCTTTATTTTGCTTCTAGTAGCTTGAAAAAAGGCTCATCTCATTTCATGATCCAAGTTACGCAATCTCTCCTTAGGATTATAAAACTCACAAATTTCATTCTGAAGGTTAGTATTAGTAAGACATTGCAAAATTACTATTTAAGCGGCTTGAGATATTCTATAATAATTTTTTCATCTTACAAATGGAATCCCAAGATAGTCCATAAATGGAATATCCTGACCACATTAAAAATTTTTGTTTCTAAAAAAGCTGAAAGCATTCAAGGATTTGATTCACAACAGCAACCCAAGTTACTGTAAACCCATTGTGCAATGAATTAATTTAAGGTTTTTGATTTTGTTTATCCTTTTATATTCTCTATTATGTTATTCTTGGTATGTAATACGAAGTCTTTTTTCTATAATTATATTTAATCCTTTCTGGATAGAAGATGATACAATATGGCATCACTAGGATCTCATATTTTGGAAAATAATTCAAATATTAATGAAAATGAACTAATGATATTTCTTTTAACTGCACTCTAAAGAATAGTAGTACAGGTTTAAAAAATGTATTGTTTGATGATTATATGATGAGGAAATTGAACTTTATATCAGAAGTAATAACACATAGTTGTTGCGTCCTTAAATCTTGATCCAGGAAAATATTATCCATGCATATGATAAGATTTTTTATACAATAAATTTACTTGTTTTTTTGGAAATACTATTGTTGCTGTTTTTCTGCATATAAAAAATATAGGATTAGAAAAGGAATTTAATTCAGAATCCATTATTTGAAACTAAGGATCCGAAAAAGGTCAAAGATCCGAAAAAGGTCAAAGATCCGAAAAAGGTCAAAGATCCGAAAAAGGTCAAAGATCCGAAAAAGGTCAAAGATCCAAAACCTAGGCGAAGATTATGTCCCAGATCCAGATCTGAAAAATACCTAGATCCTTCCATAACTAATATTTTTTATGATTTAGTTTTTGTGACATTATATATTTTAGAAATGAGTATAGATATTTTTTCCATAAGAGTTCAAGCAAATGGCTGAAATTAAAATTAGCAAATTAAAAACAACTCACCGTAGTTATTATTAATGAAGACTCAATAAATCCTTATCTAGAACTTATAATAACAATGCAGTCATTTTATAAACTAAAATACTCCACCAAATGTGGAGTATTTTAGTTTACAAAATACTTCACCAAACTGTTCTCCCACAGAAGGTATTTTCTTAAGAAAAAATTTCAAGTTCTATATTTTAATAATTCAAACAATTCTACGTAATAATAATAATAACACATACATAAAAACAGACCACAGGCCTCCTCGTGGCGTCCCTGGAAACGGCTTCGGCCAGCTGATAGTGGCTGCCTACTTGTGGGGTTAACCTCCCCACTCACAGTACTGCTGGGTTCCAAATAATTCAGGAAACGCCACCCACAACCAGCCCTTCTCAGATGAGGGCCTTGTAAAGCTGGGAGTAGCAAGCCGGCAGAACAAGCAAAAAAGGGAGTTCCCATGGAGTGGACGGAGACCCTGAGGGGAGACCTTCTAGCTTACCATGCTGCCAGTGAGCCAAGTCACAGAGGATACATGGCAAGGATGCACTCTTTGTGGTGTGAGATGCATCCTGAACATAACCATCTGTCGTAGCAGAATCTGCACGACTACGCCAATCACCTGCGCAAGAAAATAACACCCCAACCCCAAGGTGATAGTAGTACACTACCAGCCAAGGCTCTATCTCGTATAAAGCCAGATGAACCTCCTACTGCTGTGGCTCACACAGATCTTTGTGAAGGGAGATGAGCCGAAGGCTGACTGTGATCTACTTAAGCGGTTGGAAAGCAAGATAGACTATGATGAAGTGACTACCAGGCAGAGAAATATACATCATAAAATTTCTCTGCGGAACCAACAGCTGTCGCAGTTCAATGTAATCGTACATATGATCTTCCTTTCTTGATTCTTTATTTTGCTTCTAGTAGCTTGAAAAAAGGCTCATCTCATTTCATGATCTGAGTTACACAACCTCTCCTTATGAGTATAACACTATCATATCCAGCGATGGATACACTCACACTAGAATGTACCCAATGCTCACAAATGCATAAGATATCGATATTCTCTTAAAGTAAGAGCACTTCCAACGCAGGTATGTATTGTGTTGATAATGCTATGAATGTTAATTAATAAAACACGAATTTGATTAACAGTTTCTTCATTGTTTGACTGCTGAGAGCATAGTCAAGAGATGACATCCTCTTTTTCGGCTTAAGGTTGCCCGTAGTAGCACAGGTATTTATCTGCTTTGTCACAGTAAAAAATGCCTCTGTAAGTTGCGCTGCACATTGTGAGTCATACTTAGTGCTGCCATTTGTAGGATCTAGAGCGAACGGAGGTAACTCCTGTGAAATACTATTGCCGAGAATTATTGATGCATTCAATCAAAATTGTATGTATCCGTGAATTCAGGAATCATAAAATAAAAATTTGTTGAACGGGATAAATTTTAAGCATTCGCATAAAATTGGCCCTGGCAATATGTACTAAAACATTGAAAAATATGCACAAATTAACAAATGTACCAGAAAACATAAGTATTCCCATTATTTCAGCTAACAGGAAAAAATAATCAAAACCAGGATATATGAATCATACAATTATAATGAAATTATTAATTCTTTGGCAACGGAAAACTTTGATGACTTTGTCGAGAGAATAAAAAGCATAAAAAAACAACCGTCGGACCTTGTGTATCACAAATACACACGATTCACATTAACAGCACAGTACTTTCAATTTCTCTTCCTGGCTGAAAAATTATTCAAGTATCATCTGCATCAGTATAGTGTCAGGATCTAGCAGGCGGACAGAGTGGCGGGAATGTGCGGTTAGAGGCGGGCTGAAGTCCACCCCTTACCACATCACCACTCTCCGCTATCGTGTGATTGGTTAATGCTTTACAGCTTGTCTATCTAATGCCCATTCCACTCCAATGTGAATTTGCTTAACAAAAGAACAACTAAAATGTGTGAGCGTGCGCAAGATACACCAGGGCGGGCCGTAAATCGCCAGTGCCTAGACTTGATTGGACTTCAAATGATGCAGAGATGACACAAATCTTGTTTTCTAAGTTGTAGTTGACTAATAATGCTACTAAATACTGACAAATACCATGTGTTAATTTGTACTTTGCAGTGCATTGCCCTCAAGAAATATCGCTCGTAATACCAAGCGTATACTGTGGCAGGAGCTTCTTGGCCTCGCTATATCCATTTTCTTTTACAATATTAATCATGGGCCTTATGGTGGTACATTGCCAATCACTCATCATTGTGAGATTCTCGCTATATGCCATACTCACTATAATGGGCTTCTACTGTATTTATGAAAGAATTGAGTATCATTAAGGAAATAGCTGTAGCCAACGGCTACCAAGATGGACTCATCGACTGTCTCTTGGTGAAAAAAGAGAAGAGGCAGGATTTCACAATATCTATAATGAATGACTGGAAGAAAACCAGTGCTGGTGGTGCATGAAATTTATTGAGTGAGCCCTCCATCCAAATGGCCAAATTCCAGAAAAACCTCATGCTACAAATGGTGTTCTACAGCAGAAGTGAAGGACCCTATAGTTCTAATGGACCAGAGTAATAATAATACTTTATTAACACCGTAGTGATACGATTTTCCAATGGTTTCGTCAATTAAAATACCGGTCACAGTGACGGAGACATAAAAGAAGTACAGTGAGAACACAGTTACAAAATATCGTTTAAAAAGTCCCGAACACTATAATAACATTTGCTAAATAGCAAGTTTTTCAATCTATTTTTAAAAACCATTGCTGAGGTAAGGGATTTTAAACACGAGGGTAGCTTATGGTAAATTGCAGCAATAGAGTGATAGGGGCCTTTCTGGCATAGGCTAAATGAATAAGATTACTATGAATGTCATTTTTAGAGTGAGTGTCATGACTGTGAAAGTCAGATTTGACATGAAAGTAATGGGGATAACACTTCACAAACATGGCACATGGTAGAGTGTAGAGACTCCAATGTGCAGATTGTATGCCACATAGATGGGACAACAGGCCTTCATATCCAAGCAGCAGAGCACGAATGGAAGTCAGAGGGAAGGGGAGCTCACCCTTTGCAGCCCACTTTCTCAAGGAAGGCCACTATGCCAATTTCATCCTGGTGATGATTAACCAAAGTATAAAGGGTATGAGTATGAAAATTTTGGAGCATATGGAGATTATTTTGGACATGAAATATGACAAAAATATCACTAATTACTAGTGATGGATGGATTCAGGTTTTTTTTCGGATCCGGAACCAAATCTTTGCCTGGGTTTCGGATCTATGTCATGGTTTCAGATCCTTAGTTTCAGATAATGGATTCTGAATTTCATTCCTTTTTTAATCCTAGATTTTTATTGCATACAGAAAAACAGCAACAATAGTATTAAAACAAAACTAGAAAGTTTACAGCAGAAAAATCAACTTCCTGTCATCTGTGAGGATAATATTTTCCTGGATCAAGATTTATGGATGCCATAGCTATATTTTATTACTTCTAATATAAGGTTCACTTTCCTTGTCACACACTCATCAAACAATACATTTTTTAAACCTGTACAACTATTCTTTAGAGTGCAGTTAAAATAAACATTATAAGTTCATTTTCATTAATTTTTCAATTATGTATTTTCCAAAATATGAGATCCTTATTGCCATATTGTATCACCCTCTATCCAGAAAGTTTGAATGTAATTATAGAAAAAAGACTTCTGAGCATATCACATGCCAAGAATAATATAATATTGAATATTAAATAATGAACAAAATCAAAAACCTTAAATTAATTCAGTGCACATTGGGTTTACATTAATTTGGGTTGCTGTTGTAAGTCAAATCCTTGAATGCTTTCTAATTCTTTTTTAGAAACAAAAAAATTTTTATGTGGTCAGAATATTCCATTTATAGAATTTATACTTATGTCTCGAGAGTCTATTTTTAAGACAAAAAATATTATAGAATATTTTAAACTGATAAATTAAGTACTTTCAACGTCTTATTAACCCTTTGAGTGCCAACAAATATCCTAGGAGCTACGCTAAAATTGCCTGAGCATTTAGGCCGATTTTGTAGAGCTTCAGGGAAAAATATTATTTCATGTAGCTCATGTAAAAACGTAGGAAAATGAACGCTAGTTGTCAATTTTGGAATTACAAAGGTTCGGTATCTAAAGTTCTCTGCATTAAATCGCCATCAGTCAACAATCAGTGAACAACCAACATTTTTTAAAGACAATACAGAAGGAGCGCGATAGCGCCTCCCGGCACTCTAAGGGTTAATAATAACCTTTAAAATGGAATTTGTGAGTTGAGTAAAATGGAAAGTGTCTACTGTCGGACAATCCACAAGAATGGTGGAGTAGATATTTTTGCTAAGGAAGGCATCAAACTGGAAAATTTTTCATTTGACTTTAATAGTGTGAATGAGGATCTCATTTTTGAATCTGCTGGCATCAGATTCAAATATGCTAACCATTATTTTCATGTCATAGTTCTGTATCGATCTCTGCTAACTTGTTTTAATTCCTTTCGTGACAAACTGAATAATATTCTTTTTTCACTTCTTAATCGTTCCCCCAAGAATATTGTAATTATGGCTGGTGACTTCAATGTTGATCTTTTGGTAAGCGGTTCTAACCAGAAGCTTTGCTCAGTGCTTAGCGCACATAATGTTATCCCTTTGGTCAAAACTCCAACTAGAATTACAAGCAATTCTGCAACGCTCATTGATAATATCTTCACGAATTTTAGTGACCCGAATGCTTCTGTCTTGGTCTTCAATCCTTTTTATCCGATCATTGTGCAGTGAAAGTGACTTTTGGCAACACAACGCATCTGCCTACAGCAGACTCCACTTTTCATGAAACTAGAATCTTAAGTAAATCTAAATCTCAATTGTTTACATCTTCGTTGCCCCTTGAAGATTGGACTAAAATTTATTCTGCAGTCACATTTAAGGGGATCTTTAATCTCTTTTATGAAAAGTTTTGTTTTCTTTTCAAATGTACCTTCCCTGTTGTCTCAGTAAAGACCAAAATAAAACCGCCAAAGCATTGGATTTCTCCTGAAATTATCAGTACGTGTTGGGAAGTTAAAAGGCTGTATGATGCAAATAAATTCCACAGGGATGCTGATCAAATAAAACATTACTGTAACCTCAAAAGAGCTTATAGAAATCTTATTAGCTATAAGAAAAGAATATTCAATGATTCACTCATCATTAATGCTACGAATAAAACCAAGGAAGCATGGAATTTAATTAACAAAGCTGTAACTGTTAAGAAAAGTAAAATATTGCCTTTTGTGGAAAATGTTTCAGGCACTCTGGGTCTAATGCAGCTGGCTAATAAGCTTAATAATTCTTTCATTGAACTGCCAGTTCCAACTGCCCCAGTTATCCAACACCATATTCCAACAAGAGATAATGCTATAACAGTTCCTCACTCAATGTTCCTTCGACCCTGCTGTCCATCTGAACTATCAAAATACTTAAGTAAAGCAGGAAATTAAAATCCTCAGGCCTTGATGGTATCCCTCGCTCACTTCTTAAAGATTGTGGGGATGCAATAAAAGAACCACATCTGTATCTTATTAACCAGTCACTCCTTCTGGGTGAATTTCCTGACATTTTGAAAATCTCCAGTATATAAAAACAAAGGAGATAAGAACTCAATCAGTAATTATAGGCCCATATCTCTTCTTTCACAATTTTCCAAAATAATGGAATATGTTTACTGTACTAGGTTGATGGAATTCTTGGAGAAGCATAATGCAATATCCCAGTCACAGTTTGGTTTCTGCAGAGGGAAGGCAGCTGCTCAAGCTCTCTTTTCTGCAGTTGACTTCATTGTTGAACAGCTAAACAAGTTATGTTGCCCTGGGAATTTCCTTTGACCTCACTAATGCCTTCAATTCCGTAGACCATGAGTTACTTCTCAGGAAATGTGAGTATAGGTATAAGAGGTGTAGCATATAGTTGGTTAAATTCGTATTTGTCCAACTGTCAGCAGGTAGAAGAGATATGTAAGGATGGGAAAAGGTATAACTCTGATGTACAAAGTGTATCCACTGGAGTTCCCCAAGGCTCAATCTTGGGTCCTGTCCTCTTCCTCATTTTTGGTAACGACCTATCAGTGACCCTGCTGCATAAAGAACACAATAAGGTTGTAATGTATGCTGATGATGTAAATTTCCTTAGTGGCCAACCAGGCTATAATGGCCTTGTGGAGGTTTGCAATGAGACTATGGTTAGGATGTCTCATTGGTGCTGGGGCAACGTTTGAACGAGAAGAAAACACAGACTATATTCTTTTCGGCTTCCAAAAGACATCTTGATAAATTGCATTCTTGCATTGATGCAGATCTTCAACTGGGGGATCGGGTTAATTTTCTCGGTGTCCTACTTGACCCACTATTAAATTGGTCTTACCACATTGAGAATTTGGGTAAAAAATTAAACTCTGCCAACTATTTATTGTCCACAGTTAAACACTCGCTAGTGTTGATGTGCTCAAAAGTGTTTATTATGCATATTTTTTTTCTCATGTGCCATATTGTATTTTTATTTGGGGTTCTTCCTCCTTAGTAAACAATATTTTTAGAATTCAAAAAAAGATAGTAAGATCTATGTGTAATGCTCAGTAGCTCAGTGGTGTCTTCTTTAGGTCCCAGAGTTATAGGTATTAAATTGCACAATGCTCTTCCTGTGCATTTAAAAAAACCTTCCTATAATGTCTGCATTCAAATGCCAGCTAAGGAAGTTCTTGATGTCTAAGTGTTTTTACAGTGTGCAAGAGTACTTTAACCAGGGTCAATCAGCTTTATATACCAGACCTGTTCAATACATTCTTGTAATGTCTCCAGGACAGAATATATTATTATTATTATTTGCTTGAGTAAATAAATACCTGCTGCAGCTAATTTTTGAAAGATAACTAAATGTGAATATTATGGCTAGGAAATATGTAATGGCTAGGAATAGGTAATTATGCAAGAAATATTTTTGACCATCGAAAATGCCACTTTATGAACCAATATATGAATTGGATTTTGTCAATATATATAAAAAAATATTGATATATATTGACAATATAGGGGATAGGGGGATATTATATATAGGGGATATATATCAATTGGATTTTGTTATTTAAATAATTCAAGTAAATACTCATTCAACCTTCCAAAAAATCCCCGAGTCCATATCGATCCACAAGACCGATGTCACCACTCATTTCCCAAATACACATTACTGTGAAACCTCTCTTAACGACCACTCCTATCAAGCGACCACCCCTCTCAATGACAAGTATTATCCGGAACCGATTGTAATGCCCCTATGTTCATGGTATTCATTACCCTTATTCAAAGACCACCCCTCACCCTGACCAAAGACCACCACTTTGAAGGGAAGTTCCCTCTATTCAGCAAAAAAATTGTCGTAAACCTGAGTTTTTCCCAGCTTTTGGGAATCATATCAGCCTATTATGTCAGTCCACAGACAAAGGAGGGCCAGTCTGCCAGCGGGTGTGGATTATGTAAGTGTGATTCGTAACACAGTAGTCATCGTAGCCTCGCGCGGGGAGAAGGCTCGAGCTTGCATGCCAGGCTCTCCGGCGCCGCGCCTAGGCAACGGCGAGAGATGCAACTGAGTTATGTGCACGAAAATATTAACATCAGTGGTCGTGCGATGAGAAAAAGTCTCACTCTTTGTAGCCGATGGTATCAGACATATCATTACACAGCTGCGGACGCTTCAATTATACTTTTTGAGACGGTCGGTCAATAGGAAGAGATAAAAAGTCAGCTATGTAGAAGGAAAGGAAACTTATTCTAACTAATGATTACAAAGTGAGCACACGTTTGAATTTGGTGTGAGAGAAAATCTCATTACACTACCAATGGGGCTAAGGGATGATTCAGTGAGTCTTTTCGTGAGGAACACCGTACCTTCGTTAGTGACGGCACATGATCCACCACTGAGTCGAAGATGTCAAAGAGAATTTGTTTGAGTTTAGAGGAAAGGGTTCGAGTTATCGAAGAACGAGATAAAGGTGCATCTGAGAGAAGGCTAGCGGATTTATTTAACTGTGGGAAAACTCAAATAAATGGAATTTTAAAATCTAGGGGCGACATTTTAAAGGAGTGGCACAACAGGAACGGTGGAGTGAAGAGAAAGCGGCAAGAAAAGTACGAAGGGATCAATTTGAGTGGTTTAAAGTTGCACGGTCGAAAAATATTCCTATTAGTGGTATATTAACCCCTTCGTTGGGGAGCAATTTTTTCTTATCCTTCACCTGGTGGGGAAGGAATCAACCAATTTGTGTGGGAAAAAGTGATATTTTTCCTGTTTGTAGTGGAGAATAGAACAATTTTCAGAACATTTTTTGTTAATTTTCTAAAAAAATTTTTTTTGCAATAAATAATGAAGTTTTGCTAATTTTTGCATCACAAAACTGTATTCATCACACAATAAACATACATGTGGTCATAGTTTCATTGGATTTCATTCATTTAACATTAATTTTGCTGTATTACTTTGAGAAAGTTCTTCACAAAAAATTTAAAACGATTTTTTTTTAATTTCACAGTAATTAGCGCTATAAAATATAGATTTGATAATTTTATTCCCTCAGATATTTCAAATTAGAAACACATGTATTGGATTCAAATAAAATAAATTATAGAAGTGAAATATAATTTTAAAATGTAATTCCTACACAAGTATGTAATATGTTTAAACTTTTAAATTTAAAATTTAAAAGTTTAAATTTTTTTGACACTTTTTTTTTGTAATTTTTCGACATTTGGGATACTAAAATGAATGAATATAGTCCTTCTAGGTTTTTTCATGCGTTTAAAATTTTTTCGCCATTTTTTTGTGGTATAATTTGTTACCGTATATTTTATGGAATAATCAAGGTATTTATGGCTCATTTTCAAAACCTTTTGCTGAATCAAATGAAGTTTTGGTAAAATAAAAGTATGTCATGTATTACTTAGTAAAACCTATAATTTTTTTAAACTCTAAATTTTAAGAATTTCAAATTTACACAATTTTATTGCCACACTCAATATTTTCACAAAAATGTTCATATTTTTTGAAAAATCAATAATTTGGTAATGTATGATACAATCGAAAACACGGTGCTGCACATAGTGGGGCATCACACTCGTTGCAATAAAATATTGTCTCTTTTCTTTGCCCCTTAGCCTTGCAAACGACACATCTCTTCACGCCGTTTTCTCGCGCCTGATGGTGGGTTTAGATTTGGATAGTGTCGGCCTGTGAGTCTTCCAGATGTTTGTATTTTGGATCTTTTTTCTCTGATCGTTGACTCTTTCTCTGCTGTGGCTTTGCCATATTTCATTTGCCATTTTGAAGAACAGGCCCTCAATAAGTTTCATCCTGATTCCGAGTTGTGATAAATCACCCCCTTGTTTCTTGTATCAAATGATTTGAATACTGTTATATCTAATAAGTGCCGGAAAATCTTTTCATAATATTTTTTTTAGTCTCTTTTGGGCCGCACTGTACGTTACTATGCACTGATCATACAAATCCACTCCTCCCATCGCATCGTTGTAATCAACGCAAGCCTGGGGTTTTCATTTTGTTCCTTCTCCTCTACTTGGGACATCTACCATAGAGGTATCATGCAAACAAGATGCACACACCCCTTTTGTCCTGCCACTTTATTGCCATCAATTTCCCTCGATAGGCTGTAATTACTTCATCTTTTTTCAGCACCTTTTGCATAAAATCTTTAGGGACACTTTAACTGTTCTTTCCCACTGTTCCAATTGCGTCAGTCTCAAATTTTATCGAAAAAATCAAAAAGTTCAGGGCTACTGAAGTAATTATTTATTCCTATTGTACCTATACCCTTGCGAAAGCAAATCTTGAGAGAGAGTGAGTACTAATTTGGAAGGTCTTGTAAAACCTGAAACACCAATGTCTTTCACTGTTTCAGCGAGTTCGGTGTCCCTTCCCGTATACACAAGCATGTTGGAGAAATTTACAATGAACGGCAAGAATAGCTAAACAGCAAGGAAGATCCAATAGTTTATCAAGTGATGTAATGTGGAATAAGAAATGAGCAAATATCTCGTATGCGTCAGCCAGGAATTCGGAACAACGCTGCACCATTCAATATCAAAATCATAAAGAATTTCACGAGAAGAATCGCCATGAATATTATAATCTTCAGTAATAATAAGTGCATAGTGATAAAAATAATAATTATGTGTGTATATACACTGATCACGATCTGGATGGCTTGGATAAAGAACTACGTGAAGGGGGTTTCTTCGAAAAAAAGAAGCTGAACGTCAAACGGTTCTCCATAGGCATTTACAAATTGAATTTCTCCATCAAACAGACTGTAAAATATGTATTTTTTTTAATTCCAAATAATTATTGCAATAACAGGAAAAAAGGAAACAATCATTTACAACGTCTTATATAGCACGGAGATAAATTAGCATGTAGTAAAAGAATAAAAGACAATATTTTGCGAAATTTGAATTTATTGTCAGAACTAAATAAAAACGTAGAACTATTTCGTAATAAAAATAATATTATATGCCAGTTAAAATTTCAAGTGTCAATTATATGTCTAAATAAATGTCAAGTCATGAGATCAAATACAATTCAAAGCCTCATGACAGAACAGTGCGAAAATATGGCGATACACTAATCAAATGCAAATAAATTCATGCTATGAGTAAACCAATATAAAAGAAATATATGGTTCACTCAAGAAGCACATAAGTTTAAAAAAGGAAAAAATGACAGACCAGAGTCTCCTAGCATACATTAGGAACACGGCGCACGAATATATTTGCCTTCCCCAGAAAGATAGAGATAACTACGCAGCGCGCGACTATAGTCGCACATCCCACCTGGGATGAGATAATGGCTCGCGACTATAGTCGCTTACCCCAGTTAAGGGGTTAATAAAGGAGAAGGCCTTGCAAATGGCTCGTAAATTAGGAGATGAAGATTTCATGGCCAGCAATGGCTGGCTTGAACGGTTTCGTGCACGGCATGCCATTTTTTTCGCCTAATTTTAAGACGAATGAGAATTAAAGAAAAAAAATATTATTTTTGGAAGCACAGTGTTTTCTTTATGTTTCGATTACCTCATTGGGCATTTAATTTTTTGTAAAATATCAGTTTAATGTTAACGATCTAAGTATACATGTATTTAAATATATGTATGTATAATATTTTTTTGTACTGCATTTCAGCCAATATAGTGTAATTACTTACCTATATATTGTAATTCGCATCTAGTAACCAGTGCAATAAATTTAATTATGTGCTTTGAAAAAATCTAATGTTGATGAAATTCCTATGCATCAAAATTTTGCCATGAGTTGGTAAAAAATATTGAAACAAACTCGATTATTATTAATGAATCCTGAGCTCAGTAGTTTTCCCATTTTTTTTCAAACTAGCCGCCCGGTCATTTGCAATTACATATATTCATAGAAACAACCCCTCCAGACTCCTAAACCCCTGTCAAACGACCACCCCTCTCAAAGACCATTTTCCAGCGGAACCATCGGAGGTCGCCTAATACAGGTTTTATAAGGTGCATATTGGTTCTGGTTTTCTGCCTATTTAGTCTAGTTTTCTGCCTATTAGTAAACACAATATGTTGTCCACATATTGGTACCAATAATTCACATTGGCCAGTAGGGGATGGTAACTATTTAATAACTTAAATTTTAAGTTATTTAGGAAAATTTCGGCCAGTATTGGAGACAGATGTAAACCCTTGGCCAACCCTTCTGATTGGCTGTAAAATTTACCATTAAATATAAAATAGTTCTTGTTAACACACACATTTAGGAGGGAAATTAATTCTTATTCTTCTGCAGAGTGGGAGGGGGGGAGATGGGGGTTGTTCCAGTTCCAGCTTTGTGTAGTGTCTCTCATGCGAGATGTACCGTCTCCGTTTTGGGAACATTGGTAAACAGGCTATCGATATCAAATGACAACAATATAACTTTCATGGTGGTGCTCACTTTACTTAGTGCATTGACTAGCTGAATAGAGTTCTTAACCCTCTTAGTACAGTGGACTGATATATCGGCTTTTGCATCTTGGACGAAAAGTGCGGCGGGCCAATATATCGGCCCAATATAAATATATTGTTCAACTTTAAGACACAAAAATAATAACATTTTACCAACATATGAATTTACCAGCACATGCAATTAAAATATCCCAGGATTCCTTAAGTAACAATGGGAAAAAAGCTGCCCCCCTGCACCAAAGAGGAAGACCTCGGAGGCCAAAAATTAGGGTTGTGGAAAACCGTGACCAAATCACTCGGCCTGTTGTCCCATCCATATTCCCACACATCTAGTACACAATAAATGAAGGTATGGATGCCATATGCACTCACTCCAAATATCACTGTAATTTTTCCTGCAAAGCATTATGCAAGGGTCTAACAAGAAGTTATTTTGCCTCTCTTCACTGTGAAGTGAGCATTTGATGTAATCTGTTTCTTTGCGGAGAAATGAAGTTCTCAAGAGTTATTTCAATTCATCAAGAATTCAACTACTTTGGTAACTCCTTGATCTCATTGACTGCAGACATTTACTGGGTACTTTTGATCAATTTCACACTTCAAAAATTTCCAAAAGTGTCATTGATCACAGGTATGACATCAAAATGGAAATTATTTGACTTCCAGATTGAGGAGGAAGTCATTTTAGATTCAAACTCTGATGTTCTGGATTCAGAGATTTCATCTGAAGATGACAATGTTTACGAGAAAGACTTTCCTCTAAAAGCCACTCCTCATCACTGGAGAAATAGTCAGTGACACAGGAGAGATGTAGTTGTCAACCAGAACTTCACCATGAGCCCATCAGGATTGCAGGCTGATGAAACACCTGGCATAATTGCTGATTCTTCTCCAGTGAGTGTTTTCCTATTTGCTTTGCCAAATTTAGTAAACTCTTGGTAGAAGAAACAAATTAGTACTATCACGAGTAAATTTTATCGAAAATCATGCAGAATTTGCCAGTATTTTAAAGTTTGTTGTCCTGTTTATGGATTTTTGCATATCTCCATTACATTCCTCCATATGGATTTCCTCCATAATGCTGAGAACCTGTTTTCCGGCGAGCACACCAGTATTTTTTCTAAGTCCGATACTGTCTATGAGGGACTGAGAAATCATCCGATCGGTGGGCCAATGTTCAATCACACTTAAAGATCGTGAATCTTTATTTTTCTCTAAGATCCGATACCGTCTACAAGGAACTCAGAAAAATCATCCATGCATGGATATCCATTTGAATGGATATGAGATTAATGTGACATTTGAATCCATATGAGATGAATAAATAATATAATTTTCATAATGTTTTGCTTTTCAGATACATCCCAGTAAACACAAAGAGCTGCTGCAGCGTGACACAGGGATGTCAGCGCAGCAAGTGAAACTCATGTCAACTGAAGCGCGACAGCAGCATCTCAGTAGCGCTCTCATAGAGTGAGTTACTGAGAAACGCATTCAATGCGCATTCGCAGCTAGTGTTTGAGGCGCTGCAGCCGCAATTTGCGGACGCGCTGCCACAGCGTTGCGGGTAGTCTTTTGAATAAGGCGCATCATACTAGTGGCGCTACGTGGTGACAAAAATCCTTAAGGTTTGAAGAACTGCAAAATCGGCCATTATTGCTTGTGAGTTGTGTTCATGGAGTGTGTAAATAGTATCTCTGGTTGTATGTGCTCAGGTGATTTGAAAAGTGAAGTAAGTGGAAGAAGTTAACTTGTTTTCGCAGCCTGGTGAATTCTTAGCTAGCCTGCTACCCTGAAGCCTGCAAGTATGCGAGTAAGCAGCGAGTTGACGATCGCAGAATCGGCCAGTATTGCTTCTTTTGAATGTGCTCAGGTGATTTGAAAAGTGAAGTAAGTGGAAGAAGTTAACTTGTTTTCACAGCCTGGTGAATTCTTAGCTAGCCTGCTACCCTGAAGACTGCGAGTAAATGTTACCAAAACGTATCGCTGGTATTTATTTAATGTTTATCTGAGTAGACAATGTAGCTAAACTTATTATTTGAATCCAAGACTATTCAAGATATTATATGTATATTTTTGTATTTCCATGCTCATTAATGAAAATGTGTTCATCATTATTATTGAGCAATAAAGTTATTTATTGCAACCCTGTGTTCTCAATTGAGATCCCTGTTTTAGTTTGGTTGGATGTTCAATAGTGTATTTGCATATATTAACGTTGAATTATTCCGACAAAGGACTGCTTGCATTTTAAAGCTGTGGCTAAGCATCTTACTATAGGTTCGTTAAGTTATTTAATTGCCCTGCTGAAAAAAACACGATAAAGTACGATATGGAGATGTGAGTCGTTAAGTTAACCGGGACATTTACGTGACATTTATAGTGACTGACTGATCTCATCAACCTGTAAATATTAGTTAAATACTGGGAGGATTTTTACTTTCATGTTATTCACAATATTCACCGAGAAGCATGTATAGGACCACATTGGCAGGAAATTTTTGTTTTGTATCATGCATCATTACTCCCTTTAGCTGTAGATATCATACAATGAATCAAAATCTATGCTCGTGTTTGAATTTTCATATTTCATTTATTTTAAGTACTATGCCAGTACAATACTATATGCAAGTCATTATCATGAAGTTTACAAAGAGGATGTCTTAGCCGCTATATATTTTTAAATTGAGGAAAAAATTGGTTGTGATGCCTTTTTGATTCATTATAGTGAGTGTATTGGAATGATTACGCAGTTCCTTTGCTTAGATGCACAAGGATCGAATTTTAAATAAAACTCTCGAGACGGCGAGACAAGAGGCATTGAATGAGCTAAGTTGTAGTTTTGTTGGATGGCCAATGGTGTATTTGCAAATATTAACGCTGAATTATTCTGACAAAGGACTTCTTGCATCTTGGGCAAGTGAGCAGCTTTGCTGTCATTTTCTTTTGGACTTTTTTACATTGAAGTTAGCTTACAGAGAAATTTCTCTGGAGTGGGTAGTTAGGTTTGGCCAACAGGGCATAACTGACCAAGTTTCGTGTTTGTGGGGCCGGAGTTCATTAGATGTAGCGAGATGTTCGCCTACAGTTTGTAAATAAGGCACTTATTAATGTATTTAAACTTGTAACTGCCATAGGAGGATGACTTCAGTCACCAATTACTTCGGTAATTATTCAGGCTGCCTGGTCAATGCGATATTTTTCGGTGGGAGGACTCGATGTCAAAACAATTATTTGCTGCATTATATACGGTAAACCTTCGATACATGCCGTGATATGCATACTCGTGGTAGGCAGATGAGAGAATGAAAGACTGCCGCAGTTAGATATTGATTAGGTTTTCTGTTGAGCGTTCTTTTCAGTTACTCCACAGGAAGGCATCACTTAGAGGAGTAGTGTAATGGTCATAATTAATTTTTCATTGGTCATAATTTCACGAATATATTGCTTCCGGCCTAGGTTTCGACAAAATATCACCCTGATAATGACGCGCGTCGGAACAAACCTAGGTCGATAACAATTAAGTTACATGGAATTTTATTAGGCATTTTTATTCATTATTATGAAGGTCGCTATTATTATTAACCCTAAGATTATTAACCTGATAACGTGCTGCGGGGGCCCTGGCAGGCAGCACTGTGGACGCAATTTGATACGCTTCTGCAGTGCGGCAAATGCGTTGCTGCAGCGCTGTGGAAGAGCTTCAATAACGCGGCTGCAGCTCATCTGTAGCGCTGCTGACATGAAAATATAGGAAATTTGACTGCGTCAGGCATGCTGCAGCGGCGCGTCCATAGCTATTGCAGCGCTTCGACGTTGCGCTGCTGCCGTGCGTCAGTAGCATTTTGTGTTTTCAGGGATAATTTGAAGCCTCTCTCTAATAGACAGCACCCAGGTAGAACACGAAAGTCACAATGACATCATTTTGGCATCATAGTGATGTACCTAACGTCATGGGACCTGATAATGACCTCTGTGTGACGAAGCACTCCAGGTGACGTCAAATGACGTCAAGAAGACATCAAAAATGTTTAGTCCTATGTAGTGATTCTGCAAACCTTCAAGAAATATTTTGGTCCGCTTTTCTATGGATTTTCGCTTTTCGTGATCAGAGAACTTGCAAACACCAGAAGTGGCATGAACTTCAGGCAGTGTAATTTGAATTTAAAGGAGTTGAAGGATTTTGAATTGCAACTATCTGCGTCAGCCAGTATACTTTTCAAATTTCTCTTTCAGAATTTAATGGTTTCCTTCTCTATTATAATAAATCTATTTTTTATCGAGAATTACTATTTCATGAAATGTTCGGCTCTGCCTACAGTGTTTCGATACTAAAACTTAGTAACATTTAATGACTCAATTTGTACTTGTTGTCATATTGAATCTTACGATCAAACAAGTTGGGTGAGAGCACGTGGGGAAAGTGTTCAAGATTGTTTGCGAAGTTTTTACATTGTTCCTTGTTTCGCCTCAAGATGGCAAGCAACAAAAAACATTCAGTAAGTATGTCTTCATATTTCTTGTTACTGGGAAGTCGTCATGTTAATCAATTGATGTTGATCAATCCTATTCATCCGCCGGCCGGCACTGCCAAGGTGCTTATTTTCAATTGCATTTTTCGATTAGAGTCTGATTGATTCTCTATGGTTGTTCCCCTTAGCGCTCCGTTTTTTTTTAAGGTTTTTCTGATCGTATTGTTGCTGGCCTGGTGTGTTGTATTTGAAATTGTCATTGCGTTTAGTTCACTCTATTTGCTGTTCATTAATTCAATAGTTCTTGAATTCATCGTGGTCACTTGCTCATCTAAACTGTACCTAATTAAAGATTCAGCTTAGGATACAATATGTCACATAAAGAACTTGTAAGCTCCAATTACAATGCAAGTTATCACATTATATGTCGCGATGTCTCATTGCAGACTCTATGATCAAAAATTCTATCGCACTGCAGCACAAGTTTGCATTTATATGATATTTATTGTGATAGTTTTTGAAGGCCTTGTGTTCAAGTATGCTTTCCTGTCTGTGTAGGTTGATAGGCGGAATAGGAGAAGAGCAGTAGCCATGGTTGAGGACAGGTCGCACCTGGAGGCAATGAGTGAGGAGGAGTCTGATTCATCCTCCAGTTCATCAGCCACTGGTGATGCTGATGATGAAATCAGCACTGATGATGTTGACAATGGAATCGATCAGAGTTCAGATGGCAGTGGGAATGATTCTTCTTTGAATAGTGCAAATGGTAATGTGATATGCAGAATATTTGATATTGTTTGTTTTTTACGTGAGATATTCAATAAACCTTTCACATTGATGTCATTTTTTTTATCACAACCCACCATAATTTTGAACGTAAATTTAAGTGCATTTTGGGTACTATTGAAGGTCATTTTCAGGTCAAGATGAGGTCACAAAGACTCAAAAAGGTCGTCCCTCAGCATTATTTATGGAGTCATTTTGTGGTCAATCTTACGTCAAAATGACTCATGGAGAACGTCCCTGCTGTTGCCCATTTTGACGTCACCGTGACTTCTGGCCCGTGACCTGATCATGACGTCACCCACATAGCATGCAACATTGCAGCAAGTTTGGTTGAAGCTGGCGTACGGCTTGCCAAGATTGGCAATGTTGATGCAAGCTTGCTGCAAGTTTGCCAATATTGACACGTTCCGTGCAAGTTACACTTGACTTGCATGAAGTGTGCCAACTTTTGCAACTTTGCTGCAGGACTCTGGCAACATTGGTAGCAATAGTGCAAGGCCCAAGGCAATTGCAACTATAGGGTTCCTACTAAGGGAGGAGTAGAGTTACCTTTTTTGAATGCGCACGAATTAAATTTCCCGTTGGAGAAAAACAATTCGAGCTAAATTGAAGAAGAGCGAGTTAATAGGAAAAATTAGCGCGAAATTAACTTAAACACGTAACGATAAATTAAATGACAAAGAAGAACAAGGTTGTAAAGTCGTGAATACAGATTGATTGAGTACATATAATACAGTGGTATTGACGTTAGGGTTCCTACTTGTATCGACAAGGATCCTGCGGCCCATCTGATGAAGATGGCAATTGCCATATTACAGTGGAAACTCTTATTTATCACTCTAGAAGTTGAAAGAATATCAGTTATGCATAGTAATAATGGTCATGCTTATTTTTAGCCACAAAATGGTAATTGGGGAAATGTTTAAATGGTTCAAATACCCGTGTCCACACGTTGTAAAGTTAATTATCACTAACGAATTCATGCAAGCCAGCAGCTGTATACATATGGCCTCCCATCAGTCCTCTGTTAGCAAAGAAGCTCTAGATAGCCCTTGTGATTAGCATTTCATTAGGTCATATGGGATAAGGTAATAAGACACATAGGACAAGTATATATGGTTAAGAATTATACCTTGCGCATTTTCAAATGCAGGAAAATCTGTTGTTTTCTCTTTTTAAATTTTGATACTATAAGTGTACTCGTGCAAGTAGTGATTTTTTTGTGATACCTAACTAATTTGTTTCGCTAGGTACATGGGTACAGCTCCTTTGCACAATTGCATTCCATAGGCAATGTTTTTGTGTGTGGTTCATGAATGCTTTCCTACCTTCGGCGTACCCTCTATTTTTTCCAGGATTGAAACTTGCACAGGACTTGCGTGAAGCTTGCATGAAACTTGCTGCAAGCTTGCAGTGCAACCTTGCAACAAGCTTAATAAGCAGGTGCAGCAGTCAGATTGCAGCAAGCTTGCTTTGCTATGTGGGCATTGTGACTTTGGTGTTCTACCTGGGCATGGTCCAGGAGAATATGTCTGTATAGAGGTCTATGTAAGTTATATATGTATAAACTGTAGAACGTATACCCATAGTATTTATTGAAACTTCCTATAGTGATTATATAGAACTGTATCTTATAGTGATTATAGGAATTCTATATATATAGTTCTATAGTATTTTTTTCTTAGGGTATCTGTAGTGTGCGAGTTACGTAACTGATCATTTGTAGTTGTACAACTCATGATCATTCATTATGTGAGAACCTCATTCATTTCCCTTTTTTTCAATTTTGTTCCGTTGGGGAATATATTTATATAGTTGGGTCAATGGTTGCGGAACAGTTGGGCCATTACAGTTGGATAACGGTTAGCAAAACGGACATGAATAATGGTTGGCCAACCGTTCCCCAACATTGGCTCAACCGGATGAATATTGTTCATTCTTCCATTTCTTTCTTATTATATTAGTATTCTAACATAGGCCACTGCCTGTTGGCAGCACTATGATACCCTTGTACAAACATACAATTTTATCATGAACATGCGAATGAACATTGTTCATTCTTCCATTTCATTCTTTTTATATTAGTATACTAACCTAGATCTCTGCCTGTTAACAGCACTATAATAACCTAGTACAAATCGTGAAATTGTATCATGAACATACATAATCATGCTCATGATAATACCTTCTTTGCACTGATCCGGATTCATACCTGGTAGAAGTATGGATGTGGGGGCTATACTCTGTAAATTAACCGATCGGTAATTAACATCGATGTTTCTGGGCTGTCAGTAAGGAAACCAGGCTGGTTCTGCAGTGTAGACAGGGACAGGAACTGCATTTTATCATCGTACCATGTACTTCATTATTTTCTTCTCAACTGTTTCGTGGGTTTTCATAACTTCCCGCTTACAATGTCGTCATTTGTCGCCAATTTCCAATGTGATCTTGTTTTGTTTTCATCTTCTGCTTGAGAAATGTGTATGTAAGTGATGGAGCAAGTTACTGAAAATAAGTTGGCGACTTCCGTGAGTAAAACGAATAGTTTAGGAGAAAATCCTACTGGAGATGCTCTTGCTGAGGGCTTAATATGCCTTTTCAAACCTACTATCGATTTACTTGATGAAAGGATAACGGCAACGAGGTAAGGTGGGTTGTTAGCTGTCTCTTACTTTTCTCTGTGGAGATGAATTACGTTATTATTCGTCAACAGGGAAAGTCAATTGGAATTGAAGGAAAAAATAGACACCCTTGCGGAGGAGCTCCGAAAGATATCTGAGCTTCATAAATGCCCTTTGGATTTGGAATTGTACGTCAAAAAATTAGCTGGCGCAAAGCGTAAGGTCACAGTTGTCAGCAATATCTTACAGAACACTCAGGTAACCCTCATTATGAAATTCTTACCATTTAATGTCACTGTATATTTTTCTAAATGGTGCCCTATGCGCTCGCTGTACGCGTCACAGGACGTGATAAGCTAGAATAAAACGTTTCGTTTTGCGAGCCATGGGAAGAGAATTAATTTATGCATTTTCCTATTTTTATTCGATTGTCCCCTATTTTACCTGTCGTACTATTCACGTCTACCCCTTAGAACATGCATGTTAGTCATTCATAGTTCGTTTACTCAGGATTATGCTAGTTAAATCGTGCTAGCCTTCGATACACATATAAAAAAAGGCGCTTTACACTCTTCTAACTTTCGAGTTCCTCACACGCTTATAGAAATGCAAACTGCGTAGTGTTTCAAAGTGTCTCTCGCCTGACTTCAAATGTTGCTGTATTCCCCTTATTCTATACTTTATCTCTTTGACATCCAACGTTAACCCTCCATTCGTCATTCTGTACTTCTTCACAGAATATGTATGACATCTTTAGTACTGAGAAAATACGTCACAGGCTCCATATGTATACAAACGTAGTACGAAAGCATTTTAAATGTCCCTGTATACTTATGTATACTCATATTATATAGGTATATTATATTATATAGGTATTAGGTGTGTATGCAAATCTCTCTCTATGCACGAAATGCAAATATTGTATGTTGATCAACATTCTTCTCCCCTTCGAGCTCTCGAGGGGTTAAACTCGGAATATATAATTTGAAAGTCGAGTCTCCATGTACAAATTTTATTCATTGAAAGTTGAGTCATACATTAAATTTACTGATTCGTTATTAATAAACTTATTACCGGGGAGCACTGGTTGAGGACATTGGAACAGAGTTTAGGGTAGAATAATTAGAGGCTGCGTTGGGGTGAATAAAATTTTATTAAATTTAAAGCTAACAAGATTTGATTGGCAAGACAGTTAATTTCAAAAGCTATTGAAGGAAATGCATTAAAAACACATTATAATGCAACATTGATGAGCACGTATACCAGTGATCACACCAGAAAATGAGTACATTGCATATAAAAAAAACAACAAAATGTAGAAATATACATTGAATCATGTTAGTGAATAGCACTGATGAAAAGCAATTTAGAACCATTCCGGAAATTGTTAAGGCCTGGTTACACGATACATAAACACGTACGGGTTCATGTACATGTGCGTGGTTTTAGCGCAACTTGTGCGAATGACTGAACCAAATAAAACAGGTTCTATTTTCTGTTCACGCATTCATTCATTTGTGCATTTTGGTGTGGTTACACGGTGCATTTTCGCGTTCATTCTCGCGTTCATGCGTTTACACATTAACTCGTACGTGTTAATGTATCGTGTAACCAGGCCTTTAGAGAAGGCAAGTCAAACACCAGTTGAACACAGTCAATGAAATTATACCAACCTATTAAACACAAAATGCAGCAGCAGCGCAAAGTCACAGTGCTGCAGTAGCTGCGGACGTGCTGCTGTAGCATGCCTGTCACCTTCAAATTTCCGATATCCCCATGTCAGCAGCACTTCCACAGCAGCAGCACACTGCAACAACACCCTCTCCGCATTGCAGAAGCGTTTCAGTTACGCATCCACAGTGATTCAGATCGCATGCCAGGGACCACAGCACGTAATTAGTTTATAACCAGGGATCTCAATTGAGAACACAGGGTTGCAATAAATGACTTTATTGCTCAATAATAGTGATGAACACATTTTCGTAAATGAGCATTAACATACAAAAATATACATGTAATGTCTTGAATAGTCTTGGATTCAAATAGTATGTATAGCTACTTTGTCTACTGAAATAAACATTAAATAAATACTGGCGATACTTTTTTGTAACATTTATTCGCAGGCTTCAGGGTAGCTGGCTAACTAAGAATTCACCACGCTGCGAAAACAAGTTAACCTCTTCCACTTACTTAACTTTTCAAATCTTCTGAGCATATACAACACAACTAGGGATACTATTTACACGCTCCCTGAACTCAATTCACAAGCAGTGATGGCCTATTCTGCGATTCATCAACCCTTAACGTTTTATTTGTCACCAAGTAGCGCCACTAGCATGACGCGCTTTATTCAAAAGACTACCTGATGCTGTGGCAACACCTCTGCAATTTGCGGCGACAGCGCTTCAAACACTAGCTGTGAATGTGCATTGAATGCATTTCTCAATAATTCGCTCTATGAGAGCACTGCTGAGACACTGCTGTCGCACTTCAGTTGACATGTGCTTCACTTGAAGCGCTGACATCCTTGTGAAGCGCTGCAGCAGCTGTGTGTGTATACTTGGAAGTGAAGGTAGGGTATGATGAACTTAAAATTCCTGAGTTCTGAGAAACTCTTATAGCTGGTATCCAGAGGCAAAGTGAATGTGTTGCTGTAGTGCAAACAAACGTTGTGCTTTACCTATATATAATATACATAATGCCTTGCTTAATTGAAAATGGGCATTATCAGGCCGCTAAAAATTGGTAAAAAATGAATGTGATGAGAATTTCTGCAAGTTTAATGTATGATTACTCAATTTCAGTATGTATGCTTTGTGAATGGAGACTCCAATTTGCATTTGTAATTAACTTGTATTTCACATGTATTACAAAAGTAACAACAAATGACCACCATTTTTGCCATGTTCTGACTTCAGTTACTACTTGACAGCTGCATCAATTAAAATGATGTCCATGTCTCCATAAACAGGACACAAACTTTAAAATACTGGCAAATTCTGCATGATTTTCGATAAAATTTACTCGTGATAGTACTAATTTGTTTCTTCTACCAAGAGTTTACTAAATTTGGCAAAGCAAATAGGAAAACACTCACTGGAGAAGAATCAGCAATTATGCCAGGTGTTTCATCAGCCTGCAATCCTGATGGGCTCATGGTGAAGTTCTGGTTGACAACTACATCTCTCCTGTGTCACTGACTATTTCTCCAGTGATGAGGAGTGGCTTTTAGAGGAAAGTCTTTCTCGTAAACATTGTCATCTTCAGATGAAATCTCTGAATCCAGAACATCAGAGTTTGAATCTAAAATGACTTCCTCCTCAATCTGGAAGTCAAATAATTTCCATTTTGATGTCATACCTGTGATCAATGACACTTTTGGAAATTTTTAAAGTGTGAAATTGATCAAAAGTACCCAGTAAATGTCTGCAGTCAATGAGATCAAGGAGTTACCAAAGTAGTTGAATTCTTGATGAATTGAAATAACTCTTGAGAACTTCATTTCTCCGCAAAGAAACAGATTACATCAAATGCTCACTTCACAGTGAAGAGAGGCAAAATAACTTCTTGTTAGACCCTTGCATAATGCTTTGCAGGAAAAATTACAGTGATATTTGGAGTGAGTGCATATGGCATCCATACCTTCATTTATTGTGTACTAGATGTGTGGGAATATGGATGGGACAACAGGCCGAGTGATTTGGTCACGGTTTTCCACAACCCTAATTTTTGGCCTTCGAGGTCTTCCTCTTTGGTGCAGGGGGGCAGCTTTTTTCCCATTGTTACTTAAGGAATCCTGGGATATTTTAATTGCATGTGCTGGTAAATTCATGTTGTTAGATGTCACTGATAGCTTGGTAGATTATAGCCAATGCTCCTACAGTTGTTTGTGAACAGTCAAGAGCTTTTTCAGAGCTGAAAGTGGCTGGAAGAGATTTAATGCACATTCAGCATTTATAAAGAAGAATGAATTTTTAAAAATATCTGAAATGTTCAATAGAAATCACACCATTGAGATGCATCTGAATTTGCTATGCTTCTGAGAAGGGAGTCAAGTTCTCTCTTGTCGTTGTTTACTATATTTGCAAAAAAATGTGTGACTAAATGTAAACTAAAATGCAATAAAAATTTGATGTTTAAAAGCTAGACTTAAAGAAATATTGTGTAAAATATCACTTTTATGTGATCAAAACAACAGAAGTTATTGACGTCTTGTCCCTCTTAGTGCGGCGGGCTGATATATCGGCACAATATCAATACATATATTGTTCAACTTTATGGCAAAAATAATAACATTGTTTTAATTAAATTTAGTCAATCAAAAAAAATTGTGTCATTATTAGTTAAGCCTGAATCACATGATCATCTTTTACGTCCCTTTTCAGGGATAGCTCAAATGATACCTTAAAAATGATTGTCTGACTTGATCACTTCACGGATAGCGGCAATGATAGGGATCGCTATCCCTTTTTTCATCACTTGAGCACGTCCTTTTTCAGTCCCTCGGGCCTGTCATTTAGCCAATCAGGGCGCACGTTCTGAAAGAAACATTTGGATGCAGCTAAAAGCAGTTGACGACGATGTAAATCATCCATAGTTACGAAGTTGTTTACTGTATTTTGCGAACAGAAATGATACGAGAGGGGACGGTAAAAATGATCGTGTGAGCGGCAAAATGATAGCTTGAGCTATCATTTTTGCGGTCCCTGAAAGCTATAGCTTTGATCCCTGTAAAGGGATGAGAAAAATGATCGTGTGATTCGGGCTTTAGTTCAACTTAACTAATGTAAAAAAACTGCATTTGGATATTTATAACAATAGCTTCATGAGGTTTTTTTTCCTAGGGTGCTATATTTTATCAAATTACCCTCCGCATTTCTCGCTAGTACCCCAGGAGAAAGGTTAGCACTAAGCGGGTTAATTTAGTGTGCTTATATGGGCACATCAGGCTCCAAAAGGACTTATTTTCTGAACCTGTACACATGAGGCATTTAAAGATTAAACCATGTATTTGTCAAAATTGAACCTTTTCTTCTGCTAAAGTACTGTTTTCACTCTAGGTCCCAACTTCATTTCAAACTACTCTCACCGATCACATTGTTCTTATTCATCAATTGTGAAATGTTTTGCTATATGAGAAATAGAACTTTAAAAGCAACCACTGAGGAAAAAATTCAGAAAAGTATCAATGAAATCAGCTAGTGGCTTGCCCAACATTTTTCAGTACATTGTAGTAAGGTGAAGTTGTGCTGTATTTTCTTTTTTGGGAGATTTTGTACTCCTTGGAGATGATTGGCATTATTTGTATTCAATGTGGACATTTATTTTCTAGCCTTCATTTTCCTCAATAGAAGATTAATTTCACTTTGATGTCTATATATAGTAAAACCCCACTTTTACGTCCCCGCAATATCCGTTTTCCCATCATTAATGAATTTTTCTTCAAGTCCTAGTAATTTCTATATCTCCGCAACGTAAAGTCTTCCCTTTATTTAGGCTAACACATTTTTTAATGGTTCGCCATTTACGTTATACGAGACGATTTGGCTATGATTGTCATCCCAGTTGCATAACTGGTTGATGGACTCTAAGCTCCATGAAAGACGAAGTAAAAACTTATGCAGTAAGTTACCACTATGAAAGAGAAATAAAATTTGCTCAGATGTACCACCAGTTATCATCTCGCTCATCCGTGCAATTGTAATGCCGTGAGAGATTACAGTACATGTATGTCGGGTTTGTCACGATTGTTGTCCAGGTTGCACAATTCGTGGATTGGGTGATGATATCGCATAGGTGATGAAATTTTTCATTTATTTATGATGTGTATGTTATATTGCCCTATGTGTTTTGACCACTCTAGTGTCTACAGAACCATTTCTCCCACATCCTTTCTCAACTGCTTGCTCTTCTGCATCTTCCCTCATACACCCGTAAAGTAATTACTGATATTCTCTCTGATTTACCTACAACTGTACAATTTTTCACACTGTTCCTAATCTTTGGCCAACCATTTGTAATGCAGTTGATATATCTTCCCATGTACCCCTGCATTTCAAATGAGATATTTTGGCATTATTAAAGAGATTAGATTGGAATTATATTTCAACTTTTTAAACTTTTCATTCAATAAAGACAAGAATTGGTAGGCAAAATCAAGAAGCATGGAGTTATTCACTCAGGCGTAACTCTCATAAAGTTATGCATGCCCTCAATTTACACTTTCCCACGATTTATACTTTTTCCGTAATTCCCCATAAAAGTGTAAAAGAGGGATTTTACTGTATTGACTTAGTACTATTAGATGGGGAGGTGGAAGGAATGTGAGGGTGGGTTGTGGGAAAGGGATTAGAAGAAGGTAGAATAGGTTGTGGTGTTTCCGTGTGTAAATCAACTGAAATTAGGGATGGGAGGTTAAAAAAGGTAATGTCATTCAACAGTCCAGAGTTCTTGCAATGGAGGTCAATCTCTCATTGCTCCCAGGCATCTAGCCTTCAGCCTTTGGGCGCCAAATGGAGGATTTGTGGTTCAAAGGAGCTGTGGTGTCCCTCTTCAAGTGTTGTGCGAAGCTGGAGCCAAGATAGCGTAAAATATATGTCCAGCCCTTGTAAAATGGCAGCTGATGTCTCACAGGTTTCCATTATAGGTCCTATTTCTTTTCTTCTTACCTGCCATTAATTGATAGTAGCAACAATGTTCATTCTGTGACATTTGCTGGTGACTCCAATTTTATTCTTTCTGGAACAGACTTGAACTGTTGAGTGAGAGTCAATTAGTATTAAATAGTGCCTGGAATTGGTGTGAAAACAAGAGACTTATTACTATAAAAAAGGGGTATGAATAAACAGGTCTTTCCTTTTAGTCAGTATGTCCTAAAGGTGAGGGAAGTCGGACACTGGACAGTAAACTAGTTTTGTTTACCACAAATGCTAAGTTCTTGGGTCTTCAAGTAATGACTGGTAGCTGGTAAATTCATGTTTCAAATCTATGTACCAGCCTGAGCTCGATATTATATAAAATTCGATTTCTTTGCAATACGGTCTCAATTGATAAGCCATATATTTTTCTAATTTTCATGCACTTATTTTATATGGCATTGTTTTTTGGTCTTCCTCTGACAACATACTACAAAAGGTTTTTCTTTTGCAGAAAAGAGTTCTTAGATGTGTTTTGGGCGGGACCTGTGGATTTCCATGTCAACCTCTTATTTATGAAACTTTTTTTTTCAATATATTAACTGTTTCTTGTATGTGCATAAATTCTGTATCATCCCTAGGTAGAAGTAACTTGTGTATGTTTAACTTCAATGAGGATACTCACTCTTATTCTATGAGAATTAAAGATCATATTCATATATACTGCCACCAAAAATATGCATCTAGGAAAAGTCTCTTAGCATTGGGCACCAAAGTATATGCTGCAGAAACTCAAAATTACGAAGTCAACAGGACCGTAAAAATGACACTTCGTAATATCAAATATCGTATGAACGAGTATCATAAACATAGTGAAGCTATACCCTGAAATATATGAACTCCCGTAACGCACTTTTATGATTTACGATTATATAATTCATGAATGTATCTTTAAATGTGTATTCAAGCCAACAGGGTACATAAAATTAAACACAACTAACTTGTTCCTTTTCTCCATTGAGTCAGAGATTAGGCAATCAGTCGTCATTGCATCATTTTCATGCAATTTGGACTAGCCCTATGAATCTTCATCAGCCCATTTTTCTATATTACTTTAATCTCCACTGAAAAACACATAATGTAAACGTGAGTGAGATATTTGTATTTTTAAGCTATGAAAGCGTACGCTATCGAAGTGTGCGATTTGCACAATCATTGTCAACTAGATGCTGCTCCTAATATAGAATTTAGAGGAATAAATTTCCGCTAGAAGAAAATCATACGCTCCACGTCAGGCATAATAGATTACACCTAAATGAATTTAAAACAGTGAAAAGATTCTCTCACGGATGCTATTTCAATCATGACTTTCGCACAAATAATCATATGCCCGTTAATTTCAGGAAATAGTAACCATAATTCTTCGATGGAATCTGCTTATCTTTGCATGGTTATTCCCGAGGTTAAGGGTCTGAAAAAGAACCTTAAAAAGGAGTTCAGCTTAATGTTTACTGCGTTCTAAAGTAGATTGTGCAAGCCAAGCACTTCAATGTTGAAGACGTGATACTTTTCCTTCACCCTTCTTCAGCTACTGACGATGGAAACATAAATCAATAAATTACATTTTTCACTATGCTCTCTGAAAGCTTTACTTGTGGCTCGATTCTAATAAGGTTGCATGCTCTTCATTCACGAAATTGCAGGCATCGATTAAAGTTTCGATGTAGGTAAAAATTGTGGAATATTTTTGCATATCGTTCTTCCTCTGCTTCCGATCAAGCAAGGGGATTTTCGTCTCAGCATTGCCTTTACTCGTCACTGAGGGGATTACTCCATTCACCCTCACAAAAACAGCTACAAGACCCATGGTCTTGGATCTTATCTCAATCGGGAGGTGAGAGAGATATCCAGCTGGGATTCAAGGCTAAGGGATGTGCGTGGGAAATAAACATCGAAAGAATCACATCCTTCTGCAGCATAGTCACATCTTCTGTTTCTCCTGCTCTACCTCAATAGGCTACGCCTGCGGAGAGGGAGGACAAGACACTGGAGAGTGGGGTCTTTTATCATGAATCAAGATATGCCCACAAAACAATATTTGAACATGTTAGACCCCGTGCACAGATTCCTTGGGAAGGGCGGCACTTCAAGGGGCCCAAAGGTGGGCTTATAAGGCCTGCTAAGCCAGCGGGGGACTCTGCACTCGTTGAGCGGGTGGGAGGGAGGGGGCACACAAAGGGGCCTTATCCTGGCTGGGTACCAATTAACTCCCACCCCTGATGTCCTCCGGGTCGTATCGTCTGATAATGTAAGGGAGAGATGAAAGTGCCTCTGATTGGACTAGGATTCTGACGTGGCTCTCTGCTCTCTCTCCAATGGCATAAATTAAGGTTTCTCGAGGATGGTTCTACTTATCATCTAGTCTTATGTGTATCTTTAAAAAGGATTAGGCTACAAAACCCTTATCAGATTCTTTATCACTTCGCAGGAACTCAGCTGAGAAGCTCTCTTCTAGGATATTTTTTTGTTCGCTGGGTTAGAGCAAAAGTCGAGAAAGGTTACCTATTACACGACATAAATATATATGGGCGAATGAGCATTTTTTACCATTGATTATGCATGGGCCCCGAATGAAACATCATTTAGAATGAATTTGATACAAATAAAGTGATCATATGAACCAAACGAACTCGGCGACATAAATGGGAAGCTCAATGCTTATGAATAGGATATCCATATATTAACCCTTTGCGGTCCAACGTCGAGGCTGGCTCGACAGGCCTAGCTCTAGCAGCAGTTCCAACATCGAGTTGAGCTTGACATCAGATGGCGCTACGATTATGCACATTTTATGTAAGATGCTGCCATCTTATGTCTTTTTTGTGAACTTCTAGTACCTTATGAAGCCTTTTCACCTGTTTTGCAAATAGTATTTCTTTTGGCTACTACTTGAATTCCACAAAAAAAATTGGACCGCAAAGGGTTAACGACCAATCCCTTATTACTATGTAGATACTAATAGTCTAGTTGCCTGAGACCCTATAGTAGCATGTTTGCATGTTTATAGTGCATGCTTGGTGATCTTCACCCCCTGCACACACCCTTGTGGTGGTTTGCAGGGTATCATGCACATGTAGTTGATGACTACATCGAAACTTTTAATGAGGATGGTAAATGAAACCTGATTCTTTCGATGATAACTATTGTCAGCCGGAATAATTAGGCCATGAAGTAAAGTTGGGTGTCCAGTCTGTAATATGTATGGAGAAAAAAGCTTTGTTGTGTGATATGAATTACTGAATTTACCTTTCGAGCACGATAGCATCGCTCCCAATGCCTGTCAAAATTATTTTGAGTGTGCACGTGCAGTAAACGATTTCTGTACTAGGCATGCCCCTCATGGTATTATGTTTAGGGGTAAACGAGGAGCAAAAAATGCCAGGGATCATGAGAGAAAAATGCTGGTAGTAGCAATTAGTTACTTGCGAGCAAGTTTTTTTGACTCGTAGTTGGTAACTCTGGACTTGTGGCCACAAAGTGGTATGCATTTTTAGTCGTATTGGTGCCATATTTCATGCACTACTTAGGCTATGATTCAAAGACATCATTAGTATTTTAGTATTAAAAATGTAATATCATCCAAGCAATTCACATTTCATGCATAATGTGCATGCCAACAATGATTGATTAGGACCCTTACTCTGGCAAGGAGCATCTGAAAAACATTGCAATGATCAGTCATTAGTCGTAAAAACTAGTGATGGCCGGATCGGATCCGTCGGATACAAAGATCCGCGGATCTTTCATTTTACTCGGATTCGGATCCAAAGACACGGTGGAAAATCGGATCCGGAGCGTAGATTTTAAATTTTCGCGGCTTAGCGATCGAAGTGCCCCGTGAATGGAATGTAGGTGCGGTAGATATTGACAAGAAGAGGATGTGTAACTCAGGTCACGAAATTAGGTGAAAATGTTCCCGTGCAACTAGAAGCAAAATAAAGAAATATGACTAAATCCCAAGGAGGTTAGAACCTCCTTTCCTTATCCCCGTCCCCCGTAATCGCGGGAAAAAATACGTAGGATGTCACGCGGGTAGCATACATTCACCGGGATCAGGCGGACAACGAGAGCTAGTGTACTGCGCGAAGTTCGATCCCTATCGCAGTTTAATTTTTTCTTTTAGTCATTTCATCGAAAATGTTATCATCTTCAATTTCAAACCATTACATCTAAATACTCACTTTATTATACTTTTGTTGTTTAAATTAGATTTACAAATTTACCACTCATAAATTAAGGATGGTCGGGTCGGATCCAAAGATCCACGGGTCTTTCATTTCATTCGCTACTGAAATCAAATCCGAAGACAGTAAATTTTCAGATCCGGATCGGACATTTTAAAATTTCGCTGCTTAGTGATCGATGCGCCCCGCGAATGGAATGTACGTATGATAGAAACTGACAAGGAGAGGTTATGTAACTCGGATCACGAAATGAGAAGAGGATTTTTTCCGTGCCACAAAAACAAAATAAATACTCGTCGTGACTTTTTTCTCCATATGTGTAGTGCGTGTAGGCCGGGTTGCGCGAGGAAAAAAAATTAAGCCGAATGTCACGCGGGTCGCCTACATTCGCCAGATTCCCGTTAACCTATGATAGCGTAGCTGTTAAAAATGAGTGCTAGTGTACTGCCGGTCGCGAGTCTGATCCTTAACACTGCCACGGAATACAGGCCATGCTGTATTCCTAGGGTAATGCAAGTAGGCAGTTAAAAAAAAATAGATAATCAGAAATTTTATGTCAATTTATAAGTCAAAAAAATATTAAAATTTGGCATTAACAAAATGATTGGAAACATTTTTTATTGCAGAGTTACATCGTAGAATCATTATGTTAACCTTACAATGTATTTTTGAGTGACGCATTCGTAAATCTAGTTTAAACGATAGAAGTACAAAAAAGTCAGTATGCACATACAAAGGTTGGAAATGAAGGATGATAAAGTTTCTGATTCAGTTATTGAAAGAAAAATTTTAAACAGCGATAAGAATCGAACTTCATTACCTGCAGTCCACTACCCCACTCTGCTATTGTCAACTTACCTGATTTTGGAGAATACATGCCCACATGCCATTCTACATTTTTCTTGCAAACCCAAAAATGGAGAAAAAAATTCGAGACTTTTTTTTAAATTTTGCTTATAGTAGCATAAAAAAAGGGTAATCTCAACAGAGCTACCCAACCTCTTCTTGGGAGTAGAAAATTCTCATATTTCACTTCAAAGGTTATTATTAATATTACATTGCAAAATTACTACTTTAGCAGCTAGAAATATTCTATAATAATTTTTTCGTCGTAATAATGGAATCCCTGGATATTCCATAAATGGGATCTCTTGGCCGTATTAAAATATTTTGTCTTTCTAAAAAAGAATTTGAAAGCATTCAAGGCTTTCATTAATAATTGGAAAATAATTCCTTTATTAATGAACATAAACTTACAATGTTTCTTTTAACTGCACTCTAAAGAATAGTTGTACAGGTTTAAAAATGTATTGCTTGATGAGTATATGATAAGGAAGGTGATCTTTATGTTAGAAGTAATAAGATATAGTTATTGCATCCGTAAATCTTGATCCAGTTAAATATTATCCACATAGATGATAGGAAGTTGATTTTTTTCTACAATAAATTTACTTGTTTTTTTGGTAATTCTATTGTTGCTGTATTTATATATTTATTAAAAATCTAGGATTTGAAAATGAATGAAATTCAGAATCGAGTATCTGAAACTAAGGATCCGAAACCGAGATAAAGATCCGAAACCCAGGCAAGGATCCGGTTCCGGATCTGGATCCGACGAAAAACCTGGATCCGTCCATCACTAGTAAAAACGTATAAATTTTTCACATTGCGTCCGAGATCCGAGGTTCATAATTTCATAACTTTGTTATTTCGTAATATCGAGGACCATTTCATGTATTAAAAATACCCTTTTGTTGGTGCTGAAGATTTTGCAAAGTCAAAATATTTTAATTTCGAGTTTCTACTGTAATGTATTGCCATCCCATGTGAAAACCTCCCAACTCGACTCTGGCTGTATTTAAGGTGAAGTTAAGAAACTTTTATTAAAAACAAACAGTTATTATTCAGTGAGTGATTTTATGAAGGACAAATAGTTTGTATTGCAATGTATGTGACGAATGCTATGCTTTCAGTGCCACTGGTAGGTCTCTGGAAAATATATTTTAAAATATACTAGATGTATTATTATTTTGAAGAACCATTTCCTCTAAATTATGTCTGTAATAATCCATTTAAGTTATACTTTTTTCTGTTTTCATAATTAAGTTAACTGTAATGGCTAATCTAATTCTGAGTTATTAGACATAATTTGTCAAACCTATCCCCAGTATGCATAAAACCTTCCCTCAATTGTAGATCCTCAAAGAGCACTTTCCCCTCCTTTGGTGTGTTAGTACATGTACAAACAAGCTACGAACCCTTAATGATGATGTTGTAACATCAAAATCTAGGTAGTTTATTAAATATATTGTATGGGAAAACAAAGTATACTGTTACATTATTAAGAGTAAAGTAATATTGGGTCGAGACTTAGACATCTCTTGATATAATCATGATATTAACCTTACACTTCAAATTTTGAATAAAAATAAAGAAGCCTCTTCTTTAATCACCGATGATTAAAATGACACTGATAGGTAATATGTAAAATTATTGGATTGTCAATTGAATATCTAGTTGCCCATAGGGCATTCAAGGTGAAAATGAATAATCTGGACGTAATCTATGTAGAAACAAGGTAAACTTATTGATTTTTTTTCTAGCTACAGGAAACCACCTCTGCAGTCGTGATTTCCCCATACCCTGCCTGTGTGGATTTCATTTAACATTAGGTTCAGTACTTAGTGAATACTTCCCATACTAACCTAACTGATTTTCAGATTGAACTCGAAGTATGTATTGTAGAAAAATTCTAGTTGAAAGGATATTAATTTCTTATTTCATTTTCAGGAACGACTGAGCAAAGTTCAAGTACAAGTAGCCAGAGAAGCCCAGAGGCGACGAGCCCTTTTGGAACCATCACCAGCAATGAGTCCGGTTTCTGTGGAGTCGAATGCTTCCATGCAATAATTTTATAGCATAATTTTTTTTATAAAATTTTGGAGTAATATTGTCATTTGTAATATTTTATTTCATATAATGGCTTTTATTTAACTACACCAATAGTGTAAAATTGCACAACCAGTGATTTTTTTTTCTTATATAACCTTAATAAGCTTGTGAAAGTTCAAAATGGAGACTCCATCTATGAATCACCTGACAGAAATCGATTATGAGAATGTATATGAACCAGCTGAAGATACTTTTTTAATGATGGATGCCTTGGAGAAAGACCTGAGTAACATATCATCTATGTCTCCTGGAGTAATAGTTGAGGTTTGTGCTGGGACTGGTATCATAAGTGCTTCTCTGTCACGTGCTTTAGGTAATTCAGCATATTTTGTAGTTGCTGATATAAACCAGTACGCATGTCAAGCATCCAATAATACAATGAAAATAAACAGTGCTCAAGCATTCCAAGTAATTCAGTCGGATCTTTTAACATGTCTCAGAAGTGGTATTGTTGATATTTTGATCTGTAACCCCCCTTATGTGCCAACAAGTGAAGAAGAATTTAAATCAAAGGATGCTTTGGCATGTTCTTGGTCTGGAGGTATAAACGGACGGCAGGTGATGGATCGTCTCTTCAGTGATGTTGCGAGGCTCATGTCACCTGGAGGAAAATTTTACCTTTTGGTTCTGAAGGAAAATCAACCACAGGAAATAATAGATTTATTATGCAGTCAAGGATTTGAATTTGTTAATGTATTATCGAGAAGAGCTGGTAGTGAATCTTTATCTGTAATTAAATTTACTAAAATGTAATTTTTAAGGTATTTTGAACATTTCGATGTTATTGTGTTGTTCAATAAAGGCAAATTTATTGGGAATTATGTTATTCAAGTTTCCCGCCTTTACGTAGGTGTAAAAATGAGCCAATCAGCCATTGTTATTTTGCTGCCTTTACACGGGCCCCTCACAATTTCATCATGGCGCTTCAATAACCTACGTTATAAGTGGAAGAGTTCCACGGAAATATATTGCTTTGTAGAATTGGTCGGTAAGTTGACGTCTTGGTAGGTAATTTAAATCTCATGACGGGGTATGTAGATAAAGGATGTTAATCCATCTACTGAAGGTCGATAAATTATTGCTAGCCTCATCCCAGGCTCGGTTGAAGCATTTTGTAATGGCGTTGGAAGAGATTGTATTTTCTAGCGGGATTTCGACGTGATTGAACTGTTTACATTGGGTTTCCTTTGCATTTGTCGTTGCGTTAACTTGCTTACACTAATTTTTTTCAATGGAAAATTGACTGATGAATATTCAGTATTATGTCTCTTCCGCACATTGACGTATTGTTCCAAATCAAACTATATGTGATCCCGGCTAGTAGATCAAAAATAATCTTGAAAGGAAAAGTATGCTAGTAATATTACGAGTTAATTTACTATGCGCCGATGAAACTTTCGTATGCGGTGAACATCGATTATTTCAGTTACTTCGCTGTATTAAGATATCATAAAGTTTTAATGTTTACAGGTATAACAGGTAAAAATGAAAGTGGCGAAAGATACACTTATCCGCCCATCTTCTAAGGGAGGAATGAAAAGTGGTGAATGTTTGCCTGGATTGCATGTTCCAGTGGACCAAGAAATGGTGGAAAACATGACGCTTACTCAAGCCGAAAGAACAGAAGGATCAATTACACATTCGTCAGATGGAGAAGTTCGACTTGAGGAAGTAGATTCCAGCGCTGTAACGGCGATGTTATGGCCTTCGGACGGCATTTTGCGGCAGGTAAAGTCATTGGTGATTCTAGGAACGTTTATCATTTGACATACTACCCAGACAGCACAGATTTGATATTGGCACTGCATTGCAAAGTAATGGTATATTTAATAGTTTCAAGTGTCCTCTAATACTATTGTATTATAGTCATATTACCCCAAAATAAAAGTATAAAAGGACCCAAAATAAAAGTGATTAACAAAATGTATCATGTTTTTAATTTAGATCAATTTATAATCATTTTACTAATTGTAAAATGGTTGTATGATAATGCCAAAATGAAATCGTTTTACGATTATTATATAAATTTGTAATTTAGATCCCAAATACAATTGCTTCACATAAAATTATTTCGTATTACCCCTGTTGTACTATAGGTTATACGGTACTTACTATGCTGCATGAAATTTAATTCATTCAAAAGAGAACTGTCGTCAACAGTCATTGTCACATACAACAGAACAGGTCTCTCCTCAATGCTTCTTGTCATCAATGGTGATACTTCCACCAAATAAATAACGTGCATAATAACCACATACTAAACTATCGATTTAGAAGAAAATATGTACAAAATTCTTAAGGGAATAATCAAGTTCATTACTGAACTAACAGAAAAAAGTGTTGCACAACATTTTGATTTATAACGGGATTTTTTTAAAGATATGTGAATTCAGTTATCCCATGGAGAATGGTTGGAGGCGTGTGAAATAAACAATGTGGAATGCTCATGCACATTTACCATTCTCGCAGTTGAATGGTCCACAAGCCATATAGATCCAGTCTCGTTCAGGGCAATACATAAACTGTGCAAGTTCATGTACTTTAGCATGCCCCATCGTCCCTCCAAAGCATCATTGTGAAACCTTAGGTAACAGCTTGTTTGAATGAGTGGGTTTGTGTAAATTTAATATAACGTGTTATAATTTTGTCCTACACAAACGTGGAATCACATTTGTTCATGCATCATGTAACCAGACGGTGAAAACCACAACAACTTATAGCCAACTACACTCCACAAATCTAGACAATGAAAATTATTATGCACAGAGGCATTAAAGACAAATGCATCCTACTCTTACCAAAGATATAAATGGTAGCAATCATATTTGATGACATTTGCACTTTCCCTCCCTCACAAATAGTATCTCATTTAGGATTAAAGTGTATCTATATGCAATTTGAAGCTTACTGGCTGTAGGATTACAGGATTTAACAATTCATAATAAATAGGTGATAGTAGTGTCGTTCTGAGCTAAATAAACACCAAGCCTTAATATGTGCTTGAACAAAACTCTTGTAGTATTTTCTGTATTACAAGTGTAATACATTAGTTTTACGAATTGTATATTCCTGGTATAAGGATGTCGTGTTAACAAAAATATTACCAATGGTCACATGCACCTTCGCATCCATGTTCACAAAACGTTTGTATTATTTTCTGTATTGCGAATGCAATACATTAGTTTCATAAATTCTATATTCTTGGTATTTCAATGCTATTTTACAATCGTAATGCGATTGTCACATAGGACCCTTTGCATGTGCAAGCACAAGATGTTTGTATAATTTTCTGTATTACAAATGTAGGTAATACATACATTAGTTTTATAAACTGTATATTCTTTGTATTTTTATGCTGTATTACCATGATATTACCATTGCTTTGTATGAAAGATATTGTAATACAATTGTATTGCAAAAGTTTTTACGATAACTCTACTGTTACCTACAATTTGTAACTACAAGTTATTTAAGGTTTGTATACCAGCGGCTGTGCTGTCTGGATAGGTCATGTTGTGATCTTGTTGTGCTTTCCCCATAATTGTACTAATAAAAACCGATGATCTTTACAGACTCTACTCTCTCCAGCTTTGCTGGCGTTTACATACCCAGGGCATGATAAGCCAGTGAAAGAGATGGATATGGAAATGAAAGGAGTCTCATCTTGCAACTCTGGGCTTGTCCAAGTTTTGTCTCTTTCACCAGGAGACTCAACAAAAGAAACTATTTGTCAAGCAGTTGACGGTTTGACTAGTTCTCAGGATTTACGGACTCCTTTGCTTAATCACAATACTGGTCCAGAAGCACCGTTCTACTCCAGTCCTGCATCAGCACCTGATGGAATAGTATCAAAGAAGCGGAAGTGTGTTAATGATCATCAGGGTACAGACTCAGCAATTCCTTTGCCCCCAATAACTGAACTTACTACCAGTCACATGCTGGTTACGGTAAATGAACTTAATTTACAAAGGTTACAACGAAGTATATCAGTTAAGCATAAATCAGAACATGATGCTGATGTCATGGACCATAATGCTGCATCTCCTTCGCGGTCATGCGTTTTTAATTCCCATAGTGATTGTTCTCCAATGTCACAGCAACACCATGGTCCTCAGTCCATACTTTCCACAGATCTCATGCTGGTAACATCAGATTCCAATGATATTCATCATGACCATATTCATGAACACGATGAAAATTTAGCTGATGATTCACCCTCAAACTCTGGATTGCTGTCTCATCTACCTTCTCGCGAGGCTGCCCTTCCTGCTATTAGTGGTAGCCAAGTCTCATCTGTACTCTCTGCTCTTGCCGATGGTGCTAGTGTGGACTCAACGTCTACCAGTGAGGACGTGGACATGGAACAAGAAGGGGGGCATCATTCGGCCCATTTGTGTGTCTCTGTCTCTCCCCCAATTACTAGAGATACACTTCATGTGTTTTCTCAATTGAAAGATTCGTCGAACTCCAGTCAGTGTTCGGAGTCTCATAAACTTCAAGGGGTGGAAAGTGATCAAATTTTGAACCCTATGCAGCAGCCCTCTAGAAGTGATATCTTATCTTTACATGGTGTTAAATGTGAGCCTTCTTCAGTGATACTTGGTCATATTTCTTCCTCGAACTCATCTCAGTCCTTAAACGAAAATTCTAATGCTACTCTCGAAATTCTCCCATCCTCTTCTAAACTCGGTGAACTGCCTTCAGATTTGAAAGGGAAGACTGAAAGTAATAATTTTAGCATTTCTGCGAATTTTACTAACAGTAGATCTCATGCCGAAAGTGGTAGTGGAAAGAAAAAACATTCTTTGAACTATAAGAAATCTCGTGATTCAGAAAAATGCCCATCGCAGGGCCACCACTCGTCAAAACATAGCCGACAAAGAAAGAAAACGACTGTTCAATCTAAACTTTATCAGCATCAAACTACTAAGAGTCATGCACAAGAGCCTGTGATAAAAGCCTTTAGGGAAGATAAAGCTGAGGTCAGTCTTGTGGAAGAAGTTGCTTGCTTCAAGTGCAGATTTTGTCCCTTCCTCAGCCTTGATAAAATTGGTGTTACTAATCACATTGAAGAGAATCATTCCACCGAAATACCCTCAAAGAGTGGGAATGCTTTTGCAAACACAGAGCATGCTGATTCAAGGGATTGGAATAATCATTTTAAAAGACGTCGCCTGAAGTGCCCAGGATGCCCAAATGTGTTTTTCAGCTCTAATCCATTGGAAGTGCACTTATCTCAAGATCACCAGGTAAGTTCATTGCTTTTATCATAATGCACATATTAATGGTTCAGTGGGTGGTATGGTATAATTTATTAAGGGTGACAACTAACCCTGTTAATGGAGATTGCCTCTATTTGTACAAACATTTGATTTACCACTGCCTTCATTTTACACCATATAACTGAAGTGGTGTCAGTCTTTCTGAAGATAACTGGTGATGCAGGGGACGAATTACATCTTAGTAGAAAATAGTTCTTGTTGAAAACTGGAAGGTAATGATTATTAATTTAGCATTGTTACAGTTAATTTCAAATTAAAAATAGTAGTAAGTTCATTGAATGTAAGCAAAGTACATTTCCATTAGGTTTTCATGTAAAGGAAACAACTATGCATAATATCCCCTTCAATAGAAAAGAATCATTAATGTGATATGCATCATAGTTAAGCAAAGAAATTACAAAAAAAATGTTCTGTGCATTCTGCAGGACTATAAAACAAGGATTATGGAAAATATCTTTTGGCTCTTAAATTTCTTATTGGTCAGGAATTTGATTAATCATGGCAGTATATATTAACACATGTGGGTGTAATACTGTTGAGTCATTTGAAGATTCTGTGGTTGTTTATATGTAGAAAGTTACTTGATTTCGTGTTGTGGCTATGGTAGCTTATACTTTTTCCTAAATTTTAGCATTTATGAATGAAGTTAAGTTTATAGCATATAAATACAAGGTATCCTGGTAAAGTGTTGTGTTCCACATATTGGTTTAGTGGGGTTGGCTTTGGCTTTGTGGAACTTGTCAAATGATTTTATAATTCTTTTCTGTGCTTGAAAATAATTCATTGCAGGTGAGGATTTCCAAAGGGGAATTCTATAGAGATCCTGGAGAGGATATACCCATAATATAAGGCTTGTAAAACATCCAGGATTGTGGTTTTAGATAATACTCGTACAGAATATGAGATGCAGCTTGATGTTTTCGTTAGTTTTGTTATACAGTGAAACCTGCCTTTAATAGATTCTCTTGGTACTAATATTTTTTTCTGGTGAAGATAGTTTTCCGTTTAAGTCGGGGTTGGCCATTTACGAAATTACTTGGGGCGTCCTGTATGACATGTTCAATAAGATACCTATGGTATATTTTTCTGATATTCAATAGATAGGTAAGTAGTAGTGAGAAATGATGAAAATGCATTATCAATAATACATACAAGAAATACTTAATTTAAATTAGAGATGAGTCGATCCCAAAATTTATCGATTCTTGATACTAATGCCGATTCCAGGAAAATCGATTCTCGATACCGATACCATCAACGTATACATACATACATTTTTTTACTTAGTTTTCCTATACATTAGGTATTATTGAATGTTCCATGAAATCTAAAAATACAATTTTACAAAACAAAAATGTAAATATACTATTTACTTTGGGAAAAAACTTCCGATAATCCACTATGAGGACATTATGAAAATAAAAACTTTCATAACATTATTTTTTTAAAATATTTTTTTTACATGAGCATGTTCAATAACAAAACATGTTTGGCATCAGATTAAAAATATCATAACTAGTGATGGTCGGGTCGGATCCAAATTTCCGTGGATCTTTCATTTTACTCAGATCCAGATTTGGAATCAAAGACGTGGAGTAAAATCTGTTCTGGATCATAGATTTTAAATTTTCGTCGCTTAGCGATCGGAACACCCCTTGAATGGAATGTAGGCATGGTAGATATTGACAAGACAAGGATGTGTAGCGTGTGTCATGAAATTGGATGAAAAATTTTCCCCATTGCCCCGGTATGGCGAGAAAAAAAATATATAGGATGTCACGCGGGTAGCCTACATTTGCCGGGATCAGTTTAATTTTTTATTTCAGTCATTACATCGAAAATTTTGTCTTCTACAATTACAATCCCTTACATCAAAATACTCACTTTAGTATGCTTTATTTGTTTAAATTAGATTTACAAATGTATCACTAAGAAATTAGGGATTCTTGGGCTGGATCCAAAGATCCACTGATCTTTCAATTCATTCGCTACTGAAATCATATCCGAAGACAGTATAAATTCAGATCCAGATTGGAGATTTTAAAATTTCGCCGCTTAGTGATCGATGCGCCCCGCGAATGGAATGTACCTACGTATGGTAGATACTGACAAGGAGGTGTTGTGTAACTCAGGTCACGAAATGAGAAGAAGATTTTTTCTGTCACTAAAACAGAAGAAAATTACTCGTCTTGACTTTTTTCTCCTCAGACCCAGATGCGCTAGAAAAAAATAAAGCCAAATGTCACATGGGTCGGCTACATTCGCCAGATTCTCGTGAATCTACGATAGCGTAGTAGTTAAAAATGTGGGCTAGTGTACTCCTTGTCTCGACTTCGATCCTTAACGCTGCCAATAATAGTCTATGCTTTATTCCCAGGTAATGCAAGCAGGCAGTTAAAAAAAGTAGAAATTTCATGGCAATTCATACGTCAACAGATTAAACACAAAAATAATAAAATTTGGCATTAGTGAAAGTAATTGGAAAAATATTTTATTACAATTAATATTGTAGAAACATTAGGTTAACTTTACAATGTATTTTTGAGTGATGCATTGGTGAATCTAGTAAAAGTGATAGAGGTACAAAAAATTCAGTATCAACACACAAGGTTTGGAAATTAAGGATAATAAAAGTTTTGATTCAATGGCTGAAAGAAAAATTTTAAACAGGTATAAGAAATGAACTCCATTGCCTGCAGAACACTACCCCACTATGCATTTGCCAGGTTACCCGAGTTCAGAGATTGGAGGCTCCCCACATGTCATTCTACTTTTTTTCTTGCGAACCCGGGCCAATGGAGACAATAGCCGAGACTCGTATATATTTATTTTTCTTCTAGTAGCATGAAAAAAGGCTCATCTCATTTCAAGATCCGAGTGAAACACACACTCTTTATGGCTATAGAACTCACAAATTTCATGTTAATGGTTATTATAAATGAGACATTGCAAAATTACTAGTTTAGCAGCTTGAAATACTCTATAATAATTTTTGTCTCAAAAATAGAATCCCCAGATATACCAAAAATGGAATATCCTGTCTGTATTAAATTTTTTTTTCTAAAAAAGAATTTGAAAGTATTCTAGGATTTGATTTACAACAGCAATTGTGCACTGAATTAATGTTAGGTTTTTGATTTTATTATTTAATATTTATATATTACCTATTATTCATGGTAGTGATATGCTTAGAAGCCTTTTCTTTTCTATAATTACGTTTGAATATTTCTGGATAGAGGGTGCAATATGGCATCACTAAAATTTATATTTTGGAAAATAATTCAAATATTAATGAAAATGAACATATAATGTTTCTTTTAATTGCACTCTAAAGAATAGTGGTTCAGGTTTAAAAATTGTATTGTTCGATGAGTATGTGATAAGAAAAAATAAATTTATATCAAAAGTAATAAGATAAAGTTATTGCATTTGTAAAACTTAATCCAGTAAAATATCCACATAGATGATAGGAAGTTGATTTTTTCTACAATAACTTGACTTTTTTTCGGAAATAAAATTGTTGCTGTTTTTCTGTATAAATTAAAAATCTAGGATTAAAAATGGAATGAAATTCAGAATCCAGTATCTGAGGCTAGGGATCCGAAACCAAGACAAAGATCCAAAACCCAAGCAAGGGTCCAGATCCAAAAAAAAAAACTTGGATCCGTCCATCACTAGTCATAACAGGTTCAAAGTAATATGACTGTCATGTCATAAGTTGAATTTTAATATGATTAATAATTAGTTATGAGTAATAGAAACACTAATCTAAATTATAATTCAAACTTATAACATTCAGAAATAAGAATAAAAGGTCATGATACAAACCCTTGAGCCTACTTTAGGTTTTTGTTTAAAAAACCAACATTTTTAGCCTCTCTGGATCAAGGCGATTTCCTTTTTGGTCACAAATGTTCCTGCTGTGCTAAATATGTTTCTCATTTTTGATGAGAAATTATCACGTTTCGTATTCCTTTAGGATTTTTAATCTATACAGAAAAACAGCAACATTTGTATTTCCAAAAATCAAGTAAATTTGTAGTATAAAAAATCAACTTTCCATCATGTGTGTGGGTAATATTTTCCTGCATCAAGATTTATGGATATAACAGCTATATGTTATTACTTCTAATATAAAGTAAACTTTTCTTATCACATACTTATCAAACAATGCATCTTAAAACCTGTACAACTATTCTTTAAAGTGTAGCTAATAAAAACATAAGTTCATTTTCATTATTATTTGAATTACAGTGGAACTTCAGTAGTAAGAATATGGCGTATTGCGAGACCCCCGCCATTACGAGAGATTGCAGGGGCACCGTCAATTGACCCTATGATTGCCATGTAAAAAAATATGGTTTTTTCGAGACCCTTTAGGTGCTGACCCCCGCCATTGCGAGAGTTTCTGTCGCCGGCAAACAAACACCAAATGTGGCCAACATCTGCAATAGCTTGCGATCTGTTAGCAATGCAATTAATATGAAGTGTCATGTATCAACTGCCTATTATAAATCACCATCCAACTCATTTATTGTTAATATTGGTGAAAATCCTGCAGCATTAGCCGTTACGAATACGTATTTGATCTTCTTTTGTTTCCCGGGTGGTAGAGAACACACTCGCACATCTGTGAGTTGAGAGCATTTCCCAGATAGACACCATGGCCCAAAAGCGCAAAACAATTAGTCTAAGCGAGAAAATGCAAATAATAGACCAATGCGAAAGTGGCGTATTGTCAAAGAGTGAAGTGGGCCGGAAACATAATTTATCCTCCTCTTCACTCTTTACCATTTTAAAAAAGAAAGATAAGATTAAGTCTGCTGTGGTGCGGGAGGACAAACCATTGCAGCAAAAGCACCTGAGGAATGCAGAACACGAGGAGTTAGAAGCAGCTTTGTTCAAGTGGTTTTGCCAACTACGATCTGCGGGGACTCCAGTGAGTGGGCCGATGCTAAAGGCAAAGGCCGAATATTTTATTGATCAGTTGAAAATTGAGAACTTCAAGTGCTCCGAAGGCTGGCTGTGGCGATTTAAAGTGCGAAAGGGCATTTCGCTTCATAAAATTTCTGGTGAAGCCAGTGATGTGAAATCCAAAACCGTGGAAGATTGGACTCCAATCCTGTAAACCTATCTTAAGAGGTATTCTCCGCGTGACATTTATAACGCCGATGAAACGGGACTGTTTTACAACCTTCTCCCCGACAAAACCCTCGCAGTTCGGGGTGATTCTTGCAAATGTGGCAAAAGAAGCAAAGAGCATGTGACAGTGCTACTTTTTGCCAATATGGATGGGTCTGTTAAATAAAACCAATGGTGATTGGGAAGTATGCACGGCTTCACTGTTTTAAAGTGATTAAGACTCTCCCATGCAGCTACGTACATAATACTAAAGCATGGATGACTTCTGGACTTTTTGCTCGTTGGCTTAGGGTATTCGACGCAAGAATTGGAGGTAAAAATAGAAAAGTCGCCTTATTTGTTGACAACTGTCCTGCCCACCCAAAAATTTACCTGAGGAACACAGAACTAGTCTTCTTGCCACCAAATGCCACCAGTGTACTGCAGCCACTTGACCAAGGAATAATAAAATTACTTAAGCAAACCTATAGAGCCATGCTGGTGAATTTCGTAGTGAGGCAATTGGAACTTAGAAACTTAATGAGGATGAAATGGAACATACTGGACGCCATGCGTGCGGTAGTTTCTAGCTGGGACAAAATATCACCTGAGGTGATATCTTCTTGCTTTAAACATGCTGTTTTTTCAGCCCAATTAGTGCCTGAAGAAAAAGAAAGTGAAGACGATAAAGACCCTGAAGGTTGGGAAGAGATAGAGGGTCATTTTGGCCCGTGTACTTTTAAAAGTTTTGTGGAAGTTGACGACTCTGTCCCCGCTTGTGAGGAGCTGATGGAAGATCCAATTCTGCTTGCGGTGTGCAATCACAGTGTGGAATCGAGTTCCGATTCAGAGGAAGTTGTCGTTAATCTCCCTCTGAAACAAGATGTACATAAGGCCCTTGAAGTAATAAACAACGTGTACAGGGCAAGCAGTGCATCAGCCGACGACTTAACTTCATTTTCCACCGTTGAAATGTACGTCATGCAAGCAACTGGAGGAAAACTGAAACAAACAACTTAGACTTATTTGTACATGCATAATAAATGGTTTTCGTGAAGTCTGTATATGCATTTACGGTGTGTTTTTGCATCTTAATGACAAAGCTTAATTGAGTATCTAAGTGTGTCGGAAGGGAAAAACGGTAAGCTACTCAATTGTCTCTCCTAACTTTGTTTTCATAGTTTCGTTTACTCTATATTTATCAACGTTGGACATTTTCGTGAGTTAATTTTATAATTTACGACATTATTGAAGTTAGCAAATTATTATTTGTTGCTTATGCTTGATGTAATGTGATGAACATGGTCCCAAAGGAGTATCGCTCTTAGTTTATTGCATTCAATACGACTATATTCCTTTCTATGGTTTGCTGCCATTATTGAGCAATTATATGGATTAATACTTAACACATTGGTTGGTACCTATATGTGGGCTCTTTATTAGACCCATTTTTTCAGTCCTTTGTATCATACTATCGTTGCGCATATACACTCAACAAAATTACTGTACGTAAGAGCCTAACTAAATCTTTAAAAAGAACTTATTGTGATACAATCGCCATTTCAATAAACTTGTTATGTGGCAAAGCGGATTGTTTCTCGATGTGGAGATTGCATCAGATGAAAGAAAACCCTTCAAGGCAGGATCCCTTCCACCTCTTCCAAAGTCCCTTTTCGTTTGCTGAAACAAATGCAATACGTTATTCCAAATGGCTTCCACGAAATGTCACATAGAACGTGAATATACTGATCTTAAGAATTCATACCAACCAAGGGAAAGCGTAAAGGCTAGTAATAAAGGCGAAACAATTTTGATTTATCAGTTATGGTTTAAATTTTTGGTGAAACTAATCAAAATTATGGAATGAACATTAGAAAATGGAATGAGCATTAGAAAAGAGTAGCTTGGTCAGTTGTGCATTTGGGAAAATGGTCGGCAATTCAAGGCTTTTTGCATTTTTTGGAGCAGGTATGGTGATTTTTGATCCAATGGTTAGGTGGTAAATTGGGATATGAATTACTGCAAAAACTTTCCCCTTCCTTCGGGATTTGTGCTCAGATTCTCCATATGGAAATATTTCCGCCACCACACCAACCTGATTCCTAGAAAATTGTTGACAATAGGTTTCATGGCGATTATTTACACCACCCTCAGTAAGAAGATACTTCACTATAGCGAGGGTTTTCTTGGACACCGTGAGGTCTCGTTTTAAAGAGGTTGCACTGTACTTTCAAAAATATAAGATCCTATTGATGCCATATTATATCACCCTCTATCAGGAAGGGATAAATGTAATTATGCTAAAAAGACTTCAAAAGTTTGTCACATGCCAAGAATAATATAATATAGAATATAAAATAATAAATAAAATCAAAAACCGAAATATTAATTCAGTGCACAATCGGTTTACATTTACTTGGGTTGCTGTTGTATATCAAATCCTTGAATGCTTTCAAATTCTTTTTTCAGAAACAAAAAAAGTTAAATGCGGTCTAATATTCCAAGCTGCTAAACTAGTAATTGCAATGTCTTGTTAATAATAACCCTTAAAATGGAATTAGTGAGTTTTATACTCATAAGGAGAGGTTGTATAACTCGGATCATGAAATGATTTGAGCCTTTTGTCATGCTACTACATATAAGGAAAATAAAGAAATATACCTCTCGGCTTTTTTTTTTCTCCATTGGCCTGGGAACTCAAGAAAAAAGTAGAATGACATGCAGGGAGCTGTATTCTCTGAACTGGGTGAACCCGACATTAGTAGAGTGGGATAATGTACTTCAGGTAAAGAAGTTCGATTCTTATTGATGTTTAAAAGTTTTCTTTCAGGCATTGAATCAAAAATTTTATCATCCTTAATTTCCAACCCTTATATGCAAATACTGACTTTTTTGCTGTGGGGAAAATCCAAAATTTGATCAAATCCGAATCTCGAATCCAAATCCTGTTTTTTTTATCAAATCCAAATCTAAAATCCTAATCCTCCTCAATTTTATTAAATTTAGATCTTCCTTTTTTCTGTGAATTGTTAAATAATGCTTCCTTTCTCATGAATTCTCTAATTAAATCCGATTGAAACTGAATCTTATTTCTTAAACTAAATAATAAATGAATAATGGTCACATAGTCCCCACTAAATGAAATTAAGGACATGTTTGAGGGAAAATATAAAGTAAGGGTAATTTAAAAAGTAAATCAAAGTTTAATTTTTCTTAAATAAAATTGAAAATTCAATGAAAACTGATAATAAGTTTTAGTTTAGAAAATGCAGATTTTCACTCTGTCAGGATTTAATCGATTTCGTTTTTTATTTACCAAATTCCAGCAGAACTGAAGGCTCTTTCTGAAAATACGGTTACTGGAAGAATACTGAGGAACTGTTTAGTTAGAATTTTCAAATTGGGGAATTTCAAAGAATTCATGTGTGAACAAGAATTATTATTGTACAATATGCTGCGTAAACATTTCCTTCCATGGTATATGTGATTTAAGTGTTAAAAACGAGCAGTTACATTAAGTCCTTGACTTACGCGGATCTGTGTAACTCGGATCTGCGTAAGTCGAGGACTTACTGTAGTTCTCTGCCACTGGTACATAGAATCTGCACGACTGGTATTTAAATCTTTAATTCATTGATTCGGTCGAATATTTGGATTTGATCAAATCTTTGGATTCGTTCAAATCCACAGAATTCAAATCGATTGAATCTCAAATCCATGGATTCGACCGAATCTTTGAATCCCTATCCCAGCCCTACTTTTATTGCTTAACCTAGATTTACAAATGTAGCACTCAAAAATCAATTGCACTGTTTCCATGGGTTTAATTCTGCAGTAAAATATTTTTCTAATCACTTTCACTAATGCCAAATTTTATTATTTTTATTTCCTTTGTTGACTTATACATATGAAATTTCTGAGAATCTACTTTTTTTTAACTGCCTGCTTGACTTACTCTCAGAGTGTAGCATGACAGTATACCTAGGCAGTGCTAAGGATCAAATGCAAGAACGGCAGAACACTGGCTCACATTTTAAAAAACTTCATTTTCATCATTTCATGCAAGTCTGGCGGATGTCGGCGAGCCATGTTACATTCTTCTTTATTTTTTTCTGTGCATCCGGGTCTGTGGAGGAGATAAAAAAGCCAAGACATGTGTATCTTTATTTTGCTCTAGTAGCACAGAAAAATTTTCATCTCATTTCTTGACCCGAGTTACAAATCCGCTCCTTGTAAGTCTACCATCTACCGTACCTACATTCCATTCACAGGGCTCATCGATCCCTAAGCCACAAAATTTAAAAATTTCTGATCCTGAATGAAAGTAAAGATCCATGGCTCTTATATCCAACCCAACCATCCCTAAGTTTTGAATGATTACAAGAGTAAATCTATTTTAAACAATTAAAGTATAAAAAAGTGAGTATTCAGATGTAAGGGTTTGAAATTGAATGATAACATTTTCGATGCAATAACTGAAAGAAAATATTAAACTGAGATAGGAATCGAACTTCCTTTAGTACACTAGCTCTCAATGTCCGCTGATCCTGGCGAATGTAGGCTACCCGCGTAACATTTGATGTATTTTTTTTCTCCTGATGCCGGGGTGTTTGGGGAAAAAAATCAGATTTCATTATTTTGCTTCTAGTTGCATGGGAAAATGTTCATCTAATTTCATGATCTGCATTACACAAACTCTCCTTGTCAATATCAACCGCACCTAGTACTGCAGGGGGTGCTTCGATTGCTAAGCTGCGAAAATTTAAAATCTACAATAGGGATCCGATTTTACTCTGTTTTTGTGGATCGGAATCTGGAATGCAGTAAAATGATAGTTCCACGGATCCTTGGAACTGACGGATCCTATGTGACCATTCCTAGTATCAGCAGTATCGGTATCGACTTTAGGTGATTCGATTCTCGATACCGATACCAATCCTCAAGAATCGGTGGTATTCGGAATCAACACATCCCTAATTTAAATACATAACATGGAAAAAGTTTCACAAGATTTGTACATATTCTGTATTTTTCATTTCCTCTTCTTCCTTTCTAGTATTATATTATCATCTACAGCACAGTATTATATTGTACAGTGTTGCCACTGGTCGCGCCAAAAATAGAAGTTCCATCTTTGGCCACAGGTGATGCTGCAGTCTATTTAGATGCACGTAGCAGACACTTTGGTCCTTACTGCGTGTATTATCACGATTTATTTCCTCCGCCTGTACGGAACTATGATGAGTGATACTGAAAGTTCTGCAATTCTTTCTAAGCATTAGGTAATAATTTTATATACTTTTGGTAAGAGCCATCGCCATGAGAACTTTCCAGGGAATCGGGAAATAGAAATCAATAACAACCGATATCAGATGAATTCGGCGATATGAATCAAATTGGTATCAAATACCAAATTCCTCTCTAGCAATCCTGATTTATGAATATAAATGACACAGTAAAATATTAAAATGATTAGTTAATCTAAATCATTCAAAAGCTATTTCATTTTCGGTCATTCGAAGCCAAATAACATACAATTTCTAATCACGTCAGAAGACAGCTGATGACGTCTTTACTTTCACTATTCCCCATATAATGATAGGATAATACACAGAAATTGATGAATGAAGGAAATAGGATGGAAGATCATTTATTTTCAACCAATAAATGTGTTTCATTCAAGTCAATACGGAATCACATGTTAGAAAAGGCATGGAGTTAACTATAATTACCAAACATTTCTCACCTACAGAGTACGGCTGATGAGAAAGGACCTAACAATAACTTACGGAAACCATGGGGCATGTAAAACCAGTTTATCGGTCAATATACAGTCTCTCGCTCGCAGATAATGAACTTCATACCCTTAAAATAATAAAACTTGGGAGAGACAAGCCATTATACACTGAATACAGTCTCTCGCAAATAATGAAGGTCATAATCTTAAAATGGCAAAACTCTTGTAAATAGTCTCTCACTCTCTCTCTCTGCAGATAAACATTGAATGGCATACTCTTAAATGACAAACCTTGGGAGGTACAAGTCAGTATTACATTGAATGCAACCTTTCTCTCTCCACAGATAAAGAATGTTACGCACTGGGAATGACTACACATGGGATGCACAAGGCAATATTATAATGAATGTAGCATCTCTCTCCCTGCAGATAAACAATGAATGTCATACACTGGGACTGACAAAATTCGGAACTCACAAGTCATTATTACACTCAATGCAGCCTCTCTTTCCGCAGATAAAGAATGTCATACACTGGGAATGACTACGCATGGGACGCACAAGGCAATATTATAATGAATGCAGTATCTCTCTCTCTTTCCAGATAAACAATGAATGTCATACACTGAAAATGACAAATCTCGGAACTCACAAGTCATTATTAAACTGAATGCGGCCTTTCTCTCTCCGCAGATAAACAAAGAATGTTATACACTGAGAATGACTACACATGGGAGGCACAAGTCAGTATTACAGTAAATGCAGTCTCTCTCTGCTGATAGACAACGCATATCATACACTGGGAACTGAAGCTGGGATCAATGATTTCGGATACAAAAAATTTCATGATTTCGGTTTTGATATGTAAGAAACAAGCGTTAACGCTTGTTTGGGGAAACGAGCGTCACCTGAGTTTTTAACCTTAGCCTTAAACAAGCTTTTGTTTCGTTAAACCAAGAATCCTGTACTTCTTTACTACTTCAGACTTCTGTAGAGCACCCCGGCACAAAACAACTCCGTTTACCCATTTTCAATTGAAGTCTCACCGTAATTAATTGAGAGCACTATCCAACCTCAACGCAAAACAATGCAACAATACCTATACACATGTGCCTCGTGCATTAACACCAGTGCTCCGTGTCGGCAAGTTCAGGAATATTAACCTGCAACCAAAATTTAAGCAAAAGACGATCGAATGGGCAACAAGATCAACATCTTTATACAGTGTTCTTGGGCAAAACATGCCCATTTAGTTCATAATTACGCTGTTGTTTTTAGTTAACATTTTTACTTAATTGTATTTACTAGAATATTGTAGATATGGCATATGAATAAATATTTTTTTCTAATTTGATTGAAAATTTCTAATTTTTGTGTAGTAAATTCTTTTTCCCTCTATGAATTAAGGCATTGATTAATCCACAGGTTGTGTATTAGTTTATTACAGATGTAGTAGTTAACCCTTTTAATGCCAGTGAGCTGATATATCAGCCCCCTATGGTTGTGCAAAGACTGCCAAGGGCCAAATTATCGGCCCACTTACATTACATATTTGTAATATTATATCTCCTTCAAATCATATCCAGCATGAATGATTTTTTGCTTCTCATAAAACCTGAAAATGTCGTCAACATTGAGACAAATACGTAATTCATATAATAAAATTTAGTGTTTCAAATATATCTATAATTCATGATCTAACAATTTTCATGGAAATTGCTTGGTAGTTTTTACATAGTCTACCTAAAAGGGGCAGGCAGTAAAAGGGTTAAATCTATGAGTGTGGCAAAAGGTGGTTAAAATGATGTTTTTAATGGTTGTTTTGGAGTCTCCCTGGATATATTTGCATCTGTTGATTTCTTACCATTAGGTTTGTGCTTTCCTCTGTCTGTAAATTTGAAGTTTTGAGTTCCCCTTTGACGTGTAAGTAATTTTAGTTATGGAGACTTATCATTGACACTAGCTGTTTTTAAAAGTAGTGATATTTACTAGTGTAACTTAGTTTATAATGATTCTTTGTTGTATATTGATTTTTTTAAGATAAATTTTAAAATCTAGAATGTTTACAATTCCTGTTCAACATATTTGCTGTCATATACTGGCCTTTCTTTTGCATCAGGTTAGTAGTGCAGAACTTCAAATTATATTGAAGAGCATGGAGATAGAAAGCCCGTCATCATCAGCTGCCAATGCATCTCACAAAGTTTCTCATTTTAAAGAAGAAAAAGTGGTGAGTAAAAATGGACGAGAAAGTGATGTGAAACCAGCTGAAATTTCTCCCGCAGAGATTGTTGAAGTGGTTGATGGTGCATCACCCCTAAAAAGGAAGTGTTCTAGTAAGAGAATTCCTAAGGAAAGCAAGACAGTGAAGGAATTACCTCAATGTAACCTTAGTGATCTTAGTGCATACATGGATCAGCAAGGAAAAGTTAATTATAAACAGGTGGGTAGCTCTCTTTTAGATGAAAGGGAAGGTTGTGATGAGGAAACAGAAGTGAGGCCACCATCAGTCATGGGCTTTCTGAGTGTGGAAACTGCCCTTGAGGTCACCGAAGAAGAGGATGAAGAAGAGGGAAGAGGGAGTTCTGAAGCAGAGAGGGAGTTTGTTAATGATTTGGAGAAGAAGAGTGTAGGAACAGATCCCCTTTCAGTGACCTCAAGGACTACACCAAAGCGGAGGGGTCGCCCTCGTGGGTCTCGCAACTCTGGAATCACTGCATTGCGAAGGTTGAATCCATCTGTGAGACTTGGAGAGAAAGAGTTGGGTTATCGCTGTGGAATTGATGGTTGTGCTGTGCGGATGAGGTCCCTTGACAACATTGAGTACCACAGGTAATTAATTACCAATTATTTAACTTAATGACTTGAATGGAATTAAGCCTCTTAAGATTCCGTGTTTTTCTCTGTCTCAGTTGCAGATAATTGTCATATTTTGTAACTTTTATCTTAGATAGCAAGTGTCATAATGGGTTCTTTTTGTAACTTGGGTACTGCCCATATTATTAGTGTGCTGAAGTGGATTGCTTACATTCCTAAGCATAAATTTTGCTCATGTTGAAGATAAAATTTTCCATTAATCATCCTTAGCCATGATTAGGCTAGGCATTAGGCTTAGGCATGATGCCACTATATTTGTGGTAAAAATGAAAGAGTTTTGTAAGGAAAACCTTTATGGTCACCTCTTCTATGCATTATTAATAGTAAATGTTAATCTGACATTTATTGTCAGCCGCTGAAAAACTGTAATTGAAAGTGTTAATGAGGAAGACCAAAAAAATCACAGTTTTATTAATTGTAGTGTTAACATCAAGGATCTAGAAAGTGAACTTTCCAAGGATTTCAATCATAAAATTCAATAATAGTTTATATTTTTTTGGCATATCAATCAAATCATTAGGCATTTTTCATCTTTAAAACTCCAAGTACGGACCTCACTGGATTCACTACAAGTACAGTCAGATTTTTAAAACCAATTTCTAGTAACAATGCTTACTAATCAAGTAAGAAATTTGAATATATTGATTGAGGACATTAATCTATATAGATAATAATGTAAACATTTTTATATTCCTGAAATGATTCTCTTAATTTTACATAAAAATAAAAATGAAACTTTTTTCAATTATAAATTTTGTATTTCTCAGGTCTTCAGAGACCCGAGGTACGTTCTCTGAGTGTTAATAAGAGATATTTAAAGTAATTTTTATTTACCAAAATGTGAGGTTGTGCTGTTTCAACCCTGAAGACAACGGCAAAATATCAATCAGTATACCCTAGATTGTACTGAAATGCATTATGAAAAGACATTTTTCATGTTTCTAAAAAATGAAAAGTTAATTAGGATTCAGAGGCTGTTGTGTAGCTATTGAGTTTGTATTTATGTGTTATGTCAAGGCAGCATGCCACCAATGTATGAGGAAGAGTTTTAGATTAAATCTCTCAGATTTGAATAGGAATATTAGTTATTATGTATTCCTTATGCATGTAATTTTTTGCTGTACCTTAAATCACCACAATATTTCTAAGAATCTGAATTCCATACCATGAAAAGTGAAGCCCCTGAAAGGCTGAGGTCGATAAGGTGCCTTTCTTTGTCATTCATTTTCGTCTTCCATTGGGCATTCTGAAACAGAGAATATGAGTCAATAGAAATATCTTTTATATCAGCTCATTGTTGCACAGTTCTGTGATATACCACCATAAATTGAGGAATTTCATTTGTACCACTTCACTGGCCAGCAGTACGTGGTGTGGAATAAAATGTGGACTAATTCAACATTACTAAAATATATTAACACTTTCCATGCAGAATGATGTCAATTGATGCCATCGGCATTTGTTAATTGTACTGTAAATTATTTCAGTCACCACCAAAAAACTCAAATTATTGGTGCTGCACAGAAAGTGTTATGTGAATACAGAAAAAATATAATACCCTAAGTTCTTGAGTCACTTGTATGTAGTGTGTGGTGAAAATATCTGGTCTCATTTGCTCCTACATCAGTGAGCTATTTGCATCATATAGTGCCATTTAAATTAGGGTTGGGGCAGGGATTCGAAGATACAGTCGAATCCATGGTTAAAACATTCGATTGAATCTTTGGATTCGATTGAATCAGTGGATTAAAGATTTGAATACCAGTCATGCAGATTGTGTGTGCCAGTGGCGGAGAACTACAGTAAGTCCTCGACTTACGAGGATCCGAGTTACACGGATCCAGAGTTACGTGGATGTTCAGTTATGCTGGTGACATGCTTGCGTTTTTCCACTTTTCTGTTGCCGTGACAGATTCAACCGCGTGATGACCCGCGACTCATTGCCTAGCGCACATATGTTAATGCCATTAAGTATTCGGAATGCCAACTCTAGTTTAAGACATTACATAGTTCAATAGGTGACATTTGATCGTCATGATTGTGTAAAAGTCTGATGTGATTGGGCATCAACGTTTTTTTTCGGCGTAGTTGATGTTTCCAAAAAGTCGACGGGTAGTTAATTATCTACTCCATATATGATGCCTGTTGTCCATTGCAGCAAAAAAAGAAGTTTTAGGTAATTATACTTATTTTAGATTTAAATATTCAGTGAAAGAATGATGGTATTTGTGTTACTCTCGACTTAGTCATATTATGTTTATTTAAAACGGCCTCTCAAAAGTAGGCGTTTTCTGAAATTATTGCCAATTGCAGCCATGAAAGTGGCACCGCTAATGGTTCAAAAATGGATAGGTAAGTTGTGGTGTTTCGACCTACGCGGATTTCTACTTCTTTTTTTGCTGTAATAGACAACAGGTGTCATCTATGGAGTAGATACTGAACTAGGCATCAACTTATGCAGGAAGGTCAAACTACGTTGATGCCTGATCACATCAGACTTTTTCACCATCAGGATGATCAAATATCACCTTTCGAATTATGCAATGTATTAAACTAAAGTCAGCATTCCAAACACCCGTATTTTGACATCAACTCTTGTGCACTAGGCAATGAGTCGTGGGTCGTCATGTGGTTCAATCTGTCACGGTAACAAACGTGGAGAAACGCAAGCATGTCCACTGGCATAACTGAATGACCACGTAACAATCTGTGTTACTCGGATCTGCGTAAGTTGAGGACTTACGGTAATTGCTTGTTTTTAGCATTTAAATCATAAATACCATGGTAGGAAATGTTTGAAACAGAGTGAAACTGCTGCATTTTTTAACAAAAACTAATAATCTGTTTTCATTGAATTTTCAATGTTATTTAAGAAAAATTAAACTTTGAGATACTTTTGAAATTACCCATTCTTTATGTTTGCCCTCAAACATGTCCTTAATTTTAGTGAGTGGGGACTATATGACCATTATTCATTTATTATTTACTTTAAGAAATAATATTCAGCTTTGATTGCATTTAATTAGAGAATTCACGAGAGAGGAAGCATTATTAAACAATTTACGGAAAAAAGGAAGATTTGAATTTAATGAAATTTAGGAGGATTTGGGATTACAATTTGGATTTGGGAATTTGATTCGAGAAAAAAACAAGATTTGGATTTGATCAAATTTTGGATTCGTCCCATCACTAATTTAAATGTTTTCTAGATTGAAAAAAATGGAAATTTTATTCTTTCAGGAGGTGCCATGTAGTTGGTGGGTCAACAAATGGTGGTATGCAGCATGTATGTCCTGAGTGTGGTGAGTTGTTTTCACATTGGCGCTCTGTTGGGGTACACCTGTGGAGAGCTCATGTTATTGACATGGAGCTTTACTCCTGTGATCAGTGCACATATAAAACAAACAGGTATGCTATTCAGATATTAAGATTATGCTCATTTTGACATATCTAATTGTATCCTGTAATTTTATATTACTCTTCTATCTTTTCAAAGGTTTATTCTCATTGTCACATTTTGTATGTGATAAATTAGAAATTGATTTGAATGGCAATGAATGACTTGTAAATGTACTGCCATTAGTGGCATAAACACTTCTTTAAAGCTGAATAGTTCAGAAGATATCGAGTTAATGCTGTGGTAACATAAGTCAATACATTTTATTCCTGTCCGAAAAGTTAAATCATTCATTGTGCTGCAATGATTTTGATGAGAATAAGATTTGACATGGGGCTTAATGATTAATTTAAGTTATTGCTATAAGTCAGTACTGTTTTGCCAGTCTGTTTCATTTAAATGTTCTATTTGTTAATTTCTGTTGGGAATTGTTCTTGTGTTTGAGCTGAAGATTGAAGTTACATATTTCAGTGCACAATTATATGTTTTCCATAGTAGTATCTTATTTATTGAGTTATCTACTTATAGTTTTAATGTATTCACTATCTTTTTCATTCCAGCTACAGCAAGTTGATGAATCTCCACAAACGCATCCATAGTAGTGAAAGGCCATTCCTTTGTGATGCCTGTGGAAAGGGGTTCAAAACAAGCAAGCAATTGCGTAACCACAAGGTTAGCTTCATGCTGTATTTTCATGTACTTAGGATCTCAATAGTCTTGAATTGCCAAGTAAAAATATTCCAAATGGGCAACTTATGTAGTTTATTGCTGTCCATTGGGATGATTCCAACAGTGAGACAATTGATAACTGTGCATGCTAAGGGGACTTTGATGTTTGAGATCACAGCTGTGCACCAGTAGTGCCATCTGTGCCGGTGGAGCGAACTTGTTTTGTTGCTTGAGCAACCCTATATAAATATGTTGTTTGTATTGTCAGCTGTTCTGTGTTGAAAGTTCTCAAGTTTGACCTAAAGATTAAAGAATCCAATAGCCGGGAGAGTTTCCAATAAATCTGCGTTTAATAAAACAACAGGTTATGGGCCCAGGATCCTGGTGGATATACGTAAACGCAGGTCAACGACGCAGATAAATTTACGCGATGTGCGACGTAAATTAAACTCGTCAAGAAAACAAGTTTGAAGTCGTCAAGAAAGTAAGTTTGACGAATGCAAAGAGGGAAAGTTTGACTTAATCGTCAAGAAAGTAAGTTTGACGAAGTCGTCAAGAAAGCAAGTTTGAAGTCGTCAAGAAAGTAAGTTTGACGAAGTCGTCAAGAAAGCAAGTTTGAAGTCGTCAAGAAAGTAAGATTGACGAAGTCGTAAAGAGGGAAAGTTTGACTTAATCGTCAAGAAAATAAGTTTGACAATGAATACGGACGAAAGGGAAGTATTCAGGTGCTCGATACTGAAGGCAGACGGATCGAATTATTATGCCTGGAGCAAGAGGATTGAAGCGCTAATGATCGATAAGAACTGCTGGACCGCGATAGATCCCGGATTTGGCGACGAAATCAACAGTGTTAAAGATGACGAACCAACCTTAATTAATCTTAATTCGGAACAAGCAAGAACAAATCGCCGGGCGAGAGCTATTCTCTATAATGCCCTGCACGACTCAATGCTGCATGACGTTGGAGAGTTTGTGCTGGCTAAGAGAATTTGGACCACGCTGGAAGAAATGTACGGCACATTCAGCATGCTACATACCGTTGTTCACCTCAGGGAGCTAACTACTACGACAAAGGAGCCTGGAACACCGATGCAAGAGTATGTAAGTAAAATGCAGGAAACAATGCAGAAGGTACGAAAGGGGGGTGTGTCATTCAGCGACCAGGCATTCGCATATTTCTTGCTTCTCGGCCTCCCCATGCCGATGTATGAGGGTCTTGTTAGATCACTAGAAGATGGAGAAATTAGAGTCACGTCATCGATGGTCAAGTCGAAACTGATGCTGGAAGAAAAAAGAATGGAAAGGAACAGCAAGTTGATGGACGAGGACTCAGTCGCTCTAAATGCGTCAAAAGACTTGAGAGGAACGCGACGCACTCCCAGGCGCAAGAAGGTTAACGACCCTATGGCCAGGGGAAGAGAGCTGACGAAGGGTTCTCCCTCAACCTTCAAGTGCTATACCTGCGACGAACCAGGTCACATGGCTAGGGAATGTCCTATTTGGGCGGAATTCAAGGAAAGAAGGACGAAGCAACGAATGGTGTGCGGACCCAAGACTAATATCGAGAGCAATGAAGACTCGGAGGGCGAGAACGATGTTTCACTATTATCTGACTCGTCACCGTGCATAAGACGTGAAGACAAGTGGTACTTGGACTCGGGGGCCACTGAACATATGTGCCACAATGCTAAAACTTTCAAAAACATTAAGAAAATTGAAGAAGGAGCAGTGAAATTAGGAAACGGCGTAAAACTGCCCATTAAAGGAGAGGGAATCGTCCATTTAGATGCAAGAACGGAAGGAGGGGAAGGCATGAAGCTACGATTACAGAGAGTTAAATATGTACCTGGACTACACTGCCACTTAATCTCCGTTCCCCAACTGACCGGAAAAGGTGTGGTTGTCACGTTCAACTATGACAATGCCCTAGGCATACTGAATGGTAAGGTAATATTTACCGCAAAGAAGGCTGGAAATATGTATGAGTTATGCACCGATAACCCCAACAAGCAAGGGCTGAGAAGTCATGCTATGGCCCTGCATGCGGTGTCAACCAAGGGAATGAAACTGAAATCGGCTGACCAGGGGAAGCATGAGTTATCCGCAAATGATAATTTTATAGATGACGATGGTCATGTAAACATTCTAGATGAACCAGAAAAAGGTGAAGAGTTGGCGCTTCACAAACAAATGAAAGAACTGAATGACCTTAAGGAATTGACCAATACCCTAGACATCTGTCTGCCCGAAGATGACGCCAAAACTGATGGGAATGAAAAGGTACATGTTATTCCAAGGCGTTTGGGAAATTTACACAAACCTGGATTGTGTGGCTGCTCGAACTGCTACTCAGTCCTGGTGTCACTGTCAGAAGACATCCCCTCTGGACCTACATCTGTTGAGGAAGCTAAGCATCGTCCCCTTCTAGCAAATTGGGTAACTACCATGAAGGAGGAACTCACAGATTTGAAGGAGAATGGAACTAGGGGCCAGGTACCAAGACCTCACTACAAGAGATTTATTCATGAGACTGAGAAAAAGAACATTCACAATCAGCTGCTCAACCGAACTAAGCGAAGTGTAAAACTCAAGAGAGCAGTCGCAAATGATAAAAGTAAACCCTTTCTGGAAGGTTTTCGAAAATTCCGTAGACAAATGACCATTAATGAGCATGCCAAGGAGGAAGGGGGTGACCAGCAGGATACAAAGATACTTGTACCTAAAACAAAGTTATACCGGGAAAAGGAAGGAAAGGCCAAGAAGGAAAGGAAGGTACTAAAGGAACTGCACACCCTGCTTGCCAAGACAGAGAAGACCAAGTACGAAGGGCTCCAGGAAGAGGGGGGAAAAATGGAAAAACCACCAAAGAATTCAAGAACTATGTACAATAATGGGACTTTTGCGTTCCTGATTACTTCATTATCAATATGTTGTTTTGTAGTTGCTATATTATTTAGAATATTTATTTGGTTTGATGCTGGTGTGTGACTTTCAAGAGTTATGTTTATGTCCCATGATATTATTGTGACAATTATGTTTCATGTAAGAGCTTACTTGTATGGGAGGTGCCCACTGTATGGAATCAAGGGGAAGTGTAGTTTATTGCTGTCCATTGGGATGATTCCAACAGTGAGACAATTGATAACTGTGCATGCTAAGGGGACTTTGATGTTTGAGATCACAGCTGTGCACCAGTAGTGCCATCTGTGCCGGTGGAGCGAACTTGTTTTGTTGCTTGAGCAACCCTATATAAATATGTTGTTTGTATTGTCAGCTGTTCTGTGTTGAAAGTTCTCAAGTTTGACCTAAAGATTAAAGAATCCAATAGCCGGGAGAGTTTCCAATAAATCTGCGTTTAATAAAACAACAACTTAGACTATCTTTTATTATTTGCATGGAAACTATGGTACAATACAGTTTGTCCTTCAATATAAGGCACTATATTGCAAAGTTAAGCTTTGTATCCTCTTGGGAGGAACATTTCTTAGAAACTTTACCAATGATGGCGTTTTCAAACCAAATTTGAAACCAGACAGGTGAATGTTAGGATTGCTGTTTAACTCTTTTACTGCCACTGGGTCAAAATATTTTTTTTTTACTCTTAGATATTGGTTACAATGGTGTATCTCTGCCTCAAATAATTATATCTCTACAGAATAATTCTATAATTTTCTCATACTCAAATGTATCATCATCATGTATATAGATAAAGTTGGTTCAGTAAATTTAAGTCCTTAAAATAATGTAAAATCAAGAGCCAGCAAATTTTATGCATAATAGGCTTGACAATCTTTAGACAGTATACTTCTGGCAGTAAAAGGGTTAAGAATAGCAACTTGAGAATCAAAATTGCCTTATATGTTAACATTGACACCATCTAATTGCAAGTAGACTATTATTTACTAAGGGCCAGTTTCACCAACGAAGATAATCTTTTTAACTTGGTGAATTTAGGGATTAACCAAGTTAATGTGACTTTTCTGTTCCACTAGTACTATTAACTTGGTTTTGGGGCATTATCTCGGTTAATATTTTTACCGGCCGTTTTCGCGAGGTGAAAGGATATTATCCGAGATAATTCTTAAAAGCAACATGGCGTGCAGGCGATTTTGACAGCTACTTTTAGATATTAGTCGAGACATTTGAGTTCAATTATCGTTATTTAAGGCAATTACTAGGTTGATTAAGGAACGCGCAATTTATTTGAACCTAAAAGCTGAGATTTTATTTATCGTGAGTTAATAAATGCTATGAAAAGCACTTAGCAACAATTCAGGTGAGGTCTTCTCGGGATTTCCACCGGGTTAAATATCTATATAACACCAACTTCACTCACCCTGAAGATGATGAACAAGTTGTCCGTGGAAACGGTGTTCTATAATGGATAAATAAAAACAAATAGCCCGTATCCAACCTCTAAAACTCTTATCTTATTTAAATGTATATAGTACACTTCTCACAATAGATACTCCTACACACTTCTACCATAATTAAACATATTTTATAACCCTCATGAATTCTTGCTGAGTAATCAGGGAACGTCATAGCCGCGTATGGTCATGGAAACGATTTGCCCGTCGCTAAAATATCTTAGCGTGACAGCCAGCCGGAATCGAATTGTAAAATATCTATATAATTATAAACATGTATACCCAAGGTTGATCAAGTATCTCTTGTCTCCGAAATTGCTTCTCTCGTTGTCGTGTCCGATCTTTCATAATCACTTCTGGTGAGATTTAATTCAGTACGAAATTGCTCCAGTGTCTTTCTTAATAAATTACGATTGACTTCACATTCCTATAAAAAGAGTTTATTTTGTATCAGGCCTAACGTACCTCGACCTCTATTTCTCCTCTCTCGTAGCTTTCTCTGGAAAAATTGTGGCTGCCACAGTTGTAATTGACACTAGCTGTAGATGGGAAAATTAAACCATACCGAATTAATTCAAATGATCATTCGCGGTGTAAAACGTCCTAAGCAGAAGCAATTTCAGTTCATCACTTCAATTCATTCGCATGATAATTCACCTTGACACCAATGACAATGATGAAGGAAATGCTAAGTTTTAAGTGATCGAAAGGTACCTATACCTAATAGCAGTTACTGTACATTTTCGAGACGCTGTAAATAAAGGCAATGTAATTTAAGTTCATTCCAGTATTTTATTTCTCTATCTCCTAAACGTAATAGTGAAGACAATAAGTGATATCTTAGGGGAGACGTTTAGTAGAATTAGGAAAAGCGGGGTATGAAATATCTTATAAAGATATAGACAATTTTTGAAAGTGATTATAGATGTTTTCTAGATATACGTAGAAGATGATATAGATATTTCGTGGACGTTTAGTTAATATTTTGTCCTTCATGGTTCCATTAGAAATGCCTTTAGTTACAATAAGCACGAAGTTAAATCAGCTGAATTACAAATCGGTTAGGCCCTTTTATTTGTTTGTTGACGTCAGGAGTGTGAGAAATTTACTAACCTAAACGTTCTCAGAGAAATCTCAGTTTTATAAAACCGAGATAATAATAACAGTGGTGGAACACAAGCAAGAGATTATCGAGATAATAATATTAACGGAGATAATATAAACTGCGATAATGAGAAATTTTACCGTCATTGGTGAAACTGGCCCTTAGATAGAATTTTTTCAGTAATTATTTTTATTTTCCATGGAGCTGTAGCACAAACCTTAGTGCTAAGGCTTTGCTGAGTGATTCCGAAATTGGTGTCATTCCAAACCCCCCAAAATACAACAATAATGCCAATTGGCATCCACTAACAATTTATTAATGATAATGTTCTTTTTTAAACACCACTGACATTTTGGATTTCCATTCACTAGGAATTGTGGTTCCTACTAAATGATTCTAAGGTGTGGCAATGAGAATATATCATTATAACTGTAGGCTTTGTTATGACTGACAAAAATTGATATTATTTCTTCCTACAGACAATACATCTTGTGAAACTGAAACAAAGAATTATGCATTGTGGTGAATGTGAAGTATGCCACCGCAGTTTCTCAGATCGAAGAATGCTTCGTCTTCATCGAGACACTGTGCACCACAAGCTTCGACCTTATCTATGTAATTTCTGTGGTTATGCTGCATCCTCCAGGTCAACCCTCAAAATGCACATGCGTCAGCATACAGGTATAATTATACCTTTTTCCTTCTGCTTAATAAACTTTTACCAATTATCCTCTACACAGAAAAATATCTGCACAAAGTTGTTAGTACCAGCTTGTGAAAATTATTTATACATTTCATAGTGTGGAGAAAAATGTGTTAATGCATGTAGTTTGCAACAGATAAAAAACGATGACCTTCACCTGTACTATGGAATGACTAGGCAGTGGTGCTTCCATGTAAGTGGTGGTAAAGTGGTGCTTTGTAAACCATATACATGTAGAACTACATTTTTTGGCTTTATAATGACAATACTCAAAAAAATTAGGTGAAACCTAAATGTATTCTCATCCTGTTTTCTTAGATCTGTCTCAGAATCATATAATGTTCTGCCCTCTGCAACATTTATATTCAATTGTTTTCCTGACATCTTTACTAAGGTTCTGGACTTTCTGACTTTTCATCAATTGTTTATTGTTTATATCCTCCACACATATTGTTGTTCGGTATATCTTTACCATTTAGGCTTACTCTGGGTTTTTTTTTTAGTATTTGACAGGTCTCTCCAAATGCTTACAAGGAGACATGTGTATCAGCCAGAACTCTCCTTAAAACCTGTTGTTGTTAAAAAATCATGTTCTCTAACTCTGAGAGCTCAAAAAATGATTGTAGTACTCATTATTTTACTAAAAAATCCATAGGCCTGATAGAGCCTTTTAGTTTGCTGATGAAACTAATGTACCTCCTCCAGAGATTTTTTTAATGATGTGACAGCCTGTTGTTCCTCTGTTTTTTCGTAATTCACCCTTGATGCCATGTTGATGTACTCATTATTTTTTATTTTCTTACGGTGCAAATACAGGTGAGAAGCCATTCCAGTGTGATGCATGTGATTACAGAACTGCTGACCACAATACCCTGCGTCGCCATAAGATGCGCCACTCTGGGGAAAAGCCATACAAATGTCCCTACTGCTCTTATGCATGCATTCAGTCCAGCACCTACAAAACACACCTGAAGAATAAGCATCCAGGTGAGAAGGGGGTTAGCCAGATGATTAGTACAGTAAATCCTCTAGTTAACGAACATCCTGTTAACAAACCGTCTCTGTGTCCGTCCCGACGGTTCAAGTGGCAAAATAATACAGCTACCTATTTAAAATTAACCACTGATAGTAGCGAAACCTCTCATTTACGAAATAAAAATTATCCCCATTTCTACAAACAGAACATATGTAGAGTGAAATATATATTTAAAAACATGTTTATAAATTTTAGTCATACGTAAACAATATATGTAGTCACCTGGGACTACTTAACCTTGTCAATGCTATGTATTTGGGTAGAACGTGTATAATTATCTGTATAAACATGAAGTTACAATGCAAATTTTCAGTTAACAATTTTTCAAATAAAGAATAAAATAATGGTTAAACAGTCATCATGATTATCATAAGAAAAAGAGCTCTATGGTAATATTAAGACTATCATTCTTGCAAGGGCCTAGACATGCTGAAACACCAGTTCCCATCAGATCACCAAAGTTAAGCAACGTTGGTCCCAGAATGAGGTTAGATGGGTGACCCTCCTCCATTCCTCTACAATGGTGCTGTTTTCCCATGTCTGCAAATCCCAGGCTGGTAAAATGTGGGTTTGCACAAAGTGCTAAGGGGGCTCCAGGAGGCCCCTGCCCACCCCTCCAACGAAATTCAAAGGTCCACGAACTAGCCGGAAAACTTAAACTTAACTGGACTCAACTGGTAGAGCACCTGGCCGGAAATCAGGGGGTCCGGGTTCGAGTCCCGGTCAAGGCAAATGATTTTTTCTCTGTGGAAAATTTGCTATTGTGCACCCCTCCAAGATACATTTTTTTTACAATTCTTGCATTACGTACAATTAGCTTTCTACCATCAGCATTGCCATGTTTTCTGTTTGGAGGCTAAATACAGTAGATTCTTGTTAGGACATTCCTTGATAGCATGTTTTGGTTACCTCTTTAGCACGTTCAGAGGAATACCAAACCAAATTGGTCCCAGGAAAATAATCACCGTATAGGTTGATTTGACAATTGTAATCTCGTAAACAGGTTAAATCTTGCATTAAAAAGATTGTTGTTGCTTTCAAAAACATTTAAGAAGGTATGTTATGGTTTAAAAGATATTGATGAAGCATTAAAAGGGCACCCAAAAGCCCCACATTTTATCACAATGCTCATTTATTTTACATGTTTTGACTGGACATCAAAAATACACAAGCACCTATAACTCGTGACAGTAAAAATGAGACAGGTGCTTAGAATTAGCCATGGGAGACCTGAGATGAAAAGAAAATTATCAATTTTAAAGTTCAACCTTCTCCGAAAAGTACCGTATTCCTCCGAATTAATCACCCCATTTTCGGCTGAAATCGTTGCGGAAAAATCTTGGAGGGGACTATAATCGAGCTCAATGCACCTAATTTCCATTGTAAAATTCCATCCCCCAAGTTTGAAGGCCAATATTTCAAATGACTTTCGATTTTGAAATAAAGTGAATCAAACTAAAGCTTGTTTATTTATACATTTATTAATGTCAAAAATATATTTTAGGGCTGGGGCAGGGATTCGAATCCTATTGAATCCATGAATTCGATCCATCTTTCAACCATGGATTCGATCGAATCAATGGATTAAAGATTTGAATACCAGTCATGCGGATTTTATGTACTAGCGGCAGAGATTTACAGTAAGTCCTTGACTAACACGAATCCGAGTTACACGGATCCAGAGTTACGCAGATGTTCAGTTAGGCCGGTGACATGCTTGTGTTTCTCTGTGTTTCTGTCGCCGCGACAGTTTTAACCGAGTGACGACCCGTGACTCATTGCCTAGGGCACAAGAGTTGATGCCAAACTACGGGTGTTCAGAACGGCAACTCTAGTTTAAGACATTACATAGCTTGATAGGTGATATTTGATCATCGTGATAGTGAATCTCACTCCCCTCTCTTATCTCTCCCCTTGTGCTTCATTATGGTTCCTTTATTTCGCCGAACATGACGCTCTTAGCAGTGAGCTTTTAGTGATTTTTAATTATTCTAACCACTAGTTAATAGGTGCTCGAAATATTGTTTTGAAATTTACAAATGCTTAGTGAAAACACACTAAAACTTCATAGCTTTTTTATTCTTAAAAATGATGTATTCTGCCATTTTCGTAATTTTTCATCATTTTTCTTCATTTTTTGCAAATTTTAAAAAGAACAAAAGAATTGTTTAAGTAACTAAAATTCGACGGAGAAAAATCTATGTGGATAACATTTTTTGCTTGGCTGCAAAAATTAAAACCGTTTCAGGGGCAATCACCATTATCCTTAAAGAGGTTTCACTGTAGCTGGTAAGCCCCATTACAGAGCTTGTTCAGGTTCCTTCTCCATTGTTCTTTTTGATCCTTAAATAGTTCTTTGAAGCCAAAGGTGCGCTTCATCAAGTTCACTTACCAACTGCCTACAATCAAACTGTGTTCTTATACCAACTTCAGTTTACAACATCATACCAGCTAAAACTAAAGACTATTAGAGTTTGAAGGTGTGAAGAACTTCAATAAATATTCTTAGAAAGAAAATGAATGATAATGTCACTGGCTCACTTACCCCACAGTTTGAGTCACACTCGCTCAAGGTAAAATTTTAGATCAATGATAAACAAGCTAAACAAATTAAATACCTCCACAGATTTAAAAAAACAAATGGGATTATCAATTACAGACATAATGGTAACTATAGTAAGTAATTAGAGAGTTTTCTTTTTTCCTCATCAACTGATTGATGAATGTAAATGACAAAAACCTTCACAACAGAGCAATAAAGTTTTATTATAGTATTGACTGTTTACAAATGTTCTGAGGCCATCATTTGACAGTGGCTAATGCTATAAGCCATGAAAATTGGCATGATTGCACTTACTCAGCATACCACTGCAATGCATTCAAATTTCAGCTTCCCTGCAACATCATGCAAGCCGATTGCATTCTCACCCTAAGACCTCACTTGTCCAAGCTCAACTTATTTGTGGTGCCTATGAAGAAGTTACCAATCTTTTTGCTAGAGGAACCATTAACATTTAACCCAGTAGAGTTATTAGGTTGTCTTCTTAGAGGAAACAATTTCCGGCGAGATGTGGTGGAAGTTTTCCATTATGGATAAATGAAAAGATCTTATTGGACTCCACAGTACTGTAGAGGTTGTCTTCTGTTTGTTACTGTTTTAAATGTTAAACTCTTTTTGGCATGGTAAGAGCCAGTTTGCCGTAAAGAATACTGATTTTCCTCTCTATGGCTTCCTGCAAAGATAATTTTATTTTTTTATACAGCTTTGTGCTGTATTAAGCAAAATGAAATTTTCAAATTAATTCATTCCTGCAGCCAATCAATGCTTAAAGAAGAAAAGAAGATAACAGGTATTTCTTTCAGTGCAACACACAAAATATTTCATGTTATGGATGTGATATTCCTCTTATTATGTATGAGGATCCCCGATTGTGAAAATCGGTTTTGTATTGCTCATAAAGGAGTTGTAAATTTTACATCATGTGAATGTTAACATTTTTACTATTTGACAGGTCAAGATGATGGATTGATGTTCAGCTGCCATCTTTGCTCTTTCCGTTCCATTAAAAAGGAAAACTATGTAACCCACATGGCTGATCATGAACATGGTGCTATCCCAACTGCAGGAAACAATGGGGTGAAGAGACCACATCGTGCAAATGGGGAAAATGTTGATTGCTCTGCTGCTGAAAAAGCAGTACCATCCACACCGAACCCACGTTCCAAAAAGAAAAATGAAGTAAGAATTACAGGAAATAGTTAATGATTCATTTTTCACCTAACTGTAGTTCTGTAAATTTCATTCACTCTATGGTTGTGCAGAATGTTATTTTCTGTTAATTATTTTAGGTTTAAACTGTTTGTATTTGTTTTTCTAAACTTCTTTAGTTCATTTGCTGCTGAAATCCAAAGCGCCCATTTGCATCTTTCTGTCTTTTGTGACTTGTTATTTATTGCTAGATCTTAGGTTCTTGAGGAAAAAAGTATAAAAGATAATCAGTTTATTATTTATCAATCATATTAGTTTTCAAATGCCTGTGTTTGAGAATTTACTCTCAGAAAGGGTTGTTGGAATTAAATATGTTAACACTCCCTAATGGGTTTGTAGAAGATTGTCTCTGTTTTAAAAATAAAACTGAAGAGTTGAAACTCTGAGGAGATACTAGGAACTTCAAAGACATTAGAACTTAGGAGATGTTAGGAGCTTTGGTATTACTAAATTTCTCTTTTATAAAGCTAAGGTGTCAGTCCCAACTGAAATTCTGTATTACATGTTTGGAAAAGTTTGTGATACTACAAAAATTTTTAAATTGCAAAATAACAAAATGCATGCATTATTTCCAAATGGAAAAAGTTGTCTTCTTGGATCAATGACAGAAATTCCATTAGCATGAAGCAAACCATTTTGAATAGAATTGTATCTCACCATCCAGCATTACAAAATGTATAACATGAACTTGATAAATGGGTAACATACATACAGTAGAAACTCGAAAATACGAACTTCGAAATTAAGAAATTTTGATTTTACGAAGCAAAATCTTCGGTCCCGACCAAAAGGGTATCTAAGTGTATGTAACAGTACGCGATATTACGAAATAACGAAGTTTTAAAATTACGAACCTCGGATCTTGGTCCCGACGTGAAAAAGTTACTCGTTTATACGAATAGTGATGGATCACAGTAACGTTTTCCGGCGCTCCTTGTCAGAGTTAAACATCTAATTAATCATCGTCGCCCAATACATCATGCACTGAATGTATTACCTGAACGATATCTCATTTTTCAATGCTACAATAGTAAAGGTGTGGTTTTGCTGGGGCATCCCGCATCCAATAGCCGGAAGTCACTGCCGTACTCATCCAATCTATATCAAATGGGTTCGGTTTCACTGATACCTACGTCTCGGCCGTCGTGTTCGACGGCTGATGCCCGACGTCTGCGCCTCAACTGTTTCGAGAGCAGTCGAGACGCAGACGCCTAGTCGGACAGTCTCAATTTTCGGTGATTTTTCCGCTCTCCTCTCTCCGCATTTTATATTACGGGTCCTTTCCAGCTCTTTTTTGTAAAACTACTTGCAACATTGTTCGTCCTTTTCTTAGTCTTCCAATAAAACTAAATCGTCACCATCCATTTAAGCGTAAAATCAACTCATTCTCAGGAGAAACAAACCGATAATAAATTTGTAATTAAACTAAATACACATTCTGCAACATCGCCCAGCCACGGAAACAGGATGTAGACGCCTGAATGAAACCACCCGGCCACGTCGTCTAGCCGCGACGTCCAGACGCGACAGTTGGACGTGGCCACTGGACGCCCCTCAGATAAGAGATAACAAACCTTAAGGACGACTTTGAATCGTAGACATCGTAGCTCATAAAATATGGAACCAATCGGACAAAAAATGCGTTTTGCTTTGTTACCACGAGTCCACAGAGTTGCCAACGAGTAAAAAAATGTAAAGTAGTCGTGTACGGATATACTCGCCGGCGAGAGACTAATTGCTACAACCAGCATTTTCCTCTCATGATCCCAGGCATTTTTTGTTACCAGTTTTCCCAAACATAAATCCATGATGAATATTCCTCGTATAGAAATCGTTTGCTGCGCGTTTGCAATAACTATGACATGTATCGGAGATGGTGCTATGTTGTTTGAGCGGTAGATTCAGTCGTGAATATAACCCAAGGAAGCTTTTTTCTTCTCACTATTTCAGACTGATTACACTCAACCTTGCTCGACGGCATAATTATTCCGGCTGGCAGTAGTTATCATCGAAGGACTCATGTTTAATTTACCGTCCTCATTGAGCGTTTTGATGTAGTCATCGAGCAAGGCTCTTCATACGCATTTCCCTTCCCTTCTTCCACCGCCAACAGCAAAGAAAATGAGAGAAAGTATGAGTTCGCATGGTTCATAGGGCCACTTAGTTTCACGCACATTACAGTAGAAACTCGAAATTACGAAGTCGACGGGACCGGAAAAATCGGCACTTCGTAATATCAAATTTCGTATCAACGAGTATCTTTCAAAAACATCGCGATGAAGCTCTTTGTCGTTTCCTTTAATTAAGATGAACTCTCGCGACGTACTTGCATGATTTACGAAGTAATAATTCATAAAAGTATAGTTAAATGTGTGTTCATGCCCACAAGGTGCAAACAGTTTAACGCAACTAATTTGTCGGGGGTTGATTCTTCCCATTTTCGGGATTTCCACCACATCGTTCCATCTTTTCACGGCGGAAATCCGGAAACTCGGAAGAATTAAACTCCCATCTAAGCCCCGCGGAAATTTACATCGCGACAACTAACTTGCCGTTCTTTTTTTCCAATGAATGATTAGGCAATGAAGCGTCTTTTGCCCAATTTTTTGTGCAGTTTGGAATAAGCCTATGAAGCTTCATAGCGCATTTTTCTATATTATTTCCTAACTGGAGAACTCTTTAACTGAAGCGTGAGCGATGTTTAATAATCAGTAATACTGCTTTATGCATATAATAAGGAAGTGTGCGAATTGCGCGATCATTGACACCGGATATTGAAATTAGAGGAATAAAATTTCGTTAGAAGATGGTCCTTTCTCCGCGTCAGGCATAATATATGTATCTACCTACGTTAAGCTAAGACAGTGAAAATAAGAGTCTCTCGCGGATGCTATGCGATGGATACACGTTATGTATTTTGTATATATAATGCTAAGCCCATTAATTTCCCGAAATAACTATCGTTTTTCTCCCTTGGATTCAGCTTATTTGTACGTGGTTATTTCCGAGATGATAGAGCTGAAAGAAGAGCTTATAGAAGAGTCCAGCTGTGTACCTCCTTTCAGAAGTAGGGTGTACAAGCCACGCACTTCAACGGTGAAGGTTGATAGTTCCTTTTACACTTCATCGGCTACTAACGATGCTAACATTACAAATCAATAATTTTCGTTTTTCACTCTACTACACGAAAGCTTCAGTTGCGGTTCTATTCAGAGTAGGTCTGCCTGCCTGCTCTTCATTCATTATATCTCAGAATTCTTTTATTCGCTATTGAATTGAAATGTGGGATATTTTTTCTAATTGTTTTTCCTTTGCTTACGATCAAGCAAGGAGACTTGCGTCCAAGCATTGCAGCTCCAGGTCAGGCCACGCATCAAGCTGGAAGCTGCCTTCGTTCCCTCCTTTCCCCCTCGCTGTGGGTGGGGGTTACTCCATTCGCCCGCTCACAAAAACAGCTGCGAGGCCCATGGTCTCGTAGTATCTTACGTCTGTTGTGAGGGTGATCCACCTAGGATTCAAGGCCAAGGGCTGCGCGTGAAGACTAAACCTCGAATGAATCATCAGCTTTACGCCGAATAGTCGCATCTTATCTTCCTCCTCCCTTACCTCAATTTGCTGCGTCGGCGGAGAGGGAAGACATGACTCTGGCGAGTGGAGCTTTTATCATGAATCAAGATATGCCCGCATATCAATATTTACGCTGAGTTAGACCCATCGGCGTGCACAGATTCCTTGAGATTGGGGAGGGAACTTCTTAGAGGGCCCAAAAGCTGGTATGGGGGGCCTGCAAAGTCAGCGTGGGGCATCTCATGCTAGCCTAGCCTTGAGGGGGTGGGGGACGGAGGGGCACTCGAAGGGGCCTGATATCCCGGAGGGCGGGCATGGGGGGGGGTGGGCTTGGGTGTGAGGGGGATGGCTCGTGCCCACTCATAGAGCGGGAAGGGGGGACACGGAGGGTCACTTGAAGGGGAAATATGGCCATTGTGGGAGGGATAGGTTAGCCGCAAGTGAGAGAGAAAGGTGATGGGGGAGAGTATGCCGAGGTTTTGGAGCAAAGGAGACGGAGAGCTGGGTGAATTTTCCTGGTGGGGACTGCCTAGTGATCTCTTTTTTGGGATATTTCTTCGATCGCTATGTTGGAGTGAAAGGGGAGGAGGGTACACCATTTTCCGATATAAATATATGTATGGGTGCTTGAGCGTTTTTTTCCCATTGATTTTGCATGCGCCCAGAACTAGTCTTCCTTTAGAATTAATGTGCGTTAAACTAAATGGCCCTATGAACCATGCGAACTCATACTTTCTCTGATTTTCTTTGCTGTTGGCGGTGGAAGAAGGGAAGGGAAATGCGTATGAAGAGCCTTGCTCGATGACTACATCAAAACGCTCAATGAGGACGGTAAATTAAACATGAGTCCTTCGATGATAACTACTGCCAGCCGGAATAATTATGCCGTCGAGCAAGGTTGAGTGTAATCAGTCTGAAATAGTGAGAAGAAAAAAGCTTCCTTGGGTTATATTCACGACTGAATCTACCGCTCAAACAACATAGCACCATCTCCGATACATGTCATAGTTATTGCAAACGCGCAGCAAACGATTTCTATACGAGGAATATTCATCATGGATTTATGTTTGGGAAAACTGGTAACAAAAAATGCCAGGGATCACGAGAGGAAAATGCTGGTTGTAGCAATTAGTCTCTCGCCGGCGAGTATATCCGTACACGACTACTTTACATTTTTTTACTCGTTGGCAACTCTGTGGACTCGTGGTAACAAAGCAAAACGCATTTTTGTCCGATTGGTTCCATATTTTATGAGCTACAATACCTACGATTCAAAGTCGTCCTTAAGGTCTGGTTTCACTGGGGCGTCCAGCGGCCACGTCCAACTGTCGCGTCTGGACGTCGCGGATAGACGACGCGGCCCGGTGGTTTCATTCAGGCGTCTACATCCTGTTTCCGCGGTTGGGCGATGTGGGAGAATGTGTATTTAGTTAAATTACAAATTTACGTTTTCTTTACTCGTTGGAAACTCTGTGGACTCGTGGTTACAAAGCCGAACGCATTTTATGTCAGATTGGTTTCATATTTTATGAGCTACGATACCTACGATTCAAAGTCGTCCTTACTATTGTAGCATTGAAAAATGAGATATCGTTCAGGTAATACATTCAGTACATTCATAATGTATTCGGCGACGATGATTAATTAGATGTTTAACTCTGACAAGGAGCGCCGGAAAACGTTACTGTGTTCCATCATTATTCGTATAAACGAGTAACTTTTTCACGTCGGGACCAAGATCCGAGGTTCGTAATTTTAAAACTTCGTTATTTCGTAATATCGCGTACTGTTACATACAATTAGATACCCTTTTGGTCGGGACCGAAGATTTTGTTTCGTAAAATCAAAATTTCGTAATTTCGAAGTTCGTATTTTCGAGTTTCTACTGTAATTCTAAAGGAAGACTAGTTATGGGCGCATGCATAATCAATGGGAAAAAACGCTCAAGCACCCATATACATATTTATATCGGAAAATGGTGTACCCTCCTCCCCTTTCACTCCAACATAGCGATCGAAGAAATATCCTAAAAGAGAGATGCGTTCCTGCAGATCGTTAAAGAAACTTTTAAGTGTTTTGTAGCTTAATCCTTATTAGAGATATAAACAAGAAGAGAATAAGTGGAACCATCCTATGAGATGCCGAAAGTCACGTCGTCGGAGAAGGAGCAGAAAGCCTCGTCAGCATCCTAGCCCAATTGGAGGCGCTTTCATCTCTTCCTTGTGCTATCGGACGACACCCCCCCGGAGGGCTCCCGGGGTGGGAGTTAATTGGTACCTACCTAGTGCGGAAACAAGAAACGAATTGGCCAGGATATTTGGGTAGGGGCGTTGAGGAAAGGATTTCCGAGTGTTTTAACGGTCATGGACATGGAACCATCACAACCAAAGAGAAGGGGAATATCGTTGGAGGAGAAGGTGAAAATGATTCAAGAAGTTGAATCAAATAAGTAAAAGTGCTTTTTCTCTCTCACTTGCGGCTAACCTATCCCTCCCACACTGGCTATATTTCCCCTTCAAGTGACCCTCGTGTCCCCCCTTCCCTCTCTATGAGTGGGCACGAGCCATCCCCCTCACACCCAAGCCCCCCGTGCCCGCCCTCCGGGATATCAGGCCCCTTCGAGTGCCCCTCCGTCCAACCCCCTCAACGCTAGGCTAGCATGAGATGCCCCACGCTGACTTTGCAGGCCCCCCATACCAGCTCTTGGGCCCTTTAAGAAGTTCCCTCCCCAATCTCAAGGAATCTGTGCATGCCGATGGGTCTAACTCAGCATAAATATTGTTTTGCGGGCATATCTTGATTATGGTAAAAGCTCCACTCGCCAGAGTCATGTCTTCCCTCTCCGCCAAATTGAGGTAAGGGAGGAGGAAGATAAGATGCGACTATTCGGCGTAAAGCTGATGATTCATTCGAGGTTTATTCTTCGCGCGCAGCCCTTGTCCTTGAATCCCAGGTGGATCACCCTCACAACAGACCATGGGCCTCGCAGCTGTTTTTGTGAGCGGGCGAATGGAGTAACCCCCACCCACAGCGAGGGGGAAAGGAGGGAAAGAAGGCAGCTTCCAGCTTGATGCGTGGCCTGACCTGGAGCTGCAATGCTTGGACGCAAGTCTCCTTGCTTGATCGTAAGCAAAGGAAAAACGATTAGCAAAAATATCCCACATTTCAATTCAATAGCGAATGTTTAAAAGAATTCTGATATATAATGAATGAAGAGCAGGCAGGCACACCTAATCTGAATAGAACCACAACTGAAGCTTTCGTGTAGTAGAGTGAAAAACGAAAATTATTGATTTGTAATGTTAGCATCGTTAGTAGCCGATGAAGTGTAAAAGGAACTATCTCACCTTCACCGTTGAAGTGTGTGGCTTGTACACCCTACTTCTGAAAGGAGGTACACAGCTGGACTCTTCTATAAGCTCTTCTTTCAGCTCTATCATCTCGGAAATAACCACGCACAATAAGCTGAATCCAAGGGAGAAAAACGATTGTTATTTCGGGAAATTAAATCGGCTTATCATTATTTATACAAAATACATAACGTGTATCCATCGCATAGCATCCGAGAGAGAATCTTATTTTCACTGTCTTAGCTTAACGTAGGTAGATACATATATAATGCCTGACGCGGAGAAAGGATCATCTTCTAACGAAATTTTATTCCTCTGATTTCAAAATCCGGTGCCAATGATCGCGCAAGTCGCACACTTCCTTATTATATGCATCAATCAGTATTACTGATGATTAAACATCGCTCACGCTTCAGTTAAAGAGTTCTCCAGTTAGGAAATAATATAGAAAAATGCACTATGAAGCTTCATAGCCTTATTCCAAACTGAACAAAAATTTTCCAAAGACACTTCATTGCCTAATCATTCATTGGAAAAAAAGAACGGCAAGTTAGTTGTCGCGATGTAAATTTCCGCGGGGCTTAGATGGGAGTTTAATTCTTCCGAGTTTCGGGATTTCCACCGTGAAAAGATGGAACGATGTGGTGGAAATCCCGAAAATCGGAAGAATCAACCTCCGACAAATAAGTTGCGTTAAACTGTTTGCACCTTGTGGGCATGAACACACATTTAAGTATACTTTTATGAATTATAACTTCGTAAATCATGCAAGTACGTCGCGAGAGTTCATCTTAATTTAAGGAAACGAAAAAGAGCTTCATCGCGATGTTTTTGAAAGATACTCGTTGATACGAAATTTGATATTACGAAGTGCCGATTTTTCTGGTCCCGTCGACTTCGTAATTTCGAGTTTCTACTGTATATTCTACTCCACTTGTTCCATAAATCTTACCAAATTGCAACACTTGTAACAGCAAATAATGACAGCAAACAGAAATCATTCTTATTAGAGATGGTTCGAATAGCAGATTTCTCAAATTTTAATATTATATCATGACCTGAATTTTGAATGATAGAATTGCAATCTATTATGTTAAATATTATTCTACAAATTTATTTGTTTCCTGTTGAAGTAACAAACTAAAACTTATTTAAATTAAAAATTTAATTCTCGTTTTAAAATGTCAAATACAGTGAACTCCTTGATAGCACATTTTCCTCATTTGCATGTTCATTTCCTAAGGTCTTCGTTACAGTGCATGTGAATAATGCTGGTTAGCATTATTTACATGCATCTTGCTAGTATCCTACTGTTTGGAAACATGTAGTTTCCTGCTGGTATACTACTTGTTTCCTGCTGGTATATAGAGGACCAAACCAAATTTGTCCCAAGAAAATAATCATGTATAAGTTGATTTGACAGTGGATATCTCACTAAAGTTTTCAATCTTGAATTAAAAAGATTGTTTTTACTTACAAGAATATTTTATGGTAAAAAAATATATTAATAAAGATTTAAAAGGTCCCCAAATAGCCTTGCATTTCATTGCAGTATTCATTTGTTATTCCTTATCTTGATCGGTCCTATTTATGTAACCTCATATCTTCTGTGGCCAATAAATTAATAATAATAATATAGTTTAACAAGTGTTGACTGGACATCAAAATTATGTGAGAACCAATGCTTTTTGACAGTCAAAGTTAGACAAGTGCTTAGAATTAGCAGTGGGAAGGCCTGAGGTGAAAAGAAAATTATCAATTGAAAAGCTCAACCTTCTCTTAAAAGTAGATGAAAATTCATGTGTTAATAAGTGAGCAGGAAGTGTTAATACACCAAGTCCTGTCCAGTTTTGAATTAACCCAAATCCAAAGTTTTGGAAAAGATTAAACTGGGAAATATTAACCACAGATCTGACAGAATGGACTATGGTTCATTTTTGCATGCAATTGATGAACAATTCGTTGAGGATCTTCTCTCTGTAAAGTATGTCAAGAGACCCAGGTTTGAGAAGCTATCTCTTCCAAAAGAGAAAACCACTTTAAATGCAGTTGGGTAATACTAGCAATTACTATTAATCTACTTCTCTATTCTCCTCATGCTGAAAAAATTGCTACTGCAATGGTCCCACTCAAGTTTCAGTCAAGTCACCTGGTTCGTAGTAGGGTTTTACGAACTTCAAAACAACTTTTGAATATTTGAAATAAATAAAAAACAATATTGGCCTTCCTTAGTTGAATTTCAATTTAACATGAGGACAGCTAACAATAAAAACCACACAATTCTTGGTCATCAGATTTTAAGTCACGAAAACAGTTTTAATCCAAATAAAAATTTTTAAAAGTTATTTATGATGTCAAAAAAAATTATTCACATAAATAAATGTAGATATGAACATTCATTGAGATGCATTTTACTGGATTAAACATGGTTTCCTCTTTTGGAGGATAAAGCTTATCAAACTTTGGCATTGGCATATTCTAAATGATGTCTCGACGGAAATAGTGACAATGGCACACAGTGATAGCAGAGTAGAGGGATGAGTTCTCAGTAACTGTTATGTTTAATTCATTAGCTATTTGCGAAAGTATAATATGGAAGAAGAGACATTTTGTGATCTCAAATTAAATATCAGTATGTAACAGAAGTAGGCGAAGCTCATATCAAAAGGCTACAGTTGTGGATGTTTATGAACATTCTCCCATTCTAAATCGTGGTTAGTGGTGACTAGGTTTGGTACATTGGTATGGTGAAAAGACAGCAGTTTCCTCGGAATTCCATTTGTTGAAACTTTTATCTTTCCACCATAAATTACATGGTGAAAATCATCAACTGACTTGTATCTCTGCAGTCTTCTCTTGGCACATATGATGTAGTTCATCAACACACCAAATATGCTATATGGTGCCAAATGATGTATGGTTCAATATTTGAGGGATTCAAACAGTATCTGTCAGCATAATTGTTCAAGATTATCTTGAATATCAAGTACTTCGTAGTATTCAAGTATTTGTGGGTAGTATTCACACATCTCTAATTCTTATGCATCATAATGAAGTCAAGTCCAATTTATCCACTTTGTAGATGGTATGTGGTTATTTTTTTCTCTGCAGTAATATTCTATCGTTTCTGAATATGAAAACTATGTAATGATATTTGTGGGATGCAAGAATTTCCTTAAGACCTCTTTTTGTTAGATTTCACTGAATTAAACACAACTTCCCCCAACTCATTTGACATTGCAGTGCAGTTCAATGAACTAAGCCAGGGGTTTGCTGAAGGCCATTAATCAACAAAAATGAAATGTGCATTTTGATTTTTAGAAGGGTTTAATTCTGTGAAGTGATCATTGAATGTCATATATCCTCTGAAGAATGGTGATTGCTATGCTCTCAAGCAGCATAAAGCTTGCATCCAATTGCATAAGACTGTGGTAATGGGTAATAGGTAGTGTCTCTCTGCTGCATTCCTGCAGAATCAAATAGTCTTTGATAGCGTTTAGTGGAGTTACCCACTTAACCCGATGTCCATCAACACCCCTGAAAGAGATTCTTCTTGTCTCTATTAAGCTTAGTGCTCTTCCTTTTTCTGTTATTGATAACATTCACCATCATCACTGTTATAAGTCAACATTCCTAAGATTGGTTTGAAGCAGCTCATCACTTCCTCATTGTAATGTCCTCATAATGTCATACAGTCAAGCCCACTTTTATGAAGCCCGTTTTTAACAAAGTTCCGGTTATAACGAAGTGAAGGCTATTCCCCATCAAAAATGGCCATTTTATCATGTTAAAAATCCCACTTCTAACAAACGTTTATTTATCTTTGGTCCATTTTTACCAAGTTTTTTTGCGTAACGGGTAACGCATTTCTTTCCATAGTACTCCCCAGTTGTTGTTTACCCATTCGCCTCTTAATTTTCCATGGATTTTCTGCCCTTTAAACTCTATTTAATTTTCTGAAAAATTTCACGGAATTTTTTAAAAATTTTTTTTGGAAATTAAAATTATTTACTAATTAAATATTTCACAATATAGCATTAGAACATTGAATTCCATCACGTGACCGGTGAATCACCGCCTCTTTACCTTTAGGCAAAATAAGGTAGACCGGCAAATCGCCGGCGCTTTACCCCAATGGGTTAACATATTTTTAGTACTATCTACAAGCTAAACTCAAACAAAGACGTACATCTGATAATTTTTGTCCATAAATATGCCCACCTGCCCTTCACTCTGGCTCACATGAACACACCACAAAAGCCTTCATTGATCCATGATTACGGTTGAGTCAGGGTGGTCAAATGACAGACGGGTTGAGTGAGAGGTAGGGGTCAAGGTTGCTAGGTTGGAAAGGACAACGCCCATGGCTAAAGATTGACGAAGAAAGAAGACAGGAAGGAAAGGTGAAAGGAAGGAAGTGGAGGATAATTCTGGTTATTCATTGCCATTTGACAACGTTCTAAAGCAAGGCGAGGGTGTTGGGTACAATAAGGGGACAGCATTGGCTGGTGTCAGGGTTTTCCACCCCGCTGACTTTCTGTTTTTCCCTGCCATTGGACAACTTTCTGCCTTTAGCTCTTCCTTTGGTGCTACCTTCACTCTTTGGTTGTCAGCCATCACATCAAGCAACACTGTTTAAGCTCGTGCCTGTCCCCTGAACTTCCATCTGTTTCCCGTCGCCCTTAGTTGATGACTCAGTGACCTTGATGCCGGGGATGGCACGATAGCCGATCCTTAGCTGATACGACTTTGCCACTGAGTACGCTGTCTAATTTGCTCATCTGAGGTAATTTCAATAGGTCGACATCGAGTTAAAGTTGGAGATGTATGCACTATCAGACGCGATCATGAGGAAATAAAAACAAAATGAATATTTTCGGGCATGTTTCCAGCAATATCACATAAGGTATATTTCCCAGGTCGCCATAATATTTGCGTAGATCTTTAAATTTAAATGTTTATATTTAAAGTGACTAGTGCTAGCATATGATTCAAGATTCATATTGCATAATGTATGAAATTGTCTACTTTTTGTAGAAGTCTTCTAGTAAAAGCAGTGGCCAAAGCTCCAAGAAAGGAAATAAAATGCCTAACAAGATGGGGTTTGAGAGAAACAATAAGTTGGCCCATGTGGAGGAAAATCTATCAGAGCTATGTAACAATGATAGTGAAGCTTCTGCTTTGCAAGTGGAGTCAGACTTGGATCCCTTGAGGACACAGGTAAGCTAGAGTAAACTAATGTGCTTGTCATTATACCTCAAGGTCTTCTTCTTCAAATTCTTAAAAGGCACATGTCTTCCTGTATTTATTAGCCATTGTCAATTGAAAAAGTAGAATAAAGCAGAAAAATGTTTATTTGATTTCAAAAAACTAATTTTATACAGTAAAGCATTATAATCTTGAAGTCTTGAGTTGTATCCATCTTCTGTCTGTCGTTGATATCCTATTTCTGTGATCTAATGCATTGTTATATATTCATCAAAGACGTTGTATTTACAGAATATTGTTCAGCCACAGCAGATCTTTATGTCTGCCCTGGTAAAAATCGGCAGCTCGCTTGGGCATAACGGTCGCGTCAATGGGGTGTTGATAAAGCGACGGGGAGTTTGATCGCTCTCCGTTTACTCTCCGATATTTCGCTCACTCGGATTACGCTTCCATTATTCCTCCATGATAGTGAACGGAGCGCTCTTTCTCGCTTCGGTACTGTTCCCCGTCAGCGCTTCCCTCTCCCTTATCGGGATGCATACGAAGACTCGATCTGTAACTTTGTTTATGCTTCGTTAAAATTGCTGCCACAATAATAATATTGTTGAGAAAAATGTTGAATACTTAAACAAACATTTACATCAACCGTTAAGTGTCAACGATAACATTCAATGTATATGATAATTTCACTTTATACCTTTCTTTGATGGGCAACTTGAGTTCCAGCGAATGTGACTACTTTCACTTTGAAATATTTAATGTGGTAGCAATGTTGTATATAAAGGAAATATTTTTGCTTGCTCTCGAAAATGACAGTCAGTATGAAGACGTAAATACCATTACCACATTTGGTAGGTATATAACTGACTCTTAAGGAATATAACTGGGTTGACTTTGAAAATTTTTCACAGAAATTTGGTGTATACTAGCTGTATAGCAAATTCTTATTATCCATATTTTTCATTTATGAATTTGTACGTCAATAGTTCATCTCTACAAGCCAATCACCATAGTCGGCATTAATCTTGACCAAAGATTGTTACTGATTTTGTTGACATAATACATATAGGTTCTGATAATATGTTGTAGTCCCATGTAGAAATTGATACTTACTCCTGTTAAAGCATGAAGAAAATTAAATATGGTTAAACTGTAATTAATAGAGGTCCGTGAAAGTGGTTTTATTTTTTGCAAAAATTCGTTTTAAAACTATGTGATTTCGGTGTTATAGAAAATCTTGGCGGTGTTATTATAATGTTACAATTTTTGCGCATTTCTAGGCGTATTTTTGGTACACATTTTGTGAATGAAAGAGGTTTCCAGTGTAAAGGCGTTGTAGTTGACGATGGTTCGAGGGAAGTCCTTTATATGCATTGCTGGTACTCTTTGGGGTATATGCCGTGAAAGTAATTTGAAAATCTGTTATCTGTCATCAGATTTCACTGAGGAAAATGCAGAACATTTCTACTGAACACCAATGCAGTAAAACCTGAAACTTCATTTATTTGATGGAAAACAAAATTGCCCACTTTTGATGGGTCTGTATTTTTGCATACATATAAAGTATAAAGATTATTCACACCCAGCCATCTTTTCATATGAAGACATTGAGAATCGATGTATCTTACAGGGAAAAATATCAGAAAATACAATATGTAATATTACATATTGTATTTTCTGATATTTACATAAAGAGCGACTGAGTTGCTATAAGAATAGAAATATCAATGCAAATGGAGATACTAATGGAGTGGTTTCATTTTTTACCCGGGCATGAGACTAATTTCACACGACATTGGAAAAAAGGCAAATATATATTGGTCATTGTTCTAAAAGTAATGCCATATATATCAGAAGAAGAAAATTCCTGATTGATTGCGCACAAAATTGGATGGGGAATAAGTATTAGTATAATATAAGGTAATAGAATTATAATTTTGAAAAAATGAATTTATATCACATCGAGTGCCATCAAATAAAACCTGAGCCATCATCAAATCTTAGCCACCAAAAATTTGAATACATAATTCGTAAAAAGATCACATGTGTAAAAATCAAGTTGAAATATGATGTTATAAAGGTAGAAATTTCAATTATAATTGGGAAAAACGTGAAAAAAATAATATTTCAACATTTATAAGCAGTTTCATACCTTTGCAATCGCTGAAAATAATTGGTTAAATACTAATACGTAAATGACCTTGATATTCCCGCACCAATTGGCTGGAGTAAGCTACGGACCCTTATCTGTTCCTCTGATGGCAGAATAATGAACTACCATCTGCTGTTGAGAATATTTGGGCCGTGCTTGCCTGAGTATACTCGGGCTCGTCAGAATATGTACGCCGTCGGTGCCCAAGTTTTCTCGGGTGCGTCAGGGAAGCGGTTAACAAAGTAAATGTTTTGCCCGCATTAACACACTCAATGCTAGCCTATTTCATGAAAACTTATTCATGTGCAAAATTTTTTTTTTCTTTTATATGAATAAATAAATAATTATAAATCTTTAAACATAAAATTTTTGCAATATAATAATAATTTTTTACTTAGCAACGAACATAACGGGACCCCATGCCTTCACGTCAAGGCATCCACCTCCCAGGGTAATGAGGCATGCCTTGAATTAAAGGCATCCACGTTGAGTGTGTTAACTGCATTTTAAAAGGGCTCGATTGTACTGTATTCACTAATGCATGATAACTCACTGAAAATATAATGTTAACATCTTGTGCTGATTTGTTGCCTAATTACCATTCTACTTATTTCTCGAATCTTCAATGTAAGTCAACAATGGTAAGATTGATTTAATGCAGCTCTCCACTCAATTCTCCTCTTAGCTAACCTCTTCATGTTAGCATAATTTTAGTCTTTCATATTCAACATCTTAAATTTAGATAACTGAATATTGAATAGTCTTTGCATTTTTTTTTTTTTTTTGCTATTTTCGCCTTTATGTTTGAGTACCATAATGAGACCTCTATGATGCAGAATTTGGTATGGAGATATTTACCAGGTTGCTCTGTATGGTAATGAAATACATAATATTTGTCAAGTGAAAGACTCCATTCTAGCCATGGATCTTAGCCTTCCTTGTTGAATAGATATGCAGACTACTTTGATACCCAGGCAGCCTGATTACCTTGACTCATTTTTATTGTTTTTATTCGTCTCTAATGTCTTGCCTGGTCTAGGTGAAATTATTCTTGTTGCAATTCCCACATGGAATTCGTTTTAAAAATTAACTACAATCAGGTCATTCCAGAGGCTGAAAGTATAATTGAATAGTTAATTATCACTTTTTGTAATTGCAGGAGGAGATACATGAAGGTCCAATCATCCTTAGTGTTCGTTCTGCCTCTTCTATGGAGGATTCGAAAGACATAATTATTCCTGATAGAAGTCCACCTCTGAATCACCATGGAGATAGCCTCAGTGAATCCCAACAGCATCATTTTATGTATAGCTCATCATTGGAAGGAATAATGCAGCAAATGCCTGTGAGTATGTATGCATAATTTACAACTGCTATTAAACTTCAAGTGAGTAATATACTTTTACTTTTTGAAACTGTTCATTTACCAGTTTTTGGGCATGTATTCATCAAGATCCCTTTCCCTCAGCATGTCTTATGCAATCTCAGTGGTGTTATAGTAATTCTGAGGCATTTTTGCTGATGGAAAGTGATGAAAGGTGAAAGATGAAAGTTGCTTAGCTCTTAATAGTAGTGGGTTGATGGTGATGGGAAACATCCATTGTTTATGCCTTTTAGAGACACAACTGTTGATGAATACAGCAAAATGTAATCTTACCCCTCTGGTCGGTGGAACCTGCTTTCCTAGTGAAGATTAGAACGAAGAGGGGTGGTTGAGACTGATAGGAAGTAAGGCGAAGGGGAGGGGCAGGGAGGGGAAATATTAGGGCTACATTTGAATGCAGAAAGGATGCGCCCGCCTCACATGGACACGGATGATCCGTGCGCGGGGTGCAAAGAGTGGACCACACGCGCACACGCGAAATGGGCCTTAGAGGTTTAGGTTGAGACCGGGTGAGCGTTTACAATGTAACAAATGGATGTGTGCGAGCTCAAGAGTACGGAGATTGATTTCAGGTGAGGTAGGTGGAATGGAGGTAATTATCATGATGCGGAAACAACTGTCAAACTGACCAAGGACCATGAAGGTCTTTCTGCTCTCTGCCATTACCTATCACAACGCCCCACGTCCCTAGCACTGACGTCCTACTCAACCTATCCTACTTCATTCTCACCCACAACGCCTTCTTGTTTAACAATGAACACTACCTTCAAACTAAAGGTTGTGCCATGGGAAGTAGGTTCCGCCCCTCGTACGCCAATATTTATCTCGGCTTCCTTAAAAAGAACTTTTTTCCCCACTACCCACTTAAACCCCTACTATGGTTGAGATACATCGATGACATTTTCCTCCTCTGGCCACACGACATTAATTCCCTCAACACCTTCATTTCTTCGCTTGATGACTCTTCCTCTCTTTCTTTCACCTCAACCACCTCTACCACTAACATTTCTTTCCTGAATGTCAACATTTCCCTCTCAGACAATAAATTCAAAACCGCAGTCCACATCAAACCAACCAATAAACTTCAATACCTACACTATAGAAGCTGCCATCCCTCCCACACTAAACGTTCTATTCCCTTCTCTCTCTCCATTTGCGGCCACTGCATTTGTAATAACCTGAACTCCCTACAAGAATTCCTTTCGACCCTTATAAGTCTCTTCTCTGCCGTGGCTACCCAGAATCCCTTCTAAACAAAAAAATACTTTAAACTCCCTATCTACCTAAACCTCCTCTTCCGAATCGCCACAGCATCCCCTCCATCTGCATTACCTACTTCCCTGGCTCACATTCCCTCAAACTTATACTTAAGGAACTCTTCCCCATCCTTTCCAACAGCACCACCACTTCCAAAATATTCCCTGTCTGCCCTTCTGTAACCTACAGATGCGCAGCCAACCTAGGTAGTATTTTCAAAAGTACTAATACTCTCCTCAAAGACTCCCACACCATTAAAGCCCCCCCCCCCCCACTCCATGTAATCGCGCGAGATGCAAGACATGCCCTATTTTCACTGCACCACCCACATCTCTCTCTCATCTTCTTAATTCTCTCCCTCACTTTCCATCTTCCTCCTCTATTTCCAGTAATGTTATTTACCACCTGCAATGCAGTCTCTGCCCCGCTTTCTATATTGGCCAATGCACCACACCCCTCAATATTCACATGAATAATCACCGCACTTCCTGCAACCCTTCCTCTCCACACTTCTCTCTCCTTGTCCCCAAACATGTCTCTGAACATGATTCTTTGTTTAACTCTTGTGTCAAAGTTTCAATTCTTTCCTCTCTCCCTCCTACAGATCCACCCATTGAATTACACACGATTGAGTTAACTTGCATTTATCTTTTAGAACCATGTAAATATCCTGGAATCAATATGATGCATTAACTCTCCCCCACCTTTCCCCCCACCCTCTCCCCTACCCTCTTCCCTACCCTCACCAGCACCCTCTCCCCCAAGCCATTCCTTTTCCATTCCCCCTTCCAACCATCCATCTCCTCAATTGTATTCCTCTTCCCGTTGAGAAAGGTGGCTGTGACCACTGAAATATTCGATAATATGTGTGAGTGTTCTTTTTCTATGTTTAATTCTGTGAATATTGTTTATTTGTCACGACTGTGGCTTCTCCCAAGACTTGTTTATATATATATGTTTATTTTCTAGATTTCTACCTCCAACCTTTTGTCCATTCCCTTCCTTCTTACATAAAGACACTCACGATTTCCTTTTGAAACTAAATTCTGTTTCCCTCCCTCCCGATCAACCCATCATCATGGCCACCATAGACGTCACTACCCTCTACACATCCATTCCGCATTCAGAGGGTCTTGCTGCTCTGTACCATTACCTCTGCCAGCATCCCACACCACAAACGCCTAGCACTGAATTTCTTCTGAATCTCAGCCATTTCGTCCTCACACACAATACCTTTTCATTTGACAATAAACATTATAGATAAATGAAAATATATTATTCATTCTAGATAAAATAATTTTGTTTTCTATTCCTTATATAGCTTCTGTACTTACCTACTTATCAATATTGGAAGGTATTTCTATGCAACTTATCAGTATTGGAAGGTATTTTTCCCCAACAGCTTAAAATGAGTAAAATTATCCACTTTTTAAAAAGGGAGGAAAAAAAGATGCTGATAATTACAGACCTATTAGTCTTCTCTCAGGTTTGTCAAAGATTTTTGAAAAAGTTATGCACAAGCACCTTCTTGATTTTTTAAATAAAAATGCAACTATTGCAACTTCCCAATTCGGCTTTATGCAGAATAAGTCAACTACAGATGCACTGTATGAGTTTTTAAGTGACACTTCAAACAATATTGATTGAAAGAATCTGACTTTGGGACTGTATGTTGACCTCACAAAAGCCTTCGATACAGTAAGACATGACTTTCTGCTTCAACGTTTAACAAACTATGGTATAACTGGACTCGCACACACTTGGATAAAATCATATCTAACCCACAGAAAACAAATAACCCAAATTTCTCACTATGACACCAATACCAGCATATTTCAAATTTTTTCATCAAGCACAAAAACTGTGAAACATGGTGTTGCTCAAGGATCAATCCTTGGACCCATATTATTTAATCCGTACATAAATGACCTACCAGAAAGTCTTCCTGATGTAAAAACAGAATTGTATGCTGATGATACAAGTGTTTTGATACAGGCCCAAAACTGTCATGATCTAGAAGAAAAATTAAATAGGACAACACATAATCTTCGAGACTGGCTTCAAGAAATTATGCTTTCTGTTAACCTAAAAAAATCATTGTGCATAAATTTCAATTGTGTTTATCAACCAAATATAAAGCTAATGAACTATGATCTCTCTTCTGTAAATAATGTTCCTTTTCTTGGTGTAGTTGTGGACAAAACCATGAAATGGATCCCTCACATTGAGGGGCTAAAATCAAAGTTGTCCTGAGTTTTATTTCAAATTCAGTATCTCAGGGCCAGTACCTCCTTAAACATTTTAAAATGTATGTATTTTGCCAATTTTCAGTCCCTCATTTCATATGGTATTATATTCTGGGGTGATAGTAGCCATAGCACAGATATTTTTATGATCCAAAAGAAAGCGATACGAATCATGTTAAATTTGCCATCCGATCCAGAGATAAATTACATGTGCTACCTAGAAACTCAAAAATATGCAGTGATGGTCCATTTCACTAAGGAGTAAAACTATATAACCTTCTTCCTGAAAGTATAAGGAATATTAATTCTTTGGGGAAATTCAAAATCAAATTGAAACACTTACTTCTTAGTAAAGTATTCTATACTGTGGATGAGTTTGCTCTTTCTCTGACAAATCAAAATGAAATGTAAATTATATGTAATGTTATTTACATTTTAAGCATCTTTAAGTTTGTAACTATTTTACATCAAAAATTATATCATTATATTGTTGTTGTTTTTCATAAAAATGTTTCATTGTATATATATATATAAATAAAATCCATTGTTTATGCCTTTTAGAGACACAACTGTTGATGAATGCAGGAAAATGTAATCTTACCCCTCTGGTAGGTGGAACCTGCTTTCCTAGTGAGATATATATTATGTGAATTTCTTTTTGTAAGCTGTTCCCATAAATCTAGGGGCATTTAAAAATTAAATTCCGAGTGGGCTACTGGAATCAAGGCTGAAAAAAATTCGATTGCAAAGGGTTAAGATATATGGCAGTGTCAGTTTACTGATTTCCTGAAATTTGGGTGCTCAGTAAGTCGAATCCAAATAATGTGCAACTGTAATGATTGCTAGGTCAGTCAGTACACTTTTTTTGTGTGATAGAGTGCATGCACGATTTCTCCTAATTTATATAATGGTATAAATTCTTACTTGTGTCTTGCTGTATAAAAATAATGATCACTTTGAAATTTAATAATTATGAAACTCATAAAGACCTAATGTGTGAGATTATTCTGCATATTTTTCTTATTTTCCTTGTAAGTGAAAATTTTACGAAAAAATTAGTTGTAAGATCTTAGTTTTAAAAAATTTTCGATGCATGAAATTACCATAGGATTTGAGAATCAAATCATACATTTTTTCTTTTGTAACTCTCCCATAATTACAGTTTCCAATGTATTTTTTTCAATAGTGTATATTACCGTATTTACTCGTGTAAGCCGCGCCCTCATGTATCCCGCGCACCCCTATTTTCGGGCAGGTTCGTGAGGAAAAAATTATTTCTATCGTAAAAAAAAATTTTTTCCCCTTGAGTCTGCATCATTTTGTCATAACATGAATGCACGTTCTTTAATAGAAATGCTGTGCCTAAATTACGTGTACGTCTTTCTCATAAATTGATTGAATTACGTGTTATTATCGTCACGATCGTCATCTATGCACGGCCTCTTTTACTGTGCATCTGTTTCTCGTAGCATCTCACAGTAATCACAGTTTCATACGATCACATCATCCAGCTATAAAAACGGCATTTGTTCAAAAGAACATCCAACTGAAATAATTGCAAAAATATATACAATTTCAACCCGTGATTACTCTATTATTACGGAAATCGTTGGCATATCAACAAAAAAAAGACAAACGCCATCCGTAGCTGTGGACTGGGACGATTTAACAACACCGAAAAGTCTTGGGAACACACGGAAAAAACTAAGCTCAATGTAATAACAATTATAATTCTTATGAAACTAAAGAAAAACACATTCCCGGAAATATAATCATAAATCACTAATGAATATTCATATCATAACAGTTCTCATTCTTAGTTTTCGTCACTGCAGGATTCAGATGCACCATATTTCCTTCATGGAGCTCGATTTCCTATTTTTCGGCATCATTTATAATATGTAGCTTTATACTCACAGGAAACTATCGAAATTTCACATCAGAATTCATTTTAGGGTGATAATAGCAAATTATTTTAAAATGCTAAATGATCGATTCGAACGCGTTTACTACTCTCACGCTTGGAGCGAATAGCACGGATAGTAAGAAGGTATATTCTCTGAGCATACGACTATTGCCACCACATAACAAATTTTTTGTTGTGTCTTTGCAATGTAGCTTTAATGTGTACGCAAAAGGAGCTATCTATTAGTACGTAAAAATGCTGCTACAGATACGTGATACCGAAACAAACTCCGCTTACGATTTTGAAAAAACATAAAACTCCTTGCGACAGCTTACAGTATACAGTATATTTAAATACATATCAGTGCTACAATGTGTTGTCCTACTTACGATCTATACACGATAAATCTATTGCTTTGACAAATGGTGTTTCTGATCTAGCGTTTCTTCCACTACCGTTGTGTGCTCAGACTTTGTTAAACGCGGATTTTTATTTTTAATTACATACTTCAAAATTTCAGAATACTTTACAATGTACGATTTACTGCTAAACCATGCTGCGAAGACTAGTATACCACTACTACTAGACAGAATGCGAAACTTAGGAGAGAAAACAACAGGAATCTGAGGAAAAATGGTTCGTGGCTAACACGAAATCTGGAGGATTCGTATAAGCCGCGCACCCCCATTTTTTCTCCAGCGTTTCGGGAAAAAAGGTGCGCGGCTTACACGCGTAAATACGGTATTGCCAAGGGATTTTATAGGTTGTACATGTTGTATTATTATTTTGTGTGTTAAGTTATTATCCATCATTCTGAAGTAATAACCCAATTTTGAAATATTCTAACTCTAGTCCGAAGTATATTGAATATTTAAAAAATTTGTGTTTTGCATTTGATTAAAACAAAATACAGCACTATGTAAATTCCACTTGTTTTAAAAATAATTGGAATTTTACAAAATTCTGTGTTTTGTTTTAATCATGTCTCCAGTTCCATAAAATAAATCTGTCAAAATAACCCGTAATCTTAACAGTCGATATTAACTTCATGGAATTGATGATAAAGTCATTTAAAAATTCTCTTCTAGCTGCAGCATTTGTCCAATGTAGTGGTCTCTCCATGGCAAGCGTATTTACCTGGACCAGCTCACAGTAGAAATAGCTCATGTGAAAATGGCCCGGATGAGAAGGATGAGGTAGTGAATCTTGAGACCGAAAGTGCTCTGTCACCAAATGGAGAAACAATACCCTCTTCTGAGATACATTCAACCCAAAGTATTCTTTTCCCATCCAATGGTTCATCTAGTATTACAACGAATATGCCTGCCTCATACCCAATATCCTCCACCAGCAGTTCGTCATCTTCTTCATCTTGTAGTGAAGGTGTGCATTTTAGCACATCTCAGCAACAAATGATGAAATTGGCCATGGGTCATATTCAGCAAGGATCTGTGATTCGTGTTGTGGAACACCTGTGCTCATCTCCTTCCCCTGTAGTCACCACAGATGCTGTCTCTCTCACTTCATCTGGGTTGCTGAGGTCACCAATGCAAGCAGAAAGTATTGCCATTTCACGTGTTAGTAATGGTTCCATTCCTTTAATATTCAGTCCTTGTATTTTATAATAAATGTTACTTTACTTATTTCGATTCATATTATCTAAATTATTGTGTTTGAGTATTTTTTTGTCAAAAGTTTTTCTTATGAGTAAGATTAGCATAGCTTAGTTACTAGTTAGTTAGCATAGCTAAAAACAAGCTACCTACACTCAGAATAAGTGTCAGAAACTACTAGTAAATTAGCATTGATAGCTTTTCTGACAGTACCTTGGCTGTACAGCCATGAACTCCTATTCATTTCTACTGTTTTCTCTTATCTCTGACTCTTTGTTTGCCATAATTTATTTTCATTACCACCATGTAACTTATTAGTTCCAAAACTGCTAAATTTATCAGAGTCTACTGTAAGAGGGTTGTTTGCAGGTTCCATGCTAGTCATAGATACGAAATACATTTGCACAAATTGCTAGTTTACGGATATTTCAAATGCTTATTGAATGACTATATTTTATTTTTAGCTTGAAAAAAATGTTGATAGTATCATTAAGACCTGAATTTATTGATTTAAGTGATAAGTGTACTAACAAGTGTTATTTAACCTCAATAAGCTACTGGTCCATTGCCATCATCTAGATAAGTTCTAGTTATTATGGATTCTGGTAGGAGAAAGTACCTATATTTTTAGATTCAAAGCAATTAAGTTTTTTAGAAATTAATTGTTTATTTCACTTAATTAAGAAGGGTGAAAGGCCAGCATACTCAGTATGAAATGTAAACAATCAAAATTGGGACCTACCCCAGAGAATAATAATAATGGTATATGAAAGTATCTTTCTCTTCCCTTCACATGGTAATCATTCACCGAGTGACTCAATGGATTGAAGCATATTATGGAAAATGCAAGCACAGTGAAATTAGATAAAAAATTAAGGGGGAGTGATTCATTAAGAGTCAAGTAATAGTAAATATCGCAGTGAAACTACTTGGGCATACTTGATACATTATTTCTTACTAAGTTATTAATTATTTCAAGCTAAAGATAAATTAGACTTTTTAAGCCATACTAAAAGGACAAATTGCAGGCCCTCATTGGTCACTGGTTGTTAAATTCTCCTTTACTACCCTGAATGTCACATAAATTGCATGCTTGCTTAGAACTTTTTTAGATAATTAAGTATAGACTAGAATATAATTACTAATACTTTTCATGCATGATATGTAATGCATGTTTGGTGTGAATTCATCTTCGCCACACACCTTTATAGTGGATTGCAGGGTATTATGTAGATGTAAATTCTTGTAATGGATTTTATGCCTGTGTTTGAAATTTTCGGAATGTCTATTTATGCATGTATTTGTCTTAAGAATATCTCTCTATTGACCCGAGTATTTACTTATCATGTAATATGCCAAGTGATCAGGGATTTTGATGTTTTCAATGTGATAATTTACTTGGAAATTTATTCATAAACAGTCATAATTTCCAATGTGCATTTGATGAATTTTCTGCAAATCATAGTAACTATTTTTTACTTTGAAATCATTGTTCACATTAGTATTATTTTACCCTGAGGGATTTTCTTATGCCTTAAAAGTCACTCTATTTTCTTCCTGTTTTTGTCTTTAAAATGTTTGGGATTTAATTTATTTGGAATTATATATCCAAAAGAATGGTAACATGTATTTCAAGTTCCATTATAGAAATTGAATTTAAATCTAACTCGTGTCTTATAAATGGGCCTCTCAAATGGCGGAGTGCATTACTGTTTGTGATATTTTCCTATGAGGAAAATATATGTAGTTCATTTTAAACTGGAGTATAACAATTCTCAGATATTTTTTGGTAGATAATATGCATGTTATTACCAAATTTAAAAAAAATACAATCAACATAATACAGAGAAAAGAATAAAAAAGGGAAAGCTAGCAATTGTTGAAAGAAATGCATCAAAACGTGAAAATTATCAATGATATTCAGGCCCTAAAAACATACAATCACAATTGTATGATTCAATATCCCTAAATATTTCAACTGGAACATCAGCAACTTCGCTTTCTTTTCTTTCTTTATTTTTACTTTATTTGCTTTCTATCTTTATCCTCACTGACTTCATCATCTTCAGATTCTGGTGTTTCTTTTACTTGTTTATTCACAAATGATTTATGAAAACCAATTTTGACACAAGTTGCTGTCACAGAATTCCAATTATCCACCTGCAGATTTCTTCATAAGACCACCATATCATATTTCCAGTTTGTATACTTATGGATAAAGTGGAAGCTCAGTATAACGAGTGCTCACAATGGCTGGGAAATCACTCGCCATTGCGAGCACTCGTTTTATCCAAAGGTTCTGGAGTAATAGTAAAGAGAACTATAATGTTTGTATTTAGCTGTGACCTTTTCTTCAGTTTATAATTTTGAAGGTAAAGTTGAGTCAATTTTGTGTATGTTAACCTTTTAATTGTTTAGCCAGATTATTTTGTATAAGAATTGATATATTCCCACCTACATTGTTTTATCTATATGGATAGTGCCATAATTAATTTAGAATAAACACAAATACTTGCTCTGATGGACTTGACATGTTTCAGTTCTGTTTTTGAAGTAAGGCTTTATGATTGGATGTAATCATTTAATCCACATATATTTGCCATTATAATTTAAGGAATATATCAAGCTCTCCTTGGGAAAGACGCCAATTTATAGGTTTATAATAGGGTAGTTTCCTATTATTTTTTTATTGTCTTGATCGAAAGTTTATAACCTCTGGAGTACATGTTTTAAGCCATTCGATTTTTAAATGACGTTAAGTATTTTTCCTCATGAATTAAAAAGTGAAAAAAATCAATGGCACAACGGCAAACTATTGCATGCCAGTTAATCCTATGTGACGTCAAACTATTTCCTCTACCCGCCACCAGGTGGTGGACGCTTCCAAGTAGATGCTGCAGTCCGTTAAAGCTTATTAACTAGTAACGGAGGTGTATTTATTCCATTAATTTATTATAATTAACTTTCATTTATTTATTCAATATTATTTATGCAGTTGATTCATTTAAAATTAGTTAGTATTCCTTTCACAAGCATACCGTGAAGTTCGCCCATTGCCGCACAACCTTCACGCCATGCTTCGCCGTAGCAGAACTCTCCACGAGCAGGATGTCCTTGATCCTATAATATGACTATTAATACAATGTTTAACATAGAAGTCTTTTCGAGCATTGATAGTTTTCACAGGCTATTACTAATACATATTCACTAGAGCTGAGGGGCCCTGAAATACAATGGTAAGTTCAGGAGACGAATTTTCCTATGCCTCGCAACGTAAACTATCTACCTGTTACGTCAGCAAGAAGGCAGCGCACCCCGCCATTTCAGAGCCTTTTCAAATGGCCTTAAAATTACTATTTAATTCTCTAGTAAACTGGGATTTCTCAATACAAACTTTTTGCGTAACTTAAAAACATATATGGCAGGGCACAGATTACAATTAATGAAGTCTATTTTCTTTGATGAAGGCTACTACCTTATTACTTCATTTACTATTCACTATTTCAATTATTACGTCAGGGATTTTGGTTATGAATTTTTATTATTGACAATGCTTCATATCATTGTTTCTGGCATTGATCCAGAGTCCATGCTGAGGAGTTGGTATTATGGAAGGAATTAGTTTATCTAATGTGCAGTTTAATGTTAGAGATATTTGTGAGTGCTACTGTAATTGGGGAAACCACTACTTATGGCTTTAGGAAATGATACCTAGGGAATGCAGTGAAAATTAAGACATTAGTTATCCCTTTGTTTAGAAATGTTTTGTTTTATATTTACAAAGAACTAATTTCAAGTATATAAATACACCATTTCCCATGACTTCTTGTGGGCAAGTTTTTGATATTTATCAAAATAAACATGTGATCTTATCACACAAAGAATTTCTAGGCCACATCAATGAGCCACAACTTGAGTTTTAAGTTAGTAATGGAATGTATTATTTAGAAATTAATGACTAACATCATATTATTTGATTCTTACCCTAGATGTCATTGACTCATGGTGATGGAAACACTTCAGAGCACATCAGAGGTGATGTGTTAGTCACCACCGATGTTTGTGATGATGAAGAGGAGCTCAAGTACAAAGTGACCAAAGAGTTGAGAGAAATCTCTTGAAATGTCTGAATGTTGTGATGGTCTTACTTGTGAACAGTGTTACAGTTGATGTTTGAAATGTGGTTTTCAAGATTATAATAATTGTGTGGTGATAGTATATTGACTTTTGAGACTTCTTGAAAAACTCCATTGTTAAAATCAGTATTATAAGGCCGTCAAAGAAATGTTATTTTTATTCATAGTGTTGTACATATTATGAATTTGCTTTAATTTATGCTGCCATTTCGGTTCGATCTTTTGTGGAAAGTATGTCATTGTCGCTTAACTATTAAGTTATGAAGCAGGCATTCCAATTGTGAATTAAATGTATTTCCTTTTTTATATTGTAACTGTCTCCATCTTTACATTTAATTTAAAATTATTTTATAACTATCCTAATGTTTTTCATGGATAATTTAAAATAATGATCTTCCAGTGACCGAAGGATCTTCCATTGAAGTAGTGAAATAAATATTTTTAAGAATGGCTTGTTTTGTTTCTACTAGTGAAAGCTTTGTGATGTAATTACCGCTTATCAGTGGTATTGATTTATAATTTACCTGGGGATGAGTGCAGTTGTTGGTATTTATCTTTTACTACTTTACAAAGAGACTGAAATCTATGTACTTCCATAAATATACTACTAAATAACACCCTTGTTGTGGTAATAATTTATATGTGCATTATGATTTCCTTGATTCAAGGCCTAGTTTTTCAATTAACCATTTGGTTTGGATGACAAGATAGCTTATCAAATGAAATAGATTTATGATTTGGATATACCAGGGAATCTCGTCATTAACATTTCTGTGCTATTACCATTTTTACGTAACGATATATTACATTTAAGTTCCTTACCCTTTGAGTCATAGTTGGGATTAACAATTAAAATTAATTGTTAAACATTTAGTTAAATATTTAATTTAACTGATACTTTTTGGAAGAGTTAACTTTTAATCGTTAAAATCATACATTGACTGATACAAAAAAAAACTGAAGTTAATTTTTGCCGAAAATCAACCTGTTCGAATTTGGGCACAAAGCTTGCCCAACAGACAAAGGGGAAAATATAACGGTATATAAGAATGTAATACAGCTGGGTAGTTGCGCAAAAATGCAATGAATAGGTTGAGACAAATACATTTAAAAAAAGTGGGGATGAGGGGAGTGACCGCCCAAGTTTAGGAATGCACCCTCAGACAAGAAATTGCGAAACCATGTGAAGACAATGTCCTGGATGGCTCGTATGCCTTACTCAGCGACATCACGTCGTCAATAATATATAGTTGAAGCCGAGAAAGAAGGGTCGCCTAAAAAAATCTATGATGGATAACGAGAAGGAGGGGTTCATTCAAACTAATGTATCTGTCACAATGCACCAATCTACGTATGCTTTACTCGGCGACATCGAGTCGTCAATACATCAGCCCCCAGTGAATCGCGAAAGAGGGTGTGCAGTAACACCCCCTGCTTCTACTGTAACATTATGTAACTAAGCCGTTTACATTGCAGTTTTACAATTGTGAAGGGATACTCCACATCACAATATGGGGATTGATATCAAAAACTAAACAAAGTACTTTCTACCGCTCAGAACAATCTTTTGTGGCAAATTACAGGTGCACCATGGTTCGTCAGATATTCTTACATTCACAACAACTTAAAAATCCCAGAATTGGAACTCCACCTCAGAAAAATCGCTGCAACCTTTCAGGAGAAACTAGGAAACCAGACCATCAACACCTTAGATACTAAATGGAATTACAATAAAATTCCCCACTTCGAATATTTTAAAACGAATGGATACGGATGGAAAAAATCACAATGACAGTTTTCAGTGTATGCTTTGTTTGTGAAAACGATAAACCATCAAGGCCTCTTATCACCACAGCATCCAATTTGCCAAAGTAACTGAAAAAGTAACTTTTAACGTAAAAGTTATTTTTTTTAACTTTAATCAGTTGCATTTTCAGAAAAGTAACTTTTAACTTTAACTACTTACTTTTTACAGAGTTTAACTTTAATCAGTTAATTTTTTTTGTAACTTTCCCAACTATGCTTTGAGAATGCTTCTTAAGTTCTTAACCAGCAGATGGCTGCTTTTAATTAGTCCTTGTATGGGACATGTTCGTGTGCAACTCTACATGCATGCCTTACCTTCCCCTTAAATAAATGGCCTTTTTGAAAACTGTATTCGCCAGTTAAGGAGCTAAAGAGTTCTTTCTATATTGAAGGTGCAACCATGTCTCTTCTATGGTATATTACCAAATCAAGTATTTAGATGACTCAAACCAGAAAAATGATCATATCAAATCTATGTGACAAATTTAGTTTAATTTTTTGTGGATATTAACTACAATACTGATTACCTTCTTAGCTTTCACTGTCACTATAATGCACAGCCAGAATGTCTTGTTTCTAGTAGAAGAAACCCACACATGATCAGGGTTTGAATTTGGGACCCAACAGTGCTGGTTAAATTGAGAAAACATTTGCACCCAGCAGTCTTTTCTTAAAGTGAAATCTGTTAGGACCCTATGTAATCAATGTTTTCTTGCACACTTTACTAAGGGACATTTTAGTTTTCCATTCAATTCAAATCAGAGTGTGTTGTGTGGCCTTGCAAACCAATCCAGAAATAAGAAATTCCTCCAATCTTGGAGCAGTTTTTTGCTTTCTCTCGGAGGAATTCACTATTAGCTGTGCATGTACACTAATGCATGAAATGATCTTCATGGGCTCATTTTCAGTTGTTATTTGTATATCCAGCACTATTACTTTGTTAATATTCTTAGTTGTACAATTAGGAGTCATGTACATACTTCACTATTCACATTAATCATATAACGATGCTATTTGTTTCAAGAAAGAAATGGTTCTTTGGCCACAGTTTTTGGATCATTAAAAGATACATTGAACCTACTCGAAGGGGAGGAATTGACAACTGTGGGAGAGGTTCACAATGGAGAGAATGCTACTCCTCTTTTTTAGTGGTTCACCTTTATTTGTAAATGAAAGAGTAGATATAAGTTTTTCGTGCTGGGCCAATATTCTCGTGGCTGAGCTTCGGGGGAATTGGTCTATTCCTGAGTTAGGTAGGCCTTTCAATAATACAGAACCTGTGAAGATGCCATTCCATCACCCAGAGGAGAGGTCGGCAGCTCTTCTTCATATGAGTGAAGGTGGAGACCATAGTGGTTGGTACAGTGACACTCATTTCACTACTGGCATGGTAACATTTACTTAACAGCTGTATAACTGTGATGTGGTAGGCAAGGGGAAACCACCACATTGTTATCCCAAGGGGTCGCTGCTACTCCACTCCTTTCTTTTTATCAATACGTTATGGAACCCTCAGGAGTAAAATATTCCCGTGGTAAATTGTCCCCTATTTTGATCTCCGGGTGGGGACTACCTTAGAGAGTACATCAGTCAGGTGTGGTAGACATTTTAGGGTAGGAACTTGGAGTGTGTGATCACTTCAGACCTGGTGAAGATCGGAAAACCTGAAGGTTGAAATGCGGAGAATGGACCTCCACATACTAGGAATCAGTGAAATGAGATGGCCTGAAGAAGGAGACATTTGGAAAGGCAGTTACAGAATTATTCTCACCGGATCACTGAAAGGTAATGCTGGAGTAGGCATAATTCTTGGGAAGAGTGTAGGACTGCGTGTGAAGACCTTTCTACTCTATAGTGTGAGGATTATAATAGTGAACATTGAGGCCAAGACTACAGATACCATTGTGGTGCAAGTTAACATGCGTATATCAGACTACCAAGAACAAGTGGAAAACATATATGAAGATATAACGGATATTATGAAACAGGTAATAGGAGATGAAAACCTAATTATTTTAGGAGACTGGAACACTGTCATCGGAGAAGGTAAAGATGAGAGAATAACTGGAAAATATGGATTGGAAAACCAAAGCAAAAGAGGAAAAGACTGCTGGAGTTCTGCACAAAATGTAAGTTAGTGGTTGCCAACACATTGTTTAAAAATCAAAACCGTTGAAGATACACCTGGAAAATGCCAGGAGACAGAGGAAGATTTCAAATAGACAACATTTTATTGAAGCAGAGATTTAGAAATCAGGTGAAGGACTGCAAAGCTACCCGGGTACACACATCAACAGTGTCCATATTTTGGTGATGATGTAATACCATAAAAATTCAAGAAATTGAAGAAAGCAGTGAAGTACATATGGCAAGTAGAAAAACCAAAGGAAGCTCAACATCAGCTGGCATTTCAAAAAGCAGCGGGAAACAACATAGAAGGAGATCTGACTGAGAAATCAGTGTAAGAGCATTGGGAAAACATTAAATGCGGACTACAGCCCAGACAGCACAGATTTGGTATTATTACCGTTTTACAATTGTATTACAAACATATTACAAGAGAGGGCTATTTGTATTACAGTTGTAATACAGTGTCAAATGTCCTCTAATACCATTGTATTACAGTTGTATTACAAAGGCAAAATACAAGGGATTTACAAATTGTATTACGTTTGTAACTTAGATCCAATTTACAATCATTTTACAAATTGTATAATGGTTGTATATGTATGTATGGCCACTGCAGCCCTTTGTCCTTGTCCACGTCTCATTCCGTGATGGCCACAAATATGAAAGGCTCGAACTCCCGGACTGGGCTGTGTGGTCAGGGTGTAGTGCCAAAGTTCCGCCGTTTGTGGGAGGGGTGGCGAAACTGTCCAGGAGAAGATCGGGTGGTACGGTGACCTCCGGCACTCCGCAGTCCTCCCTGCACCCGGATGATTCTCCAGAAGGCAATGGGTCCTCCGCCCATGGAGAAATATCTTGGCTTGGCGTTCCGGACCAGCTGTTTCGTCCCGTTCCTCACCACCCTGTACCTACAGCTCCCAGGTCCCCGTGGTTTTATCCTCGGTGAATCTGTTGTATAGTCGGTCCTTCTCTTTCCTGCCGGAGAGGCACGTGCTTGTCCATGATGACCACTATATAGCTAGTCACCTCCCCCATGAGAGAAAGGAAAAATGGTATTGGGATGACCTGAATCTCAAAATAAAATTAATGTGGAGCAATTAAAGTATCTTTCATGTGAAAACCTTGTTGGCTATAGGTGAGAGGAAGGAAGTGTAAAAAATAACTCAGGTAATGCAAAATTATACTTTCGACGCAATCAATGCGATGAATTCGTGAACTGCTGTATGAAGCTATCACAACTACGGTACTCGATTAATTAGGAGGGAGAAAAAAAGAATAGCTGTAGGCAAGATCAGTGGCGTAGCGAGGGGGTGGGTCCGGACCGCCCCCCGAAATAATAAGAAATATAAAAAAATTAATTAAGCATGGAGCAGGGGTAAGTCTACAAATAATAAATTATCATACCGTTGTTAAAAAAGATTTGTCCTTTTGTTTAAATAATAAATTATCAAACGATACGTTAGGGCTCGGCCGTTCGGGTAGTACTACCCGTGTAATGGCGGTGTTTGTATAGCTGGCCGAGTTTCGACTGTGGACTGTCTACTGCCTAGTTTTCACTCGAGCCACATTGAAAAATGAAGTTTTTTCGATTGTGAAAAGTTTTAAAATTAGTTAAAAACCCTCTACTTGCAATTAGTACCCTGTTTTTCAAAAAATTTCCCACGGACCCCCCTGGTTTTGGACCCCCCCCCCCCCCCCCCGAACGAAATACCTGGCTACGCCACTGGGCAAGATCCCAAAAAAGTTCTGTTTTTTCTTCACTCCTAATCAACGGGTTTTCATGAAATTTCACAGACGTATCCCGCCATCGATTCTCTATGTTTCATTATTATTTGAGAAGTAAAAACGGGATAGTTACTTAGAAGAGTACATGTCTACCCTGCAGGCACGCTCATATTCGTTTATATAAACCTTGTATCAACAGCAGGGAAAAGGTTGATGCGCTGGCGTTGATTATGAGTTGAGCTCAATGTTATGTATGCCGTTGAGTCTGGGTTGACTGTCATGAAAATCCTTTTCATATCGCCCTATTTGTGTGGTTTTGAGCACTCAGTCTTTTGCTAAAAGTTGGTGTTAAGTTATTCTCATAGTGAAGATGTAATTAATGTATGTGTGTCAGCGTTATTACCAACAGTTTTTTCTGAAATTGATTAAATTTCTCAGAATTAATGGATACATCAAATTGAATGGCATATACCAATGCTTGCCTCTATAAAATATGAATATTCTCTACGCGATTTGTCATGTTGATTGCATGTTTCTCAAGTATGCGGAATTCAGGGCTAAAAGAACGATTAATTGTGTTCGGCCAATCATTCCCGAGGGATATTTATAATTCCGAGATTGGATCCACTTGGATACTCATATCGCGATATAGTATACGCGTATGCTATAGTAAATTCGTATACGATAAATAACAATGTGAATGATGAACGTATTTACTCATTAATTTACTAATTTATTTAAGCATCTCTTTGAGAAATTCGTATGCTTTTATAGTATTTATTATCGAGGATACGGAGGACAGAAGTGAAACAAATTTTTATTAGGTAGTCGATCGTCTGCATATTCATAAAACCGCGCATTACACGAGCTGAATGTGTGTTGGAATATTATAAAATGCAAACGTCAGCATAGGAAAATGAATCCTATAATATTATATACATTAATGCATTCGTTAAAGTGCGTTATTTATAAACTGCAATATAAATATTTACTTTTGGGTCCTTCGTTTCCATGGATGTCCAAGGTTTGCGGCAAGATTGTTGAGTCTATCAATAGGTCCATATTTTGGTCATTGATCTTTATCTTAATTAAAAGATAACAACTAATAATTTTAAAATAGCTAAGAACATTTGTGGAAAAACGTGTGTCATTTGGAGTGGACATTGAAGACGCATTCATGAAGTACTTGGATATTGAAGACCATTTAAAGAGTCTTTAACCCTTTAAATTTATTGCTTTCTTGTTTCCGGCATTGACGGAAGAGAATTTGTGTATACCTCTTCGTGCCAAATTCAAATTTCTTCGGGAAGATTGAAGGTAAGTTCATGCATTTCCTCAGCTTCCCGATCTATTTCTAGCAGAATAAGTAGCATGCATTGGAGAAAAATTTGGCATATAATAGGAGTTGTAATAAAAACGACTAATGTACTAGTGCATGAGGGTTACGGGTGTTACTTAATTAGTTTCTCGGCATATATTACAGCGTCGTAAGAATCCCGAAAGGTAGTTATAAGCTGTGACAAGGACCCAACGGTGGAGGCTTCTACAAAGGGAGGCGCGGGAACATGTAATCGGCCGTAATAACGTCGGAGAGGAGGATAGGAAGTATAATGAGCCAATCATGGAGCCAATACTGCCAGTCAAAAGAAGCTTGGGGGAATGGTTCCGTGTCTCAAAATCAAGGACTGCTGAAAGGAAAAGACGGAAAAGTGGCAACATGAACCAATTGAGGAAGATAACATATAATACATAATTGATTTGTGATACTCCTTATTGCATAAATAAATGTATTACATTGAATAAGTGATTTATTTCATGGAGTTCCATCTGAAATTCCCTTAGTCTGTATGCAATAGCGAAAATTGCAATGAACAAAGATTCTTCCTTCAAAAATAAAATAAAAAATTTTAAAATACGGGTATTAATTACGTATTAGTACGAAGTTCTGCCACTAGATGGAGCCACAGTCTGCATTTGGTGGATCTTACTGCCTGGATTTGCCGATAGATGACTCTGTTGCTCGTTTAGATCAATGGTTTACATGAAATTGGTTAAATTTGATGCCATGATTTATATAGAGTTTATATGGAGTTTATATAAAGTTGATATCGACGGTTGTGCACGTTTCCCTGCTGTTGATGTGATTTTTACATGAACGATGTATCAACGGAGGATTATGTGCTTGCTGGGTATGCATGGACATAGATATCAGGAATCAGATTATATATTCCCATATCCTTCCATATGTACTATATGTCAGACTTTCCAGCCACGTTTATATCGCGCTCCTTGTTGCCTAAAAATAATCATAAGAGCAACGAATTTCGCCCGAACCCAGTATTTTATCGGAAGGATCGGTGTTAACAGGATACCGGCCCGAGTCCAAGTAACGGCCATAGAGAGAATTCACGGTCACTTTACCATGAGAGAATTCGTCCCTGTATAAAGGGACCTTGAGAGAATTTATCCACGGTTCCTTCGTGTATGACAGTATTGGACCGTGCTCAAGTAATTCGAGGTAACGTGAGGTAACTTATGCCAAAACAGCCATGGCGGGTAACTGTGACATTCCGGCCGGCTATTTAACGTATATAATAGTAATGTAGTTTATCGTAGACTTTTCATCGAATTCTTTGAGGTGGAAAGGCGCAGTAAAAATGAATTTTCGTTGCTGAAAGTGATTTAATAAGCGGGTGTCTGTTTGTAAATAAACAGACTTGTGTACTGTGGGGTTTTGTGTTGTGTTATAGCCAACCCCGAAAGTGACCGGCCAATCCAAATATTTGAAAAAAGTTGGCAGTGGCTTCATGTTTTAATCCTGAAATTAAATATGTGATATCATGGAGGATGTGGCAGAAGTATGCTATACAGCTGTTGGAAGCGAGCGTGCCCGTTTTCTGTTAATGGAATTTGGAGTGCTTCGAAAGATTTTGGCAAACTTATCTGCGAGAGATCTTGGACGAGCGGCCCTTGTGAGCCATGCTTGGAACGACGTCTGTAGAATCATTAGACGAGAACGCCAATGCCTCCATTGGTTTGAATGGTTTAGTCCTAACGTGGGAGGAAAATGGACGCGAACTTCACCCAGGTCGAAAATAAACGAAGAGATGGGACGTGTCCACTGTGTTCCTCAAGTATGTCTATTTTTTTCCTCAGAAGCAATCAACTCCATTGTTTACGAAGATGAAGAAAAGACAGAGATGCACCTGAAAAGGTGTAGGTCTCGCCCATCTTGTCACAGTCTTTCTTCTTCGGAGGGTTCGCCCCATGGTTAGTATTTTAGTCCATAACACTTATTAGGTAGTTCTCCTAAAATCTAATTAGGATACAATGAACAAATTGTTTATAAGAAATGTTATGCTAGGAAGTGTTGTATGCTACATTTTTTGTGCTATTCAACGCTTGTTATTATTTATTTTCTGTTTACCATCTCTTTATGTTTACACTTTGTAAACTTTTTTGCCTTGATCTGGGAGTTATCATAATTCAAAGTAAAATGTCATTTTCAGAATTGTTATAACTTTTTGAAAAACACCTCACTGATGTAAACCTCTCCATTTTTATCAACCCCAAAAAGGTGCCATCACAGTATTATGTGATACCTACCTGGCTTAGAATCTACGCACGTGTAACAGTGTTATTATTGTTTATTCTGTCCAAGAGGCACTGTATACATTGAAACACAGGAAGTGCATAGGACTTGTCGATGAAATAAAAGCCATGGTTTGAAAGCTCACATTAATTATTATTAGTTTTCTACTGGTGAAGGTAGGTGTAATGGACATTTACTTCTTCCAACCCCCTAAATTTCACATGATTTTCCTCTTCATCCACTCATACCTTCTGTCTCCCATCAAATTGCTCTACACGATTTACATGAGCAGTCCTCCCATTCCTTTCTCTGGATTTTTGACAGTTTGCCTGAAAATTAGATGAAGAATGACAGATATAGCAAGTTTTCTCCACTCTCTTTTCATATTCTTTATAGTTTGTTCCTTCATGTCGTTTGACCACCAAGTTTGCATCTGTGAATTATTTGTTTTACTATGGGGAAAGGTTTGCCTCAAGCAACCAGTAGATGTCATATGTCATTCATAATTATTCTCCATGACATAGGTATTTACTGTTTCATAGAAGAAATGTATGAGCAACTGGATGAGGTCGTAGATACGGTTAAAGGGAACGAGAACCTAATAGTTATGGGAGACTGAAACATAGTGGTCAGAGAGGGCAGAGAAAGAAGTAGCATGGGTGAGTATGGTTTGGGAAAAAGAAATGCCCCGGGAGAAAGGCTGGTAGAGCTCTTTAAAGAGATAATATTGTAAGAGCAAACACCCTCTTTGAGCAGCACCGGTGAAGAAGATACATATGGAAGATGCTGGGGAACAGAGCAAGGTAACCCAGAGCAGATATAAATAGTGACTATAACCTGGTGATCATGGACAGCTGCCTGCGATACAAGATGATGAATAGAATGATGTAGGAACCTAGATGGAACACGAAGACATTGGAGGAAAATGAATTAAGGGATAGGTTCATCTCAACCATCAATGCAAAACTAGAAGTGGAGGAGGAAGATGGAATGAAATAAAGAAGATCATTACAGAAGTAGCAGATATGCAGCTCATGAGTAAGGTAGGAGAAACCCAGCAGCCATGGATATGACTTGTATGAAAATACAAGAACTCAAGAAATGAAACTGAGGAAGCCCAATATAAGAAGTTGTGAAACTAGGTACCTAATATGGGAGTGCGAGAAAGATAGGAAGAATGGATAGAAAACTGCTGCAATGTAGAAATCATCAAGGCACTTGGGGTCAAAGCAAATGATATACTCTTTGGAATAATCAAAGATAGCTATGACAGTGGGATACTACCAGAGGACTTCCAGAAGAGTGCAATGATTGCAGTCCCGAAGAAACCAAGGGCAGAGAAATACAAAGAGCACAGAAGGAATAGGAATGGAAAATACTAGGATAATTAGCAGGAGAACCTTTCAGAAAATCAATTGAAATTCTGGAAAAACCAAGGAGCTAGGGAGACAATAGTCAGCTTAAGGATACTGGCTGAGAAAATAATGCATGTAAAGAAGCCATTGTGTGTGGCATTCATGGACTTGGGAAAGGGCTTTGAAAATTTAGAATGGAACAAGATGTTCAAAATACTGAAAGCAATTGGGATAGACTATAGTGACAGAAGAATAAGCTATAGCGTCTACTAGAAACAGGTCACCACAGCATAATTCCAGCATTATTCAATATATGCCTTGAAGAAGCAATAAGAGATGCAGAAGAAATTGGTATCAAAGGCATCAAGGTGAATGGCGAAGAAATTAACATGCTCCGGTTTGCTGATGACATTGCAGTTTTAGCAAAAAGTCGAGTGGACTTGCAAGCGTCCCTGAGCACTATGGACCAAATACTTCAAGAATATAATATGAGCATCAATAATAAGGAAACAAATCCTAGTGTGTGGAAGAGAGAAGCTGAGGGCAGAAATCACAATTCGGAAGTGAAATAAGAAAAAGTGGAGAACTTCATCTAACTTGGCAGCATTCCTACATCTACATAATACCCAGCAAGCCGTTATAAATGTGTGTGGCAGGGGGGAAACTTGAGATGCTAGAAACTCAACCAACATCAAGTAAAGAATAGCATAAGCTAAGGAGGCATTCATGAAGAATAGACAATGACTATGCTCATAGAACCTACCGCTGCAAGCAAGGAATCTATTCATCAAAATCTTTGTACTGGGCTTGGCACTCTATGGACCAGAGACATAGAACATTCGGAAAGCATACCAGTTAAATAGTGTTGAAGCCTTTGAAACATGATGCTGGATGAGAATGCTGAAGATTAAATGGATGGATAAAGTGAGGAACAAAGAGATGTACTGAAGAGTAGATGAAGAAAGGGAAATATGGAAAACCCTATGGCAAAGAAGAATCAGATGGATCAGATATACTTTGAGACTCAAAAAGTTCATTAGAAATATAATAGAAGGGAAAATTGAGGGAAAGGTCCCATGAGGAAGACCAAGGGACAAGTAAATAGGGCAAATACAGAAGGATGTGAAAGAGAAAACCTAGCAACATAAGGGAATCAACACTGAATAGGACAGAATGAAGGGCTGCAGTAAGTTTTCATGCAGTAAGCAAACTCCTTCGAGGTTAAATTCACTGGCTTCTGACTATTTATAAGTAGTTATGGTAATTCCTTTTCATTTTTTCCCTCATTTTGCCTTTCATTTTTATCATATTTCTCATATAAGTTCATATTTTGTCCATATTAGTTTCTTACCATGTGTATAATCATGTCGCAATTGTCACAGCTCCCTAGCTTACTCATCAACCATTTACCTGGGCAACAAGCCCATCACATGAGTCACCCACTACTCAGGATCTATTTCTGCTTGACTCTCAAATAAACTCAAAAACAACTGAGCATCTGTGTCCTGTGGTACGAACGTGGGCATCACTTCATGCAGCTCAATTTGAGGCATTACCCTTCCTGGAGTAGATGATCCTCTTTCTGAATATGCTCTCCTTTCAGTAATTCTTAATCATTTCATTTCTGCTTGCCTATGTTTTTCTTCTATCTCTGCCTCTCTTTCCCGCTAAGCTTCCAAAATATTTTGAACAAAGATCTCGTCATACTCAGGATTTACCACAATCTCTTTTTTTATCTATATCTTATCTGCAGCTCTCACCATAGCACCTAATTCTTTGGCCACATTTCTCAGTTCTTCCTTCTTAGCTTTCCCTAAGAATGCCATTTTGCTAATACTTTTGCTTAAAGCCGCTTTACACGATACAATTTTTTGCACAATTTCTTGTACAAACTCTTGTATAGACTGAACGAAATTGTATGTTTGTCTGAATGGAATTAGAACACGTTCTATTTCCCATTCAGTCATTCAGACAATCGCACAAGTTTTCGTACAATTTGCCGCTTTACACGGTACAATTTCTTCATACAAGAGTTTGTACAAGAAATTGTGCAAAAAATTGTATCGTGTAAAGCGGCCTTTACAGCACAATTGCTCATATCACTCTTGCCACCGAAAATACTAATAGAAAATCTGGTACTCACCTAATTCGTCGTAGTAATTTCGTCCACTGTGAGGCACTTCCAATTCAGATCCCACCACTGGATCAAATTTCAGACAAAAATTTCAGCCTCCTGCGATGTTGTGACATTTTCTTTTCAATAATTAATTTTTTTCCAAAGTTCCAGACCCTTCTTTATTCAAGAATATACGTCTCCAATCCTCTTCCTCCAGCCTCTCTCTCAACAATCCCTCCTCTCTATTTTATCAACAACCTCTAAACGATTTTCCAAAAAACAAACATTCTTCAATTAACAAAATAGCATTTCTTTTAAAACCGCAAGAAAACCATAATTTACACATCAAAGAAAGAAAACAACCACATCACAATAAAGATTAACCTAGGATACGAAAACATTAAACAAAACAAATACAATCACCCTTTTTATTTAGGGTATGGTGCTATGTAGCAATCCTTGCTTTTCTTTTGGATCACCAATGCACTATTTAAGCAAGAAGATGATCCCCATAAAACAATACCAAATGAGATTCTAGAGTAGAAGAGGCCATAGTATAAGGTTTTCAAAATATTTTGATTTACTGTATGTTTTAATGAATACAACAAGCATATTAAAGCAGGCTGTGTTGTCCTATACCTAATCTATATATGGACGGCTGCTTGTTGAAGCAATTGTCAAACTATTGCGCACTCAGTCAAGAAGGGTATATCTTCAAGCTTCGAATGAAATTATTAATGTATGTTAATGTACTCTTACATTTCTGGTCACTTCTAATCAGGAATTGAACCAGAGTGGAGCATCCCGTATCATTGTTGCTACACTCTGGAGTGATGAAGAGGTTCAGCGGGGCTTACCCCTCCGCTCCTGAGCGGAGCGACAATCGATTCATTCGCTCCTCTCCGGAGCGGAACCCTCGTAGCAACCTATCCAGTTCAGAGTGGAGCGCTTGAAGGAAGGAAGGTTTGACGGAGGGAGGAGTGACTTTGACCAAAACAAGCTCCATAGGGTGGCTAAACACCAGTAAGCCTTGATAATAAAAGGTTTACTCAATTCTCAATTGAATTGAACTTTAAAAAAATCACAACACTCATTATATACTATTACAAATATCATAACCTTGCAGGGCAAATTGATATCATTAATTGACCCTAAGTGATTAATTGTTCTCATTATATAAGCATGTTCAACATGATGAATGAAATCACTCATACTTCCAAAATCAATGCAATATTTTCCTTGCTCATCAAGGAAGTATCATGCCCTTTTGCAAGTTGCAGACAAATATTGCTATTACCCTGCATATTAGCCACATACCCCTCAATCTGATATTTCTCTCTCGCCCTTCAGAATCTCATTTCTTCTCTTTGCCTTCGTATTCAGTTCCTACTCCTTCTCCTTCAAAAAAACATTGAAATATATTCATTTCCTACAAGGTCGAATCTTTAAGCCAAAAAAAAACCCATTCACTCATGCAAAATCAGGTGTAATTGTAAAATTTGTCACACACTTTTTTTATGGTAACGCCATGAAACGGGCTCAACAGGAGCTGTTTAGTAATTGTCTAATGCCTCATGGTATCCTCATCAGTTCGGCCCGGAGTGCAACAATGCACTCCGGAGTGGTTCTTGCATTCAGGCTTCATGAGGGTTTGGAGCGGAGAGGTGACTGCCCAAGTCTCCGCTCCAACAATCACTCTGACCTTTGCTCCCAGAGCACTATGCAGTTTTAGCCGCTCCACTCCAAACCACAGTGGGGGTTTGCCGTTCAGAAAAAGTTCTGAAAAAACCACTGGAGCGGTTCGTTTTTTAAGTGGTTCGGCTCCAGTTTGATTCCCTGCTTCTAATGAATTGCATAATATTATAAAATCATCATAATATCATGTGCAAGAATACTAACAGTTTCTATTACAAAGGGCATTAGGATAAAACATGCTTCATTTTACTATGAGGTGGTAGGGGTGTTCCTCAAGCCTCCATTCTTGGGCCCTTGTTGTTTTTGTGCCAATGGCATAAGTTTCTGGGTATTATTGTTACCTTGATTGGGATTCTCACCTACATTTTCTATCAGCTTCTGTGGCCTCTGGTTGTTATTTAATTATAAGAACGATTCAACTAACAAATGTAAAAACAGCTCTCACAATATGCTTATATGTATTTATAGTAGACTTAAACATGGCATATTAGCCTGGGGTCTCTCCCGTAAGGCAGTCTGTCAGGCATCATTAAACTACAAAAATGGGGTCTCAAAATAATTTGCAAAGCCAGGAAACAAGCGAGCTGTCATAATCTATTCAAACAATTACAGATCCTTCCTCTTCCTTTTATTTATAATGTGTTAAGTGCAGTGATGCTAATCAGAGAATTTGAATCTAACAATAAGTTATCACTAGGGACATGACATTTTCGCGAAAAGTTTTTTGCGACAGGATTCACGAAATAAGCGACTTTAGGGTTTAATCACGACATTAACCGTGTCTTCTTTGAAACGCGATTTTTTAACGAAATTTGAGATATTTTGCAAATGCCGAATTTTTGTAGCATGAAATATTTTCTTTAGTGATGGCCGGATCGGATCTTTCATTTTTCTCGGTTCCGGATTCGGATCCAAAGACGGAGTAAAATCGGATCCGGATCGTAGATTTTAAATTTTCGCGGCTTAGCGATCGAAGTGCTCCGTGAATGGAAAGTAGGTGCGGTAGATATTGACAAGAAGAGGATGTGTAACTAAGGTCACGTAATTAGATGAAAACGTTCCCGTGCAACTAGAAGCAAAATAAAGAAATATGACTTTTTTTCCCCATTGCCCCGGTATCGCAGGGAAAAAAAATACGTATGTCACGCGGGTAGCCTACATTCGCCGGGATCAGGCGTACAACGAGAGCTAGTGTACTGTGCGAAGTTCGATCCCAATCACAGTTTAATTTTTTCTTTCAGTCACTGCATCGAAATGTTATCATATTCAATTTCAAACCATCACATCTGAATACTCACTTTATTATACTTTGTTGTTTAAATAAGATTTACAAATGTACCACTCATAAATTAAGGATGGTCGGGTCGGATCCAAAGATCCACGGGTCTTTCATTTCCTTCGCTACTGAAATCATATCCAGGGACAGTAAAAATTCAGATCCAAATCGGAGATTTTAACATCTCGTGATCGATGCGCCCAGCGAATGGAATGTACGTATGGTAGATACCGACAAGGAGAGGTTAATTAACTCGGGTCACGAAATGAGAAGATTTTTTCCGTGCCACTAACGAGGAAAACAAAATAAAAAATTCTCGTCTTGACCTTTTCTCCACAGGCCCGGATGTGCGAGATAAAAATTAAGCCGAATGTCATGCGGGTCGCCTACATTCGCCATATTCCCGTGAACCTATGAGAGCGTAGTTGTTAAAAATGAGGGCTAGTCGCCAGTTCGATCCTTAACACTACCTAAGAATACAGCCGTGCTGTATTCCTAGGGTAATGCTCGTAGGCAGTTAAAAAAAAGTAGATTATCAGAAATTTCATGCCAAATTATAAATTAAAAAAATAATTAAATTTGGAGAAAGGAAATGATTGGAAAAAATTTATATTACAGAATTAAATCGTGGAATCATTACGTTAACTTTAAGTGTATTTTTGAGTGACGCATTTGTAAATCTAGTTGAAGCGATAGAAGTACAAAAAAGTCAGTATCCACACGGTTGGAAGTATCACACAAGGTTGGAAATGAAGGATGATAAAGTTTTTTATTCAATGGTTGAAAGAAAAATTTTAAACAGTCTAAGAATCGAACTTCATTACCTGCAGTCCACTACTCCACTCCTTTATTTTTATTACCATTATATCATTAATTTTCCTTTAACTTAATTTTGCCTACTGTGTTTTTTATATGTTGCGTGGGGTAATCATAACTTCTGTATTGGATCTCGAATGTATGTACTATTAACAGTTTGTTCACATTGGTATGAAGTCTTTATTAATAATATTTTTAAAAAACCCTTCCTTTAAGACTATTTTCCCAACATTAAACACAGCTTTCACCTTTTTAAACGATTTTATTTACCGTATTTGTCATTTTTAAACACCGCTTTTGATGATTTTTATTTACCATTTTTCGGTGTCCCTAGTTATCACTTGTAAAGAATCACATCCATACCTTACAAAAAGTTGAGATGATTACAAAGTTAGAAAACATAACCTTTCTGTCTTCAATACTGGCCACATCACTATGAGTAGCAGGATTTACAGCAAATTGCCTAAATCTTTGAAAGATGAGAAGGCACTGGGAAAGTTCAAAGCTAATCTAGAGTACTACCCGTTACGTAATTGCTTCTATTCTATGTAGGAATATTTCAATTCTTGAATTGATGTAAATGTTTTATTTTAGTGTTACTTTTTCAGAATGTGTTTTTTTTTTCATTTTCCTTTATGTCTTGACAGGTTCTATATATGTAAACATATATCTTCTGTGACCAATAAAATAATAATGTTACCCTACAGTGATTGGACATATATTGAAAATGATGCCTACCACCTGTACTACCATTGGGTTGAGAGCCTATGGAACAATTGGGACAGCTTGGGACATGAGCAACACAGTGGAATTGAGAGACAAATCATCTTTGTCAGTACTCATGTTCCCCAACATTCCTGGAGTAAACATAATTCCATTTGCGGTCCAGAGAGAAGCTTTTATGAGTGTTAAGTCAGCTAAGGTATCATGTTGCTTATTAAAACATTTATATGTATTTGTAATTTATATTTTCAGCCCCTCTCTGATTTCTAATTTAATATGAAAAACACTATCAATGTGCATTGATTCTCTTCACCTTGTTCTCAAACCCAGATATTGCGAATGTATTTTTTTAAATTGTCTAGTGAGGTTCTTAAAATATTAATTTTTCCAAATAAGGACATCAATGGCTTGAAATTTAATTTTCATAGCAATTCTACTTGGAGGAAATTGTGCTCTGTGCTTTCAGATAATACTTTGATATGGCAACCCAAATTCTAGTGTTCCGTAAATAATTTATTATCACTTGTATTATCTCACTACCGAAGTTAAGTTTAATTCAAGAGGGGAGAGCTTATTTGAAATAAACATGAGCCTTTTGATACATTATTTCAGTAACCAGGTTAAAGGTCAAAGTATATTTGCTGTGAATACCCTGAAGAATACAGTGGTGTGAAGCCAAATACCCAATAATAAGTGCGTACTAAGATTAAAGAAAATCGTGTGAGGCATGACAAGTCTGCTCCCACATAGCACAAAATATTTACTAAATGTGTACAAAATATCAACATTGTTTTCGACCTATGTCTAGAAACATCCATTAATTTCTAGTACCCATTTTCTAGATGTTTAGAAGATATTTGAATGTCCTTTTTTTCCTATTTCTACTAAATATTTTCTACTAAATATACTCTAAATATTACGTAATATGTTCAGTGCTTTTTTAAAGATAATATTTCAAAAAAGTAAACTTATAAACTGGATGGCTGGAAGGGAGTGGCTTTGGCTCACATTGAGAAGGTGGGATAAATTTGGTAAGGGATTGAATATTAGTCTGTCTATTTGGGGGACTGGGGTGGGAATTCCAGAATGCATGCCACTGGAGGGCTCGGCAAAATTTCAAGGCATCGGTGACGATGTTCACGTGGTTGAGGTGTGGAGTGGGGGTGAAGGTGAGGCCTTTTCTTAAAACCGAGCATTCATTGTCATCAAGGGTGTCTGTGAAGAGAGGTTCACAAACTTGCGGTCAGCTTCAGGGGGTGGCTGGGGGGCTGCCGCTTGGGGAAGTCCGGAATGTGGGGCGAAGGGACGGGCAGGTTGTAATTGCTGGCTAGGTCGGCTTATGGGAGCAGGAGGGGGGGGCGTTCTGGCAGCTTAGGCGGAGTGAGGTCGGGGAGGGGAAGTGGAAGACCAGTGCAAAAGAAAGATTTGTAAAGGGTTGAGAGAGAGGGCGTTCTGGCAGCTTAGGCGGAGTGAGGTCGGGGAGGGGAAGTGGAAGACCAGTGCAAAAGAAAGATTTGTAAAGGGTTGAGAGATTTTTCTGGTGGTTACTCCATCTACGAACAGGATTTTGGAGATCTGAGGAAAGTTTGCGATTGACATGAGGAAGGAGTTGTGGGGAAGAGAGAGAGATGATTTTGTAAAGCGATAGAAGAGAATGTTGATGATTAGTGAAGAGGGATGAATAGTGAGACAAGAGGGTGCATGTAAGGTGGATAGAATGGTGGTAAATTTGTATATGAAGGTGGCCATGGAGGCTGGGTAGAATGCCAGACTTTGGAAATTTGACAACGAGATTGTTGGGTGGAATACTTAGGGACAGGCATGAGGTGAGAAACTTGGTGTGCCTGGAGTATTTGGCGACTTAGTGAGCATGGATGCCCAATTGGTGCAACCAGAAACGGCAAGGGTGAGGGCGATCCATATGGATGGATAAAGGATAATGACAGGAAGTGAAAAGAGAAAATAGGATGGTAACAGTGGTAAGGAAAAGAGAGCATTACACTCACAGGAACGATGAGACGGATGGAGCTCAGGAGCTGATGCATCGACAAACACGAAGAAGCAAGTAGAGTACGGGCTGACTAGCCAAATATGCATATATTCGCAGAGAGGATGCACTAGGCGGATGCACAAAAATTCAAAGAGACTGAACACTAAACATAGGCACATGAAAAAAGGAGACACAGTTATCTTGAAGATGTTTCAATGCTCATGGCACCATTCTCAATTTGAGTGTGTCGTTCTTCATGGAAGGGATGGTTGGTGAGGGGAAGGTCTGAATTAACTGAGAGACCAATAGGGACTCTCAGTGTTGCTGGTTGAGGCCCGGATACTCCCAGACCTTTGAAACAATTATATGGGTGGATTGTCTGGTCCTCACCTCTATGCTTCCGGCAGATTCAGGGAAGACTTCAATGATAGTGAGGGAAAAACAATGGTCGAAAGGTCGACTATGGGAAGCGTTATGCTTCGGAATGGGATCGAGGAAGGGAGGAGACTTGGTGGAATGACGATGGCCATTCATACGGATCGACAGTGGGGTGGTGGTCTCACCAATGTAAAAGATGGACAAATATTACAGGAGAGGCGATACATGGTGTTGATGGAGGTGCTGGTTGCCAGAGTACAAGATCGATTAATGGGTCGTATGGGACAAAGAAGCGGGCAGCACTTACATCTGGGCGGTTGCAAGGCGATGACTAAGAGAGCGGGTGGGTGGTGGTTGGAAGGAGGTCCTACTGGATTTGAAAAAATCACGTAAATATGTAACAAATTGCTAGGCTTGACTTCGTGGAACCACATATTGATAAAGTAAAAGAATTCACTTAGTAAAATTCCACAGACTTTTATTAAAATCGACCTAGGTTTCAACTTATACAATCATTATCAAGGTGACAATGGTACATCATGAGCCCCTTACATACAGAATAGAGTAAGGGGGGGCAGGGGATAGAGAGGGAGTTGACGTGTGGGAAGTGTATGATTGGTGGGAGTGGGGAAGCAGGGGCATTTGAGCGAGCAATGTTAGGAATTGTATTACGGGAGGGGGGGGAAGGTAAGGTTAAAAGAGGAGATTGGGAAGGGAGCATATCATTCAGCACACATACAGTAGCTTTTTTGGAATACAAAAAAATCTCAAGGTTTTCCAGATAGTCCAGCTTATGGCCCTCACACTGCGAGTGAAGGACTTTTGGGATGAAGTCACTTCAGTGGTCTTCTTCTATTGAGTGCTTGGCAAACTGGGAACTTACATTACCATTCATTAAATGGCGCTGATGTTCTTTTACCTGGGTATGGATAGCACGTCCTGTTTGCCCAACGTAGACGGCTTTGCAGTTGGTACCTTTACAACTAAGTGACTATACACCACTTTTATCTAGCACATCGTATTTATGGACCTCGGTGTATTGGGAATCAGTGAAATGAGATGGCCTGAAGAAGGAGACTTTTGGAGTGGAAGTTATAGAGTTATTCACACCGGATCACTGAATGGTAACGCTGGAGTAGGCATAATGCTCAGGAAGAGTGCGGGACTGCGTGTGAAGAGCTTCCTGCAATACAGTGAAAGGATTGTAATGGTTAAAATTGAAACTAAGCCTACAGATACCATTGTGGTGCAAGTTTACATGCCTACTTCGGACTACGAAGATGAAGAAGTGGAAGACATCTACGAAGATATCACTGAAGTAATAAAACAGGTAAGAGGAGAAGAAAACCTAATTATTTTAGGAGACTGGAACGCTGTCGTCAGCGAAGGACAAGATGGAAGAATAAGTGGAAAATATGGATTGGGAAACCGAAACGAAAGAGGAGAAAGACTGCTGGAGTTCTGCGCACAACATAAGTTAGTGGTTACTAACACATTGTTTAAAAATCACAACCGAAGAAAATATACATGGAAGATGCCAGGAGATAGAGGAAGATTTCAAATAGACTACATTTTAGTGAAGCAGAGGTTCAGGAATCAGGTGAAGGACTGCAAAAGCTACCCGGGTGCAGACATCGACAGCGACCATAATTTAGTGATGATGAAATGCCATCTAAAATTCAAGAGATTGAAGAAAACAGTAAAGAACATTTGGCAAGTAGAAAAACTAAAGGAGACTCAAAATCAGCTGGAATTTCAAAAAGCAGTAGAAAACAACATAGGAGAGGACCTGACTGAGAAACCAGTAGAAGAGCGTTGGGAAAACATTAAATGTGGACTACAAAAAGCCGCAAAAGAAGTTCTTGGAAGAAGAAAAGTTGTTAAGAAGAAACCATGGATCACGGAAGAAGTCTTAGTGCTGATTGAAGAAAGAAGAAAGTACAAGAATTCGAAAACTGAAGAAGGGCAGCTTTGCTACAAAAGAATAAGGAACGAAGTAAGTCGCAAAGCCAGGAAAGCTAGAGAAATGTGGATGAACAATCTGTGCGAAGATGTACAAAACAACCTTACCATTGGAAAGGTGGAAGCTGCCTATAGGATAGTGAAGAACCACTTCAAGGAACGGACCGCAAGATGCAATGCTGTAAGGGACAAGAATGGAGAACTTTTGATTGAAAATGAAGACAAAGTGAAGAGATGGAAAGAATATCTCGAAGAGTTATACAACGGGAACGACCTCAGCACGAAAGTGATTGAAGAGGAAAGCGAAGTCGAGAAGGATGATATGGGAGCATCAATATTGAGATCGGAATTCGACGCAGCAGTAAGGGACCTTCGGATGAATAAGGCTTCTGGAATTGATGATATACCCGCAGAACTGATAAGGAATGCGGGAGAGAGGACATTGGCCCAACTTTATAATGTCATCTGCGACATGTACTCAACAGGAGAAATACCCAGGGACTTCGAGAAAAACATCATCATTCCTATTCCGAAAAAGAAGAGAGCAGAGAAATGTGAAAATTTTAGGACTATAAGCCTGACGACACATGCATCGAAGATATTGACAAGGATCATCTACAGAAGAATAGAACGAAAAGCAGAGGAGTTCCTGGATGAAGATCAATTCGGATTCAGGAAAAGTAAGGGTACAAGAGAAGCAATACTGGCCCTTAGGCTGCTTATAGAGAAGAGAATGGAGAAGAACAAACCGACCTTCATTGCATTTGTGGATTTAGAGAAGGCTTTCGACAACGTGGACTGGAATTCAATGCTTGATATTCTGAAAGGAATTGGAGTTTCCTACAATGATCGAAGAATTATCCACAGTTTGTATAAAAACCAAGTAGCTGTGATTAAATCTGGACCCAGCTGTGAAGAAGCGAGAATAAGGAAAGGAGTGAGACAAGGCTGTGCACTGTCTCCCGTAATTTTTAATGTTTACATTGAGAGAGCCATCAATGAAGTCAAGGAGAAGTGTTCTGGAGTGAACATCCACGGAGAAACAATCAGCATGCTACGATTCGCTGATGACATAGCTCTCATAGCAGAGACAGAGAAGGAGCTGAATAAGATGCTAACGACCATGGAAAGGACAATGACCAGACATCAGCTGAAGATCAATAAGAAGAAAACTAAGATATTGGTGTGCAGCAGAAGAGAAGAGGCCAAAACCAACGTTAAACTAGGAAAACAGAAACTGGAAGAGGTGAAAGAGTTCTGTTACCTGGGAAGCAGAGTAACCAACGATGGACGAAGCAAGAAAGAAATAGTGAGTAGAATAGCCCAGGCAAAGAGGGCATTCTATCAAAAGAAGAATCTACTAACAGCTGGAAATACAAGCTTGGAAGTAAGGAAGCAATTCATTAAAACGTATATCTGGAGCATGTTCCTTTATGGCAGTGAGGCATGGACGATGACAGCAGCGGAGAAGAAAATGGTGGAAGCATTCGAAATATGGTGCTATCCACGAATGATGAAGATAAAATGGATCGACCGAGTGACAAATGAAGAAGTTCTAAGAAGAGTGGGAGAAAAGAGAAGTCTACTGAAAACTATAAAAAGAAGACGGGACAACCTAATCGGCCATATCTTAAGACACGATGGCCTGATGAAGACAATCGTCGAGGGAAAAGTGAACAGGAAAAATGGAAGAGGCAGGCCTCGTATGAGTTACATGGAGCAGATCGTAAAGGACGTGAAAGAGAGGAACTACGTTGGTATGAAGAGGTTGGCCGATAGAAGAATCGAGTGGAGGGCTGCGTCAAACCAATCCTAGGATTGTTGACCCTTGATGATGATCGTATTTATCTCTAGAATTAAATAGTAAGTTACTCAAGCAGTTAGGGTTGTAAAATGAAACCTTAAATTTGTGTCTCAGTATATAATTGGCTATTTGATATGCCTCCTGTTCAACACTCCTAGACCTCCCACTGGTCAGGGACACACACCCACCATAACGACCTTATGCGTCACACGACGCTAAACCTTTTCCCTCACCTACCACCCCCCTTTCCCCATCCCTTTGACATTTCTTACCCCTATCCCCCTTCCCAACAAACCCAAACCTGCCCCTCTTCACTTTCTGTATATACACTTGCTGCAAAAAACTGTTTCTGTAGTATGCACCTGATGATGACTTAACCATCGAAACCTGGGTAGTGGAAAGAAATAAAATTGTGGAAAAATCAAGTTTATTCATTTATATTATAAGAGATTTTCTTTTTTATGTGATGGCAGATTTAGCAAGTTTTTTTCTTTTTTATTTTCATTTCTTTCTCCTCTGCTTCATCCACTGGTAATACACCTGATCTATAAAATACTACCATTGACCATATCCTTTTCTGTCAGCTGGATGGATAGACACTACACATTTTGTCTAGCATATGTCTACCACCATTAGTAGAGTTATAATAAGAAACATTTTCATGCTTTTCTGTTTCCTTTCCTGTGGTGATTGAGACACACATTCTTCCTTGTTTCTCTCTGGAACAGAGGAAACAAGTATCATGTTGGCTGTAAAACCATTTCGAGAAGAGCCCACTGCTCACAGTTTTGATGGCCCAAACTCATTGGGTATTCCCCCAATATTTTTTCTAATTATGCCAACATATGTCAGTATACTCAACTTCTCGACCAACTCAATTCACGTAACCAATTATCTGTTGTCATGTTTCTATTTGATCTTGGTTTTGGTTTCAGTCATTTTAATCTCCCTCTGACTGACCTATTTCATCAGTGTCTTTACCGGCTTATAAATACATATGCATTTTGGATGATTCCATGTCATTTCATCCAGAAATGAAGTTTTGACACTCACCATCTCCGATTTTGATGAAACTTTGGACGTTTTATCCTTTCTTATAGATAATGACATGCAAAGTATTTCTTCTCAATCTAAGATTTTTTTATCAGCCCATTGAATTTTAGATGAAACTGCAGCTTTCCATTCCTGAGGCCTCCATGGACACTTGTGTCTTCAAAGGAAGAAAAATTGTCTTGTTGATCACTCAATTCTAATGAAAATTTGCAATATTATCAAAGAAATCATGATGATTTGAGAAAAAATTAAGTTCTATTCTTAGAGATATCATAAAACTTTATTTTCATAAGATTTAAGGAAGTTTCTTATGCAAAACAAGAGTTTATAAAAAAATGTCTACCAAAGGCAGTGTGTTAATAGAGCAAAATTATTTTTTCTTATAATCTTGAAGATGTTTCCCACCACCTCTGAAAATAAAATTCATTACATTTTGCATGCTATCAGGGATAAAAATGTTAAATATCAAAAAACATGTCCGTTTCACTTTTCTGGGAATCAGTGTCAGGCCCACCTGCAGTTATTTCAAATAAAAATGCAATAGTTTTATTTTCCATATTTTTAATCAGATTAATTACTACTGTAGAATTGTTGAAATGCAGTTCCTGTTTGTCTCCTTAGAGGAACAAAATAAAATAAGACTAATTTCTTGAGAATTTCAAGTGTGATTGTTCATTTTACCTTCATCGTTAAAAAACAGTGGACTAGTAGCTTTGCAAAATACCCCATAGTATGGAAAATTATGTGAGTGGAAGTTAAGTTGCTGAAATTTATATTAACCCCTTTGATGGGGAGGACACATATCCACAGACCTTAGTCATTCATGTGTTGGGGAGTGTGGATACATCTGCTTTCAAAAACTTTTTAAGAGAGCCATTTATACAGTCAAGCCCATTTATAATGCAGTTGAGGGGGCCGAATGATTACTTTGTAATCACCGAACTCCATTATATGTGGACCAGTTTTTCTGAGCTTCTCTTTTGTGGGGAATAGCCTTCACTTCGTTATAAACAGGTTTGATATAAGTGGGCTTGACTGTATTACAAGGATGATGCTGGAGACTTTCTCTTGTGATATTATGTTCATTTGTCCCAGCAATTCCATCATTGGTAGGTTTTCCTTGGCTGGTCACAAAAATGGACCAATATGCTTGTAAATCAAATTCCACGAGGTGATGGCATAATTGTTGAAAATTTTTGCAGTTATAGTACTACCCAGTGCAACCATCACTGAACTGCTACAAACTTTTTGCTCGATTGAATTTGTCCTTTACTGATTAATTTTGTTTCTAATCAAAAGCTACATCATGTCCCAAGTCATCAGAAAAACACATTCTTGATACAACTAGGTCATATTTATGATAAAATCCTAATTTTTAATGTAATTGAATTATCAATAAGACAGATACATTGATTTCTTCTGGAGGTCCATTTGTCCACAGTGACCTCAGGAATAGAAAACTACAGTTTCACCTAAATTTTAATGGCTGTTAAAAAAACCAGTTTAATTAGAGAAGAAAAACTTTGCATGGCTTCATATCATTATGAAAGGATAAAGAATTCCAAGTTTCATCAGAATCTGATATGGTTGGTGTATTAGCCTGGATGAACAGGTAAGGAATGACCCTTTTACAAATGACTGTGTCATCATTTTCATACCATGCTTGGCTGGTTTTCTTGGAATGAGTATTTTAAAAATCATCCCTTGAAGGGAATCAGTATGTCATCATTAGAAGTTGTAGCCTCCACTTAATAACAACATTTTGCATTTTTTATTAGACAGCGAAATAAATGAGAAAAAAACAGACAGTAGTACGTACAACAAATTGTTTTCTTGACAAAAGTGATCAGAAAGCCAGTGCCATTTTGCATGTTTGCGTGTCTTCATTATTCGAGTTTAATGCTGTAGAATATGCTAAGAGACTAGTAAAAGCTATCACAGAATCTAAGTTATGAATCTAATACCTGCTGCTTCTTTTTAATTTGGTAACTCTGGACTAATGAAATTTGACGATTGTCCAAGGCAATATCAATTCTATTATTTCATCATCAAACATATGTGACCAAAAATCTAAAAGGTCAACTTCCCTACCTAGAGATATCATATAATGCTTCGAACCATTGTTTTCGGGAGTTATGTGATGAAGATATGTTCAAACTATTCTTGGCTCTTGAGAAATCATTTATAGTGATTTTACCATTAAAAATATTGGAATCCGTAAAGTGGTCACTTACATTTATGGTATAGTCTTTGATGTCACTTTCTGCTTCACTTTCATCTTCTTGCAAGCATTCCATTACCTGTTCCACAAAATCAGATGATTCTGGCCGTAGTATCCGAGAAGAACTGGGTTTGTCACTCGGGGATCTGGATAAAATTCAGTCAGTGGTATCATTCTTCACTATATCTCTGAAATCGGTACTGTTGTCTAGTGTGTTCAGGAATATTATTTTATGAATCTCCTTTAATAAGTAATTACCATCTAGGGTAATTAGGAAAATAACATGTGCAGAAGGACATAAATTTTACAAAATATTTTTGATTCATATTTTACCAGTCAAAGGCGCCCACAGAGTGACACAGTTTTCATCGGCAAGTAACAAAACAGCAAAAAAATTAAATACTATTCATTTATTGGTATTCCCCTAAAAACGTTTCCCCTCATTTAAAATGCTGTTCAGAAGTTTTATAATCTATGTCTCGATGATCTTCGGTAATCAAATAATTCCTGTAACACGTAAAAAAAGAGGTCATCATTTAGGAAGAATTTACTATTCTTAAAAAAATTACTCAGCATTATAAGATGTATACTCAAGAAAAAAAGGAACCGAACTTAAGGAAATAGTAAATTCTCTGCTCTTTGGAGGCTATTTGTAGCTGAGAAAAATGTCATAAGTCAGGAAATTTTTTCCTCCAGAGCTGGATTTAACGGTGGTAAACATCTGTTTTTCCGTGGCCACTTTTACCTTCCCTCCAGGGGTAAGACCCTTTGTCATAATTAGCATAACAAAAAGGCTTAATGATTGGTAAATTAACCCAAGCTAGACCCAAACGAATGGCGGCTACTAAGACATGTGCATGCAGGGTATTGGGATTCAAAGTACGCCATCAGTATCTTCTGTAAGTGGTATGCACATTGCATGATATGGGTTTCCTACTCGAGACAGAAGGAATGGCTAAAAACACACCATAATTCTTATTTCAAATTCCTTAATACACAATGAAAAGTGTTTCATTGGTATAATTTAGGATATATTCTAACAATATAAGATCAAGGTTTTTTTTATAAAGTCACCTCAACATAAATTGCACTGGGAGTATCTATTGCAGCTTGAGTATATATTTCCATGAAGTTGATCAATAGATTTAAATCAATCCACTGTTTTCAAATGGTTTAAATAAAGAATTGTTTACAAATAAAATTTATTTTTACATCAAAGTAGATTTTTCAATGGCATTCGAATCATATTCACAAATATTACGGATTGCGACTTCACAGATTAGTGATTTGCAGTCTCGCAGACCATTCGCTGATTGTATCATCAATTTTAAAGAAGTTCACTACATATACAGAAAAAATAATGGAGCTCAGTCTTGCATTAATGATAATAAGTTCTAGCAATTCCATTTTGAGTGTTTCAGCAGTTTTTGTGGCATTGTTTTTCTTTATGTTATTCTCAATCTTCTCAACTTTTTAAGCAAGAGGTAAGACTCACAGAGAGCGTTATATTATCACATGTTATCCAACTAATGCATTGCCACTTATGCATGTGCATGATCTTCATCCAGGGAAACAGTTTAAGGGTCCCTAATTTATCCATTTACAAAAAATTGCTCCATTATGTTTATTTTTCCTCTGTTATTCTTTCATCATTTATAAATGCTGTATACTATCCTTATGCGAAACAATATGCTCATATTTTTTATTTATTTTTCAGCTGCTATCAGACGAGGAACTGGAAGGACTTACAGGAATTTCTCCAAAAGAGGAAATTTGTTGTCTTCTTGTGTTCTGCGATTCATCAGATGGAGAAGATGCTGCCGAACTAATTACTCAAACATTGTTGAAAAGGTTTAAATATTCTTTTCCAAATATATAGTTACTAAATTAGCATTAACCTTTTCCAGGCATGTCGTGTGTCAAGTGTCACTCGACTCACGACATGCCTAATCCAGGGGCATTTCAAAATAAATTCCGAGTGAACTACTGGAATAGAGGGTGAAAAAATCTGAGTGCAAATCGTTAATAATAAAGACTGCATTTTATTATTTTCATTATTATGACAATATTATCTGTAGCCAAAGACAGCTCTATCCATTACTATTTTTAATTCATGTCATCCTTCCATTTACTATTTAGAGGAGGTTGGTATAAGAACTCTAAATTTTAGACTTAACCGTGCTCTTTAAAGTAAATAAACTCTTCCACCTCCTCAATTTTTTGTTTTCCTGGATTAACATTGGTCCTGGCTTCTTTTCTCCAACTGCGTACCAGTACATTACTTTTCTATTTATTGATCTTCTGGTGATGTCTGGCCATTGCCCTTTCCATATTTCTAAGTGTCCCTGTCGATATACACTCCCAAAGATTTTTCTTTTACTTCTTGGATGGATTTCTCGATGTAAACATTGAAAAATATGGTAGACAGTGTATAGACTTGTCTCACTCCTTTTTTTCATGCTTGCTTCTTTACTGTTGGGTCCTGATTTGATTACAGCCACCTGGTTTTTATTCAAGCTGTGAATAACTATTTGGTCATTGTATGATACTATTCCACTATTGTGTTCAATTTGTATGACCTGGGTTTCAATACATAGTACAGTATAGCAGAGAGGATTTAACCACATGCCTGTTGTTGTTGATGGTAGATTGCTGACTGTAATATTGCCTTAAATGCATTGTTCCTATATCTAAATGGTCTAGTGTATTTGCTTTCTGTAATCCTTGACCAGCTTATTTTTAGTTTTTACTCTTTAAAATAAGGATTAGAATCATCATGCACTCAGGCAAGTGCTTCATTGGCATGGGCAGCTTTGCTCGAAGAAACTAAGGAAATTCTTTCTAGTAGAGAACCTTCTTGAATTTGTGGTTAAATTCATGTTTTATTAATTTGCAGGGTGGACAACAAATTGGCTGTGGGAGGTGGTATAGGGGATCAGTTTTTTACCACTGCTTCACATTCTCGCCCACTCTTAGCTGGTCTAGCCATATCTGGAGTATCTGTCCAAGCACTATCTGCTGTGATTCCTCAGAATGTCACTAAAGAAGACAAAATTCGGGAAATGTTAGAGCAGGTAAGGTAAATGTACATTTTCTTGTGCATTATCAGGCTTGTGAGCATATTTTGTTCTAGTTTACTGTTTTAGATTAGGGCTGAATTTGAATTTAGGTAATTCTATATGTAGATACAGTAGATTCCGGTTAATCGGGCCACCGGTTATTTGGGGCAGCCGCTTATTCAGCACAAATCATCAAGAACAGAACCCAACTGAAGAAAGTCCCTGAGTTTTCACCGGTTAATTGGGACAGGAAGCTGCTTAATCGGGCCATACATCGGTTGTATTTGCCTCCTACTCCCTTTAAGAAAAACAAATTTTTAAGCTCTTGTAAATCATTTGGTACATTTTCCCTATGCATTTGAGCTAATCCCCCATGAGGGAATCTATTCCCACCTTCACTGTCTCATTTAACGTCGCCAAACGAAGTCTCTTAATCAATGGTTTTCCATTGTTAGTGGACGAGAAGTTAGTGTCAGTGGACCTATGCTAAAAAAAAGTCAGAAGAGTTAGCTTTGAAGCTTGGCCATACTGATTTAAAGTCAATAGATGGTTGGCTATCTAGATGGAAGAGTAGAAACGAAATAAAGTTCAGCAGTGCTCACGGAGAAAAACATAGTGCTGATTTTGCAAGTGAGAGGAATGGAGATGAAAGAGGCTACCCACCCTTCTTCAGGAATTCTGTGCAGATGATGTGTTCAACGCCAATGAAACTGGCCTGTATTACCGAGCCACACCTAATGGCTCTCTTAGCTAGAGTCATGTGGAACTAAGTGGGTCTAAAAAACCGATGGAACGGACTACTGTTTTTTGCTGCTCAAACATGTCGGGAAGTGATAAAAGAAAACTTTCAGATGGAATTTTTACAAGCCAACCCAACATTTATTGTCCAACCAATGGAAATGGTAATCACCAAAAGTTTGAAAACAATATATCGTGCAAAATTGATTGATCTCATTCTAGCATCAATAGAAGATAATCTTCTGACATCGTCTTCAACTTCCAAGGAAGTGAGCTCAAAGGTGAACACCTGCAAGCAGTAACGCTTTTGGCAGAGAGCTGGTGAGAAGTCACCAGTGACACGATTAGAAATTGTTTTATTCATCGTGGTTTTTAGCACTCAAGTGCAGAAATATCGGAAGAACTGGAAAGTGAAAATGAATCCGTTTCCGATCTGCGTCAAATTAAGAACTTTGAGGAGTTTGAAAGGATCGACTCCAATATGGAGTCCGAAGTAGATCGATGCCAAGAGATTTTTTTATGACGTAAGGTTTCCAAAAATGTTTATAATGTATGTTTTCTTATCAATTTATTGTTCTAATACTATCTTATTAAACATTTTGCATTTTAATTGTCATTTAGTTTCCTTACTTTCATTTCAACACTTATTTAAACATATTTACGGGATACTTCGGATAAACGGGCAGCCGCTTAATTGGGGCAAAGTACACTGTCCCGATGTGTCCCAATTAACCAGAATCTACTGTAATATGAGTAAGAAATTAATACCATTAAGATATGCTATAAATGTGGAATAGTTTTTATAACTATTGAATAAGGCAGATCATTTTGCATTATAAAATATTGACTGCTTGGAACCTATCGCTAGATACTTGTTTGAGTTCGAATGAAACTCCCAATCATATGAGGTTTTTTGTGAAAGATTAAGCCACCAATGAAAATAGTATCCTTAAAACCACAAGTTATCCTCTTTCCTAAAGCTGTTGTCTCAAACCAATCTTTTGATTTTGTTCACAGTCTCAGGTGTGTGGAATCTCTTTGTGATTGCTATATAATAACAAAAACTTGGTTCCTTCCATTACCTCTGCTGCTAGCAGTAAACCAGTATTGTGCATTGGCTTTGTAGGATGGGTGCATTGCAAGTTCGTAACATCATCTGATATACTACCTCCAGTCAGAATATACCTCATGAACCTCCCTATTTCTACATGCTTTGGATGTATGCACCCTATTATGGCATCTGAAGCACTTCCACTCTTGGATTGCACAGGAATTCTCTTTGTTGAATTATCTACACCATTACTCCTTTGAGAAGCGTTTCTCAGTAAACCTGATTCTGTTGATGTCATCTAGGTTGCAAAGGAACTACCATTTTTTTTGCTTAGTACTCCACACTTCATTGACAGCATTTGATATCAGATATTATGTGGCTCATCAGATTCTCAAAAAGAAGCCGTCTACATCCACCTCAACCTATCCCAATGAGCTGTGAAGACCCTCAAAACAGACTCCAGGTGTTAGGGTTATACTTATACCACAGTCTAAACATACAGTCTTCCTACTCCCATAAGAGCAATGGGAAACCCTTAGCTGGCTGGTGAGCCTACTTTCTGTTTTACCAAACATTGCCAAATTTATGAATGTGCCAGTTGAGTATGTGGCAACGCTGTGAAGAGGGATTTTCAAAATACCTTACTAGGGCAGACCATAATATTTTTCAATTGACTGATTTTCAATTCAAATTTATCCGGAAGAAAATCAAAACGAGTTAAATTCAGGTAATTTACATATGAATATACTAGGAGAGTAAACCAAGGGGAATATAAGCTCTGAAATAAAATTACATGTTCATTCCCGCGATTACATTTTTATTAAAACACTGCCATTTACAACACTTGTAGCAAGGGCAAAAAATACATTTGCATTTTTACATTATGGGTCAACATACTTTTTGAAAAAATAGTTTAGCATATATCACGAACCATATTACGTTTAAAGTACATCAATTATAAAAATTAAAATCACAGTATTATGTACACTCCTAATGAGCAAGTTTAATTACGATCGCTTCAATCTGTGTACTTCTAATAATTAGAGCTTTTCTCCTTGAAGTTTTGTCTCCTCTCCCAATGCCATAAATTGCCTGCAAAGAAGAATACACTCGTTAAAATCATGAATAGCGCAGGAAAAAGTTACAGTTCATTGTAAATGCCGTTTTACACGGTGCAATTACTTGTGCAAACGATTGTATGAAACTAAACGAAATTTTGTTTGTCTGAATGGAATTAGAACAGGTTCTATTTTCCGTTCAGTCATTCAGACCTTCGCAAAAGCGTTCACACAAGTTGCCGCTTTGCACGGTACCATTTTCCTCATACAAGCGTTTTTACAAGAAATTGTAAAAAAAAGTACCGTGTAAAACGGCCTTTAAGATATGAGAGTCAACTTAGCGTTTAATGGAACAGACTAAAGAGGGGAGACTAAAATACTATCGTGGTGAACGTGTATATTTCGAAACATTTTTCACAGAATTCGTAAGCAATGGATATCACCAATAACCTTCTGATAGATCCTTCTTCACAAATAGTGCTTCATTGTCTCCGTATCTGCGACACACACATCGCAATGGAATTCATTTTCTGAAAAATAGATATTCATTCTCCACCCTTTTCATACTGTCGTCGGATACCTGTATTAAAGACATACACTTCATATCAATGTATGAAATATTTCAATCGACCAAAATAAGAAAATTCAGTACAGAATGGCATTAACCCTAGGATCGGTGAAACTTGTTCCGTGATCGGCTGACTGCGAGCAATAAATTTAAATAATACGTACTTTGCGCAAGAACTCATAAAAATTCTGAAAGCACATTCACATATTCCAGCCAAATTAACTTTCATTATCATAAGCAGATAAATAACAATAGTATTGAGTGTTTTGTCCTTTGGCTCTAAAAGAACTTCCTAACAGATTCAAAATGTGATCTTGAGTTTTTTTAATGCAAACTACCAATTTTAAAGAGGCAACAATTAGCATGCTTCACTCAAAACAAACTCTTAGTTATGTTCACTAAAACAATTGAAGTACTAGAAGCATTTGAGTCACAAATTTAATATATAAAATATTTAATTGTAATCGCAACAAATATCTACCAGATCAATCAATGTACCTACCAGTTGACTCAGAGCACAGGAAATTTGGTATCATTGAAGATCATTGAGAACAATTTAGAGTGAGTTGTCGAAACTCCAGTATAGAAGCAAACCATTTGCTACTGTTGGCATAAAGAAAAATAAGAATAAAATAAATGAATATATAAAACTCTGAATATAATATAAAAAGGAAAACCGCCTAAAATACTCACAATTTTGCTGCGTAAATCATTAATATTTTGGGAACGATCTTTGAACGCACAGACTTGCGTACGCCATCATGGTATCAGCCGTAGAGATCGTGACGTGTATCAGTCAACTTGCATTTTAATCAATTTTATTCCACAATATAAACACATATTTAACTGATCAAAAAAATTAAATACATTTATATAAATGGAAAATAGTATCGGAGTTTCTCGAAATTTCTCTGCTTAATATTCATTTTACTCTCGTAGAATGGAGATGACGGGTTTCCAAAATAGTGCCGAAGTGAGAAGACTGTATGTTTAGACTGTGCTTATACTTATACTGCAGTGTAATAGCAGCAATGTCATATATTGAAAAACAAACCAGAAGAAACTTCACAGCACAATGTACTCCTCCTGTCGGTTACCTTGGTTATGCTTACCTTACACACAATCTTTCAATTACGACACATACACATAAATCATAGGCAATTTAATAAAAAAAACACTGCTTATTTTATTCATGCACAGCTATAATTTTAATTCATTCAAAAGAAATGATTGGGCCCAATTTACAGCATTTCCATAAAATATGTATATTGACAGATTGAAATATCCCTGAATAATTTGACAAGAAGTAAGTTCTTTAAAGTTTATATAAATTTCCCTGTTCCTTTTGCACTTATCGTGATCTGGTAATGGTTATCGGGCATGGGTGTTCTGGTTAGCCTCTGAACCTCCCTTCGCGAAGCCGGGCCAGAGTGCGCCTTCACGTATCTGGTTTCCCTCCGTGCCTCCTTGTCTACACCCATACTGCCACACCTGCACCCTTCCACCATACACCACCAACCTCTTTTCCTCACTTTCACCTTTGAATCCCGAAATGCCGGATACGTCCGAACTCTTTGATTCTCAGTCTTACTCTGTCATTTTTCGTAACCCCTGTAACTAACCACGCTCGGCTCCCTTATTCTTGTCTATTCTTCCGGCCGGGCACACTGACTATTGTTTAGCTGGGTGTAATGCTAACCCTCTGGTGTTTAACACATACTGCCTATTGTTTGGCCTGGTTTAATGCCTACCCTTTGGTGTTTAACCCGTGGTGTTACCAACTGTAGGTTTACAACTATCTAAGTAACAGGCAAGAAGTTTTAAAAATAAGGACCACACCTCCCTCTTTGCATGGAATATATTTAAGAGAAATCACAATAGTGACACTATTACCCCAATTATTTATGTTCCTCCCAAAGAATTTGAAGTAGACATTCTGGAGCAGCTTTAAATAATACATGATGCATTCCTCAGACCTGAACCCTGAGCCTTGAAATGAACTGTAATTCCCATGCCCCTCACCACTTCTTTTACCAAAACTCACTGTGACAAAATGACAACCCTCCCCAATCCCTTGCTGTAGACAACCTTCCTTACTGCCATCAATTTACCCCCTATGATTACTTGAGCCACTCAGTGCAACCACCTGCACCAAAACTGCTCACTCTCTTCCCCATCTAAACCTATCTCTCCTTTTTCTATGCACAGTGGAACCACATATGCATGAATATTTTCATGGCAAACTCTGGAGGAACGATTTTTCTATTAACATGATTGATTTCTTTCATGTTACACCAAACAGTCCAGCTTAAGATAAGTCTTGTAATGCGTCATATCATAGAGTAAGTATAGTACAATATAAACAAAAATGGAATGACCTAATCCATATATCCTTAACAAGGGATATTTGAGAGAGCTGATACGCATATTGAACATATGATTTATTGTCAAATTTAATTGAGAAACTGTATTTAAATTTTTCAATTCATAGTCACGACGTCTCTTTAACCTATTAACAGCCAGAAAAAATGCAATGTAACTGCTCATGCACTATTGCACAATGACTACGTCAATCAAGACATTGTCTGTTACTATGATACAATTCCAATACTCCCCCATAACACCCAATTTCTTAATTATCTAAATTAATAACAAAAGAATCACATTGAATTATACTTCAATTCCAAATACAGTACATTTTATGAGACATAATCAAACTTAAAGGCCTAACTGGTAAACAAACAAAGAATTAATCACCAGACAATAAAGTAATTTTAATGTACATGCTGAAAAATGCTTAAACTCAGGATACAATGATCTCCATTGAACCTAGTAACACCTTGAGGCCTAGGTGATCAACAAAGTTAGCAGTTTTAATACCTGAGAGCCTCTAGGTGAACAGGTCAGCTAAATATTCTGATGGTTTTTTCTTACTTAAAAGCCACATCTCCTTTTTGAATACCTTCATGAACAAAACAATACCTAATGTCAATATGCTTGGAATTCTCAGAATCCAACCTTTGATAAAACTTGGTTTCCAGAAAAAATAAATAAATTTTTGGGTCATAATTTATGGAATAATAATTATGAAGAAAATGCAAGTTAAGTGTTAAGAAGCACAAGAAGGATGAATGTAAATGCTACACTGTGGTACCAAATGGTACTGATAAGTGCTAACTGGTTAAATTGTTGGTACAGTTGAAGGTAATCTTTGTTCACACGTGTGCATTAAAGCCAACTGTTAAAGATGTTTATAACTTTATGTGGAAGATTGAAAACTCCATTTATCCCACATGGAACATCCTTAAACTCTTAAAGGGTAAATGGAGTGTTCACTTTTTAATCCAATAATTCTTCTTCATTCATTCACAAATAGAGTGATATGTGACCTAATAAACCTGCAAATGGATTTTAAACCAATGGAATTTTTTTTCTCCATCAATTCAAAGTGGTGATGAAGCTTTTCTTTGAGCATGCATGGGTGTATGTGCCCAATTACTGGTAGTTCTCTTTTAGGATTTGAACTTCAGCACTGACCAAACATTTTAAGAGAACAATTTTTCACCTTATCTCTCAACTAATGATCAGTTGGCTCTGAAGCAGATACATGGTCTCCTGAGCCAATGATGCTAAATTTACTTAAGGGAGTAATGTGGGTGAAAGGCAATTCTGTAAGAAAATTTTCCCATTTTAATGTTGTTTAAAATGTGACAATTACTAAGAAATATTACTAGAAAAATAATTCATTCATCATCATTATGGGTCAACAATCCTAGGATTGGTTTGACGCAGCCCTCCATTAGATTCTTCTATCGGCCAACCTCTTCATATTAACGTAGTTCCTCTCTTTCAAGTCCTTTACGACCTGTTCTATATAACTCATACGAGGCCTGTCTTTTCCATTCTTCCCATTCACTTTTCCTTCAACGATTTTCTTCATCAGGCCATCATGTCTTAAGATATGGCCAATTAGGTTTTCCCTTCTTCTTTTTATAGTTTTCAGCAGACTTCTCTTTTCTCCTACTCTTCTTAGGACTTCTTCATTTGTCACTTGGTCGATCCATTTTATCTTCCTCATTCTTTGGTAGCACCATATTTCGAATGCTTCCACCCTTTCCTTCTCCGCTGCTGTCGTCATCCATGCCTTGCTGCCGTAAAGAAACATGCTCCAGACATACGTTCTGATGAATTGTTTCCTTAATTCTAAGCTTGTATCTCCAGCTGTAAGTAGATTCTTCATTTGATAGAAAGCCCTCTTGGCCTGGGCTTTTCTACTGACTATTTCTTTCTTGCTTCGTCCATCGATAGTCACCCTGCTTCCAGGTAACAGACCTCTTTCGCCTCTTCCAGTTTCTGTTTTCCTAGTATAATGTTGGTTTTGACCTCTTCCCTCTTGCTGCACACCAACATCTTAGTCTTCTTCTTATTGATCTTCAGCTGATGTCTGGCCATTGTACTTTCCATCGTTGTTAGATCCTTCTCTGTCTCTGCTATGAGAGCTATTTCATCAGCGAATCGTAGCATGATGATTGTTTCTCCGTGGATGTTCACTCCAGAACATTTCTCCTTAATTTTATTGATGTTTATTTCAATGTAAACATTAAAAATTACGGGAGAAAGTGCACAGCCTTGTCTCACTCCTTTCCTTATTCTTGATTCTTCAGAGCTGGGTCCAGATTATAAAATCTCCTTTGTTTTATACAAACTGTGGATAATTCTTCAGTCATTGTATGGCACTCCAATTCATTTCAGAATTCCAAGCATTAAATTCCAATCTACGCTGTCAAAAGCCTTCTCTAAATCCACAAATGCAATGAACGTCGGTTTGTTCTTCTCCATTCTCTTCTGTATTAGCAGCCTAAGGGCTACTATTGCTTCTCTTGTTCCCTTACTTTTCCAGAATCTGAATTGATCTTTATCCAGGAACTCCTCTGCTTTTTGTTCTATTCTTCTGTAGATTATCCTTGTCAATATCTTTGATGCTTGTGTTGTCAGGCTTATAGTCCTAAAATTTTCACATTTCTCTGCTCTCTTCTTTTTGGGAATAGGAATTATGTTTTTCTTGAAGTCCCTAGGTATTTTTTCTGTTGAGTACATGTCGCAGATGGTTTTGTAGAGATGGGTTAATGTCTTCTCTCCTGCATTTTTTATTAGTTCTGCGGGGATATCATCAATTCCAGAAGCCTTATTCATCCAAAGGTCCCTTACTACAGATTCGAATTCCAATCTTAATATGGATGCTCCCATATCATTCTTTTCCACTTTGCTTTCCTCTTCAATAGCTTTTGTGCTGATATTTTTTCCACTGTATGACTCTTCCAGATATTCTTTCCATCTCCTCACTTTGTCCTCGTTATCAATCAAAATTTCTCCATACCTGTCCCTTATAGCATTGCATCTTGCATCCTGTAGGCAGCTTCCACCTTTCCAAGTGCAAGGTTGCTTTGTACATCTTCGCATAGATTCGTCATCCACATCTCTCTAGCTTTCCTTGCTTTGCGACTTATTTCGTTCCTTATTCTTTTGTAGCAAAGCTGCCCTTCTTCAGTTTTTCCATTCTTGTACTTTCTGCTTTCTTCAATCAAGTCTAAGACTTCCTCCGTGTTCCATGGCTTCTTCTTGGCAACTTTTCTTCTTCCAAGAACTACTTTTGCGGCATCCTGTAGTCCACATTTAATGTTTTCCCAACGCTCTTCCTCTGATTTCTCATTCAGGTTTTCTCCTATGTTGTTTCCCCCTGCTTTTTGAATTGGCAGCAGATGTTGAGCCTCCTTTAGTTTTTCTACTTCTGTTTTCTTCAATTTATTGAATTTTAGATCGCATTTCATTATCACTAACTTATGGTCGCTGTCGATGTCTGCTTCCGGGTAGCTTTTGCAATCCTTCACCTGATTCCTGAACCTCCGCTTCACTAAAATGTAGTCTATTTGAAATCTTCCTCTGTCTCCTGGCATCTTCCACGTGTATCTTCTTCGGTTGTGATTTTAAAACAATGTGTTAGTAACCACTAACTTATGTTGTGTTCAGAACTCCAGCAGTCTCTCTCGCCTTTCGTTTCGGTTTTCCATTCCATATTTTCCAGTTATTCTACCATCTTGACCCTCGCCAATGACAACATTCCATTCTCCTATAATTATTAGGTTTTCTTCTCCTCTTACCTGTTTTATTATTTCCGTGATATCTTAGTAATGTCTTCCACTTCTTCAACTTTGTAGTCTGATGTAGGCATGTAAACTTGCACCACAATGGTATCTGTAGGCTTAGTTTTAATTTTAACCATCATAATCCTCTCACTGTACTGCAGGAAGCTCTCCACACGAAGTCCATCTCATTTCACTGATTCCTAATACATCAAGGTCCATTCTCCACATTTTCACCTTCAGGTTCTCCAGTCTTCCGCAGGACCGAAGTAAACGCACGTTCCTACCCTAAAATGTCTATCACACTTGACTTATGTACTCTTTCAGGTAGTCCCCGCCCGGAGATCTGAATGGGGGACTACTTTACCTCTGGAATATTTTACTCGAGAGGGTTCCATCACGTCTTGATAATAAAGAAAAGAGTGGAGTGGCTGCGACTCCTCGGGATAATGGTGTGGTGGTTTCCCCTTGTCTTCCACATCACAATAATACATTGTTTGTTCTAAAAAAAAAGGCAACCGCAATAAGCGTATGAATCAGAGAGCATGGAAACAAAGTAAAAAACTGGTTTGATAAGGAAAAAGTTAGTTTTTTGTTTAATTAAATTAATTAAAAGTCTCTTTTGTGTTGCAGAAGCAGTCAAGGGTGTGAATGACTTTTTATTTTATTTTTATCAAACATCTATAATATACTTGTCATCCTTAATACGAAAGCAAGTTGCAAGTTAAAAAATAAAAGACAACTGAAGTCACTTGTACCACAAGTAATATGATACCATCTGTTGATCCAATATTCACTTGCAAACTTCTGGTTTCAGAATAACTTGTATTCTTGAATTTCTATTTCAGTTCTTGTGTCTCTTGTGTGCATATTTTATTTCTATAACTTTAACAGTAACAAATGTGCTATCAAGGAAGTGATGTTTAATATTTATATGTGCAACAGATGTTTTTAAAACTGTGTTACGTAGCCTCATTTTCATATTTACTCTGAATTACAGCTCAAATCCTGTGACTTACCTTTGGAAAACTGTGTTGGATTTATGTTTTCATGCATGGGGCGTTGTGTTGGGAGACGAAAAAAAGACAAAGGGGTGGAATCAACTTTGTTTAGACAATATTTCCCAACAGTACCCCTTATTGGCTTTTTTGGATCTGGAGAAATAGGATTGAACTTTATTTTACCAAGTGAGAATCAAGATAAGTCTAGGCCAGTAGGTATCACTGAGGAACCTAAAGTCAAGAAACACAAGCTTAGCAAAATAGAACTTATGCACCAGTACTCAACTATTTTTGTTTTGGTTTCATTGAGAAGAGGACATTGATTAATTCTGAAACTTGGTTGTGGGTGATTGCACAGCAGATGTGAAAATGGTGTTATTGTTATTGATTGCCAAAGACAGGCTTCTCTGAAGAATGTATGTGTATTTTTTGTGAGAATCTTATGAGAAGATTAAATATTAATTCAATATTTAATCTTCATGTTTTATTGAGATTTAGTCAAACTACTCTGTTTTTTATGCTAAACTTTCAATTTGATAAGGATTTTGGTTTATACATGTTACATTGGTTACTTTAATCAGCATTTGATGTGCTTTTATAGTTTGTGTTCTAGAATTAAAATATTTCTCCACATCCTGTATTGACTTTCCTCTTGTCAGTTTCTTGGAGGTTCCAGTTTTAATTTCTCTCAGATATATTTTCAATAAATATCTTTCAGAGAAATGGGTTTTTTTATTTCTCTGAAGTCTGGTTTTATAATGTTTGGTTAATATTAACCATCATCTCATATTCACGCTAAGTTACTTAGGCAGTTATTGGAACTTCTGGTTATACAAAGTATATCAGGCAAATGATTTGTTGACATGAACATAACTTCATAAGAACAAAACCTTGTTGTTTTTTAGCCTTGAAAAAAATTAACCAGACATTATATTGCCAGTCCTGAGTTTGTATTTATCTTTCCCTCACCACTGTCCCTCAACTTTTGTATAACATGTCTTTGCCATGAAAATTATGCATCTGCCTCTATTTCTGTGGACATATGTACGAAGAATATAAGTGAGGTAAAAATACCATATGCATATATAGAGAGGAGATGGATCTCTAGTAAGTGCTAGTTTAGTTATTGCCCACTATCAGAAGATGAGGCCAGTGGCCAAGAAAGTTGGGCATATTTCAGAAATGGAAAAAGAAAGCAGTTTGTGCAGAGTATTACCATTCTTTTAGTGGTAGAGTGTTTCATGAATATCAGCATAATCTGTTTTGGCTTTGTTAGACAGACTTAAGAGGGCTATATCATTGGGAGGTATGTTGGATTCAAATGACATAAAAGGGTACTGTTTGACACTCTTGATATCTTTCATGGCAAGCAAGAATCTTACATGTGTACAGGACGTGAATATATATTTCAACTAACGCTGTGCTACAGACAAGAGAGAGATACTTGCTTCTTCTAAGACTTCCTCAGTTATACCCACAATGTGCCCCAAGAAGACAAAAAAAGAGGACTTAAAAGTGTAGCTTTTACTGTGTGACTGAGGCACAGACTTTTGAGGGTGCCAACAGGTTGGTTTGATAGGCATAGCAGAAGTTGGAGAGGCTGCATTAGAGTGCACCACAGCTGAATTTAAACCTGATTGCAGCATTCTGACTACAGATAAGTGGAAGAATTGTACAGATACTGGTGGAAGGTTTATTGGGGAGATAAACATGTCATGCAGGATTGCTGAGCTGGGGATCCCAGCTAGTGGTAAACTTCATGCAGCCTTACATCCACTGGCACAGCCATCAAGGGACCCTAAAACATGGTTATTCTGTCTGGTTATTATTGACTGTAAGTTGATGTGGAAGAGAAGGCAGTATGGAGCATAACAGTACTTCAGGTTTCGTAAGTCCATTAGGTGGCCAGTATATTAAAAGAAGCACTAACAATGGTAGGAGAGTAACCATCAGTGGCGAAGCTGAAGGGTAGTCTGGGAGCCTGAGAATACCCAAAATGATTACAGTAAAATATATGCTATTTTTTCAGCTCTGTCATGCATTTCATGTTGCCGAGAAAGCATAGGAAAAATAAATATAGCCTATATTTCTGCACATTGCGTTGCATTGAAGTGGTTTGGATGTTTTGAAGGCTTGGGAGTCTGGCTGCTTGTAGACTCCAAATGGCCGAATGGCGCATGCGCATACGCTTATTCGCCGCCGGACACTTGCACCTGAAACTGCGTGATTCTTGCGCGCTGAGAGCCTAGACACTCGCGCCTAGTTCTCGCGCCCTTCCGAGTCTCGGCGAATGAACAAGAGATGGCAAGACGGAGGGAAATTAAGAGAACTGATTCTGATGAAACAGTTTCGCTGCATGTGAATTTTTTCTTCGTTTAGTGGTTGGAAAATAACAAGTGAACCTACGGCTAAAGGACTGAACAACAACAACCAGGGTAGACTTGACACGTTTCACTAATTCAGAAGGCTCAGTTTTGAAATAATTGACACCTTTGTTGTCCACATGGAATCTCATTTTGAAGACTTCAGTAACTTCTATTGTGCAGAATTACTAGATGAAGATCCTGCACAAAATACATCATTTCCCTCAGCGAAATTGAGTGGGCTAATAAAATTCACTCATTATTTAACAGTGAACAGCTAAAAAATGAACTCATTAATGTCAATTCCAACGAAAGTTGCCTGCACATTTGTTAATTAAATATTTTTTGAACAATTGCCTGGATAAAGTAGGTATATCAAGAAACTGTAGGAATCATAAGACTGATTCAGACATTTCCTGTATCAACTGTATTGTCCGAAAGAAGTATGAGTACGTTGAAGACAGAGAACACATTTTTAAGAAACTTCATGACGTACTCCAGTCTAAGCAATTTAAGCACCCTGGCGGTTGAAAAGGCTTTACTAAACAACCACTCGAGCTACGAAAGTTTCAAGGAACGCGTCATCGACACCTTTGCCCAAAGGAAAACCCGCCGACTCTATATGATCAACGGAAAACACTATGGCAAATTACTTAGCCCCTCAAGTGCTGACCTCTGTGCATGGTTGGATGCCGGAAAATCGATTTCAAATTAACAGTGAGGCGAGAGGTAAAGAAGTGAACAAGCATCTAGCGTTCTCTTCGTATGTAATGCATGTTAAAAAAACTAGATTTTAAAAACCCACCGGAACAGAGGGTTATAAGGAGGCCATGTTATAACCCATTTAAATAGCCCGGTACACAACGTGTTAAGTCGACTGATTTTTGTCAACTGGAATATTTGAGTCTCTGAAGCAGCAAATTAAGGGGCCGATGAGCTAGAATACCCACTTCGAATGCCTTAGCTTCGCCACTGGTAACCATGGGGGTTTTTATGCTGCATATATGCTTTCACTCAGACATAATGAAGTCAGGCTCAAATGAGGCATTAGATCTTGTGTCCCAATGACAGAATGTGGTGACAAAGTTGGGGACAACTCTTTGGGTGCTGATAGATATTGGGGCCTGAGTGTATTGTGCAGTAGCAAAGGAGTGTTGGAGTTGGTATGCCAAATTGGAAAATCCAGATTCCTTTAAAGAAACAGAGGATCTTTTTATGTTTTTGAAGAAGTTTCAAGCCATTCTTAAGTGCTGTGAGGAGAGCTCTGTATCTGTAGTTCTCCCCATCCTATAGCTAGAGCAGATAGTATCTCAAGGGCCCAATTCTGTGGTCCTTTGAGGTACCGTATTAAAATTCAATTCTTAATACATTCAAGGTAGAAGTGGTAGAAGCCTCTTCATGATGACTAGCTTGATACTATTTTTCTTTGAAGTATCTTGCACTTCTTTCCTTATGTTATATTCTTGGTGAATGAGGAGTAGATTTTTTTTCTATGCCACACAAAGACTTCCTTTAATTTCTCTTCGCCTCATACTAGAATTTTTTGGAATATTTCCATTGTATTTATTGTAATTTTTATCTATTTTTTTTCTCTTCAAACATCAAATGAACCAACACTCAGAATTTAGAAAGCCACTAGTCCAACATCAGCCCTCTTCCCTGTGGTGGATTCGTTGGAGATGAGCCGGTAAGCATGCCTGATTTGCACTCATGTTTCCACTCACTTCCCAGGATCCCAAATTCCATCTCCTTGCACTGCATATACCCTTTTTCATTCACATTCAGCTTCCCATAGTTACCTCACTAAGATTTGGATGGTGGTCTGTTTTACTGTTGGTTTTTTTTATAGAATGCCATCATGGCATGAGTAAATGCTATGCGGAATTTTCTGTTGAGACTGGTATGGTGGTTTACTGTGTGTAATCTAAATGGTATGCCGAGAAAGAGAATATTTTCAGAGGTGATTAGAATTTGTATTAACTCTTTGGAAGATGATATTTTTTAAAGTATGTACTCATGTAGTCTAATATCATATTATTATTAGCAGTATATTCATACATTATAATGAAACATTAAACATTATAATGTTTTTACATGGACTATGATGATTAATTCTACTGCCTCTTTTCATATCCACTAAATTGGGTTAGCCACACAAGTCACTTATACAGCAGGATAACAATTATGTATAAAAAATATATTTTTATAAGTAATGGAAAAACAATGCTGAAAGTGTTACTTATAAATCACATGACTGGGTGTGGTGAGTATACTCATCATGTCATGCTTGCTTTCTATTTGTGTGTGATGAGTTATTTCTTTGGCAACCACAGCGCTGTCTTTGATGACCCTTTGAGGGCATATTTGGCAGAACATCAGTGGGTCACAACATTTCTTTTTTCAGGAATAACATTGTTCCTGTAACCATGCATTGAGTTGCTGGTTTGCATACCCTCATCCCTCGTTCAGATATTTTAAGGTTCTATAAAACTGATTGGCAACCACATAAGAATGCAAATGAGAATCTTTTTCAAAGTTTTTCGATTAATTGCAATTTAATATGCATTTTTTTGTAGTTGAAAACTTGTTCCAGAGGAATCAGGTTTAAAAATGCAATTTTCTTGCAAGTGGTGATGATGAATAGAAATCTACATTGTTTTTGTAGTATACACCCAATACATGACAATAGTATCTCCTTGTAATCAGTATATCAGTTTCAAACTATTCTTACTTAAGTCTTAACACTATGAGACCGGGGGTTTCACTCTACCTAGAAGGACAGCAAGGGGTCATTTGACCTCAACTTCATTTTACTAAATTATAAGCTTTTATGCCTTCCCATGGGTTGTTTTCTTGTAGTGCTGTTGATGTTTATGTAATACTTATACCACGAAACATTTAATAACATATTCCGATGGTTATAAATTAAAAATTATCACCTATATAAATCATAGTATAATTTATAGTCTGTGGTCATCAGGTTTCAATGGTTTCAGGTTTAGAGTCAATATAATCACTCAATTGCAATTATTTATAGTTATTAAAATTTTAGTTGACAAATTTATGAGAATATTGTGATTTTTAGGATTCATTGATACAAAAATACAAAAAATATTACTTATCAGATATTAAGAACATGGTTTTCTTTTCGGCACACATTCCACAAAATATTTTTTGCATTGAAAACTACATAGGATACTATGGTTTTGACAATTTGGAGATTTTTAGCTTTATCTCTTTTGTGTTCATTATAGGGACATGAAAGTGGTGTCTAATGAAGTTTTGCCTGTTTGAATGGTGCAAGGCCCGGGAGTTCCCCTTAAATTTTGAAGCCATGCAATGTGCGGTGCCACCATCTTACCTCGACCCACTTTTCAAAACTTTGAATATGCAGCCTAATCCAACTTTTTCTATTTATTTATGACAAAGGCACAATGAGCGATTCCTTTGATATTATTTTCATTAGTGAGAGAAAAACTGTTTTTCTCAGCAAACTGCAAGCTCAGAAAGGATTATTCCATTTTTAAGATACATAAGCAGGGTTTATAGGAACCTGGAAATCCTGGAAAACCTGGAAAAGTCAGGGAAAATGAAAACGGTCATGGAAATCATGGAAAAGTCAGGAAATTTAACGTGTGGTCAGGGAAAAAACGTTCAAATTGCGGAATTTATCACCTGAAAATGCCAAGAGAACAAAAACTGTGCATAGGAGCGGAGGAGGAGGGTGAAGGAGGGGACGACTGGCCTCAGGCTGGCTTCGCTGTGGAGGAGGCAGCCCTATTCTGCTTCTTTCTGGCTATAGCCTGCACGATTTGGTGATAAGATTGGCGAAAGGTGTGCGCATCTCATTTTCATTCGCTAGCGATTTTCCCAGGAATGCTTCGATTTATCCCACTGGTGACAAAAAAGTTATTCTCAGTCAAATTTGATTTCATTTAGCCAAATTTGTAGAAGGATGTGAGGAAGAAAAAATCAAGATTAATTCAAAGAGCTACTTTAACATGACATCAGGTTTGAAGGAAAAGCTTGGTTAGCCCTCTTTGCATATATTTTTCTGCAATTAAAACCCTTTCTGTAAATGTAAGTAATCATAATTTTTATTTTATGAACTTAAAGTTGTTGATCTCTTATTACTGGAAGTTCATATGATTAGTATGAAAATAAACCTACAATTTTTCATAAGTTTAGACTTCTCTGCTTCCTCAATAGCACTTTTATCTCTATAAATGACCGAAATCTTGGAGTTTTCAGGTGCTCAAAAGTCAGGGAAAATCACTAATAATGGTCTGGAAATCCTGGAAAAGTCAGGGAAAATGAAAATGAAAACCGCTATAAACCCTGATAAGAACATTGGCTTCTGACTTACTGTTGATCCAGAAATCGAGTTTGGATACAAATAGCAAAATAACAGGAGAGCCTATGGAAAAACTGATCACACCGTAATATTTCTTAATTAATTCTGCGCTTTTTGATGGTAAATTTAGATTTTTCAGGCTCATCATGATATTTTTTTCATCGGGTGTTGCCTGCATAAAAAGTTCCATTTTTTGACGGTCTTCGAAGAAAGTGACGACTTTGATGATTTGTAGCCCAACAAAATGTAATTCTTTCACATCTATGTTTAGAACATGTTTTCCAAGCAAAAGACTCTCCTAATATCTCCAGTCTTCCCCCAGTTGCGCAGGGGTCAAAGGTCACGAGGTCTAGGTAGCAAATATGGGCAACAAATGTGACGTAAATGGTTGACAAAGTAGGGACCCTATATCCATCTTCTCATCTGTTGATCTCCAAGGACTACATGGGGGTCAAAGATCATGAGGTCTAGGTGAGCAATTCCAGGTACAAAACGTGTCGCATCTTAGGTTTAAATTGGTGCCAAGATAAAATTTCAAAATTCCTCTTGTTATCCTATTCCCTCCAAGGGTTACGCTGGAGTCACTTTCAGCAACCTCACCTTGCCACTCCGTTTCTGTTTGGCTTCTGTTCAGGCTTAGTGACGATGGTTAAATTCACCCTGAGAACAATATTCCTTAGTTGAAGGCTTGGATGAAGGTTGAATAATCGATATTCACACATTGAAAGGAAATTCATTGAAAAGCTCGAACTTGGTGTCTTCCTCTAATGTGCAAAATTTTAACGCAAGTACATGCAGTTTAGGGAGAAAATTGTTTCCATGTTGAACACTTCAAGAAGAATGGTCACAATAGGCATCCTTTTAATGCATAACCGCAACATAGCAGAAGCAGGGAATTGTGGCATCGATTCTGGCATTTCCATCACATCCCATCCATCGCCATGGATTGTCACTGGAGTACCAACCTTATTTCCAGCCTAAGCACCCTTTTAAACCTACGATATAACCTAATATTTCATTATCACATCGTAGTTTAAAATAAAGATTAAATATTTAATAGGAATTTAAAATGGATAGCTTTTCTGAAGATGATACATGCATGTTTACAACACCAGCGTATTGTGCTAGATTTTACCAGATAAATAAGATTAGTGAGATAGAATGTCGTACCGATATATTAAAAATTTCATTTTTCCCCCGTACTGTTAAAGAACACAATAGGCAGCATAGCAAAGGGATAGGTAGGCGAACTATTGTAGAGTAGTCTGTAGCGCATGATGCATGTATTAACAACCAACCCCTTTATTACTATGTAGCTATACGCAATACGCATGCAGCCACCTGGTTAGTACCTAGGTACTAACCAGGTGGCTGCATGTGGCCTATATTATTAGCATGTTTCTATGTAGTACCCAAGTTGCATGTCAGTAGTGCATGTTTTGTTGATCTTCACCCCCTGCCACACACCCTCATGGTGGCTTGCAGGGTATTGCGTATATGTAGATTTATATTATGGTTTTTGCCCCAATTTGCTTTCCTAGACCTCGTGACCTTTGAACCCTGCGTAACCTTCGAAATCAGAGAATGCCGGGAGGTATCTTTGGACATCGATTAGGGAATCCATTTAAACCTATAATACAATATCCCTGATTTTCCTGTCCATACCTCATGACCTTTGACCTCCGCATAATCCTTGAAGGTCAGGAGATGACAAGAGTGACCTTACGTCCACTTTGGCAACCATTTAAAAATATTGCTGGCTCTTCCTATGATATGACACGTTTGTTCATGGGTTTCTTGCCCCGATTCGCTTTTATTACCTCTGTGACCTTGACTGTGCCCTGTCATGGGCCACGGTTAAAAGTGATTCCATCTTGTTACTCATGCCCAAAAACCTATCTATTTAAATTTTAGCAAAAAAATTCTGACCTTCTTGTATCTTGGGTGTTTTACATTTAAACCTTATATGAAAAATTTGTTTTTATTTTGGACCTTAATTCTTTGGTCAAAAATTCGAATTTTGAAAATAATACACTACACAAATTATGGGACCTTTTTCTATCCTAGTATTAAATTTCATCAAAAAGTAACAAATAAAAGAGCCTTAAATTCGAGGTCAAAAATGACACAATCCATGGAACAGTCTGTATAGAAATATCGGTTAACCCGTTATTTTTCTTCTTCTGCCCTTGAAATAGCAGCCATACACTGAGCAAGTATTAGCCATTAGTCAGGTAGTAGTCTATGATGAACTGTGTTTTGTCTTCAGTAATAAAAAGCACTATTTTCAGTGAAGCACTCTTCACGCTGAACTGTCGTGTGTAGTGGTAAGATTGCTGCATTGTGCAATATGTCGTGCAGGTTGCGCTAGGTTGGCTTCAGCCCCCCTCTATGCATGATACATTGCACTGCCGAACTATATCTCTATATCTGTAGATTGGTGCATGATGATGAAGCTTGCGTCGGAAAAGATTTCTCACACCTTTCAACAAACTTTTTGGTGATCTTTCCATGACAGTTTAGAATTTTTTTGTTTCCTTCTACTAGGCTATTAATCGAGGTTAGATCCAGTTTATTGAAAAATACATGAATAGGCCATCTCCATGTGAAATTGTCCAGTTTGTTCCGCGTATACTGCATAAAGGGGTGCATGAATTTCAGTGGAGCAGCCTGAAGGTTTGCAAGAAAATTTTTCTAAGCTGCAGAAGCCAAAAAAAATTCATCTACCTTTAGCACTAGGCTACGAGTCCTCCTCAATTCAAATCATGAATGTTTCATTATATTCAAGAATCGATCCCTAGGCACTGCCATTGAGAATATATTTAGCCCCATATTTTATTCCAACTGTTTTTTTTGGGCAAATGCCATTGTCCCAAGAAGTCGCATCCATATATCAATGCGATAATTATAAGAGTGACAAACACTTCTCTCGACAAACACTTATGATTATGAAACTTCCCATGCTCCACAGTACATTTTACAATGCCTACTGTCACTCACAGACAAGTGTAACAAGCTCAATATTGCCGCTTCTTGAATATTCGTTTTGGCATGTAGTATAGACCTTGGAAGTAAATGGTACAAACTACTGATGGTGTGACTGATGGCGTACTGACGGACTACATGCTCAATATTGCCGCTTCTTGAATATTCGTTTTGGCATGTAGTATAGACCTTGGATGTAAATGGTACAAACTACTGATGGTGTGTCCCAATCAAGCGGAGTAGGGCCAAACAAAAAGATCAAGGGCGAGTGAGTTTGCAATCTGTGCAGGAACGAATACAGCCATTCAAAAAAGAAGATGTGAGGTCGACTGCCCATAATATTTCGTACCAGTTCTCTAATCCCTCCAAACCATTCCTGAATAAAGATGCATATTCATGGGAGTGAATATGATTTTGGAAATATGATAAAAATATGAGATTTGCGTAGCAAGAAAATTACCCATGCAAAATTACAATAGGGTAGTTTCCTATTATTTTTTTATTGTCTTGATCGAAAGTTTATAACCTCTGGAGTACGTGTTTTAAGCCGTTCGATTTTTAAATGACGTTAAGTATTTTTCCTCATTAATTAAAAAGTGAAAAAAATCAATGGCGCGAAAACGCGACGGCAAACTATTGCATGCCGGTTAATCCTACGTGTGACGTTAAACTATTTCCTCTACCTGCCACCAGGTGGTGCTGCGGACGCTTCCAAATTAGAGGCCCTGTATTAACAGAGGTTGGCCAAGTGTCCGCTAATTTTCTACAGGCTGACGCTTTTTACCCAGAGTGCACTCTGAGACCGGACGCCATTTGTCGGATCAGATTCACTTGGATCACATTGAAGTGAAGGGAAGGTGATTGCAATTTTGCCAATATACTTCACTGTAAAGGTAAGTACGACAAATTTTTTGCTGAAATCATGAGCGCTAACACTGCTGCATCGATTTAATGGTTTAAAATGAGTTTTCACTGGATTTTCCGTAGTATTATGCTATGTTAAATGATGCGCTTGGAATACGATCCGTAGCACCCTGGTAATTTTCGATTTTGTGGTGGATAGCAACACATAACCCGAATATTTTCGATTGATTTGCGTTAGTGGATCTCTAATTTTGTTATTTGCCAAGTAATATATGTGATTGGTAAGAATTAAGACGGCGTGGCCAGGACATCAGTAGTTGACAATCACCGTGACTCATTCCGTTCTTTGTTTCCTATTTGCAATTGATGAATAAGGGTAATTATTTATGCATTTCATTTTAAACGTTTCTTATCATATTAATTTATTATTTTCCGAGTAATAAGCGTGATTAAGGGAAATCAGACCTCGTGGTTAGAACGCCCAAGTACTTCACAGCCTCGAGAGAATCACCCCGTTATTTAAATATTTAAAAGGAATTCCTTTCTATGTTGATCGATGAGGAAATACAATCATGTAAGCATTTGATTGTAATTGTTTCACGATACCGGAATTTTTTTAATGGACGTCTACGTATTAAGGGATAAGGTGACGGCGCATAAGTATTCCACAACCACAGCGAATCTTCGTGTTTTCTTTCATTGATAAGGGGTGTGGGAATTATGGAGTTTGTAATTTTCTCATATGTAATTTTCAATAAAGGCACGTGCATATGCTTCACGAGGTCAGTAATCTACTTTAAAACAATTTATTGTCCGTACCTATTCTTCATTCCTCGTTTTGATAAACTGTCGTCGTGAACGTTGGAAACAGTTATGAATCCGGCATTATTTTACAATTCTGCCTTTTATATTGGTTTAGTGACTCATGTGAAGTGCACAGTAGGCAGGTAAGTAGCCTAATTGTGATATGCGACACGGTCTCTGTGAGTTGTAATGCATTTCTTAAATATGATCAGTGACGTGCTTGTTTTGTCTTCACTTAAAACAATTCTATCCCCTCATTTTCTTAGCGACACTCTTTATCGCAATGCCAGCCTGCGCAGCATATAGATGCTCAAACAGGCCTTCCGATGGGAAAATTCTGAGTGTTTTTCCGAAAGACCCAGCCAGGAGGAAGGAATGGGAGGCTAAAGTGAACAGGAAACACTGGCGAGCAACGTACGCTTCCTACCTTTGTGAAGTAAGTGAAAGAATGTAGTTCATATAGTTCTGTTTGTGTGCATGTGTGGAGTGTGTTTCTAGTGATATAAGTATATGGTAGCAACTAGCAAAAACGTCGTGTATACAAAAAACGATGACTGCTTTGAATATGGTGGCTTTCAGTTTTGTCAAAGTAATGAATGTATCTGAATTGTGTTATTCTCAAATATATATATTACCAAGAGAGTGTGATATTTACAATACTTCAGCTGCTAGAAAAACCATATGAGCTGCCCTTGAGAGCTTATAATTAGCTCTAATGATTGGTAGTGTAGAAAAACCATATGAGCTGCCCTTGAGAGCTTATAATTAGCTCTAATGATTGGTAGTGTAGCTATTTATTTCATTTGCCCTCAGATCTCTTCATCTGCTTTGAACAATTGATAGCGCTCCTCATATCTTTCCTGTGTAGCCCTCGTAGGTCTGCACATTTACTTTGCTCAAGGTGTTCCAATATCTACGGTCTCCACGACATAGCAAGTGTGTCCATAGAGTAGCGTATGCCTGTGAAATGTCACCATCTGCCTTGTTTACTCACCTTAGCTAATGTCAATAGTGTTACTTCTATTAACTCTATTAGAATATAGTGTATGTTAGTGTATAATGGTGTCTGATGATGTTATTCTTAATACATTATAACAGGACTTAAAATATTTACAGTACCTTGGTGACTTTGAACTAGAGTAAAGATTAATTCTGTGGATATATTACTTATGTACAGACCATTAATCACTCTGATCTAGTTGTTTGAATGCATTTCATGAGATTTCAGTGTTTATCAGACTTTCTTCTCATTACAGGAGATGGCTATGGAAGGATGAACATCCATTTCATAGTGTTTTATGTAAATATGTATGTCGTTTGCTGCCCAACATTATTGCTGGCCCCAGGCAGATCTATGTGATGTTTCTGTCATATATTTTTTGATGTGTTTAAGTATTTACATGTATTGTGAGGCTCGACATGACAGCTGGCCCCATACAGTTGTCTTAAATCGAGGCTGAATTTCATTGGTAAGTAATTGACAATGATCTGGTTGTTTGAATGCATTTCATGAGATTTCAGTGTTTATCAGACTTTCTTCTCATTACAGGAGATGGCTATGGAAGGATGAACATCCATTTCATAGTATTTTATGTAAATATGTATGTCGTTTGCTGCCCAACATTATTGCTGGCCCCAGACAGATCTATGTGATGTTTCTGTCATATATTTTACACATATACTACAGGGGCATTTTTTTGAAGTTAGGATGGAGATTCTCTTGAAAAAGTAAGTTCTCTTCTTTGTTATTATAGATTAATTTTGGACTTAGTTTGGTCATGTCTTGAGAACTAAAATATTTCCTTGTTTCAGGAATGAGAGACTGTGTCGCTTAGGCGTCAGCAGAGGAAACCTAATACATGTTTTCGCTGGATGGGATTCCTCACTGCCAGTGTGATGGTCTTTGTGGACATTTTGATTCTGCTGCTTTTGTTTGGCGGAATGATGCTTGCAATAAACTGACGTTGATGGATAACTTGAACGATGCACATATACTACAGGGGCCTTTTTTTGAAGTTAGGATGGAGATTCTCTTGGAAAAGTAAGTTCTCTTCTTTGTTATTATAGATTAATTTTGGACTTTGTTTGGTCATGTATTGAGTACTAAGGTATTGTTTCCTTTGACTTAAAGGTTTGCGTGAATACTGTTATTCTTGATATCTTTTATCTTATGGTATACATTCCTTTTCAATTTCAGTCATTTGTGGACTTACCATACATTGCGGATAGTGTTTTTTTCATTGCCAGGTGTCATTGCTATGGTGCCATGTTTGTCATTTAATTCTTCATGAATTAGTTTGGGGTAGTGGCGACCTTGCTTGTATTTTGAAATGACTTCTGAGCAATGTGCAATAGGAATTATTGCTCCTCATGTCCCTGACTTCAATGAGTTTGTCATGTAATAAGCCTCATGTCATTAGTAGGAACAAGATCTTATATTTAGTACATTGAATTTCAAGCGCAAATGATTATTTTTCGTAATGTGAAATCTGTGTTATGTTTGACATTTAGCCATTTGCATTTGCTTAAGTGCTATGACATTTTTTGAATGATATGAAGTTCTTAACAATACTGAAAATTTTCTACACTTAATGCTAGCAAGGTTCTACATATGTAGTGACATATGTTTTCCGCAATTGGTAATTGGCATATTCACAAATGCATAGCACACCCTGCATTATTATACCTTAATACTATGACTATGTGGTGTGAATTTATAAGAATGTTTATTAAATTATCTTTTATCATATTTGTCAGGGCATAGACATCGTTTTTGGAACTTGTATAGGAGTTTAAGACTATAAATGTCTTAATAAATGCAGCAATATAGATGTGACAATGGATCACAGAAATGGTTTTAGCATGGTTGGTTTATATGTACCACCATCTCTATGACCCATATTGCATAACGTGATGACCATATTTAATGCTGTTTCGCTGACTTAATATTTATAAGCATGTTTCCTTCGATATTAAGGTTAGCCAGAATCTTGTTATTCATATATTTTCTTTGTGCTAATGGTAAGACATTTCTTTTCAGACTCAGTTATTACTGGACTCCGAATACGGTGCGGATGGAGCCATGTGTCCACCACCTTCTTCAAGGAGGGATAATCCCTAGAAGAATTGCTATTGCATGTCTATTTTTATGTCGGTGTACCTACTTCCTTTTCCTGTACTCTCCACAATTTCTTAAATTATGGTGTGCTCGAATGTGTATGCTGATGTGTGGTATTTTTGCTACCACTGAGAAGTGGTGTTTCTGCTTTGAGTCAATAAAGATGTCATTAGCCCAAGGCTGTTTTGTTATATTCATTGCCACTATGTTATTGCGATTTCACCATTTTGTTGTACTATTGCTATTTCATCGGGTTCTTCTTTCGTGTTGACCCTCGACTTTTTTTTAGGTAAAGACAAGTGTTAGAGGTTTGTAGGAAGGCACTGCATAATCTTGCATTATTTTCTGTTTTTGGACCTTTGACGTATTATTTTGGGGTGGGGACTTTTAAAGGTCTGCGTTGCAAGTCTTAACTGTAATTATGGAGAAGTGAGGAAACTAGCATTAGACGGGCACATTGAGAGCTGCCAATCAAAGGATTGAATGAGTGGTGGTAGTGCAAGTCTGTCCCCCATATGTCAATGAGTGGCTTGTAAAGCATGATGATGTGGGTTTTGCGATGCGTTGCTAAGTGTAGGCAAGCCTTTAGTTATATTCAATTACCCGTAATGGAAACTGGTTCATTTGGATATCTAACTCTTCTGTGAAAGTATATGTTTATTATTGATTATCGCTGCACTCATACGCTGCCTTCAGCCCATTGTATCTATTATATGAATACAGTGCACATTTTCAAGTCACAGTTCTTACAGCATTATTTCAGTGCAGTGTAAAAGGTTCCACGCCTCGATTATTTTTCATGTTGCCGGGCAATCCCTTATGCTAACCCCGGATACGATAACTATAAATGGGACTTAGCCGGCAGTATAAGTAATGACAGCTTTTTGTTGTCATTGTTCTGACCGGGCAGCGCCGATTTCGGCTCCGTACCCTTCACCAATGCGTTATCCCCGAATACCATTGGCCGGGTTTATGCAAAATTGTCATTTTTTTATTTTCGAACTTCTTTCATATATCTGTAGATGTTTTATAAGTCATTACAATGAGATGACATGGAGAAAATTCGCTAATATCGTAGCCCTTACTCCGTACGCCTATAAGCGGTAACATAGTGGGAGTGTCCCGTCGGATAATTATTGCCAATCGCGGCCGAGTTTATGCAAAATTGTCATTTTCTTTATTTTCGAACTTCTCTCATATATCTGTAGATGTTTTAGAAGCCATTATAATGGGATGACATGGAGAAAATTCGCTAAAATTGACCATCTACTTCCGTACGCCCATAAGCGGCCATGTAAAATCAGTGGCCGGTCGTCCGAAAAATGGCGCCTGCCTTTCACTTGGCCAACCTCTGTTAATAGAGGGCCTCTATTCCAAATAGACGCCGCACTCCGTTAAGGCTTATGAACAAGTATTGGAGGCATATTTATTCCTTTAATTAATTATAATTAACTTTTATTTATTTATTTAACATGACTTATGCAGTTGATTCATTTAAAATCAGTCAGTATTCCTTTCACAAGCATATCATGTAGTTCGCCTATCGCCGCACGACCTTCACGCCATGCTTCGTCGTAGCAGAAGACACAGCGAGCAGGACGTCCTTGAGCCTATAAAATGACTAATAATACCATGTTTAACTGAGAATTCTTTTCCAACATTGATAGTTTTTACAGGTTAATACTAATAAATATTCACTAGAGCTGAGGCGCCCTGAAATACAACGGTAAGTTCAGGAGACGAATTTTCCTATGCTTCGCAACGTAAACTACCTTCCTGTTACGTCAGCATGAAGGCAGCGCACCCCGCCATTTCAGAGCCTTTTCAAATGGCCTTAAAATTAACATTCAATTCTCTAGTAAACTGGGATTTCTCAATACAAACTTTTTGCGTAAATTAAATACATTTATGGCAGGGCACAAATCGCAATTAATGAAGTCCGTTTTCTTTGATGAAGGAAACTACCCTATTGGAATGTGAAATTCTTAGGAGGAGTGGAGGGGGGTACTTTCCCTGTGCTGCTTGTGGTTTCCGAAAAGGTCTAGCGCAGAAAAAGCCACACAGCTTGGATTTTGCTGTCAATGTCCAGAGGCATGGAGCCAATCTAAATTTGTAACAACCTTGTTCCAAGGTGCAGAAGGCAAACAAAATTCATCTGCCCTTAGCAGTCACCAACGAGTCACCCTTGATTCGAATCGTAAATGTTTCATTATATAAAAAAATTGTTCTCAAGGATTGTTCTAGAGAATATATTTGGCCCCAGGTTTCATCTAATAGCTTTTTATAGGCAAATTCAGCTGTCCCAAGATGCCCCTTGCATGTCAGTACGATAATTATAAGAATATCCTCTCTCGACAAAACCCAATTGTGATTATGAAACTTCTATGCTCAACAATATATTTTACAATTCAATCTCCCAACAACAAGTGGAGCACGCTCAATATCGTTGGCTCTTGATTATTCATTTTGGCTTACAGTATAGGACTTGGTACCAAATGGTACAAACTACTGACGGTGTGCCCCAGACACACGGGGGAGGAGCGAAAACCCAGGGAAAAGAGAAATGGCGAGTGCATATGCAATTCAGGCTGAGAAAAAAAAGTCATTCCAAAAAAGAGGACAAGGGGTCGACGATCCATAACATTTTGTACCAGTTCTCAAATCCCTCTATACCATTCCTGGATAAAGATACACACCCAATAGAATGTATGTGTTTGCTGAGGAACAATAAAAATATAGGATTTGCATAATAAGAAATTTACCTGCATAAAAATACCATCGGAAAGTAAATTCATACAGGGGGACATTTATTTTCCCTGTGCTGCTTGTGGTTTCCCAAAAAGATCTGGTACAGACAAAAACATTCTGCTTGGATTGTGTTGTGGGTGTTCAGAGTCACCACCCAGAATCGAACTGGTTACCCTTTGGTCCATAACTCAAGCACTAATCCACTGGGCCACCTCACCGCTGAGTAAAGGGATTTTCATAAAAGATTGTGAGACTAGAGTTAAAAAAAAATGAAGATAAACTGCGAAAACAAGTTATGGGTCAAATGACCCCCAGCCATCCTTCTAGGTACTATCTCTTGTAAAAAAGTAAGGTAAAATGTTAAAGTATTTTAAGGCTGTTTTATAAAATTTCAGTCCAAAATGAACAAAGTAAAAAGTTTCAGATGAATTAGAAATATTTTACATGCAGAAAAATTAAGTCGAATTTCAAAAATGGGTCAAATGACCCCTCCCGTCCTTCTATTGTTAAACTATACTTACTTTTAAATTATTCTTACTTAAGGTAAAGCTTACACTTCTTGTGACATCTTGGTCACCTCTGTGTGCCCATGGATACAAGAAAACTACTCTGTGAATATGCAAGTTTTTCTAACATGGTATTACATTGAGAGTAGCCGTACGGGCATGCAAAAAAATCTCCACTCGGTGCCTGGCATGCCCATACAGGCACGCTAACTTTGATCGGCTCTAACTTAAATGATTTTCAATTTAGCGAATCAAAATTTTTCATATTTCTTGAAAGATACCTTTCTAATACAACAGCATTGAGTTTAAATTTTTTTAACAATATTTTTTATTATTTTGATATTTAAATGATAGTGCGTGGTGCTAATATTTTCAAAACACAACATTGTGTCAAGTCACCTTCGGAGGATCCTCAATCTGCTATTTACTTTGCATATTTCAATTATTACTTCTACCTTTTGTTTTACAAGCAGACTAGCAATGAATAAATAATGTTTCTCGTCTCTTATTTTTTACATAAAATGCCTAAACCTACGTAAGCATTACCCGCATATTGCATGTGCGTGTGCAATAAAGGAAGGGACTGCAAGATGCACCATTCCTAGTTCTGTTTTGTTCCTCCACCATATATCGGGTGGACTCAAACTTCATTCTGTCTCAGCTTCCGGGTGAGTGCGCTTTCTTGTCTGTTTGTCTGCTCTGTTGACTAGGAAATATAGAATTTTTTGAGGAATTGTGGCATTTTTCATAAGAACTCATTCACTTGTCGCTCTGCTCATTTCACTCATTATTTTGATTTTCAAAGACCGGATGATATTTGGCAGTATATACCTACCTAAAAATCATAAATGTTTAGAAATAAAAAATTATAAACTGTGTGACAAAACTGAATACTCTTGTGACATGAAAGCCTACTTAGGAAAGGATAGACTGACTGCGGCACAAGGCATGTCAGCAACGCACGCAACAATGAGGGTGCTGGCAAGGAGATTGGAATGTGTTGGCCATATATTGTGTATGGAGAACATTTTTCCCTTTCCAGCCCTTTTTGATGAATTGCAGAATGAGGAAATTTTCTGTTGTGTTATGTAAGACAAAACTGCGAAGGCATGCCATGAAATTTCGACTGTCTAGTATTAAAGATAAATGGGAGGTGTTCATGCTGACATACATACACTGTCCACCAGGAGAGGGTAATTGTTACAATGAAAAAGTATAAGCTTTGAAGCCGGACATTGTTGCGGACTACAATGCGCACATGGGCTACATAGATAAATGGGATGGGAACGAGCTACAATGCTAGTCAACGTAGCTGAAAGTGAACGAAAATGCTCTTCGCTCACCTATTGAACATAACCATCCTCAACAACTGAGTGTTGTTTACGTCTTGCAGGGGCCAGATGACACATTGGCAGTTTCGGCTTTCGCTGATAAGCCAAATGATTGAGAAAGGGGCCTCTGCCCTTCCCCCTCCCAGTTCACAGAGGGGGAGATCCAGTAACACGGTTGGAAGAGAACTGTGTCACATGGAGGCAAAGGAAAATACCATGGATGTGACCCGAAAAGGCATTTTCCATTTCGTGCCTTACCTGGGAGGCACCTGAACTCGGGAGTCCGAGCCTCGGCGTTGAAGGAGACCGAACCCTTCACCACGGGTGGTTTATAGCACCAACTGACCAGTCACACTATAGTTTATAACTTCTTAAAGTTAAGCATAAATCACAAAGCTATGTTCGTCTTTGTATTGCAATAGTCACGCTGATGAAAATGGTTTTTTCATCGCAGTCATACGATAGATATTAACCAATTTACATGCTTTAGTAATTTAATGTCCATTAAACTGGCTTGGTTTACTAATGCACGTAAAATGGTTAATAGATATCGTATAACTGTGTTTAAAAAACCATTTCCATCAACGTTTATAGTACAACATAAAGATGAACATAAATGTGTGGTTTATGTTTCACTTTAAGAAGTTATAAACTGTGTGTTATAAACTTGTGTGACAGGTCAGTTGGTGCTATAAACCACCCGTGGTGAAGGGTTTGGTCTCATTCAAAGCCGAGGCTTGGACTTCGAGTTCGGGTGCTTCCCAGGTATGGCACGAAACGTAACATGCCTTTCCGGGTCACATCCATGGAAAATACACGCTGGCCAGCCAAAGGGACCCTCCTAAGTTGCAGAGTGTGTTCTGAAAAGGGATTGTACACACGTAACAATACAAAGTGCGGGGTGAGCTATGTAAGTAGGGCTATGCACAAAAAATATTTCTAGGAATACCATACCTAGACATAAATTTAATGTAAGATGCATAAATTCATTAAAATCACATATCCATTATTGCATTCACCTATATGGATAAATAATAATTTATATCAACTTAGTTCCTGAAAAAAAAAACTTTAAAAATCCTTTGTAGTTTGATGTCAGCTTCAAAATTATGAATATGTTTACAGTGAACATTAGGCTATAAAACCTCTTTTATTTAAACAATTTATCTTTAGTAGTTGTTGAGATTTGACATTTTTCGTATCAAGAACAAAAAAAAATTAAAGAGCCAGAATTAAATCTGGCAGTGAAGGTCGACTTTTGGGCATTTAAATCCGGCTCTTAAAGGTTAATAATAATTTTTAAAATATAAGTACATAATATTGTTATTAATTTAGATGAGAACTGAATAGATATTTGCATTGTCTGACATTTTAAAATATCCAAAAGGAATAATTAACGCATTTATATAAAAAGAGTAATTATAGTTATAGTAGATATATAGTTATATCTACCCCTAAAAGGAATCCACTTCTTGCCAAGAGACCTACCCAGTGAAGTGGTTAATCTAACGTACTACACAAAGCAAGAGGGGGAAAATAGGTAAAAGTGCTACATTCTCTATCTCTTGATTTTAGTTTCCGACTCTAAATTATAATTTTCATATTTGAGAAATAAAACTCCATATTAATAATGAAAATAACTTTATTAATTTTCCTTTTCATAATAGTTTTCAACAGAAACAATGTAGAGTCTTTTAAAACAGGAATAACAGTTTCTATCACAGAATCACATAGATAAATATCGATGAGATACGTCTCCTAATTTACGTCTCATTCTAAAACTTAATATAAACAGAAAAAATGTCATTAAAATTCATATGTTCTTAGATTTTCATAGGCTTGATGGAGACTTTTCAGGAGATCTATTGAATGGTCAAAATCAGCAGAAAAGCCTCAGTGCCACATTTTTATCCAGTCCCTCATCCATTTACCCCTTGCAAGTGAGATATGAAGAAGTGTCATAAATGCAGTAATCTGCATTCAAGCAAATTCATGCATACTAAAAGATTAAGTCCACCATCAAATGTCTATTTGGAAGAGTCTAAGAAAACATTTCAGTGGTGAAACACATTTATACTGCCCATGGCTGCTAAGCATACTGTTATATCAGTTGCAACATGATTCGAATTGTGTAAATATAAACATTTTATGCAAGTACTGCGCTATACTTGTGCATACCTAATTCTAAAAGAAAGATTTTAAAGAATGCATTTCAAAAATCTTTCCAATTATCTTCTCTGGTAACTTTATACCACCAAGGGGTCTTATAAGACCTAGCTATTAATATAAAACTTAAATCTAATACATATTGTTTTTTATGATGAAATATTTCAGAACAAATAAAAATATTGCAAAATTGGATTAATTTTTTAGAGGACTGCCTCATGAAACCATTTATGTGAAAACAATCTGTTGAAGTTCACCTTAAAGGTAATTCGCTAAAAAAACCTTTATTTTTAGTAGTCATGATGATAGCATTCATCTCACCTTAGCTTTATGAAAGCTGAAAAAAGTCAATTATTTAATAACAAAATAGTTATGATGTCTATTTACTAACAAATGTAACAGTAAACAGGATGTGTTAAACAACAACATAAAAATATGTAACAATTATCATAGCATTGATCACTGGCACAAAAGTACCCAATTATCTAAATGTTTGGTTCCTTAAACAGAGAATGGTTTTTGTGGACAATGCCATTTTTTTCTATATTGACGGCTATTAATTTTCTATATATATGGCTTTGACAATTCCAATATAGCCATTTCATTAATCCACTTCAAGCTTTCTAAAGCTTCCTGAAATCCCTGTGATTACATCAAGATCTTCGTCATCTGCTAAGTCCCCCAGTGCAGCTACTATTCCTTTGCTATCCTTTGCCAAAGTAATATTCATATCTTCCAGAGCCTGAACTGAGTCATGATGTTTGATCATCAATTTTTTGAATTCAGCTGAAATTAGAAAAATACGTGTTAAATTAAGAAATGGTAATTTTAATCTACACTTTTGAATCAGATAAATATATTTTATATAAAAAAATTGCCCTTCAATACTTACTTACCTATCATATCTGAGATGGGTGTGACACCTCCGTATTCCTTAGGTAATATTTTTGAATCTATATGTTCTTTCAAGTCCTCTAGTGTATTATGGAACTATGTATAAAAGAAGTGGAATTAGTATGACTTATTGCTGGAGACCTCTATAACATTTAAAAAGTAGTGGCCACCTTCGAAGAACAGTGATAGTGACGAGCACAAAATAATGGCTAATTGGAAATATTTTTGAAATGCTAAAAACAAGAACTTTATGCAACCTAGACCCCATGGTGGTATGGATTTGCATGAGCTTAATGTTGCTGTATTGGGAAGATGTTTGATACTGAAATACTTCAGATACGACTGATCAAAGTAAAAGTTATTTCATGATAAAATTACAGGCCTTAAATTTTTAGTATAGTGTTGCTGAATTCAGCTATATTATGGCCAGTTAGCTAGCAAACTTGCAAAGTATGATGAAGAGATGAAAAGAAAAAATTTCAGGGGTGAAATAGTTTTATCTTGTACTAGAATTTCAATTGTCACCAACAAAGTATTGAATAGCCCAATTTGACTCCTTCATTTGCATTCTTGATAATTATAATAATTTGATTGTTACCTTTAATATTGCCTGTAGTTTCACATTTTATTGATAAGAACAACTGTTGTAGTAAAGATATGCACCTTTGGGTCTTTACTTTTATCCCTGTGGTAACATGTAAAACTTAACATGTGTTAGACCTTGACCAAAACAGGAACACCTATTGATTATGAGGTAGTGTATAACTATAAGGCGTTTTCAACAAGCATGTGTGTAAGATTCCAAGATACTGTGGTATCATATCAACACTTATAATAAACTTTATCAAAATATTTACTTCTATCAGTAGAATTTTAAATTTGAAGCCCTATATTACTACTGTGATCTCCTAGAGACTGATTACATGAAAAATTGAGAAATAATCAAATAGTGCTGGATGTAGTATAGTTTACAACTCTCTTTTATCAAAATGGAAATTCTAGTCTGATGAACTGAATTTCTCATAGTTTGTTCCTTCATGATAACAAGGATAAGTATTACAGAATCTGGGAGAGCACAATAAATAGGTAGCGCACCTTGATAATCTTACTCTAAAACTCTAGAAAGTAAAAGAGATTTATTGGCATGTTTTGCAGTGAAAAATAGGTCATTGAGCAACCTTGTGGTTCGGAACAGAGAACAAGTATCATGAATAAAATTAATAACACTTCTGATTGAAGTATAGCATTTATATCAGTTATATCCCTAATGAGTGACTTTAAAAAAAACATTGTGATTATGAATGTTGTATTTGTAGGTAAAGAATGCCATTTTTAAGTTTAAAATATATTTTAAATACTTATTTGGATTTGATGTATTTCCCTAGGTACTAGAGAGTAGGTATCACGTATTTCTAATGCCTATACATCAATAATTGGATCTAAATGAACAATTCATACACATTTATTTCATGCACTATCCATTTGGGATTTTTTTATAATCTACTTACTTTGACTCTTTTCTTCAGTTTTTCACTGAGGATTGAAATGACAAATTCTATTAGCTTGTTTGCAAAGCTTGGGATGTTTATAAAATGAGTCTCCTTATGTCTCATTGGTGTTGAGTTCTGTAATGAAGAGAAATATGCATAGCTTTTTGTTCTGCCTGTTAATTGATGCGATGTAATAAAAAGAAAGCATTTTTATATGAAGATAAGTATTCCCACTCATTGACAAGACCAAGTGGTGATATATCATTTGTAAATGAATACAATAGGCCATGTTGGATTTGAAATTATTCCGGGATATCTGCAGAATGTCCACATTGCACGAACGAGTTTTTTCGGCACCGTCAGGTTAAGTGTTATGATGGTATTAGTATTTGGTCACACAAAGGCCTCTCATCTAGTCAGTTGAGCTTGTACAAGAAGCAATTCAGAGAGAATAAATAGGCCATGTATTTATTTTCTTTAATTAACATTATGGTTTGACATTAACATTTGAAATTTGACATTATGGTTGTAAAACTAAACTTTTGAGTTTAGTTTTACTACCATATATCTACAACTTGAGTTTAGAAGATTACTCTTGAGAACACAATTTTCATGGGGACAGATTTAAGGAGAACAGTATGTGGTGGCTTCAGCACTGGCTTCTCATCCAAAGGGCATGGGTTTGAGTCTGAGCAGTCATAGAATACTTTTTTACTTGGAATATCTGTTCCCATTTAAATTCTGTATTATGAGACTAATGCTGACATTTTATATCTGCTTACACCCAGAAAACATCTATCAAATTCAAGTTGCTGAAATAGCCACTTCCTCAATAGTGAATAAGTCCTTGGTTTTATGACGCCTTCCTTAATGACATTGACAATGATGTAATTTTGAAGTAGGTATATAATCTACCTGAATGCATTTTGTGATCCTACGTAGTTCACTGAAAGACCACATGCTGAGATGGCTCATCTGGAGACCACTCTCATCGTTGATGTACACAAATCCTTTGATTTGAGATTCTTCCTCGTCCATTAGAACTTCTACCACCACACTGTGTGTTCTGATAACATCAGTTACACTATATTTATATGAGTCTAACCGACCTGAAATGAGTAAAAAATTTTTATCATTTTTTGCTTTTCTGAAACAAAAAAAGAACAGAATTTGACCTCAAAATTCCTGTAGAGGAATGTCACTTACCAGGAGAAGACAAAATTACTTTGTGGCCGTTTTTATCCCGCTGTGGCAGAGGAACAAGGTATCTGGAAATTAATGAAGGACGTAGGGAATAATTTGATATTAGGTTCAACAAAAAAAAGTAGATGTATGTAATTTAACTCCTTGAGTGGGGAATATTTATGAGTTAGTTGGTATTTCATTTGTTGAACTTGTTTGATTTAATATTTTCTTTGTTAAGTGCCTCATGGCTTATTTCAGTGAGCAAATATTGCTAGGGGAAACATACCCACTATCCAGGATCTCATTGACCACTTTGTCATCAACACTGAGCCCACGAAACCATGAAGGATATGCTTGTCTTATGGTCAAATAACGTTCCAAAATTTCCTGTGTTTGAGGTATGCTAAACTTTTTAGTTCGCAGGAATCTTAACAGAAAGGCTGAATCTGTAATCCAAAAGAACTTTTTTAGATAGAGATAATTATAATCCTAAGATTAAAACACAAAAGTGTAACCACAAACAAGTCAAAAATACATGCATGAATATACCCAATGAGAGGATGGCGCATTGATGTATGATTAGATGAAATTTGAAATATGTTTAAATAGTTCAAGCTTCTACTATTTGTGAAGATAATAACACCTAGTGAATGATAGTCCTGATTTTTGACCACTAAATGACATGAAAAATATAAATCACTGTGGGAGGGAATTTGAACAAAAAATTTCACCGAAAATGGAAGGATTATGAAAAAAATAAAAGTGGTACATAAACTATTATTTGTGCTCTAATTTAGAGGCAAAGAAGGATTGGCTATAGAGCACAATGGTTGACTGTGTGAATTTACATGACTATGTGCTCTAGCATTATATATACAATTACTATGCATAAATATTTTGCTTATTGTTATCATATATTGTTATCATCCAGATGGACCATCAGATGGAACCCTGTGGTCAGAAATTACATGGATGAACACTTAATAGACATTGTTTACAAAATTTACTTCAACTTGTGGAAGGCAGTATCATGTTTCATGAGGCTAATTACATTATTCATGGAAAGAAGAATCTCCAAACCAAATTTTTCCTTGTCTGGAGTAGATGATCATTCAACGCAATCTGTTGGAATGAACACGCAGTACGAAAGAAACCCCTGCAACTCACAAAAAATGAAGACTCCTTCAATGCCTGGCAAAATGAGTTCTATTGGTGGGGAGTGTAGTATGGTCTTGAGTATCACTAGTCAAGGACTATTTTAATAATCCTTGCATCCCCTCCAAAGGGCTTACTATAAGGCTCCGTCAGCATTGTATGAGAAAAGGTCATCAGGACTGAGTGAGAAGCAACTGGCCATGATAATGGCTGTCAGGATCTTCACCCACATCCCCTCATCATTGCAACATTGTGATTTGGACAGTACAATACGAATGTGATAAAAAAAGACACTGGCAATAAATTTGCGGCATTCAAAAGTAAGAGCTAAAGTAAATCACCAGGGAATACTCCTCTCCTAATACATTGCTGAGGAAATCGTGTTCAATCTAAAGAGGTATGAGGGCACATTAGGAATGGAATATCATACCAGCATAAATGTATAGCTTTTTCCTCTGTGTTGTCAAGTTTGTACGTGCATTAAAATACTCTTCAAACCTGGAAGACAGGTACAAAGATAGCAGTGGATAGAAGAGCAGGATGTTTGGAGTGAAAACCAGCTTATACATTACCATTCGCTCAACGGAAAAGAAGCCAAGGGGCTACGGCTCTAAGCTCCATGGATGGAGAATTGTACTCGAATGCCCCCCACGAAACACAAAGTTGGGTCCAATTTACCACTGAAAAATAACTTTTACTCCCTGAATTCGAACCCAGGTTGTCCTGGTCAGTACTCTAACCACCAATATGCCCTATGTCAACACCATAGTGGCTTTTTATACATAAAAATAATTCTGTTCATTACTATCCACAGTTTCAATTAACCGTGGAATGACTCAGGATGCAGCTCAGGAAAATACAGCAGTTATAGCATACACATAGTTAACCATAGTGCTCATAATCAATCCTTCTTCGCCTCTGAATCTGAGCATAAATATTATTGTAAGTACCATTCTAGTTTTTTCATAATCCTTCCAGTTCCTGAGCAATTTTTTTTCTGTTAAAATTCCCTCCCATACTGAATTATATTTTTTGATGACTTTTAGTGGTCAAATATCAGGATTATCATTCAACAGATGGCATTATCTTTACGAAGAGGGAGATGATCTCTTCTGCTTATTTTTATAACAGAGTGATGAACCTATCTAAAAAAAAATATAACTGATATTTTTAATACCCTTACCAGTACGACATGATTTGATTAATGGATGAGAATGTATCCACGTGCGGAGTTGAGTCAAAGCTGCTTCTCGAGTAGCATCATCTTCCCGCAGCTCCGTCTGTGCCACTGAACGCAAGTCTTCACTTATCTTCCATTCATATGTTGCTTCTGCTTCTTTTCCAAAAAAGTGTTTATTGAGGGAATCTGAGCTATCGCCGGTTTCCAATCCCATGTTGTGGGTGTTCCAGAGTTTTGATGAAATCTAAACAGTTGGTGAAAAGGGAGCAATTAGTTACTGGTTAATAAGAATAGCAATTGATTTATGGAACGAGAGTCAAGGACTCAAAAGAATATTTTCTTATATTTCTGGATTAGGAAGATTAACTTTACGAGAAAAAATTAGTTTTAATTTTACATATAAGAGTAGAAACTGATGTGAAGGGAACATTAAAACCACTGTACATTACTCTTCAGTTATAAAATTCTTAATCCATAGTTTGCAGTCAGTTGCATTGAGGACTATAAATTAATGATGAATAGTTTGCTGGAGCAATTGTCTCAACTTTTTCGGCCAGCAAAGATTCCTATGATACCTACCAGACATTTGAGAAAACATTTTTAACGTTTCTACACTTTCATCGGACAGCCTTCTCCTATAAAAATCAGGATTTTGTCTACTCTTTGAATTGAATTGCTAGAGAAGTTTAGAATAGCTCGCCTGAGGTAAAAATAACAAAATGAACTTTATTATTTAGCTTTCCAAGATGCAATAAAAACACATAGTTGCATGATAAAACCGAAATTTATCTTTTTTATAGTCTGTTAATGTATAGTATATAGGTACTATGAGTGGTTAATGTTTGTAATACAATCATGGAGTAATACGTCTATGACATATTATAAATATGCTTTTTACGTTGTGTGATGCCACTATGCCCTCCTTTTTCTATTTTAATCATATTTATTTATAGTATTATATTATTAAATTTTATTCGTTCGTGTATTCGTGGAAGAGACTGGTATCTATTGCAAAAATCTGCACAGTACAGGCTCGCGTATTTTTTAAGCGACCTCTCTCTCTCTCCTCTCATCAATAAAGCAGCTGAGAAAATTGTTTTAATGTATGACCGTAGGCATATGGATTTTTTTCTGTTGCCACGATACGTCGGTCAAATTGGATGAATTCATGAATAAACTTGTTGAGCTGTTGCTCATTAAAACACTAAAGTCCGAATCACACGATCATTTTTCTCGTCCCTTTAAAGGGATCATTTAAGCTATAGCTTTCAGGGACCGCAAAAATGATAGCTCAAGCTATCATTTCGCTGCTCACACGATCATTTTTACCATCCCCTCTCGTATCATTTCTGTTCGCGAGATACGGTAAACAACTTCGTAACTATGGATGATTTACATCGTCGTCGACTGCTTTTGGCTGCAGCCAAACGTTTCTTTCAGAACGTGTGCTCTGATTGGCTAAACGACAGGCCCGAGTGACGGAAAAAAGGACGTGCTCAAGTGATGAAAAAAGGGATAGCGATCCCTATCATTGCCGCCATCCGTGAAGTGATCAAGTCAGACGATCTTTTTTGAGCTATCATTTCAGCCATGGTAATGTATTAGTACCATGATTTCAGCTATCCCTGAAAAGGGACGTAAAAAATGATCGCGTGATTCAGGCTTGGAAGGTTTAAGGACGTATTTTAACCAATGGAAGTCTGCCAGCTCTCTAAAATTCCGTGTTTAAGAAAAAATATTTAACAGCCAACTGTATTTCCTATTTCACGGCGTCACTTTTGTTCTTTCCTTTTTTCCAAGGAACGACTTTCACCCTCAGACCTTTTTCAAGAATCTCCCTCGCCCCTCCACTTTCTTTCTCGATCCATTTTAACCCCACCCCTTTCCGCATATCTCCGTCTTTTGACCACCGTCAGATTTCCCTCTTCTTTGACAAAGCCCGTTCTATATCCTCGCAACGCATCCCTAAAATCAACTCCCATACTATTCATTTATCACCCTCTCTAATTAGTCGAGACGCCATGTATTCCACTTCCATCCCACTCGCCTACAGTAAAAAAATCCTTTTCGTAAAGTCGTGAAACCACCGTAAAATGTCTATTTACGAGAAACCGGTCATACAAAAATGTGTCTTTTGTTGCCTTCACTGATATCCTATATACGACCATATAGACGGTATAGACCATATACGACCGTGACTAATATCTTCGTGCGCCGGGAAATTTAACTCGAACATGGATATCGGAGTTCGCTCGTGAGGGTCTTGTTCTTATCGTTGAAATTCTTTATTGAGAGGTACCTAATAGATGAGTGACAAGAAAACTCATCCAGAATGTCGCGGAAAAAAATTTACCTTCGGAACCTGGAACTTTCTCGAAAACTTGGCGTGGTTGATCTCACACGGAAGTAAATTTCCCATCAGGGTGTACATATATATCTTAACGGGTAAATATCTTTGCGTGGTCTCGTAACTCGTAATAACGTAGACTCTGCGTGGCACTTCTCTGGGACAATTTAGATGAAAATTGAAGTTGAAAGTTGTCTTCTTCCGGTAAAATAAATATTTATTACCTTAGACATGGTTAATCCTCATATTTGTTGGCCGATGAAAAAAACTGTTAATGGTCTGTGCTTTTTCAACTATTCCGCAGTAGGGTATGCAACATTTTGCCTTCATACCATCGTATTTTTTTAAATAACTTTGTTTTTAGTCTTATTCACGATCTATTGGTAAATTGACAGACTAGCCATACGTGTTCTGCTTTCCCTGGTGAAGGAATCCGTATAGGGTGTAGTAATGGGTGGAATCCGCGTTGCCTAGACTGATTCTGTTGATTATACGACTCAGCATCCCATAGTTTCAAGCCTAGTGTGTGACGTGGATGTTACTGTGCACCGTATCCCTCAGAAAAATGTGATATTGCACTATGGATGAGTCCGTATTGTAGATTTTTAGACGCTCAACGAAATCGCATAAAAAGGTTGCAATAAAATTTATTCACGTGACCAGCATGGTATTGTATCTGTACAAGATGAAAGGGAAACGGTGGTAATGCTTCATTTGAGGGAATACTGACTGATAGGCTAGAAAGGGACGATAACGAAAGAAGCAGCGTAAGCGCTGAAAGGGTGACGGAGAAAAATAAAAACGGTGATCAAAGATCGCGGGAAAAATGTTGGATATCATAAGAAACTGCGATCATAGTGCTATAAAAGAGATATGGGTGACAAAAATAAGGCATACTGAGGGGATTGCCATAGAAAACCAACGATGTGCTAACAATATGTAACCTAAAACAAATTAATGTCGTAATAATCCTTATGAACAAGTCTTACCTGTATTTATATTTGGCGAAAGAATATTTTTTGAAATCTATTGTGTTCAAAGTAGCGAAAAAGTTCGCCTTGAGTTATCTATGATATGTTTGCTCGGAAATTTTAGTTGGAATGTTTATCGTATGCAATATTTATTTTTTGTAATCATTCACATTTATCCTAATGCATGTACACACTTGAGTTTTGTTTCCAATATGTTTACCTTTGGGTACGTTATCAACCTAAAAAGTCATGAAAATAGAAATTTCAGGCTATTTCAATCTGTAGCTAAAAAATTAATTTGTCGTATGTTAGATGATTCTGAGAAGCGTTTGAAAAAGAGATATAATTCCCCAGAGACGTCAAAGCATAGAGAAGGCAGCAAAACTGGACCCACCGGTGGTTCCCACTGTCGCGATCTCGTACCACGGCTAAATCAGCGAAATCGGGGTCAAGTTTTGTATCTCACTTACGAATAAAGTCGTTTTCAAACGATAGGGTGGGAGATATTCACCGCTAACCCAGCTATATTACAATACAATTAAATTCTATGCTTAAATCCTCAGCTCAGACACCTTTGATGTTTTTAAAACCTAAACCATCTTGTCATCTTTCCTCATATTTAATCACCAACTACTTGCTCGAGTAATAGTCTATGAAAGAAATATAGAAGAATACGCCCTTTTTCATATTCATGGAAGTCGAAACATGAAGGGATGCTGGGTTATACGAGTTCAGTTTACCATAAACCACCAGCAATCCTGAGGTCAATGATAGCATCACACCTTAAACAGACATTTGCATAATGATCCTTCGGGTCGAGGGACCAAACGCACTTTCCGGCAGCGTAGAGAAAGTAAACAAAACTTTAAGCCAAAGTAGATGTGAACAAACCAGGGAATAATTGAAATGACAATTTATAAAAAGCTATTGTAGGAAGAAGATCGAACCGCCCCGACTCAACGGGGGCCCATATCTTGGCGAAAGGAACACAATTTGGATAGTACGAAAAACATTTTTCGCCCATGAGAATCACGGATCCTGCTGAATTATCTGCGAAAGAAATTTTTAAAATGTCAAGGGCGTCAAAGCCGTTTAATGAAGAAAATAATTAACCAAACTCTTCGAGTAATGAGAGGGAAATGAATCTGCGGTCAAAAGGCATCCGGCTAAGTATCAAAGGGTCATTTGACTGGAGAAAACCCTGCTGATGGCAGTACGGACTTTGGACTGGAAATTCCAAAGAACTGATGTCACTGGCAAGATCTTTTCACTGAAGGCGAGAGGTGCCTCTCATTACCCTTTGCAGATTAGCATGCACCGTGAATGCTGCATATGAACTCGAAATTATTAATGGTGGCGATTGAGGCGACCTACCCGTATTCATTATGGCCTTGTCCATTACCCATCGGGAATAGTTTATTCATTATTGCGTTGATTACATGCTGAAGGTCAATTTCCTCTCTGATTCTACTTCTAAGACAAGCTTCAACTGAAATGGCTCAAACCATCATGATGTCTAAACGTGCATTTTTACCACTTCAAAAAGTATTGCGTTTCTCGAAATTTCAAATCCTCGAAAATCCTCTCTGATTCGGGAAAAACTAATACGTTGAATAAAAAAAGGTATTTGAATTTTCCATTTCGCCTCAGAGTAAAAGAATAAATGCCAGGTAAATTACCTTTAATTTTTCTATTTCAGATTTGCTACTGAGTTAATTGCCATATCGGCGTAATTTGAATGTTCGGTATCGTCCTTGAATGAAACTTGACAATTAACATTCACGTTTGCCTTTTCACCCCTATACCACACTTTTGGGCCATATTCCTCATAATACTCTGTCAACAATCATCATTCGTCGATGGTGTGCTCATGCGAAGGTTCTCTCTGTTCAATTCGAAATTGAGCTATTCTAAGTAGCCCTTGACCTAGGTGACGCTACACAATGAAGCTTGAATTCCTTTTGATTGAGCTTATGATGCAATACATTAAAAACTGTTCAATCCGCCGATAATATTCCCAGCTGACGTTCATAGAAGTACAAATGAGCTAAGGCAAGGAACTGTTTTGGTGTATTTTGCGAGGAAAAAATTTTATTATAACATGTTTACGCTAAAGACTGCTACTGCTTGAAGCTGTTTAGCGCGAAATCGTGATCGGAATGCTCCCGCTGAACAACTAAGTGCTGAAAAATTATTGCAGAAAAACTACAGCATCAATATCAGTCGCTCAAAGAATTTTTTCAAATGAAAACACTACTAGTATCGTGATACAATCCTCTGTTCTTCTTCCTACTTCCTTCATCATCCGAGGAACTGCACAGTTTTAAATTACGTCAGTTGACACCCTAGGCGCCGATCACCTCAAAAGACTGCAGGGGTTACGGAAAATTAGACCCGACGAAATGCGCAAAACTCCCAAGTGGCCTACCATCCACTGCAGCACTAATTGTAAGATGAATGAATGGCCTCCTACGTATATCAAAAGAATGCTTCATTCATTCACCTTACTTGTTCTTTATGGATTGCCCCGTACCTACCTATCATTCTAATCGCAAGTATCATTCAATTAATCAAATATCTACCTTTCCTATAAAATCTGTAATTTTTTCTTTAACCCTAAGCCTTCCTACCTTCGAGTTTGCCCCTTTCCTTTTGAAAGTATTTTCTCATGATGTAGGCAAAATGTATACCTAATTTTATTTCCTTATATATTTGTTGGTTCTAAAATATCCTTTGTTAGAGTGTATTCCTGTCCAGCCGTTCTCTGCTTTGTACTTTACAAGAAAAACACCCCTATAAGGTTTGTATTGAAAAACTTTGCTTGCGGAAAAAGTTTTGATCGAATTCTTTCCTTGTCTCAGCGGCGTAAGTTATGAGGGTGATGGCGGGGAGAGAGCGAGGTGACGGGAACGTCGCACAAGAGTCGAGAAAGTAAATGATCGCCTGTGGTTCTTGATGCCGTTGACTTTATGAATGAAATAACAAATAAATATCATTATTGCAACTATTATGATACACACGAAAAATAATTTTTCAATTTTCATTTGAAGAGTTTCAGTATTAATTCGCGTGAGTATGAATTACTAAGTAACACTGAAGGTCCCACAAATTTACAAATTATAGCGTTCTCAAGGAATAAGATATCGTGAGGTACCAAGAATTACCTCGCACTTTCTCAGCCTCTCCCCTGTGGAGGGAGATAACTCCAATTCACCCATGATTATTTAGGTAAATCCTCAAGGTCACAAATGTTACGACACTTCGTCGTATTATTAATTCAGCAGATAACTGATGACACAGAAATATGATTAGGAGTGAATAAATGGAAGCGTCGGGGTTTGAAATATTGACCTTTGCGATGACAGACAGATGATAGTTAATACTTGCAGTATCTCAAAATTATTTTTGTAAGGAATTGAACATTTTGCAATTGATGGACTGAGTATGAAGTATGAGTAATCAACCCAAGGTGACCGAAGTAATATATTATGACGATGTATCGGAAAAGAATGGTGAAATCAGCAGGCATGTGAAAAGATTCATTTCGTATTTTTGCCGGAGCAAAGTGACTGACTAATGTTTAGACTTTATTTACAGCGGGAATCATCATGTCAAGAACAAGAATTGGCCTATCCGCGCGGTTCGCGCTTTCTACGCCCGACCGGGATAAAATTTAGCGCGTGCGGTCAAATCAGTTAAGCATTCAACACTACCCAAGAATGCACCCACACACATTCTGGCAGGCGAGAATTTAAAGCGGTACCCAGATGATTATACCACAACTAGAGTGAATCGGGAACACTACAACGGGTAGTGACATTAGCTCGAATTGTTATTTGATAATTAAGGGCTTCAAATCATAAGTTTAATGAGATACGTATCAGTGTTCACGCTTCTACCCTGATTTAAAGGTTTCTTCGACCTCTATCATTTTGAATGATTTATACACTAATGATACACCAGCATCCAATGGAAATAAAATGTCTTGGACATGAATCGAAAAATAATATACAAATAATACACGTGGAAAAGAAACGCACGGGATCTAAGGTCAAAAAAGCAAACAAATAAGATGCCATTCAGTAAGAGAATAGAAGGTAGGGACAATTTCAACGTTGGGAAACAAAATATGGAAAAGGTGGAAGAGTACTGCCATTATTGAAGCATAATAATCAGCGATGGATAAAGAAATAAATAATCAGTGGAACCTGTAGCCCAGGTGTAGAGGGTTTAATCAAGCTGGAAACCCATGCTCGAAAGGATCATGGAAACGTTTCATTTGAACATTCATCAGGACCATGGCTCTTTGTGACAGTGAGAGATGGATAATAGAAAAGGTTGATAGAATGTTGGAAGCATTGAAATGTAGTGTGACAGAAGAAATATGAAATATTATATATCAAATGAATATACGATTGAAAAACGGTTTAGTCCTGAGAAAAGAGGGAGAAAAGCGGATCCTCTTTACTGGATCCAACTCGAGCCCTTTGCAAAGTCTTGCAAAAAGACAGGATAATCTTATGGGACATATATTGAGACAGAGTGGTCTCATGAAGACTCATCGAGGGACTGGAGAGGACTAGGTAGAGATTGGAAGTGGACATAGTAAATATATTTCTTTCCCTATTTAGGTATTGATATTTTACCCCCTCAACTCAGGTAATGTTTTGATTACGATACACTTATGATGATTATTAAGGATCATATACTTCTTTTTACTTTGAATGCAATCTATTTATGTCGAATGGTACCACTTTTGTGCCAAATGCGAATTGAAATACATTTTATATATAGGAAATAACGTAGCTCTGCGTAAACCCGGCCGTTGCGTTAGATTTCTGCTTTCCCTTGACCCATGAAAACAACTTAATAGTCCATGGCCTAATCAACTTACTTGTCGAGTAAATGCGGTATCTACCCATGAAAAAATACGTTCTTACTCTCGATGCACGCTTTACACCTTGTCCTTCCTCTAATTCAACTTAGCGTAACCTACTTATATCGGCAGTAAGCGTTATCGCATCATATTTTACATTACCTATTTCCCTCGCTAACCAACTTTATGAAACGTGTAAATAAATTCAAAAACATTGGTTTATTGTGATAATCCAAAAAAAGGTCGGATAGGATTATTTTCCTGAGTGAAATATCAGTTGTGAATCATTTTTACTCAGTGCCATCAAGTATCAGCAAATCAATCCTTACACACAAGCGACAAAAGATATCACCCGAAAATTTGACCTTTCGATCAATTGTATAAGATTTTGCAGGTGTTTTACTTAAAAAGTACTTTGAAACCAAGGCGTGAGATGGGCCTGAAAGGTATGGAAAAGAATGCGAGCCGCAGGAGGCCCGAATTCCAATACATATTATACCTATCTAGGCCCGTAGGTTAGGTACCTACCTTCCAAGGTTTAGAACTGAATATGCGTTAAAATAATTAATTCCGACTTCTTTAAATAGACTGTACGTACTAACATGTACAAACCACAATTTAACACTTTTCATGTGCCAATACTAGGATACATAATCTTAATTAATCATTGATGGCTGATATAATGTTAGCTGACGAGGCAAATAGACGTATCTTCTTTCGCTAATCACGAAAAACTCGGAGTGGTTCACAAATAGTGCCGGGTAACATTTGGCAATTTGATGCCATCCTTAGGAACATAAATGAAATTTTAATACCAAGTTTTCAGAAAGTATGAATGATCAATGAATATTTTCAATACTGCACTTTAGACTGAGAAGAAGGAGCGTGATTGGTGAAGAACGTCATATCCAGAGAGGAGAATAAGAGTGGCCACAGGAATGTTATCCGTCATATCGCAAACACTTACCCCACTTACAAACCGAACCTAAACACACTGCATATAATAGTCTCCCATGCATTCTCATTTCTATGTAATTTTATGGCATTGGTAAGTTTTATGTAATCCTGTTAAACACAGTGAAAATGATTAGAAGTTTCCTCTGCATAATCGTTTCCGATCGTTAATTTTATCTCGGTCGCCAATGCTAGAAGCCACATTTCAACATTACTTGTTTCGTGTCTATCTGATTACAGATCCTATACAGAGGCGAGTAGTAAAATACCCTTCTATTAACTCACCAATTATTAAGTAGGTATGTCTTATTCAAAATTTATGTACGGGCGACAATGCAAAATATTAGGGAAATGGGTGGAGAATACGCAGTGAAAGCAATAAGAGTGCTGATTGATTCGGCTGAATTCAGAGTTGACTAACGTAAGTGGTAGCTAGCCAGTCGGGAAAAGTTTGTTGTCGTTGTTGATCGTCCTACAGAATCAGTGCGTAAAAATTGAATTAAAATGAACCACAAGGAAACGTTATCGATGCGATTTCATCTAGACAAGAAAACTAATTCTACAATTATTAGTAAAGTAGAAGGGCACGAATTGGAGCGGGCTGAACGATTTTGTTCCTGGTGTCACTTCGGAATCAGCCGGGAGTGACGCAAACGAAATAGGAATTATTTACATTAGTAGAAGAGTCGTTAAAATAGTGAAGAGAATGATTTCAAACAACGCTAAGGAGAGAGTGGAGTGGAGGCTATCGAGATGTGGGCGTGGAGAAAGTGAGATGATAGAAATGATCGTTTCTATCGAATAGGCACTGAACGAAGGGGCGTTGATCATAAGGAATCGAGCTATATAATGAAGGTCAATGGTATTTTGAAGTCAGTGATAAAAGGACGTATGGCTATCAAGAAATTAAAAATAAATAGGCTATAGTGTAAGGCGTTGCAGCCTCATGGGTACAAGAAGACATGGGTACAAGTCTGAATTAGAATGCGCGAGAAGCCTTTGGCACATCCAGCTGAACCTAAGCAGTGTCATTTAAACTTAGGTGGCAGAAATTAAAGACGGCATAAGCAAAGGAATTGGCTAAGATTTATTTTCTTTTCGCCGAATAATATGCAGGAATTCTCCGTGCTTCCGCCAGGATATATATTTTATAGTTGCCGACATTTGGAAGCCCGACCTGACCTCCATCATCAGAACAAATGATTAATCATTTTATCAATCATTTGCTCTGATGATGGATATCAGAGGATGATGTTGATGCGGAGAATGGTCTTTATTATCCTGGTGGAAGATCCGAGAAGACTTCCTGCAAAGAAGTTAACGCTGTACTCTGATGAGTAAAATTCGCACGCATTTGGGCTGAGATCTACCCTTGCCGAAAAGAAGGACTTTCGTGTTGGACACTAGTTATACCATTGTATTGGAAAGTCTGTAAGGCATATAAGTCAATTTAAGCCACCTTAATTGAAGAAACACGCTAAAATATCACTCCCGTGTTTCAGGGACAGGGGCCCCTGAGGAGCGGGTCTATAATTGAATTCGGCAGTTTTGTTACTTCACTGACATTGATATTTACATACATTCAGGCAGCTATAATTCTAAAGCTAATTGGTAACCAATTCGAATTAGTAGAGGTATGTACGAATATCAGGAAATGCCTCGGCCATGAAGAGCTAAGAGTACCTATTACTTCGAAGTACAATATTCTTTAATAGCATTAATGCCACTCGAATGAATCAATCTCATTTCTTAAGGCTTGGAAGTGTGAGCATTGAAAATTGCTTTCGGTAAATCAGATTTCACAAAACTAATGCGTGAATGCAACATGAAGATCGGTAAAAACAACTCCGTCTTCATTTCTGCACAATCGAACTGTAACTCTTAGCATTCAACGCAAATTGTATGTCAAAGTCACGTATTACGAGCCTGAACCACAAATGCCCGCATATTTTTTGTCCTTATAGAATGCCCTAGATTCAAAATGGTCATTATACTTATTCATTTCCAGAGAGGGAATCCTAGTTGCTTCTGGTAAAAGAAGTTTTTCATTTGTGGCCCAACCAAAGATTTTTCTTCTTTTATTCGGCTTTCTCACTAGGTGCTCTCACTTATGTGTGTCTAACATGCATTAAATTTTTATCGGTGAGCGCCGAATGCGTTCTTTGCCGTAATAAGATAAAAAATTTCCGGTTTCGCTCTCAACCACGTCATCGCCAGTTTCTTTTTCCACTTCATATTTATTTCTAGTAGCCGTCTCGACAGATACAGTATTCGGTTTTCAAAGAAACGGCAATCTGTGAATTTGCTCTCTCGTGCAGTAGTCTGCATGTGTGCGGTTACAATGACGTACTTTGGGTCAGAAGAAAAGCGAGGTCTGCATCTCCTTTCTCCTTTTCTCTTAGTTAAGGCATCAGTTGCTCCTCAACCGAGACGCAACTTTCTCTTTCACTCCAGATAAACTTTCTCCGAGAGGTTCGCTGCGTCACTTGAGGACTGATCATAAATTATTCTGATTGATCTAAGCATACTGAAATATTCCAAATGTTATACCGGTACGAAATATTGTAGGTTCTACTTTGTCGTTGTGTAAACCCTTGAGTCACGAGTTTTGCCTATGCATATGAAATTTTCACCGATCGTTGAAATGTTTAACTCGTAGCTAATATCACAAGTGATATATTTATTTTTGAATTTTGGATTTTTTTCCGTTTGGCAATAGAAAATATTCACTTTCGAGCGACGCGTCTGTAAATGAAAGATAACAACGGCCTATTTTTCAGATACACCATTGAATTTCCTTATTCATTCACCCAATACAAAAAATACAGTGAATGGGTAATTTTCACCAACCGAAAATTTGTTTCCGATGAATTTTGAAAAGCACGCAATGAGTATGCCCAGTATACCCGTAATATCTTTTTGTACCTTAAATGGCAATTCGTCCCATCAATAATAACCAATGAGATTTCTCTGAACGAGTCGCACGATTTGAATGACCATCAATAATGGCCATGACAATGAACAAGTTCTTTAGAAGTCGTGGTTTTGTTAAAAATTTCGACGATAAAAGCATGAAACTGTTATTAAAGAATGAACATACTCACTAAGAAATACACACGGACACTTTCCTACCCACGGCGATTCTCCGCATGGCCCTTCTGGAGTTGGCTGAAGACGGTCTTTCGCAGGAACGGGACTGCCACTGGTTTCAGTCGTCCGCCTCCCAAGAGAGCGACCAAACGTCTGCTCAGTCTCCTTGCGCCGCTTTATGATCTCATCCTGAGCACTCGTCTCGTTCTTAAGTCTCAGCTCCTTCTACCTCTTTCGCCGCCAGTTCCTCTCTATTAACTCCATCCCTCTCACCTGTGACCCAGAAAAACGAGAAACTCGCGTCGCCTCTTGTTTCAGAGAGCGTGGACACGAAGGCCCACTTTCTCCCACACAACGGTGTCTCCTTAAGTATAAGCACTTATTAAATGAACTATTGATGTTTAATTTAAGCATAAAGCTTGCCATTATTTCTGGGGAAGTAAAGTGGATAATTTAAATTCGTATGTCTGAAAAATAAATTTTAAAATATTCTGCTATGAATAATTGAGGTTCAATTTTTAACAGAATATTTCCTGAAAATAAGGAGCGTCCAAAAGTAATTAATAATTGACGTATGTGTCCATAAAATCGGTAAAACGATAATTTTGCGCTATCATCTCAAGAACGAAATTTAATTTAGTGTACCTTGCGGGAATAGACATTCTTTTTTCTTATAAATTAGAGCACCTGCACATAGATGGCGGCACTCAGCACTACTAATTGTGAGAGAAAATAAGTTGCTCATGGATCGTGAACGTCAAGTGGGTTGTGCAGTTAATGCAGTGTGTAAAGTAGATCATTTAATTTGTTTTTGTCAGGTAATGAGCTCTGAAAATCAGTAGAGTGTAAGGTGTTGTGATCGCGTATCCCAGTCCTTGGTTTATGTGCGGACTGCATGTACTGGCATGTATGAAATATTAATTAATTTAAATATTACGTTATGGATTGTTATTGGCATTATTTTTTAAATATCACTTGGTCTCAAAGACACAATTTGTGAGATTCATATGATGAGATGTGGGTACAGATTTGTATTTGTAGATTTTATGCAAAACTGTCAACTAAACATTTGAATCATTCTCTTCAAGGTATTGAGACTTTTACGGCGTCCTTGCCAAAATCAGCTGAAGTTTTAAGCAGAGTTCACATGGGATGACAATGGCAGGTGAAAACTGTAGCAAATGCCCCCACGTAATTAGTATTGGAGACTTTAATTTGTCCGAGATCGAGAAGAAACGAGAGGTGAGTAATGTGACCTACGTATTTGACTCGTCTTGCATTAGTCCTACTATTTTTGTTCGTGAGTCACGGGAGGCAAATCAATCAGTTGTCATCGCTGATACCTGCGGGAATTGTGAATACTTAGATACCCTGGTAAGTGTATGATATGAATGCAGTAAGAAATAAAACAACCATATTACCTTTTTGAATGTATTATGCTGTATCATCAGAGTTTTGCTCAAACTTAAATGTCCCTTTCCGTATGCGGTTTGTTTTGAAGAGAACTTCACCGTACACCTCCACGCCGCACAACATCATGTATGATACACGTTCCTTCGATGTGTCTTACATAAATTAAATCTCCTGCTACCACTCGTGTGATCATTGTAAAAGTAACTGTGGATTAATTGCATATGCTCCTCGTTTTTCATTGTGGATAGTTTAAAACGGACGTAATTAAAGAACATGAAATCTGTAATGAGAGCTATCTTCGTTTAAACTTGAGATAAATCAGGTTGTATTTAGTGTGAACTATTTGTTGCTCTCTCTTTAGAGGAATTTTGTCTCGGACTTTGAGGTTTTCATTTATGATGTTAACCCTTTTACTCTCATGATATTTACGTTTGACCCTCCTGTAAAGCTCACTACTTAGTCTAGAGTATATTAACTCCCATTTTTGAACATTTTTTCCTAGCTGAACATTAGGTCTCCCTAGTGAAAATATCCAGTGTCCCAGACAGTGAGATAGCCAGTGATAAGAACAATTCACTAGATATGTCACTGGATACTCACTGTGAACTATATTAAAATAAACATCAAATACTTTTTTGGTGTGTCTTACTTCTCTTCTTTTGCTCAAGAGTAGGTATTCATTTGGATTTACAACAATTTAAAGAGTATTCATTTGGATTTGCATTATCTATGGAATTCCCTCACTGGGAAAATCACTGGGCACCCTGTGATACACCAAGTGCGGTAATATACATATACACCTAATTCACTGGCTAGGTCCCAAGAATCACTAGGTACAGTGACTTTCAATAACAAGCTGGATCGTTGTGAAAGAAATGCATGGTAAACTTTTTAAGGAGTTTTAATGACATGTTTAAAATGTTTAAAAACTTTAATATGGATTATAAATATTAGGTACTGTGATGATTTTTTTCTGCTTTGTTCCATTGACGTTTGGTCACTGGGATTGTCATTGTTACATTTCACTAGGAGAGTCTGAGACACTGAAATGTAACTGTCTGGATCACTGGAATTTTTTTGCTACGACTAGTAGTTTCTTTGAATTTTTACTCATATCTTTCAATGGACAAACTACTTTCTGCTTAATATACATGTTTTTTGAGTCAATTAATATTTATTTATTTCTATGAAACAATATTTGAAGAATAGCTATTTATATCTTGATCTGATAAATGAGATATTTAAGCTTGGAAAGGGAAATATTTATGTTGCTAAAGCTATGGATCGAAGCCTTGGTTAACTGGAAATAAGGAAATTCATTTGTTTTTTTAAAAGTTGATTTGCAGGATATTTAATAAATGGTCAGTATGTAAAAAATGCCTTACGATATGTTTTTAACTCTATCCCGTCTGGAGCTAATTTTATTTATTCTCAAATGCTTAACAAGGATTTTGACTCAATAGCACGTGGTTTATAATCCAATATTTTGCCCTTTGGGCTCTCTACACTTGGTAATGTATTCTAATAATGCTAGCATTTGGGGTTATGGTGTTCTTGCCAGAGGTGCATAAAATTATTGTAGATAAATAGTTTCAATTTCTATAATATCTCTTTGTTGAAAACCCTAGTCTTTACGTAATTAAGGAATTTAAAATCAAATAAGGAATTGATGGAGTGGTTCTAATCTCATCGTACTTTTTAAAAATTTTCCGAAAAGCATTAGTATTTACTATTCTTGTTTAAATTGAATAGAGTAATCCATAGCAATGACCCTGATGAGCAAGTTGTCCATCTAAATGTGGGTGGAGGTGGACCTTACTTGGTGGTTTCCCATGAAGAATTAACTCCGAAAAATCATGGTCAGATCTCTCTTTCAGATATCTGGTAACTAAATTGTGATTTCCTTTGTACATTTTCCTTATCAATATCGCAAGAAATTTGAGGTTTAAATAATGATTTGTTGATTTTTTTTAGTGGCTTAATATTTTTGTTAGGATTCTTGTGAAGCATTTTTATTTCAATAATTGTTATGCAATGTTGTGCTTTCGCAAACTCATTTTTAGATTCTGTTAATACATGATCTAGTATATTTAGTTCTATAGATCTAGTATTAATATACTAGATCTAGTTCTAGATCTAGTATATTTATATATCTATAGTTAAAAATATCTAGTATAAAATGCAGTTTGTGAATCCTCAGTGAACACTTTCGTCTTAAGTCCATGCTTAAATATGATTGTGACCTTTTCCTACTTCAGATCTCAAAATGTGAAGATTGCCAGTGGGAAGGGCCGAACCTATGGCTCTGCTTGTACAAAGACTGTTTAAGAATTGGTTGTGGAGAGGCACAGAATGATCATAGCATCAAACATAACAAGGTACATTTTCAAATAGCTTGACTATCTTTAAGATGATTTGGAAAAAATGAATATCTTAGTATGTCGCATGGGTAAAAATCCACTAATTATTGTGGATATCCACATAAAATATAGTGGATGTCCACTAAAATTTGTGAATATTCACTTAACATGTAGTGGATATTCACTAAATATTGTGGCTATTCACATAAAATATAGTGAAAGTCCACTAAAGTTTGTGGATGTCCACTAAAATCTGTGGATGTCCACTAAAGTTTGTGGATGTCCACTAAAGTTTGTGGATGTCCACTAAAATCTGTGGATGTCCACTAAAGTTTGTGGATGTCCACTAAAGTTTGTGGATGTCCACTAAAATCTGTGGATATTCACTTAACATGTAGTGGATATCCACTAAATATTGTGGCTATTCACATAAAATATAGTGAAAGTCCACTAAAGTTTGTGGATGTCCACTAAAATCTGTGGATATTCACTTAACATGTAGTGGATATGTACTAAATATAGTGATCCACTAATGCAAATAGGCACTAATGCTATCCACTAATGCCTATAGGCATTAGTGGATCCACTTAAGTACATAGATTGTGGATGTTCACAAATTTTAGTGGATCCTTAGATGTATCCACTAACCTAGGTTGTGGATATCCTCCTTTCAGAGGATACGCACATTTTATTGGATATGATGAATGGTATTATTAACAATTCCATTTTTGTCGGCAGGATCCTGTTAAAATAACTGTTATAACCCTTATACCTCTTATTTTCCACCCCATCTTTTATTTCCCCATCCAATTGATTAGGGGTTAAACTTTTGCAAACAACCTATGGATTTTAGTCCCACAAATAATATCAAATTATAAAATCTATTTTTCACCACTATAATAGCTATAACTTTTCCCATAAGTAGAACTTTGAATTTGCTTTAATCGTGACGGCGACACTCTGCGACGATTATGACGTCTTCTTCTACGTCTACGTATAATAACTACCAATATTATAGGTAGACGATGAAATTGTTGGTAATACGATTTGCCGCAAAACTGCAGGGTAGGTAGGTATCTATTTTTGAATATACAATCGTTTTTCTATCATAATTCGCTAGTTTTTGAGTTATATGGTCGTAGTTAATCAAATTCGTGTCGATCAGCGAAAATCTAGCAGTCACGTGACGTTCGATCGTAACCATAGTAACAACAACAACCAATAACAGACCCGGCACAAATAAACTGTTTAACCAGTCATATTGGTGATGGATATTTGTTTCTAGTAATCTTTGTTGCATCAGAGGATTTTCACGTAAGGTCATGGCGAGCTTTGCATATGTATAATATTTCGCGGAGAGAGTGGTAAGGAGATAGTGCCGATATCTTTCGTAAAAGACTTCAATAAAAAAGAATGTTGTCCAAAAACACTCTACCAAGTTTTCTGAACATGGAGGACGATTCCCCAAGGGAAAAGCTACACCGAGAAGTGAAAACCCCGGAGTAAGACAAATTTCACGCCTTAACCAGTGCAAACGCTACTGTGGATGTTGCTTTCTTTTTTCCGCTTAAACATTTCGATCTTCGAAAATTTTAGTGGACTCTGATATCGCCACTATTTGTGGATCCATTAATTGTGGATCCACTAATTGTGGATCCACTACTAGTGGATCCACTAAAATTTTAGTGGATGCCAAAATCGCCACTTATTGTGGATCCACTAAAATTTTAGTGGATGCTGAAATCGCCACTTATTATGGATCCACTAATAGTGTATTTTTACCCATTGGGTATACAAGATTGGTTAGAGTATGTTTCTTTCCAATTTCGTGCAATGGGGAAAGAATCTTCTCTTATTACCTATATTAGGATGGGATTTGTAAGTTTTAATTTTGCATCTCCTCTATCCAGTTTTTTCACAGGTTGGTATTTTTTAGGATTAAATAGTGATTTTTTTATGCTCCCTATTGTAGATGTATGTATAGAGATCCGTGAAATTTGCGAGACCCGATATTGCGAAATACCGCGAAATCGGAAAATAAAACGAAAAAATTTCGCCTTTTTCGCGAATTTTACGTGAATTAGCGAGTCATAATCGACTGAAGCCTATGCCTTCATTTTTTAACGCTGATGACGTTCATTCGCGCTATCTCATTATGATTCAAAGGTGAATTGACTTGTTTTGTCTCGCGCATATCGCATTCGCGTAATATCGCGCACTGTAGTGATGTCTCCGCCAGAATTTGCCGTTAAATTAATCACCGCCTCTCTCTTCGATTCACATTTATCAATCCTGAAATTCTCGGAAATATCTAGAATGATGCTGAGCAGTAATTCCGGTGACTCACCGCGACGCAGTAGACAGCGTAATTGGGTGACTTGCTGCAGGAAAACCTTTAGTGTGGGCCTTTGTAGACTTAAACACGGCTGCTGGCTGGGAACGGAAGCACTAGCAGTTGAGGCAAGGGGGAAGTAACAGAAAGGATAGGAGGAGAGGAGGTGCTACTTATTAGCGGTTGATCCTCGGATATTCGGCGCTCCACTGAGTTTCAATGAAAAAAAAATCATTTCGACACACCCCCAGTTCAAGTTTCTTTGTTTCCGATTGTGTTTAGTTATGCGTGCTTCTTTCACTGCCTTTCTTGTTATGTAAAATGCTTAATAAAAGTATAAGCATTCACAAAATAGGTACCAAAAATAATAAAACGCCGAGAAATGCGCAGAAATTGTAACATTATAATAACACCGCCAAGATTTTCTATAACACTAAAATCACAGTTTTAAAACGAATTTTAGCAAAACATAAAACCACTTTCAATGACCTCTATGTATGTCGAGTCAATTCTATTTTCTCCTTTAACTAACAGTTTACAGGTTCAATGAGCTACTATTTTTTTATGGTTTTGCCTGTGACTGAAATTTTCTTTTTAATTTCTTAATGTATTACCACTAAGAACAATAAGGCAGTCAGCTAAAATACTGTAAAATAAAAATTACATTTTAAAAATAAATTTTTATTTTGGATGATGATTGTCATCCACTGCCACTGGTTATATACACTCAGGTGTTGTGGGTGGTTGTATACCCTCCCCTATGGTCCGTTTCAAAGTTTCTTCCATTGATTCATGTTACTTGCGACGAAATATGTGCAGACTTCCTTATTAAATATTGTTGCTTGTACTGTTGGTTATAAATTTTTTTATAATCATTCTTATAAATGCTCAGGTAGTTCACGGGATTCATCAATTCCTTCTGAAATCCACGACCTCACAGGATCCAGGCTACAGCCTGCCGAATCCTTCGCAATGAATATTTACAGAGTATTTCAAAATTTTTCCGTGAATGCTAACTGCTGCATCTATTCATCCTTCATGTATAATGTATTTAGTTTTGAATACTATCACAGTGAGATTCAGTAATTCACTTTATTAGGATATTTTCTGTTCCTCTGACGTTTTTTATGTAACGTACTTATATAAAATTCGTTCTTACTACTGACTCGAGATGTGATTTGAACATGAAAACATTTTATGGTTTAAAACTGATTACTGAAACTTTTTTACAGCTATTTATCACCTTACAATCTTTTTAAAATAAATATTTAATAACTTTACTAAACTTTTATTCTTATTACAATTACAAGAACTGGATTTTGACCTAAATACTACAGTGTAAACTACTGATTGCACTAAAACTAGAACTATAATAAAAATGTTAAAAAACACCAGGAGTACATGCATGCATAAAATGTCATAAGTAATGTAAAGCCACAACATTTAAAAATTACACAAAAAATTAAAATACATAAAATAATATTATCATAAACACAAAACGGCCTGAATCCAGACACGTAGAAACAAAATATGTTAAATTACATAAAGATATCAAATCACATCCTACCATTAACAAAAAATACCCCAAAATTTCATTCTTAAAATGCACAATAGGGTCAATCCATGTGTAGTAGTCCTGTGGTGGTTGCTGCAGCATTTCAAATATTTTTTATATTTTTACCATAGAAACTACCATTTATTAAGAATACAAAAATGTCAATATTTTATTTAAAAAAAATTTATTATCCTGATAGTGGCCATTTTTATGTTGACAAAACACTGGTTTTGGGTGATTTTGGTGTTCTGCAGAATAGCTTCAATTCCCTGTATCCTAGAACTATCAAACAAAAATCATTCTATCGAGTAAATAATGAACTTAAATAAAGGTAAGTAGAAATATTGACTTCAATTTTACGTACAAAGGTCCAAATATTGCTTCAAAGTTTTCATCAGTTAACTAAAAAAAATCAATTGCAACTTTTTTTCTATAGGAAGGAAAGAGATATAATGCTTGTAATTTTTATTTGAAAGGTATAGGTACATGCTTTAAGTATGCAGAATGTTTAAGCTATGGACTTTAGTAGTTTTTCAATTAAAAATTGTTGAGTTCTTGATTTTTCAAAAATTTCAAAGTTTAATGTCCATTATCTTTGCTGGGCATGAAAATAAAAATTTGAAATTTGGCCCACATATAGTCCCTTATATGATGAATGAACAGTAAAAATTTTGTGCTGTGCACTCAATTATTTATGAAGATATTAAATATTGAAAAGTACCAAATTATTGACAAACTTGAGATCAATGGGGTGCAATTTAGTACCCTTTTAAGTAATGTTTTTGCCTAAATTTCTTTGAGTTACCTCTTCTTCATGGTCCCCCCAACACCATCACAGGCGTATAATATTGGCTCCGATTGTCAGCCTCGTTATCACAGTAGATATGGCAGTAGTAATTGAAAGATGATGCTGTGCATAAAAAATTCAATGTGTGCCATCTCCTGTTGTTGTTTACACATTGAAATTTCACTAGTGGCTTTTTGAAAGTGAAATCTTTTACCTAAAAATGGTGTCAACTTCTAGAAATGAATTTTCACCTGGTTTGGACGATGACAGATTAGCGGAATACATAAATTCACTAAGTAATGACGACGACTCTGTGGAAAGTGAAGACAGCGCCCATTTTCGTCGAGACACTAGTGAAGGGGGAGTGTTATCAGACTCAGATGAAAACGTGATAATCCTTCCTAAGAAGAGACCTACAATTATTGAGTATAGCAATGATAGCGTCAGTTCTGATGAACGTGAAAGTGGAAGCTGTGATTATTCTGCAGAATTCATTGAGGTTCAGGACAATTGTGATTCACTCCCTCCTCCACATTTTGAATTCCTGGAAACTCCTGGTTCCAATCATTTTCCGCCACCAAAATCTTCTCCAATCCTGTACTTCAACCTCTTTTCACCAACGCATTCTGGACCATGGTACCTCAACCTCTCAAACAAAACTTTAGTGTGGGCAAGAAAAAGTGTTTTAGAAGTGAAGAGCTTCTTATTCTTGGGTATCGAGAAAAGAAATCACGAATAAAATCCAGTTTTATTACTTTCCACCAACTCGATAGACAAAAGCAATTCAGTCATTCGCAAGGGTCAAGAATTTCCAAAGTAAAGTCCACAAATCTTTGAGCAGTACAATGAGTACAATGATACATGGGAGGCATTTATTCTTCGGATATTATGTTGTACGTGTATTTAGATGAGAGAAGATTATTTGATATACTGGAAGAAAATGGTCTGCAATGTAATTTCTAAAATGGTTCTAAATGCTTATATTACTTACAAATCAAACAATCCTGATTAAAATATCAAGAGTGCAGTTTTTTTTCAGAAATAATAAATAGCATTGTGAGTGAATAGTTACTTAGATGGAATAATCCCAGTCAGTCAACTCCTAGGACAGTATCGCCAGGAATATATGGGATAAGGAAACTTTCAGGGCGGAGGGAAAAAGTGTGTGCTGTATGCAGTAGGAAAGGCCGTGGCCCTGTCCATAGACCTAGAACTGCATGAAAATGTAAATAAGGTCTACATGGAATTTGTGTGTCTCATCACATTTATGAATAATATGAAAATTAGTTATTTGATTTGGAATAGGGTTTGTAATGTTGTCATTGTTTTCTAAGTATGAGTATATATTTTCAATAATTTGTAATGCAATTGTTATCATTTTGTAAGCAATAACAGACTTAAATTCTTGTTATTATTATTCAAATACAATGTTTTGTAACGTTTTCACATCCAAATATTCTCTTGTCTGCGAAAATATTCACATTATATACCTCCCAATCATTTTGATAATTTCCCCTGAATTTTATGCAATTTGCATTGTGTTATTCGATCGAATATATATTGAAAATTCGTGCAAATTCCTTGGATATTATATGATCAATTCCTAGAAAAATAATAATCTTTTATATTTATCGATGGTTTATTTCTTTAAAGTTGATATTATATCTCGATTTATTGGTCAAAATTGAGAAATAAAATAATTCAAATCTGTAAATTCCAAATTAAACTATAACAATTGCGTGTCATTGAGAAAATCAGTTGATTTTTTTTCATATAAATTTGGAAGAAAGTATTCACTTTCAAATGCACAAGAAATAATGTAAAAATGGCGACAAATAAACAAATAATGATTTTTTGAATAAAGGCCTACAAAATTAGCAAAATACCCGTGGCACTTCTGGGAATACCCACCTAAAAATCGGTGGCACTTACAGGGTTAAATTTATTTTTGATTTTTTCTATGTATATTTTTATTTGTCTCTATTATATGAAAATATAAGTCTCATTAGAAAATGCTAAAAAAAATATATTACTATTGTGTCTGAAAATCAAAATATTATTGCTAAAAATCTATTGTTCAACTTTATCAAACTATAACAATAACATTTATTTTTTAGTCAATGTAGAAAATAGTTTCATTATTATTTAGTTCAACTTAAATAATGTAAAAAAACAGCATATGGATAGATAAAACAATAACTTCATAATGTTTTTTTGACTTAAGTGCTACATTTTATTAAATTACCCTCCGCATTTCTCGCTAGTACCCCAGGAGAAAGGTCAGCACTAAGAGGGTTAATCCATTTAATTTTTCCACTAGAGATTCAAGAAACTCATCTCTTGGCTCTGTCACTGTTATCATTTCTGCATGGTCAACAGTCTCCCACTGTTCATGAACAATTTTATCTGGCGTGTTATCTACATCATCCAGTTCCAAAAGCATATTCAGGAGTCCAATAACATCTTACAATGCCTCACATTCACTCAGCATGCCCTCATACCTTTGCCAATCACACACTAGGTCTTTGAGTGTCAACATTTAGTTTAGCCCCATCTATCATGAGTTTTACATTCTGTTGATATGAACAAACAAACCCTATGGGTTCCCAAAGCCCCTGATATAATACACCATTTGGGGCGAAGTTCACAAATTTTTTAACAACCAATTTTAATATGTGAAAAAGTTTCTTTGAATTGGGCATGTAACTAATTGAATTAAATAAGAGGTTGTTTTTCTTGTGCTCTGACTTTCCATCAATTTCACACAGATAATCCTTTTTACCTGGACAAATTCGACTGTTTTCTTCATGCAAATACAATTCAGTAACTTCCCTTACTGTATCCAAAGACAGTCTTTGCCTCTATTTCTTTTCTTAGTCATGAATAATTCCTTTCTTTTCTCTAGATCTTTTGTAAGTTTTACGAGACGCTCAGAAACTTTTAATTCTTTGCTTATCTTGTTCCTTGACCATGTATATGGTAATAAACTATTTATTTTAACTTTGTCCTCCTTTTACATTTTTTTGGTTTGTTATTAGTTCCTCGTACACTTTAAAATTCAATTAATTAAATTTAAAGGTATAAAAAAAGAACTAAACTGCACACTGTTGATCTGAAGTTTGTGGCTATTTGGTATTTTTCATTGTTTAATATCTTCATAAATAGTTGAGTCCACGAAAAAAATTTTACTTTATTCAGAATAACTTATAAAATGAAGAGACAAACTGATTAATGAGTTATGATAATAATTTTAAAGGCATAAAACATTGCTTAAAAGGGTACTAAAGTGCACCCCGTTGATCTCAAGTTTGTCAATATTTTGGTACTTTTCAATATTTAATATCTTCATAAATAGTTGAGTCCACAACACAAAATTTTTATTTTCATGCCCAGCAAAGATAATGGACATTAAACTTTGAAATTTTTGAAAAATCAAGAACTCAACAATTTTTTATTGAAAAACTGCTAAAGTCCATAGCTTAAACATTCTGCATACTTAAAGCATGTACCTATACCTTTCAAATAAAAAAATTACAAGCATTATATCTCTTTCCTTCCTATAGAGAAAAAAGTTGTAAAAATTGACTTTTTTAGTTAATTGATGAAAACTTTGAAGTAATATTTGGACCTTTGTATGTAATTTTAGGTTGATATTACTACTTACCTTTATTTAAGTTCATTATTTACTGAATAGATTGATTTTTGTTTGATCGTTCTAGGATACAGGGAATTGAAGCTTTTCTGCAGAACACCAAAATCACCCAAAATCTGTGTTTTGTCGACATAAAAATGGCCACTATCAGGAAAATAAAATTTTTTAAAATAAAATATTGACATTTTTGTATTCTTAATAAATGGTAGTTTCTATGGTAAAAATATTAAAAATCATGAAGCAACAATTAAAATTTTTTTTTGGACCACTTCATATTGATTGACATAATAACATAAATGACAAAAAAAATTTCAAACACACTCAATATTTTTATGAAAGTCTAAAAAAAATGGCTTGAAAGAAAGAGGTGGGCATATCTCACAGACAGAGCAAAAATATTTGGGTTCCTTCCTGAACCCTCTAGATGTGCAATGTGTGCATCGTCGTTGAGAGACACGTTTCTGACTTACATGAATGTCATAAGTCTCTGGGAACTGCCTAGATAATCCAAGGACCCAAGGCTAGAGGAGGAATGAGGAATTGGTTTAGAGTACGAAGGATCGAGGAGGGTTCAAATTATTGTTGAGGTGGAAGTTGTAAAGAGTGTTTCGGAATGGGTTTTACAGTAGAGGAAGTAAGTATTAACCAAAACGAGGTGAAGTATGTGGATACCAAGCTTCATACACCATTTTAGAGTCCTATGCTCAATGAGGTAATAGGACATCATTTGATCCAAGTGATCGATGCCACTCATTGTATCGAGCTCCAGTTTTGAAGTGACCCCACCCATGGCCTCCTTTAATACAGGCCGGAACATGCAATTTGGCAACATCGCTTTACGTCACGTCAGGGGTCCTACTCTCATCACCTGGGGTCCAGTGGATCGGTCTCCCAGCTGTCATCGTTGCGAGAGAATGTGACGGATGGACATCAGTTCACCTTACGTATGTTTACATAGGGCTGCGTTATTCGAGTAGTTGTACAGTAGAACCTAGGATAACGACCACAATCCGTTCCAGAAAGCTGGTTGTTATCCGAAATGTTCGCTATCCGAAACAATTTTCCCCATAAGAAATAAAGGAAATAGGAATAATTGGTTCCTAGCTCCTATTGACTCGCTATGATATGAAAGTTACAGGCTATATAGGTATGCTTTTTTAAATGAGAATAGTTATAATACAGTACAAATTGAGTTAAATATAAATAAAACATTAAAAAAAGCATTTAAACATAAGGAAACAGAAAAAACTAACCGTTTTTACTGCCATGTGATGGCGTGAGTGGATGGAGGTGTGGGGAGGAAGGGGTGAAATTACTGCTTGGAGGGGGAATCCCCCTCTGTGAGAACTTCGGAGGAAGTCCTCTGTCGCTTTGAGGTTGAAGGAAAAAACTTATCCAGTGTCTGTTGCTTCTGCCTTTTTTGTAACACTTTTCGATAATACGACATCACATTGTCATTGAACATGTTTAGGCTCTCATTGCCTATCGCTCTGTTTGGGAAAGAGTTTTCTATAAACAATTGCAATTCCTCCCACTTAGCAAACATTTCTTTAATCACCGAACTTGGGACTTCCTCTTTCCCTTCCCCCTCCCCATCCGAAGACATATCCTCAGCCAAATTCTTTTCTTCCTCAGCCTGAAGGTACTGCAACTCTTCAGTAGTGAGTTCATTGCTTCCACAAGCTCTTCAACATTGTCATTATCCAGCAGTAGAAGGCATTTGAGGGGAAGTTTGTTCTTCTGTAGATATTCTTTCACAGTTGGGGCAAACACTTCGGTCACCCACTCAACGAAAAATTGGCGGGTCACCCAAGCCTTAGATTTAGACCTCCACATAACAGGCAATTTCTGTTTTATTACATTGTGCTTCTTGAATACTCTTGGATTGTCCGAATGGTAGACTAACAGTGGCTTAAGCTTAAAATCCCCGCTGGCGTTACTGCACAATAGAAGAGTTAGCCTATCTTTCATAGGTTTGTGCCCTGGCAATGCTTTCTCTTCCTTCGTTATGTACGTTTTATTCGGCATCTTCTTCCAAAACAGTCCTGTTTCATCCGCATTGCGGGACGTACTCTTCTTCTTCTATGATTTTTTTGAATTCTAGGAGGAACTTCTGTGCCCCTGGCTTGTCGGAACTAGCTGCTTCCCCATGCCTTATGACGCTGTGGATGCCTGTTCTGTGCTTAAAATTTTCAAACCAGCTTCGACTGGCTTTGAAAACAAAATCACTCGAAGCACTTGTCCCTGGGGTTTTCTTCTTCAAATCTTCGTAGATTTGCAGCGCCTTCTCACCAATAAATAGAGATCTGTGAAATTCGCGAGATGCGATATCGCGAAATACCGCGAAATCGGAAAATAAAACGAAATTTTGCCTTTTTCGCAAATTTTACGTGAATTAGCGAAAAAATCACATGTAAAGAGTCATAATCGATTACAGTCTAAGCCTTCATTGTTTAACGCTGCTGACGTTCATTCGCTCTATCTCATTATGATTCGAAGGTAAATTCGCTTGTTTTGTCTTGCGCATATCGCATTTGCGTCATATCGCATCCTGTAGTGATGTCTCCGCCGGAATTTGCTGTTAAATTAATCACCGCCTCTCTCTTCGATTCACATTTATCAATCCTGAAATTCTCAGAAACATCTAGAATAATGCGCTTTCTCTCCTGAAGAATTAGATATTTTGAATCAATAATGTGCTGAAAGAAATTTAACATGGCTGCAGAAGAGCGGAAATATAAGCTCATGCGCACGCGTCAAAGCCGAGCAGTAATTCCGGTGAATCACCGCGACGCAGTAGATAGCGTAATTGGATAACTTGTCGCAGGAAAACCTTAAGTGTGGGCCTAATGTAACAATTTTGTAGACTTAAACACGGCTTCTGGCTGGGAACGGAAGCGCTAGCAGTTGAGGGAAGTAACAGAAAGGATAGGAGGAGAGGGAGTGCTACTTATTAGGGGATGGATCGTCGGATATTCGGCGCTCCACCGAGCTTCAATGCAAAAAAAAATCATTTCGACACAAGGAGGTCCTCCTTGGACACAAGGACACCTACTTGTTTCGACACACCCCCAGTTCAAGTTTCTTTGTTTCCGATTGTGTGTACTTATGCGTGCTTCTTTCACTGCCTTTCTTGTTGTGTAAAATGATTAATACAAGTATAAGCATTCACAAATTGTGTACCAAAAATAATAAAATGCCTAGAAATGCGTAAAAATTGTAACATTATAATAACACCGCCAAGATTTTCTATAACACCGAAATCACATAGTTTTAAAACGAATTTTAGCAAAACATAAAACCACATTCACTGACCTCTACCAATAAATGCCTCACTGATGCTAGCACCTTCTAATTGTTTTTCATTTATATACAAAAGCAACAACTTTTCTACTTCGTCTATTATTTTAGGCCTTTGCTTCGTTATAATACTTACTCCTTTTGACACATTAGCTTCTTCAAGCGGCGCTTTTTTCTTTAAAATCATCGAGATTGTAGACTTTGACATGCCGTATTCTCTTGCGATATCCGATACACGCATGCCTCGTTTATACTTGGCAATCATTTCCTTCTTCAATTCAATTTTTGGCCGCTGCCTTCTCACTGAACTGCTACCATCTCTCTTAAACTTCTTTGGTGCCATGATTGAAGGCTTGATGATTTTAAAAATAAAGTAAAAAAATCACTAAAGAGGAAGGATGCACGATCGCACAGCTTACTTTGTATCCATTTGAGATCGCACAGCACCGAAAACAAACATGGCCGCTACACATCTGTTCGCTAACGGAAATTTTGTTCGCTATCCGAGGCAAATTTTTAGCGAAATTTTTGGTCGTTATCCGAATTGTTCGTTATCAGAGGTGTTCTCTAACCGAGGTTTCACTGTATTACTTATTTCGTATTATAATACCATTTTGTTAAAGGTAAATGTGAGAATTCATATTGGCAAGGGATACGAGAGATTATGCACGGCGATTTAATTTCTCATTACTTTCGATTAACGAACCTGAACGCGACCAGAATGTGCAGACCAAAAAGGAAATTTAGTTTAGTTAATTAATTACTTATGACATTGATTGTCTATCTAGTAGTTCACTCTATAACATTTATCGACTTAGAGATATAGAATGGATATGAAATAAACAACACCGTTTCATCTCTCTGGATTCATTCCTGTCCCATATTGTGAAAAATCTAACAAAATGACCTAATTCCTCTGTTATCTTGTTGCTACTGTCGCTAGGGTTATTTCAGGAAAGAGACATATCAATCTTATGAAGCTGAACAATATTTATTTCACAGAAAAATGGGATATAACATTGGCAGGTAAAGTTTCCATCTTGAGGAAGTAAAGATCCAAAGCCATTTGTCAAACAAAGTTACTAAACAATGTCACAGGACAAATATCTATCAAAGGCGTAAATTATACTCCTGAAAATGTAATAAATAAAAGCTGCTGTAAGTTCTTCATTGGAATTCCAGCCAGAAACAGCCACCCCAGGTCTTGAAAATTGAAGTTCTCTAATGAAACATTTCCAGCAACAGCTTCCTAAGAGTTTCGCAGACATCACATTATCTGTAGAAAAAAAATTTTAATTAATAAAAATGGAAATAGTACAATTCTAAGAGCTACAAACAAAACCTGATAAGAAATTAAAAGAAAAAAATGTCTGAAATTTTATAAATAAGGCCATTATATTTAAAACTTATAATGCCATAAGAAACAATTATTATCATGCTCACATTTTTCATCAATGCCGAAATAAAGAACATGAAAAACAATTATCGACCAATCAGTTGAAACAATTTAAAAACTATTGACTTATCTGAAATTTAAAATTCTAAACTTTAACGGAAAAAATTCCGGTTGGACTATTACAATATTAAACAACAATATCCAATAACTCAAGACTCATTAAGAGAAAAATCAAATGTTACAAACGTCAGAAAATTATTCAATTCATTTAAAAAATGGTAGCCACAACAGGTATCCAAACAACATGTAAAATAATAAAAGGAGAATTCAAACAGGAAGAACAATGAATAGGCAGAAATAAAGATAGGTTAATAAACTAAATTAGTTCAAAAGTTTTTCATTAAACAGTATGAATTTGTTGAATTAATTAATAAATAAAATAACAATGCTTATATGCTAAAGCATGTGAATTCCTGAAATTAAAAAATGTCAACATTATTGTTTAACCCAAAATATTCATTCTTCAGCTGTACTCTATTACACTGATTTAGTCAGTTTTGTAGGTCACATCTCCAAAAATTACTCCATCAATCAAGAATAATCAAGTTTTCCGTGAAATAGAAAGAAAAGTTAGCTCAGAGGACCACTCACAGATAAGATATCAATATGCATTCCTGTAATCACAGACAACTTACATTATTGGAAGGCGCCATTGGAAGGACCTACATCGTTCTTTCTTCAGTAGTAAATACATATTCCTCTCCTTCAGACAGTGTTCTTAGGTCTCATTTTCAAAAACTATTTCAAATAAAATTATATTCACAGATTTTTATGGTTCACAGTTTTCTTATATCAGGTTATCCTGTAGAAATGGAAAGAAAAATTAGCTCAGAGGACCTCTTACAGAATAGATATCAATATGCATTCATGTATTCCCTAATTACTTACATAATTGGAAGGTTGGTTAATGCCTCTTCTGGTTGTATTACATAACTGGGGGTTGAACAATGTTGAAGTTCGCAGGGAGTGACTGAAACACTGTGGGAGCAGCACTAGGGGACAACTTTGGGCGATCAAACTGGTAAATTTGCACTTCACCACTCTTATCCGTGAAAATTGAACAGTGGAGGATATCCCGCTCAGCAAAATGCTTGATGCAAACTACTGCGCTTGAAGAAGGATTCCAGTCCTTCCTATGAATATTCTTCAGCCACTGCTTTCTATTGCTTTCGTTTTTGGGGAATCGGAACACAGTCGCATACCCCTCATTCTTGATGGAGAGGTAGTTGCTTTTGCAACCTGGTACACAACAACGCCGGGGCATCTTTAATTCAAAAAAAGAGAATTTGTAGGAATAAACATGGTTTTGCTAATCACAGCGAAGTGTAGTACATTTATGATTGTTTTTAGAAAACGTGACTAACATCAATTCTTAGACACATCTAGACTCATGGAGTAACCGTTGTTTCTTTTATTATAAACGTCATTCATGTAGACACAACTACACCATCGTAATTCATACAAAAATAACAATCACTGTTATTCCAATAATAATACTATTACCATAAAAACAGAATAGCTGTTAAATTCCGTACATATAATCTACGTTGCATTTGTGTACTCTCTATGTCCCTCCGTTATGGCCGGCCAGCAAGTAGTCGCTATGCTTTAAAAGAAATAATCGTAATTTTCCACCCTCAACTCACAGAGAATATCTTTAAACTATTTTACTTACCTTTAAGCCAAAACAATATACAAAAAAAAGCCCTGCTCTGCCTTTTAATCCAGAATTTTTGTACTCTCAATATCATTCCATTAATGGCCGGCCGGCAAGTGATCGCAATGCTTTTGAAGAAATAATCGTGATTTTCCACCTTAAACTCACAGAAAATATCTTAAAACAAAATTACGTACCTTTAGCCAACACAAAATACAAAAAATTAGTCCAGTTCTGCCTTTTTAACTAGTGAATTAATACGTTTTTAATCACAATCACAATTTAATCACAAGGCGCCATGCTTCCAAACAGAAACGATGGGAGGCTACTCGTTCTACTCGTCTAGTATTAACTCAATGTTGCCAAATTTCCATGTTCTGGCCTGTATTAAAGGAGGCCATGCCCCACCCCTTCACTGACGATGGACACCGACCAAGTTACCTCCGAATTGGAACTGATCATTGCAATGTCCTGATTATCCTTCCCTTTCATGCGGCAGACTCCATCGGTGCAGAATATGTCCACTACCTCCCTCTGTTTCAGTTTTTTCACTATGAGGTGAGGTAGATTCCCCTTCTGGGTAGCTATGAGTTCTGGTAAAATAGGTCCTTCGCTCAAGTAAGTGGTAGGCCAAGTCAACACTTTTATTGTAATTTTCCATGAAAAGAGACTCCAGTTTTCCTTCCATTAATTTCCATACAACATTGTTGACATGTCCCGGCCCGCCTGCAACAGAATCAGAAGACCCAGAGTAAATTGTAAATCGTAAAACTAATCCGGATGAATCGCTGTGCATGTAGAGTTTGATACCATACCTGTGCCATTTACCTTTCATAAGTACATGCGTTTCCAAGGCATTATTGATTCATCTATACACAGTCATTGTGTCGAAGTCACAACATTGTCCAATGTCTTCAGAAAGATTTCAATGAAGGGCCTTTGAAACGTTGGGGGTAGAGGTGCGTGTTAGCAGAGTTAACAGGGATATTTCCACTTGATTTTCCTTTTCAGGATACTCCCTTTTCCAGGTAATGCCTTCCCTTTTGTTCTTTTCTGCTTTAGCCACTCCAATGAGTGGTAACGATTCTGAAAGAAAAAATGTTTAAAAATGTGAATTTTGTCTAGGCTGTAGGGCATATTTATGTGCATACAGGAGGAAAAATATTAAAACCCTAGTAAAATCTGCAACATTACTTACGTATTAGAATAAAATATCGGGGCACTTTTCCACAACTAATTTATTAATGCGTACGATGCGTTTCGGCTCACAGAGCCATCATCTGGTACAAGACACCAACATACATGTTAACAGCATATTTATACATAGGAGAAGGGGTGGGGGGGGAAGTAAGAGGCAGTGGGAGGGGGGGGGGGGGGCAAAGGTACGGTTGGGGGAAACAGTGAGAGACGAAAAAACCAAGGAAGAATGGAACGGGGGAGGGGGGGTTTCTTGAATGAAGGGACGCGTGTCAAAAGAAAGGGATACAAGGCGGCAGTTAGCGAGGCAAGGAGGTGTGTGGGAAGTCCCCGAAAGGGAAACTGGGAAAGGAGTAAGAGTAAACAGCAGAGGTTGGTGAAGGGATTATTGGTGGTAAAATGGTCAAAATAAGGTTGGGGGAGTGGGTGGGTGGACCGGATAAAGAAAGAGAAAAACCCGAGGAGGTGGAGTCGGTTGGCTATGGGGGGGGTGAAGTGGGAATTTGGCCGTTGGTTTTCGGGAAGGGGATGTTCAGGAGAGGAGAGTGGTTGACAAACACTTGATCATTCATGAGTACATTCGAATCTAATTGTAGAATTTCAAGTTGCTCCAAAATGTCTAGTCTGAGCCCTTACTTTACTTACTTAATTACTTACGTACTTCCCATAGAGAAAAAGTAACCCAAGAGTTGGCATTTGCGACATCTTTTTCTTGTTCATACATGAGAGATTAAAAAAATTTTAGAAAATAAAAATCCACAAAAAACAGCAATTTATTTGCTAAATGAATGTTAACATCAATAAGATGTATATTGCATACGTTGATAAATATCATGTACTTTAGAAGGCCTATGTGAAAAACAACGAAAAATGCAGCTCGTCTATCAAATGGGAATTGTTAACAAAGTATATTTTGGATATTTGCAAATAGCCTATCATTGTTATATTTTCAGAAACAAAATTATAAAATCGGGAGTATATGTGTAAGCTTCAATGAAACATAATTTATAATTAACTAATGAAAATAAACCAAAAATATCAACAGTGCGACTGTAAAAATGATGCTCAATAACGGAGAAAAATAAAAAAAACTATGATTTATTTCTCGTAAACTAATGTTTATATCATTCTAACAAATCCAGTGGTGTGACATACATGTGAGAAAATTTTTGATAAAATATATTAAAATAAAACATTTGGAAAATCAATGGAATGTTATAGTATTCAATGAATATTGAATGAGAAGCAAATTCCATAATTTTACATCTGAAACAACGGAGTTTATTCAGTGAATTTCGGGCGATGAGGAGGGGGAGGAGGAGTGTGATTCAATCAATTAAAAAAATTACACAAGTATATACGAAGTATTTGAGAAAGAAGTGAAAATTGTTTGTCATGAAAGTTATATGGAAAAACCCTCAAAAACTAAAAATATAGAGCTAATACACACACAAAAAACAACTTACCTCGTAAAAAAATTAATGGGGTCATTTACCAAATTTTTTTATTGCCGAATCTGATAGTTTGTAAAATAAAAAGACCAGTATTTTTCCGTTTTTTGATCCGTCAAGTATTTCCCGAGTTATAAGCGATGAAAAACTGATGTTTTTAACCCGCTCGGAAAAGTGGGTGTGGTGCAACCTCTGACGTTAATTGACGTCGTCCAATCACAACTGAGCCCGCGAAGCTACTTCGCCTTATCGCAAAGGGGTGGACACAGCTGACTCGGCCAATGGGAGCGATTTCGACAGCATCTGTGCGAGCAGACCTTCCGAGAATCCACGTCCACTCCCTCCCCCTCCCCTGAAAGCAGTCAAGGACGGGAGGAAAATGACGTCAATGTTATCACAGCAGCATTTTATGTGGGCGTCACCTTTTGCTTATTTAAATTTTTGATTTATGAGTGAACGGTTGTTGTTAGAAGATTAATTTTTTCACTAAAATTCTTTTTTCGTTTCCATCTAACAATTTCGTGTATAAAATTACGATTTCGGTTCCGAGTAAACGCCCCCATTGTTCAAATGGTGCTTCTTGGCATGGGTAACTCTGGCTGCGTCAACTGTACACGAATGACTGACAAGGAAAAAGGAAGAGCTATGATGTAGCATCTTCTGGCAGCATCCTTGAGAACAGATTACGAACTTGGATGATGATATTCGTCCTCAGTTAGCAGATAGCACCCTTCGGACGACGATTGTCGTCGGTCAGCATTGAATGTGTTAAATGATACATTTAGATGTTTCGATAAGCTGGTATTTTCTCTAAATGTTCTGGATTTACATTTATTCACTTAAGTTGATTCAGTGAGTTGGGGTATTTCTTACATATTTAATGAAGTTGTATGTTTCAAACTACAATGCTAAGGTCATATGAAATCGATCATCTAATTCTATGCAAAGTTTTAGTCCAGTTGTTTTAAGGAATAAGAGGAACCATTTTAGGAATCGCCCGCAGAATTTTTAGGCAGTGCATTTGCTATTACGTTTAAAGATCCAGCAGAAATATGAATGTTTTCATGTTTTAAAATTTTAAGGATATGATATTTGATGTCTTGAATGAATATTTCCTGGCTGAAAGAACTCATGGGATCTTGAGATATACTTTGATTCTTTTTCTGAGATCTTAGAATAAAACAATAGACATCAATGTCTGATAATATTGGCAATTTAGGAAAGGTAAATGAATTGTTAATTTTCAAAACTAGCAACTTGTTTAAGTTATCCTTTTTTTTAATCCTAGGTACAAATGAGTGATAGAAAGTCCAACTTAAGTCCAAGTTAAGAGAGTAGATAGCTTGCCACACTTGATGGTAGCATGACTTTAGATACATGAAAACTTCCATTTGGTGTGTACAATGTCCAATAGGCTCATGGGATGCAGACTGATTTTAGTTTGCAGTTTAAATTTACAAAAGTGCATTTTATTGACCAGAAATATGACTCTTGGCTTTTATCATGTATGGCTCAACATTCACCTTCCCCAAACAAAATTTTGACTGCATTAACCTTTTTGCTGCAGTGTGCATGGTGGCAGGGTTGTCATCTCTATGCTGAAAGGGGGTGTTAACTCTGAACTGCAATGGGGTCGTTTACCATATTTTTTTATTGCCGAATATGATAGATTTTGTAAAATAAAAAGACCAGTATTTTTCCATCTTTTGATCCATCAATTATTTCTCGAGTAATAGGCGGCGAAAAACTTATGTTTTTTTAACCCTTTCGGAAAAGTGGGTGTGGTGCAACCTCTGACGTATATGGACTTCGTCCAATCACAACTGTGCCCGCGAAGCTACATCGCCTTATTGCAATGGGGGGACACAGCTAACTCTGCCAATAGGAGCAGTTACGACAGCATCTGTGTGAGCAGACCTTCCGAAAACTCCCCTCCATTCCCTCCCCTTCCCTCCCCTTCCCATAAGAGCAGTCAAGGACAGGAGGAAAATGACGTCAATATTATCACAGCAGCTTTTTCGGTGGGCATCACCTTTTGCTTATTTTAATTTTAGATTTACGAGTGAATGGTTGTGGTTAGAAGATTATTTTTTTCACTAAATTTCTTTTTTCGTTTCCATCTAACAATGTCGTGTACAAAACTGCGATTTTGGTTCTGAGTAAACGTCCCCATTGCCATTTTGTACACAAAATCGTTAGATATGTTGAGTTTGCTTCAGGGATAGGCTGGAAATCAGCGGGTAACGGTAAGTATATGACTTAGAATTTGGTACTCGATTCATCATGCTATTGAGTCCCGCACCCGACTGCCGCCGCCCCAGTGCTCAGGTTCCTAGCTCCTTGGCGTCCCCCACGTGATACCCCAGTGGCCACCCCAAATTGGCTGGCGAGGCATCACCTCATGGGTTTTGCATTTAGCCTCAGCACCTTTCTAGACGCGACACACAAGGAATAGAAGTTGGCCGCCCAGGGGGGGTGGGGTCGGCACTGGTCTGTCACAGTTGGCGACACTTACAGTTGGAAACTAAAAGTGAATTTTGATGCAAAATTAATCTTCTAACCAGAAGTATTTACTCATAAATTAAAATTAGCACAAGGTGATGATCACTGTACAAGCTACATTAATATCAGGAACTTCTGAAACATCTTTGCTCAAATATCATGTTTGGTATTTTACATATTTTATGTATTGCTGTGAATTCTGGAATATTGATGTTAATTGTATATTTCAAGAATTGCAACTCTGCCTCAAATACCTTAGTGGAGTCACCTGCTGAAATGAACAAAGTCAGAGATATTTCAACTGAGAAACAATCCTTCTTCACCTGGACAAGGTGGATTTTTTCTCTGTGGAAATTCTGCTGTGAATTTAGCAGGTGACTCCACTAAGGTTCTAGTTCGCTATCCTTGAATGGGTTTAAGTAAGCACTTTAGGGTTTAAAGCCAGCCATAATATCGTGGATGGTGGTGCAGTGCATACGTCCTCAGCTCCCCTGTGACACTGAATTTATGGTAGGCCATACATTCTTCTGCTTTGGATCCCAAAAATAAATATACAGGTGTCATAACCTGGCAATATCTTTCATTCAGTTTCAACATTGCATCTGGATCAACGTGCAGCTTGAGCAGATTGTCTTGAGTTGTTTCCTAATTGTGACACAAATACCTATTGTGCAGCTATTTCGTTGCACCTTTTTTTGAGCTAACTTATCTATTTTAGTCTTTTTTCTTCACATTTTTACATCAAAGGTGCCCAGGTTTTACGTAACACTCCAAAGTATCAGCTACTGTGCTCCATCGAATTTCAGTGGGAAATAAAATGCAAGATGCTGCTTTCCCAGTTTCTAATTTAAATTTTGATGATGCCAAGTGATTGTTACTGAAGTACTTAGATACAAATTTACATGTTCTGATATATGTATTATGTATCCATATGAAGATCTTGACTAAGCAAATTGAGAATATGAGCAGAACATCCATACGTTATTAAGTCCATTGAGTTACCATCTTCCAATGCTTTTCTCGTTTTATTCATGTTAGCTGCATTGTCAGGAACAAAACTTGAAACTCTACAACAAACTTCTTTCTCACACTTTTCGATTATTGCTGATGCTAAATACTTCAAGTACTCCCAAGTATGGGGACAACCTGACTTATCTACAGCATCAAATAAAACTGACCTACCACTTTCTCCAGAGATAAGTAGACATTGGCTGGGCAAATATTTTATATATTTAATTAAGAATAAATAGTTCTTGTCAGTCACTTTGCTGTAAAGGGATCCAATCAAACCATATTGTGTGCTCACTGATGAATTCAATAACTATACATATTGATTTAAATCAAATCAAAAAGTTTACATGCCTTTGAACTGCCTTCAACTACTTAAATATCAAAATTACAGGAAAAAATTGAATGATCATGTCAAGTGTGCAATATAATTATATTTGCAGTGCACTGCAATTATAGATCATATAAATAAACAGTTTTTGCTGAAAGACTATTGAAATCAATGAAATCTGATTTAAATAAAAAAATTAGATTTAAATTTTAAAAAATCAATATTTGATTTTTAAAATAAAATCATGATTTTAATCAACCTTGAATCGAAGATACCTGTTGTTTCTAGGGCAAATTTTGAGAAGGGTAGGCCAGAAATTAGGAGAAAAATATTTTGAAAGGGAAAAGGTAAGGCAGGAGACCTTTTGGGTGAATTGTAATTAAATGGCTTGATCAAGCAAAGAACATCACTGTGTGAAGAACAGGGTTTATTTATGAAGAGATGGCATATATGGTGCAGTAATAATCAACAAAATCACAAAAAAATTAAAATTTAAGATCCTGGAGGCAAAGGGAGGTCGTTGCCTAGTTTGCCCGGACTGTCACATTCACAAACTGTGAGAACACATTGCTTACCTTGATGTTTGTTACTGTCATAAATAAATTGCAATGGGAAGCTTCCTTTTCACAATTCAATTTTATTAATTGGATTTCAACTCAGTATTTGAAATGTGATTCTATGATGAGTAATAATGGTATATTTCCATGTTTTGGTAATTTTTTATTGTAATTTACTTGCAGTTGATGCCTACTCACAGCCTGAATCTCAACTTGTCAACAATGAGAGTTTGGTGTTATATTTGTGAGCAAGAAGTTTTCTTGGACAATAATGAACCACCTATACCTTGGACGGGGCATCACGTAGTCAATGCAAATTCAACCTCACAATCTGCATTTTTAGTGCATGCATCTCGTCATAGCAATGGGTGCATAGGGAATACAAGTGGAGTGCCATGTGACAGTGAAACTAGCGACTCTGATGAGAGTGGAGACGATAATTCTAAACCAAGAGGTGAGTTACTTTTCAAGGCAGATTATTATACACATGGAACTGAAGGTATAACATTGATATCCTGCCTCGCCTGTTGTGCTTTGGGAGGATGAATGGTTGAGGAATTGCAGGCAGAGACTATCCACAAACAAATATTCTAATATGAACAGAATACAGAAGATTATGACAATGCCATGGATGCATCACAGAAACCATATGCATTCTGACTAAAACTACAGGAAGCCTCCCTATAACAAATTTACAGGGACTGGAAAAATGACAACTTTGTTGTACAGAGGTTATATGCAGGTTGCGTAGTCTCAGAAGAAGTCAAGTAGTCATGTTGCCGTAAGATGCGACAATCATTTATTATGCAAGCAGTTGGACACAAAATAATTTTTGTATGCCGTATTCTGAAGATTGTCCACAGTAATTGATGGTGAAGCTTCATTGCATAACTGAAAGTCATTGATAGTCCCTTCTTGTTTTATTTCATCGTTGATTTATGATTAAACTCAACTATTATTGCTAGTAACATAATGGATCGTAAAAACGTAGATCTTGATATTCTCGGCACGTTTGGGAAAGGAAGTCAGTGGAGTATTGGAAATAAGTGTAAAAACTAGCTCTTAAATGGATATCGTTGCCTCATGTACACTATGGTATAAATATTTTATTGCCTCTCCCGTTCCTACTTGAGTTTTTCATGTAGACTTGGACGTATATAAAAACAGCTGATCCAGTTTCGAGAATGAAGCTGTTTCTTGAATGAACTAACTACATGAAAAAATAGAATTATGCTCTCGCGTTCATGTATTCACCGTGTTAATGCATCGTGGGATGTGATCATGCTTAAGAATCGATTGTAAAGTTGATAGATCGAATAATTGCCTTGGCTGGCTTGGCGAGCAACTGGAGCAACGACATTTTTAATGCTTCACATGCTTTGCTCTGAGTGTTTGGACAAAGTTTGGATAGTCTTTGGCTTTCTTTCACTCACAAATTATTGTAATTCTTTCTTTGTGATCATAATTAAATTTCCGTGCGCCTAGGCTATGGAAAGTACGGAAAGTATGCATCGGTTTTTGAGAGTGTTGGAACCAAGTGAACAATACATTGCAGAATATGTGGACAACGATTTGGAAGGCGAACATGATCGGAAACCTAGGCCTGGTATTTCTACGGATGGACAATGTGCAGCTGGACCTAGTAATAGGCCAAGCCTTATTAGGACTAGTTCATCTGAACCTCAATTAGATGTAAGGTGCAGTACGTCAAACACTGAGGGAAGTGTAAGCTTGTCACTAGCTGTCATCCCACGTACTGAGGATCCACTTCACTCCACCAGTCACAAGGATAGGTTCCCAAATCTTGCAATTTTGGCAAGAAAGTACTTGCCCATTCCTGCCACACAAGGGTGTAGTGAAAGACAATTTTCTGCAGGAAGTAATACTGTAAATGCAGACATCAAAAACTGCTGTCGGAGCATGTGTTTCTCAATGAAAACTTAAAAATGTCAAATCTTTCATTGGATAAGGAGTAGTCGATTATGGCCAGGTATGGATGAAGGTACCTAAGCCTAAAAATGTTGCAATGCTATCTTAAGAGTTTCTTGTCATTTTTTCAGTAATAATAAATTAGGCTTAGGTAAGTTTAGATGGCTGAATGATAATTTACTCTTTTTGTAATTAGGCTTATGTATTCCTTAAGAAAAATATTGTGCTTCCTGGATTACTTTCATTCCAAGTTAATAGGGCATGTCACTCATGTAGGCCTCATATTATGCCTAAATACACTGTAGCTACCATACTGCAAGCTAATTTACACATTTTTGAGTATCCTAGGAATGAAGATAATTTTATCTCGAGAGTTACCGGAAAATTCCCATTAGGTCTTTTGGCCTACGCTACGTGCCATATTAATTTTACTGTTTTTATAATTATATATTAGGTAGGTAGGCCTGCCGATTTGATAGTCGACTTGCTGGCTAAAACTGGATCTCTTCACTCATGTACAGTAATGTACAAACTCGACGTGACTTGGGGTCAAAAAGTACTACTCGCACATACCTATAAATACTAACACTTAAATACACATGTTTTCCAATATTCTATCGAAATATTAGTTACTCATAAGTCTTTTATTTTTATTTTAGTCTTATATTTTTGTCAATGATATAATGTGCCTTTGTTAATGAACTTTCACTAATGGAATGTCTTAATAATGTCATACGTTCAACAAAAAGCAATGGCCTGAAAAGAAGACATTCTGATGGCATATATTGGCATGAGTCAAAATTGAGCTAAAGAACACATGATACACTTCAAAAACCAGCATACAGGTACTTAGTACTTCAATATGTCCAATATACCAAACTAATACATGTATTTTGTAGGTGAAAAGCGTGATAAGCATCGTCAACTGTTGCCAAGTGTGTGGGGAGAAAGAATTATATTTTCAAAATCTTTTAAAATACGCATCCTAAAAGTTCAACTGTTTTAAGTTAAACATTAATTACCTTCATTACATATTGCAAAGCCGGGTGACAATGGAAAAATGTCCATAGCAACGAAAGGAAAACTATATGATCTCGTTTTTTAAAGAAAGGAAAACTGTCTAATAAATGCATAATTTTCAGATAAAATGTTACAAATATTCAGTTTTTGGACCAGAAAATGACAATCAATTGCAAAAGTTAACCTGTATGTAAATTTGACTTCATTTTCATCGGAAAATGAAACTCGTAATTTCATTCTTACATATTTAAATGTGCAAAAAAAATTGTTCCTCATGAAAATTTTTTTGTTTCTCCCATTTAACCCCAATGAAATTCTCTCTAGACTCGGATTTTCAGTTTTCCTGTTACTCACTAGGTGTACTTGTACATTCCCTGAAAAGTTAAACAGTTGACCTCTTAAGGCCGTTGTACACGGTACAATTTATTGTACAAGAACCTTTACAATGTGCAAATTGTATCGTGTAAGAGGTGTTCATACAATTTCTTGTACAATAAATTAGATCATGCTCTATATTATTGGATGAAACCGTCCAAGATCCACTCAGTAGCTTCTGCACATGACATGTGACGGTAGTGATGCTTTCATTTAGTATTCGTAAGGTTGGTGTTCTGTTTGCGATCACTTTTATTCCTGTAAACGTGGCAAAACTTCCATTTTTGTTGTACATATCGTGATATTCTTTGTTGCTTCCATATTATGATATTCTTTGTTGCTTCCATATTGTGATATTCGTCTGTCGCGTCGGAAGTGTTCTATTTCTCCAAAGATGAGTTGGACACACTGGCAAACATTAAACCTCAATGAAATTAAGATGAATTTATTGAACCAAAAATAAATATATGCAACAAACAAAAACATGATGTTTGGACGATAAATGATGGGTTTCATGAGCCAATGAAAGAGTGCAAGTAAGCAATCGTAAAATTCCATTTTATTAATGCTAGGATTAATGGTAGCAAATCATTGTAACCCAGTAACTATGGCAGTATTTTCAAAATACTATCGTCGTCGGATATCGCGATTCAGCTGTTGGACAGAAAATGATATCTGCGCATGTTATTATGAGCCACGAATTTTTCGCAAAACGAGTTTTTTGCGAAATGACGCAAAATATGAAGATTATTTGGGAAAACGCGAAATACATTCTCCGGAGCGAAAATAATGCGATTTTTTAGAATTTTTACGGGTTATTTTGCGAAAATGTTGAATATATAGTAAAACCTCTACCTATGGAACATCTTTTCATCGTAAAATCCTCATCGCCGGCCAAAATTCAAGCATGTAAAAGAGGGAAACATCTTTGTATCGAACCACATTATTTTCGACAAACCTCCGCACTTTGTACTAAGAGTGAACCCCCCGAGACCGCGAAACTACCTCCACCGAATGGAATATTCGGTGATAATTTTTGCTCTTGCTCCCACACTTGTTTTCTCATTTCTCCACGAAATATTACTGCTTCCGACTATTAAAATCGATCATTTTAGCCGCTGATGGAAACCTTCCATTTGAATTTATTCAAATGCCCGTACAATATTAATCATCAGACGCGTTTTACATGTACCTACGCATCCAATAATTTTATACATCTTAGGGTTCTTTGACCTTTAATTGTGAATCAAACCATCAAAGGAGTTATTTTTATCATAATCCCTCTTGTAATCTCATCTTTATTCATCCGAGCACCTAAATTTCATATAGTCGCCAAGCGATATTCGTTTGTTTTGTTTTTCTCGTTTTCGCAGCGCGATTTCGAACATTATCCATGAAGCCGGCACGAATGATACATTAGTGATTACATTGTAGTTAGTACATTACATTGTAGTCCCCGTGGAAGCCGGGTTCACATGGGAGTGGAATAGACGGAACGGATTGTGATTGGCTAGATGCTTTTCTGCTTTCTGCCTGTTCCGTCTATTCCGCTCCCATGTGAACTCGGCTTGAGACTTTTGCTTTCTAGAGATTATTGCAGTTTGTCCACATGCAATATTATTTCTTATTTACGTGAGACTTAATTTAATAGCGATTCAGAGATCGATAGCAGAAGTATTTCTATGATGCGTAAATTGCCCTAAGGAAAATGCCGAAAGCAGTAACTGTGTTTGACCGCGAAAATCAGTTTCGTAGAGAAGGTTTCTATGTTTTTGATAAACAGAAGAAAATATTAATGTGCAAGTACTGCAACTGCCGAATTACTAAATTAAACCGAAACTAAATTAAACTCACTCACATACATTAAAATGAAAATAAATTTTCTCCAGAACGGTCATCAATATAGTAATGCAATGTATCACCAAATGGCGTTTGAGAAATCTCGGATGAATCGATATTTTTTATACACCGTAATTTAGGGCCTTTTCCCATTTTTTATCCCGAAATGGGTCATTTTTAATGACGAAATTTGAGAGTTTTATTTACCATAAATTCTTGCCTCTAGTTATTGGTGCACAAATTGCATGAATATCTTTGATCATGTATGACCGTGAACCAACTTCTTGTACAATATCTTGGTCCAATCTCGCCGTTCAATTTATGGTACAAGATCTTGTACAAGAAATTGTACCTTGTACAACGGCCTTTACAGAAATGTCCAGGAATTTGTATAAGTGAGTGAGTAGTGTAGCTTTATATATACAGTCAAGCCTGTTTATAACGAAGTTGAGGGGGCCGAATATTTACTTCGTATAAACCGAACTTTGTTTTATGTTGGCCAGTTTTTCCCAGCCTCTATTTGACGGGGAATAGCCTTTACTTTTTTATAACCGGGACTTCGTTATAAACAGATTTGATATAAGTGGGGTTGACTGTAGTAATAATAATGCTGCAACCTACATTACCACAACCCAATAATTCATTGATTTCACTGCCTCTGTTAAACATGTCAATTTTTGCTGCATCAAATTCTAAGCTGCAATTTTCATCATAAAAATGTGACTTGAATGTAGATAAATGCATTATGAATCATACTCGTGAACTTGTGGGCAGAAATAATTATCAAGTGGCCGTAGATGGCCAGCAAAATGCAGTTGTTGGTGTTAATATGGGTTACCAGTATACAAAATTTTCAAATAGTATAGAAAATTATTTTTACAGCAAGGTTAATTGTATAGAAATAGTATAGAAAATTATTTTGACACAGAAGGTAAATCATAAATAACGTATATTATCTTTAAAAAATTTATTTTGCTTATTTAGTTGAATTGAATCACTGTCTTGGTAGCTGCACCTCGGTTGGTAATTGTTTAGCTGGTACTGCATCGAGGAGATTCAAGAACTTGGGACAAGTTGTGGTTGTGTCTGAGATCCAACTTCTGAGGAAATGTTTATGAAATGACATTGTTATGTCAGAGGTTTGGAAACATTTTACTGTCAGTGAAGACAGTAAAGCATATGTGACATGTGTCACTGTGGATCATGTATTTAGAGAGGTAGCAACTGTATGACAACTAGAACCATGAAGAAACATTTAGAGCAACATGTTAGTCTCATTGAAAAGCAAAGGCAAATGAAGAACAATGTTGGAAGCTCACTAATCGATATCAGTGAAGAACTGAATGCAAAGGATGTTTATGACTCCCATGCAAGTTGTCCAATTGCTTCTGCATCGAGCAATTATGCTGTCGGTGCAAAAATTATGTAGACTCGAGTTTGAGCACCGATTAGGAAGGAACCAAAATACGTATACAAGTGCAAATTACATCAAATTTTAGCTCATTTTATTCTGCGTTTAACCATACTTACTGACAATTTTTATAGCGCACCTCTGATTTTTTATCGCGATGACAACAAAAAAAGTACAGTTTTTTTTGCATTTCTAAGGGAGCGCTCTCTTTGACCTCTCATAAGGCAAAATGTTGGAGTTCAATAGCTATTAAATTTTAACACAGTAACAAAACATCCTTTATTTTTAACGAGTTAATAAACAATGGAGCATTTTCGCGGCAGTTACGCTGCTGGTAAGGTGGCCGGCTTCGCTGATGGGTGGTGAAAGTCTGCACTGGGTTTTCACTTGAAAGGTACCAGGAGGATCCCTTGACTCCCCTGTATTTTCACTGGAATGAATGCGATTATTTTCGTTCCATAAGGTGTACTGAGACATTTCCGGAAAATCAGTCATAGAGTCAATCAGTTCTCTGTGTAAACTCTCCATCGTAGGGAAAACCTTGTTCTCGAAAAAATCGTAAATATTCCTCCTGATGACACCGAGAGCAAAATCATCCAACTTAATTTTGGGTCGGCCTCGGAAACAGATCATCTTACTTGATAATGGAGATTCGCCGCCATCATTTTCTTTTCTTGAAGCACTAACCTTCTTCACTGTGCCTAAAGAGATCCCAAGACACTCTGAAACTCTACGATGCACTGATATCTTCTGTCTGCACTATCCCTTTATAGTAACACAAAGCACATAAAATCATTGCGATTTTCATCTCAGTCAACAGAGGTCTAGGAGGCATCTTGACCAGCAAACACGACGGACAAGTCAGGTAGAATACAGAAATGACAAGCAGGCCAGAAAGGTAACATATTAGTCATGTCCACTTCATAGCATTGCAGCGGAGAGGGAGATGAGTCACGGGACAAGCCCAGAACCCTCAAGTGGCAACCCTGCACAACTTTCACCAACCCACCGGCGAAGCTGGCCTCCTCCCTGGCAGCATAACTGCCACAAAAATGCTCCGTTGTTTATTAACTTGTTAAAAATAGGGCACACATTTTGCACAAAGAGCTTTAAAACAAGACCAAGATCAAGTTTTCGGGACCAATTCATTGCCAAGAAAAAGTTGTTTCATGAAATCAATAACAACCTTTTTATGGCTGAATGAAATGACCTGAAATTTTAGAAAAACATTAGGAAAGGATGTTTTGTTACTGTGTTAAAATTTCATAACGATTGAACTCCAACATTCTGCCTTATGAAAGGTCAAAGAGATCGCTCCCTTAGAAAACGCAAAAATACCGGTACTTTTTTTGTTGTCATTGTGATAAAAAAATCAGAGGTGCGCTATAAAAATTGTCAGTAAGTATAGTTAAATGCAAAATAAAATGAGCTAAAATTTGATGTAATTTGCACTCGTGTAAGTATTATGGTTCATTCTTAATCGGTGCTCAAACTCGAGTCTACATAATTTTTGCACCGACTGTAGTCCTTCAGATTCCCTCTGCAGGAAATCTACATTTTGTAGGTAACTAACATTAGTTGAGAAATTAAAACATGATGCTAAACAGAAAACATTAATGAGGCTTTCTACTGCAAGCGTAAGTTTAAACCTGGGAACCAGAGGGGTGAAATGATCACCAAACTTATTGCTAGGGACCCTGAAAAGTGGTAAATACACTCGAGGGAAAGCAATGTAAAAATCATAGTCCCAGCAGTGCAAAAATCGCAAATTTCATGCTCTGGCGGTGAAAAAAAATTTCTCAATTTAAACACACAAAGAATTGTATTAGAGACATAAATTGATGTATCTAACATATTCTATCTAATCTTCATTGGTAGTTAACAAAATATACAGAGATATACACAAAATACAGGGCATAATAAAGGTAACTCAATGGCCACTTAGAAGACTAAGGAATGTGCTCTGTGGGTTGCCTAAGGGCAATTTCCTTGGTACTGCTTCCCTACATATTCAAAGTTGCGTCAAATATATATAAACCTTGTTGCATCAAATATATATACAGTGGAATTTGGTTGATACGTTCGTCTTTAGCACCTTTTCCTCCTTTGTACGTCAATTTCGCTCCGTCCCGGTACCATCAGTACAAAATACAGGTAAAATAATTTGGTTAGTACGTTTTTAAAAATGGCGCTTTCCTGGTTAGTAAGTTCAATTATTTGCTATAAAGCAACCCGCAAGACCTTTTCTGTATATTTTTAAGTTGTGTATGCCACCGAATTTACATGTTAGTTTATTATTATCAATCCTTGACCGGTTAACGTTCATTCATATGCATTTCTCAATTTTCGTGACGTGGTGAATAACCATATGCGGCTCGAAGCGAGACAAGTTAGCACGAAGATTAAACATTCTTGCATCCACTTTAAGCACGATTGTGAGTAATCGTGAAATAATACGAAGTCTTAGTGACAAAAAGAGAAAGCGCATTCGTGATGGGAATCATCACGAAATTGTAAATCAATTGCGAATCATTGGCATGGTAAATATCATCAGGACGATGATATTTACAATGCCGAGGTTTATTTTTCAACTTATTGCCAGATCGAACGATACGCATTCAAAAGGAGAAAAACGCGATGGTGGAAAATTAAACAAAGAGAGACTAACAGTTCTGTAGTGCTGCAACGAGAGTGGAACTGACAAGCTGATGATGCCACTAGTGATAGGGAAATCTAAACACCCGAGGTGTTTCAAGAACGTTCGAACCTTTCCCTGTCAATACACAGCTAACTCTTCAGCATGGATGACGACATCTATTTCTGAAACCTTTCTGCGTGGGTTTGATGCCAAACTGGGTGGCAAAAATAGAAAAATTTCACTTTTTGTCGATCAATGTGCTGCTCATCCCATAGAACTTGTTGCTATGGGATGAGCAGCACATTTCAAATATGCATGGGATTCCATTACCAAAGAAAACATCACCAGTTGTTTTAAAGCTGCTGGATTTACTTATATAGAGTCTGAAATAACGGATGACACAGCAGAGGAGGCACAACTGACTCATTTCCCCCCAAAAGAGTGGCATCAGATTGCTAGAGAGGTGAATTTCAACGAGTATACTGCGAGTGCGATATTAATCTTACTCTTTGACAGACCATTTCGATTGACGAAATTCACGAGCAGGAGTTGGTAGAAATGGACAAAAACGATACTGAGCAAGAAATTGAGAGAGATCCAGTCCCCATGCTTTAGCCAAAACAGTGGACGCTATGGAGAACGTACACCGTTAATTACCAAGTTTTGTGGGAGCAGACGACACTTGGGATCTCCACACGAAGCTCGATGCAAAAATACCTGATCTCGGCACAATAAATAAAAAAGACTACATTGGAAAAATGTTTTATGTGACTTTAAACTGTACATTTAAAAACATGATTGTAATAAACACGAACTACGTTATTAATCGATATATCGATCGATCAAATGGTATCATACCAAGAACGAATGAACGAAATGGGTACAGCTGTTGCCGAGTTTTACGTAGTATAAAATGTTACCTAATTTTTACTAAGCTTTAAAACAACAAACTGACATACTTACGGTTATTTTATTCCCAGAGTAAGAAGTAAGAAAGATGAAAAGACTTGGCTTAACTTGTCCTCTCCTTATATACATTATAAATCACGGGTAAATGCCGCCGTTTTTATGTAATTGTCTCGGGGAATTCTATGAAACATTGTGATTTCCATACATATTGTATCATTTTGGCAATGTCCCGCCCAGTTTATTAATTTTAAACGTGCAAAGAGGCGATTTTACGAGAACTTCTGAAAGTAATCGTATCGTAAATATGACGACTTTTCCTCATTACAATTAACCTAATAGCTATTATTTACTTTCCTCATTAGCATGTTTTCCTGATTAGCACGTTCATTTTTTGCGGTCCCTTCAAAAACGTACTAACCAAGTTCTACTGTAAATATCTCTTTCAAACTCCTGGCGATCAAATATGCTGAAAATTTTCGGCATTATGGTCTACGGAGATAATTTTTCTGATCAACAGTAGCTCCGATCAAACTATAAACAGTACAATATAAACTATAAACTGCAGTAACTCTGGATAAACCCCAGCTTATCCAGAGATACTGAGAATCGGAAATATATGCCTGCCCAGACTTGTCTTTTGTGGGTACCTACCAGCTGCGGCTTATTCAAAATGACAATGTGGGCTTGCCTTGACTTAGGTAATATTTCTAAAATTACTTTCCAGACAAATAATGCACCGCATCATACGGAAATATGACTTGTCCCTATCTCGTACCTTTTACCGCCCCGCTACGCCGCTAGCGACTCACCGCCACGAGACCCAAATAAGTTTGCTGTGGTGGGAATGCCATTGTGCCAGAGTCATATCATAAAGCTGGCAACATATACTCAACAACAGTCAGTGAATTCGATGGTTTATCCTTAAATAACTCTTTTTGTCTACCCGAGGAGTAATTGCGACCCGTCAGTCACAGCTTAGGTGGAGCGCTCTTTGAATGAAATTATTACGTCCATTTGAGAACTTTGTCATAGTTATTGGTCCCATTAATGCTGTGCGCTAAGACTTACTGAAATCATCTTTCACAAGCGCAATTGCTTTAATGGTAACATTTCTGAAGAATCTTTCGGGATAAATAGGTACTACGCAAGTCATTCGGCGGCACGACAAAAGCAATGCGCCCCCGACCATGACCCCTTCGCCAATGACCCCGCCAAAATGAATGCGATCTAGGAAGATATATGCAGACATCATGGTCACGCACATCATCAGACTGATGATAGCGGCATGGTCACGTAAAAAATAATTCTGTATTCATTTCACACAATGAGATTGCAAATATTTTTTTCTAAATTGGACGTCTTTCATTACGCGTCTTTACATACATATCAAAATAAAACTTAAGAGCATATCATGTTTTTTTTGCACAATATCGTACGATAGGTTGAAAATAGGTAAAAAAAGATGCAAAATTTCGTGCAATATATCGCACTTACAGCCAAATATGTACTACTAAATTTCATGAATAAAAAGCTATTCGCAAAATTTCGGTGAATTTCACTAGCTTTAAAATGGCAAATTTTAACTTACTAGGCCTTTAAACGTCAAAATAACAACTTTTATACTCTTAAAAAGAAATTCGCGAAAAAACTCAATCGGATTCTTATTGCACAGTTGGAATGTGTGGAAAATCAGCCATTCATTATTGTGGAGAACAAACGATTTCGTGCTTCAGTTGCTTATCTTGAGCCTCACTCAGGCCTCTGACACTCCCTATTGTTCCTGTGTTGTGATTATGGTGTTCTTAGTGAGGTCGTGGAAAACGAGCGAACTAATGGCGCCACCAGTAACTCCACCCAAGTGAGCTCAGCCACATCCTTGTGATTTAGGGAGGAGAATGGATAATTAGCATTTTACATGCACAATTTTAGCTTTTTTGCTATTATAGTTTTCCATAGTACTGCTCCATACTGCATTTAGGTGTAAGCTAATGGACGGAAGTAGAAATCAGTTTTATTGTGGAAAAGCGAGATGCCACGAAGCTGTGTTGCTCCAAGCTGCAAGGAAGGTTATGGTTTGACGAAAACGAGCTTATCCTTCTTTTCTGCTCCTAAAGAACCCGATAAGATCTCCAAGTGGCAATGAGCTCTATTCAGAGCAAATTTTCAGCTCAAGCCAAGCCATTTTTCTATGTAAAAAACACTTTTTGTCTATACCTAGAGCTATAGTCAAGAAAACGTTTTCTCGGGCAAAGAGAATCAGAATTCATCCAGGGAAAAACTTGTTTACTGAAAATGAAAGACTCAATTCATTCAAGGAAAAAACTTGTTTACTGAAAGCCCTCCCTCTCCATCATGAGTGAAATTGTGCCAATATTTCTGTGTTTCAAGAACTGTGAAGTACAGTAGAACCTCTTTTTTACGAACCTCTAATTTACGAAATGACACCAATTTACGAACCATTCCGCCGGTCCCGATCTTTGTATATGGGAAAACCATGTAAAATGACCTCTATTTTACGAAACCTCGATTTTATTGATTTACGAAGTGAGAGGCCGGTCCCGCGGAGTGATTGACCTCTGTTTTACGAAGTTTTTGAAATGATTTTGTAGCACTGAAGTCAGTACAATGGAATGACGATCGCTGTATACCGTTGGAAAATGTAGAAAAATCGAATGTGAGCATAGTGCTTTTTGAAGTGCTTAAACTGTAGCAAAAATCCCAGAGACTGATCATCCAAATCACAATTCAATCCTAATTATATGATCCAAGGAAAAAATGTTCAAAGACGCATGGCACGACGCCTACTTCTCGAAAACAATGCCCCAGTTCATAAAATAATCGGATTAGTGCTTGGTAATTTCTATTCCTTTTCTATCATTTTGTGTATTGCGAATACCTAATTGGTCGTCACAAAGGATCCATATTTTCTCTGGAATTATTTAAAATTAGCTTTAAGGTAGCTGCCGCAACTCTGATTCAGAACTTTGTTCAGCCTTTCACTCGAAAGTAGCATTCACGCAGGAAGTTCTTTGCTGCAGCTGTCGTGGACCTTAGTATCATTAAAAAATACTAATTTTGCAATAATAAATTACTTATATTCAAATCTTGATGCAGTTTTATTATTTAATTTTTCATTAGAAGTGTTTTACGTCGTTATGTAAGAATTTGCGATCGCGTCTTTGAGATCGCGGTCGATTTCTATAGCCGCGAGTAAATAGTTCTCGTAAATCACCGCTAGGTGTCAGCACTGTGGAACGCATCTTAAAAAGGAGGGAATTTCAAATTAACGGAGTGAATTTCTAAGATTGATTTTCATCAGCTGTGAAATATTATTAAATGTATTTCAAACGATACTCTTTCTTCAAAAAAGGCATTTTCTGGTCTTTTCACTGAAATATACTAGGTCAGTTGGAATTTGTTTTGAAATTTCCTATTTAAAATGCATCCTTGGCTTTCCCATGTTAAAATGGCTTCTTTACGCACAAATCGACTAGCACTAAATATACCCCTTTCGTTAATTAATGCATAACTGCATATGCTTAAAATACTCCACGGGATGAGTTAATTCTCTTATGAGTTACTCCCCTTATTTTGAGATCTACCAACTGAACAGCTACAAGAACTTAATTCAGTTGCAGCAGCCAAGTTCATACCATTATAAATTTGTAGAAAAATATTCACCTGTTTTTTTTTAATTCATGGCTGTTTCATTCTCTTTTACTAAAGTGAGTCTCCTAGCCTTAGGAATAACACCTATGCTATACAGAAAATCAATACAATTGAGGTGTAATTTTTAAATCCTTTCAATTTGATGTAGATACACTGCACATAGAGAATTTCATGTAATATCTGTTGTTTTTTCCCAGAATGAGCAGATGACTATTATTTGTTATATTAATTAGTTTGATTTCAACCCTAACATAACTATTTGACAAGTTTCTGTACAGTATAGTGCTTAATTGCATTGAAAGTATACTCGCATTCTTGTCACCAGAGTTTTGGTAGACGTACATTTGTCGCAGATCAAGCCTCTTGTGTGCACGATGTGCCTCCATGGACATTGTTCCATGCTGTGCGAGGTGTTGCCAGAGCATGGGAGTGTCACTGCAAAAACTATTTCCTACTGTTGGAGATCAGCTGGTTTTGGTGACACATCAGTTCCGGAGACAGAGGAGTTAGAGGAACATAACCTCCAATTTACAAACCCTCTGATTTACAAAGCTCAAACTTTTGGGTCCCTTCAACTTCGTAAAATAGAGGTTCTACTGTAATGGATTTTGTGTCTCGCAAGCAAATATATACCCCGCAGGTGAGTGCATGTAATAAAGCATGCACAACAGTATCCAGTCTTCAGAATACCTTCTTCCATTAGTCTTACTTAGATTGGCTGCATGTAGGATTTCCTTCAAGGCAGCCATCTGATTCTTTGTTATATTTGGGTAGGCTTCCACGTTTTCCAAGAACGAACCGTCTGCCACTCTTCTTATCGTTTCATGGACCTCCGTTTGCAGCCTATCTCTCTTTCTCTTCTCACGGATTTGCGATCGTTTGAAATTGGAGCTCCTATTCATCAGTGCTCAACAAGTTGCCTATTTTTGGGGCTTAATCAGCCTGCGAGACGTGTTCGGTTGGCTTTTTGCTTTTGCCTCAAATGCTTCTGAAGCAATGTCCTCCTGGCTTGCTTATAGTGATGGTGCTACAGAAGAATGATGAAGATAAAATGGATCGACCAAGTGACAAATGAAGAAGTCCTAAGAAGAGTGGGAGAAAAGAGAATTCTGCTGAAAACTATAAAAAGTAGACAGGACAACCTAATCGGCCATATCTTAAGACACAATGGCCTGATGAAGACAATCGTGGAAGGAAAAGTGAACGGGAAAAATGGAAAAGGCAGGCCTTGAATGAATGAAATAGAGCAGGTCGTAAAGGACGTGAAAGAGAGGAACTACGTTAATATGAAGAGGTTGGCCGATAGAAGAATCGAGTGGAGGGCTGCGTCAAACCAATCCTAGGATTGTTGACCCATTATGATGACGACTGGCTATTTGTGTAAACAAATACAAAAATTCAGCAATTGTCAAGTATGCATTTCGGTGGTCAGTTCCCCAAACCCTTTGGGCATTGGTGCTGTTGCACAGTTTTATCATTGCCGATCAGAGGGTAGAATGGTCATCCAAATGCAAATCTTTTTAAATTTATCAAGTCAGTGGAGGACAAGTTTGCAATTAATATTGAATCTATCAATGCATACAGAGTGACCATTGATGATAATGTTGACTCTGGTGGTTTAATATTTCCATGCTCAATGCACAGGGAGGAGATAATGGCATGGATTATCATTCATTATATAATGATATGAATGCGACAGTTTGCTACACGAAGAAATTGTGAGGCTGAAAAAGAGAATGGCAATTTAAAAAAAAAATCAAAATTTTAGAAGAGCTGATGTCTTAACCCTTCGAGCCAGTCAGTGTATTTAAATAGCCAGGCCCTACTCGCGGTATTTAAATTTGCGAAAAATCTCATTTTGTGCACCTTTGCAAACATTTATTTTTATCTTTGTTAGTTTTAATTATAATAATGTAAAAATTTAGTATAATATACTAAAATGTTCAATTTATATAATAAAAATTTTACTTACGTCTATCCGTATAATTTGGTGTTTATTCACTTATTGTTAGAATTTGCAAACTTGAGTCCTAAAAGTTAACTTTGGTGTGATAAATTTTGAAGCATTCCTCTAAACATAAGCCAGCATTGCAGTCAGGGCACCAGTACACTGTTTCCTTCCTTTTGCCTCTAGCTGAGCACACTTGGCATCTTCTCTGAGGCCTGGACTTCTTCGCGGTAGGCGGTATTTTTTCAATGAAATGTCTCTCGACTAACCGGCGTGGCGACGGATTTGTGGGAGGTCTCCTAGCTGTCGATGAATTTGAGCTAGCTCCGTATTTTTCAAAGAGCTGCTGGATTAGCTGATGACGAAAGATTAGATGATCTACCTTATTTTGACCGCTATTGAATATTACTAATGAGTTGTGAACGGAAACATTCAATAACCTTCTAAATAGTTTTATATACCATTTCTTAGTCTTTTTGCGTTCTAATAAATATGGCTGAAGGTTTTGGTCTTTTAGATCAACACCACCCATTGCGGTGTTGTATTCTACAATACACACTGGTTTAGTTTTTCCATTCTTTTCACGAAAACTATTGCAATGGAAGGTTGAAATAAATGAAACTGGTTTTTTGTGTTTACACTTCATAACCATTATTCTTTCGCAAACTTTCGCTATGTGTTCTCCTTTCTTCAACTTTGCTAACTTTACCTCTTTTGGAACGTTTTTTCGAGATAATCGTAAAGTTCCAGCAACATTTGTACCATGATCCAATAAATATTTAGCCAAAGCTGGTAAATTATAATAATTGTCTAACCATAATGAATAATAGCCTTTTTCAAAAAGAGGTTCTAACAATTTTATCACTATTGCTGAAGTCTTGAGCCCATCAGGAGTTTCTGTAATTGAAAATGTTGAATCAGCTCCTGAGTAAACAACAAAACTCCATAAGTAGCCAGTATCAGATTCGCAAAGCTCAAAGGTTTTTATACCAAATTTAGAAGACTTCAAAGGAATATATTGCTTGAATGATAGACGCCCCTTCCATAGAGTGAGAGATTCATCAACAGTAATATTTTCCTTTGGTAAATACATTTTTTCAAATTTATCCTTCAAGTAATCTGTGATAGGTTGAATTTTTAAAGTTTTTTGTTGCCATTATAATGTCGGATATTATCATTATCAACAAAATGTAAAAACTTTGAGATGCATTCGAATCTGTCCTGGGACATAGTTTTGGAGAAAATTTCTGTTTCCAGAAGTGGGTTTCGTGAAAAATATGAACGTATTGTGGGTTTTTGAACTATTCCCATCAACATTATCAACCCTAAGTACACATACATCTCCCCAGTATCAACAGGTTTCCATTTGTTCAGTCGTGATCGAGGGGATAGTGGATTATTTGCTAAATAATTATTTGCATACCTGTTCGTCTCGAAAACGATTTTTTCGATTATTTCATCATCAAAAATATTTGTGAAAGACTCAACTATATTATCAACAAGCACTGTTGGACCACATTTCCCAATGAAAGGAATTTTTTTTGGAATGTTGCATTCATCAAAATCATCCCAGACCCAAGAGGAAGAAAGACCATCTGCCTACTTGGAGTATCACCGTCACTTTCGTCTTCGCTATCGCAAACTTGGGGAAGGGTATTCACTGAGTAATCACCTTCTTCTTCACTTGAGCACTTACTACCTGAATCAAGAAGCACTTCATCTTCTTCACCCAAATTTTCAACCATATCTTGTATTTCTTCATCACTCAAAAATGATTTATTCCTTTTAGATTCCATTTGTAAATTTGTATCGGGCTTCCTGCCCTTCTTCTCCACACGAAAGTAATCTACCAACTGAGTCAGTTGGGAAGTGAGGCGTGAGGCTTTGTGGCCAACGTCTCTGTGAGTCAAAATAAAAAATATGAAGAACAAACGAAGCATGAATGCTCTGAGAGAAGTGTTTACAAAGATCCCCTAATATGACTGGATGCGATAATGAGAGATAGAATCCAGATGCCTGGCATAAACACAAGACAAGCAGAATAAGAGATCTCTTTGAGATGACGAAGGAGCTGACCTACCAATGGCGATGTGATAGATATTGTTTTTTTTTCCTAGAGTGCCTTTTCATGTAGCAGAAGGCAATGATAACAAAGAGGCATCTTCTCAGAGGCCAACGATAACACTTGCCCTTCAAAAAGTGCTGAGATGAAAAGAAAAAAAAATTCTAACCGAAGGAGTGTAACGCACCATACCACACACCGAGAACCGCATATGGGGCTGACCACCGAAGCCATGCAGTGTACGGCGAACCGAGCGGAAGGGTTAATTCTTTCTTAATATCTTAAGAAAGAATTCTTGTGTATTAACATTCCTGTTTTAATTGTACCTCACTACAGTCCATAGGGTATTGCTTGGCCTAATATCTACCATCTAAAACGGCAGATAAAATAGGATAGTCAAGTGTTTTAGAACTACTCTGCTGGGGAATTTAGTAATTAATTGTATTATGGTTTAACTTAGTTACTCAGCAAGTTAAGATAACATTTACTTATTTCTAAATGGCATTCAATTTATTTCGTGCAATCTACAGGTATTCCAGTTCCTGGGGTGGATAGAAGGTTACAACAAAAGTGATCACTAGGCATGGGCAGTAGGTTACTTCATTTTTTCATTTGAAACGTTTCTGTAATACACCTACTTTCTGAGCCCCCTTTTCTCAGGCGTCATAGTTAATGATTCATCATGCTGCTTGCCAAGTATCAGATGGAGTAAAGGTTAATTTATTTAGTAGCTTTTGGTATTCATCTCAACTATATGACAGTGTTCCAAACATTAGAAAAACGCAGACATCCTTTTTTACTATCATGTTATTTCGAAATAAATATTTGCCAAGATGAGTTAGATAATTAATATTGTTTTTTATGAAAGATATAGGCTAAATTTTAATTGCTGAAACACTTTTCATGCAAGATTTTAAAGCAAAGGGGATTGTATCAGCTTTCTGCTTGAGTGGAGTTACTAGTGCTGCTATTAGTTCCCGCTTTCGTGGCGGCCTCACTAAGCGAGCCATTTTTGACAAGTGTCAGGGGCCTGGCCTCACTCTACTATCCTTCTAAGAAACATCTATCCATGTCAGTGATTCATATCTTGTACGAGGAAGCAAGGCATGAGGTTAAGGCTCTTTTGAATTTTACTATGTAATAGCATGTCAATCTCTACAAACTTATGGACTTCCACTGCAAACAACTATCATTTAACCATAACTGTGCATTTTGTGAGTGACATGAAGGAACTGAAACATCTATGCCTTGATGTTGCTCCTTTCCTGTAAGCTTCAATGTTGTATATTAACTACAGATATAACCAATACATATTGCATAGTCAGGACTAAGAAAATGGTTGAAAGATGTGTGTTAACTCACGAATACCAGTGAATGTGACTAGGGTGTTATTTTGGCTTTGTTTTAAGTAGAGTTGTGTCGATACCAAAATTTATCTTTTCTCGTTGCTGATTCAGATTCCTGAAAAATCGATTCTCGATGCCAATACCATTGACCTATGCAATGAATCCAGGTTTTTTTTTTGTGTTGATAAGCACAATTTGACTTTTGGATAGATTTTTCCTCTGTGCCTTGGTGTATACTAATCTCTTTCAAATATACTCTTATCTTAGAAAGTATTTGCATTTTGGCTAAAATATTTTGGATTTTTCTTAACTATGGTTAAATCTAGCTACTGCAAAAACATGACAATCGGAGAGTGACAATGGTGAGTGTCGGACCTTGGTTGAGTTGATGTTGAATGACCCAACAGATTCAAACTAATATGACTGTCATGTCATAAGTTTAATTTTAATATGATTAAAAATTTGTTATAAGAGTAAAAAAAAAACAGTAACCTAATTATAATTCAAACTTTCAACGATAAGAAATAAGAATAAAAGGTCATGGCACAAACCCTTGAGCCTACTTTAGGTTCAAAAAACCAACATTTTGAGTTTCTCTGGATCAAGGCAATTTCGTTTCTGGTCAAATGTTTCCTGCAGTGCTGAATATGTTTCTCATTTTTCATGTTTCATATAGGTATCGAAAAGTGATGAACAGATCCAAGTTTTTTTTTCGGATCCGGAATTGGATCCTTATCTTGGTTTTGGATCTTTGTCTCGGGTTTAGATCCTTAGTTTCAGATAATGGATTCTGAATTACATTTCTTTTCTAATCCTACGCTTTTAATCTACATACACAGAAAAACAGCAACAATAGTATTTCCTAAAAACAAGTAAGTTTGTAGTAGAAAAAAATCAACTTCCTATCATCTTTGTGGATAACATTTTCCTCAATCAAGATATATGTATTCAATAACTATAGGAAATTACTTCTAACATAAAGTTCACTTTCCTTATTAAATGCTCATTAAACAATACATTTTTGAAACCTGTACAATTATTCTGAAGAGTATAGTTAAGAGAAACATTTATTTATTTCAAGTTCATTTTTATTAATATTTGAATTATTTTCCAAAATATTAGATCCTAGTGATGCCATATTGTATCACCCTCTATCCAGAAAGGTATAAATGTAATTATGGGAAAAAAGTAGAGCATATGACATGCCAAGAATATAATAACATAGAGTATATATAAGAAACAATATAAAAACAATATATAAGAAACAAAATCACTGCAAATGGGTTTACATTAACTTGGGTTGCTGTTGTAAATCAAATCCTTGAATGCTTTCAAATTCTTTTTCAGAAACAAAAACTTTTTAATCTGGTAGGAGATTCCAATTATGGAAGACATGGGGATTCAATTTTTAAGATGATAAAATTATTATGGAATATTTCAAGCTGGTAAAATAGTAATTTTGCAATATCTCATTGATAATAACCTTTAAAATGATATTTGTGAGTTTTATACTCATAAGGAGAGGTTGTGTAATATGGATCATATAATGAGATGAGCCTTTTTCTCATGCTACTAGAAGGAAAATAAGGAAATGTGTGTCTTGGCTTTTTTCTCCATTATTCGCAAGAAAAAAGGTTGAATGACGTGGGGAGCCTGCATTCTCGGAACACAGGTCAGCTGACAATAGCAGAGTGGGGTAGTGTACTACAGATAATGAAGTTCGATTCTTACTGCTGTTTAAAATTTTTCTTTCGGCCATTGAATCTAAAATTTTATCATCCTTAATTTCCAACCCTTGTAGGTATGTGGATACAGACGTTTTTGAACTTTTATCGCTTAAACTAGATTTACAAAGGCATCGCTTAAAAATACATTGTAAAGTTAACGTATTGTTTTCACAGTTTTAATTCTGTAATAAAATATTTTCCAATCACTTTTACTAATGCCAAATTTTATTATTATTGTTTAATTTGTTGACTAATATATTGACATGAAATTTCTGATAATCTACTTTTTTTAACTAACTGCTCGCCTTACCCTATAAATACAGCATGGACTATATTCCTAGTCAGTGTTAAGGAACGAACTTGCGACCGACAGTACACTAGCTCTCATTTTTAAAAACTCATTGGTTCATGCGAGTACGGCAAATGTAGGCTACCTGCGTGACATTCTGCTTTATTTATTTTCCTGCACATCCCGGCCTGAGGAGAAAAAAGGCAAGACTGTATTTCTTTATTTCACTCTTGTAGCACGGAAAAGATTTTCAACTCACTTCATGACCCGAGTTAAAAATCCTCTCCTTGTCAGTATCTACCATCAGTATTCCGTTTCCTGGGGTGCATCGATCACTAGGATGCGAAATTTAAATATCTCTTATCAGGATACCAATTTATAGCCTTCGGATCTGATTTCAGTTGTGAATGAAATGAAAGATCCATGGGTCTTTGTATCCGACCCGGCTATCATAATGTTTTAGTGATACATTGGTAAATCAAATTTAAACAATAAAAGTATAGAAAGTGAGTATTTAGATGCTAGAGTTTTAAATTGAATGAGAACATTTTTGATGCAATGACTGAAAGAATGTATGAAACAGAGATGGGGATTGAACTTCTTTAGGGTACTAGCTCTTGATTTCCACCAGACGCTGGTGAACGTAGGCTACCCACGTGGCATTATGCGTATTTGTTTCTCGCGATACTGGGGTAATGGGGAAAAAAATATTCTTTTGCTTCGAGTTGCATGGAATACTTTTGATATAATTTCGTGACCATATTTATATAGCCTCTCCTTGTCAATATCTAATGCACCTCTATTCCATTCACGGGACGCTTCAGTCACTAAGCCACGAAAGTTAAAATATACGATCCGACCATCCCTAGTATCGACGACATTACTTTCGACTTTAGGCGATTGATTCTTGATACCGATACCAACCCATGAGAATCAGTGGTATCGAGAATCGGCACATCCCTAGTTTTAAGGCATCCACTTAAATTTTCTTTTTGGATGCCATTCTCAGGTATATATTGCAGTAGAAACTTGAAATGGTGAAGTCAATGGGATTGTAAAAATCGACACATTGTATTTCAGGTATGGTATGAACGAGTATTCTTTATCAAAATGGTGATGAAGCTATTTTTTTTTCCTGAAATATATGATCTCCCGCAATGTACTTGCATGATTTATGAAGTTATAATTCAGGAAAGTATCTTTAATGTTCCATTAGCAAATTTTTCATTATTACTTTAACCTCTCCTGAAGAACTCATGACGTAAGCGTGAGTGATGTATATATACTTTTAAGCTAGTATTGTGGTATGCATACACTATGGAAGACTGCGATTGGTGCCATCATTTCAAACTGTATGCTGCTCCGGATATAGAATTTAGAGGAATAACTTTCCGCTTGAAGAAAATCATATGATCCACGTCAGGCATAAGAAATTAGATCTAAATTAAGCTAAAACAGTGAAAAGATTCTCCCACAGAAGCTATTTCAATCATGTATTTGGTACATATAATGATATGCCCGTTGATTTTTCAAATTAGCAACCACAATTCTCCCCTGAATTCAGATTATCTCTGTGTGGTTATTTCCGAGACAATGGCTCTAAAAGAAGAGCTTAACCCATTCACTGCCATATTATTTCATGAATTCTCTTCCAAAAATGTCACATTTTTTATTGCATTTTCTTAGCCATGTTGTGTATAAAGATATATGTTTATTTATTTTTCTGTATTAGGGTTAACTTTATAACAAAATTGTTATGTACAGGTATCCCTCACTTAGCACTAATTCGCTTTACATAATATTCACTATGGCACAATTGGTCCTCAATGATTTCTTCCTCTTAGCATGATCAAATTTATGAATTTAATATGCATATGCTCTTAATGTACTCAAACCTCCTTTTGCTTGAGTTATTAGGTAAGGAAATAACAAAGAGAAAGATCAGACAATCTACCTCAAGCATATTAATGAATTCCTTGACCCTTGAAAATCAAACTAACCCTTGCATTGATCACTGAGTGAGTTTGAGTGACTAAATCCTATTGTCCCTACTCTGTGAAACAAATGCATTATGATATAAATACCAACTTTATGTAGTTTCATTCACGTTTGTTGAGCCCCAATCAAGGCTTTAATCTCTAAGCATTGTCACAGGTTATGTTTTGGCATCTACAGTATCGGGATAATTATAACATGAGGTGTATTACAATGTAATTATTGAAGAAGGAATTCTCAATTCTCAGTTAACTGTATCGAAACAAAAGACAGAAGTTTGAAACCTCTAAAGCCTCATGCTATATTGAAACAGCGAGGTAAAGTTATTCAAATTACATGAGGAGTTGGGTATATAGATGACCAGCACGTAGCAACATGCCATGCCATTTGAAATCCATGATGAAATCCAAGATCACCAATATGTGCTATCCTTCAGGTTAATGCCTTTCCAACAAGATCCTACCATAGTGCGTTGTGTTAAGGGTTTAATGATTTTGGTTCTTCACTTCAATGAGTATGAGGGGCTGAAACAGTTTTCTATAAATTATTTGTCAGGTATTCAAGGGCTTCTGAAAATTGAAGTGATCATATTATTGTTGTCATAAAAATTTGTAACAATATTTCTTTTGTAATGTTGCTCAAAAAATGATATTAAACTTGCCAGTGATGTTTTTCCAGATCTAAATAAATATATTATTCCTATGACTTATTACTAATGGTTTACAGGGTTCCTTTGGGAATTTCAGTCTTTGCTTTGCATTAACAATTCGCTTAGCACAAAACTTTTTTGATCGTACCTCTCGTTTTAAATAGGGGTTATAATGTTTTAAATAATAGTATTGTTATTATATTGTTTATGTATTGCTTACATATTATATTATTTTCTTAAGCCAATCTTAGTTCTGGTATTTGGTCAATAGGTGACACCCAGTGCAGAATAAATAAATATTAAAAAATTCTAACTGCTGCTACTTCACTTAAGAGGGCAATATCATCCTTTCCCACATTCAGGTATGCTTTTTGTTTTCAAAGTTCTGTCTGTGAATCAATGAGGTCCTTAGGTGTACTCTCTACTATAATAACCCATTGTTTGTATTGTGCACTGTGCATGAAGTTTGATTGTGCTGACTTGATGTAAGTAGACATAAAAACTGTGTGATATTTGGATTCTTCTACATGTTATGATGTATGTACTTACTTGGCTATGTGTGAAAATATCTATGCTAATCTTTCACAGACACTGGAAACTGCTTAGAAAATGGCTTGCTTGATTTTTAGTAGAAGAGAAAAAATCAAAGTCATTGTTTTTCTCAGTGTTGAAAAAAATTTACTCATAATTTTCTGTATTCACTTTTAATAGCCAGATTCAAATTCCATCTGTAGGTCGTGGCTGCCGGTTTTAAGTTTCTAGGGTGTTTCAATGTGGTGCATATATGGCCTGTTCTGCATATAGCCACTACTATGGGTGGTCCATATATGTGCCATTCGATAGATAAAGGTTAAGTGCCACTATATTTTATCTGAATTACAAAAGAGTTTTTTGTGAATGAGAGGAGTAGAGTGTGGGAAGTTTTTTGTGAAAAATAATTTTTATCATGCCTGCATTGATGACTTTTCATGGCAGAATCTTTATTGCTCTGATTCACTTATCATAACCACGTATAGACTTTCATTGGTTAGTCTTGGAACATGGATACTTAAGTCAGATGTGTGATTAAATGGCCATTTGGTGTAACCTGCTTTGTTATGTAAGTGATGTTCTGTTACAGAGCTAGTATTGTTGAGTCCTAAATTTATTTTTCTTGCCTACAGGTGTTGTAATTCTGTGATATGGAATATTCTTCCAATCTTGAATGTCATTTGCTTGGTGATCTGCAATATTTCCATGGGCGTTGCCTTAATTATTTCAGGGTTAACAGGGTTGCAGAACATAGGCAACACGTGCTACATGAACTCCGCTCTTCAGGCTCTTTCGAATACACCTCCCCTCACTCAATTCTTTTTGGAGTGCAGTGGCTCTGTGGCACGGGCTGAAAAGAAGCCTCCTGGACTTTCTCGGAACTACCTTCGTCTCATTCATGAGATGTGGCACAAGCGTCGGCCAGGTTATGTTGTACCATCTGGTATCCTCTATGGAATAAGAAATGTAAGTCCTAGTTTTGTCATTCCTTAAATTTCTGCATGACAGTGTAAGTTTCATGTTATAGGATGGAAAATACCTTGCATTCTCACTTTGAATTATATACATTGATCATCCTGACCTGGTATCATTGCTGTGCAACATCATCTGATAGGTTTTACCCTGTGAAAAGAAATGCTATGAAGTCTCCTCATAAATTCAAGTTGGCCTGTACAGCAAAAAAACTTAAAGCCTAATTATTTGTCACCTTTAAACATAGACTGAATGCATCCCATTTATCTGCCACCGGGCATAAATAATTACCTGTGCATACCATATGGGTAATTCCACCAGAAATCAACCAATTTAAATAAAAGTGGTTGCTGACCCATTTTTAATTTTTTTTACATTTTGTACATAGATAGCTGCTTATATGTAGATTACAAATCAGTTCTCATTACATTTTTAGAGCAAACCATATCCGAAATATGAGGTGCATTCAAGTTGTAAGGCCTCCAATTTTTTTTCTCAGGACTAGATACAGATAGAAACATGGGGTTTGTTTTAAAATGAGCGGGCACTCTTTGTCAATGCGTGACAAAAATGGCAGCACTGTGCGACAGACAGTATCTCTAGCGGCAGCCGCAGGAGAATTAGAACTGTTTTGGATACTTAAAATGGCGACATTTTCGTTACATGACCAGCGTGTAATCATTCATTTTTTGCATTTGCGTGGTGTGATACCGATTGAAATTCATCGCCAGTTGAAGGAGACATGTGGTGATGGAGTCATGGATGTGTTGAAAGTGCGTTCATGGGTGCGACAGTTTAAAGAAGGCAGAACATCATGTGACAACGAACCAAAACAATCTCTGCCTCGCACTAACCGGTCTGGTGACATGATCGAGCAAGTGAAGAAAGTTGTTTTGGGGGATCGACGAAGGACTGTGGCACAGATCGCCTCCAGTGTTGGCATTTCCGTGGGTTCTGTGCACACAATCCTGCATGACGACCTGAAAATGAAAAAAGTGTCCGTCAGGTGGGTCCCACGAATGCTGACGGACGACCACAAAGCAGTGCGTGTGGCATGTTGCCAAGCAATGTTGACACGTGACAAAGGCATGAATGGGACTTTCTTTTCATTGATTGTCACAATGGATGAGATGTGGATTCCATTTGGATGGATGGATGAGACGTGGATCGTCAACGCAAATGCAAAAAACGAATGATTACACGCTGGTCATGTAATGAAAACCTCGCCATTGTAAGTATCCAAAACAGTTCTAATTCTCGTGGCTGCCACTAGAGGTACTGTCTGTCGTACTATGCTGCCAATCCTGTCACGCATTCACAAAGAGTGCCCGCTCATTTTAAAACAAACCGCATGTTTCTGTTTCCAGTCCGGAGAAAAAAAATTGGAGGCCTTACAACTTGAATGCACCTCATACAGGCATTATCTCATGTGCCAGTAGAGTAAAAATGTCACTTTTTGATGTTAGCGAATATTGCTACTATTTGCATGTTTTTAAAGTTACAGCAGCTATGCTTATATTAATGCTTTTTAAAAACATTTTTCTATAGAAATATGCAAGAGAAAATAAATTTAAAAAATATTCAGGCATAAAGAGGCCCAAGAGGAGAACACATAACTTTATGCATCAAATTTTTTTTTTGTTTTTTTCACTTTTTGAAGGCCAGTCATTCAAAATGGGGACAAGATATCAAACAAATCCTTTTGGGAAAGATACTCTAGGTACACATGTTACACAAAAACAATGTTTTGTTATATCCTGAGTCCCCTCTACTCCCCAAAACAAATCCAAAATGTGTGGAAACTCAAAATATGACATTTTTAAGGTCACATATCTCAAAATGGGGATGTAGTAAAAATGTGATATTCTTACAGGGTGGCGATCGTCAGGGAAAACCGGGAATTGTCAGGGAATTTTGGAAATCTGGAATAGTCAGGGGATTTCATAACAGTCATGGAGAAACTGGGATAGGAAATTCTTGTTATTTTTCAGCCATTACGTTTACCGGGCAGTCTTTCCCGCCCTTTATTTTACCAAAACATTTCACCAACTTAAGCTAATGTCCATCGCCAAAGTGCATAGAGTAAGCCCGGTCAATTCATTGAACATTCAGTTGTGAATCTTAGTTATTTAGTTGTGAATCAGTTGTACAATGTATCCCTTTTGCATATCCTTAATGCGATCTTTGACAAGTAGTGTTAAAATTCATGATCACCGTGTATTCTGCTCATCACAAGGAATCCGAGGCTATGTTTTTCGAAAGATGTTACCTTCCTGTGTCAGGATGTGACAGCCTTCTGAAATTTGATGGAAATTATTTTGCAGCAATGTCAAATTTACATTATAAAATGTCCATGCATTTTTGTACTGTTAATATTGCTACTTTTAATCTTATTTCTATCAATTTGTATTAGCTTTAGATAAATTTGTTATATTCCTATTATGTTTTTGTGGTGATCTACTACTTGAAACACTGGATGGGGTGGGAGAGCATATACTAGACAATCAAATATTTGTTTGCATGCACAGATACTGTTCACCTATGTCCAGAAATCAAAGTGGGTTTCTCTAAATTTGCCCAGTTATGCCCAAAGTGGTGTGTGCTTGCAGGACCACATGGAACCCATACTGTTTGCGTTTGTGCTAAACATCAGAACGTAAAGCTAATGGTTGTCGGGGCTAAAATTGTGAGTTCCTCTAAAGATTTGTTAAGGTCAATGGTCTGTGACATTAACAATGAAGATTGTATGATTGGCATTTGCATGGGGTGTCCGGGTTCTCAAGCAGTACGTGATATGTTAACATTTTCTGATGAAGATTAACTGCTGGGAAGCAAAGTAAAAAATGTACAGTGGGGGTCTACTGACCACTGTGATTTAGTCACTGGTATTGATATAACTGAGAATTTAATTGAAAAGCATATAGAAAAACTATGTATCTTAAAGCAACACCATTATATTGGAAGTCATCAAGGAGCATTTTTGAGGGAGAAGAAAGAAAATTTGACAGATAATGAATGTATTATTTCCGGGGATTTCTCAGGAAACTTAACATTTATTGTGCAAGATGAGATATGAAGTTTCCACTGGGTAAATGCTCAGGCAACCTTGCACCCATTTGTAGTTGGTTATCATGATGAAGGGGTGACAAAAACTTTTAGTATTTGTATCATAAGCGACAGCCTTCAGCACAGCACAACAGCAGTTTATACATTCCAGACCCATGTCATTAATAAACGTAAAATATTGGCTCCTCAAGTAACTAAAATTCAATACTTTTCAGACAGGGCTGCCAGCCAGTATAAAAACAAGAAAAATTTGACTAACCTCTGTCACCACAATTCTGATTTTGGACTAGATGCTGAGTGGCATTTCTTTGCCACTTTCCACGGGAAGGGCCCATGCGATGGTGTAGGAGGGACTGTCAAGAGGGTGACTACAAAAGGAAGCCTCCATCAAACTACTAACAATCATATATTGACATCTGAAAAAATGTTTCCATTCTGCACCAGTGAAATAGAGGGAATATCTTTCATTTATCTCCCTAGTCAAGAAATTGAAGAATATGGTATATCTCCTTTACAACGATATGAAAATGCTCTGCAAGTGCCTAACACTCGTGAAAATCACAAATTCATCCCAATAAACAAAAAAAACGAATCAAGTTTGATGAACATCATCATCTTGTTTATTCCTTGAAATGTCTACCTCTAAACTAGCAAATGCTAAACCGACGAAAAACATTGTAATAAACGATAATGTTGCTTGCTTGTATGATGGCAGTTGGTGGTTGGGCATTTTGCGTCAATATTGTGAAGAAAAGAATGGCTTCAATATTCACTTCTATCACCCTTCTGGCCCAGGCACTGCTTTCAAACTTTCATAAAATGATGAAGCATGGGTGCATTGTAACATTCTATGAGTTCTATCTTCAAATGAACTGACTACATCTACTGGATGGTCACACAACATACCAAATGAGCTTAGCCTACAAATCAGCACCATGGCGAATGCCCATTAGACACGTATCCACAAACCTGTGAGTTTCCTACTAGTAATAAGTCTCTTTAAAACACTGATGTTGTGGTATGAAACTAAGGATCAAACTACATGTAGCACCAATTCCATCAAATTTTAAAAAGCTGTCACACCTAAACGGCTTTGAGTATCAACTCCAAATTTGAAGTCAGTGTAGGTTATAATGATAAGTTAAGAATATCACATTTTTACTACGGCCCCCCCTTTGAGATACGTGACCTTGAAAATGTCATATTTTGAGTTTCCACCCATTTTAGATTTGTTTTGGGGGGTAAAGGGGACTCAGGAAATAACAAAACATTGTTTTTGTGTAACATGTGTACCTAGAGTATCAATCCCAAAAGGATTTGTGTGATATCTTGTCCCCATTTTGAATGATTGGCCTTAAAAAAGTGAAAAAAAAATTAATGCCCTCATTTGAGTCTGAATATTTTTTAAATTTATTTTCTCTTGCATATTTCTATAGAACAAGGTTCTTAAAAAGTATTAACATAAGTATGGCTGCTGTAACTTTAAAAACATGCAATTAGTAGCAATATTCGCTAACATCAAAACGTGACATTTTTACTCTACCGGCACATGAGATAATGCCTGTATTTCGGATATGGTTTGCTCTAAAAATGTAATGAGAACTGATTTGTGATCTACACATAAGCAGCTATCTATGTACAAAATATAAAAATAATTAAAAATGGGTCAGCAACCACCTCTGGTTGATTTCTGGTGGAATGACCCATATTTACTTGTCCCTTTTCTTCTGCACTTCAAAAATGCATTCCAAAATTGGCCTGCATTCTATGAGCAGTGTTGGAAATGACCAGATGAAGAAGGTTTCCTGTACTGGGAATCAAACCATGGACCTTTGGCTTCCTGGGCCAATGCACTGCCCAACATGTTATCCAGCAGGGTGTCCACTGACCGGGAAAACCTGGAAAATCGGGAATTATGCGTGAATTTTCAGTGCAGGGAATTGTTCGTGGATTATTCGTGATTTTCTGGTCTTAGTCGGGAATTTTAAAAATTCTTAATTCAAGACAAAAAATCCTTATTTTATAAACAGGATAAATAACGATGACTTTAAGATATGGATTTGCCGTTGGTATGAATGAATAAATAAACGACGGAAAAGTAGTTAGGCTCAATGTATCGTCAGCGCAGTGTGGATCGGAGACGTTCAACTGTTCGACTGTCGAACAGATGCCTTCAGCGTCACGTCAAGTGCCCTTTGTTCTCATTCAATGCACATCGGACTAAGCCCATGATACGCAAACATATGCCTAACGTGTAGCGATGGCCGGATTGGATCCGTTGGACCCGTTGGATTCATTTTACTCGGTTCCGGATTCGGATCCAAAGACACGGTATAAAATTGGATCCGGGTCGTAGATTTTTATTTTTCGCGTCTTAGCGATCGAAGTGCCCCGTGAATGGAATGTAGGTGCGGTAGATATTGACAAGAGGATGTGTAACTCATGTCACGAAAGTAGATGAAAATGTCCCCGTGCAACTAGAAGCAAAATAAAGAAATATGACTTTTCCCCATTACCCCGGTATCGCGGGAAAAATTACGTAGGATGTCACGCGGTTAGCCTACATTCTCCGGGATCAGGCGGACAACGAGAGCGTATAGAAATATCTAGATAAATAATAAGCGATATTGTCCTTATTAGTGATATTTAATGTAAATGTAAAAAAGTACCAGCATTGCATTCATCGTACAGCATACAACAGTACCAATCAATTTTCAATTGACCCATTGGTTTCGAAGTTAGCAGGGGTTTGCGTTGTTTACAACAAAACCATCAATTTTAGTGGTATAAACACTTTGTCTTCTGCAAAGTGTTACTAATAGATCTGGCTTCTTTATATCAAAATCGCAAGTTCTTGGAACAAAAACTACGGGAATACCAAGCGCTCAAAGTTGGGAAACTTGATTTTACGCGCAAAAAACGGGTACTTTTTTGAGAAAAAATAATGTACAGGAAATACTATGGAGCCGAAGATTTTTTGAAGTAAATGATCCAACGTAGAAATAAACTCTCTCTCGTATGCTTTTTGTTGCATTGAAATTGATCGCTCCGTTTAGACGATAGAGCTCCTCAAACTCGGGTGTCTTGCTTTTTTTTTTACAGACAGTAGTGTAGGTACTGTGCGAAGTTCGATCTGTATCGCAGTTTAATTTTTCTTTCAGTCATTGCATCGAAAATGTTATTATCTTCAATTTCAAACCAGTACATCTGAATACTCACTTTATAATACCTTTGTTGTTGAAATTAGATTTACAAATGTACCATTAATAAATTAAGGATGGTCGGGTTGGATCCACGGGTCTTTCATTTCATTCGCTACTGAAATCATATCCGAAGACAGTAAAAATTCATCTCCGGATCGGAGATTTTAAATTTCTCGGTTTAGTGATCGAGGCGCCCCGCGAATAGAATGTACGTACGTATGGTAGATACTGACAAGGAGAGAATGTGTAACTTGGTCACGAAATGAGAAGATTTGTTCCGTGCCACAAAAACAAAATAAAAAAATACTCGTGACTTTTTTATCCATAGGCCCGGATGTGCGAGCAAAAAACATAAAGCCGAGTGTTACGCGGGTCGCCTACATTCGCCAGATTCCCGTGAACCTATGATAGCGTAGTTGCTAAAAATGAGGACTAGTGTACTGCAGGTCGCGAGTTCGATCCTTAACACTGCCTAGGAATACAGGCTATGCTGTATTCCTAGGGTTATGCTAGTAGGCAGTTAAAAAAAGTAGATTATCAGAAATTTCATGTGAATTTATAATTAAAAAAATAATAAAATTTGGCGTTAGTGAAAGGACTGGAAAATTTTTTATTGCAGAATTAAATCGTGTAATAATTATGTTAACTTTGCAATGTATTTTTGAGTGGCGCATTTGTAAATGTAGGTAGTTTAAACGATAGAAGTACAAAAAAGTCAGTATCCACACAAAAAGGTTGGAAATGAAGGATGATAAACTTTTTGATTCAATGGCTGAAAGAAACATTTTAAACAGCGATAAGAATCAAACTTCACTACCTGAAGTCTACCACCCCACTCAGCTATTGTCGGCGTACCTGATTTAGGAGAATACATTCTCCCCACTTGTCATTCTACTTTTTTCTTGCAAACCCAGGCCAATGGAGAGAAAATCCGAGACTTTTTTTAAATTTTGTTTATAGTAGAAGAAAGTCTAATTTCATTTCAAGATCAGAGTTACACAACCTCTTCTTAGGAGTAGAAAATTCTCAAATTTCATTTCGAAGGTTATTGTTAATAAGACATTGCAAAATTACTAGTTTAGCAGCTTGAAATATTCTATAATAATTTTTTTGTCTTAAAAATGGAATCCCGGGATATTCCATAAATGGGATCTCTTGGCCGCATTAAATTTTTTTTGTTTCTAAAAAAGAATTTGAAAGCATTCAAGGATTTGATTAATAATTGGAAAATAATTCCTTTATTAATGAAAATGACCTTATAAGGTTTCTTTTAACTGCACATTTGATGTGATCGGATACTTAACTGTAGGTACAATGTAGTTGGCTTTCTGGTAGGCTTTGAAATATATTTTTTACAAAATTTTCTATAATTTTTTGAGAAATCTAATTGCTGATGTTTGTTAGATCTATTCAGGATGAGCTTATTGAATTAGGATTTTTATTACATTAATTTTTGTTAGAAAAAGATGGTGTAGGATACTAAAGATTGTTATGATTTCACTTTTTTCTATATAGTCTACCTGTACAAAAATGTTACATTCTGATTCTGAGTGAACAGAAAATTGAGGCTTTTTGAGACTTAAAATAGAAAAGCATGGCAAAAAATATTAACTTAGAAAATCATCATTCCAAGAACAGTGGTTGAATGCTGAAGACTTTAGCCAGTGGGTTCTTTAAGTTCCTCTTGTAGATTAATTTGTAATTTCTCATTGAAATGCTAATTTAGAAAGAGGGTGTTCAATCAAAGTAGTTTATCTTTCCCAACCAATAAAGAGAGTCTCTTACTGGCAATAAAACTACATATTTAATTACTTTAATTTATCAATTATTTCTTATTTAATTACTTTATCTATATTATGCTATGGGTTGAACTACAAAAAATCCATATTCTACATAGAACTTGAAAAACATCACTTTTGACTCGTACAAGAACCGCGATATATTAGCCTGGAAATTTTTATAAATTTAGCCTTGAAAACCTTGAATTATGCTTGAATTTTATATTTTGACTTTAGTGGACACCCTGTCCAGTATTGCGTACATTTGCCAGGTCCTAAAATTTGCCTGATCCTAAAATTAGCCTAAAAATTTTAGGATTCAAGACTACTAAGAATTTGCCTTTGGGATCAGGAATCCTGGCTTTCCTGGTAGTCTACATTAGCCAAGCTAGCTAGTGGTTTGATTCCCAGTCCAGGAAACTTTTTCCTCTGACTGTTGTTAACAAGACCGGTACATATGTTTAATTTTTCTAATAAATGCAGCTAATAATATTTCCGTTAATTCATGTGAGGCATTCTGTATTTCTCATAATGATATTGATGCACTTAATTTTAAGGTGCACCCAATGTTCAGAGGATATCAACAACATGACACTCAAGAGTTTCTCCGTTGTTTTATGGATCAGTTGCATGAAGAATTAAAGGAACCGGTTGTTGAACGACCAGGTATTGATGGGAAAGGACTTCACAATCGATTGGGTAAGTTTAAAGCCCATCCATAGATAATGTTGATTTTTATTTACACCATCACTTCATACAGGTACCTTGAAATAGCCAAGAAGTAGAGAGCATTCTCAAATGGATGATGAGAGAGAGGTTGGTAGTGGAGGGTCCTGGAATCTTCTGGAGTGTACTGGTAATATTTACTGTCCTGTATCTAAGTTGAAGTTGTTTTTACATTTCCTAATCTCCAAGGCATACCTTATTATTCTTGACTTAAAGGTTTATTTCCTTAGCAAGAATTTTGTCATTCATGTTGCCAATGGGCTGAGGTGACTTTTTCAGTAACGGCTGACTTATCTTGGTAACCACATTGAATGGCAGCTTTGTGCTCTTCACATGTGGTGATGGGATACCCAAAAGGAAGACACGCACCATAAGTATAACATGTCATAACTAGAGCGCGGGAAAAAAAGTCGCAATTCAATTTTGCAAAAAAAGTCGCCTAAAAAGTCACCAATATTTTTGAAAAAAGTCTCTCAAAAGTCAGAGTTATTTCCGTGAGAAAGTTGCTGAATTTAACTGAATTGTTGGAGAAAAGAGCCTAGAGATGCAGGTCCAGGCATTAGGGGATTTTACTTGGAAAAATTAGAGGTAGTTCTGGAAATTGATTTATCCTATTCTTTTTAAGTCGCTGAATCCGAATTTATAACTTTCCACCAAAAATTCACCCCGCAACCCCCCCAAATTTTGAAAATAACGCTCAAAAAATCGCTTTTTTAGTTTTTAAATCGTTTAGTTTTGATTTTGGGAAAAACTAATCAAATAATCAGAAAGTAGACTATATAAGCAACAAAAAAGGTATTCTAACATTTTGACGTAGGCGGAACAGGGCACCCTGAAACATGTGCCTCGGCATTGGGGGGCTGTATGCTCCAAGTTATGCAACCCCGCTAAACCACTCACGTCGTTTATGTTCGCTCTCCCATCTCCCCATGGTTCATTTTCTTCGAAACTTACCCTCCCATCTTATTGTTCCTCTATTTCAATATCTGGAAGTCCCCAGCACCCTACCTCTTACTAAAAAGGCATTAGATGACAAAGAGGGTGGAAGTACACTCCATTGTAAAACCTTCGAAAAAGGGCGTTTTTTCAGTAAAATTTAATGGGGAAAATTTTATTATATACAATACAAAACAAGTATTTACATAGGATCAATAATGTTATAAGGCAGTTGAAACATGATTTAATAGTTCAAAACTTAGTTTTCTGCTCAAGAAAAACTGAAAATGAGAAAAAAGTACTTATTTGTTGTCCATTGTACAGGTCAGGACCCCTATTTTCGGGGAAGCTGAGGACCTTTTTCTCTTGTTTTTCGCGTTAATTTTAAATCATCTTCTCCGCATGATCGCAGCCGAGGGTCCAGGTTCATCTACGTCATGCTTGCCTCGCTACAATGTAGCCTCATTTAATGATCATCTGCACACAATGTGACGCGTTCACCTTGTCGGAAATTCTAGATAATCTTTCATATAATTGTATCATTTTTCCACTAATCTTCTAAACAAAAGCGGAGTGCTAGCATACAGTGTAGCGCTGTCGGCTTGTCAGCAGACCACCCGGGTTCAAATAAGCTGGTTCATAATTAGATCAATGCATTCTTTCAGATCAATCCATCCCTTCGTGAAGTCTTTGGACACCCTCAGCAAAAAAAACTCGAAGTGCGAGGTGGCCCAGGGAATGGAACAATATGTGAATTTGACATGCAAATGGATAAGTACGGGGTGAGCTATACCCTCACCTATCCAAACCAACCTTCGGGTTGAAGCACTGAGTGAGTGTGATTATTTCATGAACGGTGGAGCAATAGAAAGAATTCATTGCAGTTTCCGGAGCTATTATTTAAATTTCGCATTAATAATTGTAAGGAGCCTACATTTTACAGTACATCTCTGCTCCGTGTAGTACCGCATGACAAAAACACAGATGCGTCCAACACACAGTTGAACAAATGTGATCACAACAGCCAAATATTAACTTTAAACAAAAAGGCATCGATTTAAACAAAAAGGCCCATAAAAGTCTCTTTTAATCAGAAAAGTCCCGTCACCCCAAAAAAAGTCCCAAAAAGTCTCTAAGAAAGTCATTAAAAACTGTTTTATTTGATGAGATAGGTGAAGATCTGTATTTAAAACCACAAAAGTCCCACTTTTACAAAAAGTCAAAAGACTTTTTTTCCGCGCTCTAGTCATAACCCAAGGATGGTGTTCAGTTTTATGAAATAATACTACAGTTAGTATATGTCCCAGTCAAAGCCTATGAATCGAGAATTATTAGTTAAATTATTAGTGAAAACTACTGTCCCTAGTTGCCAGGTCATATCCTCCTGGGAAGCTGGTAGTCAAGTTTGAAACTCACCTCGGTCAAGGATATTTTGCTGTTTTTTTAATTATGCTTGACAGATGTGCTATCAAGGATAAGGAGAGATCATCATCCATGTTGGTCTTCTTGGTAAACGATATTATTATTTTAGAACACCAACAAAAAGTAAACATGTCCCATTAGAATTTGCAGATTATTTAAGTTAATTATCCTGGTATTGTTTTCATTGCCTCATCTAGCAAGACTTTCTTCAGTAATTTTCAACAGTCTAATTACTTTTTAATAGAAATATATAATTTAGTATATAGTATTTGTTAGCTACAATGTCATATATGCAGGAATAATTAAAAGCAGTTATTTTTTTCTCAAAATATTAATATTTTCTTATTAATTACTAAAAAAATATCATCAGCCAGTTAGATTTTCATTTTTACAATAATTTTTGATCTGCATCATCAAATAACTGCAAAATGGACCGAGATATAAGACTTAATGTTTACCCAAATGACCCTTATCCCTCTGGGTATGGCTCTAGGAAGTGGCTGCCAACTGACCGTTTTCACTCCTGGAAAATCCTTGTCAATCAACGGATCCAATTTATGATCTTCCACCAGTGACAACTTTGTGGATGAGTGTGCTACCTAAAAATGCTAGTGGCTGATCTCCAATATGGATAAGTGGCAGAGGCATTTTTATAATGGCATGCAGAAAGAAGGGCACTCACCTTTTTGTAAAGCCACCAGTGATGGAAAATCCAGAAATTTTGAAGACATATTCAGTAAGCTCCTCTAGGCATATCTCATTCCAACAAGCACAAATAAATTGAAACAAAGATTAAAGTTTTCAATCTATCACTACCCAGTTTATTTTTTTTAAAAGTATTTTTGAAAAGAACTATCCAAGCTGTCCATCACACTCCTTACAATTGTACAAGAACCTGTTCTTTTCCCTTCATCAACACACATCCTACACTACAGTGTAAAAGACTGATTCTCATTTTTCAGAGCCTCAGTAGGCAAATGACAATTTTCATTATTTTTTTAACCGCTTCCCTGACGCGCCCAAGAAAACTGGCACTGATGGTGCACAAATTCTACGTGCCCGAGTATACGTGGGCAAGTGTGAAAAGTCTTTCCTCTCTGCCTGAGTATTCATGACAGCTGCTAGTAGTTCATTATTCTGCCATCTTAGGAACAGATTAGGGTTTGTAGCATACTCCATCCAAGTGGCGCATTACTCAAATGAGGATATCAAGGTCATATACATATTAGTATTTTTAACCGATTATTTTCAGTGATTACAATGGTATGAAACTGCTTATAGATGTTTAAAAATTATTTTTTTCACATTTTCCGCAATTTTAATTGAAATTCCTATCTTAATAACCTCGTACTTCAACTTCATTTTCACTCGTTAACGTAATAATCAGAAAATTCAAGAATTCAAATTATCCTCGAATACCTGTGAGGAGTCACCCACTGAAATGCACAACAGCAGAATTTCCTTAATTGGGGCCCAGAGCCCCCTGATTTCTGGCTATCATCTCTGCCAATTGAGCTAACAAGGCTTCTTCTCCAATGTGAATTTTTTCTCTGTGGAAATTCTGCAATCAGAAAATCAGTTATAAACAGCAAAAAAATAAGCAAAAACAGAAACCAAAGAAACTGAACATTCATCCAGGCTAAACCAAGGAGCTGGCAGCTTAGTCTAAAGAAACTCAGAATGCTGGCTTGTAAGGGTTGTACATCCGAATGACATGTGTTGACTATGAATTGACTCGTGGTTGATGACAGAACTGGATGTGTTTAAGAAGGTAGCTCTTGTGGAGAAGTTTAGTGAGTGAAAATCATGAAATTTGAGGTCATGGCTGCCAATTTTTTGGTTCCATGGATTCCATGTTATTGAGTTTCTACTGTAGTTGACTTCCAAGGAGCATAGTGATGGGTCTGCAGAGTAATCATGGAAGTGACTTTCATTTGTAGGTGATGAGTCCTGCAGTCCTTATGAGGATGTGACTGATGAAGAGGGTGAAGATGAGGATGAAAGTCGTGAGGAGGAGGCAGAGGGTTCCAAGAAAGGCAGCTGCAGTGGGCGAGGATCCATCAGGGGGGAGGGGATGCCTGGAGTCTTGGGGGATGGCTCAGCAAGGGGAGAAGCATCGAGTCAGTCTGAGGGAGAGGAGTATGAGACCTGTGACTCGGGTGTCAGTGAGCAGAGCTCACTGAGCGATGAGGGAGAGAGGCACCGTGGGGGGGGAGGGCAGTCGGATTGCAAGCACAAGTGAGTTCTTATACCAGTCCCTTCATGAATTCTGTGAGAAGTACTTCATTTGAAGCATTTCATATGTTTGATAGGATTTTAAACCATACCTCAATGCCTTTTGTTAAGAGTAGGCTAATGACAATGCTGATTTTCTTCCTTTGTTTCAATTACTCATCTAACTAGTGCACATGATCTGAGCGGTTGGTCACCTCTCCCGAATAACTATTACTCTTACTCATTATCCAGATCTACACTAACTCTGCAAGACACTGAAAGGGTGTGTGGCTGGGAGTGAAATATCACCATGAATTCATTAATGGGAAGATTGTCGTAGTTACATTACTTACTACCGAATAGGTTCTACTGCTAAATATAAATTTTATGTTAAGGGGAATGCTTCTTAGGGAGTATTTTCTCCTGCAATACTGCTTCTAATGAAAAGCCATTGATGTACGGGTGTTGCACCTAACATGTATAAAAAATCAAGACCATGCTTGACACCAAAGACATTGTCAATGCTCAATGCAGTGATGTATAGTACGCATGCTCAGATGGCTTATGTGGAAACTTTGAAAAATGAAACAAAGAAGCATAATGAAAATAATTTTATATATATAATAATAATTTTCCACTACTTACACCTGAATTTGATTAGATGTTTACCAGATTTTTTAATAAATTTGTGCCCAGCAAAAAAAAATTAATTAGACTAGATTTGAAATCTTGAATGTCTACACACCTCCAATACCTATCCTATTTACACGTTGGTAACTCTGTTGTAATCTATAGCCTAATTGTGTATGAATGTACCTAAAATGTGCCCAATTGTTAGTGAAAAAATTAATTTTTCATCCTTTCTCTCTTACTGTCTTGCTAATTTCATCTTTAAATTCTAAGGTGCCATATTATAATGGAGTTTTAAATTAGGGATGGTTGGATCGGATCCGTCGGATCCAAAGCTCCATGGATCTTTTATATTATTTGGCTCCGAATCCGGATCCAAAGACAGTGTAAAATCGGATCCGGATCGTAGATTTTAAATTTTCACGGCCTAGTGATCGAAGCACCCCATGAATGGAATGCAAGTATGGTAAATATTGGCAAGGAGAGGTTGTGTAACTATGGTCACAAAATTAGATGAAAATTTTTCTGTGTAACTAAAAGCAAATTAAAAAAATATTACCCTTTTCCCCCATTACCACAGTATCCTGAGATAAAGATACGTAAATGGCACGCGGGTAGCCTACATTCACTGCGATCAGGCGGGCAACAAGAGCTAGTGCACTGCACGAAATTTGATCCCTATCGCAGTTTAAATTTTTCTTTCAGTCATCGCATCGAAAATTTTATCAACTTCAATTTCCAACCATTTAATCTGAATACTCACTTTATTATACTTTTATTGTTTAAATTAGATTTACAAATGTCAACTCAAATATTAGGGATGGTCGAGTCGGATCCAACGATCCACAGATCTTTCATTTCATTCGATAGTGAAATCATATCTGAAGACTGTATAAATTTAGATCGGGATCAGAGATTTTAAAATTTAGTGGCTGCTGATAGATGCAGCTTGTGAATTGAATGTAGGTACGGTATATACTGACAAGGAGAGGTTGCAAAACTTGGGTGATGAAATAAGATGTAGATGAGACTAAAACAAAATAAAGAAATACTCATCTTGACCTTTACTCCATATGTCCGGATGTGCGTGAAAAAAATGAAGCCATCGTGATCCAGGAAAATATTTTGCACAGAGATGATACAAAGTTGATTTTTTCTCTACAATAAATTTACTTGTTTATGTAGAAATACTAGGATTAAAAAGGAAATGAAATTAAGAATCCAGTATTTGAAAATAAGGATCCGAAAATGAGACAAATCTGAAACCAAGGTAAGGATCCAGTTCCGGATCCAAAGAAAAACCTGGATCCGTCCATCACTATTTTAAAAATAATTTTTGCATCTTCGTAGAACCTGTCCTTAAATTTCTGCAGGAGATTTTTACTGTATTTCATCTTCTATCTAAAAATGATCTAACTATTTCTTCTAATAAGTTTGATTCAGTGCTAAGTATAACTTTTAAACAAACCTATCTGCTCTTTGCTGCACACTTGCTAATTCCACAGTTATCAGTTAGATCCTATGTGCTCACTGCTTATTTTTTGTGGGGCATAGGCAGTGAAGAGTACGTCGTCATCATTGGTCAACAATCCTAGGATTGGTTTGATGCAGCCCTCTACTCGATTCTTATGTCGGTCAACCTCTTCATATTGACATAATTCCTCCCATTTACTTTCTTTACAACCTGTTCCATGTGTCTCACATGAGGCCTGCCTTTTCCAATCTTTTCTCTTTTCCGTCGATGATTGTCTTCATTAGGCCATCGTGACTTAAGATATGGCCGATTATGTTGTCCAGCATTCTGTTTAGAGTTTTCAGCAGACTTCTCTTTTCTCCCACTATTCTTAGGACTTCCTCATTAGTTGGCCGCTCAATTTAATCTTTGTCATTCTTCTGTTACACTACAATTTGAATGCTTCCACCCTTTTGTTCTCTGCATCTGTCATCATCCTTGCCTCACAGCTATAAAGGAATGTACTCCAGCTGTATGTATTGATGAATCGTTTCTAGGGATGTGCGAGTACTCGAAAATTCGAGTCGAGTAGTTGGTACTCGACTCGAGTACTTCGGGTATTTTTACGAAAGTCGAGTCGAGTAGCTGTTGTCGATGGAGCCGCCAAGGCCAATAGGTTCACAGGGTGTCTACCAGTCGGGAAAAGTCGGGAATCTGGGAAAAAGTTGGGAATTTATTAACGTCGGTAAAAAATCTGAAAAGGTCGGGAATTCGCTGAAAAATAATAAAAAATCGGGAAAAATGGTTGCTTGCAAATCGTCAGGATAAAAATTGGAATGGCAGACATAGCATTACGAAATGATATTTTGTTTCCCTTTTTCTTTATTTGTCATTATCAAAGAGGTGTTATTTTAAACCTCTCTGGTCAGTATTTGTGAGTTTGTGACTTTCGTCGTTCGATTGCACTAGACATGGGCACAGTTTCCTGCATGCCACCGCGTGACTAATCGGCTTGGTCGGTTGCAGGCTGAAGTTCGTATACTTCCCTCCTGCCCATGAATGCTATTTCGGAAGAATGACCTTGACTGTGGTTATTACAATGCTCCCAAAGATTCAGGCGATCCAATGATCGTATTCTAGTACGATTGTGACATTTTGCATTTTGTCATGCCTCTGAGGGTGTAACTCGAATAAATTCCACTAGAAATATTATATATAAACCATCGCGTCTTAAGTTTCTATGCTGGTGGGATTAATTTACTTTACTGTGGAATTGGATTGTTTTCTTTTTCTCATCTATTCAGTAAAGCTTACCGTTTGCCATTTCGTTATTAGCATTTCCCATTGAATTGTGTTGCTTCTATACACAAGCATAACATCTTCGTGAAAGAACAGAGATCAGACCCTGGAAAGTAAAAACATTATATTACGTTTTGATGTTTTCCCGGCGGATTAGATGAGTGAAAGTTTTCGGGTCTTCCACCGGGACAAAGGCTCCATCTCTGCCGACGTTTCCGAAAACGACTTGTTTTCCGAAACGTAGGCAGATATGGGGCCTTTGACCCGGTGGAAGACCCGAAAAACTTTCACTCATTATATTACGTTGTCGCCGACGACGTCATACGTGCCGCCGCCGACGAATATGTCGTTGGCTCCTGGATTATATACTGGAGAACTCGCCATTTGCTAGCTAGTGCGGTGGAATGTCTTTGTTATTCATCTGATGGCGAGCTCGCTAGCTCGAAAGCTGCCGGAAAGTCTAGTTCATCTGTTGGATGGTGCGAGTTTGCAACAAAATCATTCGTTTTTAGTGGAGAACTCGGCATTCGCCAGCTCGATTTGAGTTGGTTCATCAGTCTTCGAGTTGGCGTGTGCTCAAGAGGTGCCTTTGGTTGGACTGGCGAAGGACAACATTTCATTCAAATGCTCCTTTCACACGGGACGGCGCGAACCCGATCGCCGTGTACGGCGCACAGTGGTGCAGGATCCCTAATACTTGGTATTTATGAGTCTAGAAAAACTTTCTATATAGGGTTTTTGTTGGATGCACCGATTGACGAATTCAAAACCATCTTAAGTACGGACATATTGCTGTTGCTACTCGTCTAGTAGATAAGATAAAATGTTGCACTGGTAACAAGTGCATCATATGAAAAGGTGCAGGCACAGCTTCCCCTTCAATTCTCTCTAATATAACGTGTATTGCCCCATTTCTTGTTCTGAAAAATGGGTTTTGTAACTGAAGGTGAGTGCTATTTAACTGTTTATTAATATATTGCAAATATAAGTTGTGAATTTTTTTTACATAATTTCTTGTTCAAAAATAAAGAATATTTTTTTATGAAAATTCACTTATGTATATATTTTTTCAAAATAATTAATTTGTGAAAATATTAACATCGACACAAAAACCATTGTGCTATAATTTTTAATGAAACGAGAATTTTGAGTTTGTGTAAATGCAAGTAATAAAAATATTGCAAATACTTTTGTGAAATAAGTAATTAGCGTGCTAGCATGTCGCGAAAATATGAACATCAAATTAGCATTCAGCGACTGAGAAAACGTATATTTGTTCACATTAATCGTGATGCTTTAAATAAGAGTTTATTTGAGTAAAAAAATTGCAAAACTTTTTGCGAAAAAATTAGTTTACAAAAGTTTTGAATCTAAATTCATATTCAGCGACCTCGAAAACCTATATAGACCAAAGTTCATATAAATTGAACATTTTTTAATCAAAATTATGCCAATACCAATATTTACCAATCCAAATCATCGAAAAAATTAGTTTACAAATGTTTTGAATCTAAATTCATATTCAGCGACCTCGACAACCTATATAGACCAATTTTCATATAAATTGAGCATTTTTTAATCCAAAATACCAATTGTTAAGGATCCTGCACCGCTGTGCAGCGTGCCGCCGTGCATTGCTCAAAAACAGTCGTGAATGTCACGGTACAGTCCAATTCGAGTATACGGCATTTTAAATTCTAGTAGGAGTTTAATCATGAATGAAGTAAATAAGGTGCTGTGCTTGTACTTTTAATACTGTGGATATAATAAGATGGCCAATTCCAAGTGAACAATTGGACAGGACTGGGCATTGAACTATTGACCGTCACGATGACACATTAAGAAGTTAGCCTTTTTGGTCTTGAATTTTAAAATTTTTGTCTTGAAAAGTCTTGAATTTCTTTTTCATATACTAGTAGGCACCATGGTTCAGAAATCTGCCTACAGGAAGCACTGTCATCAAAATTGAGTAAATCTCTGGTTACACGATAGATTAACACGTACGAACATGTACCTAAGTACGTTCATTTACATTTGCGTGAATGGTTTCATGTACATTGACGTGAACGAATGGATGAATCGGTGGTTACACGGTGCATGAAACCACATATGTACCATATTACTCCGAATGTAACCCCCCCCCCCCCCCCCTTTTTGGCTAAAATCTTCGCGGAAAAAGACTGGGGGGGACTATGTTCGAGCTCAAAACAACTAATGTCCGTTGTAAAATTCCATCCCCTGAGTATGAAGGTTGATATCACAAAAATGGTTAGTTCAATTTAAAATAAAGTATATCGAACTAAATCTTGATTATTTATACGTTTAATAATGTCAAAAATATATTTTTAGTTGGTTATATTAATTAGTTTTTCGACCGAGACGGATAAAAATGCCAGATGTTTTTCAAGTTCTGGGAAGCAAGTTTAACTTTGACGCCCACTTGAAGATACACAAGAAAAGCCACTTCTCTTTTCTTCGCATAAGATATGGAACATATATTTATCTTACAATTAGACTAAACAAAGTTTAAAATAGATTATTCAGTTACCAATTACGTTACGAATAATATTTATAAATGTGCTATCTCAGATTGCGGAAGTTGGAAATTTAGTTCATTTTGATGGTATTCTTCGTGTTTGAAAACTAAGCACGTGCAAAATGACTTAACAAATTGGGAGAATTAGATATCATTTCAATGTGTATATATTTATTTCGGAAAGCGAGCTTCAATCGGCAGGACTTTTGGCCAGGAGAGATAAGCTGCTCGAGGTTGTCAAGTTGTAAGCTACTGTAGGAACCACGTGCACCAGACACCACGGGAGAAAATTTCTCTAGTATGCATAGGAAAAATATCCTTGCCTATGCTTGAATAAAAGTTTATAAGTTGCAGTATTCACCAAAATAAAATCAGCAATGAGAGAGATAGCTTTTGTCCCCACATTTCTCGGCTTCTCGGCGAAAGAAACAAATTGCATTTTAAAGTATCTTCAACTCCATCTCCAAAAACTTTGCGCGAGGAGGCATAGTGACGTATGCTACCAAAAATACCGTCAGTTTTTATACTGACACTGACTTGAATTCTTAAAGGTGATACTTTTTTCCCCTATTGTCGAGTCCTCATGACTCATTCACAGCGATAGGCGATCTGCTTGCAGCAGAAGTTCCACATGCACACTACCTTTCTCTTTCAGGCATGCTCTGGACAGTTGAGCGTGCTTTTCTAGCGCAAAATAAATATATATCGATATCAAATAACCAACGAATTCTACTGAGATTTCATAAGAGGATTCATATTAATGACTTGAGAGAGCAAGAGATAGGACCAAACTGCGATTTCCGGAACGGAAAGCATGCGGGACGGAAAATAACGCAGTCTGACAAATTCATCAAATACAAAAATATTGATGAACATATTAGTATGAAAGTTCGTATGACTATTAACAAAGTCCTTAGCTACGATATGTGAAAAGGAAAGTTTGATATCTCGATCTGTGTTGTTCTTACGATGCCCCAATTCGATGGGTCCATCCATGAGTACCAAAAAAAAATTCGCTAAAAATCCGTTCTTAAACACATAATTCAGTAAAAAAATTGTATAAATATTTTAATACTACCAGTAAATGTAGAAATAAACAAGCTTTAATTTGACATACTTTAATTTATAATCGCATTAGCCATCTTGGAGATATTGGTCTTCAAACTCACGGGTGAAGGAAATTTTGTAAGGGATGGTAGGCATCCTAATAAGGGCATTACAGATGATATAGGTATCGTATAAAACTTCTAAGTTTTACTATTCCATTTTTTAATTTCCTTTTTAGGATTATTAATTATATCATTAATTGCAAAGTTCCTAGTCTTATCTATAATAAATTTAGTCTTATCCTAGTCTTATCTATAATAAATTTTTGTTCAAATATATTTCCTTATAAATTGAAAACTTTAATCCACAGGACTCGATACAAAATTCATATACCTGCTCACATTCATCCGTGAATGATAATTCATTGTTCAAACATTATTAACTTGCTTTAATGGATATCGGAAATAACCGGTGCCGATATTGGGTGTTCATGCATCATCATGCAATGATTGGGTGATTGACCCAGGTCCTTTTTACGATTCTAAGTTCTATCATGTTTAGGCAGAAATTATCGATTTTGAAGAGATGGTGTCAATAATTGGAAGAGGAAGAAAAGTATATGTTAAAAAACTAACTATGTAATTAACGGCCAGTCATAAATTTGAGGTGTGAGCTTATTAAATATTTACTGCACAAACAAGGCATTTTGTACGAAATTCACTGCACTGTTGGACTAAACCCGACATACACGACATCGCTGAGAAAGCGTTTAGCTCTGAAAAGAAATACATAGGAATGCGAAATACAAGGAATGCTCTTCTAATTAGGCTTATGTATTCCTTAAGAAAAAATATTTTGCTTCCTGGCTTACTTTCATTACGAGTTAATAGGGCATGTCACTCATGTAGGCCTCATATTATGTCTAAGTACACTCTAGGTACCATACTGCAAGCTAATTTACACATTTTTGAGTAATCCTAGGAATGAAGGTAATTTTCTTATTTTGAGAGCTACCGGAAATTTTCCATTATGTCTTTTGGCCTGCACTACGTGCCATATTAATTTGACTGTTTTTTTAATAATGCATTAGGTAGGTAGACCTGCCGATTTGGTGGTAAGATTGCTGGCTAACTTTAATTGCGATGACTTAAGTAAAAACTCGGTCTCTTCACTCATGTACAATAAAGTACAAACTCGACTCGACTCGATACTCGCAAGTACTTCACAACTCAACTCGATATTCGACTGAGGTCAAAAAGTACTACTCGCACATCCCTAATCGTTTCCTTATTTCTACACTTGTATTTGAAGCTGTAAGTAGATTCTTCTTTTGGTAGAATGCCATCTTTGCCTGGGCCATTCTACTGACTATTTCTTTCTTGCTCCATCCATCATTGATTACTCGGCTTCCCTAGTAACAGAACTCTTTCTCCTCTTCAGGTTTTTGTTTTTCTAGTTTAACATTGGTTTCGGCCTCCTCTCTCTTGCTGCTCAATAATATCTTAGTCTTCTTCTTATTGATCTTCAGCTGATATCTGGCCGTTGTTCTTTCCGTGGTTATTAGAATATTATTCATATCCCTCTCTGTCTTTCATCTATGAGTGCTATGCCATCGTGTGAATCAAAGCTTGCTGATATTTCTCTGTGGGTTTTTACTCCAGAAGACTTCTCTATTTGATTGATGGATCTTTCGAAGCAAGCATGAAAAATTAGAGGAGACAGTGCACAGCCTTGTCTCACTCCTGTCCTTATTCTTGCTTCTTCACAGCTGGCTCTAGATTTCATAACAACTACGTGGTTTTTGTACAAACTGGATAATTCTTTGGTCATTGTAGGTCACTCCAGTTCCTTTCAGAATGCCAAGCAATGAATTTCAATCTACATATGTTGTCAAAAGCCTTCTCTAAATCCATAAATGTAATGAAATTCGGTTTGTTCTTCTCCATTCTCTTCACTATGAGTAGCCTAAGTGCCAATATTGCCTCTCTTGTACCCTTACTTTTCCTGAATCCGAATCGATCTTCATCCAGGAACTCATCAGCTTTTCGTTTTATTCTTCTGTAGATACACACGTTAAATTTAGGTGTTGATGCAATGAACACTGCTCTTTTTTCTATTCCTTACATTTCTCTAGTACTTTTTTAATATTTAAGTCCTACATGTGATTTGTGCCCTGTGGTCATCAGTCACTGCTCCTTCTTTCTTAGTGGAGAATGATAGATTATTTTAGTTAGTATGGAATTAGTTCTGTTAGTATAGAAGTAAAGTCAGTATGGAATTAGCAAAAAAATTCAAAATCATTGAATCCTGTGAGAAAAAGAATGCCAATATAAAGGAAATCAGCAAACTTATCTTTATTAACTTCATTCACCATTTTAAGAACAAGGATACAATTTGGACTACCGTTACATTAAAAAATTTGGTGGAAAATACTGCTGCTGGCCAATATGAACACATTGGATTTTTGTTAATGTTCACTCAGGAATAATCAGTGGATCAATGGTGGTACTTATTATTTCTTTTTGAGATGTATAATTTTCATGGCAGCCCATTATTTTTTCAGGTTGTCCAGATCTCCCTCCCCCCCAACCAATGAGAGAGCTCGCTCCAAGTTGACAACCACCTCACATATTCAGTCAATTAAAGGTACACCAGTCTGTTTTCTCACTGTCATCCTCATGTCAGTTTGTTGATGGTTTTTGTTTTGTTTCCTGGCACACTCATTCTATTCTCATGAACATGGAATCCAAAACTTTTATGCTACAGGTCCATCTCAAGGCTCCCCAACTAGGTCAACTCGAAAAAAGCAATTAAAATACCGCAGCATCATATCGGATGTTTTTGATGGGAAAGTTCTTAGTTCTGTGCAATGCTTGACATGTGACAGGGTATGAACATTTGTTTTGATGTTGGCATATTCTTTTTACTGTGGGAAAAATAGAATAGTTTCTAATTACCTTTAATATTAATTTTAGATATCAACCCGTGTGGAGACCTTCCAAGACTTAAGTCTGCCAATTCCAAGTCGGGACCATATTCATATGCTGCATCAAGGGTCTTTAACTCCTCAAAAGGGTGTGTCTGCTTGTGCTGATGTGTATGGTGCCAATCAGGTATTTATTTACAGACCTGAACAAATCCATCTATAAATCATGCTCTTTTCATCCCTCCTGTTAATCATTTTAGGGTCTTGTACAGCAAAAATACCTGTAGGAAATTTGTGTGTACACTTCCTCTCCAGAATTTGGTAACATGCACTGGTTCAAACTATAAGTTTTTAAGCTCGCAACTATCCACTGACAACTTAAGTTATTTCTGCTTTGTTCAAGAGAACATAATTTAGTGAATAATTTTATTGGTACCAAGTTCTTAATATACAAGGGCAAGAGACTTGCATATTTCTGAGAAGGGACGAACTGGATGAGTTTTATGTGATATGATTCTTGAAGCATTCACTTGGATTACAGCAACTTTTAATGCCCTGTCCTATTAGGGAAAGATATGTGGGTTATTATTAAAATCTCTGGATTGTAATTTTCAATCCAGAGCCTCTAGTAACTGTAGCATTCAGGGAAAAGAGAATTCATAATGGACATATCATTATGAGGAAGTGTTTTTTTTTCTTCAGAGTCATGTTGCCTTGATGTTTTGATGCCAGAGGTATTTTTGTAGTTTCATTGTCGTAACTGATGAAATGGACAACTTTAGGTATAGATGACATCTGGATATACATATCCCCTCTATCTTTTCAGTTATTATTTTAATTGTCAATCCTCTGTGACTACATTTTCCTTCAGGCAATTGATCCATTTAGGAAATTGGTTCCATAATTATGTTAATGCTGACTGTATGGAAGTTAACATAGGCATACAAGCTAGGGCATGTATGAGGAAAATGGCATAGAAATGGATTATTTTGGTTGAATAATACTATGTGTAAGAAGATAAAGAAGGCATTCCAGGTGATGAAGGCATTGAAGATGATGGGGATTGACAAAATTCCGTCATAGCTTCTGAAGAGGTTCTGAAGAAGGCAATGATTTTATGAAATTGTCTGTAGGATCTTCTAAGAAGGTATTCCACTGGAAGATTATGTGAATAGTGTTAATTCCTGTGCCAAAAAAGGACAACAAAGAAATATGATAACTGTAGGACCATAGTCTAATCTCCATAGCAATACTTATTGTCAGATACAGACGAATGGAGTAGAGAACGAATGAATTCTTCAATAAAGATCAGGCTGGGTTTCTTAATGAAAGAGTTGCTTGGGATGTGATTCCAGTGATGAAGATATTCCTTTAAAAGGCCTTGAAGTATAAAAGAACCGTTTATGCAATTCATTGATTGAAAAAGGTATTTGGCAGAGGAAATTTGAAGGAATTAATTGAAATATTGTAGAAGGGAGAATATATTGAAGTTGTGTTAATTATTTGTGGCCTAGAGGGTGCTGATGAGTTTAGGAAATGGGGAATTTGAGTGGCAGTTTTGGGCGGAGAGTCTGACACTGCTGTATGTTACCACTGGTGCTTTGTAACATAAGTTTCAAGGAGTAGTGAGTGAGGCGTGGGATGGGCTTAATGCAGGAGTTAAGGTAGGGAGATTGTTGTCTGTAAGGTTTGAGGATTAAGCATTGGTTAGGAAGTCAACCAGAATAAAAAAGAGGCATTTACTGGTAGGAGAGAGCTAACGACAAGGGCACTGGGTAGAAATTTTAAGAAAAAACTGGTGTAGTCTGATGTAGAGTGTGGTGTCCTGTTAAGTAAAACCTGATATAAATTGCCATATTTGGCTTCTCTAGTGAATGTCTAACATATGTTGCTTTTATAATGTGTTCAAGTGTTACGGTGTTTTATTGCCATTGTGTTTTTCAATGAATCTCTAGTGCCCATTTTGAATTAGGAAAACAGGTCCTGAATGGTTTCATAAAAGAGTATTACATCTTCACCATTGCTGAATAACACTCTGGATAATACAGTCATGCCTGTTTGTAACGAAGTTGAGGGGGCCAAATATTTACTTTGTAATAACCGAACTTCATTAAACGTGGGCCAGTTTTTCCAAGCCCTAATTTGGAGGTCACTGCTGTAATGTTGCGGCTTGCGTACTTGATGGTACATAAAATTTGAAATACACTTAATTTGTAACATGAAGTCGAAATTCGTCCCGTGATGCCCCAACATTTTATTTATATCAAAGCGATTCCCTGTGGCAGCGCACTCCGATACTTAGTGCCTACTTCAAAGTCATTTTGATTTTGGTATCGCGTTCTTGAGCTCAACCTACTTTAAGTGTCGCCAAGCTATTTTAACATTTGCTAATGCTTATGGAGCACTGTGCGCCAGCAGCTGTTTACCCCGAATCAAACATCCCTCAAGCACATTTGCATCTTGGGTCATTCATTTTTTTTGGCTCATTCGCACCATAAGTAATGCCTTCCCATTTCTTCCTTCCAAGACACCATCCAGACTCTAGTTGGATGACTGTAGCACTAAAGGATTCTGGGTTCGTCACCGACCTTTGACGTGATCCTACCATTCTCTGCCCTTTCCCAAGTCCCTCCTCTATTGGAAGCTGCATGGGAAGTTAGGGCATGGGAAGGCGATAAGTGAAATATGATACTTTTTTGCTGTTGTAACTGATAAGGGACTTCCAGTGGGGAAGGATGATGATGTAGCTGTTGATCATTGTAGTAAAGTATTGGGGGAAATAGGCTGAGAGGAGGCTGGTAAATTTAAAGATCTAAGACGAAAATTATAGTGACCTGGAAAATACACTTTATGTGGTATTACATCTTGGCTGACAACCAAAAACTGAAGGCAGCGCCACAGGAAGAGCTAAAGGCAGAAAGTTGTCCAATAACAGGGAAATACAAAGTCAGAGGGGTGGAAAACCATGATGCCAACATGTTTCGCAGCCAATCGCTGTCCCCTTATTGTACCCAATATCCTCCCCTCGTATTAGAATGTTGTCATAAGGCTATGAATAACCAAAATTACCATTCTCTTCCTTTCTTTCGCCTTTCCTTCCCATCTTCTTTCTTCGTGAGATTTTTTTGTCAATCGCTAGCTATGGGCATTGTCCTTTCCAACCTAGCAACCTTGACCCCCACCTCTCATTCAACCCTTATACCTGTCATCGGACAACCCTGACTCAACCGTAATCATAGAGCGGCGAGGCTTTTGTGGTGTGCGATCATGAGAGCTAGAGTAAGGGGCGGGCGGGTGTATTTAAGTACCAAAATTATCAGATGTACACCTTCATTTGAGTTTATTTTACAAATAATACCGAAAATAGGTTAACAGTAACTGGGGTACTTTGAAAAGAAATGGGTTACCCATTGTGAAAAAAAACTCCATTAAAAATGAACCACCGATAAATAAACGTTTGTTGAAAGTGGGATTTTTAGCATGATAAAGTGGCAATATTTGATGGGGAATAGACTTTACTTACATATAAGCAAAACTTCGTTAAAAACGGATTTGATATAAGCGGGCTTGACTGTATACCCAATGAAACTTGAAGCACCTTAAGTTTTGTGTAGAAAATAATAATAATAGTTAGACTTGTACCGATACCACTTTATAACGATACCAAACTGATACCTCGATACCAGTGGCCTATACTAATAGTATTATTTGCCGATACCTAACTTATTTTTCTAAAAAAATTTGATAAATGCTTTCCTTCTCGTGAAGTCAATTCAGTAATCAAAAGTGTTTTATTTTGCTACTCTTACAATTATCACTGGAATTGGATTTTATACACTAATGGCCAGTTTCACTAACGATGGGTAAAATTTCCCGTTATCGCAGTTTACATTATCTCCATTGAAATTATTACCTCAATAATCTCTCATATGTGTTCCACACTGTTATTATTATCTCGGTTTTATAAACCGATATTTCTCTGAGAACATTTAGGTAGGTAAATTCCTCATACTCCTGACATCAACAAACAAATAAAAGCGCATAATTGATTGCCTTTATTTACAGCATCTTGAAAACATACAGTAACTGCTATTATAGGTACTTTTCAATCACTTAAAACTAAGCATTTCCATTGTCGTTGTCATGGGTGTCAAGGCTGTTTTACACAATGAATGATCATGGGATTGAATTCATTCGCGAATGAATTTAAGTGAGTAATGTAATTTATTATGAAAGGCGCTGAAGCAATTTCATGCTACATTAAATCTCACCAGACGTGATTTGAAAGATCGGACTTTATGACGAGAGAAGCAATTTCTGTGACAAGAGATACTTGATCAACCTCAGATATACATGTTTATAATTATATTGATATTTTACAATTCGATTCCGGCTGGCTGTCACTCTAAGATCTTTTAGATTATCCATGACGGTATGCGGCTATAACGTTCCCTGATTATTCAGCAAGAATTCATGACGGTTATAAAATATGTTTAATTACGCTTTAAGTGTGTAGGAGTATATATCGTGAGAAGTTTATTATTTACATTTAAATAAGATAGTGTTTTAGAGGTGAGATACGTGCTATTTGTTTTTATTTATCCTTTATATAACACCGACTTTTCCACGGACGACTCGTCCATCGTCTTCAGTGTGAGTGAAGATGCTCTCACCCTGAAGACAATGGATGAGTCATCCATGGAAACGGTGGTGTTAATAAATATTTAACCCAGTGGAAATCCTGAGAAGACTTCACCAGAATTGTTGCTAAGTGCTTTTCGCAGCGTTTATTAACTCTGAATAAATAAAATCTCAGCTTTTGGGTTCAAATCTATTAGCGTGTTCCTTAATCCACCTAGTAATTGACTTAAATATGGGTAATTGAGCTCAAATCTCACTAAAATCTAAAAGTAGCTCACGAAATCGCCCGCGTGCCATGTTGCTTCTACAGAAATATCTCGGATAATAAGCTTTCACATGGCGAAAACCTCCAGTAAAAATATTAACCGAGATAATGCCCCAAAACTGAGTATTAGTACTGGTGAAACAGAAAATTCACATTAACTCAGTTAGCCAAAAAATTAACTGAGTTAAAATGATTAAATCTTAAATCGAACATATACAAAACAAATCTTAATCGTTAACGATCGTTTACATAACAAACCTTACATCTTTGTTGGTGAAACTGGCCATTGCCCTCTTGCATTTGTAAATACTGAAAATTATTTATAAGAAATAAGAGCTGCTGAACATGCTCAGCAGCTCATATTTGAATGTATTGCTCATTGACATATTATTGACACAGCTGCTGAACATGCTCAGCAGTTAAGAGGGTTCTTCTATCTGGACCATAGCACTACATAGTTTCAGAAAAAAATTTGCTCAGGAAACTCTAAACCTGCAGGTACACCCATATACACTAGACGCTCGTTAGCACGTTTTTGTAGGGACCCGATATCCTGAACATGGTAAAGAGGAAAACTTGCTGAACAGGTTATGTTGTTCGGTTATGTCGAAGACATGTATGCTGGTTGCATAACATCCAGGGGACCAATCCTTGTGCCCTCAAGTTAGTTCATTGCTGGCGTTAATTTATTGTAACAAAGTTTCATTTTCAATTATTAAGCCTCCCAAAAAATATATATGATACCTTGTGTTGATGACGACTTAATAATTGATGACGACTATATGACCAAATAGCACATTTTGTGTATACTGTTCAGGCAAATATATATATAGACTTGACTTTGAGGCTTGATATCCCAAAAATGGGAGAAGCAAAATTCATAGAGAACATATCATTATGTAGATAATTTAGCCTTTCGTTTAATGCAGGTACTGTAGAGTGGGATGAGTTCGAACACATTTTGGTGCATAATCATCAAAAACTAATCAGTAGTTCAATCAATATATCTGTTATCGAAATCAACAATCTCCAAACTCTATTTCATAAGTAAGCAGAAAGTTTGTAAGCAGAAAGAAAAATACGTAGAATAAATTGTTTATCTGAAAATCACTAACTTTTAACATTCAAACTCGCACCGCCGAGTGGGGCTAGTTGGAACACACATTTCATTTTTGATACTTCGCAACTAAAGTTGCTCTTGAGAAGAGTTCTGAATTATGAATTCAAATCAGGTTATACCGTCAACAATAACCATCATATTTGTTAATTATTTCGCTGGTAGTAAGGTTTGAGATTTCAATTACGTATTAGTAAATAGGAAAACTATCACCTTGACGCGGAAAGTATTTTGAATGCCCAATGGAGAAATCTATACAACCATTCAGTTCATTTTCTTTATCATGATGGAATTAAATGTTTGGGAAGGTGTTACTTTGAATATAATAAAGAACTACTCAGTGATGGAGAAAAGATTTCTATTTATAGCAGCCGGTACAAAACATAATGGACCAGTAATCACACTCAGTAAACGCAAAACTTCTTGATTCCAAGTGACAAAATATAATCAAATTTAAGAGCTCACATTTTTCAAACACAAACAAAATAAAACAATAAATTATAAAACTAATCAATTTTGTGTTCTAATGTTTTCTAAATCCCTGAAAACTAAGCGGCCCCGTCGTAAGTCCTTAGGTTGGTCGAGCTGATGGACAATTTGCGTGCGGAGCACTAAGCACTTGTCCACAGCATCAGGAAAAGTAAAAAAAGTCTGATGGAAACTTTCTTTCAAAGGCACTGCACACGTAATTTATTTTTGGAATAAACTTCCATTAATTTGCCAATGAAAAGTCTGTCACGCTTATTGGTATGAAACTTTATCAACAAATAAGAATTAATAGACAGGGAATGCCCGGGAAGTTCAAAATTACTTTCGTCGCCACTTCTAGCAGATGACAGAAGGACGTTGGCCTCATAATCGTTTTGAGAACTTTCTCCCGTCGCAACACCGTCAAATTCCTTGACAAATGAATTATTTATACAACAAGGACTCACACTCTTCCCTGGCTTGACAACAATTTTTTTCCCCGAGATTTTTTCCCCACAGGTGCATCGACGTGGGATGTCTGCAGAAACTCCAAAAATGCATCTGACCTTGCGTAGTCATTTGCAACTTAATCAGTATTTTCCTCAGAGTTTAAATTAGAGACTTTACTGATCACTTTGCTTTCGTCAAAAGGAAAAATTCCATCAGCTTTAAATCCAGCGTGGATATTGTGCGACAAAAACGCTCCTAACCACTCGAATGCAGATTTTAACAACCTAGGGAACTCACTTTTGGGAAGAACTCCTAAATGTTTTTGCTTCCATTCATTTAGTTTTTTCCTCCAAGCGATCTTAAGTGGTCTAAAAAAAGAAACGTCAAGAGGTTGGCATAAATGAGTTGCATTAGGAGGCAACATTACAAAGCTAATGCCCATTTTGTCGCAAATTTCAATTACTTCAATGGAGAGGTGACTTGAAAGGTTATCTCCAATCATAGGTTTTGGCCCTTGTTTTTTTAAAAATAGGCACCCAAAACGTCATGAACCAGTCTTCAAATGCTGTCATATCAAACCATTAGGGATGTGCGAGTACTCGAAAATTCGAGTGGAGTAGTTGGTACTCGACTCGAGTACTTCGAGTATTTTTACGAAAGTCGAGTCGAGTAGCTTTTGTCGATGGAGCCGCCAAGGCCAATAGGTTCAGAAATTTGCCGACAGGAAGCGCTATCATCAAAATCAAGTAAATCTCTGGTTACACGATAGATTAACATGTACTTACGTACGTTCATTTACATTTGCGTGAATGGTTTTATGTACGTTTACGTGAACGGATTCATGTACGTTTGCGTGAACGAATGAATGAATCGGTGGTTACACGGTGCATGAAACTGCATATGTACCGTATTCCTCCGAATATAGCCCCCCCCCCCCCCTTTTTGCCCGAATTCTTCCCGGAAAAAGTCTGGGGGGGACTATATTCGAGCTCAAAGCAACTAATGTCCGTTGTAAAATTCCATCCCCTGAGTTTGAAGGTTACATCACTAAAATGGTTAGTTCAATTTAAAATAAAGTATATCGAACTAAGTCTTGTTTATTTATACGTTTAATAATGTCAAAAATATATTTTAGTTGGTTATATTAATTAATTTTTCGACCGAGACAGATAAAACAGCCGAATATTTTTCAAGTTCCGGGAAGAAAGTTTGACGCCCACTTGAAGATACACAAGAAGAGCCACTTCTCTTTTCTTTGCAGAAGATATGGAACATATATTTAATCTTAGACTAAACAAAGTTTAAAATAGATTACTCAGTTACCAATTACGTTATGAATAATATTTAAAAATAGGCTATCTCAGCTTACGAAAGTCGGAAATTTAGTTCGTTTTGATGGTATTCTTCATGTTTTAAAACTAAGCACATGTAAAATGACTTAACAAATTCGGAGAATTAGATTTGTTTTCAACGTGTATATATTTATTTCGGAAAGTGAGTTCCACGCGACAGGACTTTTGGCCAGGAGAGATAAGCTGCTCGAGGTTGTCAAGCTGTAAGCTACCGTAGGTACCGCGCGCACCAAACACCACGCGAGAAGATTTCTCTAGTATGCACAGGAAAAATATCCTTGCCTATGCTTGAATAAAAGTTTATAAGTTGCAGTATTCACCAAAATAAAATCAGCGAAAAGAGAGATAGCTTTTGTCCCCACATTTCTCGACTTCTCGACGAAAGAAACAAATTGCATTTTAAATTATCTTCAACTCCGTCTCCAAAAACTTTGACGAGAAGTTCCGTAAAGAATAAACTTGTAAAGGCAGTGCACTGTCTTAAATCTCAATGTTAATGCCATTTTACACGGTAATTCAAATTGCGCCAGTTGATGTTGATTCCGTTCGAGCAGTCGTCTGCGAAAGTCTGCGAGGATGCTTGCTTGACAGCTTTACACTGTGCAATCGTCGGTGCATTATGTCAGTGACAATATACCATTCAGTAGCACCAATACCATCAATATATCACATAACGTCAAGATCTGTGAAGTAGCAATTGATTGGACGTGAAAGATGCGATAAATTACCACCACTTTAAAATATGTTTCAAGCCATAGTCTAAACATAAGAGTGGAGACCCTAGTCCCGTATACTTAGCCCAAAATTAGTACCACGAACGAACGGATGGGGGCCAAGATAACAGGTTCTTCCTTTACGCACGAAATTTAAGCTTCCACGTGATTAATCGCCCAGCTCATCATTATTACACTTTATTCACTACCTAAGGAGTTGAGTGCAAACAAAAACACCCAACTTGATCATCAACAAACTATTTAATTGCTATAATTCCCCAGGCAGTTCGTTGCCGCTACATCTGCACCATCTAGTGAGAGGAATTAATTTCAAACTTGCACGAACACATGTAACAGATTAGTACATGTTCAGGGTGTCTACCAGTCGGGAAAAGTCGGGAATCCGGGAAAAGGTCGGGAATTTATTAACGTCGGGAAAAAATCTGGAAAAGGTCAGGAATTCGCTGAAAAATATTTAAAAATCGGGAAAAATGGTTGCTTGCAAATCGTCAGGATAAAAATTGGAACGGCAGACATAGCATTACGAAATGAGATATTGTTTCCCTTTTTCGTTATTTGTCATTATCAAAGAGGTGTTATTTTAAACCTCTCTGGTCAGTATTTGTGAGTTCGTGACTTTCGTCGTTCGATTGCACTAGACATGGGCACCGTTTCCTGCATGCCGCCGCGTGACAAATCGGATTGGTCAGTTGCAGGTTGAAGATCATGTACTTCCCTTTTGCCCATGAATGTTATTTTGAAAGAATGACCTTGACCGTGGTTATTACAACTCTCCCCAAGATTCAGGCGTTCCATTGATCGTATTCTAGTACGATTGTGACATTTTGCGTTTTACCATGCCTCTGAGGGTGTAACTCGATTAAATTCCACTAGAAATATTATATTTAAACCATCGCGTCCTAAGTTTCTATGCTGGGCATTATCATAATCGGGTGGGATTAATTAACTTTACTGTGGAATTGGAATGTTTTCTTTCTCTCATCCATTCAGTAAAGCTTACCGTTTGCCATTTCGTTATTAGCATTTCCCATTGAATTGTGTTGCTTCTATACACAAGCATAACGTCTTCGTGAAAGAACAGAGATCAGCCCCTGGAAAGTAAAAACATTATATTACGTTATTTTCCGGCGGATTAGGTGAGTGAAAGTTTCTCGGGTCTTCCACCGGGTCAAAGGCTTCATCTCTGCCGACGTTTCCGAAAACAACTTGTTTTCTATCTTCAGGGCTGAGATGATGTCCCTGGCTCACAGCCCTGAAGATGTAAAACGAGTTGTTTTCTGAAACGTAGGCAGAGATGGAGCCTTTGACCCAGTGGAAGACCCGAGAAACTTTCACTCATTATATTACGTTGTCGCCGACGACGCCATACGTGCCGCCGCCAACAAATATGTCGTTGGCTCCTGGATGATATACTGGAGAACTCGCCATTTGCCAGCTAGTACGGTGGAATGCCTTTGTTATTCATCTGATGGCGAGCTCGCTAGCTCGAAAGCCGCCGGAAAGTCTAGTTCATCTGTTGGATGGTGCGAGTTTGCAACAAAATCGTTCGTTTTTGCTGGAGAACTTGGCATTCGTCAGCTCGAGTTGAGTTGGTTCGTCAGTCTTCGAGTTGGCGTGTGCTCAAGAGGTGCCTTTGGTTGGACTGGCGAAGGACATCATTTCATTCAAATGCTCCTTTCACATGGGACGGTGCAAACCCGACCGCCGTGTACGGCGCACAGTGGTGCAGGATCCCTAATACTTGGTATTTATGAGTCTAGAAAAACTTTCTATATAGGGTTTTTGTTGGATGCACCGATTGACGAATTCAAAACCATCTTAAGTACGGACATATTGCTGTTGCTACTCCTCTAGAAGATAAGATAAAATGTTGCACTGGTAACAAGTGCATCATATGAAAAGGAGCAGGCACAGCTTCACCTTCAATTCTCTCTAATATAACGTGTGTTGTCCCATTTCTTGTTCTGAAAAATGGGTTTTGTAACTGAAGGTGAATGCTATATAACTGTTTATTAATATATTGCAAATATAATTTGCGAATTTTTTTTACATAATTTCTTGTTCTTAAATAAAGAATTTTTTTTTTGAAAATTCACTTTTATATTTTTTCAAAATAATTAATTTGTGAAAATATTAACATCGACGCAAAAACCATTGTGCTATAATTTTTAATGAAACGAGAATTTTGAGTTTGTGTAAATCCAAGTAATAAAAATATTGCAAATACTTTTGTGAAATAAGTAATTAGCGTGCTAGCATGTCGCGAAAATATGAACATCAAATTAGCATTCAGCGACTGAGAAAATGTATATTTGTTCACATTAATCGTGATGCTTTAAATAAGAGTTAATTTGAGTAAAAAAATTTCAAAACTTTTTGCGAAAAAATTAGTTTACAAAAGTTTTGAATCTAAATTCATATTCAGCGACCTCGAAAACCTATATAGACCAAAGTTCATATAACGGAACATTTTTTAATCCAAATTATGCCAATACCAATATTTACCAATCCAAATCATACCAATACCAATTATTAGGGATTCTGCACCACTGTGCGGTGAGCCGACGTGCATTCCTGAAAAACAGCCGTGAATGTCACGGTACAGTCCATTTCGAGTATACGGCGTTCTAAATTCTAGTAGGAGTTTAATCATGAATGAAGTGGATAAGGTGCTGTGCTTGTACTTTTAATGTGGATATAATAAGATGGCCAATTCCAAGTGAAAAAATTAGACAGGATTGGGCATTGAACTGTTGACCGTCACGATGATACATCAAGAAGTTAGCCTTTTTGGTCTGGAATTTAAAAGTTTTTGTCTTGAAAAGTCTTGAAAAAGTCTTGAATTTCTTTTTCATATATTAGTAGACACCATGATGCTCGCAATGATTTGCTCGCAAGCATTTGAGCAGTGGCGCTGCCTGTCCTCGCAAGTCTTCGCTTTACACGGTGCATTATTTCTTGCGCAAGTGTTCTCGCAACAGCCTGCGTAGTATCAATGATCATGTATAACGGCCTTTAAACTCAATTAACCTGAGAAATGCAAGCGTTGTATGAAACTTGTCTGACAATATTAATGTTGTGCAAACATACCACTGCAGTTCAGGCTGAATATGCAAATGCAGTTGAGCATCTTTAATCCAGCACAGTTGGGACCGAAGTGATGCCAGATAAGGGATTTTGCTGGACTATGGGTCATGCATGGCAACTGGTCTATTTTGGATGACCGAGATGTTTTCATTGAAAGGAGTCAATTATTTATAACAAAATATAATCGTTTGCCATTTACTGACAATTATTTTGAAAAAAGTCACTGAGAATAATCAGAAAGAAATGGTTTCTTAATTCACGTAGTTATTACTCAAAAGCATCGAAGTTGCCCAGTGAGTGAAAATAATGGAATCTAAGCGTCGTGAGCATCATAAAAACTTAAAAGACAACAAAAACACAAAATCTTAAAGAACACACAAACTTAAACAGTTGAAACTAGAAAAGAAGAAGGCACAAGAAACACTTGATTAATTGAACATAGAAATCATCAAAAGATCTAAAAAGTAATTAAAGCATGTCTATTACTGTAATTGAACCTACAGATCTCCATGATTTATTTCTTGTTCTTTGCAAGTTTTGATCTGAGGCCAAATATTTTTTTTTTCAATTTTTCATCATTTTTTTTACTTAATTCTTTGTAATTTGTGTTCCTGTAATGCCTGGGACAGCATTGTGCATGTAGGCACCGTGGAAAATGCAGATTTGTACAAAAAATCATCATAAAATGGTTCAAAATTAAGGGTTTGGTCAGGGAAATCAGGTAAAAGTCAGGGAAAATAAAAAAAACTAAAACTGCTGGTCACCCTCGTATAGTATTGGGCCGATTGATAGGCGCCTTTATCAAATAGGGAATATGAATACTGGCTGGCATGTATGTTATTGGTTGAGCAGATGGAGTAGTTGTGATTTATGGAGTTCATGGGGAAATCATCAGGATTTTCTTTAACAAAGTAGAAACAAGACAAAATGTAAATAGGGGCAATGTTAGTATATTTGCATCAGTGAAAAGTGGTTTACCAGGTGACATATACGGAGTTAGAACATGGCTTTAACTGCCTGTTTCTGGGCGCAAAGGCTTGAATTTCCCCGGAACATAATGCCTTAACACTAGAATGACCGGGGACGGTCAATTGGCCGTTCGCCTTTTTCTTTCGCGCACCACTTCGTTATCTTACAATTAATGAGGCTGAGCTTTTTTGGCTTTTAATATTTTGGAACAAATAATGCGAAAATGAAGAGTTTTTTTGGGGGGGATGCTTCAGATCAAGAGCAAAGGCAGCTTTTACCTACAATGACCGCGAGCGGTCAATTGACCGTTCTTGTATTTTATACCATTATATACATCTCTTTGTCGATTCTTGGTGTCTATTGTGTCAAATATCATAACGTACCATATCACCCACACACACTACTCAAGTTTGACTTATGTTTTCAAAACAGTTTTTACATATAATTTTACCGCTTATGTGAAGGAGAGAGACAGTAGCAAAACCACTGTATGTTGCGTGGCAAAGAGTCGCTACTAAATATTTTATGGGCAGTGGTGATCACTCCTTTAGCTGAAATGCGCTGTTACGTTTGTACGTAGCCTGGCAGCTGGGGTGCAGTGGTGCCTACAGCCAAGCAGGCGCCCCCGTACCCCGCTTCCCTGCCCGCCACGTAGCCTACTGGGCTGACCGAGAGAGCCTGGGGAATACCCTTCTGCGACGTGTTACAAGTTCCAGTCGCTGTCTCATCATAGACGCTGTAGTCACCCATTCATATACATTTACATCTAGGCGATACCCTGCAAGCCACTGCCAGGGTGAGTGGCAGGGTGTGAAGATCACCAAGCATGGACTACAGACATGCTAACATGCTACTAATGGGTCTCAGGACTCTAAGATTGTTAGTATCTACATAGTAATTAAGGGTTTGGTTCTGAATTCATGCCTCATGCACTACAGGTTACTCTAAAATATTTCCCCTACCTATCCCTTTGCTATGCTGCATATTCTGTTCTCTTATAGTAAGGGGAAAAAATGCCATTTTGAATCTATCAGTACGACAATCAATCTCTCTCATCTTATTTATCTGGTCGAATCTAGCATAATACGCTGGTGTTTTTAATATACCTATGCCTAACATCTTCAATGAAGCTATCTGATTGAAATTTCTGTAATAGATTTAATCTGTACTTCAACCTACGCTCTGATAACGATTCCCACCCTAATTCTTGTATTAATTCTGATACACTACTAAACCTATCGTCACACCTTTTAACGAACCTAGCTGCTCTACGCTGCACTCTGTCTAGTTGTCTGATCTAATCTAATTCATTCGGATCCCATACACTGGCTACATATTCAAGGTGGGGCGTAACTAGTGAAAAGTAACACTGCTCTGTTGTCTTCTCATCACATTTCTCAAGTAATCTTTTTATAAATCCTAGCTTTCTCTTCACTCGGCCGCATATTTATCGGATGTGTTATCCCCAGGATAAATCTTTAGTGATTGTTACACCTAAATACCTTATGGTTTCAACGCTTACTATCTTCGTGTTACTAATTTTATAGAATTGCTCTATCGAATTATTACTCCCACAAAACTTAATAGCTACATACTTTTTAAGGTTAAGTTCTAACTGCCATTCGCTTCCATTCACTTAACCCATTTGCTTAGTTCAGTTCAGGGAAGAGCACGATGGCTCGTCGACGTGGGCAGACCGAGGCTGAGATCATTCAGGCGCTCCAAGATATCTCGCCCTCTCAATGTGTACACAAATGTGGACACTGTGAAAGTAATCAGAAAATTTGCAAAAAGTGCTCATAAGAGTAAAGAAATACTTCTTGAGACCATATTTTAGTGCTTTATTGGAACGCTGTCTTTTCTAATTCATTTGTCTCTGATATCATGTTTTTATCCAATAAATATACGACGAAGAATGTGTTTTGAAATGTTACTTGCATTTTAAAACACATGATGTATTATTTTTACCGATGTAAATGAGACACTTTTTTATTTTACAGTAAAATATTTTATCAATGTAGTTAATATTGTTTGCAGTGTAGTACAATATTTTTCCCAACACTATGTCTAACTGTAAACACATTATCAGAACACTTCTACCCTCGATAGAAAAAACTTACAAAGGGAAAATCTACGAAAGAGAGCAAGAAAAAGGCGAACAGTCATTTGACTGCTGGCGGTCATAGTAAGTATGCGGCTTACCCCGGTCATTCTAGTGTTAAGGAATATATGAATGCACTTTGGCATAATATATCATTTTTAGAATGTCATTGGATACAACAAGAGCTAATTTTCTAATCATGAAGATATCGACAAATATTTTCTTCACAATTTCAAGAACATAGGGAGACCAGTCCAAGTTTTATGTTATTTGGAGGCTCAAGAACTTAATGGTAGTTGGCAATTTTATTTTCTTTTTGAAATTGGAAAATCAACTAAAATAGTGACTTTGGTGTGTTTTAGGATGTTATTCATCTAAAATGTGAAAATATTTCTCTTGCAGTTACCATGCAATGACATTTTTTTATTTCTCTAGGGTTGGCTACTATGGGTGTTAGATTGGATACGTAGGTGGTTTCTTGGTCCTACTGTCTCCCTTCATGATTGTCTTGCTGCTTTCTTCAGTGCTGATGAGCTCAAGGGTGATAATATGTACAGGTGAGTTAGGTATGACTTTTTACCTCTTATAAGATATTAAATTTGTAATGTTGAGTTGACAACATAAAATGGAAGGTGCTATCATGATTTTTTGAAATTATTCTTTTTGATATAAATTTCAGCTGTGAAAAGTGCAACAAACTGAGGAATGGAGTTAAGTATTCTAAGGTTCTGGAGCTCCCAGAAATTCTTTGCATCCACTTGAAAAGGTTCAGGCATGAATTAATGTTCAGTTCAAAAATAAGTAGCTATGTATCATTTCCTCTGGAGGGGCTTGATATGCGACCATACTTGCATAAAGGTTAGTACATTGTTAATTTTTCTTTTTCTTCATTTCATATGGAGATATATTTATCTCTTCAGTTGTGTTGTAATAAATATTAGTTGTACAAGGTTGTTTCAATTACATTATCTCTACAACTATCAACCATTTTTTATCCTATTTATGTTCAATTTTAAAAAATATCTAGGATTATCAACCATCAGAAATAGGTAATTTCTATGGTAAATTTCTTAATTTTTCCTTAGATTCCCATGCCCATTTTCACAGCTTTTATAGTAAAACATCCAGAGCCAAGAAGGCTCTGGATTTAATTCAAAAGTAGGATAGCAGAAACTACAGCAGGTGGAACATTTCTGCTACTTTTGTGCCGTTGAAAGAAATTGGATTCTGAAGTTTAAAGAAGCAATCCTCAAATCTACTCTTAACATTTTCTGCAAAGGCTAATCTTATGCTTACAGCTGTGGTTGCTGATTATCCTATTTGTGAATGTTTCAATGACATGCCCATATTTTCCCAATTTCCTTTCCATTGTATGTACATATCCCATTTCTATGATACAGTCCCAAGATAGGGGACTCTTTCTCATTGATTGCATATATTTCTCTCTCAATGTGTAATCTGTCTTCAGGCAGGTTTCATTTTTTCCATGTTATTCAATCCTGTGCTATCTCATTTAAGTACTCATATGCCCTTGCCATCTTTATGACTGTCATATAATTATGCTTCCCCCTTCCTCTTCCTGTTCTTGCCTTAAACCTTTCCCTCTATTAATCTTTATGAAAAAGTCATTCCTTAGAATGTGTCCTATTGAATTTTTTACCCTCTTTCTTATAACTGTCATAATGCATCTTCATTATTTATTCACTACTCCAGCACCATAAACCTGGGTTACTTGGACCCACTTTTTTCATATTTTTTATATACAGTAGAACTTGGTTAGTACGTTTTTGAAGGGACCACAAAAAAATGAACGTGCTAACCAGGAAAGTAAATAAGAGCTATTAGGATAATTGCAATGAGGTAAAGTCATCATAATTGCGATTACTTTCATGAGTTCTCATAAGATAGCCTCTTTGCACTTTTAAAATTAATAAAATGGGTGGGACATTGCCAAAACGATACAATATGTATGGAAATCAGAATGTTTCATAGATTTCCCCAAGACAATTACATAAATACGGCAGCATTTACCCGTGATTTATAATGTACGAGGGCAGTTTTTTTCAACCTCCGATGGAACATAAATAAAAGACAAAGTGAACATTAAAAATTGATTTTATTACTAAAAGTTATGCACACTTATGGATATTTTTCGACATATTCACCTTGACGATTGAGGCATTTTTCGTACCTGTGGACAATCTTTACAATACCCTCTTCATAAAGTGTTGCCGCCAATGAATAACAATGAGGCTTGACGTTGTGTTGAAGCTCCTCGTTGGTTTGGAAATGCTGTTCTCCTAGTCATGCTTCTTCAATTTGGGGAAATAATGGAAGTCACTGGGCACTACGTCGGGACAGTATGGTGGAAGATCAAAAATGTCCCTTTGGAAAATGCTCAAGGAGGGGTTGAGGTTGTTGATCCATTGGGCTGCACCAACACTGTGAGGTCAGGCATTGTCATGGGCCAAAATGATTCAGGAAGTCAGCATGCCTCTTCTTTTGTTTTGAATGGCTTTCCGGAAACGTCGTAACGTTTCACATAAAACAGCGGCATTAATCGTTGTTCCCAGCTGCATAACTCCACAAGCAACACACCTTTTTGGACCCAGAACACAGTAGCCATAACCTTTTGATTTTGAAGGTTTGTTTGGTAATGTGTGTGCATCTATTTTTGTGATTGTTGCTTTGTTTCGGGTGTGTCATATCGAATCCACGTCTCATCTCCAGTCACAATTGATTTCAATATGTCTTCTCTTTCAGCGGCATAATGGTCGAGGAACGTCCAAGCTGAAGCCATTCGGCGAGTTTATTGATTGTCAGTCAAAATTTTTGGGACTCAGCGAGCACAAAGTTTTTCGCAGCCTAAATTTTCCGTAACGATAGAGTTCAGAGAAGATATTGAAACTTCCGGAAATTCCTTAGAAAAAGCACTTATATTGAACTTGCAATTTTCTCTAACCACTTCGTCAACTCGTTTAACAAGGCCGTCTGCTGCGATAGACTTGCGTCCTTGATCCCTCTCATCATGCGCATCAGTTCAGCCGTCTTTGAATTTTCGACACCATTCACGCACAACAACATCTCTCATAAAGTTTCTACATACACTCGGCTCATTCTTCGATGAATTTCTTCAGCACTATTCCCTTCTGCTTGCAGGAAACGAATAACGCTTTGCAATTCGCACTTGGCAGGAGAATCAATCGAGGCGACCATGTTTATATGACAGCTACTCAGCACATACTTGTTCCCGTTTGTACCATTCAACCAACAACCTTCTTTATTTTTACTTGAAAAGTCAGGCTATCGCATGACTTAAGGTCGGCAGTGACAGAGCGTGTGGTACCGGAGATGCAAAATTTCCTACTGTGCGCACCACCCGCCTGTCGCTTGTCTGACGTTTATGCTGTGCGATCGGAGGTTGAAAAAAAAAACTGCCCTTGTATATAAGGAGAGGACAAGTTAAGCTAAGTCATTTCATCTTTCTTACGTCTTACTCTGAGAATATAATAACCGTAAGTATGTAGTTGGTTGTTTTAAAGAGTAGTAAAAATTAGGTAACATTTTATATTTACCTAAAACTCGGCGACAGCTATACCGGCTGTACCCATTTCGTTCCATTGTTCTTGGTATGATACCATTTGATTGATTGATAACGCAGTTCATGTTTATTACAATCATGTTTTTAAATCTACAGTTTAAATTCACATAAAAAATTTGTCCAATGTAGTCTGCTGTTTATTTATTGTACCAAGATCAAGTATTTTTGCGTCGAGCTTTGCATGGAAATCCAAAGCGTCATGTGCTCCCACAACACTTGGTAACGGCGTTCGTACTCCATAGCCTCGACTGCTTTGGCTAAAGTGGGAACTGGATCTCTCTCAATTTCTTGCTCACTATCATCGTTTTTGTCCATTTCTACCAACTCCTGCTGTTGAATTTCATCATTCGAAATGGTCTGTCAAAGAGTAAGATTATTATCGCACTCGCAGTATACTCGTCAAAATTCACCTCTCTAGCAATCTGACACCACTCTTCTGGGGGGAAAGGAGTCAGTTGTGCCTCCTCTGCTGTGTCATCCGTTATTTCAGACTATATGAGTAATCCGACAGCTTTAAAGCAACTGGTGATGTCTTCTTCGGTTACGAAATCCCATGTGTATTTTACAAAGTGCATGGTATGCATGACGTCTATCTTCCGCTCAGCTGTTTGTAGGGTTGCCAGTCTCTTTAGTACAAGCAACCTTCTTTATTTTTACTTGAAACATCAGATGATACCTTGGTCAAGGGGCTGAAGGTGACTAGTTTTGTTTGCTGGAAAGAATTCGACCCGAATGTTCCTTAGGTAACTTGTTTCGATGGGATGAGCAGCACATAGATCGACAAACAGTAAAATTTTTCCATTTTGGCCACCCAGTTTGGCATCAAACCCATGTAGGAAGGTTTCAAAAATAGATTTCGTCATCCATGCTGAAGGGTTAGCTGTGTATTGACAGGGAAAGATTTGAATGTTCTTGAAACACCTCGGGTGTTTAGATTTCCCTATCACTAGTGGCATCAGCTCTTCAGTTCCAGTCTTGTTGCAGCACAACAGAACTGTCAGTCTCTCTTTGTTTAATTTTCTACCATGGCGTTTTTCTCCTTTTGAATGCATACGTTCGATCTGGTAATAAGTTGAAAAATAAACCAGTCTCATCGGATATGTAAATATCATCAGGACGATGATATTTACAATGACGATGATTCGCAATTTATTTACATTTTGCAATTAACAATGCACTTTAATTTTTATCATCGAGACGTCGGATTTTTTCACGATTACCTACAATCGTGCTGAAAGTGGATGCAAGTATGTTAAATCTCAGCACTAATTGGACTCTCTTCATGTGTGTATTTCGGTCCACTTCTTCGAGAATTTCAATCTTTTCTGCAGTTGTATTCTGCTTCACCACTCGTTTTCTTTCCATGTCATATGGAATTAAACTGCCCTTGCAATCGTAATACGTGCAATACAAACAAGTATCCGCTCACGAACTCATGAGGAGCTTGGGGTGGTGGATAATCAGGGCTTCTCATTGACTGCTGTAATATTGGTTACTGTATGACCGACTGTTTTCATACCTGACAGGGTGGGACTTAAAATAGTGACCTGAAACCCGTGCTACTAAATGCTCACCTCTATTCAGAACCGCAAACCATGATATTATGAGGCTGAGAATATCACCGTGAAATAATTGCGACCCATATTCAGACACTCTCCGTGAACGGCCGCTTATTGTTATTCACCACGTCACGAAAATTGAGAAATGCATATGGATGAATGTTAGACGGTCAAGGGTTGATAATAATAAACTAACATGTAAATTTGGTGGCATACACAACTTAAAAAGATACTAGAAAAGGTCTTGCAGGTTGCTTTATAGCAAGTAATTGAACGTACTAACCAGGAAAGCACCATTTTAAAAATGTACTAACCAAATTATTTTACCTGTATTTTGTACTGATGGTACCGGTACGGAGCGAAATTGCCGTACAAAGGAGGAAAACGTGCTAAGGAGGAACATACTAACCAAGTTCCACTGTAGTTTGTTTTAAAACCACAATAAAAAAAGACTGGTACTGATACCACATATCTCATAATCTGCAACATATTTCCTATTTATGACAGTTATTACCATATTTTTGCACTTCATGATTTTAAAAAAATTAAATGAAATTGGGTTCAAGTAGCCATGCGGTTGGGTTACTTGAACCCATGTTCTATTTCCCTATGAAAATGAATTATAAACGTACTTGGGTTCAAGTAAGATGTGGGATCTTTAAATAATATTTAAATATGCATTAAAAGAATTATTTTTTTTTCATAAAATATTTTAATAACACAAAAAAATAATAAAATAAGATTATGATTAAGATATGGGAAAAACTCTGCATTTTATTATTCTCATTTCCTTAATAAAATTCATTTCATAGATATGTCGCCATAAGTACTGATGCTCTTACAGAAGTGTTCATAGATAGAATCTGGGGAACTGAATTATGTGGAAGATAGTAAGAGTTTTCTTCATGGGCATGTCTTATCATCATCAGTCAATAATCCTGAGATTGGTTTGATGCAGCTCTCCACTCAATTCTCCTATCAGCTAATTGAATTATATGTCTAATTAGATAGCATCCAGAGGCAACAATGGATGATATAAGATTAATGTGTGAGTCCCAGGGCAGATTTTCGTTAATCATGAGCCCCAGAAACTTAGTGTCATTTACTCATCTAAGACTGCAGTCAGCAAGTTTAATATAAAGACAATAATCGATTTTTTTTAACAGGATGGAAAAAAACATTTATTTAACATTACTTTGTTGGAGGAGCACCAATTCTCCATATCATAGACAGCATTCTGAGCAGTTACTGCTATATTTTCGTCATATTTAACAAGATGGTTTGTATCATCAGCATACATAAAAACATTTCCATTCAAAGATGAAGGAAGATCATTAATGTAAAGCAAGAATAGGAGGGGCCCAAGGATGGTTCCTTGAGGAACACCCCTTTCCACCTCCTGATGGGAAGAAGTATGTTTTGTCATATTGTCAATTGTAATTGTAACCGCTTTGGTTCTATTTGAAAGAAAAGATCTGATTAGGTTGTTTGAAATGCCCCGTATTCCATAAAAGTGAATTTTCTTCAGAAGAGTCAAAATCGGCAGAATCAAATGCTTTAGTAAGATCATAAAAAATGCCAACAGTATGGAAGTGATGATCAAATCCCTCAAGAACAGCATCGATAAAATTATAAATGGCAAATTCAGCAGACAGTCCACCAATGGAACCAAATTGAGATTTTGGTAGCATATTGTTTTTTATTAAGAAAGACATAATCCTCCTTGAAATGATACTTTCGAGTATTTTTGAAAACACTGATAGTTTAGAGATTGGGAAGTAATTATTCATTAAATGAGGATCACCCCTCTTGTGCAGCGGAATCACAGTAGCCATTTTTAACTTATCGGGAAAAATACCAGAGGAGAGAGCGGCATTTACCAAGTTCGTGATAGGGGTAAGTAGAAAATTTAAGCAATTCCCTTTAAGAAGGGAGCAAGGAACCTCATCCCAACCGGCTGAGTGTTTTAGGTTAAATTTTTTAATTACCGAATCGATTTCCTTTTTACAAGAAGGATAAAAGAATGTTTTTAAAAACTGAAATACTATGGGAATAGTTATCCAAGTTAATGTTAATGGTAGCTGGTTTTGAAAATGTGTTAAGAAAATGGTTGTTGAAATTGGAAGCAATTAGCTCAGGATCATAAATTGGAATATTGTTGAGGAGAATTGAGTTGATAAAATTGTCATTCTTGGATTTTCCAAACATATTATTAATTAATTTCCAGGCCGCTTTAGATTTGTTGTTAGAGGATGAGATTATATTATAGGTTTTTCTAGGGCTAGTAATTATGCTGGAACAATACTTTTTAAAGTTAATGTAATGTTCTTTAATTTCACTGTCATTGGTCATTTTGTAACTACGCCATAGGTATTTGAGAACTAGAGAATTTTGAATTATGTCAGGAGTAATCCAGGTTTTATTAGGAGGCCTTTTTGATTTAACTTTTTCTAAAAATGCTACGGTGGACTCAGATGTTCCTTGATAGCATGTTTTTCTCGTTAGCGCATTCATTTCCTCGGGTCTGCATCACTGTGCATGTGAATAATACTAGTTAGAACATTTTGGTTATATGTTAAGCATGTTCAGAGGAGAACCAAACCAAATTTGTCCCAGGAAAATACGGAATAGGTTGATTTGACGATGGGAATTTCACAGGAGCTTTAAGTCTTGAATTAAAAAGATCGTTATTGTTGACAAAAATATTTAAATATGTATATTATGGTTAAAAATATGTTTATGAGAAATTAAAAGGGCACCCAAAAGCCCCACATTTTTTCTCAATGTTGGTTTGTTTTACAAGTATCGAATGGACATCAGAACTTCACAAGCACCAGTAATTTGTGACAGTAAAAGTGAGACAAGTGCATAGAATTAGTCATGGGAAAGCCTGAGGTGTAAAGAAAAATATCAATTGTAAATCTCAACTTCCTCCGAAAAGTGGACGAAAATCCACGTGTAACGGTGTTGAAAAGGCAGCAACAATTTAAGTTCTGCCCAACTCAAGTTTGTTCTACTCAACGCATATGTTGTTGGTGTTTTCACTTTTGTTCCAAATCGTTTTCAAAAAATATGAAGTTCAAATAAAGTATTGCTGCATAGTCGTGTTGTGACGCTAATGGATTCGCATTAGAAATTTTATCATGAAGACGAAGATGTTCGCGTGCCTCTAATGTTGCATACTTATGAAGAAAACCCGGTTTCGTAAATTGACTAAACTAACTTAAACAAATATAAGTAAATATTTGAATCTTAAAGGACATCATGACAAAAGTACAATTCATATTCTATCAAAATTTCCTTTCATTTGTGCATTTCATATTGCTATGACAACCGCCAAAGCGACACTGCCCTCTGCAACTAAAAAAATGTGCCATTTTTCATCCTCGCTGCAAAAACATGCCTCAAAGTAATTAAAAAAAGTCTGTAACCTGCATTTAATGAAAGGCTAAATTATCTACATGCTGATATGCTCTCTATGAATATTATGGTGTGAGCAATTGGCGCAACAAATACGCAGGTGTTTGCGGGGATGAAAATAATCGCAACCACCTAAGGCATAGGAGAGGTGTGGTGGATGGACTGGAGTTGGATGGGAGCAAGGTAACCTTTTGGAGGAAAGCACAATTAAATATGTATTTATTGGTGTTTTTCCGTTGTCATCCCGCGGAAGGACCATTTCTAAATTCTAATTTATGGGAACTTTGCTGCGAGTGCTTCTCACCACACCCTCCCCTTGGCACACTTCGACTAGGGAGTAGTCTGGTCAATAAGTTTAAGCGAGATACTTTGGAGAGGTGGAGTTCTTACCGGTTGTTCATGCAGATCGTATAAATGCCGTGACGATTACGTTGCTAGCAAGCTAGTCCTGCTAGTAACCCAGGTTGTTAGAATACTCATTAGAGCCTTCTCTCCTACTTTTTCGCCCTCTCGCTATTGTTCCATTTTGTTTGCTTTCCTCCGCTTTGAGCAACAACCTGCGTTCACCCCTTCAGGGCTGCTGGGTAATTTTGTGAGAATCTATTGGAAAGTCAGTGTGCTGGGTCACCTCGTGCCATCAGCAGCCGCCGATCCTTGCCGCCTTCCGTAACATCCACCGTACAACATCGTGAGAGACAGATACCTCTGCTAAAGTATTCTATGGTAAATACCTTCTATCGTTTTGAAATGACGACTGTGCTTCAATTGACACCTGACGGCAAGGGCAAGAAACCCACGAATAAATACATTTGATCGGAACCTAGCCCTTCGGGTGAGGCCCAATCTTAACAATATTGCTTCTTCTGGTTTTGAGATATAAAGCTTTAAACTTGAATCTATTTGCGTGGACTGGATATACAAAATGTGCTGTTTGGTCATTATCATAATAATTAATTATTGAGTGCGGATCAAATAAGTTATCATACTTATTTTCTCGGGAGGTGTAAAAATGGAAAATGAAACTATGGTACAATAAATTAACACCAACAATCTACGGAATGAACTAACCTGACAGCCAGCATATTGTTACACTGAAAGTTATGCAACTCACACGTCTTCAACTTACCTGGGAAGGCTAAACCTGTTTAGCATGTTTTCCTCGTTATCACGATCAGGATTTCAAGTCCCTACAAAAAGGTGCTAATTAAGGTCCTTTGCATTTGAGTGTACCTGCAGGTTCAGTATTTTCTGTGCAAATTTTTTCAGACTGGTTGTATGGTTTCAGGTTGAAGAACCCTATTACTTGCTGAGCATGTTCAGCAGCTCATATTTCTTAAAAAGGCTTTTAAGTATTTACAAATGCAAGAAGGCTTAGTGTCAGAAATCTTATTCCATCTTATAATTGTAAAGGTAGGAAAATAAAGGAGTTTTCACAGTGTCATTTCTCTCATTAATAGCTTTTATATAACACTTTTGATTATCAAGTTTAGTTCTTGAGAAGGAAAGTACTTGTCAAATTTTTTTCGAAAAAAATAAGTGAGGTATTGGCAAATAATTCTATCAATATCTGCCCCTGGTATCGATGTATCGGTGTGGTGTTGGAAAAAATGGTATTAGTCCAAGTATAGCTTAAGCTATATTTTTTATTGAATGAGGCCAGCTATATTGATGTAAATTATTTTGAATGCTGGGTTTTTTAAAGTAACTATGGATCAAAATGACCACCCTATAATTTTATGAACATTTTATCATGCAACATGATTCACAGAATATAGTATATGTAAATTTATTGCTTAACCAGATAGATAATGAGTGGAAAATCCAGATTTGAATTTATTTTGTGTGTATTTCCTGTGTATAGTTGGTTACTTTGAATTTAAATATTTTGGTGAATTAGTGATATGCAATATGTTGATAGTAAAAATTTATTTAATCACTTTCTTGCTGATGATTTGGTGGAAGAGCTGCTTTTAAATCATTAAATTTTACATTCAAGTTTAGTTTAATATTAATGCATATTTAATTTTCTGTTTCTCTGGAACCAGATTGCACATCAGAAGTGACAACATATGATCTTTCATCAGTTATTTGCCACCATGGAACAGCTGGTGGTGGACATTACACATGCTACTCCTTAAATTGTATAAGTGATCAATGGTTTGAGTTTGATGACCAGTATGTTACTGAAGTTTCTCCTGAAGTAGTACAAAACTGCGAAGCTTATGTGCTCTTTTACAAGTGAGTAAAAAACATTCAGCATGTGAATTTTTCATTGTAACAAACAGTATAATCATTCTTCTGATAGACAGGGGATGTGATATCAGAATAACATGCTATGTAATTGAAAAATATTTTTCTCATTACTGTTGAAAATATGAATACCTATTTCATTGTCAATATGTATCATAGGGATACAGTTGTGCACCCTTAATCCGGGAACACCCATAATCCGGCAATTTTACCATGACCAACTACCTGGTACTTAGTGGAAAATGCCGAAACATTTTTAACTGGAACATTGCTTCATAATCTGCCGAGATATTATTCTTATATTAATACTGAGATACCATTCTTAACGTCATTTTTCCCATTTCGAGAATCAGAATAATTTAAACATTAATTTCTGGTACTTCGTGTACACTGGAATTATTCTGGAACTTGAAGTAAACATATAAATTTGAAGACATCGCCTACGACTAATTTACAGATCGGCCACTTCCAATGGCACGCGCATTTTTGATTGACCACTAGACGTAATTTGATAAAATTATTGGTTATATTCTTATGTTTCACCCAAAACATTTCTCATCAATACAGTTGTGGCAACAGCACAATACGTTAACCATCGCAGAAAAAGTGCAACTTGTGAAAACGCTTGATGCCGTTGCATCAGTAAAGCATTTGACTGAAACATACTACGTGGGATCTTCAACAATATAGCTCATTAAGAAGCTGAAAGAGAAAAATCATCAAAATTTTACTGTTAAAATGACACGAAGAAGTACCTAGATAACAGAGAGAAAAGCTATGAAAGTATATTTAAGGGCTGATTTTGATAGCCTGGTTTCGATTGCATCGAAGTGAAGGGCTTAGTTAGTATTTCTGGCCAAATGCTAATGGAGCAGGATAAACTATTTCAGAAATAGACGTGATCAATCCAAAAGACGTGATTCGGGAAATATCACGTGCAGGTAATAGCATTTCACCATCCGTTCTAAAACACACATGGTTTACATTGTGGCCTGCTTTAAGCTTTGATATAGACGATATAAGTGGGGATTTAAAAAAATTTCGTGATCCTGAGGATAAAAATATGATGATGGAGTTTGCAAACATCATCCATAACCCTGAATTAAAGGAAATGGAATTGGTAAATTTAGACGGAAGAATAGTTAGCGGCCACGATATCTCACCACACAACATATCATAGATGATGAAATCATTGAAATGGTAATTAATAACAATAAATCCGAGTGGGGATGAAGATGATCAGCCAGAAATTGTTGAAGGAAGACTACTATTGATGATGGTCTTTAAAGAATAATCCAGTTCAGTCACCCATGGCGACGTAGTGATGGGCGGCCGTACACACGACACCCACGCATTGACATCACGCTGAATCAGCTGATAACAAATCGTGCACGGTAGGAAATTATGTTACGCAAAGCACAGCACAAGAAATATCAAATTTTATACCCTTTTCCAATAATAATATGAAACTTTTACATGTGCAACAATATGCACAATGCTTAGATTCTGAATTTCACTCACTGCGCAACTTCGATTATTTTAAATAATAAATTTGGGAATTAAGAAACCATTTCTTTCTGATTATTCTCAGTAACTTTTTTAAAATAATGTTCATTAAATGGCAAAAAAATATTTTTTGTTATGAATAATCGACTCCTTTCAATGAAAATATCCCGGACGTCAGAAATAGACCAGTTGCCATGCATGACCCATGGTCCGGCAAAATCCCTAATCCGGCATCACTTCGGTCCTGACTGTGCCGGATTAAAGATGCTCAACTGTATTATATAATATGCTTTAATCTCTCATTTTTTTGTGTCAGTACTAAAATCAACTCTTACCTTTAGTGAGAAACTGATAAGTTTCTAATGCACCAAAGAAAATTCTTTTCTATTCTTTGATGGTTATATGTACCTGTGAAACATTGATCTTTAAACATTAAAAGCATTTTAGCCATGATGAGACTCGATAACTGAACTTTCATGTAAAGAAATAATCTTCTTAGCCACTATAGTGAGTTATGATTTGATATGAATATATTTTTATGCATTACTTTTTATTGACAATGTTTCAATGTTTTTTTCAGATATTTTACTCATTGCATATATTATGCGTTGGATTTTAATTTCAAATGATTAACTTACTAGGAAGCATATTTTAGTTTTAAGAAAACTCAATAATTCAACTTGTTAAATTAACAGTGTTAATTGATGAAGGTTATTCAGGTTCTCCATCTCATAAACCTTCCATGGCTTTTGAAATTTTAATGTGAGTCATCCATCCTTGGAGATTAGTGTTGAGTTTATCAAAAATGGTATATATCAATTGGTGGGCCACATGAACAATCAACACCTGTATATCTGGTTTACAATGGAAACTGTAAATAACAGCTTTTCTTTCTTGACATCCTCATCCGTTAGAAGGAAGACAGAAAACTGAGACATAGCACCTATTGCTAACCAATGCATACGGACTTATGCTAGAACAGTTGCAGTCATCATCATCCCTTCCAAAGAAGAGCGATCTTGTCCACACTGATGTATCAGGCTGGAGTCATAGCTGATGCGGAGAGTCTCCCCATGAATTGAAATGGCTCAAAAGAGCATTCCGATAAAACAGTTACAACATTTCTCTGGTCCTCAAAAAGTCCTTTAGCCCTGGAATTGCTAACACAGAAGAGGACTTACAGAAAACATTTGCTCCAGCTGGACTTCCTTACTTCTCCACAATCTCCGGGAAAATCACTAAATCAACCATCTCCATGCCATACTGTAGGACAAGACGAGAATACTTTGCCATGCTAACAATTTCTGTAAAGGCTTAATAAAGAAGTTATTGAGATCTGACAGGCTAGCTATAACATAAGCCTTAGCTCTAGCTATTCTCTTAGTAATTTTTGGATACCTAACCTAAAGAGGACACTAGAGGCCAAAAAAAGATGCAAAAGAATGGAACAATCAGGAACCACCTGACTCAACACACGAAATAATATAGTGGCCATTTTTGACAGACTCGATACTCAGCCCTGAGGATGATGGACAACTGGTACATAGAAACTTCAGCAGCCATTTAGGATATGACCCAGTGAAGAACCCGAATAACTTTCATCAATTGCTTTCACTGGGAGGGCAACAGAACTTTCTTCAAACAATCTTAATGACAGTTGATCCATTGAGTGCCATCTGACGATGTATCATTGTTTGCTGGTTGTGCCAGAAGTGCCAACAACAATATATTATCATCTAATAGGGGGTAGGTCGAAATGGCTCATACCTAAATCAACTCTAAAGTTAACTGCAGATTTTATTTTTATGCATAAAGAAGCGAGTATTTAGTTTCTAGAGCAGGATAAATAATAAAAAGATGTTAAATAAATAAGTAGGTACCTATTAAAGAAATAAGAAGTGAATTAAAAAAAAAGTTATACAGTACGTTCAAACTACCCGTGGCTCTTCAATTTGGAGTACCCACTAAAAAATCGGGGGCACTCAAAAGGTTAAGGGGTATCTTTCCAATGTATTCTTATGAAAGACAATTTCAACAATACCTGTAGTCATCAAGGGGACAGTTTTTCAGAAATGAAAAATTTACAAAATTTTGTCTTTGTTAAATTATTTTAATTCAAACTTTTATGTACACCACATATATTAAAGCACATGCACATGAAGGGTAGGAGAACAGGGGGCCTATTCTGTAAAGTCGAAAGAATTTCGGCTCATATGGAGAGTTGTGGGTCACCGCGACGAACGATTCGCGAACATCGTTCACCGCCAAAATGACGTATAACAGTTGACTGTTTATCCAGCGTTATGTCTATCCAGCGCGCCATTATTACAATGGAAGGAACAAGCTGAGGTAATTAACAATAGTAAATCAACATGACTTACTGTTGATGTTTGTAATCAATCTATTCGCTTTAAAATGTAACAATATATGCTGGTATGGAATAACGGCAGACTTAATTAGAAAGTGAAACTTCTGATAATTGAAAGTGATTACACCTTTGGAATTAAATCACGAAATATTTTGGTTTTATCAATTGATTGTGTCGACAGCTTCTGTAATGATATTGTTTTCTCGAGTGAATCATTACATCTTCGTGCATATATTCCTCCGTCCGCTATTGTTTCTATTTATATAGTACATTGATTTGGAATGGATGATATCACAGTAGCAATTACAAATATGCAACAACCGTTCAATATCCTGCGATAATTTACGCGTCCAAAGACCGAAGGACGTCTACATCTACATAATACCGTGCAAGCCACCACACAGGGGGATGTCCATACAATATCAGAATTTGTCGGTAGAACACAACCACACAAAGAAAGGTACTCATACAAAGCAAGGCAGCATAATGATATTTGCTCAAACAATGTGATTTCCTGTCGTTGTTTCACTTAAATAATTCGTAATTAAACTATACTTTCACAGTCTATACACACTCAACACTTCGTTTTATTACATTCGTCTTACTTGACTACACATATAAACAACACAACAAAACTATATAAACAAAATTGTTTGTTACATAAACTTTCAATAATGTATTCTTGTAAAATATAACTTTCAATATTTCCAACATGGTAAAAACTCCTCTCAATAATATATACTGCCCCTGCAGTAGCATTAAAATCTTACGTAGAAGTTTTACACGAATAACAATCCTATATGTGTAGTCAACCTGACAATTTATTAATCAACATTAAACAAAAAAATTGCATGGCGACATTTGAAAACAAAACAAATAGTTTTATATACTTCTAACTGTATAAGCGGCAAGGAAACGGAGACATGAAAGATTTAATCATTAGCTAGAATTAGATGCATTCTCACCTTGAATCCCGCGTGATAAATATCAACAAGTCGTCTGCTACAATCGCAGCTTCTATAGGTGCCCACCGCGATAGCAGCGCCTGCTCGCCAGAAAATATTTGGCGACGGATTATGAACGAAATGATCCGCAAAATAATCCGACTCCGTCGCCTTGAGCCGGAACGACCGTCGCGGCATCAAGGGAGCACGGTTTGTACTACAAACTATGACATTTTTTTCCATATATGGGTATTGTTGTGACGTCGGAATCTCGAATTCGACTTTACAGAATTAGGCCCCAGATCTCTCTGTTTTTCCCTTTCTGATGATGTTACCTGGCAACCATTTATGTGCATATTAGAATGAGAGTTTTCCAGACACTAGCAGCTTATGATGAGGAGTATTCATTGAAACCCAGGTTTTTTTGTGTGTTTTAAAGTCTGTGGTGTATATAAAAGCTTGAATTAAAATAATTTGTAAAAATGCAAAACCACAAGGATTCCTGAGAACAAGTGTTTTAAGTTCAATTTATTAATGTTTTTGCAAATTTGTCTTGAATAGTGCATTTCTAGATAAGAATTAAATTCTTTATGGAATTTTCTTTCTTATGGTTTTTGTTTTGATTTCATAAAATTGGAGGGATGTGTGGGTGACTTCTGGAGGCTAGTATGTTTTGATTTAGGTAGTTATATTATTTCTAATTTACTTTTATAAAAGAAATGGCCTACCAAAGATAAAAATCTACTTAAAATGCTATTCTTATGGAATCTGACCCAAGTGATCTGGAAGCAAATTCTGGCACTGTTTTCAAATTTTAATTTTAATTACTGTAATAATGAATGCAAATGCTAATACTTTTCAAAATTTCCAGCCGTTACCATACCTGGAAGTGGGTGAGAATTTCAGGCATTACAAACTCTGAGTGATATAAAATCGGTGGTGCTTGGTTTCCGGAAGTTCCTCCAACCAGAGTTTAAAAGAGGTGACAGTTTTGCCAGTCATCCCACTGGCATCTTCGGGTCAGAAGTAGCAATGCCTCAATTCTATCCATGTTATATAGAGCAAGGGCTGGCTTTCAGTGTGTTCTGAATGGTCGAGAAGATTTCTTAGGTTGGAATAGCCTTTTTCAGGTGGTGGTGAGCGTGTGTCCATCCTCATTGATGTAATCATCTGATCTTTTTCTATCTCAATGGCCTCTGTAGTGAGCCTAGAGATCTTCTCTACAAGTCCATTAACTTCATGTCGCGGAAGTCAATGGTGTGGCTGGGCTCCGTCCAAACATTTTCGGAGACAGCTGACAGGTGATACTGTTTTTTTGTCAGCCGTTCATGCTCTTTTGTTCCACATAGGATAGATCTGCCTGTCTGTCCGATGTAAGATTTGGCACTTGAGCATTTCAGTATGTACACTCCTACATTATGTATCCAGGGAACCTTATCTTATGGGTTTTGGTAGGTGGTCGCCTATTTTACCACGGCTTTCTGTTTATTTTCTCTGTGGTCCATATGGAAGGGCCACATATGCCGCTGTTTTTTGTGGCAGAGAGTTCTGCACAGTGGTGCACTTCTTGCTGTTCTCCCAGAGGATCCCCTTGAGGACCATATATCTCTAGTAACCGTTGCATTGCAGGTCCAGGACTAAGTAGTCTCTCTCCCCCTGTAGTGAATCCTGATCAGAGATGGTGATCACTCAATGAATTAGCATCTTTATCAAACTGAATTTCCGAGTGAGGATGTGTTGTGACAATGTATGAAGGTATTGGTCTTCTTTCTGTTGACTGAATGGTCCAGACATCCGTTACCCTTCTTGGACTCAAGGACGTCCAGGAAAGGGATTTCCATCCTCTTCAACAGAATTAGTAAATTTTATGTTCCAGTGCTGCACATTTAGGTGTTGAGAAATACATCCAGGTCCCTGTCACGTTCTCCCATGTGGCCACTTAGCGATTGTGTCGTCAACATATCTCAACCAAAGGGAGGGTTTCTTAGGAGAGCAGCTAAGAGCTCTTTATTCAAATTCATCCATTAATATATTAGCCGTGAGAGCAGAGACCCCATCACTGAACCCTCTGTCTGCTTGAAAAAATGCCCATCCCACTTGAAGTATGAATGTCATGGACAAAACTTGGTGAGGCCATGAATGTCCTCTGGTAGGCCCTCATCGGTGAGTTGCTGCATGACCTTGATGGATTCCTTGATCAGAATGTTTGTGAAGAGAGACATGACATCAAAGCACATAAGGACATTGCCCCTTTCAACCTTAGTTGATTTCAGGATATCAGTGAAGTGAGTGGAGCTCTTTACATAGGAGCTGGTGTGGCCTGAGAAGGGAAGGAGCGAACAAGCAAGGTATTGAACTAATATGAAATGGGGAAGCCTATTGTACTCAGTATGGGCCAGTGGACTTTAGGTAAACCATAGATTCTGGGTACAAATGCGGCCGATTATAGAAGTCTCCATTTAACTTCTTGCAGAATGGATGACCACTTGATTAGCCCCCTGACCTCTCACTCCATTCTGTCTGTATGGTCCGATTTAAACTATGTATATCTGCTAATGGATGAGGGCAACCATTTTTGGTTTGTAGCTATCAGCATCCATCACCTCCATGGCATTGCCTTTTTCAGCTGGTAAGGTTGTTATCTGGTCATCCTTCTGAAAACCCCCGAGGGCCTGCCTCTCTGCTGCAGTAGCTTGGGTTCCAATGGCATGGCATAAAAACCATGCCACTTCCTCTCTGATCTCATCTGCATTTAATGTCTCAAGGGTTTTTGGGTTCCTCCCATGTTGATTCATCCTGCTGGATGACAGTTTCGCCAGCGTTCCAGTTTGCATCTTCAGGTCCGAAGTGATTAAAGCAGAAAAATTGTCCCGTCTTATATAAGGCTCAATTTTAGTCTGGTGCGCTCTGATGTTGGGTCTGCTGTGCTCTGATTGGCCGTTGGGTATGCAGTTCTCTGATTGGCCGTTGGGTCCACTGTGCTCTGCTTGGTGTTAGGCTTGAAAATACGCTTCCAAGCAATAGAGAGTTGGTAGCCATCTTCCCTGTTGATGTTTTTTGGGTGTTTCGCCATATCTATTGCCTCCTGTATCAGCCGAGGAAAACATTCCTTTTCTTTTGCGATGATTTTGCTATCGTCAAAATTTATGTTGTGTGTGCGAGTTGAACAGGTGTGCTCTGCAACAGCTGAGAGGCGGAATTGTTTCTTCTTGGTGGCCCTTTGATATTCCTCCAATCTGCATTTCAGGGACCTGGAGGTATGGCTGATGTACGATTTGCCGCAGTTGCATTTTATCTCGTAAACACCTTCATGGATGTCCTTCTGTCTGCGATCTTTTTCTGCTCTGAGGAGGTCCGAGGTCTTCACGTAGCTCTTAAATGTCGTGATGATGCCATGCTTAGCGAGGAGTCTGGCGATCTTCTTAGAGGTGCCTGTGGCATATGACACCAGGGCATAGGTCTTGGCCTTTTGTTTGACCTCAGCCTCGAAGGTCCTTTTTAGGGCCATCCCTTGTTTTTCTTCTTCCTTCCTGGTGGTCTTGAGGATGAGATCCTGGCTGTATCCATTTTGTTTGAGCACTGTCAGGAGATGGAATCTACATCAGAAATAATGTGTGCCCTGTGGTATAGGGTCTGGATTACAGATGATTTCTGTCTGGGGTGGTGATGATAGTTGGAGAGCAAATACCGGTCTCTGTGTGTTTGCTTTCAGTAAACGGAGTGTCCTAGGCTGCCGTCCGGTCTCCTGGTGAGGAGTACATCCAAGAATGGAAGTCTGTTGTCCTTCTCTATCTCCATAGTGAACTGAATGGAGGGATTCTGGCTACTAAGGTGCTGAAGAAATTTGTTCAGCTCTTCCAACCTGTGGGGCCAATGGCGAATGTGTCATCTACATATCTTACAAAAAGTGTCGGTATCTTTTCGCTTGACTCTAGGGCTCTTCGTTCGAAGCCCTCCATGTACAGATCTGCCATAACTGGTGAGAGAGGAGATCCCATAGCTGTTCCCTAGGAAGACTATCGGAGGAAGATTTCCTGTCTTCCTGTCTTATGATGTATTCCTTTGGTATGGTTCGTAGGAAAGTGGCAAAGTTCAAACCCCTGGAGAGCATGGAAATTGCCACGCTGCTAAGATTGTGGTCTGTTAAATTGATAAATCTGCAGTCTTTCTCAAGACCAGGAGCATACTCCGTGTTTAAGCAACAGTGGTGTGGCTGTCGACTATGCAGTTGATGGTTACTCTCCTGTTCAATAGCACCTTCTGCTGTTTCTGACTAAGGCTCTGGAATTTTCCCATCTGGTTGGCTCGAGTTGATTCATAGATGGAAAGGCAAGATTTAAATGATATTAATTGACTGTATTCTAATCATTGGGGTCCAAGATGTGGCCTAGCTCCAGATGTAGTGCATAGAGCTTCAAGATGCTGCGAAAGCCTCAGAATCAATTAGAAAGATATAAAGTTGTCTCTGCCTATGAAAGTTGTCTCTAAATATTGTTTTTCTTCATGGTGTTAATTTGGTATTTTAATATTTCTTAGAAATATTTATCAAGCATAGGTGCTATTTGTCTCAAATAGTTTTTGCCACTTTCACTTTAACACTCAGTCATTATTATGGTGTTTAATTTTAGGAAATCTTCTGAAGAGGTCAATAGGCTTCGTCTTCGAACTGTGGAATTGATGGAATTATCAAAGAATGAACCTGGATTGATGGAATTCTATGTGTCTAAGCAATGGGTGAATAGATTCAACACTTTTGCTGAACCAGGGCCGATTGATAATTCAGATTTTCTTTGTGCTCATGGAGGAGTCCATCCGTCTAAAGCACCTCATGTCTTTGATCTTTGCACTCCAATTTCACAGAGTGTCTGGGAATACCTGTATGAAACGTGAGTATTTTGATACCTGTATGAAACGTATTTTGATGCCAAAATATAGTCATAGTTAAAGGGGGGCCTTTTGCTGTTTAGAATTTGAGGCTTTTGATGGTTTGGTAATGCAAGCTTTTTTTTATTATATCTTAGATTTGAAGATTTAAAATGGCAGGTTTCCTTGACAACTGATAGAGAAAACTTTAAGCCAGTGAAAGTGATATTGTATTTCATTATTTTAGAAGTGTGATTTTTAGCCTTTTAAGTTAATTTATTTAAATTCTTCAACACTTAGAAATGATTCTTTATCTTCATTTGCTAGGCTCACTGTCAGGTTTATTAGCATCTGTGTGTCAAAAATTGTTCTGCTCTTATCTTAATGCTCTGATTGTAATGTTGACTAAGTGTACTAATGTACTTACCCTGACAATAATTATTACAGCAATGTTTAAAAAGTGAATGTCATGTATTTAAATATTGTATCTTGGTATAACCGTATAAATATGGTTTTTTTCCCTGAAAAAATCCATGAAATATAACCCAGCATCTTGTATGGTCAGTGCAAATGTATGATTTAGCATAAGGATCATTCCATTTTAAATTGAAAATTTTTTCAGATATATGTTGCTTCACTATCTCAGATTTCAGCAAAAACTAGTATATGATTATATAGTAAATGTTCTAAGATTCCTTCTATGACTTGGCAGGAAAAGAATCTGAAATATAATAATATCAATAATAATACTTTATCTTCCAGAGACCTATCGGTGGCAATGAAGGTATAGAATGCATCACATACATTACAATACAAAAAATATTATTATGCAAACCATGTTATTTTATATGCACAAAATAACACGATACCATAAAACCTCTATACAACGAACCACCATACAGCGAAATTTTAAGGAAATCTCCCTATTTCGAAGTCATTGGCCCGGTCCCGGACCCTTCCAATGGACAAAGCACGCAAAAAAAACCTCCTGTAATGAACCTCTCTAATTACGAAAACTCCCTACAACGAAGTCTGAGAATGGGCCCAAAACATGAAAAGTGCCCCTCTAGAACGAATTATTGAGAACAAACGCAGTATTTTGCATTTGCACAGGCTTGCCACTGGGTCACTAAAGTCACTAAAAGTCACTTTTTTTTAGCTGGATCACTAATTTGTCACTATTTCCGAAAAAAAGGTCACTAAAGTCACTTTTTTTAAAGGAAAAAATGAAAATCCCTCGAAATGTGGTATTTTTCTCACTATACCACGAAACGACAAACAACGCGCACCGGAAGGAACTGCAGACTGCTGTGAGGTATTGGTCAAACAGCTCAGACTATGTCACCGTTGAGCACCTACAAACATATTTTATCGGCATTGCTACGGCTAACGAAATTTACGAAAAGCTATACTCTGCAATAGAGAATTCATCTCTTCCAATGAGTAATTTGCTCATGTTAAGAAGCGACGGTCCAAATGTCAACAAGAGTGTTCAAACTAAAATGAATGCTGCCATGCTTCTTGCTAGGAAAACTCCCCTTATCAACATCCGCTCCTGCAACATTCATATAGTCCATAACGCCTTTCAGAAGGGACTGGAGGTTTTGGGGGAAGATGTTGTTGGTTTATATTAATAAATTTTTTGGCGATTATCCAAGTCGATGGGAAGTGTTTTGCAGAATTCTCTCCTCCCCTCATTCAGAAGCGTTTTATCAAGCACGTCCCTAGTAGGTGGTTTACCCTTGGACCTGCGGCAGAGAGGATGCTGGAGCTATTAGATCCTGCCCGGGAGTATTTGGCTGGCGGGAACTTGAGAAAAAAGAACTCTGAGCTACACCAGTCCAGATCCTACAGCAATGTCGCCAATCTCTTGAAAAAGAGCACCATGAAGGCTGAACTCATGTTCGTAGTTTCTAGTTCCAGCATATTGGAATAAAATATAGGTGCACTTTTCCACAACTAATTTATTACTGCGTACGACGATTCCAATATGTCAAACGATTTTATTCCAATATGTCAAACTTCCACTACATCTCGCCTGAATCAGTTGATTTTAGTTCCAGCATATTTACAGAGTTGAGTAAAAGATGTAATGGATTTGCTGTTGGTATGAATGAATAAATAAACGACGAAAAAGGAGTTAGGCTCAATGAATCTCTCGGCTCAGACGTTCTGCAAAGGACTGAAAAAGGGCAAACCTGGTTTAAAATTTTCTTAAAGTATGAAGAGGTAATTACTGAATGAACGGCGACAAGGCGTGGATTCAAATATTACCTGGCGTACCCGAGGATGGTACTGCGTTTTGGCACCGAAGAACGGGTGTGCCAACAGAATACCGATCGTGTCCAGCTTCTATGAAGGCATCATCAATGCATTATCATCTGAGATTGTGGTTGTGACCTCAGGGCATTGCCGACTGCCACGTTTTTACTCGTGGTAACTAACTCACCCCACCTAACTTCCATCGTTGTGTATCGATATCTAATATATACCGGTCACGAACATAGATATTTACCAGTATTTCAATGGGATTTCAATTTCAATTCCAACGATGCATTTTATGCAGTCTACATGGCAATATGTGCTCTTTCAAGCAAAATTACTGCATAAAACTACCAATTGATAATTGACTTAAATTATTGCACTCCAAGAATAATATCAACTAGATACTCAGAAAAATTATGGAGCAATTTAAAAATACGTAATCCACAGGCATTAATTTTGGCATTCCTTTAATTTCAGAACATAACTAAAGAAAGCGATGAGGTGTAGAGCAGAATGGACGAGAAAAACAATAATTTCAATTAGAAATACGCAGATTGAAAATCGTGTGGTGATAGCCATGGTATTTGATGGTAAATAATAACAATTGTTTATCATCACTATAGGAAAGGTGAATAAAGCAAGATTAAGAAATTTACATGACTTGCATCGTAAAGCACACGGGACACTTGGGTGCCCCTGCGATGACGCAACCAGCATATCACCTCCACACACCGAAACCCCCTACAGCGAAGTCGTGATTTTTTCGGTCCCAACAAATTCGTTGTATGAGGTTTTACTGTATTTTACCACATACTTCAATGGCGGCTTCCACCAAGATTAGCAACTCATGCTGGTCAACAAGAAGAAAAACAAAAACATAAATCAAAACTATTGCCTATTATTAGGGACACCGAAAAATGTTAAATAAAAATCATCAAAAGCAGTGTTTAATAATGACAAATAGGGAAATAAAATCGTTTTAAAAAGATGAAAGCTGTGTTTAATGTTGGGAAAAAGGAGTCTTTAAGGAAGGGTTTTTTTAAATATTATTAATAAAGACTTCATACCAATGTGAACAAACAGTTCATAGTACATACATTTGAGATCCAATACAGAAGTTATGGCTACCCTACGCAACATAAAAAACACAGTAGGCAAAACTAAGGTAAAGGCAAATTAATGAGATAATGGTAATAACAATAACAGAGTGGAGCAGTGGACTGCAGATAATGAAGTTCGATTCTTATGCCGTTTAAAATTTTTCTTTCAACCATTGAATAAAAAACTTTATCATATTTCATTTCCAACCTTTGTGTGTGGATACTGACATTTTTTTAGTTCTATCGCTTCAACTAGATTTACAAATGCGTCACTCAAAAATACACTGTAAAGTTAACGTAATGATTCCACGATTTAATTCTGTAATACTGTATTTACTCGTGTAAGCCGCGCACCTTTTTTCCCGAAACACCGGTGAAAAAATAGGGGTGCGCGGCTTACACGAATCCTCCAGATTTTCGTGTAAACCACGCACTATTTTTCCTCAAATTCCTGTTGTTTTTTTCTCCTAAGTTTTGCATTCTGTAAACATATCAACGTTAATTGGTAAGTATGGTCTAGTAGTAAATCGTACAATGTAAAGTATTCTGAAATTTCGAAGTAATTTGTAATAAAAATCCAAAAGTCGGAGCGTACGACGGTACTTGAAAACGCTAGATCCGAAGAACCGCTAGATCCGAAACACCACTTCACAAATTAATAGATTATCGTGTATAGATCATACTTATGACAACACTTTGTAGCACTGATATGCATTTAAATCTACATTGTATCCTGTAAGCTGCCACAAGGGGTCGGCGTCTTTATGTCTTTTCAAAGTCGTAAGCGGAGTTTGTTTCAGTGTCACGTATCTGTAGCAACATTTTTACGCAATAGATAGCTCCTTTTGTGTACACATTAATGCCACATTGCAAAGACACGACAAAGAATTTGTTACATAGTGGCAAGAGTCGTATGCTGAGAGATTATACCTTCTTACTATCCGCGCGTGAGTGTAGTAAATGAGTTCGAATCGATCATATAGCATTTTAAAATAATTTGCAATTATCACCCTAAAAAAGAATCCTGATGTGAAATTGGGATCGTTTCCCGTGAGTACAAAACAACATATTATAAGCGATGTGGAAAAAGTAGAAAATCGAGCTGCAGGAAGGAAATATGGTGTTTCTGAATCTAGCAATGGCGAAAACTAAAAATGGGAACTATTATGATATGAATATTCATTAGTGATTTACAATTCTATTTCCGCGAATATGTTTTTCTTTAGTTTTATAAGAATTATAATTGTTATTAAATTGAGCTTAGTTGTTTCCGTGTGTTCCCAAGACTTTCCGGTGTTGTTAAATCGTCCAAGTCCACAGCTACTTCGCAGAGAGCAGACGAGACCACCGCTATGGTACGGATGGCGTTCTGCTTTTATTTGTTGATATGCCAACGGATTTCCGTAATAATAAAGTAATCACGGGTTGAAATTGTACATATTTCTGCAATTATTCCAGTTAGATGTTATTTTGAAACGATGCCATTTTTATAGTTGGATGATGTGTCGTATGTAACTGTGATTACTGTGAGATGCTACAAGAAAAAGATGCATAGTAAAAGAGGCCGTGCATCGATGCACGATGCGATGACGATCGTGACGATATTAACACGTAATTGAATCAATTAATGAGAAAGACGTACATGTAATATAGGCACAGCATTTCTCTTAAAGAACGTGCATTTATGTTATGACAAAATGATGCAGATTCGAGAGCAAAAAAAATAATTTTCTGACAAATAATTTTTTTCCTCGTGAGCCTTCCCGAAAATAGGGGTGCGCGGGATACACGAGGGCGCGGCTTACACGAGTAAATACGGTATAAATTTTTTCCAATCATTTCCTTTCTCCAAATTTAATTATTTTTTAAAATTATAATTTGGCATGAAATTTCTGATAATCTACTTTTTTTTAACTGCCTACTAGCATTACCCTAAGAATACAGCACGGCTGTATTCTTAGGTAGTGTAAAGGATCAAACTCGCGACTGGCAGTACACTAGCCCTCATTTTTAACAGCTATGCTCTCATAGGTTCACGGGAATCTGGCAAATGTAGGCGACCCGCATGACATTCGGCTTAATTTTTTTCTCGCACATCCGGGCCTATGGAGAAAAAGGTCAAGACGAGTATTTTTTATTTTGTTTTCCTCGTTTGTGGCACGGAAAAAATCTTCCCATTTCGTGACCCGAGTTACTTAACCTCTCCGAGTTGGTATCTACCATACGTACATTCCATTCGCGGGGCGCATCGATCACGAGGCCACGAGATGCTAAAATCTCGGATCCGGATCTGATTTTTTACTGTCCCTGGATATGATTTCAGTAGAGAATGGAATGAAAGACCCGTGGATCTTTGGATCCGACCCGACCATCCTTAATTTGTGGTACATTTGTAAATCTAATTTAAACAACAGAGTGTAATAAAGTGAGTATTCAGATGTAATGGTTTGAAATTGAATGTGATAACATTTTCGATGCAGTGACTGAAAGAAAAAATTAAACTGCGATTGGGATCGAACTTTGCACAGTACACTAGCTCTCGTTGGACGCCTGATCCCGGCGAATGTAGGCTACCCGCATGACATCCTACGTTTTTTCCCCGTGATACTGGGGTAATAAGGGAAAAAAGTCATATACATATCTTTATTTTGCTTCTAGTTGCACGGGAACATTTTCATCTTTTTACGTGACCTTAGTTACACATCCTCTTCTTGTCAATATCTACCGCACCTACATTCCATTCACGGGGCACTTCGATCACCAAGCCGTGAAAATTTAAAATCTGCGATCCGGATCCGATTTTACTCCGTGTCTTTGGATCCGAATCCAGAATCCAAGAAAAATGAAAGATCCGAAGCGGCCATCACTAAAGAAAATATTTCATTGTACAAAAATTCGGCATTTGCAAAATATCTCAAATTTCGTTAAAAAAAATCGCGTTTCAAAGAAGACACGGTTAATTTCGTGATTAAACCCTTAAAGTCACTTATTTCGTGAATCCTGTCGCAAAAAACATTTTGCGAAAATGTCATGTCCCTACCTATTATGTAGCACTTGGCACAATGTGACCAACACATGAACATGCATGAATGACACTTCCCCTTGTTGAGCTCATTGTAAACAAAAACATTCATCTTAGCTTCAGATATATGCTGACACAAACAAAAAAATTTAATTTTCTGCATATCACCCACAAGATACAAACAAAAATTGTTTTATCATGAATAGCATGCATTTTGAGTAATTCTCTGTAATACAATGAACAAACAAAAATTTCATCTTCAGAACAATACCAGCCAAAGGCATCATTATCACATGTGGTAGACGCATAACCAAAAATGACTATGCATAACAAAAATGGAAATTAATGGGCTATCCCTAGTAACCCTGCTTTATTTGAAAATTCTAACAATTAAGGACCAGCTATTGCTTTGGTTAACATGTCGGCTACATTTTTACCAGTGGACATATATTTAATCACAATATCACCATTTGAAACATATTCACGAATTTTATGCTCTCTGACCCTAAAGTGTTTATTTCTTTCTGTAACCCTTTTTATTTCAGTCATCTCATTGGATTGGATGTTGTCAGCACAAATTACACTGGGAGACTGAATTTCAAAAACTAATTCCGACAACAACTCTCTCAACCAAATTACTTCCCGGGAAGTTTCATACAGGGCCAGATACTCTGCCTCCTTTATTGAGGTTGCAATAATATTTTGTTTTCTGCACCTCCAAGATACAGCTCCTCTGGGCATTGTTATCACATATCCTGCAATAGATTTACTCTCATCGATATTGTTTGCAAAATCAGAATCTGAAAAAATCACAGGTTCATTAGATGATTTCTCATGCACCAAATTATACCCCACAGACTCTTAAGATACTTCATTACTCTCAATATACCAGTCTACCTCCAGACAGTTGGACAATGACAATATTGACTTAGTTTGTTAACCGCAAACATAATGTCAGGTCTAGTACAAGTAGCAAAATACAATAATTTTCCAATAGCCTTTCTGTATGTTTTCATATCAAATTGTTCACTGTTGTCCTCCATGTCTGGACAGTTAGGGTCCTTGGAGTCACACATCCCTTTGCATCACATTTGAGACTCACGTAATGTCTCTCTTATGTACTTATGTACTTGATCAAGCATTATTTTGTTCTCACAAGGTCTGGTTACATCAATACCAACAAAATGAGAGACCAGTCCCATGTCTTTTATATTCAACTCCTTACCTAACTTCACCTTGAATCTTTCAACTTTACACTTCTCCCCACAAACAATCATGTCATCCACATAGACAGCAGCATAAACCCCATTCCCATGAAATACACATGGATCTGACACACACTGTCTGAGACCAAGCCTGCAAAAAATTTCAGTCACTCAGTCATTCCAATCTTTCCCAGACTGGTGAAGCCCATATATACTTTAAAGCATAAGGCATACCTCATCAGGACTTCCTTCCTCCCAAAATTTTGGTTGGCACATATATCAGCAAATCCATGAATTATGCACCGATACAGCGACCGGATTTTGATAAAAAAAATCGAGCAGCACAGCCTCCCAAGTTGATTCTTCCTTTAGTTTGGACCCTTAGGAAACAACTCAAGCCAATGAACCAAGAAAAACGCACTGTTAGAAGAGTTTTTTCAGCCTTTTTTGTCCAAAAAAATGACCCTTGACCTTTATTTTGACCATTCAACTTGGAAAATGCACTATGTTTTAGGTCAATTTTTTTGGAACCTGATTTTTGATTGAGAACAATTTTTTCTACAAACTAAAAAGTACTAGAAAAGTGCATTAAATAGTTGTAATTAAAAGTTCTGCACTTTGAAAAAATCAATTCAGTGGTTAGATAACCAAGTTGGATACCGAAACAGGATGGGACCAGGCAAAGTCTTCATGATTTTTTTACTACGGGATCTAGATGAAAAATTCAAGGAACAAAGAGTGTTCAAAATTCTTCAAAGAGGACGCCAGATTTGTTCCGGAAATTTTGGTCATTTTGAAATTGGCCATTTTTTTCAATTAGCACGCAAAACTTCGGAAAGCTCGAAAAGACTTGTACAAGTGCGCGTGATGATCTTGAAGAGGATTCAAGCCAAAAACATGTCCGTAGGGGGCCCAATTTGGTATGGAGTGGTCAAAAATGGCCATTTTCAACCCACAAAGGGGATCGCGAGAAAAATTCGGAAAAAATTGTGCCAGTTCCTGGGCTGGTCCCCTATAGGATCTAGACCAAAAGTTCTTGATCAGTATGTCCGTTTTTGGTCACCAAGGAGTACAGAAAAGGACAATTTTATGAAAACGAGAGGACTTGAAGGAATTCAGCAAACAATCATACGATTTCCGTTGATGATCTTCACTAGAATCGAGGCCGAAAATGAATGATGCGCGTGTCCATTTCTGGTCAATGAGGGGCGGGAAATTGCCGTTTCCCACCCGCGCAGCCCAAAATGGCCATCCTTGGACGCATTTTTGGTTTCAATGGTCTTCAAGATCATCACGGGTACTTGCACAAGTCTTTTCGAGCTTTTCAAAGTGTTGTGTGCGAATTAAAAATGAAAAAAAATTGCCAATTTCAAAATTACCAAAATGTGACCAAGATTTAAATCCACCCTGTACGCTCCTCAAAAAAGGCATAAACCACATTCATTGGCCCAGAATTCACATAGTGGTTTTTGGTCGTGAATGACAATTTTCGGAGGGCTGCATCGTATTCTGTATGTCCCTCAAAGGACTCCGAGTTCTAAACCTGAGTTGGTCCTTCATATTCCACTCTTCAGTGCTGGTAAATACCCAGTCATCAGCTACGAAAATTTGTCGGGTCCCTGCTGGTCATAGAGACTGATTTTCGGCCATTTAGCTGCCTCTAGATTTGGTTCGTGACGTTTGGGGTGTATAATTGTTCTCTTCTGTATCTCAAGCGCTATTTTAAACCTCTTGACTCGTATTTGCTGGGCCAGAAAACCCAACCTAGCCTCGGCATGACAAAAGGGCATTTTCGTCCAAATCTGTAAATTATTTCAGTCGCCCCACATGGTTCGAGTCATTCAAATTGAACTTTTCTGACACTCCTTGCTTCGTAGCACTTCCGAAGTTTGAAAAACCCACTCAACACGGCAGAGAGGACCACAAGGTGGTCCAAAATGGCCATTAATAGACAATTATGCGTCTTTTGAGTTTGGCCAAATGTCTGGGGGGAATATTTCGACATTTTCTGGCTCATTGAGCCATTAAGGATCTATACAGCTAGCTATCAATGCGAAAAATCAATAATCAGCCTTTGGTCGAAAATGGCGATTACCTGCCAGGTGGCCAAATTTTGGTTCAGTTCACATTTGAAAATAACTCCTGCTCTGCTCTGGAGACTGCCCCAATAGCAAAAGAGTCCGTTAAATACATGTGAGAACATTGAATAACCCGAAACATTTCTGAATTTTTTAGTTCGTTTTTTGGACAAAAAAGGCTGAGAAAACTATTCTAACAGTGCGTTTTTCTTGGTTCATTGGCTTGAGTTGTTTCCTAAGGGTCCAAACTAAAGGAAGAATCAACTTGGGAGGGTGTGCTGCTCGATTTTTTTAAATCAAAATCCGGTCGCTGTATCGGTGCATAATTCATGGATTTGCTGATATACAGGCTCCTTCAACTTACTATTTAAATAGGCAGCGACCACATCCACATGATCCACTGACCATCCTTTTTGCACAGATATAGCTAGTAGGACTCTCAGGCTGGCTCTTCTCATTACAGGACTGTAACTTTACCAATAATCAATCCCATAAATTTGATTATATCCCTGAGCTACTAGTCTGGCTTTGTACCTCTGAGCATTTCCATTTTTACATAGTTTTAAACTTAACTCCCATTTTGAGCCAGTAACATTGGCATTTGTAGGTTTCTTAACTAATTTCCATATCTGATTTTCTTTGTACTTCTTGTAACTTCATGATTTGTTTCTCCTGCACACAGTGGAAAGGGAGCATGGGCCCATAACCTGTTATTTTATAGTCACAAAATAACACACAATATTTTGCCACATACTTTAATGTGGCATACTTTACATTTGGCAGAGAGTGGCATACTTTAATGGTGGCTTCCACCAAGATTAGCAACTCATGCTGGTCGACAAGAAGAAAAACAAAAACATATCATAAATCAAAACTATTGCCTATGATGTTGCACTTGGCACAATGTGACCAACACATGAATATACATGAATGACAAAACTATAGGCAGGCATTCATTGCCGGAATGCCAAATAAAACATTTTCTCACTTAATTGTTAAAAGTTTCATTGGAAAGCATAACCTTTAGTGAAATTGATTCTTGAAAAGAACTTTTTGCAAGAATGTTATTTTGGTCACTCTAATTGTAGTTTCCAAAATTCATTTTTTAAAAGTTTAGGCTTAAAATACACCAATAAATTCCCTAACCCTTTTACTGCAGAATGAAATTTTGGAGTTTTTTCTAAAAATGTGGCGCCATTTTGGGAAAAGGTGCAATGGCAAGTTCTGAGGATGTGGTGACAAAAAAAAATGCCAACACATGAGTCAGCACTAACATTGATGAGATTCAGAAAGCCTACACACCACGGATAACGAAGACCTTGAGAAACATACCAAAATAACTCCGCAGTAAAAGGTTTAAGAAATGTGGCAAATTTTCTCTTTGTAGAACTCATTGAAAGGAGAGGGAGAAAAATGTGTCTTATGGAAAATATGTTCCATTGTTATTGTTTTGTGGTAGTTGTGGTATAAAAAGTTCAAATATATATAGCTCCTACCTGCAGAGCTTTCATGTAGTTTTTTCCAAAGGATTAGGAGGCAGAGTTTATTCCTAGTTTCCATGAATGTCTGTTCAGTATCACTGATGTAATTGGTAATTTTGTGACAGTCAAATGAACTTAAAAGTTGGTGTTTTTATTACTATAATGGTTTACATACTTCATTTTTAAGCTGCTTCGGGTCCATATCCTATCTGCCATTCATTTTGGGGAACAATTGGGACCACTTCTAATTCCTTAGGCCAACAGACATACCTTCACAATCAGTAATTTTCTTGGTACTTAAATGATTTGATATATATCTATACATCCCCAGATTTGGAGGAGGTCCTGCCTGCAATAGGCTGTATGAATGTTCCATTTGTCGGTCAGAACAGGAGGCTTTGCAGTGTCGAATTGAACAGGAATTAGAAGAATTTTTGCAGCTTAAGAAGTACTTTCAAGTAAGTGGGCAGTGTGTTTCTCCACACATTTGGCAGTTGCTACTTCGACTGTTTTTCCATGATGTGATGCGTGTAGGAGCAGTCAGTAAAATTTTTTACTAATGACAGGAATTTTGAATTATAACTTAATTTTGAGCTAGAAAGCATACAGCCATGACTCAAGTGTGTCATCCGCACTCAAGCGTTAACCCTATTTGTTCTAGGTGTATCCTGAACATAAACTATGAAATTTCTGAAGTATTTTGTTGAAAATCTTTTTTATAATGCATTTAACTGAGTTATTTTTTATAATATAAATCTGAAATTTTTACAATGCTGTTATCCTTATTTTACATCATTATTTTTAGTGTGATCTATTAGAATATGGTTTAATATTTTCTTAATGGAATATCAATTTTGTTCTTAAAAAAGTTGGAATTGTCTGGCACTCGTGAATAATTTTTCAAGTATTGCTCAGAGTGGTGATGGTAGTTTAAGGATATTGAATGTTTTGTGAATTAAAAAAAACTAGTTTATATGCGACCTTTTTGGGATCCATTTCATTCAGGCAGAAGAGTCCCCAACATTAATTTATGCCATAGCAATGAGCTGGTTTCGGCAGTGGCATGGCTTTGTGAAGGGGAAGGAACCTGAACCTCCGGGTGCTATAGATAACTCATCTATAGTAACATCTAAAAATGGAATTCAAGTTCTCAAAATAGGTGAGATATTCTTTTTACATCATAGCTATGAATTGATTAAAGCTGGATTGGAAACTAAGATCCTCCTAAGTGTCATTTAATTATTTCTTATTTTTAAAGTACTATTATCATAAGTTATTACCAGTTGGGTAGATTTAGATGGATGTAAAACTTATTCTGACTCCTATTTTTATATGATGTTCTTCTGTAGTTCCGTGTACTAGTTTGCCTTTTACAGTGCACATATATCCATGCAAAATTCATCAAAAAAGCAGGGTGGGTATTCTATATGGTTAAAGACTATGTTTTTTCAAGCCATAGATGACTCCCTATCATTATATATCATAGCAAATAGTTAGGGCAATGATGAACTATTGAGCATCTGTGACAATCCATTGGTAAACATTGAAAATGTAATGCTTCATTAAGAATAATAAAATTTTTTCTCTGTGTGATATCATTAAACTGTCCATGAAAGAGACAGCTGGGATGACAATCTCAGGGAAATCAATAAAATGTAAACTTACGAGCCATAGTAATGCAATTAGATGAACAAGGTTATGATAATTGGCAGTGTGTATGAATAAATTTCAATTCTCTTTTATAGTGATAATTTTCCATATCAGTTGTCTGTTTTTACAGAGCATTGATCTGCAAGTAATGCAACCGGGATGGTACTCACAGCCAATCGACTAGTTAGGGTTGTATGACAAATAATTGCTCATTAAAACTGACGACACTTTTGAATATGGGCCAAAAATGGTGAAGAAAACTATGGAGAAACTTGCTATGGAGATACTCTGGTTATAAGCCATACTTGCTAAATTTCTAGTGGTCCCTACAAAAGTGTAAATAAGGGGTTTTATTGTATTTGTAAAAATTAGGATTGATGAAATGAAGATGAGCCTTACCAGTTATTTATGCTTCTTGAAAAATTAAATTTTCGTTTGGAACTTTATTCACTTCTTTATATGTATCACATTTGAAATGTGTCACACTTATACTATAATACCAGTCTTCTAACTCCTCATTTGCCTCAGGAAATTTTTCATCATGATTGCCATTTGAGCTTCCAGTTATTATTTTAAGTTTCATTTCAGTTTCAGATTATGCCCAGCTTTCTGAAGAGCAGTGGCGATTCTTTCACAGAATATATGGGGGTGGACCTGAAGTAGTTGTTCAACAGGGTGGTCTTATAGGTCGAAGTGTGCCTCCCAATGTAAGTCCTCCAGCAGCTGTAAAATTCAATGGAAATGGTAGCTGCATCCCAGCCACATCATCCCTGTCTGACACCAGTTCCGGGATAGTCATCACCGGTAGTCTGACTGGAAGTCTAGATTCAGGGCAGTTAGGGAAGACACCTCACGCGAACAAAGCTCACAGCACAGAAAACATCCATCATCACTCTCAACCAATTGTGAGTGGCAAAAATTGAATTCAATTTTTTCTCTTCCTAAATTTATGGTAAGGTTTTTGAAATATATTTAGGTGCTGTTGTCAGAATTAGTTTTTGTTGTCGAAGTGTTAGCATAGAACGTATTGTAAATGTAGTACAGTAAAATCAGTGAAAAATTAGCAGTTTGTAATATCAAATTTCATGTGAATGAGATTTTTTTTAAATATGTTTTTTCTCTTTCATTCAAAATTATTTTGGCTCTCTTGACTTTTCTGGCAAGATGAAATTGATAACGTGTGATACATCATAATAGGAATACAAATATGGCAACTGGAGCACCTAATGAATTATAAACCTAAGAGATACTTTTTTCTAAACATTTGGGCGGTCGAAATAGAGAAATGCCCATGGAACCGTGACCATGATCAACCGTGACAACGGAATTAAACCACACGAAAGACTCTTTCGTTCTTTACCCGAGAGGAAAGTCCTCCAAAACACCCGGGTCTCAGGCTGAGTCGTTGCCTTCTGATGTGTGGAGAAATGGTCTGCATGAAACAATAACAAACAAGGATAAGAACAATAAGGGAGGGGGCATGTTTCCCCTATTAATAACCAAAACTTCCTCTTTGCTATTGTAACCCTGATGATGCGGCCTGTAATGGATGCAAAAGCTTGGATAACAAATCTCCACACACAGCAGCTCTCTAAAGAGACATTGGGTGCATAATCCATTCATCATATTCCATAAATATTGCAGTTAAAAGGCGACAAAAGTTGAAGCAGCCCATACAAAAGTACAGTAAGGCCATGTATCAATGTGTGGTGCTGCATCGCACAACAGTTCAAGTGCACTTGTGAGCATTGTAGGAAACAATCCATAACCATCATTCTCTATGTGCTTCATTCAAAGCGATCTATTTGATGAATCTTACACAAATATTTTGGATGATAAAATGGTACATTTGCAGAGATGGAGAAGCAGAAATGATGACAGAATCATTTTTTTCATTCTGGTCAGGACACTTTGTAACACTAACAAAGGGCAAGGGCCTAGAATTGTTGGAACACCAGTTCCCATCAGGTCACTGAAGTTAAGCAACATTGGGCCAGGACAGAGGTTGGATGGGAACATGTTCCTTCTCCATACCTCTAGCGCAGTGCTCTTGTACCCTGTCTGCAAGTGGCAGACAGGTAAAATGTGGGTTGGGCCAAGGATAATGGTCAAGCCCACTTTTATCAAACCAGTTTATAACGAAGTGAAGGCTATTCCCCATCAAAGAGAAGCTTGGAAAAACTGTCGACATATAACGAAGTTTGGTTATTACTAAGTAAATATTCGGCCCCCTCAACTTCGTTATAAATGGGCTTGGCTGTAATAATAAAATTTATTGGTTCCTCTTAAGTACCAGGTGGTCTTCAGAAGGCTTCCGACCACCCCTCCATTTAATTTTTATGTTTTTTATGACACTTTAACATTATATTGCTGCATATTTCAAGTGCTTGGTCTTGCTGTCGAAACTCATTTAATAAAAAAGAGAATAAAAGCAAAACTCTGGTTCTTCCTTGACAAGGAAAAAAGTAGCATGTATTATGTTTGTTTTACATTTAGAACTTATATGTCAATGGCAAGGATAGTTACAACTATTGTATTCTACTACTAATTGTAAAATTCATCATTATTTATTAAGTTTATTACGTATGGTATGGACTTTTACCTTGAAAAACAGCCTTAAAAGGGCTTCGCGGTAGTGCAATATGCTACTAGCTGGAAGAGTAGGAGGTTAGTAAACAACTATTAATGCCTAATTCAACTGAAGAGATTCTGTGAGCAGTCATCAACATGACTATTAATACCGTGTTCAATGGAAGACTTTCCGAGGTTTGATTATGTTCATTGGTGATTGTTAACTCATGCTTACTAGAGCTTAGGGACTGAATAATACAATTGCGAATTCATGTGATGAAAATTCCCTATGCCTTATAATGCACCTTGCAAGTACCCAATGCTACATACCTGCAAAGTCATCGACATGTATGCTGTAATCCTGCCATTTCTGGGCTTTTTCAAATTAACTTAAAATGAATAATTTTCTTGTAAACTGAGATTTCTTAATCCAAATGACAAGCACATAATGAATAAATTTATGGTGGTACATGAATCACATTTAATGAATCATGTTTTCATTAATTAAGGAAACTGCCCTATTTTTTAGTACAGTCCCAGTCAAAAAATCCTACCACTTCCTCACGAACTGGTGGCAGCATAGTTGAAAACGCTGATAGTGGTCTTCATATTGCAATGCTGCCCCCCCTCCCCATATTATTGGAGGGTGAGAAGGGGCTGTTTTTAGGATGGGTGGAGAGTTGAGGGTTCAGCAAGCAATGGGGAGTTCAGTAATGTTTCTCTCTACGTGGACTGGGCAAGGAAAGGAATGAGTGAGGGTTGAAAATCAGTTAAGTAGGCCACTGCTGCTTTGCAATTGAGGAAACATCTAAAATTGAAAAAAAAATGTCAATCTCAAGGATATCAAACCATCATTCATTTGGTTAAAAAATATAAGTATGAAAAAGTAGAACTAGGTACATTTAAGAAGCCAGTATAAAGTTTGTGGTATGCTTCTGACCACTGTTGTTGCCAGTTTATTTCTTGCCCTGCGGTATGTATTGTACCATAAGACTAAAATGCCCAGTAGACTGGTGAATCTTCGATAAAGCAGTTAAAATGCATGATGATGAGTTGACTTTGGAGGTAACTGAAGCCTTTTCCCTAGGTTACAATAGGAACATTCATTAGCCTTCTTTTTATGGCATCTATAGCCAGTACCCTTATTTGATTACCCTTGAATCACCTTGATAATTAACGGTATACTTCAGTGATTAAGAAATCTTCAAGCTTAAAAATTAGCCAAGAGGCTGACAGAAGTATTTTTTCACACCCAATATTTTTCAAGATCAAGGTTATAACACTGATCTGGGCTGACTTACTCAGTGGTTTATATTTAAAAATAAAACTATTCACGTTTGTTGTTATTGCTGATGACCTGGAATGGTTTGCTTTCATAACATGTCTGCATGTATTGTTGCTGTTTGAAGTGCCGACCCTGTGTGGTGACAGCCTGTCTCTTTGCTTCTCGCTATTGTTTTCCAGCTTTCCATTAATGATCATGACTGGGTGTGTCAATGTCCTAGGGATATAGGCCCAGTCTTTTTGCACCACAGTTAGTGTATTTGGCACATGAGAAGTTTGTATTGTATGAAGTAGTGAATTTCTTCTTCTATCAGGTACATGTATGGATAACAGCTACTGCTCTCTCTCTGGCTTGAGTTAATGCTGAATGCTAAAGGTTTTAATTGGTTTGCTTTTGATCAGTTCAGAAAAGTTCTCCAAATGAATCTATTGTTAATTTTTCTATGGAAATTGAAAATAATTAAAATATAAATTGTAAAATAAAAATAAAACAAATTGCTGCTGGGATAAGTATTTCACCCATTTGTGTCAAAAATTCAGTCGTGTTGGTACCAATCCTGGATTCTGGCATGAAATGATAGCTTGCAGGATTTTAATTTCTTTTGATTGAAAGGCTATTGCTGTTGTGTGCCAATCAATATACTCTTTATGTTTATTCCTGTTTTATTACTTGCAGATGCCAATATCTCGTCCCCAGTCTCTAGTGACGACGGTTGGTGCTAATAATTTTCAGAACACAGTTGGTCTTCCAGGTCGTAGTCTGAGCCTCAGTTCTGAAGATAACAATGTCTTAAGTGCTGCGAGGAAAGTTCGGAGGAAAAGGCGGGATTCAAGTTCAGGTGGTTTTGGGGAGGCACTAGAGATGACACAAAGCCAAAGTACAAGCAGTTGGAGTCCAGCATGGCCAGTGACGAATGGGGAGGGTAATGTGGGAGGAGGAGCTGCAAAGGGAGAGGTGCTGGAAGGTCAGGAGGAGGGGAAGACGGAAGAGGAGGGAGAGAAGAAGTCTGTCGATGGGGGGGTGGCAAGTAGGCAAGCTGGCCCAAGCCACGACACTGATGGCCACCTGGCAGAGCCTATGATTGTGAACTAAGAGTGAATGTGTCTGCGTTTGTTTGCTAGTGTGTGCTGGGTGGAAATACAGAATTTCTTGTTGTCAGTTTCTACACATTACAATCTCTGTTGGATGTTTCATTTTCCAGTGGTCTGCCACTAGCCTTAACTGCACTGCTGTTGTTTCTGTTAGTGTAGGTTGACAATTTATGTTTTTATTTAATGTATATACATATATATATATATTAAGGCGGGTTGGTGATTGTGTGTGTGCGTGTGCGCTTGCCATTTGGGTTAAAATTCTCCATTAATACACAACAATATGTTACTCATTTCATTATCATTGTATGGTAATAAAATTGACTAGATTACAGTTCAGTTTAGGATTGCATTCCATTAAATCTTACAGTTGGTTCATGCATATATGGTAAAATGTAATATGTTTGGTGGTTGAACTTACAGGCATGTTCTTAAAATTTTTATCAAGTTAGGAATTTTCATCCATGTTATTGTTATTTGACATTATTTCTGTTTTAATTTTTGTTAAGTTTCGTGCATGTTTTAATAGCCAAATGGAAATCCAAAGGATCATGTTTCTGACATTTAATGTCTACTGCATTAAGTGGCAAGGAATAATGAATGCCAAGCAGTCAGTGTTTTGTGATAATTGCCAAAATACTTCAGTATTGACTTCCTTAAAATGTACAAGCAAATGTTATCAAAGAAGTGCCCAACTTTTATTATAAACTTGACCAAATATTAAGAGGTAGCAGACAATACAAGATGGAATGCGACATGCAGATCATTAAATATGACAGCTACATGTTTAATCTCTGTATGAAGCTCTCATAAATTCATGTCTTGCCTACAATCTTGGATTTTTCAAATACTTTGAAGAAATAAACATGAGTAGACAACTAAGGATTTTTATTTCTTTGAGAACATCTGTGTAAAATTCCACGATACAGGAAAATTTATGGTAACACTTTTTCAAAATAAGAAAAATCACTTTGGTCTCCGAAAACTTCCACCACCCCGAGCCTTCTTTGCAGGTCCCTTTTTTTCATCAACCTGAAAGGTACAAAGCAATAATTCAGGGAATAAAGTTAGTTTAAATACATATCAGATTTTCTAATCATATACACTGCTCAGCAGGGCATACAAGAAAGTCCAAGGAAATTGACATGAAAGAAACTGTTGCTTCCCCATACAACCATTCCTTGAACCCATGAACAAACTTAGTTATTACTTATTTTAGAGACAAAAGAGTGAAGAGGTAGTCTTTAAAATGTACAGTAAAAGAATAAATACCAAGATTCACTATTCCACATGAAATGCAGGACAGTTTAAGTAAGCCTCCATTCTTCCACATTTAGTAATACATTAAAATGTCATTTTAAAGGTACATATTACTAAATTCAATCAAGGTCTATTGTCCCAAGAAAATCATATATTGGCAATGAATAGGGATTGAAATATAGCAAACATGAAGGGTAACAATAAAATAATTAGAAATATAATAATATGCACATATATAAACCGACGGGTTTAGCGCCACGGGTTGGTAGCACCCGCGGCGAAAATAATGATGAATGATTAGATAAGCACGGGGAGTTGGCATCACGCGCGGCGTAACAATGGGTAAAAACAAAAAAAAAAGTAAGAAGGCAACAATCAGAAAACAAAGTCGGGGGTTACGTGGCGAGAAAAGAAGGAAGTGAAAGTGAGAAATAGGAAAGGATAGGAAGAAAACGAGGACCCAGAGGGAGATAACAGAAAAAGAAAAAGGAGGATAAGGTGCACGCGTCAGCGAGGCAGTCCCGGGCCCGTGATAAGGCAGGCATCGGCGGGAGACAGAAATCGCAAGAACCGGCGGTCACGATAAGTCTGTAGACGTTGGAGTAACTAGTTGAAGGAAAAGCCCACTATAGTGTTAACAATAAGTATTGAATCAAAATCATTGATTAAAGTATATTTAACATGAAATTGTAAATTGGGCCCAATTAACGTTAAACAAATAGCAATACAGAAATGATGTGCATGAAATTATAACTGTTTCCTTGTATGATTTCTTGACCCTAATATCCAATTATCGGTATTAACGTATACAAAGTGTGGATTATTTAATTGTATAAGGGTGTGTGTGGAACCTACGAGCTAGCCGGAAGAAAGAAAAGAAAGCAAAGGTAGGTACCCGAAGGATTTGAAAAAGGGTAGGGGTACACATATATAATAATTAACATTGAAGGTTTAAATGTATTTTAACCAAAGAACAAAGTAAGACCAATGCAAAAGAAATAAAATAATCTTAAAAAAAGTAAGAGTATTGATGTTAAAGGTGACACTTCAATGGGTAGTAGATGAAGTAAAATGAAAATATGTAACCAGCCAAAACAAAAGGCAAAGAGGGACATTACACCAAATAAATAATTACTGGATACATCATTCTACAAATAAATAAGAATTTGTTTAAATATATAAATGTAGCAAGTTCCTTTGCAGCAGTGAGGCATGAGCTAAGCAAGAGAAGAAACTAAAAAAATAAAACGTGGTTTTACAGAAGAATAAAGATTCTGTGAAAAACATCATCAGAGAACACCATGCTCATAAAATGAGGTTATTTGATAAAGAATCAAGTAGATATATAGCTCCATTGAATCAATCTCCTTATTGGTGACTAATTGTGATGATAAATCATTACCTAGCGCTGAGGTATTAATCCATTAGTTATACAGGTGTCAAAACGAAAAAAAAAAACTTTTAGTGGTTTAAGAGTATTACAAAATGGGATCTATGGAACTAATACCAATGTGTACCCACCTTCCTCTTACTCGGAGGAGTACTGCCAGGAGGAGGAGCAATGGTTTTGAAAAATGTATCCAATCTTCCTTGAGTACCACTTCCTTTAGCTTTTAAGAGTTTCTTTGCTCCATTTCTTACACGATCTTCACTGAATCCTTTAGAACCACATAAATATTTAACTAGCCCTTCTTCATCAGGGCTCTCCCACTTCAGCTAGAAAAATTCAGAAAGACTAGTTAGTCAAAACAGGGTCAATTATGAATTAAACCTTTTTATTTTAAGGATATCACAAAAATAACCTCAATGTCATCTCCATTGGTCACTTCTGGTTTCTGGAATAATAATCTTGCTTGTTGGTATATCCAGTCTGCAGGTGGAGGATACTTTGACTTGTCAATTTTCTCTAGTACAGTTTCCAAATTGCGATGAGTTCTAATTAATTCAATGGCCCTTTTGGGACCAATACCTTTTATGCTATCACAGTAATCGCAACCCAACAGTATGCAAAGATCAATGAACTGCAAAAAAATAACATTATGACAAATGACAATTAATAACATTGGGAATCACAAAGAATTAACCAACAGACATACACTTATTAGATTAGAGCATATCAGATACTTGAAACAATGAACTTAGCCAAAAACAATGCTATAGTATTAGAAGTTTCAAAAAGTAACAAATTAATTGACCAACAATTGCAATCAAGAGATTTATTTTTTTTTACTGAGAAACATCAGAAAAAGGTGATACCATCAGAGAACCTTTTTAGGACCTCAACCATTCTTCTTTAATTTTTTTTTCATGATATGTACTCTAATTACCACTTCAGTTCAGAACATGTTCTACTTCCCTTCATTTCATCTGAAATGTCTAGTCTTTTTCTTCCTCTGTAGGCAGGCATGTATCCAGGGGGGGGGGGGGCTTGGGGCTCGAACGGAGGGGCCCCGGGGTTTCAGCCTCCTGAAATTTTTCCCTGTTCGGAGACTGTCTTTGATTCATTCGCTGAGGGACCACTGGCCAAGAGACACTCATCCTCTGACTCACCATTACTTGATTCAGATGCGTTAATTTCAGCCTCCAAATCACTTAGAAGGAGCATCTCGATTTCCTTTCCATTAGATTCTGAGCCATTATATACATAGCATAAAACAATATTACAAAATTCACTTTCATTTGGAAATTCACAATTCTCAGTGGTAATATACATAAAAAGACTCAGAGCATGAAACCAAAGGATGAAAATCACTGAGAGGAATTTCATCATTACCTTTGCCTATGTGGCCAGAAAAAGAGCGGATCACTTGCTTAGAGCAGCGATGCTCAGGATACCTAGAAGTGTTTACATCCAACATAAGCGGGTATGAGGATGCATATGAGGCCATCAGAACTGTTTACGTTCAACATACCGAAGAGAGAGATTTGTGAAAATAGAGCCTAATTTCAATTTTATTTCAGTTTCAACAGTTCAGTAAGAAATTTCCCGGGCATAAAGATATAACTTTTTCAGAAATAATGCAAATGCTAATAATGTTTTAAAGTTCAACACCAGCACATATGTACCAGAAGCCAAGAAAAAAAGGGTGACTTGACTATGTGTGACTCAATTCATAGAAAGACATGGCAGTGTATTGACTTTCAATGAGTTACTACAGACCACTGTAGTAAGTTTGGAAGAATTGGCAGTGTATTGACTTTTGATGAGTTACTACAGCCCATCGTAGTAAGCTTGTGAGACATTTCAGAGAAGCCACTGATAATCTTAATGTTGGATTTGAATTATTGGCTGAAATAGAAAAGAGTGGCTTTATAGTTAAGTTTATTTCTATGCCAACAACCATTTGGCCTTACTATGCAATATTCAATTTTTCTCCAAGAAAAAAGTTTGGACATGGTGTTAGGAATGCACCATACAAATTTATTGTTAACAACTTTAAAGAATTTATAGAAAGATGCAAAAAACTAATTCTCATGAATTTTTAGTTATGATAATTACAAAAGTCAAGATATTTCACTAACAATTTACATTCCATTAATCAATTCACTTATTCAAAACCTAACCAACAGAATAATAACAATTGAAGAGACTATAAATATTTTCCAAAGTTAAGCATTTGGAAAATTTATCAAAATATTTCGAAAATACTGCAACACCTGCTGCTGTAAAATGAGGAAATCAGAGTAACGAGGTTCTAAAAGGCATAGAGCTATGTGACAAAACCTACTACAGATCCATCAATTTCCTCCCAACAATTTTGACTACTCTCCCAGTAACCTCTTGCAGAGTGGCAAGTACATTCTCAATGATAAGGAGTGTCACTCAGATACCCAATGACAGACTGTCGGCGCAGAAATTATGTGCACTCCAGTTTGAAAACAAATACCAAATTAATAGCTAGGTCTACAGAAATAATAATCACACCGTAATTTTTATTATTTATTCTACGTTACTGGATGGCAAACTTAAGTTTTAAAAATGTGTTTTCATGTTTTTACAATGGTTTTAACATAAAAATTGCCAGTTTTTGATGGTTTTCGAGCAAGCACCGATTTTGATGACTCGTAACTAAATAACAAGGCGTTCACTTGAAGCCAAAATATAAAGGATGTTAGGTATACATGTTTTTCATGTACACTGTAAGTTTCCAGTGCATAACTTGAATCAAAAAGAGTTGTTATCAATTTTATAAAAAGTTAGCATTTCAAAACTGGAGTGTCGTAGAATTTCGTTCTTGGTGGTGTTATAATCCGCATGTCCTAAACATATCCAACATGTAATTGTCTGATATTTCAGCACCTGCATTGATTTTTTATCTATTTGTATTTATATTGGTGAAAGCGAGCTCCCTCGGCAAGAGACCGGCATTGTTTAAGACGTGCAGTGTTGCTGCGTACATCCTCTCCTGGCCGCCAGCACCAGGCTTCGCTTGTTTGATGTGAAACGATACAATTGTGCGTATTTCACATCAGCTTTCTTCACGAGGGCCTTGGACCTCCAATGGCAGCTTTAAAAACATGTGCTTTTATTCATTTTAAAATTTTATTTCAAAATATATATGAGACCAATTAAAAATCATCATCTGATGGAATGTGGTCACACAAAGTGTCATCCTCCTCGAGTTCTTTACTATCAGAAGAGCCGTTTAAATGAATGGCGAGAGGCTTGACTATATGTTTCTTAAGGTAGAAAGTGAAAAAATTGGTGATAAGTGCTATCCAGTTTACCAGCTAGTTGCTGATTGTCTTGGCGTGTCACTTCGCTCTGTGTAAAAGGTATCTTCGGAGAACAGTGAGAACATTAGTGAGGTAAACCCAGGACCAGCAAAGAAGAGGCAGGGCGCCCATTGGTTCATATTGACCAGTTTACAAAAGGAGTATCTTGGAGAACGATTCATGGGTTTTTTGTCAGAAAAATTTTTTTTTCTAAACGTTGAAAAACTTAACCCTTGTTACATTGTATGGTGTATATTTTTTGTTCTATTAAAAGTGTGAATTCTATGCTTTATGGAACATATTTTTAATATTTTTTACTGTCAATTTTAATTTCATTTCATAAACCATAATTCATGCAATAATTTTGGAGTCGATTTTTTCGCGTTCATGTAGGGAAGCTCAGCCTAATGTAATTTTTGTTCTTTTTTCCCTGAGTGTTGTTTTCACTTTGAACAGGCACTGAAAAGCTAATAACATGATAGTTCTGCTATCTTATGAATGTGTTATGGTGAGGTGGTTTTGATTCAAAACTCCTTACTTAGTATATGGTGATACGACACATATGAAAGCATTGCTTTGTAATCATTTTGGTACCTCCTTTCATCCTTCCAAGCTAATCACGTGGGCTATGTGGAATGGGATTACATTGTCAGCACTTCTTTGTGTGTCAGGGCTTTATTCTTTTTCTGCCTTGAGATAGCGACTACATGGTCGATAGAATATAAGGAGAGCAAGTCTCATCTCTTATGACCAAGGAAGTTCAGTGAGGTTTTTCCCTTGCGAGTGTGTGGTCGAGTCTAAATCGATTTCAGCAAACATATTCGTTTCATTTTTGTGTTCGTTTTGGGTACCTGATATGGCTACTTCTAAAGAGAAAGAAGATGAGAGCGAGCATTTGAATGACGAAGAGAATTCCGATTCTGACAACTCTGACATTGTAATGCAGAGAAAAAGGCTGAGAGTTGAGGAAAGTGATGAAGATGATACAACCAGTGAAGTGAGCGATGCAATTCCACAACCGGAGTTTAACGTTATATATGAAGGCCGTGACACTTGGAATACTAACACCTTCACTCGCTTAAATACCAGGTCCCAAGCATGAGCCATCGTTGACAGCTGACCCCAGAGCATACTTCAATTTGTTTTTCACCCCCATGCTATGGAATCTGTTTACATACAAAACCAACAGGTATGCTGAGCAGTTTCTTGCTGCCCATGATACAGTGTCGCCAAAATCAAGAATGAGGCAGTGGCGGAAGGTAACAGTAACTGAAATGAAAGCATTCATTGCAATTTTACTAGAAATGGGTATAACAAAAAGACCAACCATCTTTTCTTACTGGGCAAACAATTCTCGCACCATACCATGGTTCAGCAAAATGATGTCTAGGGATCGTTTTCAATTGCTTCTTAAGTTTTTCCATCTCACAGACAATTCCAAATTTTTTCCACCTGGGAATGAAAAGTATGACCCTTGTGCTAAATTTCATCCCATTGTTGACCATGCTAATCATCTATTTCGCCTTTATTATACACCGCATGAACACCTTAGCATAGATGAAACATTAGTTGGTACCAAAAGCCATTCACAGTTTCTTCAATATCTACCAAAATAACATCACCACAAATGATAAATAAAATTCTTGATGCTCTGTTTGGTAGTGAACTACTGTCTGGCCTTCTACCGTTATCGTGGTGTGAAGAATAAAGAAGATAAGAAAGAATTGCAGGAACATGGACTAAGTTTTGTGGTTGTGAAAAAGCTTTTGACAAGAGGTAATTATTTTATGAAAGGGTACTAAGTTGTTGTAGACAACTTTTTTTCGAGTGTTGACCTGGCATGTGAATGATATAAAAATCAAACTTATTTGACAAGGACATTGAGAAGGAATCAAAAGAACATTCCCAAAGAACTGAAAGGAAAGTTTAGCATACGAGAAAATAAATATGTTAGAAGTGATGAAATTTTTTTCTTAGGGCAATGGGAAAAAAATCCCAAAAAAAATCCTGTTCTGCTGCTTTCCACTAAAGCAACAGCACAAAGCACTCATGCATGTATATGAAAAACATGTATACCTAACATCCTTTATATTTTGGCTTCAATTGAACGCCTTGTTATTTATTTACGAGTCATCAAAGTTGGCACTTCGCTCGAACACCGTGAAATACCGACACTTTTTATGTTAAAACCGTTGTAAAAACATGAAAATGAATTTTAAAAACTTAAGTTTACCATCCATCAATGTAGAATAAAATAATAAAAATTATGGTGTGATTATTTTTTCTGTAGGCCTAGCTGTTAATTTGTTATTTGTATTCAAACTCGAGTGCACATAATTTCTGCGCCGACAGTAGTGTCATTGGGTCCTGGAGTGAAGGTGGTTTTGTTATCACATGATGAAAGTTAAGTAAGAGGGCAGAGTATAGGATGGCATCGACCCAGCCAGTGAAATTGTTGAAACTCCATCAGAGCCACAAGAGAAGGGAAGATGGATGGCAGATGTTAGTGGAACAATCTAACGACGACACCTGCGGCCGACAGGCTTCACAGGAAATTCAGAGACTAACAGCTTTGTGTTATATGAAAAGTAATGCATCCATGGTCACCAGGGGAATAGTTTGTTGATACCTCAATTTGGTCTCATTCTGTCATTGGTAATTCTATTAACATCGTGTTGTGTGTTGAACAATATCTTTAGTCAGTAGGTAATTTGTTACGACATAAAATTTATTTTGTTCGTAAAAGACTAACTATGCATGATAATCCGGATTAAACTGCGTATAGTTCAAGTGTTAAGTGTCTTTTAACGTGATCACTAACTTGATGCACATATTCAACTCTATTCGAATTGTTGGTCGTTGTCTGACAGAGCCACTCACCCAGATGCAAACACGAGAGATTTCATCAAACCCCCATCCTGATATGACTCATTCCCTCTCATGCTCTACGTATGAGTTGAGATGGCAAGTGGTACACATCAAGTACTGGAAACCCGAAGTCAAGTTATCAGAGTTTCATTCTCTCCCACCTGTACAAGTTTTGATTCTGAGAGGAAGTTAGTCAAAACAGTCATTCAGCCCTTGAGTCATTGGTTTGTAATAGGTAGTAATTTTCTAAAATATCACAGCTTGTTTATATTTTGATTTGATAATACTCATTCCTTGTTGAATTTACTTCATTCTGTTTCAACCATGATTGGAGTTTTTGTCCTAGAAAACCATAATCGATGAAGAAAATATCTTTCTTTGCCCATTATGTTAGCGCATGTACAAAAGGAAATTTCCTCCAGTAAACTCGTTATATATTCATCATTAATGTATAAGAGGTCACACAATGTGTCTCTTCTTCCAAATGGTACTTTTGCAAATAGTTAATACATTTTACAGAAGTGTTACTTTGGATTCACAACTACTCTTCTATCACTATGAGTTATTGATGCTATTTTCCGTCAGGACATTGTCAAGAATACGACAAGACCCTTGACTTTGATAAGCTTTCTTCCAAAAGAGGAAATGAATTTGATGCAGTAAAATGTATATCACAGAATGCTTGTTTCTACATTTATTTAAGGAAAAATTTATCATCACCTTAGACCTTGAAATTAAATTATATTTGGAATAAAGTTGATTTTTGACTTAAAAAGCAATGACTAGGAATCATATGGTATTTATTCTGTTAGCTGTCCTCAGGATACATTAAAATTTCAACTAATTAAAGCCAATGATGAATTTTTATTTATTTCAAATATTCAAAAGTTATTATGAAATTTGTAAAACTGTACTAAAATCTGGTAACTTGACTAAAACTGGAGTGACACCATGGCAGTGGCAAGTTTTTCAGCATGAAGAGTATAATGAAGTAGAGAAATAATAATGACCTAAATGCATTAAAATTGGTTTTGTCTTTTGGAAGAGAGAGCTTCTCAAACTCAGGGCTTCCAACATACTTTAATGAGACACCCTTACTGATTGCGCACAATGTGGGCATTTACTTGGAACCGAAATTGCAATTTTGTTCACGAAATTGTTAGATGGAAACGAATAAAGAAATTTAGTGGAAAAATAATCTTCTAACCACAACCATTCACTCATAAATCAAAAATTAAAATAAGCAAAAGGTGACGCCCACCGAAAAAAATGCTCTGATAACATTGACTTCATTTTCCTTCCGTCCTTGACTGATTTTAGGGGAAGGGAAGTGAGTGGAGGAGTGTTCTCGGAAGGTCTGCTCGCACAGATCCTGTCGCAACCACTCCGGTTGGCAGTCATCTGTGTCCCCCCCATTGCGATAAGGCGAAGTAGCTTCGGGCTCAGTTGTGATTGGACGAAGTCGATATACGTCAGAGGTTGCACCACACCCACTTTTCCGAAAGGGTTAAAAACATCATAAAAGAAATGGTTGGCGAGTTTATGTTGTGGAAGTTATTTTTCATTTTAAAAAAGAAAAAACTTAGTTCTTTTCCACAAATACATTCAAACAAATCTACCAGTTTTGGCCTTCTCAGGCCATTCTCAAGATTACAGCGTATATTTGAGGAAAAGAACTAAGTTTTTTCTTTTTTAAAATTAAAAACATCAGTTTTTCGCCGCCTATAACTAGAGAAATAATTGACGGATCAAAAAACGGAAAAATACAGGTCTTTATATTTTACAAACTCTATCATATTCGGCAATAAAAAACATAGTGAACGATCCCATTACATGCAAAATGTTTCCCTGGTCTTAAAAATACCATAGATCATCCTATCAGATCAGAGGTTAACATTTACCACTTTAATCCTTTCTGTACATTTTCAATTTACTTGCATATTGACAATAATTTGAGGTTAATTCACAGCTGGACAGAACTTGAAGGTGTAATGACATTCTGCTCACTTATTGACAGTTTGTTAGTGTATTCCATGGTCCATAATCGGTAGTAAAGTTATTTTTTAGGACTATGAGCCTGACGACAAATGCATCGAAGATATTGACAAGGACCATCTACAGAAGAATAGAATGAAAAGTAGAGGAGTTCCAGGATGAAGATCAATTTGGATTTTGTTTTTTGGTAATTCTATTGTTGCTGTATTTATAGATTTATTACAAATCTAGGATTAGAAAATGAATAAAATTTAGACTCGAGTATCTGAAACTAAGGATCTGAAACCAAGATAAAGATCCGAAACTGAGATAAAGATCCGAAACCCAGGCAAGGATCTGGATCCGACAAAAACCTGGATCCATCCATCATTAATTTTGTCACTACTATACAATTTGTAAAATGGTTGTAATTTGGATCTAAATTACAAACATAATACAATGGTATTCGAGGACATTAGACTGTATTACAGCTGTAATACAAATAACCCTCATTTGCAATGTGAGCTGTGCACTGTCTCCCACAATTTTGAAATCAAAATGATGTCTTCTGGAGTGGCTATCCACAGAGAAATGATAGCATGCTGTGATTCACTGGTGGCTTAGCACTCATAGCAGAGACAGAGAGGGATCCCAATAAGATTCTAATAAAATGGAAAGGACAATGACCAGACATCAGCAGAACATCAATGAGAAGAAGACTAAGAAATTGGTGTGCAGCAAGAGAGAAGAGGCCAAAACCAATGTCAAACTAAGAAAACAAAAACTTGATGAGGTGAAAGAGCCCAGATTCTGTTCTGCCCAGAACTTAACTTCGAGAATTGGAAAATTATTTGATGTGAAGGACATTATCCAAAACACTGAAGCATCCACTGTGCAGACAGCAGCATCCATTAATTTTATGAATAAACTTGACCACACAGTACTACTTACTGGCTATTTGTACATGCAATCTATTGTAAAAGAAAAAGTGCTAAAAGGTGATGTGCTCGATACAATGCTGAGCATCAAGGGAGACCACAGTGAGTTAGTGTATCTTGGGTAAAGGTAATGTGGGTTCCATATTTAACTGTGGACAGTGAGCGGGCTATTTCATCAAATGGAAATATACTTAGTGATTTGAGATCCAATGCTTCCCCAGAAACTTTGGAAATACAACTTAACATGTTCTTTGACTCTTCATGTGACTAAGTTATGTCATGATATGTGATTCCTGAATATGTTTACTTCTTATGTGATTTCTTTTTGTATTTACTTCTTATTTTATGCAGTTATAGATGGTTATATCTTTCAACAAGAGTCTACAATGAAGTCCATTACTTATATGTTTCAGTTGATAAACAACTTTTTCTTTTTACCCTATCTCATGAATTTTGAGATTTTTAACCAGCTGTCACTATTACTTTTTTACAGCTTTCCCTTGAATTCTTTTTACCACTTTTCAGGGCTCCTACAGATTACGCTTTGAATACACAGAGAAGCAGTACCAAGGAAATCAACCATAGGCAACCCACACAACACTATCCTTAGGCTAGGTGGCCATTGAGTCACCTATGTAATGGCTTGTATTTTGCCTATATCTCTGTGTATTTTGTTAACTGTGGATGAAGATAAGATAGAGTAAGTTACATACATCCCCTGGTGAAAATAAACCGTGACAGACAGTGTGACAACAATGTGTATCACACTGTGCAAATGTATTAGTCACAGTGTATGTACACTGTGTGCACAGTGTGTTCCCTTCAAAGCGTGATGGACAGTGTGACCACAATGTGCTGCACACTGTACAAGGCTATTAGTCACAGTGTCCTCACACTGTGTGCACGGTGTCCTCACACTGTGTGCACGGTGTCCTCACACTGTGAACACACTGTACCGTCACAGTGTCTATCACGCTTTCTGCATGCTTTTGAGTCCCAATTTACGTTTTTGTCACGGTGTATGCACACTGTAATCACACTCTTGTCACATTCTAAGCACACTGTGTTCACGCTTCTGTCACATTGTCTGTCACGGTTTATTTTCACCAGGGTCAATTTACGTCTGTAATAAAATTCTTTGTTTAAATTGATAAATACGTAAATTTTTTTTTTTCGGCCAGAGCATGAAAATTGCAATTTCAGCACAGCATGGGCTATATATTTTACACCGCTTTCCCTCGAGATTATTTACCACTTTTCTGGGTCCCTATGTATAACAAATTATCTACTTTTTCCTACACTTAGCCTAAAATAAAATTTGTAATCTAATTGTGTAGGACCTTCTTCCTACAGCACAACACATTCTAATCTTATAAGAAAGGAAAAAAACAGGAACAGCAGTACTCTTTTACTTCTCATGATACCAAAAAGAAAAGGCAGAAAAAATCTAATAACATACCTCATCCTGCTTCAGCTCCAATCCCTGTAAGACACGACTGAGATGAAATTCTTGAACTGGCATTTTCCTAGCTTCACTAAAGGTAAGGTGCCTAACAAGAACATTTGATCCAAAAGTCAAAGCATCCATATCTTCGGTTGCTGTAGCATAAACTTTGCCACTCTTCACCAACTCCGCACACTGAGCTTCTGCTTCACAAGGGGCCTTAAAAAATACACAAAATTAGTTTAAAGATTGCATACATCATACTTCTCACAGTTACCTGATGCTGTAAGATAGGTATTTTAATATAAAAACCACATGAATAAAGAAGAGTGAAAATACATGGTGTTCCAAACAATTTAACCCATACTTTATCAAAAGCTGTTATAGAGGCCAAAATATAGAGGCAAGATGGAAACTGACGATGGTTGATTACTAGCCAAATATGCTAAGACATAACTTGTAGGTCAGGCAGCTATAAGGTGAATAAATTAGCCTTACATCAACATAAGGAATCCCCATTAACGTCAGAAGTTGCTTGCATTCCTCTGCGTGAGTCTTTGTTACTTTGACAAGGCGACGATTAAATTTGTCCACTTGCTCCAAATCACCTAAAAAAATAACAATTTAGAATCGAGCCTTCAACGTAAACTACCATTAAATACATATGGAGATCTGTACCGGACTCCTCAGCCTTCTCGAGCGCTTTTTGTGCTTCCTCCCGTTTCTCTTGTCTCTTCGACAATTCTCCTGATTTTAGAGTCGGCGGTTTGCCATCAAATACATAAACTGGTTTGATACCGTTTTCAACCATTCGTATCGTCCGGTAGAAAGTTCCCATCAAATGACTGTAAATGTGGAATGTAAACAAGACTTCTAAGCAGTCCACATGATAAATATCAAAGCTCAAGATTTAATAATACCACTGCCACCAATGACTTGAAATACCTTGTTGTTTCTCCGTCGGCAGATGTCAGCTGCGCGCCTTCACTCCTAACTGCAATCAGGAACTGATACAAGCTCATCGACGCGTCAATTGCTATTTTCCTTCCTAATCACGATTAGAGTACAATTTCATGTGACGAGAGACTTGCACAGAGATTTCACAGAGAACCAAAGAAACAGAAAAACATTTCTACGGCGAAACTTACCGAAGTAATTTTTGATGTCACTTTCTTTTACTGCAGTAGGGACTATATCAGCAATTAATTTCGAAAGCCCTAATATTCCCATCGTGGAAGCGACCAAAATCTAACTAAACACAATAATTTATCTTAAAATTCTGAAAATTGATATTCTTTGGCAACTGGGCTATGCGCACACAGCCGCAAATCCAGCAATATTAACCGAAACAAGCGTTCACGCTTTCACATTTGTCAAGTTCGGCTTCTTTAGGCGGGAACAAGACACCAGTCACAAAACCCACAAAACCGTGAACCGTATTTTGAATCGTGACATGAGACATAATTGTTATATATAAATTAATTTATAAATTTAAATTAAATTTAAAACACATAAAAACTATTTTTCTTACGTAATGTGCTGGAATAAGTTTTCGTTGAAGCCTATTTTGAAGCATAAAACAGAATTTCGTTCGTAAACAAAGTTCAGAAAATTGAAAACGTCGACGCGCATCTCGTCATCAGTGGGTTTTGAGGTAAACATGGCCACGAGGAAACACGATATAATACGCACGATTGAAGATGACGAGGAAGTGACGGATTATTCTGAAGAGTCGGATAATGAAGCAGAGGTATGTTCCTTGGCCTTTGATGTTTACAATTTCGAAATGTAGTGTCTGGTTCAGGAAGAGTTGGTTCGTATTCTCGAGTCAAACCGCGATATACTCGAGCACTTACACATTTTCATTCTCATGTCTTTTATTTCATACCTAATGCTTCTAAATGGTTTTGAGTATTGTCTAAGTTTATTCTTTTGTATGTTCTAGTTTCAACCCAGCAAACAGAAAAATAAGAAGAATGTTGATTTTGACAAAGGTTTCAAATTTGTCAGTAGTGTGTCCGAGTACAATCGAGATGTGTGGGACGATATAACAAAATATATTAAGCGGAAAGTTAAATATAAGCTTGACGATAAAATCAAGGCCATACGAAGTAAGAAAAAGGAAGAGGTAAGATGTGATGTGATGCCCATGATGTGGACTAAATTAAACTTTATTGTAAATGAGCTGTTTTACACATTGATTTATGGTATTTAATTTCAGGAATCATTTCATAAAACTATCGAAGACAGAAATGGAACGGACAAAGAAGAGTCAGATGATGATGATGATACTTTGTCTGAGGATGAGCTGAAAAGAGGTATCCACAATTTTTATATGAGAGAAATCAGTTAATTGGAATAGGTATACGGTCCATGCGGAGGGCACGATAACCAGGAATATTATACAGAATATGGAGGAAGGGGTAACCCACTATATTAATACTCTTGTGAATTATTTTACTGTCGTGGGGTTAAACAGGTGGGGGTTATTTAGTTATGAGTGGAAAATTACAAACGTAGGAGTATGTGCCAACATTGAAGCATAGGCAATGGTTTTTCTAGCAACCGAGGAAAAAAAGGTACAGTTCTAGAAAATATTTGATCATTGTTAGGGATTGAAAAGCAGTATAGGGTGAAGGTAAGTATCATTATGAGGGGAATTAATACATATTAGGAGAAAGAATGACTGTGGCCAAAAATTTGTTGATTTTTATGAATATAAAGTTCTTAAACAGCACACTCCTTTAGAGTTGTAGATACTCATGAGTATTGCTGAGAGGAGATTTCAGTGAAATAATATATTTTGCTGGCTAAGGGTTAAGACAGCGTAGTTCACTCTCACACATCTGCTGGGGCTGATGGCATGTTAGACCGTAAATTATTAATGATTAAAATATTGTCAAATACAAATTGATTTTTTTAAATTAGTTCTCAACCTGAAAGTTGATTTTTGATTGGTGTGGGCCGTACTAAGCCAGTGGCATGTGAAATTCGTACATTCAGGGTAGAGAGGCCACTTCCTTTTCCTTGGCCACCTGTGATTTCCCAACAAAATTCTGACTCACAGAAAATCAGAAGATTTTCTGTGAGTCAGAATTTTCAGAGAGTCAGAGTTTTCGAAGATTTAGGTGTGGTTGTCCAGAAAGACTTCTACCCGGGACCTTCCACTCAGTAGCTCAGCACTCTACCCACTAGGCCACTACAACCCCCTCAAACTTCCTTGTAAAATTAAAGGCCTTCAAATTTGAATATTTTTTTTAACGATGTTAAAACCTAGTTCAAGATTTCCACTGAGAAAAGAATCATCCATCATGACTGGTATGTTGATGTGAGGCAGATTTAATATCTGTGGAATTCTAACTCAATTAAAATCATTATTTATTTGAAGCTATCTGATTCTATGTATATATGATCTCCTTTGTAAAGGGATTAAGAGCTTTTGGTCTAGTTGTTTAAATTTTGCAAGTGCATCAGTGATGTCTTTTATAATCCATGATTAGGGACATGCAAAAGGTGGGGTTATTTTCTAGCCAGAAGTGGCATTATTTTACCCTGAAATCGGTGTTATTTTAACGACAAAATAAATGACGTTGATTGAGTGCCATGCTTTTAGTTGCCCTGACTTTTGGATGATATTGACTAAGGATAATTTAAGCAATATTAAACACGGGAGTATTGCCTGAATTCACATTATATATGTTTTAAGTAGGTATAGGGTGGTGATAATAAAAAGAAACACTTTTAGATAACTTCTCAACGATTTAATATCACAATTCCTTCTACCACTCATACAGTCAGAAGAACAACTCAGTACTACTGATGTGCCCGGCACTTCTTACGAACAGAGAATTTTGTAGTTCCAAAACTTACCACCAGATCACACTAGAATAGATACTTATGAAACACAGGTATGAGAAATTGCCCATACTTTCACTCCTCAATTTCGTAATACCTTATTTATTTATTGAGTTTAACGTTCACCCAACATACACATATTTATAGGGTGAACAATCAAAAGATATAAATACAAATATGAGAGTAATCTGGTCACAACCACAAAAATAATAACAATCAAATAATAATTACTAAAAATGCCAAATAAACAGGCCACATCCAAAATAAAAATAACTTAACTTCCTTAGTCACTCCACAAACAAATTTTTTACTTATGGATTCATATGGTTGACTCCTGCAGTCCAAGCCCATTACTTAGTCTGAAAAATATTTCTTCTGCCAAGGGTTTAGTTATAATGTCTGCTAACTGACTTGCTGATGAAATATACTTTACAGATATAATTCTATTTTGATACAGATCTTTTATGAAATTGTATTTTACAGATCTATGTGCTTCCTCCTTTTCTGATCCCAACACTCAAGTGCTTTTATATAAGATTGATTATCCTCGTATATGGTAATTGGCTCAGGGATTATTACATTTATGTCAGAAAAAAGTTGCTTGAGCCACATAACCTCAGTTGTAGCTGTTGCTAATGCTAAATATTCTGCTTCTGTAGTTGATAAGGCTACAGACCTTTGTTTTCTTGTTCCCCACATCACAGTATTACCGAAAGTTTGTATGACAAAACCAGATATTGATTTCCTGTCAAAGTTATTTTCAAAATCTGAATCTGCATAGCATATTACAGGTTCCTCTGATTTTCCTCTCATATAAATTCCTAGATTCAAGGTTCCTTGGATGTATCTTAAAATTCTTTTTAGTCCTTTACACTGTTCTTCAGTTGCATTGTTTTGGAACTGGCTGTAGAAATTAACTGCCATACAGAGATCTGGCCTAGTTGCCATGCAAACATACATTAACACGTTCACTGCGGAGCTGTTTAAAGCCCTACCCCTCACAGCACGGCGTGACCCACCGGTGGGTCACACTCAGCCTTTTGCATGGGTGGTGTGACCCACCGGTGGGTCACAGTCCGTCCGAGCTTTGGCCACTGCGGAGGGATGGTGGTTGAAGCGGCAACACTCAGCTGTTTCCTGAGATTAGAGGAAGCTAGAGCTACTCCCAGCTTCGCCCCCAGCCCACCCCTCCACCGGCCACGTGGGGCACGCTATCTTCCTGACCCTGGCGTGGGATGGGGGAGGAGAGGGGCAACAATAAAATGCATGTGGTAAGGATTTGCTGACGTTCGGAAAACCCAGGAGACTCCCACCCGTCTCTGTTTATTGCACCTGCCCTTGTTCGCGCCCATCTGTGAGACTTAGATGCCCGTCCGTGCGTACCGATTTCCCAGCCCTGCTCACACTATGAGAAAAGGGAAGGGGGAGCCATTGGAAAGAGTACATAGTGGTTTGTCTCACTCAGAAAAAAGTAGTGTCTGCATTTCGGAAGACGTTCACCCGGCAAGGGCACGGTCACTCATCCACCACTGAGGGATTGGCTCAAGAATGCTACGCGACTCTTTCCCAATTGCCATTCCGTAGAGGGGGGGGAAGGGAAGAGAGAGAGTCAATCTCTCACACAGCCGGGCGAGTGCAGTTCGGACTGTTTAGTTTATGAGCAACTGACGGACAGCCAAGAGGTTGAGGAGAAATAATTTTCCTAAACATTTTCATTATTTTTAATAAGTTGATATGTTTTACTATATCGAGTATTGTTCATCCTTATGTATAAAAATCGCATAAACATGAAAAAAAAACAAAAAGAAAGCAAAAAATAAAAGTATTTTGGATATAATACGCTAATATGTAAATTTGTTCATGACCCACCATAATAATATCTCCTTTTTCGTAAGCATGCATCGTCATTGATTTTTTAGCAATATTGATTGACACAGGACATTGGAGCTTCCTATTATTAACAACTTGCACTGTGGGTTGAATTAAATGATCGGATGCCCCCGAGTCTAAGTACCATGTATTCTCATTTGGATTCATACTTGAAAGCTCCAGTTTACTTACTTCCCTCAGGCAATTTGCAACTTGCACATATTTACTAGAGTCCAGTGTCTCATCACCCACTGCCATGAATCAGTAAGCAATGGGGTGATGACATCGTCTTCCCCTCTTGCTGCAAACCGCCCAGAATTTCCACTGCCTCCTTGATGACTTCCGCGTTCTCGAATTCCGCCACCACCACGGTTTCCAGGAATGGTGTAGCTAGCAGCCTGACCACGACTGGTGGATGGTGCAATGGTAGCGGTCCATTTCCCGCGACCATGGCCTCCTCGTCCATGGACTCCTCAACTATGGCTCCTCCAACTGCCATGGTATCGGCATGCACCTCCTCCTGGTTTCCAGCATTGGATTCGATGATGCCACTTCACCCCGCAGTTGTTGCAAGTGAATGGAGAGGGTTTGAAAGAACCTGACATAAACGATGATGAGGCTCGACTAGCAGGTCTCTTTCTGCCAACCTCATAATCTTCTTTTCGAACCCGAACTAACTCCATTGTCAAATCGTTTGAAACGAGTGTCTGGAGAGCAGAGACAAAATATTCATATTCTTCTGGCATTGCCAGAAGAAAGCGAATAACTGCCCCCTCTTCATCCATCGAGTCTCCCGCTTGCCTCAGACTTCTAACTACTTTATCGAATTTTAAGCAAAAATCTCCGAACAACTCTTTCTTTGGGTTGTACGTAAGAGTATGTAATTCTCATGAGAGAGTCATTCGCGTCGTTGCAGTCTTCGGTTTGTACTTGTCCTTGAGAGCTTTCTAGACGTCATATCCTGTCTCTTTGTCTTTCACCACCTCCAGTAACCTGTCTTGTTTTCTTTGGACAATGAAGCTCTTACACCGTTTGTCCATTTTTACCAGTCTCCTTCTCTCCTCTTCCTTCACACTCTTCTGTGTAGCCGTGTCATCTAAGGCAGGCTCTTGAACTTCCAGCAGACATTCTATCCTCTCCTCAACATGGAGTAACAAGTCATTCTCGTCGAGTTGAAGTTTCATTCGAAAACTCTAATCGGAGAAATTGCTCCCGTCAAAGAGAGGAACCTTGAATCTATCCTCTTCCATTACTTGATCCAAACTACATCACGCCGCAAGAAACGAGCACGTGGGAATATTAACAGTTTCGACAAACAATGCCTTTCACGTATTTTCCTTCGTCTTTTTTGTTTACTTTTACTTCACACACGCTCTGGGCCCATAACCTGTTGTAAGTAGGTATAGGGTGGCGATAATAAAAAGAAACACTTTTAGATAACTTCTCAACGGTTTAATATCGCAATTCCTTCTACCACTCGTACAGTCAGAAGAACAACTCATTACTACTGATGTGCCCGACACTTCTTAAGAACAGAGTTTTGTAGTTCCAAAACTTACCCCCAGATCACACTAGAATAGATACTTATGAAACACAGGTATGAGAAATTGCTCATACTTTCAAAATATATTTTATCCTTCACATATTCTTGCATTCAACTTACATAAAGAGACAAATAACTATTAAACTTGTATTTTCAAATGAAAAAATTGCCATCGTGGCCAAATTGTCTTCTTTTAGATTTGTTCTCCTAGCTGTTAACACAGTGCTATAGCAGGAAAGAAATCTTTCTGAGTCCACATTTGCACAGGGGGTCCAAATTGCTTCCAGGCACTTAAATGCTAACGATGTCTCAGACAATTTGAGCACCTGCATGGCTTCTTTTAGATTTGTTCTCCTAGCTGTTAACACAGTGCTATAGCAGGAAAGAAATCTTTCTGAGTCCACATTTGCACAGGGGGTCCAAATTGCTTCCAGGCACTTAAATGCTAACGATGTCTCAGACAATTTGAGCACCTGCATGGCATTAATTATATCCACTGAACCCTGGGAAGTTAGCTTTTGTAGTAATTGCTGTAATTCTCCAAACCCCAACATCAACTTCTCTGTCTCCATTGACTCAAGACCATTAACTTTTTTTAATGTTGTAATTAACTCAGGGTTCACCCTTTGTAGTCAGAACTTCTTGGGGATCAAAAACTGAGAGATTTTCAAATATTTTTCTGCTTGGGTCTTCTACCTTAAGAGAACTAAGTTTGGTTGATGCCTTTCAAGCCGTCTGCATTAGTATTGACTTTACAGCACCTGCTTTAGATGTTGTCATGGTTTGTAAGTAATTAGTGGTTTTATAAAAAAAATACCCTTTTGAATATTCTCAAGACTCATTTTTAACTTCCGTAACTCTCTATGTAATGTGTGTGCATTAGGATAGTTTGAACTAGGGATGGGCAGAAATAACCGGTTATATCCATAACCGGTTATTTACCCTAGGTTAACCTGAAAATAACCGGTTATTTTTCCGATCAGGTTAACCTGAGTACTCGGTTATTTTTTTGCATAACCGAAAAATAACCTTAATATTTTTCGTCAAAAATGTTGGATGTCGGCACTCTGTCGGTAAACACTGGTTCTACTTGCACTCAAGGCAGCTTATTGTAAGTACATCAGCCAGGACGAAAAAGCTATTAGTAATTTTATAACCGAGTACTCATAACCTGAGCGCAAGGAGGCTACAAGGAGTCTAATTTAATATTCGTGCCTGAGCGAAATAACCGAAAGACCGCATTCTGTTGGATAGCTCTGGAACTACTTGCTCGGCAACAAACGCATTAGCCTGGTCGGTTAAAAACCGGTTATAGGTTATATTTTATAACCGAGTACTCATAACCTGAGCGAAATAACCGAAAGCCCGCACTCTGTAGGAGTGCTCTGGAACTACTTGCTGCTTAGGCAACAAACGCATTAGCCTGGTCGGTTAAAAACCGGTTATAGGTTCTATTTTATAACCGAGTACTCATAACCTGAGCGAAATAACCGAAAGCCTGTATCCTGCCGGAGAATCATGGAAATAAAGGTGTTGATATTCACCGCCATGAGTAAACCCAAGGCTCAACGTTGAAAGTGAAACATTTATGCATTGTTTTAATTCGTGATGGCAATAGGTCGTAATTTTCAACATACACAATATCGTGAATATCCTTGGGAGTCACCCAGGTATTTCGGCGAGGGTTCTGAACTGAATATCTTACAGTGGAAGCCACCGGCCGCTCATTTTCAAATTTAATATCACGTTAACATACCCGTTATATTATTTTCTACTGATACATATACTTGATTAATTCTGGGGTAGAAGAGTTATTATCAAATTGCCCGACTTCGTAAAATAAACCTTCGGCAAGTGACTTGGCCAGGGTATAAGTCTTGGTTTGGTGGTTCCCCTCTAATGTTTTCCTCTTATAAGACTATATTTCCTCTTATAAGAATATATTCGTGAGTCGAAGGGGGAGTTTCGGGAAAATGAGCATGAAATAATGATTAGCATTACTTATGTTATTTTTCATATAATAAGTGGTAAAAATTCCGAAGATGTTATTAGGTCTCGAGCAGTTACGGCACTAACGTGATGGGCGAAAAATGCACTTGTATATCCACTGCAACTGCATCCGATTTATTTTCTTTGGTTCCGCGGTAATCTGCCTTTAAATAAAATGTATTATTTATGTTGCAGTAATGCGAGCGTTATAAATGATAAGGCAAATACAATTACATTAGGTAATTAAGAAATATATCAGTATTTTACGCAAACCTATTCTACCCCCCCCCCCCCCCCCCCCCCACTTGCACGATGGCCTTGTTTCGGTTATGCTACAGGTTATAAAACCTAAAAAATAACCGGTTATTTTCCACAGGTTTTAATACTCAAGTACTCATTCTGTTTAAAATAACCGGTTAACCTAACACCGGTTTTTTTCTCATAACCGCCCATCCCTAGTTTGAACCCTCCAATAATTTGATAAAGTCAACCAGCGGTTTCCTATGCTCCATAACAAATATTGCCTGGCATTGAATAGAGTCTATGGTATAATTATTTAAAGTACAAAAATATCCTATACCGGAATTGTGAATCGCTTCCATTTTGTCAGTGTTACAAAAGTCAATAATGTGTCGAAAATAATCGGCTAAATAAAAGACCTTAAGAAACCAGGAGTTCCAGTTGGTGACAACAGGAATAGGGAATAATACTAAACTCTTTTCATTTCTGTCCTGAAGAAATTTTAAGTACAAATGTTTTCTTTTTCTTGTGTGGAGGAATAAACTTTCGGTCATCAGTACTGCTCTAATAAGTCAGCCATCTGATGGATCCAAATATTTACCACAAAATTTAATTTGTGAGCCCAGCATTGTATGTGGATTAACTCCTCACCAATAATCAATTTCAAGCCTGCAACACACTTTGTCATATATTTGGCTGAGTCTGTTATAACATTTTTAACATCTGAGTATTGCACATTATAAATCTTCAGGGACTCAAGTATTGCCCTAATACACTGGGTTGCATCAGTACTTTCTAGAAAGTGGACACCACCAACGTAAAGCAATGGCTGCTTATTAAAATCTTTAAATGTCCTAAACAGTACCACAAAAACACATCTGCCTTTTTTGTCCGTGGTTTCATCACAAAAAACATCAGTGGGCTTGCCTTGAACAGCAACTTTAACTTCTTCGATTCGGTCCTTGGCCAGATAATTTACATATTTTTCTCAAAGCGTTCGAGCATGGGGTAGGTCACCAGCCCCTGGGTATTTTAGATATAAAATAAAAGGAGAATGAATGCTGATGCGTAAAGCAATGGCTGCTTATTAAAATCTTTAAATGTCCTAAACAGTACCACAAAAACACATCTGCCTTTTTTGTCTGTGGTTTCATCACAAAAAACATCAGTGGGCTTGCCTTGAACAGCAACTTTAACTTCTTCGATTCGGTCCTTGGCCAGATAATTTACATATTTTTCTGAAAGAGTTCGAGCATGGGGTAGGTCACCAGCCCCTGGGTATTGTAGATATAAAATAAAAGGAGAACGAATGCTGATGCGTAAAACAAAGAAAATGCAGAATTCATAAAATTTGATCAATATTTATGGGAACCTATTATGTTCGCATGAATTATGGAATATCTAGGTGTATGAAAAACATAAAATTTTCACTTATTTATGGTCTAGTGCAGCTACTTAAGTACATAATTTAACAATAACCTTCTACATATTTGTTTAACCATCCTCTAATGTTTGGATCGTCCACCTTCTCAAGCGGAATGTTGGCTTTTATGAAAGCCTCTGTTGTGTCTTTTGCAAATTCATAGGAGGCATCTCTCTTCTTGGTCGTTTGGAGCAATTTTGTAATTAATGCCTGCCGGATAGTTGTACTTCCACTTACTGAATTTTTTCTGCATTAGACTTGTGTTTTTCACTCGCGATTTGCTTCGTGCAGCTGTCCTTCCTTTCCCACGAAACAATTGTATTGCAAAAACGACAAAATATTGTTTTGTCGTCAGCACAATATAATCCGTGGTCCCGAAATTCTGCTTCGCGTTGTTTTGCGGTCACTGCCCACTTCGGCATTATACTTTTTTGAACGCAACGAAACGAAATAAATTCACGATGCCGATGTCTCCATCTTCGGTAAGCTACTTTTAACCCGCTTTACTTTTCGAGCCTTCCCGGGATTAAAATGGGAGCGCCGGTAGTGGCGATTAGAAATACTTTCGGCATTTCGGCTACTTTGTAGAAATCGCGTGAACGCGTTCACAAAGTAGCCACACGTGGTTTAGACTTCCTCTTGACAAACAAGTCGTATTTTTTCCTCAAATGTGTTACTTTGTGTACATCATTCATTACTTTGAGGACATCAGGAAGGCACCTTTATTTTATCAAATTCCCGAGAATTTTTCACCGTATTTGATGCTTAGATGTATCGTATAGCAGCGGTTGAGTTAATTCACAGACCATTACTTACAGAGTTTCTTGCTTTTTTTTTCTTTGGAAGAAATACAGACAAAATCGAATACAGCCTTTTTCTTTCTTCCCCAACAGTCAGATCCCGAAATCAACAAACTTCCTTTGTTTTTTCCCATCCCTCGATCTTGACAACCTCGCCTGAACCCAACCTCGAGCCTGAAAGTTATTGAGGATTTTCTTATCTAGACCATACGTCAACTGTCCCCCCAAAACCCTCAATAACTAACGGGTAACCCTGGGTATCAAGTTATACCCGGGTTCTACAGTCTCTCTAACCGCAGGTGCCCCTTGTCGAACCTCTTCAGGAGCTTCGTCTTCCCTCCGTAGTGGTCGAGGCAGCAACTTCAATTCCGACTGGTGAACCTTAGTGGGAGGGTCTGTCTTCAGCAAATATATCCCATTTCTCAGCTTCTTGTCAACCTCGAAGGGTCCGACCCATTTTGGAGCAAGACCAGCATGGTATCCCTGAAGCTTGCTGCTGAGTTGGTGGTTTCTCCGCAGAACCAGCTGTCCAGGCTGCAAATCCTCTTCAGCAACCTGGTCCACCGCTTCAGCTTCCTTTTCAGAGTGCTTGGTCGCTTCTTTGTGCATTTGGTGAACCTGTTTCTGGTGATTCTCGACCCAGGCCACATAGGGGATATCCTCTTCTTCTTCAACAGCCTCGATTCCCCATTCGCCAGCGCATCGAATCGGTCTACCCAAGAATAGCTCTGCCGGAGAGTAACCAGTGACGCGGTTGACTCGCTGCCTAGTAGCAAAAAGAGACTCATGTAGGTGCTGGTCCCATCTGTTATGCTTCTCGTTCAAGAGGTGTATCCGCAACATTTTCTTCAACTCCTGGTTCCTTCTCTCCGTGGGGTTTGCCTGAGGACGATAAACAGGCGTAGTCCAGTGTTAATCCCCCATGCCTCCAATGCTTGAGCCCACTGCCTTGAAGTGAATTGAGACCCGTTGTCGGTGAGAAGACATCTGGGATAACCATACCGACTGAATACCTCAGTCTTCAGAAGATGGAGTACTCGTCCTGAAGTTGCCTCAGGTATAGCAAAGGCTTCCACCCACCTGGTGAACAAATCGGTGACAACTAGGGTACCAGTCTTCCCATGTGCCGTCCGAGGATAAGGTCCCATAAGTTCTAGAGCCAGAACTTCCCAGGGTCAATGTGGTCGTCTTCCTCTTGAGCTGGTACTGGCCTTCGCTTGCTCGCTTTGGTGCATGCTCATACTGGATACTCTTGTATGTACCTTTTGACGTCTTAGCGCATATGCACCCAGAAGAACCGCCGACGAATCGATAGGTATGTTTCCTCCTGGCCAGGGTGACCAGCTTCAGGCCCATCGTGGAACTTCTCTAATACGGCCCTAGCTTCAGATCTTGGCACCAAAGGCACCGGTGACCGATCCGAGAGATGGGAGGCACATAAAAGAACATCGTTCTCGAGACGGAGATTCTTATAACACATCTTGAAAGCAGCAGGAACACTTCTTATATCAGTGCTACGTTTACCAATCCAAGATTTCATCTTTTTACAGGCCCCATCATTATTCTGCCATAAGAACAGGTAATTCTACTTTCCTTTTCCGTAAATCCGGAACTTCCCTCTGTCTGAATTTGGTTCAGTCACAGGATTTCTTGACAGGCTATCAGCTGCTTGATTACTCGATCCAGGGACATGAAAAATGTCAAAGTCATAGTCCACTAGTATCAATGACCAATGCATCAATTTCGATTTTGTTCCAGCCACTTCATGTAGCCATTTAAGGGATGAGTTGTCAGTGTAGAGTTGGAATTTCCTCCCTTCAAGGTAGCCTCGAAATTTCCCAACAGCCCAGACTACCGCTAAAGCCTCCTCAGCTGTACAGTAATTCCTCTCTGTTGGTGACATCTTTCGGCTAGCGTACTCTATAACCCTCCTCTCACCTCGGTCAGTCTCTTGGAATAGCACAGCTCCAAGTCCAAGATTGCTAGCATCGGTCTGTAGATTTAATTTCCTACGAGGGTCCGGGTGTGCCAACCTTGGAGCATTACAAATGCTTTCCTTGATCTGATCAAAGGCTCTTTGTTCACGTTCAGTCCATTTGAAGGGAGCTGTCTTATTGAGTAAATCAGTCAGTGGAACTGCTTTTACTTCAAAATGAGATACAAAACTACTGTACCAACCACAAAGTCCCAAAAACTGACGGATTTGCTTCTTAGTTTTTGGTCGATTGTATTCCTCAATAGCCTTATTCTTTTCTGGTTGTCTTCCTAGACCTTCAGGAGTCAAAACATGTCCGAGGTATTTAACCTCTGAGGTAACAAAGTGGTATTTCTTCAACTGGCAAGTTAGTCCATGAAATTTCCGTTTCTCCAAGCTAGTCTAGCCCTGGTACTTTTCCTAAGAGTATTTCATTTGTGTTATAATCTAAAACAGCTCCATATTTAGTTAAGAAGTCATGGCCAAGGATCACATCGCTGATCAAATCCTTAATAATTAATGCAGGGATGTCAATGTCTATGTTGGAACACTTTGCTCTAAGGAACATTAGGCCTTGTACCATATAAAGTACACCATTTGCAGCTCCGATAACTCCGTTACTAGAAGAAATTTTAATATCATCAAAATCGTTCATTATTCTATCCGAGATAAATGTGTTACTAGCTTTGGAATCTAAAATGGCTTTATAATGGTTTATTTTTGACACTAATCATTATGGCTGGGTGGGGACCGCCCTGGTCAACCCCAATCTGTCCAATGGTATTCTTAGTATTCCAGCGTTCACTTGTTACTTGACACCTGGGGCTTAGTGGTATTGTACCCAGGGCCATCCCCCCCCAGGACAGAATGACCCCTTTTTAGTTTTCCGGGCAACGGTCTCACACATGGCCAGTTTTTCCACACCCAAAGCATTTCCTCTGAAGGCCAGTTTCTCGATGAGTAACGTTTTCATCTGGTGAAGTCTTAATATTCTTATACTCCTCCTCTAGTTGCCTAATGACTTCCCTTAATTCGTCAATGGTTTTCGGATTAGCCACTCTTACCAAGGGTCTCATTTTATCATTGAATAGCTCAATCATATAGGGTAGAGCAGAACTATTGTCCTCATGAGGATTCAATCTTTTAAAAAGTTGATATTTCTGGATCACAAATGCACCAGCCCTCATGCCCGTAGGCTGCGTTTCGGTTAAGAATATCCGATTGACAGCAGCCTTTACGCCATCAGAATCAAATCTAAGACATAACTCCTTTCCAAAATCGTCCCAATTTAGGCCCAGCCCCCTTCCACCACGCAGCTGCCTGTCCCTTCAATTCACATAAATATTTTCAGGCAGATTCGTCCTTCTAAGTAAGGAAGCGGAGTTCGTCAAAAATACTTATGGGTCTTCTTCTAACCTACCGTGATACTCTGGTAAGCTTTCCCTAATTACTTTAGGGTCAACAGGCAGCCCTATCGAAGTAGCTGGTTGAACATTCGCATTGGAAATTGTCATGTTTAAGAATTCATTCTCTAATTGTGACTGTCTTTTAGAGACATCTTGTTTTAGGCCATTAACCTCTTGCATTAGCCCATCCAATTGCGATGTTCTTTCATCAATGTCGATGTATAGGTTAACTTCATTAAATTCTAACTTGGTTACTCTTTCATTAATATCGGCAATTCTTGCATCCAACCCTTCAAATCTAGCGTTGAATTTGTTACTTAGTTCATCAACTTTGGATTTAATTCTTTCGGATTGGAATTCAGCTTGAAATTTAATGTTCTCTTTTAATTCAGATTTCATTTATTCGAGTTTCAATTTATTTTTTTCGGAGTGGGACGTAATTTGCTCCGTTAATGTGTTAAGCATAGCACTTACTTCTTGTCCTGCCCCAACTTCGTTGATTTCGAAGTTTTCGGGATCTTCTCCGAATTCAGTGAGATCCTGCCGGAGCCGCATTTCCAAATCTACTTTGGCTCCTGTCGACGGAAGTCCCCGCTGTGTTAGCGCCGTCCTCAGGTGGGCGATCTTCATCGTATTCGAGCGCATACTCCTTACGCAACGTCCTGTCACGGTCACCAATTTATCGTATAGCAGCGGTTGAGTTAATTCACAGACCACTACTTACAGTGTTACTTGCTTTATTTTTTTTCTTTGGAAGAAATACAGACAAAATCGAATACAGCCTTTTTCTTTCTTCCCCAACAGTCAGATCCCAAAATCAACAACCTTCCTTTGTTTTTTCCCATGGCAACCTCGAGCCTGAAAGTTATTGAGGGTTTTCTTATCTAGACCATACGTCAGATGTCATCTTTCGGCAAGAAAGGCATTTTTCAAAAACTCTCTTGTGCATATTATTGTCGTATAATATACTGATTTTATCTACGCTCATTATGAATATATCAGATGAGTTACTAGTTTTCTTTCATTATCAATCGTTCATCCTCTCTGGGAATATTTTAATGCAATGAATTAGAGCCGCGTAAAAATTTTATACTGTTGGTGAAAACATTACGCAGTGATTTCTCGCTGACGACTCATTCACGATCGTCAATTCCTATAGTGTAGTACTGTTATTCTACCACATATTATTAAAAATTAGCCAAGAAAGCTATCCAAACCCTCAGTTTATCGGAGTAATGTGCCATAAACGTATGCCTCGAAAAAACTTTTGTAGGAGAAGCATGAACAGAAGAATAAAATGATGAAAATCGCATTTGAATTGGTGAAATTCACGATTAACACGAAATCCATGATGATCTGAAGGGATATGTAAAAATTTCACTATACCATGAATTTATGATTACTTAGTTGGAATTCTGTGCAAGAGAGTTATCATGTGATTTTTCCACAGATATAATTCGAGTAAAGGAAAGGGCTCTGAAAAATAGCCTGCGGCTTTCCAAAAAGGAGGTGTCTAAAAGAGGTGAAGACTTCGAGGAAGAAGATGACCCTGGTGAACCAAATGAATTCTTTGATGATGCACCACCATTTGATGAAAATGCTTCATTTTATGAAATGAACCTTTCCCGTCCCCTTCTAAAGGTAATGGTGAATTTCTCAGGCCTAGGGTGTACTGGTATCTGTTGCAAGTTAAGTGGCATGGATAATAATTTGATCATGATAATAATAATCAGGAAAAATGATGCTTCACAATTTCCATCAAAATACACTCATTACACACATACCCATTACTCCTCCCACCTGTCTCCTTTCCATGCCCCCTATTTGACTTGGCACATATTCTGTCAACTACCACAATGTTTCACCTCATGATGTAACCTTTATGTGAAACACATTGCATATAATAGAGTATATTTAAAGTATTATGTCTCAGATATAATCAGGGGTTCCACAGAGTAGAGCCAGCAACTGTTTCATATGATGTGGATTTAAGCATGTTCTTAGTGTGATTAGTAAAATTTGTATTTCCGTAATATAATACATTATTATGGCCTGATGCATTATGATTTTTGAAATGAATGCTTGCTAGTCTTCCCTGCTCAAAGGTGAAAGTTTCCTTGCAGAAAATATCACTGAATGGCAAGCAATTAATAGGCACTCTTTAATACAGGTACCTACATCTCAATTTCCAAAGATGTTCATTTCTTTAGAGTACATTAATGAATCAAAAATAGAAAAACCATATTTAATCCACCTGATACCTTGTTGAACAGAGGCTAAAAATATTCCATAAATGGATGTTATTTGCCTGTTGGCTTCCTCATTGTTGTGAGACATAAATAGATGCTTAAAACTAGGACAGATTGCACTTGAGGAAGGCAGATATTATGACAGAATAAGCAGAATTACAACATAATTATTGAATATGGGATAGTTTTAATTAGGGATGTGTCGATTCTCGATACCACCTTGTGGATTGGTATCGGTATCGAGAATCGATCGCCTGAAGTCGATACTGTAACCGGTCCCATTTGAACACGGCGACGGGGGAAAGGTAGACGTCCAAGTAATAATAATATACCTGATCATAATGTAATTGTGACGGGCTCCTGTGGAAGAGTTTGTTTCTTGTGAGTGAACGTGGGTGTCGCCCCCCCCCCTCCACCTACCCTTCAGTCCCCCCCTCCCCCCAAGCCATTTTTTTGTGTGAATTGGAGACGGGATGCGGCAGTGACCCTCCACACCTCTCTTACCACTTCCCCCCCCCCCCCCCCAGCTATACTGGAAGGGGCGAGGATATAAAAGAGGACCCACGTTGGGTGCCATTTGTCGCCTCCTTGCCCTGACATTCGGAGGTACAAAAAAGAAAGAAAGAGGGGGGAGACAGTTGGTGGAAAGCTGGATTAAAACTGTGGAAACAACACGTTAACTTTACAATGTATTTTTAAGTGAACCATTCATAAATCTAGTTTAGGTGATAAAAGTTGAAAACAGTCAGTATCCACATATGTACAAGTGTTGGAAATTAAGGATGATAAACTTTATGATTCAATGGCTGAAAGAAAAATTTTGAATAGCAGTAAGAATCGAACTTCATTATCGGCAGTACACTTCCCCATTCTGCTATAGTTGGCTTACCCGAGTTCAGAGAATTCAGGCCGCATGTCATTCCCCACGTGTCATTCTACCTTTTTTCTGGCGAATGATGAAGAAAAAAGCCAGGACATATTTCTTTATTCTGCTTGTAGTAGCATGAAAAAAGGTTTATCTCATTTCAAGATCAGAGTTACACAACCTATCTTTATGAGTATAAAACTCACATGTATCATTTTAAAGGTTATTATTAATAAGACATTTCAAAATTACTATTTTTGTAGCTTAAAATATTCTATAATAATTTTATCGTCTTATAAATGGAATTCCCAGATATTCCATAAATGAAATAATAATTTTTTTATGCAATGGTTTCATTTCATTTATTTTTGAAAATGAAGATTTATATTTTTTCTCTATTGTTTATGTTAATATGCTCAAAAAACATTCATTTAACCCAAGTTGTTCTGTCTTTGTTCCTCCTATTACTCTCATCTCCTAAGTCTGAAGATAGGAAATGTTTATTAATGCTTGATGGCCAATATTCTTTATTTTTGTCACTTTTAGGTCAATTGTTGGTCGTATTTGGTCACTATTTGGTTGCTAGTTGGTCACTACTTGGTCACTATTTCACCAAGGAAAAGTCACTATTATTTAGGTCACAGGCTGGTAGCAGCCCTGTGTATGCTATTGTTATTGAAGGATGTCAATAGATGAATATCAAAATGTATATTCTTTAAATCTTTAATGTGAATGCTATCATAGCAGGGGCCTTTAAAAGGCAGGTTTTTTATAATTGAACAAATATCACATTCAGTTGCTTCAGGTATATGTATGCTATTGAGGAGTGGGCCATGAGTTCTGGGGGCATGTGAGAGTTTTACAGGACAATTTAAGGTGGTTGAAGAGGAAAGCGAAGTCGAGAAGGATGATATGGGGGCATGAATATTGAGATCGGCATTCGACGCAGCAGTAAGGGACCTCCGGATGAATAAGGCTCCTGAATTGATGATATCCCCGCAGAAATGATAAGGAATGCGGGGGAAAGGACATATGCCCAACTCTACAACGCCATCTGCGACATGTACTCAACAGAAGAAATACCCATGGACTTCGAGAAAAACATCATAATTCCTATTCCCAAGAACAAGAGAGCGGTGAAATGTGAAAGTTTTAGGACTATAAGTCCTATGACACATGCATCAAAGATGTTGACAAGGATAATCTATTGAAGAATAGAACAAAAAGCAGAGGAGTTCCTGGATGAAGATCAATTCGGATTCAGGAAAAGTAAGGGCACAAGAGAAGCAATATTAGCCCTTAGGCTGCTTATAGAGAAGAGAAGGAGAAGAACAAACCGATATTGATTGCATTTGTGGATTTAGAGAAGGCTTTTGACATCATGGATTGGAATGTAATGCTTGGAATATTGAAAGGAATTGGAGTGTGGTACAATGACCGAAGAATTGTCCACAGTTTGTATAAAAACCAAGTAGCGGTGATAAAATCTGGACCAAGCTGCGAAGAAGCAAGAATAAGGAAAGGATTGAGACAAGGCTGTGCACTATCTACCGTAATTTTTAATGTTTATATCGAGAGAGCCATCAATGAAGTCAAGGAGAAGTGTTCTGGAGTGAACATCCACGAGGAAACAATCAGTATGCTATGATTCGCTGATGACATACCTCTCATAGCAGAGACAGAAAGGGAGCTGACTAAGATCCTAACAACCATGGTAAGGACAATGGCCAGTTGTCATCTGAAGATCAATAAAAAGAAAACTAAGATATTTGTGTGCAGCAAGAGAGAGGAGGCCAAAACCAATGTTATACTAGGAAAATAGAAACTGGAAGAGGTGAAATAGTTCTGTTACCTGGGGAGCAGAGTAACTAACGATGGATGAAGTAAGAAAGAAATAGTGAGTAGAATAGCCCAGGCAAAGAGGGCATTCTATCAAAAGAAGAAGAATCTACTTACAGCTGGAAATACAAGCTTGGAAGTAAGGAAGCAATTCATCAAAACGTATATCTGGAGCATGTTCCTTTATGGCAGTGAGGCATGGATGTTGAAAGCAGCAGAGAAGAAAAGAGTGGAAGCATTCAAAATATGGTGCTATCAAAGAATAATGAAGATAAAATGGATTGACCGAGTGAGAAATGAAGAAGTCCTAAGAAGAGTGGGAGAAAAAGAAGTCTGCTGAAAACTATAAAAAGAAGACTGCACAACTTAATCAGCCAGATCTCAAGACACAATGGCCTGATGAAGACAATCGTCGAGGGAAAAGTGAACGGGAAGAATGGAAAAGGCAGGACTCGTATGAGTTACATAGAACAAGTCTTAAAGGACTTGAAAGAGAGGAACTACGTTAATATGAAGAGGTTAGCCGATAGAAGAATGGAGTGGAGGGCTGCGTCAAACCAATCCTAGGATTGCTGACCCTTGATGATGACTCCATCCTAGCCATAAAAAAAATGCGAGCCCTTTTCTTAGAAGCCTGGGCAGACCCTTTTCTTAGGAACCAGGCCTTTTCAAGTTTGGCCTCCCCCAGCGAAAATAGTGTCGATGCTCCTGTCAGGTTTCAATGATGTATTGTTTGATGAGTATGTGATAAGAAAAGTGAACTTAATGTTAGAAGTAATGACAGGAAACATTTGTGATCAGAAACGAAATCGCCTTGATCCAGAGAGGCTAAAAGTGTTGGTTTTTTGAACAAAAACCTGAGTAGGCTCAGGGGTTTGTGTCCAGACCTTTTATTCTTATTTCTTAATGTTTAAATTTTGTATTATAATTTAGGTTAGTGTTTTTGTTACTCTTATAAATAATTATTTATCTTATTAAAATGAAACTTGAAATAATATGACATGACAGTCATATTATTACGAATCTGTGATGACATTTTTTATCCAATACTAAACATGTTTTGTTATTAGACATGCTTATGCAAAAAAATATAAAACTGTGTGTTATCAAACAGTTTTTATTTTCATAATGTCCTCATAGTGCAAATCAGAAATTTTTTCCTGAAGTGAAGTAGGTGCATCCAATTTTTGTTTTGTAAAATTTTGATTTATGGATTTGATTTGATTAAAATTTGATTGATTTGATTTATGGATGTTTATAAACAATCTCTTCTCAATCTCTCTACAACAAACTGTTAAATTGTATGTTACTTCTAAGTTGTTGTAGTGAGGTATTATTGTAGCTATCATTAGCTATTTGTGTGTCGGCAGTGCATTTGTACTAATATACATATTTTGATTGAATGACAGTAAATTCATTGCCATTGATCCGATTTTCAAGTGTTCCCTGAAATTATAACTGACATGGGAACCTTTTTCAAAGTCATGTGGTTTATATGTTTGTTCAGTGATGGCTCATGGTATTGAAAATAGTCTCTTGTGTATGGGAAGTTGTCACAACTTTTTATGGTTTGTTTCTTCACTGTTGGTATTATTTTTGTATGCATTTCTTTATTTTTCTCTCATTCCAGGCAATCTCATCAATGAATTTTTCTCACCCCACACCAATTCAAGCATGTGCCATTCCCGTAGCACTTTTAGGTCGAGATATTTGTGCATGTGCTGCAACTGGAACTGGAAAGACAGCTGCTTACATGCTGCCTACATTGGAGAGGCTTCTTTATAAGCCTAGGAATGGACCTGCAATAACCAGAGTTCTAGTTTTAGTACCAACTCGGGAGCTTGGTGTCCAGGTTCATTAATTATTTATTCTTTAGCTTTAACTTCAAAATGAATTTTAAAAAATATAATTTGCATGTAATCATACTTATAAACTGCTCCTTGAAAATCATGTTGCAGTATTTCTCTATTTCTGTTTGTATTAACAATTTTGTAATTGTTTTGATGTATGTATAAGATATGTCATTAACAAGTCAATTTCTTTTAGGTCTACCAAGTCACCCGTCAACTCTCTCAGTTTACTAGTGTTGAAGTTGGTCTTTCTGTTGGTGGTCTTGATGTCAAAGTTCAGGTAAAATTGTAGTCTTTCAAATGCACACCATTAGTTATTTTGATTTCGAAAGGATATGAGCTTACTAATTTATTTACTTGCTAACGTAAATAAAATGGCTGTTTGTATATTAATTATCACAGCAAATACTTTTAATAATTTACTTCTGTTTTAATTAAGTTAATGTTTCAATTTTTAATTAGGCAATGTTTAGTAAAGATGATTGGAAATTATATATACAGTCGGATCCGGATTTAAGGTTTTCGCATTTAACGTTTTTCCGCATTTAACGTTTATTTTTTGAGGTCCCAATTCATTCCCTATAAACACAATGTAAAAATTGTCCTAATTTAGCATCTCCGCATTCTGCGTTTTTCCGCATTCTAGGTCGTAAAAGTTTTCCCCCATAAGATTTTTTACCCGATTTAAGGTTTATTCATGACGATTCATGCAAATGATTATCCATACATCAGTGATGACTATCACCAGCATTAGTTTTCAATAGGTTGACGGTCCTTAAGGTTTCGCTTTAAGATGCTTGTATATGTACAATGAATGAATGTATAATGAACATACGAACATTAAGATATTGTATGCTCTTGGTAATACATACATAAATGTAAAACCGCATTTTCCCCTATAGTAGGTTTAACCCAATGATGATATGCCATATTACGCAGTTGAAATTGTCGAAATTTTCCCGAGCGCTGTGTAGAAAAAATGAATGTGGAACTGCGCGCCATGTGAGAAACTTGCATGTGCAACAGCAGCTTAATTTCTCGGAGCTACAAATCAAAATTGATTGCTAAATAAGGCATTTTCATTATGTCGTACCATAAATAATATTCTCATAATCAGAAAGTATCAATACTTTGCGAAATGAAATGTCTTTCTTTCGCTCGTCTTTAATAATGCTATGATGATGATTTTTCGAGTACATAGCCGCCTACACCTCGCTTTTACGGAATAAAATGGGTGTAAAAATGCATCGAGACCACTGAGAAATGTGTAAAAATGGAATTTTTAACGTTGATAACTGTCCACACTAACATTCCCAGTGGGAATTTTCCTTAACTCCATTTTTCTTAGGAAAATTTCCAACATCTATTAGGTGCCGCAGTGACAACGACAGTAAAATTTAGCCCCAGAAAATGCAGAGGTTAGCTTCATGCTAAGTTACGGCCGCACAAAAAAAGGCGGGAGGGTTGCATTACAATGTGTTTTGCCTGAAGGTTCAAATTAGAGCATTTACGAGCTAGGGTTGGATGGTAGGTAGTAAGGGTTTACTTAGTTGCGTAACATTAAAAAATACAATTTATTATATAGCCACATTTGAAGCCAGTGAGAAGTGGCTGAGTAAAGAGAGTTGGTGACTTCTTTGTAAATCATATGCTCCTCGGCAGTCGAGTCAGCAGTGTTACAAGGAAAAACTCTTCAACAAGACCCCTGATCGACCAGTACCAGTCTCCTGGGTGCTATTGGTTTATAGAGAGCAGAAGCTGCTGGCTTTGATTTTGGGATGGCTTCAAAAAGGAAATCTCTTAGCTTCGAAGAGAAGAATTATTGAGGAGGTGGATAAAAATCCTCACTTAAAGAGAATTGACTTGGCGAAGAAGCTGCTCATGCCAGTAACAACATATTGAACAACATCATAATGAAAAGGGAAGCAATTTTAAGAGAATCCACAGCATTGGGTGTTTTATCTAAGCATCGTAAGCACTCAAAAAAGTCCTCGTTTGAGGAACTGGAGAGCCATTTACATTGCATTGGTGAGAAAGGCAATTGTATCAATAAATTGTGGGCAGCAACAAGCCAAAATAAATTTGTTACAGGCAATCCATTTCATTGCAAGCGCATGGAACAGTGTGAATAGTGCAACCATCTAAAATTGTATTGCCAAAGGGGGTTCCTGAATACCACTGAAACAGAATGTGATTTGCAAACTTTTGTGGGGGATAATGAATGGCAAACTTTGAATTCAGAAATATTGTTCAGTGATTTTGTTGAATGTGATGATGACCTGCAGACCAGTGGCATTGTTTCAATAGGGGAATTGTGTGGTACATCAAATGAAACAGATTCTAACTGCAGTGAGAATGAGGATGAGGAAGAGCCGACAGTGGTTTATTCATTTTCGGAGGCTGTGGTTGGACTTGAAAAATTGAAATCATACTTTTCATCCATTGAGAACAATCAATCTACTTTACTGACAGTTTCAAAACTGAAAAAGAGCTAATTCTTAGTTACAGTAAAAAAAATAAGCAGAGTAAAATTTCAGATTTTTTAAAAAAGTAGCTGTTCAGAAATATAATTAGTCTCGAGACGAGAGGACATCTCCTAAAAGTTTTAAAATTGATATTGAATTCCTGAGTAGTCAGAAGGCTAAAGCATTGTATTTGTGGTTAAGGCATTTTCATTTTTGGTTCATTTTTCATTTATTTTCGTTTTGTCACTGAATCCAACCTCCTTGGGAAGAGCATATAAAACTAATAAACTTTTTATTGTTTTATGTGACCCCTTTTAGTGACTTTTATATTTTTATATTTATTATATCATTATTTATTATATTATAATTATATTTTCTTTTCATAGAAAGGTGTTCTAATCATTACAGACCCTAAAACCTCAAAAAAATGGCAAGTCCTCATTTAGTGTTTTTCCGCATTTAGCGTTTTTCCGCATTTAGTGTTTTAAATTTTGTCCCCCCTGAAAAACCTTAAATCAGGATTCTACTGTATATTGATTACTTTGTGAGTGGTACAGTAGAGCCTCCTTATATTTAACCTATGATTATCCTATACTATGCTATCCTAGACTATAACGTATGATTATCCTTACATTTCCTTAGCTCACTCACCTTGGCAGTAAGTGAATTGTGAGAAGTCACGGAAAAGGTACACCCTCAGTTAAATGAATGTCACTCCGGGTAGAGAAACATTATGTCTGAGCCTTTAGTACTAACCTTGTTGTCATTGTTGTGTCATTCATCTCATTGAGAATATTATCTTTTATTTTTTTGTGATGCTTATCTCTTAAGTAGCAAAATGCAGTTATATAAGTACATAAATATAATCATATTGTCTAAAAACAAAGTGTCCAGTCACATATAATGAATCACTTCCTTTAAGTGATGACCGATGCCATTAAGTATAGACTGCAGTTAAATAGTCTACAAAAAGGTGCAAATGGCTCACCTGAAATCAATGTGTGCAATTCCTGACATGATACTAGAAAACTTGTTGTTTAAGTTGCTGATGAGTGCTGCAAGAATGAATTATTTGTGTGTGAAGCAGTAAATAATTTAATGAAATTCATTTTTTTCCTATTTCTGTCTCCATATCAGAGTCATTAACGATGAAATGTCAAAATGCCATATTATAAAAATGGATTTGTTTATGAAATGAACAAATATTTTGTTTGAATCTTTTGTAGGAAGGTGTTTTAAGGAAAAATCCTGACATTGTCATTGCTACACCTGGTAGACTTATTGACCATCTCCAGAACACACCAACTTTCTCCTTGGAAAGCATTGAAATACTGGTATTAGATGAAGCTGACAGGTAAAGTGGCAGTTTTTAATATATTTTTGTTATATAAGTAACAAGAGGTTTGGAATTGAAGTCTGTGCCTAGGCCGAATGAATTTATGCATATTATTACTCTCAGTTAATCTACACTGGAAAAGTATTTTGAAATTATATAGGGTTTACTCCTGGATTAGCGTGCTCTAATATTGTTTAATTTGGTGAAAAAACTTTTTAAGATCCAAAAGGACCAAAAATATTTACTCTTACCCACATACAAATTTCATTGATCCGTGAATGGCACACAGCAATATATCTTCATTTAGTATCTATGCCTGAAGTGCAAACAATGATGCATCATTGTTCTTTTTCAGCTTGACTTAAACAAGGTTTAACAAATTTGTAATTGAAATTTTTTTCTACATAACTAAATAGAAAATCTTTATCATTATACTAAATTTGAATTGTGATACATTTCCTGAATACTGAATTGTAGTATTTTTCGAACAATGATATCTAAGACAGTATTTTTCGAATGCCCTCATCAGTGAGTATAAATTGTAACTATATTTTTTGGTAATTACTGGTGCAACAACTCCGGTACAGAGATATTTTTCCAGTAAGAGGTTCCAGGTAGTTCTAAAATTCCTGCTAGTAACAAAGAGCGTAAAACCTTAATGCTGGGTCTTGAACAAAGTGATCCATGTGCTAAATTTAGTCCCTTACTTGCTTTTGTGAACAGACAGTTACTGACTTCTTATGCAATTTTCGTCCAAAAGCAGGGTTTACCATTAAAACATCTTATACTAATAAAGAAAATTTCAATCACATAAGTATAGCATAAATGATTGAAGATGGATTGGATGCAAGGAGTATCCTTCGTGAAACATATCACTCACTCAGTGATTCAACCCGAAGGTTGGTTTTGATAGGTGAGGGTATTGCTCACCCCTTGCTAAGCCAATGGCATGTGAAATTCACACACACAGGGTAGGGAGGCCAGTTCCTTTCCCTGGGCCACCTGCGATTTCCTAAGAAGTTTTGACATGCAGAAAATCAAATTGCGAGGATTTTAGTTGGGGATGTTCAGAAAGGCTCCATTTACCATTAAAACATCTTATACTAATAAAGATATTATCAATCACATAAGTATAGCATAAATGATTGAAGATGGATTGGATGCAAGGAGTATCCTTCGTGAAACATCACTCACTCAGTGATTCAACCCGAAGGTTGGTTTTGATAGGTGAGGGTATCGCTCACCCCTTGCTAAGCCAATGGCATGTGAAATTCACACACACAGGGTAGGGAGGCCAGTTCCTTTCCCTGGGCCACCTACGATTTCCTAAGAAGTTTTGACATGCAGAAAATCAAATTGCGAGGATTTTAGTTGGGGATGTTCAGAAAGGATCTTGCACTGGATTTGAACCCCAGGACCCTCCGGTCAGTAGCTCAGTGCTCTACCCACTAGGCCACCACGACCCCCCCGTGAAACATATATGAATGACTAAATTGACTTTTTACTGTACCTCACAAACAGATACACTAAAATAGAAACTCAGTACTACGTCAATATTACAATTTTTTCATAATACGAAGCTAAGGAGTCTGTTCCTAAAAATAATTCCTTAATGTATGAGATAATATGTGGTATTGTGAAATGTTTGAACTTGTGAAATGCAGTTACAATCCCCAATCATAAAAAATTCTCATATTTATAAACAACGATGGAAATTCTATTGGTACCCATTTAAATATAAATTTATCTGATTATTCAGCTTAAGGAAATGTATAAATTGGCTGTATGTTATAAATAGGTGATGACAAAGATGATCACCCTCGTATGCCGTGAATCTAGCCAATTTATCAATTGCGCAGATAATGTTTGTTTTTCTCTGATGATATATTCTACCATTTTAGAAAGCAAAAGCAATGTATTTTTTATTTATTTATTTAATGTTTTCCCAATACACAAAGGGAAAGCAATGTTACTATACATTTATTTGCAATTACAGTTGAGCATCTTTAATCCGGCACAGTCAGGACCGAAGTGATGCCGGATTAGGGATTTTGGCGGACTATAGGTCATGCATGGCAACTGGTCTATTTCTGATGTCCGGGATGTTTTAATTGAAAGGAGTCAATTATTTATTACAAAATATATTCGTTTGCCATTTACTGAACATTATTTTTAAAAAAGTTACTGAGAATAATCGGAAAGAATCGATTTCTTAATTCACAAAGTTATTATTTAAAATTATCGAAGTTGTGCAGTGAGTGAAAATAACGGAATCCAAGCATTGTGCATATTGCTGCACATGTAAAAGTTTCATATTATTATTGGAAAAGGGTATAAAATTTGATATTTCTTATGCTGTGCTTTGCGTAACATAATTTCCTACCGTGCTCGATTTGTTATCAGCTGATTCAGCGTGATGGCGACGCGTGGGTGTTGTGTGTACGGCCGCCCATCACTACGTCGCCGTGGGTGACCGGACTGGATTATTCTTTAAAGAACATCATCAATAGCAGTCTTCCTTCAACAATTTCAGGCTGATTATCTTCATCCCTACTCGGATTTATTGTTATTAATTACCATTTCAATGATTTCATCATCTATGATATGTTGTGTGGTGAGAATATCGTGGCCTCTTAACTATCCTTTTGTCTAAATTTACCAATTCCATTTCCTTTAATTCAGGGTTATGGATGATGTTTGCAAACTCCATCATCATATTATTATCCTCATAAACATGAAATTTTTAATTCCCCACTTATTTTGTCTATATCAAACCTTAACACTAGGACGCCCGGACTTCTCGACATCATTCAACGGCCAAAAGGGGTCATTTTGACCCCCGGTAATCATTAAGTTAATTTTTCACAAGGCATTTATATTTTTACATTTTTAGTGTTTTTTCATTAAATAATGCCCTAGTTCTTCACATGTATCGATTTTATCAGCTCATTACGGCAATGTTTTTCTCAATATAACTATTTATTGAAATATCAACTTTGAGAGCTGGAATCATTTTCTCGTTTTCCTTCAATTTCATTTTTTCTTGCCTAAAATGTTGACACTTAGGCCCGTATTCATAGTCGTTTTCGCAGGGGAGACATGGGTCTCCCCTGGCCGGAGGACACCTGGGTGTCACCTTCACTACGCGATTCATAAACCACACCTAGGTATGATCTGACCAGGGGAAGTGATTCAAGGAAAAGATCGGGTCAACCCGGTCGTGAACGGTTCCGCACGTTTTTCGATGCTCTATTGTCATGATAAATTGCAACAGGTAACCGCGGTGAACTATGTAAATAAACATGGCAGCCTCCAACGGCAGAAATGTTGCATTTACAATCACCGAATAAAATATACTGTGTGATTTGGTCTTGCAGTATAAAGACAAAATTGAAAATAAGCGAACCGATGTAACCTCCAATTCGGAGAAGAAGAAGGCATGAGAAGATATTAGTCAGGCGTATAATGCGAACAGAGATGAAGCAAATAGGACTGGATCGCTTGTGTTCCTTGAGTTACTTAATTGAGTCACACATTAAATAGTAAAATATTTACTAGAAAATTAAAGAACCGATGATACATACAACCGCGACAGATATGGCATAGTTGGGCATACGTGAGGCATTACTTGAATATATAAATTGCGGTGGATCGGAGTACCGTCGTGACTGATGCATTAATGATAGCTTGTTATTGCAAGAATTCTATCCGAAACTACAATTTAGGGAATGATATCATCAAAATAGAATTTCACTCGGGAATGCTACGTTTTAAAGGCCTCCACAGCAGTCATATTAAAAAAAATCAGCTGTTATTACAACCTTCTTGACGTTATTTCACACACTTGTTTTTATAAGAACTGTTTTTTTATGCCTCATAACAATCCCTAATCCATTGAATGGAAAAAACAGCTTACCGAATAATATTTTAATTTACTGTACACCACAACAGAAATGTAAACATCGGGTAGCAATTCTCTCACTCTCACAAATGCAACTTAGAATGTGATAGTCTACTGGCCACAGTTTATGCTTTCATAACAAGAGATGATACAATTTTCTTTCACAGTCAATTTTAAATTTCACATAGAAACCCATCCATCATCTCTATGAAGAGAGGATGTGGAGCATTTGCAATTGTAATCCAGATTTGGTTCACTAACATCAACTCGGAAAGTACTGGGATAAATTAGTCCCAGTGGCGGGAATTCAATATCACTTATGTATGGCTATATACACAGTAATGCAGGATAGTCGCTTATACTTTGAAGAACACTCTCTGCTTCCCAGATGACGTTCGTTTCTTGAAACTCATGGTGAGTTAGAACGATCTCTCCCTTTTGCCGAACTTCATGACGATAAGGGACACTGTTTACTATCACATATGAACTTGATACGTGTTATCGTGGCACTTGTCGTATATCGTTGCAAAGATCGCTTTCACTCATATTGATATCAGCTACGTGTCATGCACAGCACGAGGAACATTGAAATTCCACATTATAATACCCACACGTAAACGTCCACTCGGGGATAGCGTCATATTAACTGCCGTATTGTCGTGCACACCGTAATCGTCCATATTCTTGAAAGCCTCGCAGTATTTACGAAACACATTTTAGTTAATTTGTTGCTTCTACTCGCGCCGCTCCGCCTTGTTTGTTGACAGCAACGAGTGTTGTACTTTTCCGATCGAAATTCTTTACAAATTAGTGATTGTTTGATTTAAATCATGACGCGGGAGAAATATTACGACCATTCTGCTTTTTATAACATTCTTCATACATTGAACGCCTCAACATTCTGAATCAGAGAGTTAAAAGAGGAAAATTTATTGTAATTAAGCCAATATAATGCATTAATCCGTATTTTATTCTTATAATAGAGAAATAAGGGCATTATATTCCATAATCAACATTCATAACTCAACTTTTAATTCATTACTCACAATTATTTCTTGAAAATTGGTTGTGTTGCACAACATAATACGGGAAGTTTATAGGATAATGTAATTTGCATTTTAAAGAAAATTTACGACATATTTTCAATCATTCCCGTCCGCTCATTAAAAACTAGCATTACTAAAACTAAAATTCATGCGTGTAAGTCGTTTCATAAGAGATATTTCATTTATAATACCTAAGCTGATAGCGGCGGACATCTTGAAATTAGGTTAGGGGAGCTCTGGGTGAGCCTGAAGCCGCACCCAAGAAATCGGTAGCCTAGGGGAGTGATGGGTGACATCCGTCCCCTTCATTGTGACTATGAATACACTTTCTGAGCTAAGGGGTCATCCAGCGAACGGAGGACACCCAGGTAACGACTATGAATACGGGCCTTAGTAAACAACAAATGTCACTTACTTTATTTAAACGTATTTATTTGTTGTTTTTGCGATGTGCACTGTTTTATGATGAATGCTTTGTCCTGCCAAAATTAAAAATACCATCTGAAAAAATGTAAAAAATATTGAGTAGCCTAATGAAAAAAGTTTTCATCATCGTCAGTATTTCAATCCTATGATTGGTTTACTGCAGCCCTCCATTACGCCCTATTTAGTGTTAATTGCCTAACGCCCTGGTATGTTTTCTCTTTCACGTCCTGCTTTATTTGCTCTAGATACTTGCCCCTTGGTCTTCCTTGTGGGACCTTCCCTTCAATCTTCCCCTCAATTATATTTCTAACTAATTCATTGTGCCTCAAAGTATGCCCATCTTCATCTGCTCTTCTGCACACCTCTTCATTCCTCACTATATCAGCCAATTTAATCTTCAACATTCTCCTCGAGCACCATGTTTCGAAGGCTTCAATTCTTCGCTGGCCTGCTTTCCCGATTTTCCATGTCTCTGATCCATAGAGTACTACGCTCCATACGATAAAGTGCTTCCTTGTTTGCAGCCGTAGGTTCTTTGAGCTCAGTAGCTGTCTCTTCTTCATAAACGCCTCCTTATCTTGTGCTATTCTGCGCTTGATATCCGTGGAGCTTCTTCAATTCCAAGTGATAGTGCTACCGAGGTACGTGAAGTACTCCACTTCTTCCAAAGTCACTCCTCCATTTGTGGTATTTGTCCTTGATTCTCTCTTCCGCACACTAGGGTTTTAGTTTCCTATTAGTATTGCTCTTTTTATATTATTGAAGTACTTAGTCAGGGATGCTTGCAAGTTCCCTCGACTTTCTGCTACAACTGCGATGTCATCAGCAAACCAGAGCATGTTTAATTCTTCGCCATTCACCTTGATGCCCTTGATACCAATTTCCTCTGCGTCTCTTATTGCTTCTCCCAGGTATATATATATATTGAATAACACTGGGGAGAGGTTTGAATCATTCTCTGACGCCTTCATTTATTTTGGCTTCTATCTTCCTTCCGTCTTTTATTTGCATTGTGGTGACCTGGTTCTTGTAGAGCCAGTAGATTTTTCTTCTATCCTTGTAATCCATTTGAATGGCTTCCAGTATCTTGAATATTTTGTTCTAATCCACGTTGTCAAAGGCCTATTCCAAGTCCACGAATGCCACATACAACAGCTTGTTTACGTGTATCATTTTCTCGGCCAGTATCCTTCAGCTGAGTATTGCCTCCCTAGCTCCTTGGTTTTTCCTGAATCCGAATTGATTTTCCCAAAGATTCCCTTCGATATTCCCTTCCATTTTTCTGCTAATAATCTTAGTAAGTATCCTCGATGTGTGTAACACCAGGCTAAAGGTTCTGTGTTCTTCGCATTTCCTGCTAATTTCACTCTTCTGGAAATTCTCTGGTGGCCTTCCACTGTCATAGCTCTTCTCCAACTCGGATTATTCCAAGGAGGGTATCTTTTGCTTTGGCCACGAGTGCCTTGAATAGCGAATAATATTATATCAAATAGTGAGCTTACTTTTAGATCCACCCTTTCTAGTGTATCTACTGAGTTCATCAAATGGGTACTTATCGTCACATTCTGAGGATTCTGTTTATTCTTCACAAGTTTCAAATGTCAGCTTGCCGTCGGATTTGTCAAATGAACACTCTCCACCATTGACTCATCTTATTGAATCTTATGCAGCTCATCAAGAATGTCACCAGAACATTATGCTGGTCTTTGAGAAATTTTTTATCACAGCTATCTTCAAAATACCGATCACACCGCAAATTCGTCCCGCGAAGCCACGAACAATGGACAACAAATACACGAACTTCACTTGCTGTAACTGTGAGAACGAGTTCAAAGTTTGAGGCTTTACTTTGTGGAACCACTCGATTGGAAAAGAAAAATCTCTTTTTACATTCCACACAAAGGTTTTATTGTTTTCTACAATATATATCATTATCGATTTTGATAATGACATATATTGTCTAAACTATGGTAGAAACCAATAAAACCTTTGTGTGGAATGTGCAAAGTGGTTTTTCTTTTCCAATATAAGAACGAGTTTTATTCTCCACTCGTCATCCGAAGAGAAATAATTAGATTTGGAGTCAACTAAGTTGATAAATTCGTGCGAAACGGGTAAACAAAATTGCATTCTCCTCACACCACAGAGATTGACTATGTATGATGATATCAACAAAGTAATTCCTAAATATTCCACATGTAAGCAAAACGAAAAGTGAGGACGTGATGGGGAAAGGAAACAAAACTTTATTGGAAAATGATACGAACTTGGAAGATAAGTAACCGAATGAAAAAGATTAGACGAGAGAGCAGTGAACACATATGCAGCAGAATGATACAAAAATGCAAATAAAAAAGGACCTTTAGCAGAGATAAAGCGCGCAAATGAACGCTTGGGTCAAAATGACCCCACTTGGGCGTTCAAGGTAAAATAAAATTTAACTCCTCAATGGGTTATTTTAGGAAGGTAAAAATTTATGCGAGTGAACACCTATTAAAAATATTAAAAGTCACGAGAAGAAATTCTGTTCTCTTAAAAAATGAGAGCTAAAAATAAATTTAAAAACACGAAGGGGTCAAAATGACCCCTCTGGGCGTTCTAGTGTTAAACAGGCCACAATTTAAACCACCCGTGTTTTAGGACGGCCGGTGAAATGCTATTGCCTGCACGTGAAATTTCCCGAATCACGTCTTTTGGATTGATCACGTCTATTTCTGAAATAGTTTATCCTGCTCCATTAGCATTTGGCCAGAAATACTAACTTAGCCCTTCACTTCGACGCAATCGAAACCAGGCTATAATCTATATCAGCACTTAAATATTCTTTCGTAGTTTTTCTCTCTGTTATCTACTTCTTCGTGTCACTTTAACAGTAAAATTTTGATGATTTTTTTCTTTCAGCTTCTTAATGTGTTATATTGTTGAAGATCCCATGTAGTATGTTTCAGTAAAACTCCTTACTAATGGCATCAAGCGTTTTCACACCTTGCACTTTTTCTGCAAATGTAAACGTTTTGTGCTGTTGCCACAACTGTATGGATGAGACATGTTTTGGGTGAAACATAAGCAGAATACAAATAATTTTTATCAAATTACGTCTAGTGGTCAATCAAAAATGCACGCGTCATTGTAAGTGGCCGATCTGTAAATTTAGTCGTATGCGATGTCTTCAAATTTATATGTTTACTTCAAGTTCCAGAATAATTCCAGTGTACACGAAGTACCAGTTTAATATGTTTAAATTATTCTAATTCTCGAAATGGGAAAATTAATGTTAAGAATGGTATCTCGGTATTAATATAAGAATAATATCTCTGCAGGATATGAAGCAATGTTCTGGTTAAAAATGTTTCGGCATTAAGTACCAGGTAGTTGGTCATGGCAAAATTGCCAGATTAAGGGTGTTTCCAGATTAGGGGTTCCCGGATTAAGGGTGTTCAACTGTACAATAATTCTTCCAAACAAAATATAAAAATTTTAAAAATTCAAAAAATAAAAGGTATATATAAACAATGCGAAGTATCATAACATATGCTTGTTCATGATAAAATTTATCTTGGAGGTAAATTCATTTTTATCCAGCAATACATCTAAATACAGTCAAACCCTCTTATATCATACCCGTTTATAACAATGTCCCATTTATAACGAAGTAAAGGCTATTCCCAGTCAAAAAGAGGCTAGGAAAAACTGGTCCACATATAATGAAGTTCGGTTATTACAAAGTAAATCTTCGGCCCCCTCAACTTGGTTGTAAACAGGCTTGACTGTATTCACATACAGTATTGTATTCCTAATGTATAACAATGTTTTCATGATGCAGTAATTCCGTAAAGCCTCCTTTTAGTAAATTTCACTGAAATAAAAGCATGCTTTACCTCCTAGGTCATGGGTTTATGGAAGGCCATTAACTAATAAAAGTGGGATGTAGGTGAAAAATTTTAGAAAGGTTTAATTCCTTGAAGTCATTTTTAAGTGTCATGAACGATGATAATCTCCAATGGCTGTAATTAATTAAATACATCAGTACCAACACTAGCCGGAAAGGAAATAATTATTCCCAAAAGACTATCTGAAGTGGTTTATGGAAAAATCAAGGGACCAACTACAGAACGTAGGCACTCAGCTCCGCTTGGGATCCTTCACTGGGGTGTAGATGTTACAGTTAAGGATTCAGGGGTTAAAAACACCACACTCTCCGGTGATATTTACTGGAAACTTTATTCCTCACCAGTAACCAACCACAGGATGCCAATACTCAACCCATATTAGGTTTCTTCACAAGGCTAAAGAGCTAAGGATGACGACCTTCAAGCTCACTCCCTGTGATTCCTTGCTAGGGAAAGCTACAGAGCACTCCCATGTATAAAATCACTCACGCATACAGGCAGGAGCCACTAAGAGAAAAATTCACTCAAAAAGAGCAAGGTCAAAGTGATAAAAGGGGTGTGACAGGGGTGTGTGTAAATACATGTCTTTCAGCCACAAGATGACCCTCTTAAGTAAATTGAAGGAGGAATGACCTTGCAACTTAAGGTTGTAAATGAATCAGGATGAAGAAAAAACATATAAATACCTACAGTTAGAGGAGAGGGGGCAGAAAAACTGAAGATCATTATTATTGTTAATTATTCTTCATCTGTAGGGTCATATACATGCCATAGATATCATCAAAAAAACACATAACATCATCAAACCAATACAGTACGTCATTATCAACTAAATTATAAAAGTACTATTAACAATCCACATTATAGCTTGTCCTCAAAGAATTCTTAGGCTATGATATGCCTTACCCTCCCAGATAAGTTTGAGCTTGATTTGGAAAAGTGATAGATATGAAGCAGCCCGAATATGCAAAGGGATCTTGTTAAAAATGGCAGATGCTCAGACATCCCATGTGGTATATAGAGAATATAGAATGTCGATATTTTTGCTCATGGTCTACATTGGTCGATATTTCAAATTTTGGTCCAAATCGGTCTATATTTTGGCCAAAGGTAAACTACAATTTACACTGAATCAGCCGGGACAGCACTGCAAAGTTTGAATATGTGAGCCATGGCCAAGCTCTGCTGCTTTGTTCGTCTGCTTCGTCTGGCTCCAGCGGTGTAGTTGAGGTGCTCTGCATTCATCTCTGCCAGAGTACTGCATCACCCTATATAGGACCTCTAGTCTCAGCCTGGCTGCGTGCTTCCCTGACTGTTTCCTCCCCTGTCCCTTACCACCTCACCTCACCCTTCCACTTGCTGGCTTGCCCCCCTCAATAGGCATTGACAGGATTTTTGTTTGTTTACATTGAAGGACAAGTTGTACGTTGTGCTGTGCTGGAGTTCTGGTGCCAGCAGGCCAGTTTTTTCTTCATCCACTGTTTTCTTCATTGCCGAGTCTAGTACATTCTCCACACAGCCTATGAGAAAGGGCTAGATCATCTTGGGGAGCATGCTGCGAACATAATAGTTCTGATGCATACGTTTTTTGATGGCTGACTTTCCCACTGGGAGGAATTCAAAGTGATCCAGAAGCAGTTGAGGCTGCCTTCTCATCGCTTTCTGAAGCATGTTTCTTCGTGCTGGCTAGCTAAACCAGTGGTTGAATGCATCCTGGAACAGCTTCCTGTGCTGGAGGAATATTGTCTTAAGCACTTGACGTGTCAGAATAAGGACCTTGCATCCAAAAAAGAAGCCACCAGGATTAGGGATGATGTGAAGGACCCTTTTCTGACAGCTGCACTCTGCAAACTGCACTTTGCCATCAGCAGCGCTCGGCTTTTCACGAATTTCACTGGATTTTTCCAGGCAGACCAGCCATTTGTGCACATGCTCTACTCAGAAGTGGAGACTTTGGTGTAAAAGTTAGCAGGTAGGGTCTGCAAAGTCGACGCTTACAGTAAGTTGGGACTCCTACAGTAAACTTGTAGATCCTAAAAACCTGCTGAAAGTTGATGATGTTGACGTAGGGGAGGACTAAAGTAGAGTTGAAGAGCCTGCCTTGCCTGTTCTATTACACATTCATAATGCAGTTGATCTCAAAAATAAACAGTCAAGATACATTTTTAAACGTTTTACAACAAAAAATAATTATTTATTATCCTTAGTTCATTAATAAGTATTAAGTGAAAACACCCAGAGATGAAAGACTGATTATATCACTCATTGGAATAGCAATAATATGAGAACAAGCTTTGATGACTTTCAAAGGGATGCCATCATTGGAAAAGAGAATGGAGTGGGAGGAAGGGACAGAAAGTATTGATCAGTTGGCGGGGGAGGGGGAGGAGTGAAAGGCGGAAACCCACAGCGACCAATGGTATGAGAAATATGGGGGGAGGGAAAAAATTTTGTAAGTTAAGAGGTGTGGTGCTGTACTTAATTATGGCCATTGCAGCTTTTCTTAGTTCTTAGCATAGTAGGCCATAGAGCTCATCCCTCTCTTATTATTTTAAGTGTTCTGTACACCCAGAAAAAAGGCTGGATTTATTATGCTGTGGAAATGCTCTTGAGTAGCCCTGGGCAGGTGGAAGAGGGGGCTGGATTGTGGCCTCAACCTGCCCAGGTAAAATAAAACACAAGTCAAGTCAGCATAAAATTTTACTCCTAACTGCATAAAACTCCCTGGTATTTTCTAATAGGTATGGTCCACAGGCTGCTTTCCTATGGAGTCAAAAAGAGTACGTGACTGCTATTCTGAATGAGATAGCATGGGCCTTATATGTCATAATAGCAGAGAAAGTTGATATTTTCAAGATTATTATGACCACGTTGCTATATGCTATTCTGAATCCAGAAAATTTATCGCAAGTCGCAATTCTACAGATTCCCATTGTGCGGTCACAATATGCTATTATGAACAGCTGATAGTGACCGGCTCGGTCGTTATATTATTTCCCAATTCTGAAGACTGGGCAATCTGGATAATGTGATTCAAATGAGTTCAAATCAGTATACTGAGCGACTTTCAATTTTTTTTTTAATTTCTTACTTCAAGTAGCTCGGGTAAATATTGGATGTTTATTTACTAAGTTTAGTGACTGGACATCTGCATTTCAAGTTTCACCAATTTTTAATTGCCTCTTGTGAAAGAAGTAGAAGCCAGTGGTAGGCTGCAATTAGTGAGAAGGTGTGACATATTTGTGTTTGTTATTGTGGAACCAGTGGAATGTTGTGTTACTATTGACTTTGGTGTCGTTGCTATTGCCTGTTTTAGTTTCTTTGGTTGTTGTATTCGGAGAATATCAGACATGTTCCTTTAATTTGGGAAGCTTTGAATCTTGTTAAGAAACCCTGTAGCTGAGAACAAACTATACAACACACTTTCCCATGTTACAAATGCATAGCAGGCTGCGCGAGAACGTACGTTGTAAGGACATTTTCTCCACAGACCTACAACATGCATAACCGCGTTGGCTTCATGTTGTAACACCGTAATGAAAGCCCATTGCAATGATGATCTCACAACATGCTTACAATGCACTTTGTCACATTGTGAATGCATAGCAGGTGTGCGAGAAAGTACCTTGCAAGTACGTTTTCTCCATAGACCTACAACACACATCCACGTTGGCTTCATGTTGTAACACCATTGATGAGGGTGGACAAAAGCCCGTAGCAATGATGATCTCACAACATGCTTACAACGTGCTTTGTCTCATTGTGAATGCGGTGCAACTACGTAGGAAAGTAGTTGTAAAAAAAAGTGCATTGTGACAACGTTGTGGGCCTGTTAGAAGTCCACCACTGTTACACCTTAAATAGAATTACAACGCAGTAGTATGAGTATGGCCTAATGCGAGACCCCTGCCATTATGAGAGATTGCAGGGGCACCGTCAATTGACCCTATGATTGCTGTGTAAAAAAATACAGTTTTTTACAACACCCTTTTAGTGTTGGCCCCCACTTTCCATCACCAGCAAGCAAACACCAAAAGTGGCCAACATCTGCCATGGCTTGCGATCTGTTAGCAATGCAATTAATATGAAGTGTTGAGTATCAACTGCACGTTTAAATCACCATCCAATGAATTCGTTATTAATATTTGTGGAAATACTGCAGCATTAGCAGTTACGAATGCGTATTTGATCATTTTTTGTTACCCGGGTGGTCGAGAGCACACTTGCACAATTGTGAGTTGAGAGCATTTCCAAGATAGCCACCATGGCCCAAAGACGCAAAACACTTAAGTGTCAGAAGAGAAAAAAGGCAAGCTATTTGTATGTCATGTTGGTTGTTGCATCGGTCTCTTAATTGTCATCGGTCATTTGTCTCTCCTAAATTTGTGTCCATATTTTCTTTCACTCTATATTTATCAATGTTGAACATTTTCGTGAGTTAGTTTTATAATTTACAAGATTATTGAAGTTAGCAAATTATTATTTGTTACCCATACTTGTAACTGCTTGATGTAATGTGATGAACGCGGTGCCAAAGGAGTAGTGCTCTTTGTTTATTGACTTTCAATACGTCTATATTCCTTTCTATGTTTTGCTGCCATTATTCAGCAATTATATGAATTAATACTTAACACATTTGTTGGTATTGGAGGGCTCTTCATTAGACCCATTTTTTTTCAGTCCTTTGTATCATACTACCGTTGCACACATACACCCGACAAAATTACTGTAAGTACGTCAAGGGCCTAACAAAATCTTTGAAAAGAACTTATTGTGATACAAACGCTATTTCAATAAAATTGTTATTTTATTGAAATCGATATTTAGGATGGAATCAAACATTATCCTTCCTAGGAGGTTTTACAGGATCTTTGAATTTGTGCCTGCTATGAAGCAGCATTTCATGCTGAATTCAAACAGAGAAGATCTCACAGCATGTATAATGTGACGTGATTGGTGGACAGTCATTGGTTCCTACTATCTAGTAGCAACCCAGTACTGCATAAACTATGAAATCAAGTATCTCAGTATGACAGCGATCATGCTCGTTATTCAGCATAGTGGTTCTTTATCAAACAATGCTGGAATGTTCTCATACTGTCCAATATCCTCAACCTTGTGCTAAATTGTGTTAAACAGGCTTTTGTTGACTGGTGGTTTGACAAATATTTTTACTTTCGAGAATTTGTTAAAATTTTATTGCTCCTAATATCCAATGACCTTTTGTAACCTCTTGGTAAATATGTTGTTACTTGGTCGTGTAGAAAAGAAAGGAATCCAATTCTTTCACACTGAATCAAAGTTATCCTCGGCTGCTATGCTACCCACACACCAGTAGTGACCCGTACAGCTGCATGGAATCAGGATACTTGGTAAATAAATCTTATTTTTGCCGTTCGTGCCCAGTCAATTAGAGTTCAATTTAAATCCTATGTACAACCTGCAACTGATGGTAATCTGCAGTTATATTGTTCATACAAGCCATTTCATTGGTTTTCAGGATGAAATGCATATTTCATTTTCTTTAATTAGTATGTAGTACTAGACCAGTGAAACGTGTGATCTTGTGTTGGAGGTAAATGAGCAACACAGCATAAGGCTAGCTATGATAATGGTTAGTGTGTACAATCAGACTGTGGGGAGAATTATGGGATTGTGGCATGGTAAGGCATTACTGCATTGGCTGTAAATAATTGTGGCCAAAATTAATTATAGGATATTTTGGAGACTTGAATGACTGGTTGTGTGAAGTTTTTTTTAGGTATCATGTGCTAAAGTTGAAAGATTGCCGTCATCCTTTTCTCTTTTCTAAGTGCAATCAAACAATAACAGCAATGCTTACGTTATGAAAGTCCATTGACAACCAGATATTTAAAACATTTTTGAACACCAGTAATGAGTGTTAATTTCATATAATACCCTGAATAATGTATGTGATGAGATATTAAATATTTCGTATTAATTTAATGTTGATATAGTGAGTGGTTTTCCTGGTTTTGCATGAATTTATTACTGTATGCATGTAAGATGCAAAATCAAAGTTTTTTCTTTTGAGCTTTTTTTTGGTGAATGGATGGGATAATCCTGTAACTTTTTCTACAGGTGAATTTTTGCAGGCACACACAATCCCTAGAACTGCTCAAGTGCTGTAAATAATGAGGAATAAATACCTCTTTGCTTGCTAGTTACCAAAAACTTAGTGTTATGTTATTTATGTTATCTTTCTCCGTATTTGCTGTTTTTACTTGATTCACTGTGTTTTTAATGTTTTATATAATAGCATATTTAATTTATTTTTTTTTTAATTCTCATTCTCTTAGATTTTGTGCAAAGATATATTTTTGCAGTCTCTCAATCGTTGACCTATACATGAGCACTTCTTATTTTACATCTTTTTTTTTATTTCACCATTATTTAATGTTATTTGTTCTAAAATTTCACATTACCACCAGATGGAATATCTCCATGATTATTTTTTAGTCATAACTATATTTGAACCTTGAAAATTTGGGTGATCAGCCTTTGTGTAAACATTGTAAAGGGCTGCAATTTTTCTTTCCTACGTTGCTAGAGACTTAGTCATAGTTAAATTTTTGTCACTTGATTTTCAGAATGCTTGATGAGAACTTTGCTGAGCAAATGAAGGAAATTGTACGGCAATGCTCCCGCACTAGACAAACTCTCCTTTTCTCTGCAACAATGACAGAAGAAGTAAAGGACTTAGCAAGTATGTCACTTTCTCATCCACTCAGGCTCTTTGTTGACAATACAGGAGATGTGGCCCTGAATCTTCGCCAAGAATTTATCAGGTTAGTTAATTATTCTATTTTTTTTATTTGATGCTATTCATTCCTACTAAGGGGCCATCCATATATTACCTCTGATGTTAAAATGAGTTTATGGCCTCCGGACTTAATGTTATGATCTATCAATAAGAAACCTTAGGCCATCAATAGGAAGGAGCCATCAATAAGGGCGTTACCTTCTGATACATTGAAATAAAGAAAAATTATAAAGTCATTCTTTATTCAAGTAATGATGATGTGAATTATAATTCATGAATAGTTAATAGTATTTAGAAGTAAGTAACTTATTTTTTCAGAATGTCCATTCTATCATTCAGAAAGAAATTATAATCCGTTTTCAGTGGAACATGATATATCATGGAGGATTTGAAATGGACTGTACAGAAGACCCTCACATAGTACAAAGTTAGATTCCTAGAAATCATTGCGCCTTGTAAAATCGCACTATGTGAAACAAAGAGTAAACGGGAAATGCTGAGAGATGGTCATATTAACATTACAGTGCATATGCAAGATTAAGTGAAATGGCTTCAACAAAATATTTTTAAATAAACTTCAGCATGAAATTTTTTCACATATTTTATGGGACCACGGAAAATAAAACAATCAGCCATTTCTTTCTTTATAGCATATTTTTGCTAAAAGAAAGATGAAATTCACTCTAATTTGGCTTTTAATGTACAGAAATTGAAAATGCTCTTCACAATATAAGTTCAAGGCTGCATCATAGTGGGAAGTGCATTATGGGAATCAAATGGATTGCAATAATATTATTGCTTACCTTTTTGTTATGTAGAAATTAATGCCATTTATTCAAACAGCTGATGCACCCAATCCCAACTGAGTTGAGTGTTATTTTTCCATGTTTTAGATGTAGAGAATCTTGGTAGAGAATGTAGAATCGTTAGAACCCAGGGCTAACAATTAGCGGAGAAAAGATGCCTTTTAAAATGTAACCTCGAGGGAGTATGTAATGCAGCTCTTTTACCTCACTCCTAATGGTTTTCTATAGCTCAACTTAAGGTGGTAAAAACGAATTTACTCAAATTTTTCTATGAATTCATAAACTGCGTTAAAAATGTCCTTTTCATGGTCGATTTAGGTCACTTATTTTCATCCGAATTCACTAACCCTTATCACACCTCTATATTTTCGTAGGCCGTAATCCATTCCAGTTCCAACAGTTGTCAGAAATAGCTGCAGACTCCATCACCTCCTTTAGATATGGTTCTTATAATTCTTCCACCTCTTTCTCGTGCTTACCATCAAGTCCTTGTCCCACAATAGCTATTGCCAGGCACGATTATGGTGATTTCTTTTTTGATATAAGAAAACCTGAGGAGAGTATTCACGACTTCTGAACAAAGGCTTTTCCTGCAAGCATTCAATTTAGACTACTTCATTTCATTCAATGAATCCAATGTGTTAATTGCATCAATATTCTGAATGCAGGCCAAAAATTCATGATCAAGCAAAGGGGTTTATCTTGAAACGCCTTCAGCTGTCTCTTGAAAGTGCACCTAGTGTGGTAGGATTTGAAGTTTTTCATTATTCCTTGATCCAGTGGTTGTCAATGGATGCCATACTTGGAGGGAGAAACAGTATTTGATGATTTGTCAGTATTTTGCAGAGAAACTGCACGTCCAGGGGAATTGTCAAGTGTTAGTAGCATCTTAAGATTCAAGTTGTTCTTTTTAAGATCTCGGAATAGAAGCAAAATTTGGACCACTTTGTGCACAAAGCTGCGATGACCCACGCCTTTTCATTTGATTTCCAATGCACCAATAGGATTACTTAGTCTTTTCCCCTTAAAAACCGTGAATTTTCAGCACTAGCATTTATGGCCTACACTTAAAGTCAACTGAAACATTTGAAAATAAATCAGTGTAAGGAGTTGTTTAGTGGCCTTTAATTCTGGTTTTCATTGTTCCTACTCTTGAAGCATAGGTTCTCTTCGTGAGGAGCTACGTCAATATGAAGAGGTTGGCCGATAGATGAATAGAGTGGAGGGCTGCATCAAACCAATCCTAGGATTGTTGACTGATGATTCAACTTGCGTGTGAAATGGAAAAAAACTAGCTGTTTATAATAATCAGTAGTCTATCAATTTAGTTTTACTTAGCATTCTTCCTTTGGGCCAGTGTTAAAACTCATATTTGTTTTTATTTATTGATTGATATCATTATTGGGGTAATTGATTGATATTCCTTGATTAGTACCCACATAGCACAGCTTCCAACGTATACACTTAGTAACTGGATACTCTCCAATGCTGAAGAAGATACAGTGCCCTGCTGTCGCGCTTAGGCAATGGATACCATCCACTACCGGACAGTATGTGAAGGAGATATCAAGGCATGCAATGTCCACTATGAAGGAGATACGATGAGATACAAGGCATAGGAATACCACATCGGTCCCAAGATCTCACAATCGATAGTCCTCAATTCTCACCTTAATAATTCTCGAATCTAACGGTCGATATTCATAGAATCCTACAATCGATTATTCTCCAATCTCCCGGGTAATCTCAAGGTTACCAACTTAAGTTGACTAAAATGAAAAATAAAACTGTTTGTGACGAAACAGTATATTTCCAATCAGCGTTTACATCTTTAACGAACCTTTTGATCAAATTACTAATAACAAATACATTTCTTACATAACTCACCATTGGCTGTGAGCTCACTTGCTTCAGTGACTCCTAGCAATGAACCACAACAATCACATCACTGCGGCAGTAAAGAAGTTTTACTTAAATGGACCTGAGACAGTGAGAAATGGGGGCATTATCAAATCACAAATACAAAGTCATGTAAATAAGCAATTGGTAATAAGGAACTTTTCCACACTCAGAACTAACCTTCAGGAAGAGTAATTAGAGCTTCCTGAAACAAAGTTTATACTTTGTCACAATTGTGATTCCGGCCATGATCATGGATCTTCATAAGGCATGCGCTAGTGTTACTGTTATTTTTTGATTTAACTTATGTCAGAGAGAACCTGATCTACATTCTTCATATTTCGCATGGCACTTAAAATTGCTTATCACTATCCGTGGAGCGATTTTTATTGCCGGTTACTGTTAACCTTGCGCTACTTTAGGGGCAAGCGTTATTGATACAGATTGCGATAACGCGAAAGATGCATCCGCGATTCCACACCAGGACACACTGGAATATGCTATTCATACCTGTATGAGGAGGAGAGTAAAAGTTTTGGATCTCGAAAACCAAAAGATAATGCAAGGAGCTATGCAGAGATACAAAATTAACATTAAAATAACTAAATATACTCACCCTCTGACTTACGCCTACAACAATGTAGTGGTTCTACGCTTCTATCAATATCGTTCAGCAATTGTTTGCTGCAGAACTACCTATGTGCGAGCTTAAAAAACTTTTATCAGTACATGCAGATTGCCAATATCCAATCGCAAAGTAAAAATTAAGGGCTTGAAAGTTAGTTATCAAAATTTGATGAATTTTTTATTAGAGGCTCTGTAAAGAGCTGACCTCCGCATCAGATGTCCGTAGTGCTGACGAGTTAGACAAAAAATAGTTCCCAGAACCAGATACGAAGGAGATACGTATATCCGATACGAGGAGATACGTATATCCGATACGAGGAGATACGTATATCCAATACAAAGGGATACTCTGTATCTTGTGTACTTATTTTCCATTTTAAGAAAAAAAGTAACGCACACGAGTATATTTCATCGACATATTCGTGATTTGCATCCATTTTCTTCATGTACAAGCTCATTAATGCTTCAATTGGTGCAAAATATTCCACAAACGCCTTTTACAAATGACAAATGTGTGACTTATCTATCCTGATTGTATCCTTTAGTATCCAGATACGAAAATGCCCCTGCTATCTGGGTAGTTTTTCCGGATCCCATTTACCCATCCCGGATTATCCTCATTCTCCAATCCATTGTTGCATTTAACAAACATTTGACACCAAAATAAAGATAGATACAATAATGTTTTCTTATGTCATTAGGAATCATTGGGAGATATGTGCTCACTGCAAATTAATTATTCCTATCAGTTCAACAATCATGTTTTTATTAATTTAACCACTGGAAAGTGATTCCATTAATTGAATATTAGAAAAATAATTTATATTAAATTATGTTTTTTGAACATACAGATCACCAATGGTGTCTGGGAAGCAGAAAATATTAGTAGTCACTTAATCTATATATATAAAAATGAATGTGTGTGTGTGTGTCTGTATGTCCTTTATGCATTACTACACCATTCATCGGATCGCCATGAAACTTTGGGAAGTTGTTGAGTACATTCCCGAAAAGAGGACTACGAAATCGATATTTCAATATCGATACTTTATCGATATACTATCGCTAAAGTATCGATAAATCGATACATTATTGATACAAAATTGAGGTGAAATTATTTAGTTTTTTAAAAGGAATGTATCGTTGCAATATCGATACTGTATCAAATGTATATAATGTGTTTGTCCTTTATGCTTTACTACACCATTCATCGGATCGCCATGAAACTTTGGAAAGTTATTGAGTACGCTCCGCGAAGGTTTCTACAAAATTGATAATTCAATGTCGATACTGTATCGATCTAATATCGATAAAATATGGATACATCGATACATTGTTGATACAAAATTGAGGTGAAATTATTTAGGTGTTTTTTATCAAAGTTTTATAAAGTATCATTACAATATCGATACTGTATCGATACAATATTGATAACTTCATGCATTACCACAACATTCATCCAATTTCCATGAAGCTTTGGTTAGTTGTTTTGTTCACTCCATGAAGGTTTGTATGTACAATATCGAGAATACAATATCGACACTGGAGACGGGATGTGCATCCCATTGAACTTGCAATTCATTGAAACACTCACGTGCAACATATTCAAATCATCCGGCATGGGACAAATATTTCAGAAATGCCAACTTATTGCTTGGGAGAACACAACTTATTGCTTGCACAATGGTGCACAAAGCATCGCTCGAGGCTCTGGATCGATCATTGCAAGATTTCCGTTGAATCCTGAGACCAATTGAGAACGCATTAATATTGCTTGCACGACATTTCAGGCAAACATTACCTGTAATTCTTCAATTGACACTAGCGGATGAAATAAATGCTTGCCTGAAATATTCTACTTTGTGACGACATGTAAAGGCGTTAAAATTATATACAAATATGCGTGTCCAGCTGCAAAACAAACGATCAGCTGAGATATATTGTATACCCATAAGAATTGTGAAATTAAACATACTATAAACGTGCGCTTTCCATTTAACCAGATTGAGCCACAGCAACGCGTGGCCGGGTCAGCTTGTAGATAAATAAAAATGTTGGTTATATGCATATCATCTATGTATATTGTTATAGTTGGATGTTACAAAAGGAAAGAAATAGATAAAGGCATTATGCTATGTTTATTGCTATGAAGGTAGGGTTAAATATGAGAGCTAAAACCTATTTAGGTATGTTAAACCAGTGCTTTGTAAATTAAACTAAATGATCATTAATGATATCCATTTTAGTTGAAGAATGTGCTCAATAATTTCCATTCACTTTAACAAGACATCCATTGTGGTTGAAAATAATCTTTTCATATGCTTCAATTAGCTGCATGTTACTAAGTAATGATAAAATAAATATTTTGATTATGCTCACATATAGGGAAATTTATTTACATGTATGATAACAGGGTGTCTACCAGTCGGGAAAAGTTGGGAATCCGGGAAAAAGTCGGGAATTTATTAACGTCGGGAAAAAATCTGGAAAAGGTAGGGAATTCGCTGAAAAATAATAAAAAATCGGGGAAAATGGTTGCTTGCAATTCGTCAAGATAAAAATTGGAACGGCGGACATAGCATTACGAAATGAGATATTATTTCCCTTTTTCTATATTTGTCATTATCAAAGACATGTAATTTTAAACCTCTCTGGTCAGTATTTGTGAGTTCGTGACTTTTGTCGTTGATTGCACTAGACAGGGCACCTTTTCCTGCATGCTGCCGCGTGACAAATCGGCTTGGTCGGTTGCAGGTTGAAGATCGTATACTTCCCTCCCGCCCATGAATGCTATTTCGAAAGAATGACCTTGGCCATGGTTATTACAACGCTCCCAAAGATTAAGGCGATCCATAGATCGTACTCTAGTACGAGTGTACATTTTGCATTTTGCCATGCCTTTGAGGGTGTAACTCGATTAAATTCCACTAGAAATATTATATTTAAACCATCGCATCCTAAGTTTCTATGCTGCGCATCATCATAATCGAGTGGGATTAATTAACTTTGCTGTGAAATTGCAATGTTTTCTTTCTCTCATCCATTCAGTAAAGCTTACCATTTGCCATTTTGTTATTAGCATTTCCCATTGAATTGTGTTGCTTCTATACGCAAGCTTAATGTCTTTGTGAAAGAACCGAGATTAGCCCCTGGAAAGTAAAAACATTATATTACGTTTTGGTGTTTTCCCGGTGGATTAGATGAGTGAAAGTGCATTCCTCAAAAACAGCTGTAAATGTCACAGTACAGTCCATTTCGAGTTTACGGCATTTTAATTTCCAGTAGGAGTTTAATCATGAATGAAGTAGATAAGGTGCTGTGCTTGTACTTTTAATAATGTGGATATAATAAGATGTGATTCCAATTCCAAGTGAAAAATTAGACAGGACTGGGCATTGAACAATTGACCGCCATGATGACACGTCAAGAAGTTAGCATTTTTAGTCTGGAATTTTAAAATTTTTGTCGTGAAAAGTCTTGAAAAAGTCTTGAATTTCTTTTTCTAATATTAGTAGACACCTTGGATAATGTTATTGATTTATTTCATCTCTTTTTCAGGATCAGGGATGGCCATGAAGGTGATAGAGAAGCTATACTTGCTGCCCTAGTACTGCGAACATTCAGAGACCACACCATGGTATTTGTACAAACCAAAAAACAAGCTCACAGAATACATATCATCCTAGGGTTGTTAGGCGTTAAGGTATGTTTTGTTGATGATGCTATTTTGCTAACTGCTGTATGGAGAGAATTATAATGTTCAATTCTTGTATCTCCTTTTATCAAACAGTGAACCTGGTCAGTGTCGGCCATAAATGAGCCCATTGTTCTGTGGGTTGCTTACTTTGGAAGGAATTAAGAAAGAAATTAGTTTTTAACCCTTTAAATGGGGAATATGAACATTTATACCATTTCTCTTTTTGTAATTTATGGTGTGGGAATGGGGATGAATAAACCAGCTAGTGATGAATTCCCTTAGACAAAACTTTCTTAAATATATAAATTACTACTTTCTTTCTATGAGGTGTTGTAATATTCATACATTTCTTTTGTATCCCGTTGGCACCAGATTTCACTGGATTTTTTTCCATGTCTGTGGGTACTACAGTAAGGTATAATGTGATGGTATGGTTAAATATAGGCATGTTTATTAAACGTGTTGTCTATAAGTATAGACAACACAATTGTTATGAATTGTTATGCTTTTTATTCTCGTGATTAAGTCGTCAAAGTTTTCCATTGCCAAAGAATTATTAATTTCCTTATAATTTTACGATTCTTATATCCTGGTTTCGATTATATTTTCCTGTTAGCAGAAATAATAGGAATACTTGTAGGTCATTCCATGTCAAATCAACCAGGTAATTGCCCTTAGGGTAACCGATTGTGACCAAATTTGGTATAACGGCCCAACTTGATAAGAAAATGAAAAGCCCAAAGCCGTTTTGCAAAACACGAAACCATTTCCGAAATATTGCAATGTTGCATAATTTGAATTTTTTCAAAAATTACTACACATTTTACAATATATCTCTGAGACTATTAAAGCTACGGACAAGGCTAAGGGCTTATTTTAAAGGTATTGAATTGGACAAATATAACAAGGGATTATATTGTGAAATATAATCAATTCTATAAAGTTCATAATAATTTAAAAGTTTAAAATCTATTTTTGACGATGTACTGATACCTTCGATTTTGCTAATTTTTTTATATGTTGTAGACACAACCCTCCTCTACGAATTAAAAAAGTTTGCCAGAGGTAATATTTCATTTACGAAACAAAAACATTTTTGAATGAAGTCGTGAAGCCCGCCGGTCACTGTGGCGCCTACCTACCTTCACCGCTTACCGGCTGACCGTATGGTACTCTGGTGTCTTCAGATCTCTGTAACTTTCTCATTCATCTTCTTCTCACCAAATTTTAACTGTATACTAACTCTTTGCTTGTGCATATTGCTATTTGCTTCACCCAGGTGTGACCACAGCCTTAGAATCTATGAAGAGCGGCACCTGGCCTTATATCGGTCGGCCTCAGAGAACAATAGGCAAACGTTGTCTCAAATCGTTGGTTGGCGAGGTCACCTTGTGGAATGGATTCGTAATGAAAATAATTAACTTAGTTATATTCCTCTGAATTTATTCACCAAGGTCATATCCTGAAGGGGCTGATGAGAAGGTCAAAAGCGGTCGGTGAATAAATTCAGTGGAATATAACTAAGTTAATTATTTTCATTATAAACCTTGTCTCGTTTTCAGCTTCCAATGCTCCTGTTTATTTTTACAGTTTTTAAAATTGATATTTACTTGCTCTAAATAATTTATAGCAATATAAGATGTTTGATCCTATGATTTCAATGTCTTGTTCAAATTGCTTAATGATTTTTTTTCCTGGACGTACCGACTCCCAGTTTTCTTCTCAAGATTTCATTAGTCCTGCTTTCTTTCGCGGTACTAATACATGCCTCTTACTGAATCCCATAAGATGTATTTGCTAAAGTAGCACCATATGAAGGTGAAGCTGTGCTGTAAATGTTTCTCTGGTAGTTGTCTTCGGAGGCATGCACCGATTATTATTAACTCATACACTATTACTGACCTATTACCAAAGCCTACTTTTTCGCCCTGCTGAATTTTCCGACACCCACTTTACATGATGAAAAATGTTTCAATCAATGAACTCAGGAAAATTTTTTGGACCCTTAACAACTCAGATTAAGTTTCTAAAAATTTTCTGCGGGTTTTTCCCCGAGGTTATTATGTGAGTACAATGGCATGACTCTATTGCTGGTATGCAAATTGTATATTACTTAGAAGTCATAGACAACCTGAAATGTGAAGTTTTCTTTGTGGGCAATTTTTCTGAGAAATTTTCTTTACTCTACCAAGATGCAGTAAAAGGTGTGCACTGGAGTAACTGCCAGGCTACAGTACATTCGATTACATGTTGCAATAGAAATATGAACGATCAAGTGTGTGCCCCTCAGTGTGGTTATTATTTCAGACTGTATGAAGCATAAAGTCATATTTCAAAGGACGCTCTTCTATAGTGTAACAAGTGTACTATACCTACAAAAAAAATTTACTATTTCGACGTTGCGGGGACTCAACATAAGAACTGCTACAAAATGTTGAGATTGTTGCATCGCCAAGATTTCAGAGTGGATGCTGAATGCAATTTCTATACCACATATCAGGGAAAGGATACAAGTGATGGATTTAAAGGGACACTGAAGACAAGCCACATGTGGCAGTCTGAAGCTCAATTATAAGAAACAAATTCAGACTCTTGTGTTGGCTGTTACATAAATTGTACATGAAGGGATTGCAAAAGATTTCAAAAATTTCTTATGCCAATTTTCTGATGCTGTTCAAGTTAACTGCATGTAAAGGTAAAATAAGGAATTTAAAGCTTTAGAATGCGAATGGTGTTTACAGATGTGAATAATTTTTATTTTACTTAATAAGGAGAGATAAAAATAATATTTCCAACTCATCTAAACCTTAAATGTGAAACTAATTCCATTGCCTCACATAACTAGTTTCTTTTTTCGCTGATTCCGGAGACTTATATCATTCGTATGTGTGAAGTCATGCTGGGGAAATGTTTAAAACGTGAGTTGAAAAAGTGACCAATTTAATTAACAGGCAAGGGAGCAAAACTGGGATGTCAGGGTGTTGCCTTAGCCCGGGAGGCTATCGTATGCAAAGAGAAACAAAATATGTTTCTGCTTAGATGACATGGTTAGTGCTCTGCCTTCCCCGTTGTTTTTCCTGAGAGTAAAATTCAAATTGGAGATGGTGGGCGATGAAATAGTGAACCCGTTTCTTTAAAAAAAGAACTGAGAAAGAGGTTTCAGAGAACATGCTAAAAGAGTATGTGAGGAGAGTAGTACTTGAAGCCGAAGATGGGACAAGGTTTGTCAATTGTTCTCTGAAGCCAGATGCCGCTCTTCATAGATTCTAAGGCTGTGGTTATACCTGGGCGAAGCAAATAGCGATATGCACGGGCAAAGAGTTGGTATACAGTTAACCGACGGCTGGTAGGCGGGTGCCGCGGTGACCGGCGGGCTTCACGCCTTCACTCAAAAATATTTTTCTTTCATAAATGAAATATTACCTCTGGCAAACTTTTTTAATTCGTAGAGGAGGGTTGTGTCTACAACATAAAAAAATGAGCAATATCGAAGGCATCAGTACATCATCAAAAATAGATTTTAAACTTTTAAATTATTAAAAACTTGATAACCTTGGTTATATTTCACAATATTATCCCTTATTATATTTGTCCAATTCAAGACCTTTAATATAAGCCCTTAATCTTGTCTGTAGTTTTAATAGTCTCGGAGATATATCGTAAAATGTGTGGTAACTTTTGCAAAATTCAAATTTTGCAATGTTTCAATATATCGAAAATGGTTGCGTTTTTTTGCAAAATGGCTTTGGTGTTTTCATTTTCTTATCAAGTGGAGCCTTTATGCCAAATTTGGTCAAAATCGGTGAACCTAAGGGTCATTTTTGCCGATTTTCTGGACTCTTACACTTTCAGAGATATCTTATTAAAACGTTATCAAGGCTTCTGAGTGCCATAACTGCAATGAAACTTTTGTGTCCTATATCCTCACATGTGATATTTCTCACATCTTGTTATACTGAGAAAACATATTACCTTAATTGAAGATCAAAATTCAATCGAGATTTTAGCATGCATTTTTATACAAAAGTGTGTTGAAGGGTAGGAAATACAGTATTTTATCTCTTCAATCAATTCTCCAGAATATTGTTTTATTTGAGAGTAAGAATAAATATCTAGCTTTATTGGAAGGGTGTCCTCCAATTACCCCTTGGCTTTTAATATCAAGTTGATATCCGTCATAAATGTATTGTAATGGCAAAATAATTGTATGATTAACTATAATTTGTTAGGATCAAGTGTCTTATTTTTTTATCATGAAGTATAATGCACTATCTTAACTCTCTGGCCATTTAGCTATTGGCGTTAAATATGCAATTAAATATAGTTGTAAAACTTAGGAGAACAGAAATTCTATTTCATTAAACAAAAGTTGAAATAATTCAAAGACCGCTAACTGGCCGCGAAAACTTTAGTGGCATTACCCACTGAAACTGCACAATAGCTGGGCTCGAATCCCAGTCAAGGTGAATGATTTTTTTCTCTGTTGAATATCTTGCTATTGAAAAGTTAAAAGTAAAGTTTCTGCAGCATTGACTAATCTTCTAAAGAATTTGTCATGTAGATACCAGGAACAGATTGAAATTGCTGCAAAAGTGCTTGTATGAAGAAAAACCATTTGGAAGTTGGCAGTTTTTCAATTATTATTCTCATTACTTAGATGAACAATTTAGTAATATGCGTTTCATGACTGGATTTTATCAAATGCTATTCTTTTTTAATATGAACAGCCTACCATCTGAAGCATAATGTATTAGAAACAAGTTTTTATTACAAGGCATAATGTGTGGGGAATGAGATGGTAAATGCAAATTAATATTTTTACATGTGATTGGCATGTTAGGCCAGTGGATTGAGGGTTCAGCAATGAACTGGAGAGGTCTGGGTCCAAATTCAGGAGAAGCCTCTGAACACAATCTCCTACAGTTCTACTTGCATGCTTTTCTGTTTGCCTGCTATGTTAGACTGAATATAGACTGGAGCTCCCTATACCCTATGAGTTTGAATTTTAATGATTTGTTGTTAGCTTACATCTCCTCTCTATTATGGCTTACAATTATGTTAATAGGCAATACTGATTTTTTTTAGTTTATGAAGGTGCAGTGGCCAGAAGGTCGTGGTGGCCTAGTGGGTAGAGCACTGAGCTACTGACCGGAGGGTCTCGGATTCAAATCCCGGGCAAGAGCCTTTCTGGATACACCCATCTAAAATCCTTGCGATTTGATTTTCTGCATGTCAGAACTTCGTAGGAAATTGCATGTGGCCCAGGGAAAGAAACTGGCCCCCCTACCCTGAATGTGTGAATTTCACACACCATTGGCTTAGTACGGGGTGAGCTCTACCCTCGCCCATCAAAACCAACCTTCGGGTTGAATCACTGAGTGAGTGGTCAGAACCAAATGTAAAAAAATCAAACTCCACTGCAATTGTAGGGTATTTCAGGCCAGCCAGAAATCAATAGCCTATATTCAGATAACTGAAATATTTCCACTGTAATTATTTCAGTTATCTGCATGTAGGCTATTGTTTTCTCATCATCTTAAATGCATACTGCCTACAACCTTTTTATGATTGAAAATGAATGCCAAAAAATTTCACTTGGGTACAAGTTACTTTACTGATACTAATATCTCAATCATATAATTTTTTCACAGGTCATAAGTATTGTGTAATTCAGATGAGGGCTTTTGGAAGGTTAATTTGCATTTCAAGAGACCCTTGATGTTTAAATATATTGATTCTGACACTGATAGTATTGTTTCTTTACCAGGTTGGTGAGTTGCATGGTAACCTCACGCAGCCTCAAAGACTTGATGCATTAAAAAGATTCCGTGAGGAGCAGTTGGATGTACTTGTTGCCACTGATGTTGCAGCCAGAGGTCTTGACATCAGAGGAGTAAAAACTGTGAGTTGGGTTGTGTTTGTGCATTGCATTTTTACCTCTTTCAAGTTCTTATTCAATATTCTAAATTCTTACTTCATAATGAAATGACTTTCCTGGGAATTTTGCACACCTGCTGAGATTTTTTAAGTGGATTTTCTCATGTTGGGACTGCCTTGCTCATTCCATAATTCCAAAAATTTCCTAATTCTGCATTGTCTCATGCTTTTTGGATATCCTTTTGGTTGAAACTGGCATCTTTCTCCTATTCAGTTTATTGAATACGGTTTAAATTAGATTTGTGATGATGAAATTTCATTACATCAAAGCTGGTAATATCGATTTTTTACTGCATAAATAAGTTAAAGAAATGCTTTTAATGTTAGTGTTCATTTTGTTTATCAGAAGTAACATTTTATGATAGTATGTACAGTTGTAAAATCAGAGCCTATCGATTTATGAACATCATCTATGTTATTATTTACCTTAGGGATTGTGTGAAAAATGGAGAATGAGTTCATTTGGTACTATTTTTTTGTCTTAGTTCTCTCTTGTATTATAGGTGATAAACTTTGTGCTTCCTGCAACATTAGAACACTATGTCCATAGAGTTGGCAGAACAGCTCGAGCTGGCAGGTTCGGTGTATCGGTGTCCTTGGCCGGTGAAGGTGAACGTCGCTTAGTGCGGGAGGTTGTGAAACGTGCCCACAATCCTGTAAAAAGCCGTGCAATACCTCTAGGTGAGTAAAGTTTAATAATCTCACGTTAAATTTTATTCTGATGATAATTAATTTGTTTTTGCTCTTCTTAGCTCAAAAATCCCTTCCATTGAATGGTGCTAGAGGGCTGGGAGTCATCCTCCCGTCTCTCTGTTGGTGTGGACAAGACTCAAAATTTGACTTTGACAATATTTATAAGACTTTGACTTTGATAGTATTTATTCACTTTTTCTTGATCAAAAATAGGATCATAAAAATGTGTTTTATTTCATTCAAAAAGCTATTCTTTTTCCAGTCAACAACCATATTCAATCAAAATGACAGGTTTAGTTCTTTAGGATAGTTCACCTGTGACTATTTTTGCAGCATTTTGTGATATTTTATCTTAATGGGGTTCAACAGTGTGCCAGAAAATGGTGCTCAAGCTTTTTTTGTACTTCGTGCTACGTTCATGGTTTGATAAATATCTTGTTATTTTAGCAGTGTAATGCAAGTGTTACCACAAAGTTATTTATGATTATTAGAATTTTATCAATGCTCACAAGTGGAGAAAACATTTGTTAAATTTCATGATTTTTTGCTTTTTTTGGAAGCTAGTTGCAACAGCATTGAAACCGAAACAATATCCGTAAGGCGAATAGGAAGTTAAATCCTTAGTTCATAAGCAGAGGTTAATCAAGAATCCAGTTTATTTTTAAGGGTACAATCCAAAAGGAATTAAGACTGCATTGCATCTGTTCAACTACAACCATCCCGTAAATATTGCTTAGAAAATTGTATAAAAACAGAACCAGGGAACTGTATTATGTCAGAACCTTTACTTTGATCACGTGGTGTGAAAATTATTGATGAACAGCCATTACTGACAATCATGAGCAAAAAATGCAAGAAAAATAGCACCAGACCTAACCTCAAAATAAAGCAAACTAGCTATTAGGGCAGCCAGGCAACAGTTAGCCGGCAACAGCAAGTGAACACCCACGGCACCCATCAGTACTCCGTGCAAGGTATCCGTTTAGAAAAAAATGCAGTGTGAACCAGGCTTAGCATAGTTTTACCTCATGGTGTAAATACATGTCTGGTGTTGGTTCACCCCCTGCTACACACCCTTGTGTACCTTGCTGGATATTATGTAGATGTAATGTACATTTCTGAAAAATTATCTGGCATGTGTATACAAATGATAAATATACTCCTTGGCAAAGATTGGCTCTACTCAATGAATCACACCCTGATTTACAGGTTCCCAATGATGAAAATATGCATTATATTATTGATCACAAAGAAAGGATCAATAGGATAAAGTGAGGCCCATTTATATTATATTTTATCAGAATACAATAAAAAACTCATGGACCACTTCACTGAAACTTACAACAATGCCCTTCATATTCCCTAAGTATTCCACCAAATAGATCTTACCACTCTGTCATTGTCACCTGATTCTGAAATAAGAGCTAAGAATTTTTCTCCCTGCTATCTCAGATCCTCTTATCTCTTTAATGCCAGAATTCACCACTATGTTCATCGAAGGTGATGTATCAGAGATTTCTGTGCTCTCAACACTTCCCACATCTAAAACAGCTGGTGGAGAATTTTGGAGCTACCTGAGGACAGACATTAAATCAGATAATTCAAACTGTAGAGAGTCTTCTTATTGAAATTATTCTAATTTTAATATGAATTTGATAGAAGATACCTTGAACATTCTTTCTCCGTGAAAAGTATTGGTGTTCAAATTCAAATATTCCCTCTAAAGTCAAAAGCCATTAAAATAAAAACATATATAACTTTCATTCATGTATGAGTGGTTTATATTACATTTCTTTTCTTATCTTTCATGTATTGATAGAAATATTGGAGAAGTACAAAAAAAGAGTTGCTGCCATAGAAGATGACATAAAGAATATACTAGATGAAGAAGAGTCTGAGCGACAATTACAGAAGGCTGAAGGACAAGCTAAAAAGGTGGAGAAGATGCTTCAAGAGAAAGGTGGTGTCCTGGAAAGAACACGCACTTGGTTCCAAACTCAGAAGGAAAGAAAGGAAGAGAAAGGTGAGGACATCCATGCTGATTCATTTTATAGGGAAGTTTATGTTGGATCATAAATTGTGATGGGTCGAATACATCTTTTTCCATATTCGAATATTGAGCTGGAATGCAAAATTTTGCCTCGAATATCAGAATCGAATATCGAATAATGTAGGCATTCAGTTTTCACCTATCAAATTTAAGACCTCAATTTTAAGATAAGTTGTTAATGTTAAATTGCATATAATGTTATTTAGCAAATTAACCATATTTCTCAAACAATTCAAGAGTAAATGAATGATCTATTCACATAGTTATTGCTAGCTGTGGATGCCGAAAGTCATTGATAAAGAACTCATATCTGGCATTTGGGATTATTACTTTGGGACATTCCTTTTCACACATGTAGTGCTTAACAAATGGTTTCATGCCAGTAGCAGTATGATGCAATGCTCAATTTATTTTAGCTAGAGATGGGTCAATCACTTTCTCTACAATTACTTATCTATTAAAGATCCGAACAAATATTAAACCTAAAACAGGTAATAAGCATTCATATGCTAAGCAGTTTTAAGTAGGAATCAAGACATTTACATGTTTAATTTTTTAAAAACTCTTAATCCAAGTTTTTATTGAGAAGCAAGCATTTTCACTCCATCAGGGTCCAAACAGTTTCTTTTACAATCACAATTTTTTTAAAAACTCTTAATCCAAGTTTTTTTTGAGAAATACAAGCATTTTCACTCGATCAGGGTTCAAACGGTTTCTTTTACGGTCACAAAATATTCCAGCTGTGCTGAATAATCTCTCTGAAAAAACAGTGGCTGGTAGTGCACTTAGATCTTTTTTCACAAGTTTTTTAAGATCTGGGTAGAGTGCATCACATTTCCAGAAGTCCAGCACATTGTAATCTGGTAAAATAAGAGGTTCAAATAATTGTCCACTTGTTCCTCTGCGGATAGTTCAGGTTTCTGTTTGGCTGCTTGGCTTGACATCAACTTTGAATAGTATGCCCACATTCCATGCATCCCTTTGACAGAAGTCTCTCCTCTTTCAGCATAGCTACCATCCTAATGAAAAAGTTATTATTAACTCTAATTTCTTTTAATACTTTTGGCGTACATGGTGTCAAATGATAAGATGATGTTAGTCTCAAAAATCGTCATCAATAGTCAAAAAAAAGGCATATTTTGGACTTACCACAGTCTCCTTTGGTAGGGAATCTTCCCACTGCTCCCCCTTAATAAGCTGGGCCTCTTTTATCAGATTTTTCCTCGCAAGATCAAGGTTCTGTGGGCTCCTGAACACACTGTCTTTCAGGTGAGGATCAAGGAGTGTTGCTAATGTATGTTCTACACTTTCCTCTACATATTTGCAGTGCTTGGTCAAGGAAAAGTGCAAGTCTTTCTTTTCTTTCAAGCAAATATATTCCTCGCATTGTCCCTGAAAATAGCGAAGATCTTTTCAGAAATTCCCCAATTCTCGACTGTTTCATAAATTAATTTCTGTATGTTTTCCTCTGAATGGTTCAGCTCCAAAAAAGGTGCTACTTCAAGACATACATGTTTATGCTCAAATTCTGGAGTCACAAAATGAGCTGTTACACTCATATAGTCATCATTGGATGTGGAAGTCCATAAGTCTGTGGTGAGGGACACATATTCGGCAAATGCTATTGCATTCTTCACTTAAGTGTACGTTTCTTGGGTACATCTCTGGTATCATTTTTGTTGATATGTGCTTCTTAGAAGTCATCACATATCGTGGCTGTAGATGAGCTACAAGAGCTAGGAAACCACAATTCTCAACAATTTGAAACGGCTGGTTATCAATACAAATCATTTCTGTGATGAGCTTTGTTATTACCTGTTGTCTTTTGTCCCCGGGTTTAAATTATTCCTTTCTCTCTAAGAAACTTGCTTATGTTGACTGATCATGTGCTATGGATACTTTCCTTCTTTTAACGGGAGTTCATGAGCTTGGCAACAAAGAAGGCAATGACGTTGTCGGTGACAAAGACTGAGCATCTGATTCTGCCTCGGACTCCATTTCCAGGTAAAGCTTAGAAGGCACTTGGATGCTCCAGGTCAAGTTATTGTGCAATTTATTTTTCATGATCTCTCTGTAATGCTTCTTCATGTGATTTTTCATGCCAGTAGTTGTATGGGATACTCCTCCTCGAGATATTTTAGCATTGCAAAACTCGCACAGAGCGTAGTTTTCATTACTTTCGAAAATGCTGAAATAGTTCCAGACTTCGCTCGCCATTTTAAATAAGTCAGTGTTTACAAAAATCTCGTTAACAAGAATTCTGAAACTCGGGATGGTGCTCTTTCTCACAAACCACATGTACAGAACATCGAGGTGCTAATCGTTATTCATTTGTTAGTTTCCCTCGTTTTGACCACATTATTACTAACGACTAAGTAAAACTTTTATCTATAAAAATTTTTACAATATCTCGAAACACTGGATAAAAATATTTTCCCCATTTTTCTAGCTATTGAATTATTTCATTCTATGCACGCATATATTTAGAGACATCGATGGAGTTCGACTGGTACAACAACTCGATTGCCTGTTCAACTGAAATGAACTGAAACAATTCGCTAAGTTTATTTTTGGTAACCTTGTATAGTATGATGAGTTTCAGTAATTTAAACTTGTGAAATCATTTGACTGAATTTCAGTGAAAATATAAACAATATCATCAAAAACCGAACCTAGATCTCGGTAAAGGTAGAATTAATGCCAATTACCGGCAAAAATTTCAAAATTATATATTGAAGGCAACATTTTAATTTCTTCCTCGAATATCACGAATAGTCCATTATTCGTGGTATTCGACTTTTCGAGTTGCCCATCCCTAATCATAATAATAACAACAGTCATTATTACTTTGATTTTTGCATTTGTAGCCCATCAATTTATGTATGTATAGGATCTTGTAGGTTCATGAAATTTGACCTCTTTATGGATGGTTAAAATTGGTTTATTTTATTTGATTCTGAGATTGGAGTAAAAATGGGAATTTCATGCATCATATAAATTTTCAACCATGTGCCCCGCTTAACTGCACTTGATTTTTCTTGATATTTTAAAGTAATTTGAACATGGTTATAAAATTGATAAATGCAAAACAATTACAAGAACGAAAAATATTATTTAAAATGTTTTTCCATGGAAAAAATTGACAATGTTGCTAATCCACTAAGAGAGAGATATACAGTAAAACTTCTTATTTACACTTTTCTAGGGACCGCTAGAAAAAAGTGTAAATTGCGGGAAAATGCATATAGTGGGAAAAGGGCAATTTTCAGTTTAACATGCATACTTTAACAATATAAAGTAAATATATAAATAAGAAATGCCGGTAAACTGAGTTAGAGCAATATTATTTATTATTTCTTAAAGTATAGACGTGACCTCATTTCTTTTTTACGATATTTTTTAGCAATATTTCAACCAACCATTGGAGGTTGTCAAATCCATAATTCCCAAACTTATAAATTATGCTATGCCTTTCCTCTTATGACGAACCTTTTCACGGTGATATAGGATGATCTAGAACTTAAAAACCTCTTTTTAGGTTGGCATTTCTTTATGCCATGATTTCTTGACATTTTCTTTTGTTTCGCATAATTGCATCCATTGTAGAGACCGGTAATCTTAGATGTTTCGCTGTATCAGTGTGAGTTGCATCCTGAGAATCCACAATTCTAATTTTAATTTTATTTATGCCTAAATTGAAAATATTCTAGTTGCTGCAAAGGCTTCCGCGGTGATTAGAAGATAACTCGAGGGTTTCCATTATTTTTCCCACGTTAGTTCATCTTACTGCATGGTAGTTTTGCCGGCATTCCAGACGGCATCTTCTGGGCTGAAGTATAGCAAGTATATAGTCAGAAGATATGGGAAATATCTATAACGTATAGGAAATATAGGAAATTTGATCGCACGCGATCTTCCGAACTGAAGAATGCCGACGAAACTGTGGTCCAGAGGGATAAGCCAACGCGGAAGAAACCCGAGAAATCTGAAAATATTGTAATTCGCATCCATTTACCAATTCCAAGTGAAATAAACTTTACGTTCTGGAGTAATTAAGGATAACATAAACAATGCAAGAGAATATTGAATATCTCGCTGGTTGGCCAGGGCAAGCAGTTATCCAACGGCACAAAATTTCTCAACAAAATGATTATTTATTTAATGCGATTTTCACACGATAAAGCTGGTTTCAATAAGTTTAGTTTTGTAGTAACATGTAGTAAAAATATTGAATTAATACAGTGCGATGGTCCTACAAATGATCCCCTGTTATTATCCACCAGTTCAGTTATGTATTTTTAACATTATATAATGTTTGGATAAAAATTCATTTTTATTCTTCACAATATGAACTTCAGTACAGCTTAAATATACTCCCGCAGGTGTTCCAAAATTATAAATTTCATCATATATGCATTCATTTCATAGTAGGAATCTTTTCCCAGCTAAAGGAAAGCGAGTGTCTATTGCAAAAGCAACTCGCTATCGCTGAAACGATAGCGAGTGATATGTCGTCTTTCCGTCACTAGTGGTGCTGTGTACTGCCCCGCTACGCCGCTAAGTTCAAATTCTTCTGTAAAACGGAGGACATTACCTCTCTCTCTCTCTTTTGTTTTTTAAGTGTATATGCACGAAACGAGGTAAAACGGTGTTTTATATAGACTGGTATGCATGGCTAAATGTCATAGAAGGGAATTTTATTTTTTAAATCTATCGTATTGTACTCACATCTAAAGCCAACAGCAGGAAAAAGGAAAAGTCTTGATGTAAATACAGGGTTCTACATACAGTAAAACCCCTTATTTGCACTTTTCTAGGGACCCCAGAAAAAAAGTGCAAATTGCGGGAAAATGCAAATAGTGGGAAATGGAGAATTTTTCACTTTTACATACGTACTTGCTTGGGAAAAGTAAAAATAAAAAGCAGGCTGATAAACTGAAACAGAGGAATTGCATTATTTATTTCTTTAACTACAGCTCTCTTCATTTACTGTGAATAACACAACATCAAAAATTTTTAATTAATAAAATAAAAAGCAAACTAATTTTCTCTTTCATTGCCATAACATAAAATAAATTAGGACTTCATCATATTACACTAAGCCAAGAAAAAAATGATCAAATGTAAAAAAAAGAACTTAATGAAAATGCAATTTTTAGGTTATGTGGATCCTACACACAATAATGTATCGAGTTGAGAATACTGAAAGAAGATATTGTAAATATAATCAAGAATTACGATGGCAGTGTCATTTCAGTGTTGCTTGCTATCAGGAATCATTGAAACAATCTAATGATTATGACTTTTTTGCTAAGTAATATACATTTTATGCTAAGTAATATACATTACTTAGCAAAAAAGTCGGATATTTTCAATTGCTTTGGCTTCCTTTGTGTATTGATATCATGCACTTTATTTCAATTTTTTGCAGTTCATAAAGCATTTGCTCAATGCAGTTTCCACCTAACAAGTAAATCCTTAGTGTGTGAACAGCACAAACTGTGTCTTAGTATGAAGGTAAAGGAGTCTCTTTATCCACTGTGTCCTCCTCATCTGCATCTTCCTCCAGGTGTTTACCCAAAATGTCATCTACACTCTCTACGGTAGTTGTCACAACACAAGAATCTAATTTGACAAACTCCGAGAAAGTATAATTTGTCTCAAGAAGATTCCAGTCATTGTCTATAGTATCATCATCAGAAGTAAATTCAACTGGAATTTCTTCGCCACTATCAACATGAAATCCTGCTCTTCTAAAGCAGTTACATATTGTGGAGTCCTTAACCTGTTTCCAGGACCATGAAATGTAGTGAAAGGCAACCAGTACACTCAATTTGATTGTCTTTATGTCCCTACCACAATTGCAGAGATATCAATTTCTGTACAATCATTCTTCGATAATGCACCTTAAATGAGTGAATTATTCCTAAATCCAATGGTTGGAGCTCACTGGTACAGTTAGCTGGAAAAAATTTTAACTGTACATTTCTTAAGGGTACATTCCGTAGATGGGATGGGCACTGATCAATAAACAGCAGAAGTTTCCTGTTCTGTGTCCCCATTTTCGCATGAAGCTAATCCTCAAATATTGCTGAGGTCATCCATGCTTTGGTATTTGTGGTGTATCTAGTGGGCAACTGTTTTACATGCTTGAAGCACCTAGGACTTTTTGATTTGCCAATCACTAGCGGCTGAAGTTTCTCACTTCCATCTGCATTTTTGGTTAATAAGACAGTAAGTCTTTGTTTACTAAGGGACCCTCCATGAGATTGTTCCCCTCTGAAGCACACTGTTTTTGCTGGCAGCACATTAAAGAATAATCCTGTCTCGTCTGCATTGAACACATCTTTTGGGCTGTAGCCTTCCAGAAGTCTAATCAGTTCAGATACTTTCCACTGAGTTTCAGTCTCAATGTTAACACCTTTAAAGGTGTTAAAGTAATTACTTTCACCACTCACAGTCTTGTACACAAGATTGTATCAATTTTTGAATCTATTAACCAACCATAGGATGCCGTTAAATCTTCGATTCCCGATCTTGTGGTGATATGAAACGTATTTTCTCGTAAGATGATGCCATTCACAGGGACATTTGATGATCTTGCACCTAAAAACCATTTTTTCAGCATTCGTTCTAATTCTTCATACCTGGAATTCTTTACGTTTTCTCTTTTTTGACAAATGTCCACACTGTTTTTATAATCGCATCACGATTTTTCACTATTGGTATTCAATGTCGAGGCCGGCAATATGAGTTGCTTCGCCAGATCAATGCAGGTTCCAATATGGTCATCAACTTGCCCTAAAATTTTCATTTTGTCCTCAATTGAAAATGTCCGTTTTTCACCTCGCCTTTCCATTTTCAAGCAGGATAAATTCTATTTTCCGTAGTAATACCCTCAATTAGTACGGAATTACCCTTAAGTTAACTTGGCAACACACGAGCTACCTCGCCGTTCTACTAGTGCAAACTGTCGCGCAACTTCATAATTTTTAAATATTATAATTATCTGCGATGCAGTGTGGCTTGATTGGGATAATTCAAGTTCCAATAAGTTTTATATTTAAGTAACCCATCATTGTTATAACTGTTGAATCAAGTCAGCGTAAATGATCCCAGTTATCGGTCACGTTATATAGTTCCGGCAGTTATCACGTTTAATCACGTCTGGTTCGGAAGTCGCTTTCATTCTTAATCATACCAAATTCTGTACTAAATCAATATTGTCAACATTCGGACAGCACTTCTTAACATTGTATTTATTATCAGCAGGTTAATCCTACAATACATCCATTTCATATCGTGAATCTTTTCCTCGCGGAAGATAACGAGATGACGTAGTTCAAATTTCCGACACTGGTGGCGTTGTGCCCCGCCACATTCAAATTCTTCCCGAAAATAGTTCTCGTTACCGCTCTCTCACTCATGTATTTTTAAGTACATATGTACGAAAGGACGCCAAAAGATGGTTTGTAAGGGCTAATATGCAAGAGTAACGTTTTTAAAAGGGAAATTATTTTTTTAGTCAGCACATAATATTGCAAATTGCGGGAAAATGGAGAAACACACGGTGTAAATACAGGGTTCTACATACGTTGCAGGGATATGAAATTTGATGGGACCTAAAAAAAAAGTTGCAATTTGCGGGAAAACGTAAATTCCGATAACGCAAATACGGGGTTTTACTGTACATGGGAGATATAGAAAATTGGATGGGACCCAATAAAAATGTAAATTGCAGGAAAATGTGAATTCCGATAACGTAAATATGAGGTTTTACAGTATATATATACAAGGTATTCTTGAAAATGTTAGTGACCCAAGTGTGTGACAAACCACCATAATGGTTTTTTACATTAAGTATTTTATGCTTGAATTTCAATACCTCGTCATTAGATTCCCCAAATGGAAACACAATGTAACATATTCTTCCTCAGTAGACTCAGTCCCTTTTCCCTCCCATTGGCCTCTCATATACAGCAAGGCTAAGGAAAGATGGAGGAAGTCTAATTGGTATATGATCAGAGGGAGGTTGCCTGAAAAACTATAGAGATTTACCACAACAGCAATACTGTTTTTGCTAAACATTTTTTGTACAATACCCACTCTTTGGATTTTATGTAAAAGATTTTACAATACCGTGATAAAGGTGCAAAATGATTTTTTTTTGGAAAAATTTGAAACTGCCTTCTATGGCAGACGTCTGGGAAGCACCATGCTAAATGATGCCATTCCTTTAGATTTATCACCCTTTTGACTGCCCCTGTTCCTCCACCTTTGGAGGCTTATTAGGTGTGAACTTCATGTCACCTTCCTCTCCTTATTATCCTCATGCTTACCCTTCTCCATCCTAACCCCCCCTCTCTCATCTCAGCTCACTGCTTATAAATAAGGTGCACTACTTCATGTGCTTATTAGCTCTTGAAGATGATATAAAAGAACATTGGAACAAGTCAGATGTTTAATTAATTTGTGGAAAGGTACCAAGTGGTTTTTCTTATACTATTACAAATTTTCATTGCATTAACATGCCTCCAGTCCATCCACATTAGAAGGTAGACATGACAAGCATTATTGGTTACTTATTTATTTCCTTTAGATTTTAAAATACCTATATTCAGCAGAGATGGAATTCTCCTATTCAGGTGAAGCACACAGTAGTATTCTGCTCTCAAGGGAGGCTGTTATGCATGACAATTGTATATAATCTTAGCGTCTTAATTATTTCATTTGTTATTGTCATCTTTCCACTGTACTCAAAGGTAAGCTTAAAATAAATCTGACAACTTTTTCAGAATTCACAGCTGTAATTGTATAGTTCCACTATTGTTCCCAAAGAATATTTCAGAATGGTAACAATCAAAATACACAAATCATATTAGCATTGTCATCACTCTAATTGTAGCTTTCTACTACACTTACCAAATTCATTTAAAATACTGTCAGTGCTAAGTTGCAGTTAATAAACATCTCAACTGTGTAGGCAATCAATTGCTCATATTTCCCAATTCATGTAATCATTGTCAAGCATGAAGAAAACAGCTACATACCTCTGTTTTTACTGAGTGATTCTGGAGTGCAAGTGACCATGGTTTTTGAGACACATAAGTAAAAATAGTAATAATCATGATTTTGACTCAATACTCTTTAAAGCTATTTTAATGGATGAGAAAAATATTGTGTTAAAAAGTGCTCCCCATTCTTCAGTGTATCCATGCTTGATTAATACATTCTGAAACTAGTGATCAGAACAGTAGAAACTAGGGATGTGCGAGTAGCACTTTTTGACCTCGAGTCGAGTATCGAGTGGAGTTGTAAAGTACTCGCGAGTATCGAGTCGAGTCGAGTTTGTACATTATTGTACATGAGTGAAGAGACCCAGTTCTTACTTAAGTCATCGCAATTAAAGTTAGCCAGCAATCTGACTATCAAATGGCAGGTCTACCTACCTAATGCATAGTTATAAACAGTCAAATTAATATGGCACGTAGCGCCCCAAAAGACATAATGGAAATTTTCCGGTAGCTCTCGAAATAAGAAAATTACCTTCAATCCTAGGATTACTCAAAAATGTGTAAATTAGCATGCAGTACGGTACCTAGAGTGTACTTAGGCATAATATGAGGCCTATATGAGTGACATGCCCTATTAACTTGAAAGTAAGCCAGGAAGCAAAATATTTTTTCTTAAGGAATACATAAGCCTAATTAGAAGAGCATTCCTTGTATTTCGCATTCCTATGTATTTCTTTTCAAAGCTAAATTCTTTCTCAGTGGTGTCGTGTATGCCGGGGTTAGTCCAACAGTACAGTGAATTTCATACAATATGCCTTATTTGTGCAGTAAATATTTGATAAGCTCGCGACTCAAATTTATGATCGGCCGTTAATTACATAGTTAGTTTTTTATATACTTTTCTTCCTCTTCCAATTAATGGCACCATCTCTTCAAAATCGGTGATTTCTGCAAAAACATGATAGAACTTAGAATCATAAAAATGATCTGTGTCAATCACCCCCATTTGCACGATGCATGAACACCCAATATCAGCACGGGTTATTTCCAATAACCATTAATGCAAGTTAATAATGTTTGAACAATGAATTTTCATTCACGGATGAATGTGAGCAGGTACATGAATTTTGTATAGTCCTGTGGATTAAAGTTTTCAATTTCTAAGGAAATATATTTGAACAAAAATTTATTATAGATAATTATCTATAGATATTTATAATTATCTACCTTAAGATATGACTAGGAACTTGAAATTAATGATGTAATTAATAATCCTAAATAGGAAATAAAAAAATGGAATAGTAAAACTTATAAGTTTTATACCATGATACCTATATCATCCGTAATGCCCTTATAATAGGATGCCTACCATCCGTTACAAAATTTCCTTCACCCGTGAGTTTGAAGACCAATATCTCCAAGATAGCTAAAGCGATTCTAAAATAAAGTATATCAAATTAAAGCTTGTTTATTTCTACGTTTACTGGTACTATTAAAATATTTTTACAATTTTTTTTACTGAAGTACGTGTTTAAGAACGGATTTGTAGCGAATTTTTTTTTTTGATACCGGATGGATCCATCGAATTTGGGCATCGTAAGAACAACACAGATCGAGATATCAAACTTCCTTTTCACATATTGTAGCTAAGGGCTGCTTTGTTAATAGCTATACGAAGTTTCATACAATTACGTTCATCAATATTTTTGTTATTGATGAATTTGTCAGACTGCGTTATTTTCCGTCCCGCACGCTTTCCGTTCCGGAAATCACTGTTTGGGCCTTTCTCTTGCTCTCGAGTCATTAATATGAATCAACTTAAGGAATCTCAGTAGAATTCGTTGATTATTTGATATCGATATATATTTATTTTCAGCTATTAAAGCACGCTCAAATGTCCAGAGCATGCCTGGAAAGGTAGCGCGCGCGTAGAATCATCTGCTGCAAGCAGATCGCCTATCGCTGTGAATTAGTCATGAGGACTCGACAATAGCGGGAATAAGTATCGCCTTTAAGAATGCAAGTCAGTGTCATTTTAAGAACTGATGGTATCTTTGGAAGCATACCGTCATTATGCCTCCTCGCCCAAAGATTTTGGAGATGGAGTTGAAGATAATTTAAAATGCAATTTGTTTCTTTCGTCGAGAAGCCGAGAAATGTGGGGACAAAGGCTATCTCTCTTATCGCTGATTTTATTTTGGTGAATACTGCAACTTATAAACTTTTATTCAAGCATATACAAGGATATTTTTCCTGTGCATACAAGAGAAATTTTCTCTCGTGGTGTTTGGTGCGCGCAGTACCTACGGTAGCTCACAACTTGACAACCTCGAGCAGCTTATCTCTCCAGGCCAAAAGTCCTGTCGCGTGGAGCTCGCTCTCCGAAATAAATATATACACATCGAAAGCATATCTAATTCTCCCAATTTGTTGATTCATTTTACACTTAATTAGTTTTCAAACACGAAGAATACCATCAAAACGAACTAAATTTCCAACTTCCGCATGCTGAGATAGCACATTTTTAAATATTATTCGTTACGTAATTAGTAACTGAGTATTCTAATATCTATTCTAAATCTATTTTAAACTTTGTTTAGTCTAATTGTAAGATAAATATATGTTCCATATCTTATGTGAAGAAAAGAGAAGTGGCTTTTCATGTGTATCTTCAAGTGGGCGTTAAACTTGCTCCCCGGAACTTGAATAATATCCGGCGTTTTTATCTGTCTCAGTCGAAAAATTAATTAATATAAACAACTAAAAATATATTTTTGGCATTATTAAACGTATAAATAAACAAGATTTAGTTTGATATACTTTATTTTAAAATTGAACTACTAATTTTTGTGATCTAAACCTTCAAACTCAGGGGATGGAATTTTACAATGGACATTAGGTGCTTTGAGCTCGAATATAGTCCCCCACCCGTGACTTTTTCCGCATATATTTCGGCCAAAAAGGGGGGGCTAGCTATATTCGGAGGAATATGGTACATATGTGGTTTCATGGACCGTGTAACCACCGATTCATCCATTCGTTCACGCAAACGTACATAAACCGTTCACGTAAACGTACATGAAACCATTCACGCAATGTAAATGAAAGTACGTAAGTACATGTTCGTACGTGTTATTATATCGTGTAACCAGAGATTTACTCGATTTTGATGATAGCGCTTCTTGTTGGCAGATTTCTGAACCTATTGGCCTTGGCGGCTCCGTCGACAAAAACTACTCGACTCGACTCGAATTTTGGAGTACTCGCACATCCCTAGTAGAAACTCAAAATCACGATATTTTGATTTTACGAAGCAAAATCTTTGGTCCCGATCAAAAGGGTATCTAAATACATGTAGCAGTACTCAATATTACAAAATAACGGTGTTTTGAAATTACGAACCTCTGGTCTCCATCCCAACGTGAAAAATGTACTCATTTTTATGAATAATGACGGATCAAAGCAGCGATTTTCAGATACTCCTTGCCAGAGTTAAGGCTCCTAATCAATCATCGTTGGCATGCACATTATGCACCAAATGTGAATTGCTTGGATGATAATTCATTTTTCAATGCTAAATTACTATTGATGCCTTTGAATCATGGGCTAAGTAGTACATAAAATATGGCACCGCACCAATGCAACTAAAAATGCATTCGGCTGTGTTGTCGCAAGTCTAGAGTTACCAACAGCGAGTCAAAAATAAATTTAAACTAGTCAAGTACGGATACACTCGCCTGCGAGAAACTAGGTCATTGCTACATTTTTCTCTCAATCCCTGGCATTTTTTGCTACCCAAACATAAACCCATGAGGGGTATTCCTAGTGCAGAAATCATTTACTGTGCTCGTGTGCTCAAAAAAGGTTTTGACAGGCATTGGAAGAGATGTTATGGCATTCGAGTGGTGAATTCAGTCATGCAGATCACATATGGAAGCTTTTTCACTCTACATATTTCAGACTGATTACCCAACCTTACTCCACAGCCAAATAATTCCGGCTGACAATAGTTATTTCCAAAAGAATCAGGTTTTATTTACCCTCCTCTTTCAGCGTTTCGATGTAGTCATCGAGGAAAGGTGTCCTATTCATAAGTAAGCATTGCTCTTCCCTTCTTCCAACAGCCAAGAAAATCAGAGAAAATATGAGTTCTCTTGGTCACACCACAGTGAGCCATTACTTCAGAATGATTTGGCATCACTGGCCTTACAGAAGGTACCCCATTTGCCCTTAAGTTGGCCTGCCATAGAAATTAAAATTCTCGGAATGCCTAGACATATTATTGTACTCTTTTCTGTTTGTAAGTGTGGATAAAAACATTAACATATTTTCACTTTTCATTGTAGCTAAATTATCTTTGGTTGGTGAAAAACCTGTGAAAAATAAGAAAAAAAAAGGTGAAGCTAACTTAGATGGCAGTGATGATGATGAGAGGCCGCAGTTGAAGAGGGGAGTTAGGGCTGGCAAGAAGAGTAAAGCCAAGGCAGAGAAAAGAGCCAAGCCAGGTGGAAAGGATATCTCTGAAATGAATGCCCTCAGAGAACTTGAAAAAGTTGCTGCCTTGCAAGTGCGCTTGGCCAAGCGTATGAACAAACCTAGTCGCTTGCGTGCAGTTGCTGACTATGGTTCAAATTCTCAAGAAGCAAAGGGGAAAGCTTCAGGTAAGATATGTGTTTGCAGAATTATTATATCAATTGTCACAATTTTTAAGTTTATTCTTTATGTATATTTGATTTCCTTGGCTGCGTTTTAAATTGTTTATTTCTTATTGTCAGTAATTGTGTAGTAACACATGCTTCAGAATCCCATAAATTGAATTTCACTCAAGGAAAATATTCTTGTATCAGTAGGTGTAAATGTTAGAAAGGAGCATTAAGCCTTGCATTTTATTGGGCTCCATGGAAATTGATATTGATTTATGCTTGAGTATCATGCTGTTAGAATACATTAAGTGCTTCCTATGAATATCTTCATTATTGATTCATACAGTCTCCATTAGAAATCAATTTTTTTAGTAAAAGTTGTGTGTTCATTAACACATTTGGTGCGGTTGTATATTTTAAGAATATTCTTAGGACAGTGTTTTTTTTCTCTTGAATATCGTATCGTATATTATGTTATTTCTTTCACTTTGTAACTAATTATATCCTTTTTATTTTGCATATTATTATTATTTTTCAAAAGTTCACAATGCCGCCGATCGGCGGCAGCCCGTTCCGCGGGATGGTTTTCAAATATGTTACCGATCAGTCTTTAACATTTCTCTATTATTCTTGCACTTTGAAATTGTTTATTATATTCTAACTTAAAATTTACATTAAATAAATTATTTTTCATGTTAAATAATTATACAGTAGAAGCCCGGTATAGTGAGTACGGCTTGATGCGAGAATCGCGTTATAGCGAGTGATTGTCTTTGTACCGCCAAGATGCCTATGTTTTACATGTAAAATAAAGCGGATATAGCGAGGCCAAAAAGTTCCTTCCACGGTATACGCTCGGTATTACGACAGAAATCTCTCGAGGGCGATGCACCACCTAGCAAAAATAAACTATTGTGTTTTGTATTATCTGCTAATTAAACTAAAAATACAAGATGTGTGCCATATCTACAACACCTAAAGCCAGTTATGTCCAAACATTAGCGATTTACGGCCTTCAGTACGCACTGCGCGCTCCCATTTTACATTCTTCTTTTGTTAGTCATCAGTGGGAGGGGAGTGGGCGGACAACGAGCAAGATGAGAGGAGGAGAGGGAGTTAAGTCTAGGCATGGGCGATGTTTATAATTCAATATCGGGATACAATAATTTTATTATATCGTTAGGTGGCGAAAACGATAACTCATATCGTGACAGTAAATATCGTCTTATCGTGCCCCGATATTTTATTGGGGCACGATAAGATATGGGGGTACGATAAATATGGCTATTAATAGATATCGCAATAAATATCACGATAAACATCACGATAAATGTCGTGACCATGATAAATATCGTGGTAAAATATCATGACATCGCGTCCCGATAAAATATCACGATATCGCTCCCCGATAAAATATCATGACATCGCGTCCCGATAAAATATCACAATATCGCTCCCCGATAAAATATCATGACATCGCGTCCCGATAAAATATCACAATATCGCTTCCCGATAAAATATCACGATATATTATCACGATAAATATCGTGATAAAAGATCGTGATATTGCACCCGTTCAAATATAGTGTAATCGCACCCGATGAATTATCGTGATATTGCACCGGTTAATCGTGTGGGAAAAAGACAGCCGTTAATGGCTCAATTGAGTTGGTCTTCGCTTAAGCTGTAGCAAGTACATTTGAAAACTTACTATTCTGCTCTCTGCTAATTCAAATTCTCAGCATTTCTCTCACACTCTCTCTTTCAATTTCAGTGGTCTGATAGTTGACGTACTTGCGTGGACAGATAGGTGACGTACTTGCTCCAGATTAAGCAAAGGCCAACCCAACAGCTGTCTTTTTCCAACACGATTAACCGACGCAATATTACGATAATTCATCGGGTGCGATTATGCGATGGACATACTGGTTAACATTTGAAAACTCGACAAAGCTGATATTATCGTCATGACATATTCGCAAAATTATCCAAAAACTTCCACAGTATACCTAATATTTTAATTCCGACTAGTTACGCTGTCTTTACAGCTTTCTTCGGCGATCGAAAAATAGAAGAACTGGAAGAAAAACACCGAAACTAGGGGAATTAATATTGAATGTGTTAAAGAAACGGATTTCAGTCTTGGACTCATGTTATGTTTACCTAATGGTAACCTCGGAATACAGTAGAAACTCGAAATTACGAAGTCGACGGGACCGGAAAAATCGGCACTTCGTAATATCAAATTTCGTATCAACGAGTATCTTTCAAAAACATCGCGATGAAGCTCTTTGTCGTTTCCTTAAATTAAGATGAACTCTCGCGACGTACTTGCATGATTTACGAAGTTATAATTCATAAAAGTATACTTAAATGTGTGATCTTGCCCACAAGGTGCAAACAGTTTAACGCAACTAATTTGTCGGAGGTTGATTCTTCCGATTTTCGGGATTTCCACCACATCGTTCCATCTTTTCACGGCGGAAATCCCGAAACTCGGGAGAATTAAACTCCCATCTAAGCCCTGCGGAAATTTACATCGCGACAACTGACTTGCCGTTATTTTTTTCCAATGAATGATTAGGCAATGAAGCGTCTTTTGCCCAATTTTTTGTGCAGTTTGGAACAAGCCTATGAAGCTTCATAGCGCATTTTTCTATATTATTTCCTAACTGGAGAACTCTTCAACTGAGGCGTGAGCAATGTTTCATCATTAGTATTACTGATTGATGCATACAATAAGGAAGTGTGCGACTTGCGCGATCATTGGCACCCGATATTGAAATTAGAGGAATAAATTTCGTTAGAAGATGGCCCTTTCTCCGCGTCAGGCATAATATATGTATCTACCTACGTTAAGCTAAGACAGTGAAAATGAGATTCTCTCGCGGATTCTATGCGATGGATACACGTTATGTATTTTGTATAAATAATGCTAAGCCCATTAATTTCCCGAAATAACAATCGTTTTTCTCCCTTGGATTCAGCTTATTTGTGCGTGGTTATTTCCGAGATGATAGAGCTGAAATAAGAGCTTATAGAAAAGTCCAGCTGTGTACCTCCTTTCAGAAGTAGGGTGTACAAGCCACGCACTTCAACGGTGAAGGTTGATAGTTCCTTTTACACTTCATCGGCTACTAACGATGCTAACATTATAAATCAATAATTTTCGTTTTTCATTCTACTACACGAAAGCTTCAGCTGTGGTTCTATTCAGATTAGGTCTGCCTGCCTGCTCTTCATTCATTATATCTCAGAATTCTTTTAAACATTCGCTATTGAATTGAAATGTGGGATATTTTTACTAATCGTTTTTCCTTTGCTTACGATCAAGCAAGGAGACTTGCGTCCAGCATTGCAGCTCCAGGTCAGGCCACGCATCAAGCTGGAAGCTGCCTTCTTTCCCTCCTTTCCCCCTCGCTGTGGGTGGGGGTTACTCCATTCGCCCACTCACAAAAACAGCTGCGAGGCCCATGGTCTCGTAGTATCTTACGTCTGTTGTGAGGGTGATCCACCTGGGGTTCAAGGCCAAGGGCTGCGCGCGAAGACTAAACCTCGAATGAATCATCAGCTTTACGCCGAATAGTCGCATCTTATCTTCCTCCTCCCTTACCCCAATTTGCTGCGTCGGCGGAGAGGGAAGACATGACTCTGGCGAGTGGAGCTTTTACCATGAATCAAGATATGCCCGCAAAACAATATTTACGCTGAGTTAGACCCATCGGCGTGCACAGATTCCTTGAGATTGGGGAGGGAACTTCTTAAAGGGCCCAAGAGCTGGTATGGGGGGCCTGCAAAGTCAGCGTGGGGCATCTCATGCTAGCCTAGCGTTGAGGGGGTGGGACGGAAGGGCACCCGAAGGGGCCTGATATCCCGGAGGGCGGGCACGGGGGGCTCGGGTGTGAGGGGGATGGCTCGTGCCCACTCATAGAGCGGGAAGGGGGTCACGGAGGGTCACTTGAAGGGGAAATATAGCCAGTGTGGGAGGGATAGGTTAGCCGCAAGTGAGAGAGAAAGGTGATGGGGGAGAGTATGCCGAGGTTTTGGAGCAAAGGAGAAGGAGAGCTGGGTGAATTTTCCTGGTGGGGACTGCCTAGTGATCTCTCCTTTAGGATATTTCTTCGATCGCTATGTTGGAGTGAAAAGGGGAGGAGGGTACACCATTTTCCGATATAAATATATATATATGGGTGCTTGAGCATTTTTTCCCATTGAATTTGCATGCGCCCAGAACTAGTCTTCCTTTAGAATTAATGTGCGTTAAACTAAATGGCCCTATGAACCATGCGAACTCATACTTTCTCTGATTTTCTTCGCTGTTGGCGGTGGAAGAAGGGAAGGGAAATGCGTATGAAGAGCCTTGCTCGATGGCTACATCAAAACGCTCAATGAGGACGGTAAATTAAACATGAGTCCTTCGATGATAACTTTTGCCACCCGGAATAATTATGCCGTCAAGCAAGGTTGAGTGTAATAAGTCTGAAATAGTGAGAAGAAAAAAGCTTCCTTGGGTTATATTCATGACTGAATCTACCGCTCGAACAACATAGCACCATCTCCGATACATGTCATAGTTATTGCAAACGCGCAGCAAACGACTTCTATACCAGGAATATTCATCATGGATTTATGTTTGGGAAAACTGGTAACAAAAATGCCAGGGATCATGAGAGGAAAATGCTGGTTGTAGCAATTAGTCTCTCGCCGGCGAGTATATCCGTACACGACTACTTTACATTTTTTTACTCGTTGGCAACTCTGTGGACTCGTGGTAACAAAGCAAAATGCATTTTTTGTCCGATTGGTTCCATATTTTATGAACTACGATACCTACGATTCAAAGTCGTCCTTAAGGTCTGGTTTCACTGGGGCGTCCAGCGGCCACGTCCAACTGTCGCGTCTGGACGTCGCGGCTAGACGACGCGGCCGGGTGGTTTCATTCAGGCGTCTACATCCTATTTCCGCGGCTGGGCAATGTGGGAGAATGTGTATTTAGTTAAATTACAAATTTACGTTTTCTTTACTCGTTGGCAACTCTGTGGACTCGTGGTTACAAAGCCGAACGCATTTTATGTCAGATTGGTTTCATATTTTATGAGCTACGATGCCTACGATTCAAAGTCGTCCTTACTATTGTAGCATTGAAAAATGAGATATCGTTCAGGTAATACATTCAGTGCAGATTGTATTCGGCGACGATGATTAATTAGATGTTTAACTCTGACAAGGAGCGCCGGAAAACGTTACTGTGATCCATCATCATTCGTATAAACGAGTAACTTTTTCACGTCGGGACCAAGATCCGAGGTTCGTAATTTTAAAACTTCGTTATTTCGTAATATCGCGTACTGTTACATACACTTAGATACCCTTTTGGTCGGGACTGAATATTTTGCTTCGTAAAATCAAAATTTCGTAATTTCGAAGTTCGTATTTTCGAGTTTCTACTGTATTTTTGAATGTCAATGGAAACAAAGAAGGTATAGCTTATTTGTTGTATTGGTTCTTAAGACCAGCTTGTTCTGCTCTGTTGTTTGAGCCCAAACTCTATCTATGCTCTGCTGCTTGAAAATAAGCAGTGCATTATTATTGAGAGTGTGATGGTATCTCCGAGAGAGCAAGCTATGCGGTTTACCTTTGGAGTTTATGCCTGACCTAAGGACTGATGCCTAGTCCATGATTGTTCGCCAACTTCAAGCGTCTAGGGTCAAATGGTAGTTTCTTCGCACAAATCTTGAATGGAGTCCACAATTGGGCATCAAAGGTTGTCCCTTCAGGTGGTTTTGGCCATGCTGGTAAGTGATCAATGCCCAGTAAGTGGACAACCACCATCTGCTACACCATTCAACTGTAACAATAAGCACTCTGTCACACACATGTGCAACTTCAGTCATCAGATGCCAAAGGTGGACCTTGGTGAACTTTGATTTGGCAATTGAAGATGGCCTTAGAAGCATTGCTTTGGTGCTGCGGCTATCATGGATGGTCACATTGAACTGCAGTTGAAGTTGACAATTGACCCTTGAATCAATTGTGGATCAGGCTTGATATTTCATCAGGCACTAAATCCTTAGGCTTGTACTACTGAGGCATGAATTACTTTTCCAAAGGGCAAGGGCCTAGCCACGTTGACACACCGGTTCCCGTGAGATCACCGAAGTTAAGCAACCTTGGGCCCGGACAGAGGTTGGATGGGTAGCCCCCCGTCTATACCTCTACCGTGGTGCTCTTGTCCCCTGTCTGCAAGTGGTGGGCAGGTTAAATGTGGGTTGGCACAATGGATCTAAAGAGCTCTAAGTGCCAGGGGGGCTCCAGAAGGCCCCTGCCCACCCCTACAATTTACATATTTTACATTTTACTTTTCCAAAACATGCTACAGTAAAGTCTCGATAATACGAAGTCAGCGGGACCACAAAATCGACACTTCGTAATTCCAAACATTTTCAAAAAATCATGAAGAATCGTCTTTTTCTCTAACATTTGTTGTCTTCGGTAACATTGTTTGACTTTTTTCATTGTTCGTGAAAGCATCCATAAAAGATGCCTTTGTGTCATATACTGTATCGCATGTCTTAAAAGATCGTAAAATAAATAACTACTTGTATTTTCTATGCAAATTGTTTAAAATTTCGTCCGAATATTGAAAACTTATATGAAACAAAAGTTGAACATTTTGTAATAAGAATTTAATTTTCGGAATCCGCAGTCAGTAGAGATGGGCAACCAGTATGGATGCTAAAAATAGAAATTAACTTCTAATATCTATGCCGTAGTGATGGCAGCTGGCCCAATTGCACTTTAGTTGTCCTCTAATGCCCAATCATAGCTGAAAAAAAGCAGGGAATGAAACCCATTTTCCGAAAACAAATCATTCACAGGTTAGTAGTTGATGTAGATGCAGCATTCTTTGCTTCTGAGTGGGTTTTTGAGGGATGTGTGGGGAGAGGAAGGGAAGGAGATGGTCAGAGTACAAGAGGAGTGGTCAAAGACCCACCCGTAAACAAAGGATGCTGCATCCCTGGCCCTCCCCATTCGACTCAGCACCCGAAGCAGGTCCAACCAATCCCCAGGGTTGCCCAGAAGAAGATGAAGGAATGTCACAGTCATTCCGCGACGCTATTCTACCACCTTCTCCCCACTTCCCCCCTTCAAGCTCAGCAAGACAGATAAAGATACACCCGCAACTGGGACCTTCCTTCTCCACATCCGAACCCTTTTCCCCCTTCTCTCAAAGTCCTCAGCCATCATAATCCTTACCCCCACCAACACAACCACCCAAATTTCCTAATGGAATCACTCACCCCATCCATGCTACAAGATTTTGGTGCAGACAGCCTTTACGGAGAGCTAAGCTAGAAATGCTCGCCTTAAAAGTCGAGGTAGGGTTCATGGAGAATTTGAACTGCCATAATTCCAGATGCACGGCAGCGAGAATGGCATGTGCCTTCACATGTAAGTTTTAATCAAAAGAGAGCAGTGTACATTATAAAAATGCTGATAACTGTTAAAACAAAAAATAAACAATCTATAGGATAAATAATGTCATTAACTATGGTTTCCACATTACTCGAGGCAGAAATGATATACACAGATACATGCAGAAAATGATGGGGAGAGACACATAATGTGGGAAATCAATGCACTACTATGCAAGCATTTCACTTTTGATGAACCACAATCAGCAACACTGGATTGTTATGTCTGCGATGACAAAAATAGTTGTGCTGAAGCAGTTTTTCACTGAGGTTCGTAAAAACGAATTACATTTGTTCCTGTGGACCAGGGACAAAGTTCGTAATTTCGAATAATTCGTATTTTCGGATATTACAATGTACAGTGCAACCTCTTTAAAACGAGACCTCACGGTGCCCGAGAAAACCCTCGCTATAGTGAAGTATCGTCTTACCGAGGTTGATGTAAATAATCGCCATTAAACCTATTGTCAACAATTTTCTAGGAATCGGGTTGGTGTGGTGGCGGAAGTATTACCATCCGAAGAGTTTGAGCACAAATCCCGAAATAAGGGGAAAGTTTTTGCAGTAATTTATATCCCTACATAATTTACCAACTGACTATTAGATCAAAAAGCGCCGTACTTGCTCCAAAAATGCAAAAAGCCTTGAATTGCCGACCATTTTCCCATATGCACAACTGTCCAAGCTACTTTTTTCTAATGCTCGTTCCATTTTCTAATGTTCATTCCATAATTTTGATTTGTTTTGACAAAAATTTAAACCATAACTGATAAATCAAAATTGTATCACCTTTATTACTAGCCTTTACGCTTTCTCTTGGTTGGTCTTAATTTTTATGATCAGTATATTTACGTTCTTCGCGACAATATGCAGAAACCATTTGGAATAACGTATCGCATTTGTTTGAGCAGACATAAAGAGATGGTGGAAGTGATGGAAGGGATCCTGCCTTGGAGGCCATTTTTTTTCATCTGATGTAATGTCCACATTGAAAAACAATCTCCTTTACCAGGTATAACAATTTTATTGAAATAGCATTTGTATCACAATAAGTTCTTTTTAGAGATTTTGTTAGGCCCTCGACGTACTTACAGTAATTTTGTCAGGTGTATATGCACGACGGTAGTATGATACAAAGGACTGAAAAAATGGTTCTAATGAAGAGCCCTCCTATACCAACAAATGTGTTAAGTATTAAATCATATAATTGCTCAATAATGGCAGCAAACATAGAAAGGAATATAGACGTATTGAAAGTCAATAAACTAAGAGTGCTACTCCTTTGGCACTGTATTCATCACATTACATCAAGCAGTGACAAGTATGGGTAACAAATAATAATTTGCTAATTTCAATAATCTGGTAAGTTATAAAATTAACTCACAAAAATGTTCAACATTGATAAATATCGAGAGAAAGAAAATATGAAAACAAATTTAGGAGAGACAATCGAGTAACTTGCCATTTTTCTCATCCGACACTTGTTTGCATTTTTGGGCCATGGTGTCTTTCTTGGAAATGTTTTCAACTCACAGACGTGTGAGTTTGCTCTAGACTGCCTGGGAAACAAAAGAAGATAAAATACATAATTGTAACTGCTTATGCTGCAGTATTTCCACCAATATTAACCATAAATTAATTGGATGGTGATTTATAACGTGCAGTTGATATGTAACACTTCATATTAAATGCATTGCCTACAGTTCACAAGCTCTGGCAATTGTTGGCTACTTTCGGTGTTTGTTTGCTGGTGACGAAAACTCTCGCAATGGCGGGGGCCAACACCAAAAGGGTCTCATAAAAACTGTATTGTTTTTACATGGAAATCATAGGGTCAATTGATGGTGCCCCTGCAATCTCTCATAATGGCGGGGGTCTCGCAATAGGCCATACGCGTACTACTGCGGTGCCACTGTATCTACTATAGGCTTTTTATCGGGACCGGCTGTTTGGATTCGCATTGTCGAAACCTCATATTTTCATTCTTCGTATAATTGAGAGTCCACTATAATGGGTATTCCAGACTAATTCCATAAGCCATCAGAGAGAAGGAGCTTCACAACCACCTCAGAGTGTGTAAATGATCATCAAATACAAAGCAATATTCACTTCAGCATGTCCTGAGGATGCCTTCAGGACAGTCGGTGAAACGTCATCATCTGAGATGTCATTGCAGATGACTCTCAAAAGCCTGCCATTTTCTTTGGTTAGTGACTGTTTTTGCCTGTTCGAAGCCATTCACCTGGGACTACTGTTGGTCCTGTAGAGAAATTTCATGATGTATTTTTCTCGTAAGTGGTTAATGCCTCATTGTAGTTGACTGTATTCTCTAGAAGATCTACATAAGAGGAACTCTTGGGAGCCAAAAATCACTCGCTATACCGAACTCTCATTACTTCCGAAGATGCTTAAATAATCATTCCACGGCCAATTCCTATGATTTCATGCTAGTTAAACCAATATTGTGGCTGTTTATGGTGAATAGCTAGGAGATTCCATTAAGGTAGCAAAAAAAATTATATTTTCGCACACTCCCAAGTACCTGTGGTTGTATTTATCAATGACATTAAATTTCATGTTAAATAAAATCATTTGGAATATAAAATGTCAACTTTTGATGCATCGGACCCTGCATATTACCATACTTTCGTGAGTCCCAAATACCTTGCATCAGCAAGTAATGGACCAATACAATGGATTATTATTGGCAAAACTTTGTGAATCAGAAAAATTGTGTAACCTATCGCACTACCTCTCTAAAAGGTGTAAATAAATTATAAAGGGGTCAAGGAAGTTCTAGTTATTATAATTTGTAAGGATGCTAAGAAATGGCATGCCCAGCATTTCTTAATTATTCTTGCAAGTTATTAATTACTTCTGTTCTTTATGTGGTTGTTAGCGAGGGTGAGGGGCGGGTGGGGTATTCTCGTGCAGTGCCTCCTTCCTTGATTGCCCCCTGTGGTCTAATGATTATCGTCCTTGCCCTGCCCCTCCAAGGGTACAAGCAGAGGCCTGTGGCGCCCTGCAGTATTTAGTTCCTTACAAGCACAATTCAGGTAACGTTCTCCAGTATTGAGGCAGAAACAAAGGAGGACACTTTCAACTGTAGTAAATTCACTTAAATAACAGCTACCTTAAAGTTCTCAGAATCATGCTAATACTGGTAGTACCATGGTTGGAATAGTTCAATATTTTCAGCATTTACAGGTATACGCATAACAGTAATCAATAGTCATTGACTACAATAACTATATGTGGTATATTCTCTTCATTATTAAAAATAATAATTGTTGCAAGGCCATACACAAACAGTTGTAAATTCCAAATTGAATTTCGTCGAGTATGTGTAATATCTTCTGCAGTAATGAGTTCTAGCATCTTCTTCGGGATCTTTTTGATAATAATGCCCACCCGCCCAGCCTTTTTTGTATTAATTAATTATACAAAGGTTTGTTATCAGATCTAATGACTTATGTTTCCCAACCATGAAGTTGGTTCTTATAGTGAACTGGTAGCTGAAGTGGGAGAATAACAAAAAAGCATCTCAAATCACACAAACCATCAGTAAATATGTAAGTGCACATACGGGCATGTCAGATATGTTGTAAATGCACACTTGACCATAGGGGCGAAATATTCAGTTGAAAAATTTGTTTTCCTTGTCATACAAATGATAGATGCCATGAGCAGAAGCTTGTGCACTCACTGTATATTACTCATAATATCAAATGACCCCTGTGATAGTAACATGTTGCTCTTGTTATTGCCAATTTATTTAACATGCAAATCACCAACTTTAATAAATTCACCTAAAAGAAACAGCTATGTAACTTAAATTTCTCAGAATCATGCTGCTACAAGTAGTGCTATGGTCAGAATAGTCCAATATTATCATCAATTGACATCTTGATGCATGATGCAGTACACTTCATGACATGCCATGTGGAATCTATTATATCCAAGGCATCCAATCTTTGCTATCCTTCAGGTTAATTCCTCCCCTACACCTATGATCTCACACTTGTGAAGTTGTGGTGTGCTAAGGATTTGACGATTCCTGTTCCTCTCTTCTGTAAGAAGTAATGACCATTGCGTGTTTCTGCGTATTATTTACATCAGGTACTCAAGCATTTCTGTAAATTCAGAAAAACAGTCATAAAAATTAATAATTAGGGCTGTGTGAGTAGGGAATTTTTTAAGTCGAGTGAGATTCGAGCACACTGAAATTGAGACCCCCAAAATGATTACATTGACTATTTTCGATATAGAAGTAGGTAACTTTTTCGCGAATTTTATCCTGACGTCCCAGCTAATGCATCTCAATGGTGCAACTTCAAGGGATGTACACGGTTGGCGACATGTCTAATACAGTAAAACCTCGTCTCACCATGTCACCCTAAATGATTCCATTGACTATTTTCATTGTAAGTGGAAGGTTACTCTTTAGCAGATTTTTCCCAACGCGTCGCAACGGCACTACTTCAGGTGCTCATACCACTGTTAGCTATCATCAAGATCACACCAACACGATCAGTGATCTAATATGTATAAATTTGACACGAAAGAAAGACAACCGCGAGAATGTAAGCACATACATTGTTTCATAACAAAATTAACAACCCAGCAAATCGAAATTGGTCAGTATATCTTGTGAACTAGAGCTGACAATCAGTAGAATGAATTATATACGCATTACTTCCACGCTGGTAGATTTCCATGTTCCTGCCAAAGCGCTAAAACCAAGGAAAATACATTTCTACAGTCATAGAGCATTTTTGTGATGAATGTGCTGTTTCACCTCTACCTTCGGCATTATTCATATGAATATGTAAATTATGTAATCTTTGATTTTATGGGAAATGATGTCTACCAAAAGGAAATTAACTTATACAATTAAAGGAAAAGTTGGACATGGTCGACAGAGTGAAATGTGGTGATATAAAATGAAGTTTACTCCGGGAGTTGGGTGAGACACCTAAAATAGAAAAGGTACTCGATCACATCAGTGAACTAATGAATAGGCTAGAGAGACAGAGCGATATGATCATCATCATCTGTCACACTTGAAAAACGCTATCATCTACCTCGGGAAAAGAAATATCAGAATATTTTAGCAACTCCCGTTAAGGTACGGTGTGCATTTAAACATCATCATTTTAAATTGTATTCTGCAAATAAATTAGTTATAAAATTTAGTATTATAGTTTTTCTTTACTGTTTCTCACGAAGTTTCCTTTAATAACATGGGTTGCCGATAACGCGGGTGTAAACTCTGTCCCCTTGACCCGTGTTATAACCGGATTTTTCTGTATCTTGTTTTAACTTATTGGGTCTATGCTAGTGCTAGAAGTAGCCTAAGTTCATACGTGCCTATTTTATGTGTCATTTGTTAGTAGGCACTAGGCCTCCGATCACAAAATGTAGCAGGGACTCGGTTAGGTCCTACGCCGAGGCCTAGGTTTTCCTAACTTCTCGAGTCTAAGCCTAAGACTGAGAGATTTCTCTACATTTTGTGGCATGACATCATGAAATTATCATTCAAAAGTAAGGTAATTACATATTAATTTACTATGTCGCATCATAAAGCAAGTAAAATGACGTCCAAGATCGAGCAGTACTTCTATTTCGCTTGAATCTTGAAAAGTCGAGACTCACACAGCACTATTAGTAATACATAATAACAATTCTGTGGTAATCCTGCTCAAAAATGTTTATAAATTTGTTAGTTGTGATGAATAGGTGCAAATTTATTATTCCTCATTAATATTCCCCATGATTTACACCATTCCTAAGGGATTTTTATTATTTGCGTGTAGGTGGTGCTTGTATGACAAAAAATTTTCGATCCATATTTTTATGATGGAATATGATCATTTGATTATTTTAATGTGCTTTAACTGAAGACCTTTCTTGCTTGAAATAGTTTCTATATTCATGTTTCCTTAATTTTCAAAATATCAGGCTTATATCTCATTGATGAATGTGTTGTTCATATATCTTTTGTCTTTACTTTCATTGATGAATATTATTCTTTAATTTAAGGACATGTGGTTTATTATTTAGTAATTTATTTGTGCTTGCAGGCAAAAGAAAATCTTCATTTGCTGAAGACCTGACCGATGTGAGCCGTAAGAATGTGAAGCGAATTAGATACGAGTAAGTTTTTTTAATCCTCTCCAGTCTAGTATATGTTGGTTAATTTATTTTATTTATTTATTTATTTATTTATTTATTTAACTGCTCACATACAGCATTTCTGCCAATTTACAGTGACGCAATAACAGACAAGAAATATAAACGTAAACAATCAAAACAATTAGTACAGGGTAAAAATAGTAAAGAACACAAATGCAAGATGCGTGGAAAGGGGTGTTGAGCAGAGAGGTTTATTTATTCAGAAGGAAATGGGACATGGCGAGATTGATAAACGAGTTTAAGGGCAGAAAAAACGGATCAATATTATCCGGCAATAAATTCAGTAGGGAGGAAAGACGGTGGTGGAGTGAGCGCTTGACAAGGGATAGTCTAGGGATAGGCATATGGAGCAAGGAATGATTACGTGTGGATCGACTCGGGACTCGGAAATTCATAGAGGAAAGCAATTCAGGACAATCAGTGTGTGAGTTTAGGATATTGTACATAAATTTTAAATCTGTTTTAATTCTTTGATGGCAGAGATCAGGTATTGACAGAGAAGATAGGATCGAGCTAGTAGGCATGTTACAGAAGTATGGAACTCTGTGTTTTACAATTCTGGCGAAGAAGCTTGTTATACTGTTAAGAGAGGTGAGATTGGTAGGGGCTGCGATGGACCATATGGGAGAGCAATATCCTGTGATCGGAAGGATAAATGCTGTGAAGTAAGATTTAAGAGCTTGAGGATCAGTTATTTCGGTGTAGCGGTATAGGAGACCTAATAGAGACATGGCTTTGCTCTTGATTGAATGAGTGTGATCCGAGAAGTTCAGTTTACTGTCAGTTAAGACACCTAAGTCCTTCACAGCCGAAACACGTTGAAGAGGTTCAGAGTTAACGGAATAGTGAAATGTAATAGGGGATTTTTTAAGAGAAATAGAAATGGAGTTGCATTTCCTGTAATTCAAGTTGAGCTTCCAGGTATTGCACCATTTTGCAGTCAAATCTAAGGCAGTCTGAAGTACTTTGCAGTCCGATGTAGTGTGAATTTGTTTGAATATTTTACAGTCGTCGGCATAGAGTAGAGTATTAGCTTGGGAGGGAGACACAAGAGTGGCCAGGTCATCAATGAAGAGGTTAAATAGATATGGCCCCAGGACACTACCTTGAGGAACACCAGATGTTACCGGGGACCAATGAGAAGAAGTGCCAGAAAGTATAACCCGCTGAGTTCTATTGCTAAGAAAGGATTTGATGAGATCAAGAAAACTACCGTGTACGTTGAACCGTTGAATAAGCTTGTGAAAGAGGAGGGTATGGTTTAGAGAGTCAAAGGCTTTGGAGAAATCAAGAAATATGGCATCAAGTTGTGAATTTTTTCCTATTGAGTTGACAGCATGGTGATGGAAGATAGCTAGGTTAGTTAGACAAGAACGATTAGGAAGAAAACCATGTTGATTATTCGACAGGGCAGGGGATGTAAAGTAGTATAATCTGTGGAGGATAATCCTCTCCGTGACAGTGGATAGGATTGGGAGTAATGAAATCGGGCGATAGTTAGCAACATCACATTTAGGACCAGTTTTGTGAATAGGAATAATATTTGCCATTTTCCATTGGAGCGGAAAAACGCAGAGTGTGAAGCAGCGATTCAACAGGAGACTCAGAGGAATCGCGAGGGAGGGGGCGCAGTTACGAACAAAGATAGGACTGAGGCCATCAGGACCTGGTGAACAGTGGAGAGGTATTTTGGAAAGAAAGTGAAATACCTCCTGTGGATCGGTCTCTATGCGGGATAGACAGTGCGTACAGCTAGATGTGAGGGAGTGGTCTCGGATAGAAGGGAGATTTGATGCAGGCATTAAACAATCAGAAAAGAATTTGGCAAACAAATTTGGTCTATCAGAGCCCTCGGCATTATTGTTTTCATAGCAAACAGTGTCCGGAATTCGGGAATGATTACGGCGACTATTCACAAAAGTCCAGAATTTTTTTGGGGAGGCGGTAATGGATGAGCACACACTATGTGCATATTCCTTCTGGTCACGACGGATGAGAGTTTTTGAAAAACGACGAAGCTCCGTGTAAGAGCAACGAGTGTGTTCGTTCGGAGTGGTCTTGTAGAGGTACCATGCTTGATTTTTGTTTCTGAGAGCATTCAGGGTGTCGGCTTTAAACCAAGAGGGGAATTTCTTAGTTTTGGGTTTCACAATAGGGACAAAATCCTTAACGGCACTCTCAATGACGGTGTACAGGAAGTCCATCCCTTCTTCGGGGATGAGAGAGGAGAGCACAGACCAGGGTATGAGGTCAAGGGAGCGGTTAACGTCTTCCCAGCAAACCTTAGTCCATGCAAGGAAGGGTTTCGGAGGGGCGGGTGGTACCCCGCGGTGATACTTGGAGCCGGAAAAGCTGTAAATTACGTCGAGGGACTCGTGGTCAGAGTTGAAAATGTTTCTGCTGGGGGTGATTGCCTCAGGGGTAATGGTGGAAAGCAGGAAGTCCAGCGTTGCCGCGTTTCGCGTCCCTTCGGTGCAGAACTGAGATAGATGAAGGGCGTTAATAAAATTTTGGAGGAAGTACTCATCATGGGCGTCGGACGGAGACCCACTCGTTGGAGACTCCCAATGGATTGAGAGATTGAAGTCACCCAAAATGATGACGGGCCCAAGACTAATGGCACTCATCACAGAGTCAAGACATTTTTCTAAGACGGAAAGATCACTGGCTGGAGGACGATAGAAACAGCCCACATAAGTTTTGAACGGCTTCGAATGTTTACCAGAGGGAAGAGAGACTTCAGTCCCTCTTTGTTAATTGTTTGCTAATTTTTTTGCTAATTGTTATCTTTGACTAACTCTATGGTGTTAGGCTCAACTTTGTGGAAATTTAGTCGTCAATGAATATAAAAACTTATATTCCACACTTTAATTATAAAATTTTATCCTCTTGTGAATGAAGCTAGTCATGTTTATGTTTTTATTACGTATTATAATGTGGAATATGCATAGTTATTTTATTCATTGTTTATCTTTGACATTTTATGATAATATCTTCACTGATCCATTGAGGATGTTCAACACTTTACCTGAAAACACTGCTGAAAGCTCTCTTTCTACTTGCCTTGGCAGGATGAGATTTCATTTATGCTAGAGGATTGTGAAAGGTTTAACCTAGATATATGTTTTTGCTAGGACAGCAGTGGGAAAAGATTTGAGCTAGTACTCAGCATGTAAAACATTAGAATTTTTCTGCTAAGTGATGATGTTGCAGTTCAGAAGATCTGTATGTTTTATACTCAGAATAATATTAGTAAGAGTATCCAAACCTCATGCTAAAGATGGGTGTGGAGGAATATGTAGTGGTACATGGTATGGCAGAAATTGATCAAAGCCAGTGATGAAGAGGATAATTATAATGAGTAAAAAATTAATGGCAATATACCACAGAGTCAACAGCTGAAGAGCCCTGGAACTAATAAGGAGTTTAGTTAGGGCTTGTATTTATGAACATTATATGATCTGTCCTCAGTCATTTCCAGTTTTATTTATGCAACAAGGGGGGTGTCCGAGTTTCGGGTCTAGGATTTTGACAAAATTTGCCAGGCAGGTAGTCCTTGATTAGTTATTTACGAATCACCCCACATATAGGGTTATATATCCAGTAACTTCGTCAGAAAACGAGTTTGAAATATTTTATTGCTAATATAAAGCTAATAATTAGCATTGTTTTATCAGTGCAGTTTGGGTTAGGGGTAAAGTACTCGCTTCACATATAGGGTTATATATCCAGTAACTTCGTCAGAAAACGAGTTTGAAATATTTTATTGCTAATATAAAACTAATAATTAGCATTGTTTTATCAGTGCAGTTTGGGTTAGGGGTAAAGTACTCGCTTAGTAAATAAATAGTAAAAATAGTAAGTATCTACCGAAATGTTCGGGTGATTGGACAAAATGTTCGGGTGGGAGAGAGTTTCGAACCAGGGACGTCGCTTGGAAACTGATAAAATACCAGCGGTAACAAATAATTTTGAATAATTAATGTATTGCACATTTTCAGGAGCATGTTGGAATCACCCGAACATTTCGGTAGATACTTACTATTACATGATTGCAGATCTTTTTCGTAAGTTCTTTTTTCTCTTGCGATTAGTTTTTCCAAAAAAGCAAGGCGCTGGAAAATCACGGCACCAGGCAAATTAGAACAAATGTTGTACGTACGTCGGGACTGCATGGCCAAAGATACGGAAATTAAAAATCACGATCACACTTCATGCTCTTCCGTTAATTTCGTACACAAAAAACGACACGGTGTGCAGATGTATTTCCGCCACGTACTAATTACGTAATTTTAGCAAATTACGTAAGAAGTATGTAAAATAGTTAAAATGCATCCCGGGGAAACATTAAAAATAGGTAAAACCAGGGACAGTCGTACAATGAAACTGCGATAATAAAAAATTGGTGACGGAGAGTCTCGAACCAGGGACGTAAACATTGTGAAGTGAGTACTTTACCCCAAACCCAAACTGCACTGATAAAACAATGCTAATTATTAGCTTTATATTGGCAATAAAATATTTCAAACTCGTTTTCTGGCGAAGTTACTGGATATATAACCCTATATGTGGGGTGATTCGTAAATAACTAATCGAGGACTACCTGCCTGGCAAATTTTGTCAAAATCCTAGACCCGAAACTCGAACACCCCCCTTGTTGCATAAATAAAACTGGAAATGACTGAGGACAGATCATATAATGTTCATAAATACAAGCCCTAACTAAACTCCTTATTAGTTCCAGGGCTCTTCAGCTGTTGACTCTGTGGTATATTGCCATAACCCTATATGTGGGGTGATTTTTAAATAACTAATGAAGGACTACCTGCCTGGCAAATTTTGTCAAAATCCTAGACCCAAAACTTGGACACTCCCCTTGTAAGATGGAGCCAATATTTAACAATTCACAACTCTAATACATATTTTCACACAGTAAAAACTTGATACGTATTACTAAATGGATGATATATAAAAGGCAGTATTTCATGAGATCAAATTAGACAAGAATGAGTTTATTTATACATGTATTTAATTTTTTTTACCTTTATTTGAAATTGTTGAAACAGTTGACTGGAATGTAGGTACAGTCCTATGTATGACAAATAGAAGATTTAGATAAGTAAAAATCACGTTATATTGTCTCACAAGTAGTTGTTGCAGAGGTGATATTTGTGCTTCGCAATGTCTGAAGTAAGGAAACATTTTCATATTGATCCTATAAATGATTGGTAAGCCGAATGCATCTACTGGTAAGAGGTAACATTTCTTTTAAGAAAGAAAAATATTTTTAATGGTATGCATAATGCTGGCCAGTCACCGCGTGCACCGACCTAACTGTACTCTGGTGTCTTCAGATATCATAACACAGTCTCATTCATCTTCTTCTCACCAATTTCATCCAAGTACTGTTCTTCAAAACCTCTTCCATACTTCTCTTTTAAAGGAAACGATGGTGCTCATCGGTCAAGCACCATCACCCGTTCACATGTTTTTCCTCATGCTGTACAGCTTTTGCTGGCAGACTGGATTGCCGAAGTTGGAGACCTCCTTGCAGTAGGGTTGATTTGAAAGTTGAATCTAGTCATGTAAAATAATGTTTCCCATTATAATTTCATGTTGGAAATATACCGATCTTCGTACTTGACCTTCAAAAACTTCCATGTTCTTCTCCAAACTCTTAAAATCTGCACCACAAAGGTGGGAATTTGTTCCTTTGGATGCCTGGGAATGGAATTTCAATAGCAAGTCTTCCTTCGATTGTGGGATTGCCGACAGATAGGAACACTAGGAACTCCATGGCAGGGGCCTTCCGGAATCTTCTTGCCAGCCTTTTCTTTCCTCCTTCACTTCCTCTTCGGTAGCAAACTAGAAGTTCAATTCCTTTCATACTAAATTTGCCCCATTTGTAAAATTCTTCAAGAGTGAATTTGTTCATTATAATTGAAGTGCAGACTGGCACGTGTAGTTAATCTCTTCAGTGTTCCTACAAGTTTCTCACTTGGCCCCTTTCCATGAGATGTGTAATAGAAATGCCATTCAGCATCCAGTGGCAAAGTTCATTAAGTTGAGAAAATGCTTATTTTCGGGTGTGCGGAGTTTATTATTTCCTTGTCGTGTCTGCATTTTTAAATTTATTTTATGACTAAAAATAATAACTGAAATGAAAATAAGATTGCTGTTAAAATGATGTATATTACATTGTATTAGCCTAAACGCATATCCAGATATAAATTTTCAAAGTGTAGCATCACATCATTTTGACGCCGACTATAGTAACAAAAACTGTATGCAGTCAGCGAATTTTAAGAGGGAGCTCTTTACCTAGTTGAAGCCTAGAGTGATAGGTGTTCTTCCCCTTTAAGTTTTCTGTTCATGTTTCTTAAACATGTACGTAGTGTTTTTGGTCTCTACAATAGATGAAAAGAAATAATTTGTTACAATAAAACCCCAAGACATCACAAATGTTGACGAAACAGCTTTATTTAACAGAGCTCTGCCTCACAAAACCTTGCAATTGAAAGGAGGAAAATGTGCCAAAGGTTGCTATTTAAAAGATCAGTGACTGCACTTTTGATCGCATTTGCAAGTGAAAAACTAAAAAAAAACATGTGATTGTAAAAGACAGTGTTTAAAAACTTTAAAGAAGAACCAACTTCCTGTTATTTGAAAATCAAACAAGAAAGTTTGAGTAACTAGTGCTTCATTTGAGGAATTCTGAAATGGATAATCACTAGAGAATGGAGAGAGAAAATAGGTATATATATTCTTCTTTTCTTAGACAATGCAACTTGCAATCCAAGAATTGAATGGTTGAATAGTCTTCTAATCTTCCTTGCAGGATCTCAGTTCTGCAGTCACTGGACAATGGTATTATACAGAGTGTAAAACTTAATTGCCAAGAATTGAATTTTCAGCATCTTCTTGCAAATATAGATGAAAGTAAGAGAGTATCAAACTTAATTTTAAAAAGTGATGTGTTACATGCAAGTTTATTTTTCAGCTACTCAGTATAGTTTGTGAAAGAGGAGTGCATTAGAAAATGTTTTCCAAACTGTGGCTTCATTTTTTATAGTGTCACTGGCTGTGAGAAAATTGTGTGCTACGATGAAGTGTGAATCCTTATATTGAAGAGTTAAATGATGAAAATTTTAGTATTATGAACGTGGAAAATTTTGTCAACATTGATGAAAATGTTTTTATAGAAATTGATGAAGCTAAATAAAAAATGGGTTTAATCTCCTAGTAATTACACAATGGGAAAATCAGATGAAAAGAGTTGAGAAGAATGTGAGGAACTGGAAACACCTACATCTCAAAGTATTAGGTTATATTAATGCTACAAAACAGTATGAAGGGTGAAATGATTTTTATGAAAATGTTGTGGAGTTGGGAATTTCCTTTAATTTCATGAAGAAATCCCACAAAAATCATTACAATTAACCCTTTGACTTACCGTTTATTCTCAATGCTCTTCCCCCAAAAATACCTATTTATTTTTTACAAATTCATCTGTTGATAAATATTTTATCAGTAATTAATAAGCAGTGTTATAATATTGATATTATACCATAACAAAATAGCTTGAAACAATTAAATTACAAGACAGACGATCACCATCTTGGTAAGCCAATAGGTTAAAATTGGACAGTTCTTAAAAATAAGTTTTGGTACTGTTTTACATTTTGGTCATTATTGTTCAATGTAATGAAAAGTTGAATCTGATCAAGGGGCTTTAGGTAACAGTAAATAGTATAACTACATAAAATGTAGTGTTATGTATGCATAATTATTATTCATTTTTCAAATTACAATCATATACTATTCTTGTTCATTTTTATTCTCTTGAAGTCAACAAAAATGAGCATATTATTCATATTAATATGCCATATTAATGTCAACTGGACCTAATCTGCATAAAAAGGAAAACCTGTTTAAGGTAGAAAAATAACATGGACCATACAGATTCCATTCCAGGCAGAATTTAATGTACAAGCAACATTAACAAATAATGAGTCAGTATTTTACAATCTCTGTCTGTATTAACAAATAAATAAAGCATTAAACAAGTGAAAAAACATTAGGAGCAATAAGCCATCACGGAATCTCGCCGTGGTAGAAAGTTTAAAGTTCTAATCTTAGTTTTGCTTGGATTAGAAAAGGTTACAGACCAGAGAAATGCTCAACCTATAGGTGATAACCTCTTAGCATTTTGCTGCATCCCATAAAATGTTTTTATAACTACATGAAATCATCTCCACAAAATCATTTTGTTTTTTAACTTATTGATTTATCTGATATTTTGCAGGGCCAACAAGAAACAGAGAGAAGATTCAAGGTCAAAGCCTAAGTTTGACAGAAACAGTAAATTCAGCAAAGTATCCAAGAAAAAGGGATTCACCAAGAGGAGATAATGATCATTGTGAATTAAAAGACAAAATAAATTTTTTATCTAGTTAAATTGTTTAATTATCCAAAAAAACAGTCAAGGCTGATAGGCATTGATTTTACTTGAGCAGGAAGGGTCATGCAAAATGTTTATGAGATTAATGGAAGTTGGCCCTTTGAAGGCTGTTTGATGATAATGAGGTTATAATAAATGATTTTGGAATCAAGCTTGAAATACAAGGAGGTTAGAAGGATATGGAGGCGTCATGGGCGCCCACCTACCGTGGTAAATATCGGCCATCTTGCTACGCTCACGCGCTTCATCCCCTTCACTTGTTTGTTCGGTTAATGTGAGCTTAAAGGTATCGAACTTCAAAATTTTTTTTACCCCTAAAAATCATCGTTTTTCGATGAAATTTTCGGAACACAACCTGCTGATAGGACAATATTCTCTCGCGAAAAAAAAATTTGAAAAAGTTAAAAACTCATGATTTTGGATCATTTCAAACCCATTAGGTGAGTGTTCGCAGCGCCGCCATATTGGTGTTTCCCGGCCTCGGCACCAAGTGTCACGGAATTTGTTTAGTGTATTATCTGCAGTAGAATGATAAGCTTGAAAAGGCGGGGAACAATGGAAAGTGTATCCTCTTCGTTTTATGACACTGTGGTTTCGGCTGAGCTCTCCTCGAGTCAAGTTTATACTCTTTGTGGAGTGTATTTACCCTGCGCTCATCATGCGCTACAGACTAATCTAAAAAATTTCCCCTATCTAAGGTAAATGAGGGAGTAATTGACCATGCACCAGTAGTTGACCATTTAGGATATAAACTGTCAAAATAAGCCTTACTCTGGTTCAAATATTGTAAAAATAGCGGGAAAGTACACTCCTGCCATTTGGCTGTAAAAAACCAAAACACGGTGCACATGGGTGGCATGTAGAATTAAGGTGGCTGACAATCAGTATTCATGTGCAGTGCTGTTGCCTTATTTTGAAGTTTTCTAACACCATTTGCTAAGGAGCCTTGGTGGATGAGGCTGATTTAAAGTGGCAAGTACCTTCATATTTCAATATAGTTATTTACCTTTGATATAGGGATGTTTGATATTAATAAAAGGTTGTTTATCATCTGTTTACTATTATCTGGAAGTCAGCTATGGGGGGGGTCAAATTCTGAATCAGAAATGTACAAATTTTCAGTAATTGACCGAGATGGTCAACTACTCACTGATTCCTTCCTCTCTTTAAACTCATCATAATTGACATATTTGTAATGTTTATAGCATACCAAAACGTTGTATATAATTATTTGTGTAACAGATTAGGTTTTACTAATAGATGACCAGGGGCCAACTACTAGATTATTGGTGTGTCAACTTCTGAATCTATTTTATTTTAAATATTGCAGCTTAACTATGCCTACTATTAAAGGCCAGTTTTGTTGTTACACAGAGGCGACAATGAAGGGATTCATCCATGATGTGAGGAAAAACAACTCACCAGTCCATACAGCAGCAAAGAAATATGGTGTACGAAGAATCACACTATACAAAGTGGAAGGGAAGTCACCAATTGAAAGAAAAATGGGACCCAATACCATTTTAAGTCCTGAAGAAGAAAGTATTCTTGCTGATTAGGTGTTAAAAATGGCAGAAGCAAGGTTTCCAGTAACTGTGAAGCAACTTCAAAACAGTTCAGCGTCTGATGACAGACCTTGGTAGAGACAATCCCTTTCATGACAACCGTCCAGGGAGGACATGGATCCAAGGCTTTTTGCTGAGAAATAGCAATATATCTCAACAAAAAATGCCAAAACCTAACAGTATCTTGGCATAGGTGACACAAGAAAATATTTCTCATTGGTTTGCGGAAGTAGAAGATTATTTGAAAACAAATGATTGCTTCCAAGTATTGATGGACCCCTCACGAATTTTTAATCGTGATGAAACTGCATTCTTCCTTAATCCAAAAGGGAATAAAGTTCTAGCAAGAAAAGGAGATAAGACAATATACCAACAAGTTAATTCAGATGACAAGGAATGCCTCACAGTGCTTCTTACTGGCAATGCCAATGGTAGTGTTGTAACTCCTTTAGTAGTCTATAAGTATGAGCGTCTACCTCCTGAAATAACACTTCATTTCCCTCCTGATTGGGCCTTTGGAAAACGTGATTCAGGGTGTGAACGGAATCGAAGAGGTAACTCTGAATTATTTTATGAATTCATAGCAAACTTCTTCCACCCTTGGTTAAAAGACAATAATATAAAACTTCCTGTTTTATTATTTGTTGATGGTCATGTTTCTCATTTGAGTTTGCATACAAGTCAGTTCTGTGAAAAAAATGGTATCATATTGGTAGCTTTACATCCTAATTTTTACACAAATACCAAAGCCAATGGATGTTGCAGTGTTTTGAACTGTAAAAGAAAATTGGAAGCAACATGTCCACAAGTGGCGTATCAGCCATTTAGATGACCCCATCTTGAAAAAAAAAAGATTTTGCTAAACAGCTGAAAGAGGTAGTGGATGAGCGTGTTACTCACTCTGTGTTAGCTAGTGGTTTCGGTAAATGTGGACTCCATCCCTTGGATCTGATGGTACCTAGGGTTCCAGGACATAATGATTGCAATGTCAGACCAAAGAACACTGTGCAGAATGATGACTTCTGTGCACGCTTGAACCACTTCAAGCAGGGATTACAATTTCTGAATGAGAGTATGGGGAAAGAAAAATTGGACTTATTTGAGCGATCTACAGGTAATTGGGAAGGGGAATTTTCTGACCAATCACTCTTTATGCTGTGGAACAAAACTAAGTTAGAACTAAATAGCCTTATTGACTCATCTGAACCAACTGCTTTAATTGACAATACCACCCCTAAAGAGAATGCAGCTACAACTATCTCCAGACCAATGGACATATCAATGGGAAGTGATTCAACTGAGCAATCTCCTGCAAGAAGCACACTCTTAGTTGGAGGCAATGAAAATACCACCATCTCAGGACCATCAAATGTACAGTTTTCCATGGTTGAATGTAATGAAGACACTGCCATCACAAGGCCATCAAATACAATTGTCGAAGGCAAAGAAGATACTGCCATCCCAGGATCTTCTAGTGCACAGTCTCCCATGGTTGAAGGCAATGAAAACACTGCCACCCCAGGGCTATCAAATGTACCATCTCCATTTAAAAAATATGCGTTCAGTCCACCTGTAGGCAAGAAAAAGCCACCGAAGAAAATGCCAAAGGAAAGATTACCCGCTATAGTGTCTGGGGAACTTGGCAAAAAGTATTTTGAAAACAAAATTAAGAAAAAGAATGAGATGGAAAGACTTAAAAGAGAAAAAGGGCTGAAAGGGAAAGAAAAAAATAAGAGAAAATGAAAGAGAATGAGAAGAAAAAAAGAAGGAAAGTGATAAGCTGAAGGCTAAGAAACAGAAACGTTATGAAGACTCTGATTCAGAATCGTCTATTTCCATTCCTGATCTGAGTAGATTCTCTGGAAAAGGACGATTTTGTGATAGTTGAATATGAGGGGAGCTATTTTCCAGGAAAAATAGTGGAAGTTGTGAGTGATGGTTATGAGATAGCCACTATGGTTAAGAGTGGCCATTCTTCATACCGGTGGCCTGTTAAGAAAGATAAGCTTTACTACACAATGGACCAGATAAAAAGGAAAATCCATCTTCCAAAATTGTGTTCTCACCGTGGGTCATACCTTATTCCAGTTATGAATTTTTACTCGTCATTTTGTATTTAAGAAAATGTTGTCACTTTTTTGCAGTTACTTCAAAAATAATGTGTCATCAATAGCTAATTAATACCATAAAACTGGAGAAAAATAACAAATATTGTCTTAGGTATTTATTTTCCCTCCATGAACATACGGTCAACCACTGAAACAATGCATGGTCAAATACTAGAAAAAAATATTTTTAGACGGTCAATTACTAACATAAAATAGTCCTTTTTTAAAAAAGCCACACACACTAGACCGAGAGGTACTTTTAAAATATTGATTGACTGTGTGGTAGTAGAGAATATGGTAAGTAATTTGAGGTGTTAAAACCATATAATTGGCAAATAATTATCCATGTATGAAAGATTTACGATTTAAAAAACCTTAAGTGGTCAATTACTGGTACCATTACCTTATCCCTTTGCTATGCTGCCTATTGTGTTCTCTTATAGTACAGGGAAAAAATTTCATTTTGAATCTATCAGTACGACAATCTATCTCTCTAATCGTATTTATTTGGTCAAATTTAGCATAATACGTTGGTGTTTTTAATATATAACTAACATCTTCAGTAAAGCTCTCCGATTGAAATTTCTCTAACAGATTTCATCTGTATGTGAACCGATGAAAATGCACAAAACATGAACGGGATGGGGGTTTTGAGACACCTGACAAGGGATGAAACTGCGGGCGTCCGTATGGTCTGAAGTCAGAACGAGAAGTGAGGCATTTGTGAGATCATAAGCAAGTTAAGGCACGAAAAATCAGAGCAAGATATGACTCATTTCAATATTGCGCGAAAACGCAGGTGGCCTCCGACACTTCTGCGTAAGATATAGGGAAGAGGTGAATGTCGAAGAACCCCTCTAGTGGTGGTCTCGGGAACAACCCAAGATGGCGTTGAAAGATTTCAGGTGAAAAATGGTGATTTTCGGATTGTTATATCTCATGAAATAATGGCACTGGAGCAATTTAAGTCATGTCATAATAAATCTACTTCCTTCCTCTATATAACACAGAATGAAAGCGCTAATGAACAACATTTTCGCAGGATAACTGTTTGAAGTTCGATACCCTTATGCTCACATCTACCTTTATTTAATATCAATAACCATCGTAATGGTTACGTGTTCAGCTTTTGGCTGCACTGACCGAAGCTACATACTCAAGGTGGGGCCTAACTAATGAAAAGTAACATAGCTCTTTTGTCTTCTCGTCACATTTCCCACATTTCGCACTTTACCGCCGCTCACCAGCACAATGTTTTGAGCGTAGTGGGCGTGGTCATTCCTTCCCATCAACCCCTGTTTCTGCCATTATTTTCCCTGTGTGCTTGGGGTGCCCCTGTCGCCTCCATATCCTTCTAACCTCCTTGTTGAAATATCATATCACATGAACTTCACTGATTCATGTCCTATTTTGATGGTTGTTACTTTCAATAGTCCTAGCTAGTACAGTAATTTGGTACTGTAGCTGTAGAAGCTGAATTGGTTCACCTTGAAGAACTTAATAACAATTGTTTGAGACATATGTATGAAGAACATTCATAATCCACTATGCAATTAAAGGTAAATCTATCTTGGGTCTGTAAAAATTCTTTTGGAGTATTAAACTACATAATTTCCCTTTTTTAACCAGAAAAGCATAACCCAAGTAAGGACTACATAATGCTTACATGAAATGAAAATATGTACTTGCATTTTGTGATGACCGTGTAGTGAAAACAATTCAGGCTCAGTTTACAGTTATTTTATTCGAATATTAATATATTTGATCAGATATATGGGTATTTTTCCATTAATAATTCTAACCTAATGTTTATTTAATAAGTGAAGAAAGCAAAACTTGTTAAGAGAAAGCTATAGAAAGTTAAAACTGATTATGAAAGATTACCTGCAGGACTAGGAATCTTACCAAAAGTTTTTGAGCCAAAGGCCTACAACCACCCACCTCTTGATCCCTTGCAGTTTTATGGACAAAGGTGCTAAGTTTTAAGAATTTCAAAGACTCCCAAAACCCTATTGCAAATATGACTTCGAATAATCTCTAATTCATACCAGTAAATCATTTCAAGTGATACTTAATGTGATTGTGCTTGTACGAGTGATGTGAACATTGGCAGGAAACAAATTGAAGGACCGCGAATGCACTTTAGTATTTAAAGTTCAACCTTAACCTCTTGGACGCACAACATCCACTGCTTTGTGGCATGATATGTCTAGCAGTTCGAGAACATCTAGTTCCTTTAATGCTTCTAACATTTCACAGGGAAAAATGATGCCTCGGTAGCTTAACTGGTTAAAGCACCTGGCCAGAAATCAGGGGATCTGGGTTCGTATCCCGGTCAAGGCGAATAATTTTTTTCTCTGTGAAATTTCTGCTATTGGCAGAAAAAGCTGAAGGTGTGTGTTCAGTTTCAGTCTAGGTAGTTCCTGCTTTAAGAGTGCTTTTAATATATGCTTGGCTAGAGTAATAGCTATATTTATTAACTGAACTTCTTAAATATACATATGCAATCACATATTGTGTTTAAGCAATCTCCTTTCACACTTGATTTACCCTTTGTCATTGCATCCACTATACATTAATTGTTCATCACCATATCAGTGCTTATGAAAGTCATGTGAATAATGTAGATACTTCATATCCATGATATTTAAATGTATTATCATTAATGTTTATACTGGTGCAATTCCTTTTATTTATGAGAATTGAGGGTGAGAAGTATTATACTATCATCCAGTCAGTTCAGTGTTCATGATTAAACACACTCAACATACTAAAAGTGATCATTCTCTTCTAATTAGTATTTTCCTTCCTTCAGATCTCACCTGCTACAATACTTTCTCCATCAGGTATAAAAATAATTTTCAAAATCCCAGAAATGGTGCAAAATTCCCTTCATTAAATATCTCTCCTACAAGATTGAAAACCAAATTCCTAAAGATAAATTCCGAGTTTCCTTCTACACCTCTACCTCATCATCCTGGCTTCTGTGCAATAGCGAAGACAAATTTGAAAAAGGAAATCTTAGCAGTGATGAAATCACATGTTGCGAGTGTCAGGTGCATTACATAGGGCAGACAGGTAGTGACTTCAACACAAGATTCAACAAACACAAAAAAATGCATCGCCCAAGGAAGTTCTGCATCCATGGTGTCCAAGCATATTACAGAGAGCGGCCTCTGTCCAAATTTTGAAACCAAAGTGCTCCATACCCAAGTCAAGGGAAAAAAAATTAGACGCCTTGGAACAATAAGAGGTCCTCCAACATACAAATTCCAATGTTTCCCTACTGAACATCCATCTATACAGTTCAAATTCCCCCTTCCTTTCCATTGATTGACAATAGTGTGCTCCCAAGACTAGTTCCCACCCCACCTCTTCCCCTATTCAAAGTGTTGAGGTGTCTTACTAGGAACCCCTCCATTCACCCGCTCTCAGATGAACCCTGCCTCAAGTGGCCCATGCCCACTAATCCACGTGGCTGCCTGCCTGCTCAGGGACACTCTCCCTCCAATATGGACCAATTCCACTCCATCTCGCTAGAATCCTCGGATTTTATATGGTTGTGCAATTTTCACCCCTTACATATACATATTTTCATTCTTGCCTTTTGGATTATAAATTCAAATATACCTATTTTAACTATTTATGTTAGGGTCCTCTTGAAACATGCCTTTATTTTTTTTTAAACTTTTGCAGTAGCAAATTACATATAGTATGCAGTTTTGAAAAACTGCATACCACTTATTTTATTTCACTCTACGACCATGGTTAACATACATCTTCAGGTACCTGAAGGTGATGTTTACTCTCAAAACCATAGTTGTAGTGTGAAATAAAATAATGTGGAATTATAAAGTTTATTCTCTCATTCATAATGAATACTGGGAAATTCCATAACATAACGCCAGAAACCATCAACCAGCATACCACTTTTGATGCAAAACTATATTGTTATTACATGAAGTCTGTTTGCAATCACAGCCTAGGGTTCAGTGAGATGGAGATATAAACTTAAGGGTTTAAATCCTATTTAAATATCTTCAGACAAAGGTATGTTTCTAACCAGGAAAGGTTACTACTGTAAGGGCTGCACTTGACCTTGCCTATTCCGTGCATCCTCGCTAGTCACTGCTAACTCAGGAGATTGGCACTACCATATCCTGTCCACCAGCACACAGTGTGCAGCAACTAAACCTTTGACAATGGGCAAGGAGGAGTGGATGCTCAGAATGCTGCAAGGCATGGGCAAAAAATGAATGTGTTGTTGGGTGAATTTGAGTTACCTTCCTTCACTCCAATGAGTCCTGGCCTCCATGGAGATCTTGCACTACATTTGCATTAAGAAAATTGGTGTGGCTCATGAAGGTATTTTAATTACGTAAAGCTTGACAGAGATACATTAACAAAGCAATAACTTACCTGTAGAAATCAACTGGAACTTAATACTAGGATGGACATGCCATTTTGGCTCACTCACTAGTATTTTTTCCCAATTTCTTAATTATTAAAAAACTATCACTCATTTTTCACAACTTTTAATCATTTAATTGATCTTTAAATTCTTATATTGCAACAATGCTGGAGTGATATGGAAAGAAAATCCCACAAATTTTGCATTGTTGGAATGTCAATTTCAACAAAATTTTATTTAAGTTATTGAAAAAAAAAAATGGCAATTCAAATAGGTAACTGAGAAAGAGACAACATCATCAGGCCTTTCATAAGGTAGAGGAAAACAAGATGAAGCAGGTGGCTGTGATCAAATTAGAACCCAGCAATGAAGAAGCGAGAATAAAGAAAGGAGTGAGACAATTGGCTGTGCTCTGCCTCCTTACTTTTCAATGTCCACATTGTGAAAGCAGTCAAAGAAAAGTTTTCTGAGTGAATATCCATGGGTAGAAAATCAGCATGCTGAGATTCCTCAACAACAGATAACGGTCATTGCAGAAAAATAAATGTATTTAAAGTGTTACAAGAAGTCCTCGGTAACCATGGATAGGACAATGGCTAAGTCAATAAAAATAAGCGAAGTTAGGCTATAGAAGGGAAGAGGGAAATACCAACATTAAACTAGAAAGCATGGGCAAAGTAGGCATTATACCAAAAGAACAAGAATCTACTTATAGTCAAAAATAAAAGTGTGGATGTAAGGAAACATGTCATTGTTATAAAGCTAGAGCATGCATCTTTACAGCAGTCGGGCATGGGTTAGCAGCAGAAAAGTCAAGGCTGGAAGCATTTTAAATGTGGTGTTATACAAAAGAATGATGAAGATTAGTGACAAATGAAGAAGCCTTAAAAAGAGTGGGAGAAAAGAGAAGTCTTATGAAATCTTTTGAATAGAAGATAGGGTAACTTCATTGGTTATATCCTAGGGCACGATGGCTTGATGAAGATAATCATCGAGGTAAAGTGAATGGGTAGAATCGAAAAAGGCTTCATGTTCAATTTTAGAGAAGGATGTGAAAGGGAAGAGTTATGAGAAGGTTAGATAATAGGAGAACATATTCACGTTACTTACCTCTGTAATTTAAATTCAATAACATACGATAAGGAACTTTATTCCTAATAAGTGTTTGCTTCCTCAAATATTGAAAAAATGATCTTTTCGAAAGATTCTTCGTATTTGAAAATATTGTGAACCCGTTGCATACCTGTAATTATGTTTATAAAATATATAACAATCAAGAATCACAAAATAATAACTACACTGTGTCAAATTGGCGTATTCCGTCCTTCTAGGGAGCCTACAATCCCGGTCCCTCAAGGGCTATGGAGTCATGAATGTTATTCCTTTGACATAAAAGCAATGAACGCCTGGTATGTAGTCTTCCTCTCAGAAATTGTTCTCATTTGATAGCCGTTTACTCAGCTTCCTCATTGAGAAATAATCTGATTCATAGTTAAAGACGAATAATAAGCACTATACAGGTAACACGAAACGTACTACGGATGGCGCTAGCTTTATTGTATGCAAGCCTTTTTCGTAATTTTAGTGGTCGGTTTACAGAGGGACGTGGGATGGAAGTCCGTGGGCCAACTTCCGCTAAGTTTTTTGTTGACGTCTACTAGTCAGTTTAAATGAAAACACTGGATACGCAGCATGGTGCATGCATTTGTCCTTCGTGGATGATCACATTTCGTGCGGTGTCTTATATTGAACATGGTCCATAGGGACCTTGATCATGAAGTTCAGTCACTGGCTAATTATACGAAGTGATAAGAGTTATCTCTGCCCGCGAGCTCACAGCATTCCAATTTTGTTGCATAATTTCGCTCGTCGAGAACACTGACCACGCTGACTAGGACCAAAAAAGTGTACGCGACTGAGAAAGTGAAATGGTATGTGAGTCTGTACGTCCGTTCCTATACTTTTTGATTTTATGATGGTATTATAGTTACCAAGAGGTCAAAGGTCTTATATTTCAGGGTAAAATATACGAATTTCAAGGTCTTATGGCCCCAGTTTTCACTCCATTTTCTAAGGAGGACTTCTCGTTGAATTTGGAAGTGATACCTACCTACGCCAAGTATCTTTCAGACAACGGTGTGCATGGAATTCTTGGTGAGTGAAATTATTAAATCATTAAGGGATGAAACTGATAGTATTTCACTTGTTTTTTATTGACACTAATCTTGAGGCGGGGTAATTGACGCACCTTATTTCAGGGAACATCCAAATCCTGTACTTAATGGTTATAAACCACTAATCTATATCCCTGGTGAAAATGTCCTGTGCAGGAAGCGTGCACACCCTTATGGAAATTTCAGATCAGGTCTGATCTGATCCAGATCAGGTCTGATATGACCTGATCAGGTCTGATCTGAACCTGATCAGGTCTGATCTGAACCTGATCAGGTCTGATCTGAACCTGATCAGGTCTGATCTGAACCTGATCAGGTCTGATCTGACCTGATCAGGTCTGATCTGAACCTGATCAGGTCTGATCTGAACCTGATCAGGTCTGATCTGAACCTGATCAGGTTTGATCTGTCCTGAACAAGTCTGATCTAAACCTGATCAGGCCTGATCTGACCTGATCAAAATCTGATCAGGTCTGCACTGAACCTTGGTTTTCAACTTCAACCTTAGTTTTGTTGGATATTTTTATCATATGACAATAATACCTGAGTATAATGTTGTCAAGTCAATTTTTGACCTGCTTGTAGACTATGAAGGAATATTTCACCATAGTCCACAAAAAATCGTGTATTTCTTCAATGTCTACATAAGGAATGAATATTATGATGAATAATGCATATACGCTGATGGGAGTTTCTCTCTGGGAACTGTGCCAGGAGGATCCCCGCTGTTTCGGGCGAAGGTGTAACAAATGGATATTATATTAATAGTTTAAATCTAATGGATGACTCAAGGCCGTTTTACACGGTACATATTTTGTGCAATTTCTTGTACAAACGCTTGTACGAGAAAATTGTTCCGATTGACGGCAACTGCCGTCTAGTACTGGCAGTGAATTTCGGAATGCGCCTAAAGTTGAATGCTGGGAAACAACGGAACATCAATTTACGCAAGTTTCACATTGAACGGCGTGTGACCATCGTGTTGGTGATAATTGTATTACTAATTATATATGTATTATTAGTCTTTTACTCCGATGGAAGGAATCAGTTGAATCGTCTAGCAGCGATATTTGCACCGCTATTCTCGGAGCATCAATTAGTGAGGTAAGTTTCATTCATTCTCTTATTAATTAATGTGCTTGCTGAATAACGTTCACGACAACTCGTTTCACACTGAAAATGTATTTCAAGCATTGGCGATGTGCTGCATTTAGTAGCCATACCTGTAAAAAAGTTGCGTTACTTTATAATCGTGAATATGTATAAGCTTATCAGTTGAATCTTTCGATCGTGTGTTTTCCCGGTGCATAGAGTTAAAGACGTTTTGGGTTTCCAATCGGGTTAATTGCTATAGAGCCTTTTGAGGCAAGCAGCCCTTTCATTCGGTTTGATTCCAGAGTTATTCTTTGATTAGTCAGAAACTGCTTAAGTTTGCAACATTTTACATGAATGTTATTTTGATCTACTTTGCAGCGCGAAAGAAAACAACAATGTACGGTGAAGTGAGTGACAAAACAAAAATAAAGTATTGTAATCATACTAAAGAGGATATTTAGGGATGAACCTGAACTTATCACTTTCTTGGTGGAAGTGAAGAGGAAATAATTACTAATTGGAAATCTAGGATATAACTGTGGGTAAGTAGTTATTCCTGAAATTTAAGTAGTTTTGGACTTGTTGGCCTAATGTTATGATTCAATACTACGCCTGGCAATACTAAGGAAAGCCTCGAGATTACTTATGAAATGCAATGTTGTAGATTCCTGGACTTTATAACTTGTATCTAAGTAATACACATTACTATTAAGTAATATAACCAGGCAAAAACATTGCAATAGTCTATAATTGCCATAAATGCTTATACCCCAAGATAAAAAGAATTAATAGGTTTTACCTAAGTGCTTTCTATATTATGGTAATCAAATACCTTTTCTATTCCTACAGATGTTCTTTGGCATCATTAGTGGAAAGGCGTTTCTTTTAAAGACTTGGAAAATATAAAAGGAGCAGCAGTTCCATATGTGGGCAAGAAAAGGGCTTTCAATGGAATATGCGAGTGTCAATTGATGTGGATTATATTTTCATAATTGCTCTTTTTTTTAAGTATTTCAGTGGCCAATAAAATGTTATTTTTAACATAAAAGAGGTAGTATTTATTGACCTAAAATAGACTGAAATCCTAATCAGGATTCCAGATCAGACCTGATCTGGAATTTCCAGATCAGGATTTAGATCAGCTCATTTCCTGATCTGGAATTTTCAGATCAGACCTGATCTGAAATTTTCAGATCAGCTCATTTCCTGATCTGGAATTTCCAGATCAGACCTGATCTGAAATTTCCATAAGGGCAGTATTGTACGCTTCCTGCTCGTTACATGCACAGATCACAATTTTTTATAAGTACACAGAGGACATGACTGGGAAAATATATATGCTCCAATTATAATCACAAAACCTGCCCTCTGACCTAATGCTGTCAAAATGTATTAATCACAGTTCTGTTTATATTAGTAGACGATAAGCCATAAATTTGTCAACTTTACCATGCTGATTTAATTTCAAGACAAACACTCATTGTAGTCTATAACATTTTCAACTTGGTTTTTACTTACTATTACCTGGACATGGAGACTACCATCAGCAATGCAGCATATATATGAACAGCAATTAATAATTCTGTCAAGATGTACTCCACGAACTGTACAGAGCCTTTCTCAATTTGACAAAAACTTAGAAATACACTCATCTCTGCCCAATAGTTTCAAACAAATACCAGAGCCCTTTAACTAAACATATGTTATTTGATCATATTCTTCATATAATTATATATCCTATATAGGATATCTCTTTACTCGGTGACAGCCCAGAAGGAATTTTATTCTTGACTTGCGAACTAGTATTTCTATTTCCCTCAATGTATAGTTTATCTACTGCTTCCACCCAAAAATACTTTATTTATTTAAATCCAATTCACTATTTCAGTCACTATCATATTCTCTTTCTGCTGTTCTATTTTGTCTTGGACAGTCAGTCGATATATAAGGTGTGTACACACGTGTGTCACAAACATTTTGAATATGATTTTCCCATGATAGATTTAAAGTATGAGTAATGTCCAGAAATTTAACTTCACTAGCCACACTTATGTCTACTTCACCAACATTATAATTATACTAACATAACCCAGAAGTATGTAATGGGTGCATCTTTTTTAAATTTAGTTCTAGCCGCCAGTTTTGAAACCAAGAATTGATAGAATATACTCCAGTCATGAGAGACTCGTACACTCTTTTTTTACTTATTTCTCAGTCGATGGCTGCATCTTGTACAAGTAAATGCCTACTGGAAATTTTGTTAGTGATATCAGATAACACAGGAGAAATGGTAGGAGCTGGGGAACAGAGGTGGTCACTGTGGGGGAACCTAACAGTTGCCGGTACCACACACTAGATTCCCTGGCGATAGTAAATAATTGAGCAACCAAGTGAACTCAAAGTATTTATTTGTGTGTAGCTGATGGCACAAGATACGATACAAACGTGGCGCTGAGTGTGTGTAGGGCGGCGTGCCAAGAGGCCGTGGTGGAGAGAGAAGATTCCTCTGAAATCCCTAAAATGCAAAACAACGCTCACTCAGGGGCCCCACTTCCATTCAGGACTCCACCACTGTGAGGGTCTCTGGTAGACGAAAGGGGTAACAGAAAAACAAGAATCAAGGTAAACGCATCTCTGTCCCGCATCACCCCCCGTGGTAAATGCAGGGCATACACTAAGTACCTGTTACAAAAACAAAAAAAACTTATAGAACAGACAAAACAAAGATGAACATCAACCCATCAACATCTCCTAATAAATCCACACAAAAAAAATGAAGCTTAGGTACATGATCAGCAGGTATACTCACTTACTTACTCTTACTCCTGTGGCTATTGAAAACCTAAATGGTCTTTGGCCTCGCCAACCACTCACCTCCATGCCCTTCTGTCCCCTGCTGTGTCGAGTTGAGCTCCCATTTTTTCGAGGTCCTTCTTCACTTCGTCGCTCCAGCACATTCTTGGTCTCCCTGGTGGTCTGGTGCCTTCCAGTTTTCCTTTCCATATCATTTTTAACATGGTGCTGTCACTTCTTCTGAGGACATGGCCTAGCCATCTTAGTCATCTGCTTCTGGCTATACCCACAATATCTGGTCCTTTGTATAGTTCCCTCAACTCTTTATTCTTCCTTAATCTCCATGTCTCTCCCTCTTTAATGGGGCCAAATATTCGTCTCAACACTTTGTTTTCAAACGTTATCAGTTATTTTTGTGATCTTTTTGTTAGTGACCATATTTCGGAACCATACAGTAGTACTGGTTGGACAATTGTTTTATAGATACGAATTTTTGTGTTTCATGATAGGAGTTTGCTCTTCAAAAGTTTTACTAGGCTCCAGTAGGTTCTCTCAGCTGCCGCAAGTCGGGTGAGAATTTCGGTCTCCTCTTTGTTGTTGCTTGTTATTGTTACCCCTAAGTACTTGAACTGATTTGTTTTTTTTTTGAACTTATAATTGAGTATTTCTAAATAATCTTCTTCCTCTTCATATCTGCTTATTTTCATGTAGTTGGTTTTGCCTTCATTTACTTGTAGGCCCACTTTCTTGGCCTCCATTAAAAGTATTGTAGTTAGTTCTTTAAGCTCTTCTTTATTTTCGGCCACAATCACTACATCGTCTGCAAAAGCCAACATATTAATTTATTCTGGAATCTTGGCTCCTCCTGGACCATTTCTGGTTCTCTTTAGCAACTTTCCTATGCTATGTTAAAGAGGAGGGGTGACAAGCCATCTCCCTGTCTCACTCCTGTGCTTATTTCAAACGTATCAGTGCACTCTTTTCCAATCTTGACTTTTCCTTTAGACTCACTCACACACATTTTTGTCAATCTAATAACTTTTTCAGGAAATCCACATTTCTTCATTATTGTCCAAAGTTTTTCTCTATTTATCGAGTCATAGGCTTTGCTGAAGTCTGTAAACATAAGGAATAGATCATTATTATATTCCCAATACATATTTTGAGGCCATCTCTTTCAGCTGGTATTGACAAGAAATAAATGTTATCAACGTATAAAGCTCCTGCAGATTGCAAACAAGTACATCATGAATGCAAACAAAAAAAACTCGCAGATATGTAAATGCACTCATAAGAGATGACAACAGATATGAAAGGATTGTATGGGTTTACAACACAGTAATGGTTCAATTTCAAATGATCTTATTGCAAAAACCATACTAATCATTGCTCTAAGTCAAAACAAATAAAATAACAGTCCAAAAATTGAGCCTTAAAATAAACAAAAAAATATGATACATCGATAATAGTTAAAAAGAAAAATCAGAGGATTACGTGACAAAGTCTGTTAAATGTTTGGGAAAATGTACACGTCTTTGAAAACACCTTGGTTGAGCTATGGTTGTAGGCTGCTGGCTAATGGGGAGTTGAATACCAGTGGGTTGGGGATTGGGATGGGCTTGAGGCACTATCAGAACCGTGTCTTCCACACCATCACCTACAACATTGTTATTACTGATATACACTGGTTTAACCCGATCAATGGACGCAGAAACTTCCCTCCCTGAACTTTGATCTTCAAAGTCTTGGTACCACGTTGAATGACTGGAAAGGGGCCATCATATGGAGGCTCCTAGGAACTGTGGAGTCTGTCATTCCTCAGGAACACATGGGATGCTGTGGCCAGGTCCTTGAATACAAAGACATTATGGGACCCATGGCGAGTAACTGGCTGTGACCGGAGTCAATGAAAACTCTGCCGAAGGTTGGTTACATAATTGGGTGTGGCAGCAATGGTACCTGTTGGGAGATAAGAAATTCTCCTGGAAGATGGAGAGTCTGCCCATAAACCACCTCAGAAGGTGTTGGCTGGAGGTCCTCTTTAAAGGTAGAATGTAAACCCAGTAGGACTGCAGGAAGGGATTCAGTCCATTGATGGCTGCTGTGACACCAGATAGCTGCTTTCAACTGGCAGTGAAAACGCTCCACCATGCCATTAGCTGCAGGATGATATGCTGAAGTCTGCAGGTGCCTGACTCCCGTCAACTGCTGGAAGAGGGCACTTTAAAACTGTCGCCCCTGATCAGTGGTGATTTTGGCGGGAGTTCCAAAGTGTGCAATCCACTCCTGGAAGAGGGTCCTTGTGGTGGTTTCTGCTGTAATATCTGCAATGGGAAAAGCTTCGGGCCACCGGCTGAAGCGATCAATACTTGTTAAGATACATGTACTACATGCACAAAAAAACTTCACCAAAATCTGCAAATTCATTAATTCTATTACCACTTCATCACATGTATTTATCCATTGTTTATGCAGCATCCTAGGCCCATAACCTATTATTTTGTCCAGTTGAATGACGCAATGTTGTAAATGCTGGATAAGGTAAATGATGGATAGATCTGCAATATTAATCATGGAGTAGCTATGGTTCTACTTTTCTTATAGTTACAAACTGAAATTGTTACATAGAACAAAGGATATCAACTGAGAATGATAAAATATATCATTGTTTTATTTAGTGAATGGCACTAGCGGAGAAGGAATGTCTATGAGTGTGGAGGAGAGGCAAAGAGTGACAGAAGCATGGAAAGAAGCCTCCACAAGGACTAATCATAATATCATGGTACAAGTTGGTGGAGCTCCTCTTCCTGATGTTTTGGCGCTGGTCAGTTTCAAATGAAATTAGTGAAGCAATTTGCAATTTAATTACGTCATATAACATGTAACAGTACTTACCCTAATTTTTTACATATCTCACACTTTTTGAATACTGTCAAACTAATCTTATTTTTATCTTTAAGGCTAAACATGCTGAAAAATGTGGAGTTGATAGCCTGCTTTGCCTTCCTGATTTATTCAACAAACCTAGCAATGTGAAAGAGCTTCTGGAATATTTACAACTTGTCAGCAATGCTGCTCCGAATACTCCTATTTTATATTATCATCTACCAGCATTCACAGGAGTAAACAGTAAGAGACTTATGCTAAAGTCTAAATCAGAGTATGTTGAATTGCAGAGCAGTATTCAAAATAGAAGTCAATAGGATTGATTCCTGGTATAACAGTATCAGCATTGACCCTCCACCAGGAAGAAGTCTGTACATATATAGCAATGCATACTCCATCTACCCAGTTGGGATTAGTATTTCTGTTCATGTATGCGTAGTGGTATCTCTGAATAGGAAACAGTCCCATTCTCAAGATTATGTGATGAAGAATATCCTGTCTGAAAATGTTCTATTTTTTCCTTGAATACTCGCTCTTTCTTCATGTGTGAAAATTGACAGAATCGCATTTTTTAAATTTTACTTTATGTCACTATGATAAGTGGCTTAGAGTATGGTCATTGTAATCGATTTTTTTGTAAAGGCCGCTTTACACGATACAATTTTTTGTACAATTTCTTGCACAAACTCTTGCATGAGGAAATTGTACCGTGTAAAGCGACAAATTGTACGAAAACTTGTGCGATTGTCTGAATGATTGAACGGGAAATAGAACGTGTTCTAATTCCATTCAGACAAACATACAATTTCATTCAGTCTATACAAGAGTTTGTACAAGAAATTGTGCAAAAAATTGTATCGTGTAAAACGGCCTTAATAGCTGGTCTCTCAGTGAAAAGTATATGGAGTTCCACCAGTTACGAGTGGTCACATCTGCTTTACTGGCATATTGAGTTGAATTCACTATGGTTGTCATGCTAAAAATTAACATCACCTTGTTACATTTTTATTCCTTATGGTCTTCGTCAGGGGTTCTCAACCTTTTTATATCCTAGAAAACATTCTAAATAATACTGGTAGGGAAGGCACTCTATACTTTTTCGAAGAAATTTATAATTGGATATAGTTGACAAAACATATTGGTAATACATTTAATTATTTTATTATAATCGTAATTTTAAATTAAAGTAGACAAAAATATTTTTTAGAGTTGTAATGATAAATGAGTAAAATACTTTAAATTTAAACTTCATTACCATATATAAAAAATTCACTCAAATATATCAACCTCAATGTCATATTTAGCATTGCTTTTCATTGACCAGTGCCTCATAATTAGAGATGGGTAAATTACCGTAAATTACCGTGGTAAATTACGGTATGTTTCGAAAATTATGGTAATTTTCAGGTAATTTTAAGTTTTGAGCTGCAAATACTTATCAGAGGACTTAAAACGAAATCAAATAGCATTGAGATATAAATACCAACGCTTATATCAAATAAATCACGATGTTTATCTATTATTTATAACTAATCAAAAAAATTATAACAAAGTTGGCAGCAGCACGCAATTTGCCTCTCTTTTGGTACACCATGAGAAATTTTCCTTCCAAAGACATACCTCTGCGCAATGTGCACTTGTTATTTTACTCTGAATTAATCACGGGCACAATGTAAACAAAATCGTTTTGGTTACTTAATTTATATTATCACCCATTCCAAAGGTTTCTTCGTGAGAAGGAAATATTCTGAAAAAGAACTTTTCTGAAAATTACCGTTAATTACGGTAATTTTCAGGGGTGTTGGTAATTAACGAAAAATACCATGGTAATTTACCAAACTGCCCATCTCTACTCATAATTTGGAGAATACTGGGTGTTCCAAACCACCTGTCAATCCAATTTAAAATTTAAAGAATTTGTAAACAGAAACTGTGAAACCAAAAAATCTACTTTCACAAAAGTGGATGTGATCTATCAATTGGTCCTGAGCAGAAGTGGGTTATTTGCCACAGAAGTTCAATTTTTTAAATGTAATGTGGTGGACAAGTGTGGTTTTTTTACAGATCCTTATAGTTATCAGGCAAAAATAAGCCATATTTGTTAGGAGCCAGTTTTGTTAGCCATATTTGTATTCTTCAACCTTAAAATGACCATTTGATGACATCTACCCACCTAAAAAATACTCACTCATAAATCTCAACAACATAGTGATAATTGACTCTGATGAAAAATTTAGTTTAAGTCTGCAGTAAAATCGTCATATGACCCAAATTGTTTTGTTGTCAACAGAACGAATATATGAATTCATAGAATACATGTAATTGTATAAATTTTTGGAATATGGTTCAATAGGGTAAAACTTAAATATGTCTCAATTTTTCCAGTTTCTATCACAGAATTGTTTTCTGAGGCATTGCAAAGTGATTTGGTGCCACGATTTGCTGGAGCAAAGTTTACTCACACTAATCTTGAAGATGGTGCATCAAGTATACGTGTTAGCAATAAAGATAACAGTCATGGAACGTACAGTGTATTTTTAGGAAGTGATGAGGTATGTGTTAAGGCATAAATTATATGTTTATATTAATTTTGTTTTTTGATCAAGGTTTTGTTTTATTTTTTGTGATATTTTGATTCATGTATTGTTTTTATTAAGTTCAATAAAATATTTCAGATAATGCTTGGTGCATTTGCATTAGGATTTAATTCTGCTATTGGCACAACATTCAACATTCTGCCTGACCTAGGAAAATCTATTCTTTCTGCTGCAAATGTTAATCAGTTCAAGGAAGGCCAGAAATTTCAGTGGAAACTCACACAAGCTGTGAGAGCCATCACCAAACATGGTAGGCCTAAAATCTTCTTCTTCCATCTATGAACTTCTTATGTAATTTTCTGTATCATGAATGGTTTAAATTTGTATTGTTGGTATTTAGTTTAAACTATGGTAATTACTGTTGATATATCCTCATTTTTAATATTCAATGCCCATAAATTCATTGAAAAACAGCATGGTATCCCACACCATCTTTTACTGTACATAATAATTAACTTCTAGCTCTAACTACTTTAAAGATGGCATCAGCACATGAGAAAAACCCTTTCTCTACTGAGTTGAAATATGATGTATATATGGCTGGACTAGAGGCCTTAGGTTTTAATCTGAAATGGGCATCTTGGAGCATGTCCAAGTAACCCAAACTGTATCATTTTCTTTGTACCGAAAGGAACACAAGGAAAGTAACTGGGCTCCCTTACCTGACATGTGAATGTCAAATGGCATTTTGCTTAATATTTGGTACTGCCCTTATGAGGGATGGGCTGATACCAAAAATCTGTTACGTGATTCATGTTACCAAAATTTTCATGAAACCATTATTTTTCGATACACGATTCTTTAATATGTACTACAATTTAGTGGTTTGGCATTAACCCTTTGAGTGCCACACGACGATATATCGTATTTGCAGAATGTGCCAGAGGTGCCAACAACGATATATCGTCGTCTATGAAGAGACCTGTTAAAACAATGTTTTTCTCAATCTTTAACTCTTGTAAATTGTACATAATACAAGAATGATCTCTTAATAACTACGTGGAACAATAATTTTGATTGTTAATGGAAATGATCAACAGCTTTGGTAATTTAAATAACTGTATGTCGGATTGAATTTTCCGAGCTCCATATTTGGTTCTCACGAAACTGCTTCTGGTGCAACACTTTGGAAACTACATTGTTTGTTAGCCTAAAACCAATTGACTTTTTTCTAATGTTTTGAACTTTGTATTTATGTCGGAGATATTATGTTTGGCGTGTTCTTATTTTTTTATATGCTTAGAAACATTTTATTCTCCCTGAAGTACATCGCATTCTCATTCGTTTTGCGAACGATTCATGGCATAGCAAAAAGACTTTAGGCTTCAAAACATCACTGCTATGTTGCTTCTGATGAGATAATTTGTTTCTGTTTCACTGCAATCAAGTCGTTGATTTTTAGCTACGAAAGGCAGACAAAAAGATACTATGTAACTGCTATCATGCTATCTCTCGCAGCTGGTGCTTTGAGTCAGCTGGGGTGCTGAGTCAGCAATGTGGCTCCGATTGTCAGCCTCGTTATCATAGTAGATGCGGCAGTAGTAATTGAAAGATGATGCTGTGCATAAAAAATACAATGTGTGCATCTCTTGTTGTTGTACACATTGAAATTTCACTAGTGGCTTTTTGAAAGTGAAATAAATCTTTTACCTAATAAATGGCGTCAACTTCTATAAATGAATTTTCACCTGGTGTTGACGATGACAGATTAGCTGAATACATAAATTCTCTAAGTAATGACGACGACTGTGGAAAGTGAAGACAGCGCCCATTTTCGTCGAGACATTGAAGGGGAAGTGTTATCAGACTCTAAGTTCATGAAGGAGAACTTATTATTGAGAAGAGATATTTTTCTCTGTCTAGTTTGAAACTTTGCTAACACCTCTGTCAGTTCGTTAATTTTATGACGTGTTCTATAAATTGTACAAATCCCACATTTTTAATTGAAAGACAGACTAAAAATAATTCATGTGATGAGAAACATCAGAAATGTGACAATTTGGTAGACTGTTTACATATTTAATAAATATATTTCCAGACCATTTGCACATAGTTGTACCTAATGGTGAAAAATATGCAAACCATTTTTTTATTGTTAGGGGTCTGCTTTTATCTGTCTGTGAACAAAATAGGGATTAAGTATCAGCAGTCATTGCAAAAGTGGAAAATATTTTCTTGTATCTTGAATCATGCACATTGTTTTGATGTAATAATTTGTAATGAAAATTATTTATTGTAGGAAAATGGGTACCAACAATGAAAGCAGCTATGAATACCCATACTAAAATTAATGTTGGTCCACCAAGGCCACCATTGAAATGCCTCACTTTTACTCAAGAGGAAGAAATGAAAGTTGAGTTATCAAGAGTACTCGGTGATTTATGATGTAAGTTTAATTTTTTATCCTACAATTTGAAAGTTTGGCCCACATGTAATTTTTAATATTTTAGGGGTTCTTTTTCAGAGTTAATAATCTATTCTTCAATTCTAAAACTATTTGAAGTACAGAAGTCATGCATAATGGATTTTGAATCCATAAGAAGTAGTGATGGACGGATCCAGGTTTTTTGTCGGATCCGGATCCTTGCCTGGATTTCGGATCTTTATCTTGGTTACGGATCCTTAGTTTCAGATACTCGATTCTGAATTTCATTCATTTTCCAATCCTTGATTTTTAATAAATATATAAATACAGCAACAATAGAATTACCAAAAAAAGGTAAATTTATTGCGGAAAAAATCAACTTCCTATTATATATGTGGATAATATTTTCCTGAATCAAGATTTATGGATTCAATAACTCAGTGGCATGCGGTGGATCAAATATTCAGTGAAGCAGTAGATATATACTGGGAGGGGGGCCAACTGCTCCCCGAAAACTGTTTGTAATTTTAGTTCAATGTATTTTTACGCCAAATCGTCATGTCACTTGGAATATTATTTGAAATATTAGCATCTGAGTTGTGCATATAAAGAATTTATGAGTCAATGAGAGAAGTGTTGATTTTTAAAGTCTCTGAATTTGTGTTATGACACAAAACTAACTGCAAATACAATCAAGTTCATTTGTAGCAATAATAAAAGAAAATCACTCCAATTTATTAAAATTTGGTGAAATTGGACAAAACAACTAAGTAATAACGTTAAAAACCACTGAAACGCCTTCTCACACACATATACGTATCAAATTACAAGAATATAACAAACGTGTTGCTATATGAAATATTGAGGCAACAAGGTTAATTTAGTTCCACCTAAGCCTTCATATTATTTTTATATTGATAAAAACAACAGTTGCTACTATGTATTCTGTAAAACAGGCAGTAGGCTTGCTTACATACTCACATAATAGCCTATATGTATAGACATTTTTTCTTTGTTACACTCTATGATAAAAACGGAAAATTAATGGGAGACATTTGTGCTTAAAAATCTGTATTGAACAATTAAATATCTCAGGACTATATCTGACAAGAGTAGCTCTAAAAAGTAGACCTACCCCTTAGCAAAACCATAATCACACAAAAAATTTAATACAAAACTGACGAATAGATGCCACTATATGAGAGTAGTCCTAACGAAACTGGAAGTCCATTCTTCTATCCTTAGTGGTACATTCGTTAACAACTTCAAAAAAAACTTTCCTTCATTCTCTCTTCTGCCAACAGTTCACACTCAATAGATATTATACCCAGGTGAGAAAGTCTCTTTTGTCCAGTGGTATTCCTTGAATACGTTTTTATTCTTTTTAGTGCTGAAAAGGAGCTTTCTACTGCAGATGCCGTAGTCACTGGAATTGTGTATATCAACGCAACCAATAAATTGATTTGGGAATTGACCGAAATGTTCGGGTGATCGGACGAAATGTTCGGGTGGGAGAGAGTTTCGAACCAGGGACGTCGCTTGGAAACTGATAAAATACCAGCGGTAACGAATAATTTTGAAGAATTAATGTATTGCACATTTTCAGGAGCATGTTAGAATCACCTGAAAATTTCGGTAGATACTTACAATGATATGATTGCAGAGCTTAAGTTCTTTTTTCTCTTGCGATTAGTTTTTCCAAAAAAGCACAGCGCTGGAAAATCACGGCACCAGGCAAATTAGAACAAATGTTGTACATGCGTCGGGACTGCGACGTCGCGACTGAAAACGACAAGGCGTGCGGACGTATTTCCGCCACGTACTAATGACGTGATTTGGGTAAATAACGTAATTAACTATTTTACGTACTAATTACGTAAGAAGTACGTAAAATAGTAAAAATGCATCCCGGGTAAACGGATTAAAAATATGTAAAACCAGGGACAGTCGTACAACGAAACTGCGATGAAAAAAAAATTGGTGGCGGAGTGTGTCGAATCAGGGGCATCGTCATTGTGAAGCCAGAACTTTACCACTAAACCAAACTGTACTAATTAGACGTAGTTAATTATTAGCTATATATTGGCAAAAAAATATTTCAAACTAGTTTTTTGACGAAGTTACTGGATATATAACCCTATATGTGGGGTGATTCGTAAATAACTAATCAAGGACTACCTGCCTGGCAAATTTCGTAAAAATCCTAGACCCGAAACTCGGACACTCCCCTTGTGATATCAGGACCAGCAGGGGCTTTCTGTAACTCGACAGCACGTTATATCGACGTCGGAAATTCGTTAGCACACCGCTAGGATGAGTTACCGTAAATTCCGCTTTCGTACACGCCGCCAACTTCGCCGGGTGCGGTGAACACAGTAGATATCGGCTGCACTCGGCTACATTCGTATGTCTCCGCCGTCAACCGAAGCTAGCTTCCTCTGCCCTTTGTTACGCTAGCAACCCCTCCCGCTCCCCACTTTCCGCTGCTCGGGAATTGTCTGCGTGCGCATGCTGTCTACCCAAGCTATGAGCGCACAGCTTCACCGGCATCGAAGTCATAACCGTCTGCCGGCTGCCGTTGCATTAAGGGGTATAATGAACATCCGTACTATTTAAGGGAGCTTATAATGCCTTTATACTGTTAATTTAGTAGCTTTTAAACAAATAATGAATAAATTATACAAACGGAATTTTATACTGAAGCAGTGCTTCATTTGCTTCATCGTACCGCACGCCACTGCAATAACTATATCTGATTACTTCTAATATAAAGATCACTTTCCTTATCACATACTCATCAAGCAATACATTTTTGAAACCTGTACAACTATTCTTTAGAGTGCAGTTAAAAGAAAAATAAGTTCATTTTCATTCATAAAGGAATTATTTTCCAATTATTAATCAAATCCTTGAATACTTTCAAATTCTTTTTAGAAACAAAAAAAATTTAATGCGGCCAAGAGATCCCAATTATGGAATATCTGGGGATTCCATTTTTAAGACAAAAAAATTATTATAGAATATTTCAAGCTGGTAAAGTAGTAATTTTGCAATGTCTTATTAATAATAACCTTTAAAATGAAATTTGAGAATTTTATACTCCTAAGGAGAGGTTGTGTAACTCTGATCTTGAAATGAGATTGGCCTTTTTTCATGCTACTACAAACAAAATTTAAAAAAGTTTCGGATTTTTTCTCCATTGGCTCGGGTTTGCAAGAAAAAAGTAGAATGACATGTGGGGAGCATATATTCACCAAAATCAGGTAAGCCGACAATAGCAGAGTGGGGTAGTGGACTGCAGGTAATGAAGTTCGATTCTTAACGCTGTTTATAATTTTTCTTTCAGCCATTGAATCAAAAACTTTATCATCCTTCATTTCCAACATTTGTGTGTGGATACTGACTTTTTTGTACTTCTATCGTTTAAACTAGATTTACAAATGTGTCACTCAAAAATACATGGTAAAGTTAACGTAATGATTCCACAATTTAATTCTGCAAAAAAAATTTTTTCCAATCGTTTCACTAATGCCAATTTTTGTTATTTTTTTGACTTATAAATTGACATGAAATTTCTGATAATCTACGCTTTTTAACTGCCTACTTGCATTACCCTAGGAATATACTATGACCTGTATTCCTAGGCAGTGTTAAGGATCGAACTCGCGACCGGTAGTACACTAGCCCTAATTTTTAACAACTACGATATCATAGGTTCACGGGAATCTGGTGAATGTAGGCAACTCGCGTGACATTCGGCTTTATTTTCTTTCTCGCGCATCCAGGCCTATAGAGAAAAAAGTCACGAGTATTTTTTTATTTTGTTTTTGTGGCACGGAAAAAATCATCTCATTTCATGACTGAGTTACACAACCTCTCCTTGTCAGTTTCTACCATACATACATTCCATTCGCGGGGCACATGGATCACTAAGCGGCTAAATTTGAAAATCTCCGAATTGGATCTGAATTTTTACTGTCTTCGGATATGATTTCAGTAGCGAATGAAATGACAGACCCGTGGATCCGACCCGACCAAAAGTATAATAAAGTGAGTATTCAGATTTAATGGTTTTAAATTGAAGATGATGACATGATTCAAAGCAATGACTGAAAGAAAAAATAAACTGCGATAGGGATCTATAACTTCGCGCAGTACACTAGCTCTCGTAGTCAGCCTGAACCCGGCGAATGTAGGCTACCCGCGTGACATCCTATGTATTTTTTTTCTCGCGATACCAGGGTGGTGGGGAAAAAAGTCGTAGGTATTTCTTTATTTTGCTTCTAGTTGCACAGGAACATTTTCACCTAATTTCGTGACCTGAGTTACACATCTCTCTTGTCAATATCTACCGCACCTACATTCCATTCACGGGGCGCTTCGTTCTCTAAGCCGCGAAATTTTAAAATTTAAGATCCGGATCCGATTTTATTCCGTGTCTTTGGATCCGAATCTGGAACCGAGCAAAATGAAAGATCCACGGATCTTTGGATCCAACGGATCCCATCCGGCCATCACTAATAAGAAGTATTCAATGCTTCATGTACATGCATACATACATACATGTATTCTGTTCTCTCTATGGACAAAATACATACATATTCATGAAAACTGCAGGAAAGAGTCATGCTAATTATAAAAGTGGGAGCATGGAAATCTGAAAATGATAAATAATTAAGCCAATGGTGTACTATTCTGGAAGAGGGTGAAATACGTGTGTAACATATTTATCTGCAACTTGCATTGGCCAGAAATGTACTTTAGGGCAAGTGAGACTAGAAAATGTGAAAAGAACAATGATATTAAGAATCAGTGTCTTTTTTGAAGAAACTGATTGAAATTGGCCACCAAGGTAATTTTTCTCCTCAAATTTTACATGTAATTGGCAAAGATTTAACCCTAATAGTGCTCATAGGGGAGGATTGATTTGCTTAGACAGAGAAGGGCAACTTCTCATGCCACAGCACTACTGGGAGAACTTTATTGTAAGGATTATTATGTATAATCAGAATATTATTGTATATTTTGTCAACTCTTTGTTGGAATTTGCTAAATTGAAAAAAAATAAGGTAGTTATAAACTTGGGAGAGGACTGGAAGGAAAATTGGTTATTTGAAGCCAGGCCTGAACAGTGAAAGTAAGGATAGCCCTGGGGGAACAGAATTGCAGAAGAGGATACATGCTAGCAGAATTAGACAAGGTTCCTACTGTATCCAAAGCTCTTCATAGGGACAAGAAATAAATGGGGAAGTTTGGTGTAGGCATTAAAGTGGGAGGGAACTAGCCAAATTTGTTACATTCACCAATGACCGAGAGTAAGTAAACCAAAGGGCTGTAATCCTGTGGCTCCATCCTGCTCATGTTACTTCACCCTACTCTTGTTACTTCACCCTACTCTTGTTACTTATATATTCAGGGGTGTCTGTCATTGATAAATCTCAAATACATTTACATTTCAAACAAAGTTCATTCCCAAAAAGATATTACATATTATCACCTTCATAGGTATTGTTTCCATCTTTGATTGAAAATTCTTGAACAGTTCCATGTTTGATATCACCCATATCGTGGAAACACCCCTTTCTGTGCAGGTTTTAGCTGGCTATTACTTTCCTATTAAGTAACATTGACCCAATAGAAGAATTCTTCACATATTCTCTTCGTCTTTTGACTATATATTTGTTACTGAGTAAGCAAATCTCAGTTCTTCTTTTGATACCCTATTTCATATACGTATGTAGTTCCAAATTTCTTGTGTTGGTTTTTCATGTTACTGTAGCTTCTACCTGCTAAAATAAAGGGTTCGTCCTCCTCATAAATTTTTATCCACTTCCTCTGGTTTTTCTTACTCTTCAGCTAATTTATTTTCTTACTCTTTTGGATAGTTTACCATTACTAAACAGAGGTAAGTATTCTGGTTTTCACATATAATTGAATCATTGCAAAAAATGGTGTAACCTGAAAATTTTACATGAAAAAATAGTCTATTATGTTTGTTTGGTGTTAAGTAAGAAACAAGGTTGTGTTAATATCTTTATATACAGCTCTCCAACTCAATTAGTAGGATAGTTTTTATCTTACCTGTCATGTAGAAGTATTGGTCTTCATTTCAAATTTGCTAGGAAAAGTCATAAAGTTGTACCTTCATTCAGGTAAAATTTGTTATTAAAATGATGAAAATGCTTAACACTATGAATCTTACTCTTTCCTTTCGACCAAACTTATCCTTCATTTTATTTGTATAATGAATCATTTTATGTCTTAAAGCTATTTTGCCATTTAATGCTATGAATGCCTATTATATAAAGTTCTTTAATTAGTCTTTGAATTATTTGCTTAAATATCCTATGAGTCATACAGATCATTATCTTGTACTTTAATTAGTCAGGCAAAAAAGGTACATTTTAAAAGTTTTATTTCTCATAATAAATGCTGAAATAATATAGTAAAAAAGTGGTCAACAGTTAAATAAATACTTTGCTATTTATATGTACAAAAATATTTGCTGGTATCGCTGGTATCAATGACATTAACTATTTTCCTGGAAAATCTCAGGTGAACTTGTTGGGGCAACCTGTAGTAAGAGCTGAATGACTCTCGTTATAGGCCCTGTAAAAATGGAAAGTTGTATATTTAGTCACATGAATGAAAAACAGTAATTTTTATTGTCACCTTATACTTACTGAAGAATTCTCAAGTGAGTTTACCTTGGTCTGGTGCAACTGATGTAGGCAATGCATTGCTCATAATTATATTATGCAACTAATTGAGTTGCCATTAAATTAAGCATCAATTTTCCCTCCACCAATTTTCCATTTTCATGACTTGAATACTAGACATATTTTACATATTTAAAAAAAAATTTAAATGTCTCATCAGAACTTAATGAATACTTACGCATCCATTGTAGTTCCACTTTGTAGTAGATGAAAGGCACGTAGATTGCAAGGCCCAGGAAAATGAATCCAATGGCATAGAGAAATTCTGGTCTGGGATCAGCTGCCACTGGTGCAATAATCAAGTAAATGGACGACAACAGGACTATGATTGGCAGTATAATAGGAACCTGTCGTAAAAGGACTTCATTATTATGTACATCTTAATGACGTTTTGTTTAAGAAACACCATTTTCCTTTTTATACCTTGTAAGGCCTTGGGGCTGATCTTTTGGTCCACCTCATGACTAGTAAAGCCAACATGGCACACCCATAGAATATCCATGCCGTAAAGCTGAAGAAATCAATTAAGGCTATAATATCACCAGAGAGCATCATGAGGAATCCCAAGGTAGCCTATTTTCAGAAGAATAGAATAAGAGAATGTTGGTTGTTTGTTCATGTAATATAGAAAACTGTTGAAAAAATACTCTTTTAATACCTACATGTACCATAACAGAGTAACTGAATGTAAAACAACCCAGACAGCACAGATTTGGTATTAGAGTAGATTCCGGTTAATCGGGCTACCGGTTATTTAGGGCAGCCGCTTATTCAGGACAAATCATCAAGAACAGAACCCAATTGAAGAAAGTCCCTGAGTTTTCTCTGGTTAATTGGGACAGGAAGCCGCTTAATCTGGCCATGCATCGGTTGTATTTGCCTCCTACTTCTTTGAAGAAATACTTATATTTAAGCTCTTGTAAATCATTTGGTACATTTTCCCTATGCATTTGAACCAATCCCCCATGAGGGAATCTATTCTCGCCTTCACTGTTTCATTTACCATCGCTAAACGAAGTCAGTCATGAAAGCACTTTCAATTAATGCTTCACTGTTTGTACACTCGCCTCTGTCCTCAGGTAGTCCATCTAAAAGGGGATTTGGGTTTTGAGGTCACGGAGCTGCATAAAGTGTAGATACACAACTTGGCTTAATTAGTGGAGTATACCATTTCAGTGAAGGTTAGGCTGTAGACGATGTGTCATGAGATAAAATGTTTTGAGGAAAGAAGGATGGAGCCAAATTCATTAGGGATTATGAAAGGAGGGACGACACCCGCAGTGAGGGAAAGCCACAGTACTTGCGAGAATTTCCAAGTCTTCTCTTTCCGTTCTCCCCCGCCAAACTGACTAATGCACCTGTTTCTCACCTTTCTCTTTTTCCACCCTCATCTTGGGTAGTCAATGAGTGCTAGGTACAGATTTTTCCCTTCACTTGCTATTCGACTTCCTAGAGTCTACAGTATCTAACCAGCGTCAGTTTCATACCTGTGATGTCATTCATATGGTGTATATAAGTGAATTCTGAGTGAGTAAAATACATATTTTTTAGTGCCGAAAGCAGAGAAAAAGTTCCTTATTTCAGGTTAACATGCCGCATAAGGATTTATCGCTGTAGCAAGATATTCCACAGAGAAAAATATCATTTACCTTGACCGGGACTCGAATCCGGACCCCCTGATTTCCGGCCAGGTGCTCTACCAGTTGAGCTAGTAAGTCGGAAAAGTATGAACTGCAATTTTGATGTTAAACAAAATAGTGTCAGTGCTAAATTGTTATAATACATAATATTCGTTTCTTTCAGTCAGCATTTTCCAAACTGTGCTCCGTGGAGCCCTTGGGGCTTTAGGTTATAATTAGAGATCCGTGAATTTCGCGAGACGCGAAATAAAGCGAAATAATGCGAAATCGGAAAATAAAATGAAATTTCGCCTTTTTTGCGAATTTTACATGAATTAGCGAAAAAATCACATGTAAAGAGTCATAATCGATTAAAGCCTAAGCCTTCATTGTTTAACGCTGCTGACGTTCATTCGCTCTATCTCATTACAATTCAAAGGTCAATTGGCTTGTTTTGGCTCGCGCATATCACATTCGCGTAATATCGCGCACTGTAGTGATGTCTCCACCGGAATTTGCCGTTAAATTAATCACCGCCTCTCTTTTCGATTCACATTTATCAATCCTGAAATTCTCGGAAATATCTAGAATGAGGCGCTTTCTCTCCTGAAGAATTAGATACTCTGAATCAATAATGTGCTGAAAGAAATTTAACACGGCCGTGGAAGAGCGGAAATATAAGCTCACGCGCCCGGCACGAGTTAATTCTGAGCAGTAATTCCGGTGACTCACCGCGACGCAGTAGACAGCGTAATTGGATAACTTGTTGCAGGAAAACCTTTGGTGTGGGCCTAATGTAACAATTTTGTAGACTTAAACACGACCGCTGGCCAGAAACGGAAGCACTAGCAGTTGAGACGAGGGGGGAAGTAACAGAAAAGATAGGAGGAGAGGGGGTGCTACTTATTAGCCGTTGATCGTCGGATATTCGGCGCTCCACTGAGCTTTAATGCAAAAAAAATTCATTTCGACACACCCCCAGTTCAAGTTTCTTTGTTTCCGATTGTGTTTAGTTATGCGTGCTTTTTTCACTGCCTTTCTTGTTATGTAAAATGCTTAATAAAAGTATAAGCATTCACAAAATGTGTAACAAAAATAATAATACGCCTAGAGATGCACAAAAATTGTAACATTATAATAACACCGCCAAGATTTTCTATAGCACCGAAATCACATAGTTTTAAAACAAATTTTAGCAAAAAATAAAACCACTTTCACAGACCTCTAGTTATAATCAATATCCCCAACCTTCCCTGTAAATTATTTACGAAAAGTTCCCCTTCTCTACTTGTTTGTATTGAGGCAGTAACAAAAAATTTTATTAGGATTTTAGGAGAATGTCACTTTGTCTTCTATTCAGGGATGAAGGGTTCATTATTCTACATCTAAGAGGATAAGGTTACCTATTGGGTGTAAACTCAGTGCCTGCAATTTAAAAGTTGCTTATTTGTGACTACTGCTTCCTATTCCTAGAATTGTAACTAAAGATCCTTAAACTTTAAAGAAACAAATATGTACTTGAGTTCTAAATAAACAGAGTACATACAAAGAAATTTATTGCATTTTTTAATACAAATATGTATGACTCATAAACATTTTATTACAAGAAAATTCATATATTAATCATAAGCGAGGATGTTTGAGTCAGTGTATTTGTTGCTGCTACCATATCAATTTATAATCAGACTAAAAATCCAGTTTCCACATGGTAGCACATAATATGAGGATAGTGTAGAAGCCTAAAAATTGCAAAAAAACTAAATAAAAACAATCCAAAGGGCCTTTACAAAAAATAGCCAACAGGAATTTTTCAGGGAACAGAGGAAGGGTGGATGGAAACCTAGCATCAGCATTAACCTGCACCCAACAATAGGTTCATATGGTCCATGATTAAATGTATCATCTAACATGACATAGTAATGAACTTGGAAGTCCACTAAACTCAGCGCTTAATTAGGGCCCAGTATACCAATGAACAATCTCTGCAACTGCCAAGATTCAAACTTAGTCCCTCAAGCCATTACTTTAGCCACCACACCAACCTCATCCCCTTATTTTATCCATTTTATCTCCGTTATTCTTCAGCAAAACCTTGTTTCAAATCTTTTGTAATCATTGCCAAGCATATTTTGTGGTATGGTGTAGTGGACCTGGCTACCATGGTTAGTGATGCCACTGACCATAGTAGCCAGGTTGGTAACATGCAAGTCTAGTCACTGTTTTAAATCTTACGTTAGAGATAGATATAGTTCCCATCTTAGGATTAAGCTAAGTTGCATGTTGCTACATAATCTAAGCATTAGAACCTTAAAACCTAAATCTACTACTACTACTATTTCTTTCTTTCTTCAAACTGAATACTTTTATCCAATCCCTGAAAATTCTTTTGTGATGTGGTTGATTTAATGTTGCACTTTATATTAAAATGGAAATTGTGAAACTCACGTTGAATAACAATGCCGGGGCCGGAGTCAGTCTCTTGATATGCACGTAAGAGAGAGCATCCACCAGGTGTCCATCACGACTGGCGACATAGCATATCCTTCCTGCTGTGAACTGAGATCCATTCGCTGCTCCAAAAGTTGACATGACTACTGACAATGGCATAAGGAAAGCTGCAGCTCCTAAAATTGCCCTACCAAAATCCTGGAAAAGGTTAAATTTACATCAGGAGAGTTTTTTGAGTTAAACTGATCTCACTGTGAAGTGCAAGCCAATATTCCTTTCTTATTTTGAAATACATTCTCTTGTGTAATTAAAGTTTTTTAAAACCAAAATTTTGGTCAAAAAATTGGATATCACACTGTGCTCGAGTAAAAATGCTGAATACTTAATTAAAATCTTACAATTAGCTTCCAAAAGTTGTGATGGCTTAAATCTACCAACACCTAGGTAAGCTCGTTAGAAAAGCAAGGCCAACCAACTAAAATAATTTAAATATGTATATGTATTATTATTTGAGGTATGCAAATATGTACTACCTGCAAGTACTCGAATAACTCGAATGCTATAAAGTATTCGATATTCAAGACTTTGAATGATTATGCTGAAAGAATTCGTTATTCGAGCTCTCGATTTACTATAATAATTATGCTATATTTGGCATATTGATGAACTACATCATATTAATTCAAAACTGGATAGAACATGGTGTATTAATACTTTCTGCACACTTATTAAGGTTAATGAATTCAACAGTCCATAATTGGTAGAAAAAAGAGTTAATTATATATTTAGGTATTTTAAAACTGAATTATTTTTAAAAATTTAATCAACTTGTAGCTTTTTACCTCCACAGGTAATAAATTAATTTGCAGAATTACATTTAGCATATCAATTGCAATTCTAGTATTCGAGGTATTTGAAATTCTAGATATTCGAGTCATGATTTAATATTCGAATTCGAGAAATCTACTGTTCAACCCATATCTAATTATTATTATGTTCCTGTAATTAGTGGATACAGTAAAGATCAGGGCACTTGGATTGTGGCAAAAATCAATGGTTCCATTGCATAGTACTAAAAATGTAAAATATAAGTTGGAGGGGTGGGTGGGGGCCTTCTGAAGCCCCCCTGGCACTTAGACCTCTTTTAGATCCCTTGTGCCAACCCTTTTTTAACCTGCCCACCACTTGTAGACAGGAGACAAGAGCACCGTGGTAGAGGTATGGATGAGGATCACCCATCCAACCTCCGTCCCGGCACAACATTGCTTAACTTCGGTGATCTGGCGGGAAACGGCGATTCAATTTAGCTAGGCCCTTGCCCTGCATAGTATTAAGTTATAACTAAACCATTGTTTTTCCAAAATTCTTACATTTCCAGATTATCATTTTATCTGGACCAGTGATAGTTAGGGTAGCTATCTTTCATGATGTCATAACCAAACATAGAATGCAAATTATACTGCCCCACATCACAGGACCCATTTTTTAAAGAAAAAGGTGAAAGAATTCTTACTTGTAACATATATCCCTTATCTTCAATTTAAATGTGACCAATACAATATAATTTTGATACACTTATCTGTTACTTTCAAATAATTAACAAAGTAAACAATTCAAGAGCACTGAAACCCTCAATGTCATCTACCAGCCGCTACAGAGTCGAGTAATTTTGTCCAAATTAATAGAATTTCTGGACGGGTGAATTTTTCACCTGTTGATTTGCTAAATTGTGACCATGTATGAAAGATGAAAATAATCAATTTTTTTCATGAGAAACAAGCAGCACTAGTACACAGGGTATGAAATATTTTAGATTTAATGAAGGATGCAGGTAACACTGCATTATACTGTCACAATTTCATAATTTATACAACATATCTCCTGGCCCATGTGATGCTTTTTAAGTTAAAAAATGCATTCTAAAATCAGCTGGTTTTAATTGGGTCAAGCCTAAAGCTAAGTTTTCATGCATCCAATTTTGTTACCATCAAAGGTGTCTAGCTACTTTTATTGCAGACTGTTGTGGCAGTGAGCTAAAGGTGTGCTCTCCATCACATATTTGTTTCTGAAATTCTACAGTGGATAACTTCTATATTCCAAAATTTAACTCGAAAAATCAGTGTCTCATATTTACTGGTGGTTCCTATGGGCCAAGAAATATGTTATATGTATATCCAAAACATGACACTGAATATCTTACCACAGCTGCAGTGTTAGTAACTGCTAGATGTTCTGGGGAAATCACTGACAGGTAGGCAATGTTGATCAGCAGATACGCTATTGCCACAATGGGAATCCCAGTTATGATGGCTCTGGGCAAATTGCTGCCAGCAGAAATAATAATGTCAAAATTAATCAGTTCTGATAAGTACATTGTAGATTGAATACTGTTTAACCGATAAATATTTACCGAAAAGGATTTTTCAGTTCCTCAGTGACAAAGTTCAGGTTGTTCCTTAAAGTAGAAAAGTCAAGAGTTATTCAAAATACTATCACTTATACCAAAACACAGTTTAAAAGAATGATAAAATAAACTCATACCAGCCATCATAGGCAAACAGACCACTGTAAAATGCACTTGCAATCCCTCCTATAGTAGTTGTACCTCCACCGAATCCTCTAGTTAGATGCTGTGTGTGTCCTTCAAAGAAAAAGGAAATATTTTCAAATTTCATCACTCTTATTTTCCATATAACCCAGCTATAGGTGTCATCTGGAAAACTTTACTGTTTAACTTTCAGGGCATTGTGGATGAATTCAACCAGGAAATGTGACCCATTACATCAGTCTTTCTGACTTCAATCATTTCATGGAACTGGTAATTTTTCTCCCAACAAGATTTGAGAGTGCAGGCGAGATATTCAGACGAACAATACAAAGAGCAAAATATTCTTTTATAATACAATTAAATAAATGGAAAACCCGAAATTTGTTTGCAGTAAATAATTCACAGATTTTTTTAAGGATTATTGATTTAATTCAGGTACATTTAGAAACTGGTACCCCCAGATCATTAGTTATCCTAGGTATAATGTAAGGTTTTTGTGCACCCCATTTACTGCTTACAGTTTCATATGTCATGGAAGAAATGACAATATGTTTCATAGTGTGTGATGATGCTATCAATTAAGCTGCTTTCTTGAAATCTAAAAATCTTTTTCATCCAAGTCGATGATAAATATTTTTTCTCTTTTCCAAGGATTAAATACACTCCCGATATCATGAGTTAACGCTAAAAAAAAATTTAAAGGGATTTGTGCTGATTTTTTTCTTGTTAAATGTTTCTTCCTCCTGAAAATTTCATTTTCTCTTGTTCTACATCATATTTTATCTCGTTATATTCATATCTTCCCATCCTGCACTGTTTCCTCATTCCATCCTTTTTATCACCTCATCCTGATATTTTTTTTGCCTTGAAAATTTCATCTCATCTCGTCATCCCAACATTTGTTTCTGTCCCAAAATTTTCATCCAGTTCCATCCCAGCAAATTCTTAATCTCTGGAATGATTTTTTCATCTCGTCCCAAATTGTTCCAAGCCCTGGTATATGCTGCTCAAGTATACATTCAAGTTCAAGTGGTACCAATTTACAGTTCCCAGAATCAGCTGTAGTGCTGACATTAGTTTCATTTATATTAGCATCTCTTAACAATTGTCTGAAGTCTCCAAAATTATGAAGGAGGAAGGGACTTAAGCGATAGTATACATAGCTTAGTGCCTCATAATTACAAGGAAATAAGTCATTTTTAGTCAAGATTTTTTCCAATTTCTCCTCAAATACCTCCACTTGAGATATAAGGTTGGTTTGCCACAAAAAGGGGGGATTTTTTTTTCAGTAAATTTTCAGATTATCTTTAGTGAATGGAAGGCCAGAATTTTGTGGGCATTAAATAACCAAGGCATAATAATGGCAGATTCAACTTCTCTTGCAGAACATATGAAATATGTTATATCATATAAAATATGTGACTTAAACATTTTGTTTACAGCAGCAAGGCTGGGAACTACTTTGGTGTTGCCATTCACTGCGGTACCACATATTTAAGACAGAGGTGGTGCTTGAAAAGTTTTTTTACATTTATGGAGTTCAATCATCATATTTCTTTAAAATTTCTACAAGTTAATCAATTTCTGAGTATCACAAACATTCTGTGATGCATTCTATTCAGAGTATGAAATCTAACATCCTTGGATTTCCCCACTACTACTGCAGTTATTATCAGCGGCGTCGGAGGTGGGGGTCAGGGGGGGCATTCGGTCCCCCCCCAGAATTTGCCCCGGGCCCTTGAGAAATGAGTCTTCAATAGTAAAAATTAAATTTTACTTGTTTCCAGCTTGCGTTTTACCTTGACACATATTCTACCACCTTTATATGTGCTTTAAATGGAATTCTAGTCTCTACCCCCTCGTATCCACTAAAAGATCCGGGCCCTTTTCATAGGAGCCGGGCCCTTTTCTTAAGAGCCAAGCCCTTTTCAAGGTTTGCCCCTCCCAGCGAAAATAGTTTCGATGCCCCTGGTTATGATGTTGAGAGCAGTATGAAAAATATTGTCACATTCTTCGGGGTGCAAAAGCTTGTGGCTCTTACCATTAAAACCATGTGGAAGTTTCATAAATAATGTATAAAATCATTCAGAAATAAAATCTAACCTTTACATTATCAAATGCCTTCAAAAATCAACTTCCCCACAGATCTGACAATGGAAAGAGACACCCAAATTTTCCTCTAAATTTATTTTAATTTTAAAGCGTTATTATAGATAGAATATGTGACAATAAGTAGGTAGTCATAGGTTATGGATTTTGATAATCAATGAATTAATACAATTTTTACTAATGGAATGCAAACATTTTCTTCTAACTTAGTGGAAGTAATCCAACACATCAACCACATCCACAAATGCCACTACTTAAATAAATGCCACCTTTTACTTCTGTAGTCTTGAATTTTGCAGTTAGGAAAAAAATGCATAATACGCTCAATATTTTCTGCATTTATAACACCCTTAAATGGCATAATGGAGAGTAGCATTAGTGTGAAATGATAGATAGCAATTAATGTGCATAGCAATGTTCTTAAATTTTCATTAAATTATTTAGTAGTCTCTTCAGAAAGATGCATGGATTCCTATTCAATGTGACAAGTATGAAAACGTGACCAGAGGAATGGATTAATAATTCAGAAATACAAGCAATTCTATATTATCTTTTAGCACACCTAGGGAAAGCATGTAGGCTCCCCCAGCAACGATGACTGCTATGGCGGCCAGCTTAGCTGCCGTGAAGCCTACCTGCACCCTTGTCGCCAGTTTAACGCTGTAGCAGTTTACGAAGCAGATTATGCCTGAAATAGAATACATTCTATTAGTTAATCATGCAAAACAAAATAATAGTATAAGTCAATTAAATAAGGAGTCTATTTATGCAGTGCAGTGAGACTCAACCCCTTGATGCAGTGTTCCAAGAATAAAACCCACAGTGTGTCTTAATAGAGAAAGAAAGTTGGGACTAGTCTCACTCGAGGGATAAAGATTTAAGAAATTTAATTGGGTGGTGTGTGAAGCATGCATTTTGAAATTAGAAGCAATATGACCTGATGTCACACAATTTGTATTATTGTTACCAGACTGATTTCTACTGGTAACACTTTTTTCAGTAAGAAACTGAGAGTAATATATGTATATTTATAATAAATTTCTGTGTCATTTATTATCCACTTGGATAGTAAATGCCAGAGCACCTAACCTTTTATACTTTGTGCACAAAATATAAAAGGTTAGCACATTATTAGCTTGGTATATTGAATTATCTTGAATGTTATCTGAATTATCTGTGGATTCTGCTAAAAATTTTGATTCAGAAATGACTTGTTGTACATAATCTTGTTTTTTAGCAAGAGCATTAATGAATAAAGCTGTTTACCTTTTATCGGGTGAATTTTCCTACACCTACATTTCATGTTATAATTAAGTTTTTCACTGCCACAATAGCTGCCTCTTATTTCATCAAGCCTTGGATCAGGGCAGAAGTTGGGAGTTTCACCACAAAAGCTATTGCAAAATCAGCAGAAAAACAAGATAACCCTAATTTAACGTCCTATAGTATGGATGCATCAAACGCCATGAAAATGGAATAAGAATATCAGGATAAATAGGATTTCATTATCTAGTCTCATAGGTTTCCATTCTTGAGATGTATTGTTTATGGGTTGTAAGAAGATATTTGGGCATTGTTTACAATAATTATATTATTTAGATAAATTATTACAGGTATTTGTTGTTCATAACTGGCAACAGCCCTTGCTCCGAAACAACAAATTTCAACATGCCATTTTAGCATATGTCTGTCCGTCCAAAAATTATATACTATGCTTTAATGCACATATGTACAACTCTAGTAAAAATTATAATGAATCTTGAAACTGAATTAATGGCTTTATTTAACTTAAAAATAGTTCACTGCATCCTACTGAGGAAATGTGCACCTCATTTCTCTGGTTAGCTTACTACCAATCTTCTCCTTATTTTGTCTAAACTCACTTTCTTTTTCCTGCATCCTCCCTTCTTACTAAGCAGTCTTATTTTGTGACTACATACCATTCATTGTCTCCAATAAACTAATCCATTCTCCAACATTGCTCCTAATTTTCCCCATGACTTCTCCAGCAAATGTTTTGCTCTTCATATTTTATTCACCCTTCTCCCTCAGCCCATGCCTCAAAAAACCTTTAACCCATCTGCATTCTCTCTTCCTAGGGTGCAAGTTTTTGCACCCCAGAAACACATGCTCCTTATCAGACTTATCTCATTCTTCCAGCTTTATTCTGTTTCCATTCCATCAATTTTCTTCATCAAAAAAAAGAGGAGAGGAAGACCAAGGAAGAGCAGAAAGGGCAAGGTGGCAGAAGATTTGAGTGACAAGGGGTGGAGAAGAGAGGCAACCCAAGACAGAGATACATGGAGGAAAAGAATTAAGGAAGGAAACATTGACCCCACTTAAATAAAAAGTATCGTTCAACTCAAAGGCCAGTCTGGTCGGTGAGGATAGCTCACAAACTACTAAGTCCAACAGCAAGTGAAATTCACTCATCAGTCTAGGGAGTTTTGTTCCTTTCCTTGTGCTGCCTGTGATTTCCCTTAAAGATCTATAAGTAGGGACACAGAAAAATGGTAAATAAAAATCATCAAAAGCGGTGTTTAAAAATGACAAATATGGTAAATAAAATCGTGTTTTAAAAAGGTGAAAGCTGTTTTTTATGTTGGGAAAAAGGAGTCTTAAAGGGTTTTTTTTTTAAATATTATTAATAAAGACTTCATACCAATGTGAACAAACAGTTCATAGTACATACATTTGAGATCCAATACAGAAGTTATGGCTACCCTATGCAACATAAAAAACACGGTAGGCAAAATTAAGTTAAAGGCAAATTAATGAGATAATGGTAATAACAATAACAGAGTGGAGTAGGGGACTGCAGGTAATGAAGTTCGATTCTTATGCTGTTTAAAATTTTTCTTTCAACCATTGAATAAAAAACATCATCCTTCATTTCCAACCTTTGTGTGTGGATACTGACTTTTTTGTACTTCTATCGCTTCAGCTAGATTTACAAATGCGTCACTCAAAAATTCACTGTAAAGTTAACGTAATGATTCCACAATTTAATTCTGTAATATAAATGTTTTCCAATCGTTTCCTCTCGCCAAATTTAATTATTTTTTTTAACTTATAATTTGGCTGTGTTAACAGCAGGGCTGTATTCTTAGGAAGTGTTAAGGATCGAACTCGCGAATGGCAGTATACTAGCCCTCATTTTTAACAACTACGCTCTCGTAGGTTCAAGGGAATATGGCGAATGTAGGCAACCCGCATGACATTCGGCTTAATTTTTTTTTCTCGCACATCTGGGCCTATGGAGAAAAAGGTCAAGACGAGTATTTTTTATTTTGTTTTCCTCGTTTGTGGCACGGAAAAAATCTTCTCAATTCGTGACCCGAGTTACTTAACCTCTCCTTGTTGGTGTCTACCATACGCACATTCCATTCACGGGGCGCATCGATCACGAGGCCGCGAGATGTTAAAATCTCCGATCCGGATCTGAATTTTTACTGTCCCTGGATATGATTTCAGTAGCGAACGAAATGAAAGACCCGTGGATCTTTGGATCCGACCCGACCATCCTTAATTTATGAGTGGTACATTTGTAAATCTAATTTAAACAACAAAGTGTAATAAAGTGAGTATTCAGATGTAATGGTTTGAAATTGAATATGATAACATTTTCAATGCAGTGACTGAAAGAAAAAATTAAACTGCGATTGGGATCGTACTTCGCACAGTACACTATCTCTCGTTGTACGCCTGATCCCGGCGAATGTAGGCTACCCGCATGACATCCTACGTATTTTTTTTCCCGCGATACCGGGGTAATGGGGGAAAAAAGTCATATTTCTTTATTTTGCTTCTAGTTGAACGGGAACGTTTTCATCTAATTACGTGACCTTAGTTACACATCCTCTTGTCAATATCTACCGCAACTACATTCCATTCACGGGGCACTTCGATCGCTAAGCCGCGAAAATTTAAATTCTACGATCCGGATCCGATTTTACTCCGTGTCTTTGGATCCGAATCCGGAACTGAGAAAAATGAAAGATCCGATCCGTACATCACTAAAGAAAATATTTCATGCTACAAAAATTCGGCATTTGCAAAATATCTCAAATTTCGTAAAAAAATCGCGTTTCAAAGAAGACACAGTTAATTTCGTGATTAAACCCTAAAGTCGCTTATTTCGTGAATCCTGTCGCAAAAAACGTTTCGCGAAAATGTCATGTCCCTATCTATAAGGTATCAGAAACTAAAACCACCTGGGTTTTCTGGAATGTCCAAAGGCATCTCCCAAAATACAAACCTGAGATGGTCAGTGGTAGAGAGGTCAGTAGTCTGACACTTCACTGACTAGGCTACAAAGGCCCCTGGCCCCGTTTAACATTGGGTTAAAAGGCTTGCTAAAACAAAAGAGAAGGATTCTACAGGTCAATGCTTTTATATGGGCCATTTCTGCTCAGCCTTACCACATTTAAGAATCTCTTTCCTTTCAATATTTCTCTCTTCAACTCATCATATTTCTCCATATCCAGACAAAAGGATAGAACCTGGATATTAAGGGCAGACTTCTAAGCACAGGGTATTCTCACATTCACTTTTTTCAGTCATTTACCTGTCAGAGGTCTCCAGAAAATGCAGAAGGAACACATTTCTTGGTTGTTATATTTTGGTACCAATTACCACAAAGTGGGCAATTAACCTCTCTGTCCCTAATAAGCCTGTCATTATCAGATGTTATTATGACTAGGCAAGATTTAATTTTAAGGTGAAAAAATATATTTAAAAAATATTATGGACAGACATTATCACTAACAAAGGCTACCATTTCACAAAGATTGCCAATAATCGATTTTATGGTAAGTTGCCTAGGATTACAGGAACATTTTCCAAACTATGCATCAACTTCGCCATAGCATCATGTGAAGGTCTTTGGAAGAGAAGAACAACAACTGGCATCAAACCAATGTATCTCAGTATTTACCACAAAATATCTCAGTTTGACACTATTTTTATCAAATGAAGACAACCTAAAACATACCTATGCAAACTGCAGCCAGGCATTTGCGACATATGTCCAAGTAGGGACTTTCACAACCTTCTTCAATGCTATAATCATCACTTTTGAAGGAAGCAACAATATATTCTGCTGAGCTGAGGCTTAATGCAGCCAATGATGATGGTTTCATCAAGACGACTGTGAGCCAATCAAATAAAAAGGCTGGTAGAGGGCCCCAAAATGGATGCAAATCTGCAAATGCAACCATGAAGTATGCATGTTCACCCCCTGATAGGGGAATCATTGTCCCCAGTTCAGCATAAGATAAGGCACCTGCAAATAATAAACAGATGTTTGTGTGTGAGTAGTGTCATAAAAACTTATGATTTCATGTATAACTATGCATACAGCACATATTTGAGACATGAATAGGAAAATGTACTGATACATATATCATAAATTGATAAATTAGAAATACACTGATTATCCAACAGTACAATATCAATATATGTAGTTGATACCCCAACGAAAAAATGTTTACAGTTATTATATATTATATTTTGTCAACATTATTGCACAGTGGTGAAACAAAACAAGCAAATTAATTGCATTTCTAGTGCAATTTTCCTATTTCATATCATCGATTTTTAATGAAATGGCTTGTTATTCTATATTCCTGAGGTCCACAGGAATTAGAATGCTGCCTATTTGAAACCTGTCCCATCAATTTCTTACACATGGAATTTGATATTCTTCAGAGACAAAAATCTTGAAAGGTCCAATTGGATGCTCAGTTCCAATTGGACCCTGCTCACCCTGCTAGTGCTGATGAAGAGCAGATTGGCTTTGTCCCTTTAAACATAAAATGCCGCTGAAGCATATCGGTGCATTTCAATGTTTTACAGTTTTGCTGCTGATGCATGCCTGAAACCTTCAAGTTTCCATTTTTTCTTTGTCAGATGCATGCAAGTGCTGTAGTAGCAATCCAAGCCACGTCTGCCACCCACCTATGCAGCCACCCACCTATGCAGCCACCCATACGTTTTTTTAATAGTGACAGGGGCAGACCCAGACATCAGGTTTGGGAGGTCGGTCACCAGTCTTGACCTCCTTACCCCCACCCCTCCAATGAAAAGACAGTCTATCGATATGTATTATTAAAATCATTGTTTGGGGGAGGCGACCGCCCCCTCTCCTCCCCTAGATCCACCTCTGACTAGTGATGGCATAAACTGTCACTTCCGTGTCACCTCCTTAATTATGACTGTTCAGTTACAATAACTGTCATTATAAAATGTGATTGCGATCACATTTTAGGGGACAGGTCATGTTGTTGCATCAACGGTCCAGTACTGCAGGATACAGTAGAAAGACTCTCCTATCAAGAAATAACATCAATTTATATATATATATATGAATATATATAAGGGTTATTCCATGTCAATTCGACCAGGTGATTGCCCTAATTAGGGCAATTACCTGGTCGAATTGACATGGAAGGATACCTTGGACCCTTAAGGGTAATCGATTTTGACCGAAGTTGGCGAAACGTGAGTATTTAATAGAAAAACACGCAACCGTTTCCGAGAAATTTCAACGTTGCAAAATTCGTATTTTGCAAAAGTTACTACAAATTTCAAGGTATAGCTACAATACTATTAAAGCTACAGATTTGCAAATGGACTTATTTTAAAGGTCTTGAATTCGACAACTATAATATAGGACTATATTATAAAATATAAGCAATTTTATAAAGTTTATAACAATTTTAAAGTTTAAAATTTTTCGTTTCTCAGAAAAAAATGTACATAAAAAAATGTACCTCAGATATACTGTCTCCGAGGAAATTATACAAATTTAATTGACTGCCACATTATTTTTTTCCTACCATATTTTTATGCAAGAGACCATATGTTTTTAATTAATGAAAAATATTAATTTATTATTTATACGTAATCCATACGGATTTCGTTCGATAGCTTAAATTAAGGTATCCCACGGAAGTCAGTTACACGAAATACGTCCCTCTCCGGAGAGAGAGCAGTTATTTCCTCAATGAGTATCTACTGTTAGCGATTCCTCGACTTATCCTGCACATACGTTATGACGAAGGGAGAAACATAACAAGAGTGAGGCGTGAGAGTGACTGCCAAACTACGACATATGTCTAAACTGAACTTAACCTATAAATTGTGATCGCGACGAAATTTTCGGAACTAAAGGAGATTCAATAAGTATTCAAACGTTGTTGTTGTACCGCGAAGAAAAAATCTTTCTTTAAGTTTATTTCCTTGCATTTGATTCATCAACTACTAAGGAATAAATTGGGCTATTGATTTTCTATGGTCCAGTTCCTAAATTCCGAGTACAAATTATTGTATCAAAACAAATTTAAAAGAGCAACTGAACTTAAAACTCCAACTTTATTATGATTTGACCGGAAAAGATATCGATTGATGTTCCAATCCTGTCATGCATTTAAAATATAAACAGAAAAGCGGAAAGAAAAAGGTGAATTGCAAAAGCCTCCGACTTCACTATTTAACGCTCCATTCTCAAGCGAGTGACTAATCTCGTCTTCCATTCCTTTTTTAGCTCGCGTTGAGCGGATTAGTAATTTGAAGCCATCCATTAGGGGTGTCCTTCTGCATTCCCGATACTTCCTTCGCGTCGAAATCCGAGACGGAAGTATTAGGAATGTCGGAGGCATGTACTCAAGTGAGAGAAGTTTCCTCGAATCACCCAGATGAAGGGGGAGAGCTGTGTTGGAGGGATCAAGCGAGAAAGGAGACAAGCGGGTAATTTGATGACTTGTGGTCGAAGCATTATGTAAGAAGTTTGGCAAAACGATGTGTCGTACGCTTGGTTGAAACTAAACCATGTCTGATCGTAGAATTTGTCTTTTGTTGTCGTAATTCATATATTAATCACTACCCAGGAGTAAATGGAATTCGACGAAAATAGCCTGCACTGTAAGTCCCCACATTAGTTGATTCGTAAAAATCGACTCTATACGGAAAAGTACAACTTCGAATTACTAGTCTACATACTTTGGGTTGAATTACGGGGCTTCCGCGTCGTTGCTATCGTAATTACTTAACGCGAACCTCTCAGAAGCGTATTGCTCTCTGTAACTTCCCCCACGATTCGTTCTACCGTTGGAACAACTGTAAGCACCTAACGAGCGGGTGTATTATGAAGACGAATAATTCATTGATGATTGACGAATGATTTATGATTCATTTATGATGATGAATGAAGACGAAGAAAGCACTCCTCACGAGAGAGCATTTTAGAAATTGATTTTTTATATAGGTACCTACCTAATTTAAAATTTTACGTAATTTTCGCAAATATACACCTAGAAGCACGATATAAAGTAGTTAGTAATACGAATATCTATAGTAGTCATTGTGGTAATATTATGGTTTCAATACGTGCACTACTCAAAAATAAATTCAGGACGCTTTCATAAATTTGTTTGATAGGTAAATTTACGCAGACGATCCATTTGCCGCAATTTTGCGACGAGTCCATGCAATTTACATTTATTTAATTTAAATAATAAAAACCCTCCGTGTATTTGAAGTTCCCAAGACATCGTGTGTTCGGATTCGTGTCTATATGAGTCAGACCCTTTCGTGGTATTCAACTGCACTCGTCTCAATTCCTATTTCCATTATTTAACCATGACCATATTGGAAATTCGACTGTTTTTCAATCCTCATGGTCGATTCACGGTTATGTTTAGTACAAACCATTTGATTAGGACTTGAAAGCAGGTGAAAACATTCGGGTTTCTATATTTCGTAACGTAAACCACACATATCTCTTAATTCTGCCTTGAAGAGGAATTACTGTAGAGTTTGAATTCCAATTAATTTAACATTTGATTGGCCTTTATTTTCCACCATTTGGCATCCCTATACTATCGCTAGTTATGCATCTTTGAGTAACTTATCAAACGAGAAATGGCGAATTCGAAAAAATCAGAACCAATAATGTGCGTTAATCTCGATGAAGAGAGACCACAGTTAGCCATCGGTGAAGTAAAACTGCCGCAGAGACGCGTCACATTTAATAATGCAATTTAATATTCTAACCACAAATTTCGTCCAGAAAATAATAAAAATAACAGCACAACTTAAAAAGTGAACCGTATTTGTCTCCCTTCATCTATAGTAGATGCGTAACAGCTGATAGCTTTCATTGTTGATTCGTACTTATCTTGTACTTCAAATGAATTTGGCTGTACTTATAGACAGAGAAAGAAAGATCTCCCGCCTAGGTCTACATAAGAGTTCCTAATTGAGAAAAAGGCTCCCTCCTAGGTCTGTGTCCGGCAGAGGAAATAGTATTTTTGGACTAGGGGGACGCCCGGTAGACTTCATCCTGGCCCTTCGAAATGGGTCTTTAAGTGGGACCCTTAAATACACATTTCATCCACCAACACCATAACAGCAATCCGAAGATATGATTGGTGATGGACGATAGAATTCACGACGTGTCAAGCTATGTGACGAATGAAAATCGCACATGGGGCGTGGCGGAGCATGCTCGTGACGCCTCTTGTAATTTTCAATAAAATCTAAACCACTAGGAAACAAAAATCATGTGTTTAACTATCGAAACTCGGATATTTACGGTCTGCAGCATTTACTCCTTTTCTAACCGTACCTATTTAAATAAAATTCGACAAAGAAACATGAATGTGATAATATGACCGTGATGCAGTTTACGAGTACCGATTTGCCACACAATCACAACGCAGGTGTGTATTAAATAAGACTTCTCCATTACTTAAGTGCCCTTTAATTAGAAGTTAATAGAAGGACAAGGAAAAAAGTGGTGTAAATTGCATAGGACAAGATAAAAATGAGACGCCTTCGACAACGAAAGTTCTTTTTTGGCACTGTCCTTTTGTTGAGAGACTGCACGCATTAAAGGGGCTGACAAAGCTGACGTTGCTCGCACCAAGTGTAGCAGACTGGACGGCGCGTATCCGACGACCGTCTAGACAGTGTGACGTAACACCTTCCGGCGAGGAGGAAGAACCCGTTTAGGGGAACAAACCTTTTATAATTACCGATGGAAATGTTGGCCTCCCGCCTGTGGTAGGAACCGGGAATTTTACGGCAGCCAAGGGACGAAAAAGTTGGTTCATGTGTGGTAGGCAAAGAGGTAGATACTATAAGCTGACCTGCGATAGGCCGGAGTCATTTTTTAACACACGCATTGGTATATAAGTCGAATTCATCCACTTGAATTAGCATTGAAGCCGAAACGCGGCATGATGGACAAATATTAATGTGGTTTGCGAATAAAATGCATTCATATAAATTCATCGACGGGTGTCTCAAAGTTTAAATTAACAAATTTTAAAGTTAGATCATAAACAATTTTCATCTGTGTAGTTATGTGTTAATGGGCCCCATTCAAACACGAATACAATTCACGCGAAAAGTAAAAGAAGTAACCAGATGAGTTTAATTACGCTGCCTGACATGAGAGAGCGAAATAAAAGATGAAGCAAGAGAAGAGGAAATATTTTTCGGATTGCGAAGACACGGAATTGCAATAAAAATGCATGAGCTCAAGTTACGTAACAAAGAGAACGTTACGTCCATGCACCTACCGGCTGCTAATAAGAAATAAAATCGTCCCATCTTCGACGTGGATGTGGCTCGGGCGATAGTAAGCAAGATTGGAGCACGAGTGAAAACAGAGATTCTTCGAGTGCAAAATAAGTTAGATGAATCTAATAGAGTTCTAAAAATCTAATAGAATCTAAAAAAGAGTTTAATATCAAAGACGAAATCCAACAATTTTCTTTCGTCATCTTACATCAGGTACTGTTTTAGTAATATAATGAAACTTCGACGAGCTTACTCTGTGGAACGAAAATGACAAATTAACTCAAAAACTTTCTAGAACAGGCTGAAAGCTCGATCCAATGGTACCTACTCTCGATAGGTAATGACACAAAGGCATTGAAACCGAATGAGGTGTAGAAAAATACAACGTTTTTAAGTTCATTTATCATTTTATATACTGGTTTTTAACAATTCTGATTCACGGGTAGAGCAACTACCTACAGATCTCTACAGAGTCATTACCTCTTCTAACTCATGGCGCAAATGAAAATTCTGAATGCCAAAAAGTTTTGTGTTTACCGACTAGGAGTGATAATGCGCGTTAGCAACGAAGCCCCTTTCAGCGATCAATACATATGACAGTACCTCCCACATGAAGAGCACCTGAATAAACCACTTCACGATGTTTATGTTTCCCGAGAGAAAAAACGGGGTTTTCCAGAGAGGACTGCGTTGAGCGTTGCATGTGTGAGGTATTCCAAATTTCCGTTGATGAGGAATTTTCTATCAATTCAATTGGCTTGTCGCTTTTATGTTCAAATTCTGCAGTAACGCCCGACTCGTGAAACCACATCTTCTGCAAGATGCAAGTTTTTCTTCGCAGTATCTTCTCTAAATCTCAACAGTCATACTTATAGGGGCAAGCAATCGTCCACTCACTTATCATTCTACCATTAGCTTTTAGAATGTCATATGTGAGACGTTATAAAGGTAAAACTAATCTGAGGAGTTTATTCAACCTAAGTAAGGATAAAGCTTGGTCTGATTTGTTAACGAGAATATTGACTGGATTTTCTTGAGGAGTACCAGCGAATCTAAACTGACCCTGAAGGGGTTGGTCATTCTCGTGCCTATTTAAAATAAATTAATTTTACACATTTCAATAAACATATTGGTTTATACTTGAATAGATACCTTTTTCAAGAATAGTTAACGCTTTCGATGAAGACGTGCATTGAAAATATTGTAGAGAGGTTAGGAAAAATTTTAACCCTCCTTTTTCCACATTTAACTTTATATTTTCCTTTATACTTTATATTTATATATATCATGCTCTGAAGACTCTCCGTTACATTGCACCTGTGAAACGAGAGAATACGGTGGTAGAGGTAAGTACGAATTTGCCCAATATTTAAGGCAGCATGATGAATTGTAAAGCTGTAGTACCTTGACAGAGAGAAATAGGTAATTAGGGAGGCCTCTGAGACATAACACATGCATTCAGCAACGGATGAGTACAGGTTTATCAAGGTTCGCACAATTGCATCACTCGACAACATGACAAGAAAGCCATAAACTGGCGAAGAATTAGGGAAGGAGCAACTTCATTTTATGAGCACAGGTGGTATGAGGAAGAAAGACACTTCCTTACCGCTGAGATGGATGAGCTGGATCTGCTGTTCGTCCATTTCGTAATCCCCACTAAGCGTCGTCGACTACTGTTTAGTGCTTCCCTATCATGCATAACGGTTCTATGTGTCGTTATTATTCACTAAGGTTAATGAGCATTTGCTCAATTTACTAACAAAGTCGACCAGTATATATTAACAGGATTTAATCTCTTTGCGCAATTTAGTGCTCATCATTGAATGGGACCCCTACCCAAAGGATGATAACGCACACCATGAGAGCATAAAAAAATCCGCAAATTGCAAAAAGCAAATCCAATCCTTGATTTCTTTTCGTAGAGTGTAAATTTATGAAATGGGACACCAGCATTAAGTAAACAAGTTTTTGTTTATCTCTCCGTTACTCAGAAAAAGCTCTGGGTGAAAAATCTTGATAAAACTAACAGACTCCGAATAGTATAGTAGGAGCGACGGATGGCAAGGATTTCAGATAAACTTATACTAAAATGTCCTAAGAGATCCCATTTCCTTTCTATGAAGATAGATTCTAAGGGTATGATGCCTTTTCGGCATAATTTTACGAAATATGTTATAGTGTATCTGATAATTAAGATTAGCAGTACAGCCAGGGCAGCAATTACCATATGGCGTACCCGGCGGCCGCCGCGACGGGGCCTCTCGATCCTGGCGCGCGGTGGTTATTCAGGGGAGGCGAGCGACAGCTGAGGTCATTTGCGCCATTTAGGATAGGTGGGTAATTGGGTAACGTTAGGAGTTTTCAGGTATTGGAGGAAGTGTGGAGAGAAACCCGGCGTCGGCATTAGCCTACTCTTAACGAAAGGCGCCAAGGGACCACGGCTTAACGTCCTATCCGATGGACGGAGTACTGAACTTGAAATACCCTCCACTAGATACTCAAGTGGGGACCGATTTTCCATTGAAAAATTCGCCACTGCCGGAAATCGAACCCGGGCCTTCGGGATTGGAGGCCAGCACTCTAGCCACATCACCAACCCAATCCCCCCGGGATCCGGCCTCACGCGAAGGTGAATAGGTATACTCTAATTCAAAGGTCCACGAACTAGCCGTGAATCTTGTTCCTTTAAGGCTCTATAATTTCCACAGAGAAAGACCTTGGTAGCTCAACTGGTAGAGCACCTGGCTGGAAATCAGGGGGTCCGGGTTCGAGTCCCGGTCAAGGCAAATGATTTTTTCTCTGTGGAAAATTTGCTATTAGGTATACTCTGTTCATACTTCGGCATTGAAGTTATCAAGGGACCACATTGTCGTGGAATTAACCAGATAACGTCAACTACTTCTGGCTGTTCTTTGTGGAATGGACTCATCGTAAGAGTGAATCTGTCAATCCTTTAATTGTACATTGCTATAAAAAGCAATCATATAATGAGGAAAATTCCATCTGGCTGAATTAATGAAACATGCACTCCGTTTTCCATAAGTTTGTGGTTCAGCACAAAACTATGTATCTAAAACTTGATTCGGCTACCGCGATAAGCCATTCGCGATTGTTTAGAAGAGCTACAGATCCAATACACGTTCTCTCACCACCTTGAAGGGACCAATGACCTAACGACAGCCGGTATATTTCCCCACATCCAGCAACACACACCCTAGAGAGTCACAGTTTCGGATACACGTATCAATTACGTAAGGACGAAAGAAAATGACGATGAAACTCCTAATATTGGTCATCAAAAGCAAATATGACGAGTGAATCTCAACAACTATAGCTCTAACACTATACCAGGAATCCGAGTAGTAAAACCTATGCCTCATGCGAAGGTGAATAGGTATACTCCATTGATTCTTCGCCATTGAAGTTGCCAAGGGACCATATTTTCGTCAAATTAACCAAATAACGTCGACTGCTTCTGGCTGCACTTTGTGGAATAGGCTCATCGTAAGAGTGAAAAACCTTTTAATATAATTCACAATGTATATTACTACTCGACAAGTGTCAACACCTTCGCTTCATTATCAAGGGTACAAGAATAATCTGAGTCTTAATATACACGTCACCGAGGAGGTTGGCGGGAGGGGTGTTAAGGGTAGGTGAACAAGGACAGAACTCAATACTTAGAGTGGACAGGATGAGGTAACGCTGGATTTCTTGGCAAGGGGGTTGCAAATAATGTGTGGTCAACGTGAAAATGAAAGTTTATGGAAGGTCAAGGAACAAAATGGAGGTGAAAGGTGAACATTTTAAATCGGTCAGTTGAACACCGTCATTTATTTGCAACCCCTTGGTTAAGAAATCTATGTCACGAGTCCTCTCGTGACTCATATGCACCTAATACCCCTCCCTCCCCCTTTTTTCCTGCCACCAACCAATTCGGTGCAGTATATATTAAGACACTCTTAGATTATTCTTATACCCCTAATAATGACGCGGAAGGGTCGAAACCTTTCGGGTAGCATTAAACATTATTGATTATTACATATTTTTTCACCCTTACGAATCAAGCAAAATCACGAGTTTTTTCCCAGTATATCTACATCCACGCAATACCCTGCAAGCCACTGCGAGGGTGTGTGGCAGGGGGTGATCACCAAACATGCACTATTGGTATGCAACTAGGCTGCTACATGGAAACTTGTTAGATAATGTTTATAAATAACAATGTCCTCTACTTTTAGGACGAATACGAACACTTCACATTTCCATCGCAACACTCCCTGATTTGCATTAAGGATGGGTGGTGATTTGGAATATTTAACCTTAGGTAACTGTCTTCAATGCACTTGTATTACAATTTAACGATACAACTAACATATTTCCAGGCCGTTGAATCTTTTCGGGAATATAAGCAAAAATAACATCAGTGCTAATCTTACAACGATGATAATGAAAGCACACCGTTCGCCGCAATAAGGTTGGTTGCACACCGGGTGTACCGTGTAATTTAGCCGAAGATAATCAATTATTGATTGTAAATCCGGTTACCCATATAAGGTATTCATTTCAGCGTTGAAATATGTAAAATAGTGGTTTAACTCATGATTGACACACTGAACCAGGGATAATATATTAATTTACACACTTTCTGCACTGAACTAAGTTTAAACTTTTAAGGATCTAATTGGATCGGTTAAATAGAATCTTGAATGCTCCTTTGTATCCGAAGTCTCACATTTCACGCCATCAAAGTCTTTACATATCTTAGGATAGTTTCTCCTCGCATTATTTTATTTAAAGCGCCTATTCTATCATCCCTCCTAATTTCATTCGGTTTTCTACCATGGGCATCCACATACCACTCCTAATAACTCTCTCCTTTCACCACTCATGACCGCTAATTTCCGCCGGAAACTTCCTTTCCTGCTACATCACGAGCAACACTTCTTTGTTTGCATTTATTCATTACATTCATTTTCAGTTCTTATCTTCACAAAGATATTCTTTATCCTTTCCTCCTCACGAACTACAACCTTGTCGCAGAGGAATGGCTTTCGCATTTAGGTGACTTAAGAAGGCAGGCACTTTCGGATTTACCTTCAGTTCGGCTCGGCCGGAGGACGTTTATAGCATTATTACGAAAAAATACCATCGTCAAAATGTCACCACGGAAGAAACCCAGAAACAGCTCTGATGTCCAGATCCCTAAGGAGGAGACTGATGTCGACGACTCAAGAATATTGTTTATAAAGCCTTCCTACATTTTGACTGCAGAATGACGATTTCCAACGGAAATCGCTCGCTGTAGAGAATGACTTGGGTCCCTTCTCGGGCAGTCGTACGTTGAAACCCACAGCAAAGCCCCTTATTTGAATAATCCCTCTTAAATTTTTTAAACGGATTCTAGGAGGGGTCACCAAAGCTACCTAGAAACACTACAAGTGATGACGGAAGATTGTTGTGAGAGGGGGTAATAAGAGGATAGGTGTTTAGCTGCTCTTAGGAGCATTTCTGAAGCCTTTGGAAATGCATTGCTTTCATTTCTCTACATCATTTCCTTTTGCAGGTATTTGAATACTTTATATAAAAACTTACCCAGTTAATGTCATGCTTAAATGAAGGTCCCTTTTCGAAATCGAATATCTTACGCGCGTGCTATAATGACACTGCTACAATGCTACCTTCGACGTAGAATTTTATGTATAGTATGGAGAAAATCATCACACAATTTTTTCGTTAGTTGATTCTCCCAATAATTTAGCCGCTGGTATTTAATTTAGTTCGCACACAACTAAAACTCCATGAGAATACATGCAGAAAATCGTGAATTGAACAAGCAAATATTCTCCTCGAATTTGTCGAAGACTGGGGAAAGGACTTTTAGCTGCAATCAAAAATTTATACTGACGCTTTTGCGGTATTGGTTTCCAACTAATGCACGTTTTATAAATTTTGTTTCAGCAAACGCTTAAAGGTTCCTGTAAGATTCTCAAGCCTTAGCAAAATTTCCCATTTATCATTAATTTATCATGTTATTATGTATTGATACAAAATAAGTGGATATATACTGAGGCAAGGAGGTTTTGTAAGAATCAATCTGAAGGGCTTAGTGGAAGGAACTATTGGGGTCAAATTGGATTGTCCTTACATTATTGGATTGTATTACATCATTGCATCATGATTGGATACGAATTGGATTCTCTTACATTATTGGGGTCGAATTGGATTGTCCTACTAAGGAACAGATTTTGGAGGTGCTAGGCTGCCACTCGTACGCGAAAATTGAAGAGGCTGGCTCATGACCGGAAGAGAGGGAGGACTGATACAGACCAAACCTAAATTTGTAACCAGAGAGACACCAGTCCCTACTAGACTGCTGTGCGGAGAGAACTTCGAGTTCAGTACTCTCCTTCGGATGGGACGCTACCGCCGACGATAGATTTCTCTCTACCCTTCGTCCACACCCTAAAATGGCCTCTTCTTTCCAAATACACCTCTATCCGTCAGGCGCATATTAATATTAGTCATATGAACCACAAGGATGTGCTATTTACATCCCCTAATAGTAACAATAGCATTATTCCTGCGGCGGGTCCGAATCCCACGTCGAGCAAGTATGTTGCGTTTGTCCAAAGTTGAAGATTAGGTTAGACGGTACGACGCATAACATAAGCAGTTGGAGTACCTGAAAACAGAATTCCACTGCTTTTTGAGGCTTAATTACTTTTGTGGAATGAGGAGAGTCCTCTTGACAGCCGCCTCGGAGACAAAGGCCCGGCGTCCCCTGCCTTTTCCCTGGCTCCTATCCTACGTGCCTAGTATGGGTGGCACTTCCGGGAGTGCTTGCCAATGCTCCCGCCATTCTTAAGTCACCTAAATGCGAAAGCCATTCCTCTGCGACAAGGTTGTAGTTCGTGAGGAGGAAAGGATAAAGAATATCTTTGTGAAGATAAGAACTGAAAATGAATGTAATGAATAAATGCAAACAAAGAAGTGTTGCTCGTGATGTAGCAGGAAAGGAAGTTTCCGGCGGAAATTAGCGGTCATGAGTGGTGAAAGGAGAGAGTTATTAGGAGTGGTATGTGGATGCCCATGGTAGAAAACCGAATGAAATTAGGAGGGATGATAGAATAGGCGCTTTAAATAAAATAATGCGAGGAGAAACCCGTTACTTAGACACAGAGGCTCAAACACGACCAACCACGTATAGAATCTTTAGAAATCAGTGACAGCATGCAAAGCCTGAAAAAGTTATTTTCAAGGAGTTATTATCCACACAACATGAACAATCCAACCGAGTCTCGGTATTTCCAGGTCCCGCTGCGCGGGGCCGGGCCGCGACGCGCGATCGAAAAATCGAGTTTATTCTCGGCGTCGCTAACTTTTTTCATATATTTTTACGGAATAACCTAGAAATATCTTCAATTTATACTCTGATGAAGTATCCCAGAGACCATTTTCCGAATAAGGATTATATTGTCTACTTTATGTAAAATTTTGTCTAAAAAAAGGGTCCGCCATTTTGTGAAGTAATAGCACTCAAATATAGGCAAAGATGTCTGAAACTTATGCATAGTATAGGCAAAGTACCCTGTTCTCAATTGGTAATGCTTTTTATTCCATAAAAATCCTTTAATTACTCCTATATCTGCTCAACTTTTAAGATTTTCGAAGAAAAATTAAGGCGGGCGCTTTTTTCGAAATTTGGTCGTGTTTGAGCCTCTGTTTCTAAGTAACGGGTAATACCTACGAAAAATGACTTACATTCTATAATCAGCAATCATTTGTGTGTATATGTGCCAAATTTCAAGACGTTATCTCATAAAAAGCAATTTTGGACTTTTGTCCGGCCAAATGCGATTTGGCCCCACTGTGCAGCGGCCAATACTGTGTGACCAGCGACCAGCTTCATTTTAGGCTAGGGGTCTCATCAGAGGATCCCGCTAAAGCTGTTCAAGGGCTGTCTTTTTGCTTTTTGAAATCCTCTAGTGAAATTTTCCTATTGTACGCTAAATAAGGCTGATCATAAGCAACCTATCCTGCTTTATGCATGAAGAGATTACTTATGCGTAGCACAATGGTGCTTAGGAATGTGTCGGCGTTGGGTTGGCGATCGGCAGTATGAGGAAAATACTTGTGAAAACTTGGAAACAATTGATCGGTTCCTTTGAACTGTATGCTGCCAAGAAAAATGCTTAAATTTAAAAATGATTCATAAAAGATTGTTTGTTAATAGTGATAAATAACACGATTGTCTATGTAAATCGAATTTTAAGTATTCTATGCATTCCTACATAACGCAAGGATATGCATTCATAGCCGGCTATTTACAGTATTACGTCTTCCTGAAAAAACTTCACCTCTTTAAGCAGACGTTATTTAATCAATTGATGAAAACTTTCGCGGTCCATCATGACTATTATTTTACCCTCCAGCAGCGGAGGGAAACGTTGGTGGAAACCTATGGTAACGCGGAGCTACCCAAAAAATACAATACCATAGCCATCATTAATTTGGATCAATGGTGACCGCTTAAGATAAGCCCCACCGTATTCAATAGTTCAAACAGTTATCGTCTTAAACAGGAAAAATAATATATTTGATAGTTGATTTATCAAAAGTCAGTATTTAATTAATCAATAGGTAATTCATTCAGGCATAATACTAGACGATGAGGCTACCTTTGGATATGAAAACTGATGTTATACTACAGAGCAGAGAGTCATTCATCTTAATCTAAAATAGTAGGAAATTGCCTATAATTGACTAGTAAAGAATGCTATCTTGTGATACGATGGTAGGTGCAGAAAATCCGAGACATTCTGAATGACTATTCAAGGATTTAAATTCTACAAGAACGAATAGAATTTAGGGATGATTTAGATTTGGGAAGCAGGGGATAGGAGAATGTGAAATTCGAAAAGATAGGTTTGAATTAATAGCTACTTTCTGTCGGCATAGTGAGACTATGCTTTACTGTGTTTGGATAGAGAAGTCGCATCAGTAAGTCACGCATTGATCAAGATTGCCAGTGAGGAAGAAGGTACTTATGTCGATCCATATTGAAATATCAGGCTGAAAAGGGTCGCGCGAAGGTCATTCGTATCAATCGTTAATGATGCCATGAGACCATAAAAACATGCTTAGTTGTGCCCCGGATGTAGAATCGATGGCATGCGATGACTATCGAGTGGCCGCTCATATGCTCACCGCATGTATTGAAATACATTCAAGCGCCAGTGACGGGCAAATAAACATTTTGACCAGCACATGTCGCACAATAAGAAACCATAATAAGTAGGTAACACTGTAAACGGATAGATAGATGTACTGATTGGTATCGGCCGTCATTTGTGGAAGCGATTCATCATCAATGAACGTAAAGTGGAAAAAAAGTGTTCGTTCATTTGAAAAGATAGACAGATAAAATGAAAGAAGTCTGAAAAAAGTACTTAAATCGCACGCTTGCATACCTAACGGAGTATTAAAATCGAAAACAATTTTTTTTAACAAACTTTAAAACAAATTAATAAACCATCAATAAAAACTACACTACTTCGTGGATAAAAATCAGTTAGTTTCACGTGCCTGGTGCATCCATAACTAATAAGTTTCTCTAACTAAGCTGTATCATATCTATTAGTTCATACACGTAGTGCATGTTTGGTGATGATTCACTTCCTGTCACACTCTCGAAATGGCTTTCAGGGTATTCGGTTCATGAAGATGTCCTTGTTCCTAAATTGGATTCATCATGCTAAGTATGAGTCATAATAGTAAGGGTTTTATTAATAATAGTAAATATCCCTCTAGTAATAAAATAGTAATTAGTCCCTCTGGATCCCCGTATTGAAACCAGCGGGAGAAAGAAAGAGACCTATTATGGGCCCCCTCACTACTCAGTCCGTTGCCTCAATCGTTCTAGTGACGCAGCCCTGGCCTAATGAGTGATTAATTGGTGCTTCCCAAGTTGGGAATCGATCACGACTCTTTTTAGTGCACTCGCTCGCGCAAATTTTACTCCTTAATTGAACCTAAGAGATCGAAGACGTGATCTCCCCTTTTAAAACTTAGCACGGTGTTTCATATCGCTAATCTCAGTCGGTAGAGTTAGTCGATATGCAGCAACGGAGAGCGGCGAGTTTCTACACGAGTTTGCATGATTGATAACGATAGCGACAGTATGGAAGAAGGACCTATTATCACGCGCCATTTCTCTCTTACTCTACGCAGCACCCGCGTCCCATCTGTGATAACTCGATTTTGGTCAAGGTTAGACCCAAGTTTTTTCAGTGGAAAGCATTTGTGGGGACGGAATGGAGCGAAACTCCTACTATAATTCCTATATTACTACTACTTGGACCTAACATCTAAGGACAATAAATTTATTTCTATTCTATTCGAGATAAAACCAGCGATATCCGGTTTATAATGATGCCGTGAAGTTTCTTAAAATGCGCTACCCGAAGGCTTTGAACGGTTTCTCGTTTACCTTATGTAAAATATCATGCCATATCAGCATGATAATAGTTCCATTGATCTGCTTAAAATATAAGAGACGGAGAGATTAAAATGCTCCATATGAAAGAAAAATCGACGTAGATACAATGTTCGCCAACAAAAACTAAACAAACCTACGTTAAAACTAAAAAATCTGCTCAATATTTTCATACCGAGAGTTTCAATATACCCGGATGTATAAATGTTGCCACAAAGGAGAGAGGGTGGTTCATGCTTTAAATACAACATGAAGTATGCGAAAAAAAAACTGACAACTGATTATGGATCGGTATGAAAGGCAAATTTATATCACGGTTCAAAAAATGCAATTACTACCATTTTCTTCGAGCTTGCAACACCGGTGAATAACTGGAAGATAAAGATTTCGTAACATAACAGACTTTCGCAACCTAAAGCGTGATGAAGCATGATCACTACTTACGCTCTTCTGTGAACTAAAAAGGGTGCACACACTTACTGCTAGTTGTATGCAAAAAAATAAAGGCGAAAAATAATAGTAAAAATCAATAGACAATAATAATGAGTAATAAAATACAAGAATGCCAAATGTGTAATAAGAAACGAGAAAACTTTTTCTGCGCAAAATATTGCAATTATCATGAGTACTGGAAGCAGAAATTAAGGTGGCAGACAAGGAGTTTTAGATGAATGACTTTTTTTTAACTCTGTAAATTGAAACGTCATTTACCTTGAATACAATGACGAGATTTTCCATCCTCTCATCCCAGATCTTAAATGAACGGCTTTAATATATCTATCAGGAAAGCAGACACCGCTTAAATTTAAATCATTAAAAAAACACCGAAAAACTAATCGCATTAAAACATTTACCATAAAATATTTTCACCAATAAGAGGCGCTCGGTAGTTGGGAGGAGAGGGGGGGGGTCACGTGCTGCAGATAACAGAGTGCAATTCTATATTACACACCGAAAAATTCAGTTCTATATTTTCTTCAAAAGGACTATATTTGCTTCGAACATTAACTATGAAGTGATAGTTGGGAAATATAAATTGAAATACGCATCGGAAAAGTATTCGCTTAGGCACATTGAGATTTCGGGGAAAGTAAAGATTCAAGCCCCTAGCCGCAAATTTCCAAGCTACTAAAAATTCGTTATATTCCTCGCCCTAAAATTCTAAATTTGGCATTTACTCTCGAGGATTTTCAAGCAGGTAAAATCCTGTCCCTGGAGATCTGGTGCCTTAGGAGCTGGTGTAAGCAAGACTGCATTCCAGTCGACTAATTTACGCAGCGTAACCTGCCACTTCCAACGCCGGACTCCATTTGTGTGTGAATTTTCACATGGTTTTCTACCCTTGTCTCTCAAAGCAACCTTAGGACGATCACCGAGCGAATGGTCATTACGAAATTCGTCGAAAGCTAACAGTGAGCAAGAAAATTGCCTCAAACTGTTTATTAACGACTTATAGGAGCAAAAGATTTTCATTCGCGGAATCGATTTAGTAAAGTATATATATGTAACTCAATTCGTTCGAGAGCGACACGAAAGAAAAAAAGGCCGATGGCTTCCTCATTCGCTGACGAAGAACCTTGCACATCGATGCATGCCTGGAATTAAAATTATTCACTTGGCGACATGACAGCGGGGAAAGTTAGCCACCGAGATCGACGCAACGGCTAACGAGGTCGCTTCTTTGTGGTTGGTCATACTTCGTCCCAAATCTTGAACCTCCCCTCCAAACCTCGCCGTCCCGCCAGTCATAACCCTCGACCTGACTCTCTAGGTAAGGGGAGGTAGAAGAGGCTGATCAATCACCCTCCAGACTCTGTGTTCTTACTGAATGCGCCTTCCGATACAAGGAAAACATTCAAACACTCGTGACCTAAAACATATACTCACAAGAACAGCAGTTTCTCCACGTTTTCATCTCCAATTTTAAAATTTCATTAACTTTTGTTCTATCAAGGGCGTAACCAAGGGGGATAGGGGCGATCGCCATCCCCCTCTCCCCCTCAACGATGGAGAAAAAGCTCAATTTTAAAATCCTACATTCAAAATTTGATAAATTCAAATCAAACGCGCGTAATCGGTTTTGACGTGTTGCAGGTGAAATCCTTATTGGAGATACGTTTTCCAAGGAACAACTGTGGCGATTTTTCTGTTATTTTACATGCCCATAGGCGTACAAACACTAATCGCCCCCCTCCTCCACACCAAGAGCTTTCCCTGGTTACGCCCTTGCCTATGCATATACATATGTTTTATTATGATTTATCATAAATTTGAAAAGTTTCATAGCTTTTTTGCAGTTCAAGGCATAGTTACATAATCTTCTCAAATAAAAATACAGTAACAACGGATCACACTTAACATGATATTATCCTATTTGTACCCCTTAAGGAATTAAATGAAATCAAAGAGAAGTCTTCCGGAGTGACTATCCACGGAGAAATAATAAGCATGCTGCGATTCGCTGATGACATAGCACTCATGGCAGAGACAGAGAGGGATCTAAACAAGATTCTAGTAACCATGGAAAGGACAATGGCCAGATGTCAACAGAAGATAAATAAGAAGAAGACTAAGAAGAAGAAGATATTGGTGTTCAGCAAGAAAGAAGAGGCCAAAACCAATGTCAAACTAAGAAAACACAAACTTGATGAGGTGAAAGAGTTCTGTTACCTAGGAAGCCGAATAACCAACGATGGACGAAGCAAGAAAGAAATAGTAAGTAGAATAGCCCAGGCAAAGAGGGCATTCTATCAAAAGAAGAATCTACTTACAGCTGGAAATACAAGCGTAGAAGTAAGGAAACAGTTCATCAGAACATACATCTGGAGCATGTTTCTTTACGGCAGTGAGGCTTGGAAGCGGAGAAGAAAATGGTAGAAGCATTTGAAATGTGGTGCTACAGAAGAATGATGAATATTAAATGGATCAACCAAGTAAGTAACGAGGGAGTCCTAAGAAGATTGGAAGGAAAGAGAAGTCTGCTGACAACTCTAAAAAGAAGGGACAACTTAATCGGCCATATCTTGAGACACGATGGCCTGATGAAGAAAATCGTCGAGGGAAAAGTGAACGGGAAGATTGGAAAAGGCAGGCATCGTATGAGATTCATGGAACAGGTTGTGAAGGATGTAAAAGAGAAGAATTACGTCACAATGAAAAGGTTGGCCAATAGAAGAATGGAGTGGAAATCTGCGTCAAACCAATCCTAGGATTGTTGACCAATGATGGTGTTGAAGGAATTAAAACTATAGTCGCCTCATTAGGTGGAATGAAACTGAAAGTGCATTCGTCACGATCGTTACCATCCATGGATGTAGCTGTCACGTATTATTAAATGACAGCCGATCCTCTAGAGTGAGGTGGGAGTATTCTCAAGGGTCAAATACCCACTTTATTTTCCGGCTACCAGATCGTGGACAGCAATTACGCAAATGGCTCCTTGGATAAAACATGAACGACCAAAACTAATCTCCAACAGCGTACGAGTGGGATCCGAAAAATAAACGAACGATAATTTTGACAAGAAATTCTAAAATCCGTCAGCATTACTCTTTTAAATATAATATTCATAGCACAAGTATTAATTAAGTTCCAGAGTTAATAAACCAATTAAGACAAATTGGGACAGAATAGAAATTAAATACGACCCTTCTTGGTTTAAATAAAAACACCCTCAAGAACTAATTAATTAAAACCTAAGTGTATCGTAATTTACTCAAATTGGATTATTAGTATGAAATATCGTTGTAAAGGTTGAAAGTAAAAAAAAATATGCACCTATCGACAATTTCTAATTGCATGCACTTGGGGCGGGCATATAGAAAGGGTACCAAGGACACGCCATTAGATATTTTCCGTCCATGCTATCAAGCGTCATGCGAAGTCATGGTTAGACGCGGAACTGGGAAAAGGGTGGGCGTCGCCGTCTTTTAACGAAGGAAGGCTAATCGATTTTGCGTCTCATTCTCTTCGTCCAGCCAAAGATATCTCGAAACATAATTAAAATCGGTAGTTCCTTTTATATTCCAAAACGAATCGATTGATGAACGAGGATCGTCGGTCGACTGAGCTATTGCACCACGTCACCGTGTGCAAAAGAATGAAATAGTGTAAACTAGGTTATGAATCATTTAAAAAACTTTATTAAAACTTTATTTATAAAAAAATTATTTCAAAATTATGAGGGCGAAAATGTGAACATCATTCGGAGAATCTTCGGTTTCCATGCTTTCTCATTTGGCAGACTCTTTCGACATTATTTAGGCCATGGGATTTAGATATGAAAAGGTGGATCGACTAAGCACAATAAGTATTTTGGTTTGCATCCTGTGGTATTAAAAGTAATATTCTTAATACACAACGGAAAAAGAAAATAAATGCACATAATATAAACGGTCGACGGGTTTACTCCGTGAAAATTCATCTTAATAAGAAAGGAAACTAGTTATTTACCACGCTACTTATTGCTACCTCGACACTTCGTCGTTTTCTTGTCATTTTCAAAAGAAGAATTCAAGAGGAGGAAAAGTCTCCTTTTGAAAATGAAGTGAAACCCTTTGAACCAGTCGAGGTAGCAATAAATCGTGAGGAAAATACTAGTAAGTTGTTTATTATTAAAATAAATGCTCCCCCTTCAAACGACATATAATTCTCGGGACTAAATTGGGCCCGTATCCAGATACCACTTTATAGATGGCCTTGGATTTCCTCGATGACGGTAAAAAAAATATCTTATCTGTTTGATTTGGATGGCGGAAAACTGATGTTGAGGAAATATCTGCGTCACTTTCCAGGGATGATAAAGCCCCAAAGGCTGTGCAACAGCCTTCATCTTGCAGCACAATTTAAGCCGGACCCACAGATTTCAAAATTTACTTGAAGGTGGGTTCACTAAAATACAACTTTATATCTGGCGGGACGATGAATTGGCCAGAGAGATTTAATTGAAAATGCTCCCGTGAGGATTATTTGCTTATTGCCAAATAGGTAGGCACCATTGACTTCCTGATGCATGGTTACTACTTCGACGTTCCTCGGCGAAAACATTGCAAGAGAGTTTAGCTTCTTGTGCTCAGCAAAAATTTACCCCTCGAGTGTTCATCAACATGGAATGTTGTCGGCCGCATTGTATCGACAAGCGTATGGGGAGTATTGAAATAAAATAATAAGGAAAGCACGTTCGATACCACTTACGTCCGCATGATGGAAGTGGGTCCGCATCAGTCATTGTGACTGAAGCCGGACTCTTTTCATCTCTCACAAAGCGCCGTCATCCACGAGCGTGACCTTGCCGCCTATAGTCTTTCTTGGCTTCAAAACCTGACAGCCTCGATCAAGACGGTGTTGGAAGTAGCTCAAGTATTCCGTTACCTTTAATTTATTATTAAACTTACAACAATCACCCCTGTGAATGCAGGTCGAGATTGTACTTTATCTGGAAAAACACATCACATCCAAATCGGTTAGAAAGTACTACATAGTACTCAACGGCAAAAATAGTGACTCAGCTGCGTAATGAGTCATATAAGGACAGAAAGATCCTCAGGGGCCATCCACACATTACGTAACAGGGAAAAACACGTTTTGAACACCCCCATAAATTACGTAACGCTGTCAATGAAACCTCTCTTTTTTGTGTGTGATAAAACAGCTTCTTTATAACTAGCTTATTTATTTGTAAATACCGTCATTTATCCATTCATTATTTTGTGTGTTATCATTATTATTTGAAGAAAGAATGCATTTTTATCATATCTATCTCCAAACGTAACTGAAAGCGGACCCCTCCTTCCCTATCGATCAAACGTCGGGACGTTATTCCTCATCCCATTTGGCGTTGCGTAATATAATGGACGGCTCCTAAATTTTGAATTTAACTATGTATGCACGCTGTAGGCAACAAAACTACTAACTTCCTACTTCAATAATTTTCTACCTAAGGGGACATTTTTTTAGGATAAAAAAGGAAAAAGGATAAGAAACACTCTAACAGAGGGCGAAAATCGGACAATGAGAGGGATAGACAAAAAGTAGAAAGAACAATCGTATACTTAGAAAGATCCAGACTCCACGGATCGCAAAATAAAATGCAAGTTAGATTAAGTAAACAAGGACATTGGAAAAAATACGAACTAAGTCAGGCAAAGGAAAATAAATGAATGAATACAATAAACTTTGGTGATAAACTAAACGGGTGACGAAAGCATAGTAAACAGTGACGAAAAGTAGAGAGTTGAGAAAATTGATGCGCCGCACTAAGTTCAGGGAAAAACGTTATAGGAGAAGCTCACTACGACTTCGATGAAAATATTAAAGTAGGAGAAGTGATAGTAGAACCAACTTTTGACGAAAACCTTGGTATACCAGTCAATAAAGGGAATGGAGTCTCAGGTAGACATCCAACACAATCAGTGCGAGAGGTATCGGATGCCAAAAAAATCATATGAAAACTAAGGTGATATTAATTCCTTGATCGAATGAAGCTTATGGCAGCCATAAAGTGGAAGAACACAAACTAAAAAGGTGGAACAATGTAAAGCAATAGCAACCTCCAAGAATGTGAGCATTGTACCCGCGATATTAGAAGGAAATTGCAATAATGAGAGAGGGCAGAAAAAGAGACTAGTGAAGTCTGATGTGGAGAGTTGCGCTATGTGGGGCCGAAACTTGGACGTTAAGAAAAGGGGACGAAAATAGAATGGAGGCATTTGAGACGTGGGTGGAGAAGAGGATGGAAAAAATAAAACGGATAAACAGGAAGACGAACTAGGAAGAGCTAGGCACGTTAACCGAGGGGAGGAGGCTGGTGACGGAAATCAGAAAGAGGCAGAGTATGGATGAAGCGGATAATATTGGACAACGATATTGGGAAAGCTAAGATCGAGAGAATGATTTTATATTCAATCAGGGAAAAAAAAGATAGAGATTAGGCCTTTTTGAAATGAATGAATGCTGGTGGGTCTCAAATCCGCGCGATAAACGTATATAAAGCATTTTATATTTATTTGAACTTATATCCATCAGTGGATTACCAAAATTATCCATTACTATTATAAATGAAATTAGTTAACTTGTAAGTTTGTGGAATTCCATGATGAAAATAGATTTATTCACAACTTTTACAAACCACAATAAAATTGAAAGCTCACGACCCAGGTTTGGGCGCTAAGCACCCTCATCACGTTGGCATAAGTATAAGCACCACCTGATGATGGTGCCTAGCGCCGAAACCTGGGTCGTGAGCTTTCAATTTTATTGCGGTTTGCAAAAGTTGTGAATAAATCGATCTTCATTACTTATATGTTGGGTTCTAAATTGCTTTACCTAATTCAGTATTACCGTATCCAGTAGATGTTGTTTTCGACTATGGAAATTATTTTTCTTATTAAGTGTGCGTGCCTGATCACCTTCATTGAGAGTAACTACACACAATGGCAGACTTTACCGGAGGAAAGGGAAAAAAACTCCTTGGCCGGGACTCGAGCCTAGAACCCCCTGATTTCCGGCCAGGTACTCCGCCAATTGAGCTGTGAATTTCTACCGAAGGAAGCCTTGATAGCTCAATTGGCTGAGTACCTGGCGGAAATCAGGGGGTTCAGGGTTCGAGTCCCGGTCAAGGAGGGTTTTTTTCTCTGAGGAAATTCTGCTATTTTGCATTTCAGCGGGTGATTTCGCTAAGGTATTCGCAGCTAGTTCGTAATCCTTAAATCACCTATGCACTTTACCCAAAGGAAATTAATACATTTTGACCCTAATAAGTAATTTCCGTTTTAGAATTTGTGTTTCTGTATTCTTCCAGATCATGCTGACACCGTGTTACGTGTATCCTCCCACTCCAGCTTCTCAAATTCCTCACATACTTTTTCACCACGAATCCTTCTCCTGATTAATTCCTTTTCTAAGCTTCTCATTTAATAATTTGCTGTTTCTTTCCGCACACTTAGATATAGCTAGCTCCTAGCTCCTTTCAGTTCATCATAATGGATAGGGTTTAGGTATTGTCCACAACGGAGCGGCGAAAACACAGACGAGGAGAACATCCGCTTACTCTCTGCCTTCTTCGACATATCTCCCTTATCGATTCCTCTGTAATGCCAGAGTTAACACTTCTCGAGGTTGGCTGCTATTTCTTCCACCGCAAATGCCGCTGTCGTCATCCATGTTTTTACATTATTTCACGCTGCCTCCTCGTTACCATATCCTTAACGTCACTTCCCTTCCAACGCCTGGTATTTCTTTCTTTTCTGCCAGGTAAAACCGCATTGTCACACTTTCCCCGTCACACCAAGCATTCTTCTTCTCTTTCGTTCGAAGTTAAAATTGCATGTCAACCACTTGACCTCGATTGAGCTTCTGTTGCCGGCACCCGTTATATTAACATAGTAAAATATTCTCCAGTAACACACCGTGTGAAAACTGCATGATAAAATGATATTCCATCTCTACCCTCGCAAATACGTCATTCACAACACTTTATGAAATGTTCATTTACCGGCAAAAAAAACCAACAAATCCCCCAACGAAATTGATGCCTCGACCACTGGTGATAGCGTACTCAGCCAATGGCATTAGCCCCGCCAGACTTAAGAAATTCCCCGAAAGGGTGTGTGTAATATTTGAGTTTGTGATAATTCTGACGAAAAGCCAACGCGAACACGGAAAATACGTAAGCTCCTGATTAGGAAATTCACTCGGAAGTCGGTGAGATAAGAAAGCCTCGTAGGAAGGTCTGTTGATTTCCGTTTTTACGATGAATGGACGGACGAGGCACTACTCAAACAAAACCGCAGCATTTGGAAAATGTCCAAATGGTTTATCAACCGCTGTCAAGGACAGAGGCGAGACCGTGCGTGGCTGTATATCGCTCTTGACAGTATCGATTGTTCGCAAGGAATAGTTTTGGCACGATTGAAGCATTAGTGCGACTACTATCGAAGCGATCTGAGAGTATTCACACAAGAAGTATGTTGTGAACCTCTACTAATATGGCGTTTATGCCTTGAAACCGGTCTAGGTTGCGAGATGAAGTGCGAAATAACAAGAAGCGATGCTTCTCTCATGAGCAGAATTTCCTTAGGGGTGCTGTTAAACTGAGTCCGTTACAAGGAGATAGTTATTCTTGATTAAGCTATGCATATGCAATATAAAATGATGCGATTAGTCTAATTTTACTATAATCTCAGGGGACTTCAAAGAATTTTCAAAAATTATCGTTCTAGATTACCTAAGCGCCTTAATACTTGAGGGTAATCAAATTAGTAGTGCTTCTCAATGCAACATAGAGTTGTAAATGACGAGATAAGTAATATATTTGCAATCAGAGTAGTGAGGTGGCCCGAGACTTTAGGAGTGGAAGTTACAGAATTATTCACACCGGATCAGCGAATGGTAACGTTGGAGTAGGCATAAACTGCTGGAACGCGAATGAAAAGCTTACTGCAATATAGTGAAAGGACAGTAACGGTGAAGATCAAGCCTATTGCAGATACTGTAGTAGAATGTTTACAATAGACTTGTGCACCAGCGACGCAGATGGAGTCAGATCGATCACGAAGTATTTATTCAAAGTGAACTCGATATTTCATATGTTTCACTTCTTATTCACTCACTGATTGTGAGCCGACAGTGGCAACTTTAGAGGAGTCCTCCTTCAATTGCAACCACTAAGTCTAAATACAGAGTTCGTTACTTGTTGCCCATTTGTAAAGAAGTGTAAGATAATGGATTTTCAGAAGCCGAATTCTTATAGGGTAGAGAGCAAAGAGGAGATTATGCAAAGTGTAAGGTAATCTGATACTCTGGCCTAGCGCGTAGTTAACCTTCACATTTTCAGCGCACCCTTATTGAAAGTGTCTTTTCCAAATATATGGCACCCACCAGATGACTTAGCGCCTACTTAAGCACTGCTATAGCGTCTTGGCAAAAAAAAGAAAAATCTTATCGTACGTATGTACACTAGAATATGGGAGGTGACTAACGTTTCAGTTCTCTGCAAGGAGACTTTAGGAAGAAGATACTGCCTACTAAAGAAGGCCTACTGCTGGTTCAAATTAATATTTACATCTACATGATACCCTGCAAGCCACCATAAAGGATATTCTGTCCTTTCTGTCCAGTCCGACAGAATGTCCTAACTGGACATTCTGTCGCAGGACAATCTTTCTTCTTAAATCTCGCAAAAGTTTTTACTCAGAGTTACTTTCGGTACCGATGAAAATCCTAAGCATAAAACCATTCCGTCGGGCGTGAAAAGAAATATACATCTAAAACAATACCATATTTGACAAAACTCTATCTTGGATTTCCATATAGATCAGCATTTCCACTCACTTTTGAACACTTCTCCAAACAAATCTAAAAGCGCAGCACCATCGTCATGAGGACCATGACTGTTGATCCTATCAAAGAACAACTACGCTCAGAAAAATAAAGCAGGCGGTGGAATAGGGGTGAATGTTAAAGTTGCCTGAGCTCTGTAAAACCTGAGGAACTTATGGACTGCGTTAGTTTTCTGGAAGAGAAATGGTGGAACGCTTATTTTCTGTTCTTTTTTCCATTAAAAGTGGCTTTCTGTGGCTCTCGGTACTGGAATGTAATATTCTGTGCATACTCATCACAGTTAAGCTAAATACTTTTTTCCATTAAGGCTAATGGAGTTTTCCAGACGGTCATCCCCTTTTCCATTTGACCATTAGGTTGTTGATTATTTCGTTGAGGCAGACCAACTGCTAAGGTCATTTAAAGGTGGCATATTGTACACATGGAATATCTTCTTTATGGATCGGAGGAGGGGTGGAGGGTAACTTGGTTTTATTTTCCTTCAAACGAAAGTTAGGTACCTAGAGGTCTCTGCACTGCATTCAGGTGGGAACCAGTTTTACACTGAAAAACCTATGCCCAGACATGGATTGGAACCAGGGCCCTTGCGATGGAATGCGAGAACACTAGCCACCACACTAATCGGCCACTTTTAATCCAGAGAAATGTTTATCTGGTGAGCATTTCTTCCAACGGAAGAATAGCCGATGAGCTAGAGCTTTTGAGGGTCATGTGGGTTATAAAAAAATCTTTCGATTGTGTTCTATTTTCTCCCTTATCTCCTCCAGACACCAAACGTGCTGGGAAGGAAGAGGATTTTTCATTTCTAATCCTCTTCTGCGCCATCATAAATAATGATAATGAAGCTAATGCTTGGGTTTCATTTGAGTCCGTTTACAATTTTTTTCCACTCCGAAGAACCGTATGCATTTGAAAGTTTGGCCGTCGCCGAGGCTTTAGCTAGTTAATCGTTGAGCGGAAGTAATCTTTTCGAGAGACTGACGCATTAGTTCGGTAGAAGCCAATCTCGAGTTTTTCTTCGAAGGTTTTCTTCGAAAGATGCCCCTTTTCTGGGATCGTGTTGAGCTATAAAGTGAAGCACACATTTCGCCACAGTACGTTGGTATGAAATTTTGCATCATGGCTTCGGAAAGCAGAAAAAGGCTTTCGGTGATGAATGATGATATCGAGAAAAAAATACTTCCGGAATACGAAACAGAGCAGTGTAAGAGTTTGGAGAGTGAGAATGACGATTCGGAGCAGAAACCGGAGGAATTATTTTCGTATGCACAAGTGGAATAAGAGAGGAATTCGGCGCTGGTTCTGGACCTCCGGGGTATCAGTGACGGGCATTTTAGAAATCTTTAAACTTTTTTGGAAGGGAATTAGCTAAATTTTCAAGGAAACTGAAAGTTAAGCCCTAATAACATATGTATTAACTTAGCTGGAAATTCTCTTTAACGGAAATCCTCCTTCCCCTAAATCCTCACGAAATTTTTCCTAGAAACCCGATAAATTAATACGATAGTTAATACACAAATGGTGTATAAAATGAACAACCTATAGGTTTTTTTAAACATTTTTTAAATTTAACAACGACGAAAACATTCTGAATTCACGCGAAACGCCGAAGCTGAGAATATAAATTCCAGTCATTTCAAAATTTCAATTAATATAGCTAATAAGACATCTCCAACGGAAGCAATCTCCGTGCGATGGCTATCAATGAAGAAAACAAAATCAAGAAGGATGATTTGGGAGACTCAATCTTAAAATCAGAATTTGACGCAGCAGCAATGGACCTTTATTTGGGATATATATATAATGCAACTGGAATTGATGATTTTTTCCCAGCTGATTACAAGAAAAAAAGATTGCCAGACAGTAAACCAGCAACACTATATACGACATACACTCTGCAGTAAATACCTATTGACTTCGAGAAGAACATCATTATTCCCATTATAAAATAAGAAGAGGACTCATAAATATGAAATTTTTGAAAATATAAAAAAGATAGAACGAGGAATACCTGGATAATGAGCAATTTGGATTCAGTGCAATCAAGGCACAAGAGAAGCAATTTTGAAATTTAGGCTGCTTATAGAGAAGAGAACGGAGGCGATCAAACCTACGTTCGTTGCGTTTTTAGATCCAGTGAAGCCATCGGACATCGTGGATTGAAATTAATGAAAAGAATTGAAGTGTCCCACAATGCCGAAGAATTATCCACAGTTTATATAAAAACCAAGTAGTTGTCATTAAATCTGGGTTCATCAGTGAGAAAGCAAGAAGAGAGGCAAGGTTGTGCTCTGTCTCCCGTAATTTATAACGATTGCATCTAGAAAGCCATCAATAAAATCCACGAGAAGATTTTAAGAGTGGATATTCACGGAAAAAGCATTATCATGCTGCGTTTCGCCGATGGCATAGTGTCTTGAGACTGAAAAAGAATGAAGAAGTCTCTAGCAAACATAGAAAAGATATTGACTAGATATTACCAGAGTCTCAATAAAAAGAATATAAAGGTATACATACTGTATACTGTAGAAGAGAAGAGGCCAAGACCAGAGTTTAACTCTGGGAAACAAAAGCTGGTATAGGTGAAAGAGAGTTACTATCTGGGAAACCACGTAACCGGCGATCGGCCAAGCCAGAAAGGAGTAGGCAGAAGAATACCCCAGGCGAAGATGATATTCCACCACAGAAGAATCTACTTACAACTGGAAATACAAGCGAGGAAGTTAGGGAACGATTCATTAGAGCATACCTCTGGAACGCATAAGGTAGAGTACGATACTACGCTAGTGTCAGGGAGGTATGGATGATAACAGTAGCAGAGAAGTCAAGAATGGAAGAATTTGAAATGTGGTGCTACATAAGAATGATGAAGATAAAATGGATCGACTGAGTGACTAAGAAGAGTGGAAGAAAAGAGAAGGAATAAGCGCTTTAAAATGAAGACGGATCGATTCAATCGGAAATATCTTGAGACATGATGGTCTGATGAAGACAATTGTCGAGGGATAAGTGAATGGGAAGAATAGCAAAGGAATGCCTCGTATGACATACACAGGGCAAGTGATAAAGGAATAATTAAGCAAATATAAAGATATATTAGCTGATAGGAGGATTGAGTGGAGAGCTGCGTCGAAACAATCTAAGGATTGTTGACTGACGATGAAGGAAAATATTTGATAAGTAAATGGGTGTAATCCTTGCCGGATTCCGGGTGCCTGCCACTCAAATCAGTTCTGAGTTTTAGTTCTAACACTGTGAATTCCAAGGCCGAATACTGTTAATGCTTCAATTTTTTTTCTTTCTTATAACGCAATGAGACTGGGGATCAAAATGTTTTCTCCGGCAGATTTGCATAACTGGTAGCCAGTGGCGAAGCTAAGGTATTCGAAGTGGGTATTCTAGCTCATCAACCCCTTATTTTGCTGCTTCAGAGATAAATATTCCAGTTGACAAAAATCTGTCGACTTAACACGCTGTGTACCGGGCTATTTAAATGGGCTATAACCCTCTGTTCCGGTGGGTTTTTAAAATCTAGTTTTTTTAACATGCATTGCATACGAAGAGAACGCTAGATGCTTGTTCACTTCTTTACCTCTTGCCCCACTGTTAATTTGAAATAAATTTTCCGGCACCCAACCATGCACAGAGGTCAGAACTTGAGGGGCTAAGTAAGTGTCGATGACGCGTTCCTTGAAACTTTTGTCGCTCGAGTGGTTGTTCAGTAAAGCCTTTTCAACCGCCAGGGTGCTTAAATTGCTTATGAGGGAGTCCGTCATGGAGTTTCTTAGAAATGTGTTCACTGTCTTCAACGTACTCATACTTCTTTCGGACAATACAATTTCTGAATCAGTCTTATGATTCTACAGTTTCTTGATATACCTACTTTATCCAGGCCATTGTCCAAAAAATATTTAAGTAACAAATGTGCAGGAAAGTGTTTACTCTCGTTGGAATAGACATTAATGAGTTCATTTTTTAGCTATTCACTGTTAAATAATGAGTGCATATTATTAGGCTATTAAATTTCGCTGAAGGAAATGATTAATTTTATGCAGGATCTTCATCTAGTAATTCTGCAAAATAGAAGTTATTGAAGTCTTCAAAATGAGATTCCATGTGGACAACGAAGGTGTCAATGATTTCAAAAGCGAGCCTTCTGAATTAGTGAAACGTGTCTAGTCCACCCTGGTTGTTGTTGTTCAGTCCTTTAGCCGTAGGTTGACTTGTTATTTTCCAACCACTACACGAAGAAAAAATTCACATGCAGCGTAACTGTTTCATACAGAATCAGTCTCTCTTAATTTCCCTCCGTCTCGCCATCTCTTGATCATTCGCTGAGACTCTGAAGGGAGCGAGAACTAGCAAGGACCTTGGAGAACTAGGGGCGAGTGTCTAGGCTCTCAGCGCGCAAGAATCACGCAGTTTCAGGTGCAAGCGTCCGGCGGTGAATAAGCGTATGCGCATGCGCCATCCGGCCATTTGGAGTCTACCAGCAGCCAGACTCCCAAGCCTCCAAAACATCCAAACCACTTCAACGCAACGTAATGTGCAGAAATATAAGCTATATTTATTTTTCCTATGCTTTCTCGGCAACATAAAATGCATGACAGAGCTGAAAAATAGTATGCGTTTTATTGTAATCATTTTGGGTATTCTCAGGCTCCCAGACTACCCTTCAGCTTCACCACTGCTGGTAGCTGAAATTCGGTCAGTATATTGGGTACACCTACAGTATATTCGGTAGTGTGGCCGCGAAACGAAATGAGACGTGGAGTCAGTCTCGGTCTCGTCTGTTTTTTTTGTCTTGTGTCCAGTGAAGAATAATAATTTAGAACTTATGGAGGCATTCATCTGCCGCAATTTTTCCCCAGTAGTTGAAATATTTAGAGTATTGAAGGTTAAAGTCGCTCTCGTGGGGAGAACCGACGGTCAGACCCTCATTACCTCTCGAAGCAGCTAATCCAAGACCCTTCCTCGAGTTCGGGGCTCGTATGGACACAACCCTCACTGCAGGAGGCCCCACCACAGAAGATGACCATTTGCAGTTAAATATGCAATTTAAAAGTTTATAACTTTAACCCGAAAGTATCATGTGTATCGCATTGCCGGCGAAGATACGACGGTTAGATGTACTCAGGTGGGGACTACCGACGGTCAAGCCTGCTAATGAGGGTCCTACCTCGACTCCGAGCCTAATCCGACACTTCGTAAGCGACCCGAGACCCTCACCGAGGCCCATCTCTTCACGGGTGGTCATAAGGCTGAGCTCCTCCGATTGCAGTTAAATTTCAACTTTATAAACTATAATTGTTATAAACAATGTGTCAATTTGTTCGTGCTCTCCATTTCAAATAGATCATATTCCTTTTTTGATCGATCCTCTACGATAAAAATTACGATTTTTTGTAAAATAAACGAAAATCATAGTTCGGACTTGGCAACGCTTTCCGGGAACACGTGGTTTCCAAGAAAGAGGGGAGCGAGGGTAGGTGTGAGGAATCTTACGGGTGTAATGGAGAAGAGAATGAAGGGAATGAGAAGCGTACTATGTGAGGAAATTTAACGTAAGATACTTAGTACACCCGTACGGTGTACTAAGTAATCAAGTAATCTAAGTAACTAAGTAAGTAAAGTAACATAAAGTAATCAAGTAATCTAAGTAACAAAGTAAGTAAAGTAACAAAAAGTAAGCAAGTAATCTAAGTAACAAAGTATCTTACTGCAACATTAAAAAAAAGCAGATTGTCATGTGCTCAAGAGTCTAATGATAAATTCTGTTCCCGAAGTCCAAAAATCAGGCATAGTGTGAGATATGGAGGAAGCCAGGGAAGCTATATGCACATAATAATACCCTGTAAGCCACCATAGAGGTGTGTGGCAGGGGGTGAAATCACACCAAACACGCATTACATATCATGCATGAAAAGTATTAGCAATTATATTCTAGTGTATACATCACAATTTGAAAAAGGTTAAAAAAAATAGCAAAGCAAGCATATAAAAACATGCTGTTAGTATGGTTAACTTTAAGTCTTTATAACAATATGCAAACTCCTTTTCTATCCATATTTATACTATTAGATATGTCCTAAATGGTAAGTTAAAGGTCGCAAAATATTTTTAACGTCATCACTCAAAATATTGTCTGGGAGTTTAGTTAAGAGAATAAGTCCAAATTTCAACCCTCTATCTGATAATGATTCCCATTTATTTAATCTATTTCGCAAGTATCCCATATACTGGCGGTCTATTCCTAATAAGGTCTAACAAGCTCAATTTCTCGTTCTTGATACTCAAATTTACCCTGTGCTCTTTTGGTGAATCCCAGGTTACGATTACCTTGACCCATTATTTCACGTTTGTGTATAAAGATCATATGATAGTCTTATTCCAATATATTTAATGGATTCCACATTTATAAATTCATTATTCCTTGCGTAGTAAATGTTAGATGGTAGAAGCCAGCAGATCCTTGCATAGTAAGGTGTAGAGTGGTAGAAGCCAGTATCAAGAATGTTATCCCCTCTATTAGGTGCTATAGCTAATTAGTTGTTGGAGAACTTATCTAATAGAGTCTCACAGATGTCCTTGTCCCTTGCTCTAGCTTTAAAGCAGTGAGTGATCCAGTCTATGGAGGGAGCATTAAAATCTCCACCTATCATTAATTAACGCTCGCTGTTATGGGACATGATAGCATTTATCTGTCTTCCCAGTTCTAATAGTGAAACAACATCAGTATTTGGGGGCCTATAGAATGGGCAGAAAGATATTGATTTTGATGTAGTGCATGTTAATGATCACCAAACATATTCCAAGAGGTTTTCGGGAAATATTACTGCTTTGCTAATAATGAGTTCTTGACTGCAATGAAAACACCACCACCTTTCCGGATTTGTCTGTATTTTACATATATTTTAAAAGATTTGGGAGACATTTCTGAGTCATAAATATCCTCTGTCAGTCTAACCATTCTAAAAAATTTATCCGTACGACAATGTATGTCCTTAATCTTGTTAATGTGATGAAACCTCGCATAATGCGCAGGGGTTCATCTACATCTACATTATACCCTGAAATCCACTGTAAAGGTGTGTGGCAGGGGGTGAATTCTCACCAAACATGCACTACCTATCATGCATGTAAAAGGATTACTATCAATAAATTAGTCTAAACTGCACTATTTAAAAAGATAAACATAGCAAACTAAGCATGCAAAACGTGCTGTTGGTTGGGTTGCCTTCAAGTCCTTATACCAACATGCAACTACCTATGCTATGCATTGATTCACTCGTATTGGATATATTTACCGCTATTCATATCCCTAATTGTACGAGGAAAAAATTACATTTTAAATCTGTCAGTTCGGCAATCCTTATCTCTAACTTTCTAATATTGGTCGCCGCTTTTAAAAATTGGGGTCACGCTTGCTATCTTCCAGTCTTTGGAACCGCGTGTTCTTCGAAAGATTTTTTAAATATTACTTTAAGATACGGAGCCATTTCGAGAGATAATTCTTTATACGCACGAGCTGGAATTTCATCAGGACCCGAGGACTTGTTCGGGCTAATGTTTTTAGTAAGGATACGATTCAGCTTCAAGATCGATCGATCGGGGGCATTATTTGCTGAAATCGGTCTGGTATGGTTTCCTGCAAACTACGCTTATATCTATATCTACGACACGCCCTGCAAGCCACCTCGAGGGTGTGTGGCAGGGGGTGCATACACACCAGGAACAATGACACAACAAACAAAAATGAACACTACAAAACAAACACTACACCTTTAAAAGTAATTGGGGAAAAAAAGAAGGAAAACTACCAAATCCCAATCATGCAGTACACACCCATGAATACCATGCATTGTATGCGAGTCACACGTTGATTTGAACATGCAGGTAATAAAAAGAAAAAATACTATCGACCTACTCTGAATATTACCTCTATAATTATTACCGATTTACGCGATGTCTAACGTTCTGATCTCGAATCGTACGACATGAATCGTACGACGACATCGTACGAAAAAATGACATTTTAAACCTGTCCGTCCTGCAATCTATCTCCTTAATTTTATTAGCATTATCGAGCCTACCATAATAAGTCGGAGCCAGCAATATATGATTAACGTCATTAATGAAATGTCCCTCCTTAAATTTTCCTAGAAGATTAAGTCTATAATTCAGCCTGCGTTGTGACAGCGATTCCCATCCCAATTCGGCTAACATACCAGACACACTGCTTTCCCTATCGTAACACCCTTTTACATATCTCGCCGCTCTTCTTTGTACTCGATCTAATTCGTAAATTAAGCCTGCTTCATAAGGGTCCCATATACTCGCAACATATTCTAAGTGTGGTCTAACAATTGAAAAATAGCAACGTTCCTTCACCCTCTCCTCACTTTTCCCTAATATTCTTCTAATACATCCCAACCTTCTATTTGCTTGACTGCATATTTCCCTGATATGTTTCCCCCATGATAGATCCTGAGTAAGTGTTACACCTAAGTACTTAACTGATTCCACGTTTACTAATTCCGTTCCTTGAATCATATAGTTTCTTTCTATCGAGTTTTTTCTTTTCCAAAAATTTACCGTCACGCACTTTTTTATGTTCGGTTCTAGTTTCCATTTATCGCACCACGCCTGAATTGCTACGAGGTCCTTTTCTAACGATGCCTTGTCTCCCGGACTACTAATTTCTCTATACACTACTGTATCATCTGCGAAAAGCCGAATTCTACTATTTACTACAACACTGTCGAGGTCATTGATATATAAAAGAAATAAAAGTAGGCCTATCACACTTCCCTGGGGAACACCTGATGTGACACTAACTATATTGGCCATGATACCGTCTATAGTAACTCTCTGTTCGCAGCCAACTAAGAATTGATTAATCCAGCATACTACGTGTTTATCTATACCGTAACTTTCTAGCTTTAAGAGCAATCTGTCATGAGGTACTCTATCAAAGGCTTTTTTAAAATCGAGGAATATCGCATCAACCTGAGCATTATTTTCTCCAGAAACTAGTAATTCGTGTACAAAGAGTGCCAATTGCGTTTCGCATGACTTAGATTTTCGGAAACCGTGTTGGTTAATAAATAACAAATTTTCTCTATCCAAGTGTCCCATAATCGAACTAACTATTATATGTTCCATTATCTTACACGATATCGATGTTAGTGAGATAGGTCTGTAGTTGCTAGGATCTTCTCTATCGCCGGATTTGAATAAAGATGTAATATTAGCCATTTTCCAGTCCTTGGGAACCATATGCTCAGATAACGATTTACGAAATATTATTTCTAAGTAAGGTGATATTTCTGATGCTAGTGTTTTATAAACGCGTGCCGGAATTTGGTCAGGGCCGGGGGATTTATTGGTGTTTATGTTTTTAAGTTCATTCTCTGTACCGCGAGACTCAATAGCGATTTCAGGCATCGGATGTTTGAAATGTTTATTTAGTGGTTCAATTGGATCTTAAGTGCTGGTAGTGAAAACTCTTTGGAAATATGTGTTTAACTTATCCGCTTTTTCCAGACTATCATTTATTTTTTCTCCATTATCATCCCTAAGAGTTTCTATAGTAGATTTATTTCCTTGAACTTCTCTTACATAAGATCAAAATGCTTTTGGATTTTCATTGAAATACTTCCCTAGAATTTTACTTTTAAAGTCAGCTAAGGCACTTCGACATTCATTTTTCGCTAAGTGTTTGGAAGTTTTATAATTTATAATGATTTTGTTAAGCTCATGAGGGGGTGTTTTTTTTTCGCTCTTTTTTCAGTCTAGCATGGCAAATTCTCTGTTGTTTTAAAGATTTACGTACCACCGCGTTATACCACCGTGGCTCTGCATTCATCTTTTTTAATTTACTCGGTATATACATGTTAACTGCTGAGTGAATAACTTCTAGGAATATATGCCACAAGGTCTCAGTATCTTTCCTTAAACTTGCTTCTTGAAATTCGCTGAACGAATTCTGCAACTCTGTTTTCATTCCATCGTAGTCCGCTCTATCGAACAAGTATATTTTTCTCTTGGATTTGTTATTTTTGTTAGTTCTATAAGAAAATGTTGCTTTTATAATTTTATGATCACTGATTCCCTCATCGGTACTTATATTTACAATCTGTTGGGGTATATTTGTTGCGAGGAGATCGAGAGTATTTTTTTCTGGTTGGGGCTGTTACTAATTGATGAAGTACATGAAAGGAAAAGGTGTGCAGAAGTGTCTCACAGAGCTCTTTGCCCTTCCCCCCGGTGATGAAGCTACACGTGTCCCAGTCTATGGATGGAAGATTGAAATCTCCCCCGATGATGATGTGACGGTCATTTTTGTGTTGAATTAATTTCCTTATTTGATTTTCTAATTGATTAGGAAATAATTAATTAAGAAATTTCACTGAAAGGAGAGACAATTATGAGGTATTTAGTCACATGTTTCCTTGTGTACTTTGTACGCTTTGTCCATGCAAAACCCACTACTGTATCCCCAAAAACAGATGACATCCGCAAAAATGACAATCGTGAATTAGCATTTCAGGCTCTCCATTGGCAGCTAAGGCAGATATACGCAAAATAAACGCAATATCACAGTAGTTTTCGCCCTGCTGTGCTAAAATTTCTATTGAATACCAAAACTGTGTATAGTGCAATGTAGTGTGTACACTGTAGTACAATGTTAATGTGGGTGCCAATCGTTGGTGGTACTCGTTCTTGAACTCTGACATGGAAAAAGAGGCTAGGGCGAAAACCATCTCCCCAAAGTTCTACAACTCTACAAATTTGAACTTTAATGCTGCAAGCGTAAATATCCATTTCTATGAAGTCGAGTTCTAATGGATATTTACGCCTGGTCGCCGAGGAAATTTCTATTGTTGAAAAGGGAGAAAAATTGATTAATTTGGAGATAAAAAGCAATTTTTTGCCAAAACGAAGCATATCCGGTAATTAAGTGAAAGAATTAAATAATAATTCTTTTATCCGTACAAAAAAATCAATCCAATATATTAATTGCAAGTAATTTAAAAAAAAGCAAATGAATAAACATCTGCATCGAATTCAACGCTTTTCTTATGGGAGGAAAAGTTAATAATAATGGGGTGAAACCACCCCAAAAATTGCGTTTGACGAAAATCCTTTCTCTGCATCACGATAGGGATCTTTCCTCAACATTTCACATTTTAGCCACCAGTAATTTGAGCTGTACGTTGATGAGTGAAAGAATCAGTCAGCCAGGATATTCCGTTTTACATTAGATAACACCAGCGAAAGTCTTCAAAAAATTCAACGAGGATTGAAAAAAGTTTAACATAATACATTAAATTACACCATATCTATTTGGTGTTCAAAAATTTATAACCAGATATTATGCAAAAGATCGGAACAAATATTAAATTTGAAGTTTTCTAATGTAGCGTTACATAAACTTTTAATTTCAATACCCATATCTATGCACTTAACCATAATGTTTTTGACACTACCCTACATTAATCTATAGAGTACATGACATCCCCTTTGGATTGATGAGGTATTTAGTTCGGTTTATATCTGAAAAAACGTCTACATACAGTCCACTTGAATTTCTCTTTCACACTATCGTCCGCTCTACATTTTTGCAGCCTCAAAGGGCATTTTGATTCCCACGTAGGTTTCTGCATGCGTTAGAAATTTGCAACAAAAACATGCTGAAAAAGTTCTGGGCATAAATAGATCAAACAAAAAGAATAGAAAACTTTTCTCATGACTAATAAGCATCTAAATTCATTTTATAATTTTCAATTTTTCAATTGAAATATACCGATTACAAAAATAGACAGCCAAACGTTTTTCAGTTTAAAAAATGAAAGACTGTTCTGCTTTTATTGAGGGCTCTCACGATGTTCTTAATGGCGGCAGACCTTTACTATGCGTTTTCGCGGTGTAGGACTCGGCACCATGGATAAAGTTCAGTATCGAGGAAGACTCAGAACACCGCGGGTCCCTTTACAGCACCTCATAGGGGCAGACTTCAAGTTGTTTATTCATTTAAAAATTTTTAGCCATTCATCTATCAGAGTATTATATTTTCTTAAGTTCATTTTACTATTAATAGCTTTTTATCTATTGAAAATTAAAGTATTTACAGGGTAACAATCAAACGTAGTAAAGTTACTTGAGTTACAATCTTCAAGCACTTGCCATATTTCTTCAAGTATTTTGCATTCTTTGTCCTCGCACTTTGTCCCTATAGGAGCATCCTAACGAAACCTTTCACGCACGCAACAATAAGAACCATGTATTGGCGTTTCCGGTACACCATCCGCAGTTTTGAGGAAGGTTTTCCAAGAAATAGAAGACAAAACTAAACTGAAGGAAAGGCATATACGGTAATTAAGTGAAAGAATTAAATAATAATTCTTTTATCCATACCTATATTGCACGAGAGAGAAAATCAGCAACAGCAATTATTACCAACAAAATCAATAAATCTTTGTACATAGAGGCCCATGGTGACCTAATTTGCTTCATCAGGCAGAAGGCATATTATTGCAAAATAAATGCTATCAATTACTGAATAATAATGACATCAAAGAGCATGGCGGAAAAAACTCGCTAAAAGGATCAACGACTATGTGGTATTTAGCCGCATCTTTCCAAGTGTACATTGTACACTATGTCCACCAAAAACTGCCATTAATAGAGCCTCCCTCAAAACCGATGACGCACGCAACAATGATAATTATGTATTAGTATTATCTATAGAGCCAAGGCTTATGTACGGGAAATAAATCCCAGCAATAACATATTAGTTATCGCAATACGTTATGCGGTGTTTAAATTTATGTTGAATATCCAAACTTTTAGTACAATTTCAATGATGATGCACTCTAGGTGCTCGCTGTTCTTGAACCCTGCCATGGAAAGAGTGGTAATAGGATAAAATTAATCTTTCCAAATGAATTATTGCAACATTAAACAAGTCACTTAGCCTGAAATTAAAATTCTGCAGCTGTAAATAGCCATTTAAAATCAATGAAATAGGACTGAAATGGAATTTCACTCCTGGTCGCCAAGGAACTTTTGATTGTTGAAAAGGAATACGAAATGATAAATTTGGAGCTAAAAACGCAATTTTTAGTCCAAAACGAATCGTATAAGGAATGAAATAACTAAATTCTAATTCTTTTATCCGTTCAGTGATTAAAATTTCCATCCAATATCTTAAGTTGAACTCGTTAAAAAAAGCAAATGAAGTTACATATGCACCGGATTCAACGCTTTTCTGAAGGGATTAAAAGTTAACAATAAATGGGTAAAAACAATCCATAAAATTGCTGCACACAAAAATCCTCTCTTTTAAGGATAGGGATATTTCCTCGAAATTTCACGTTTTTATCACGAGTATTTTGGGCTGTGCGTTGATGAGTGCATGAATAAGTCAGGAAATTCCCATTTACCTACACCTATATATAAGACGGTGATTATTATAAGAGATTTCTACATTTACATATTTCAGCATTTAGTCCGCATGGGAGGCTTTTAAGGTAGCACGTAAATGCATATCCCAAGGTCGTTCTCATGCTATCTAGGGTTTACTGCGTTCGATTGATTCGGCAAGATATAACGGTAAATTATATCAACTATTATACTGCGCCATCCATTACCTTCAAGCGGTAAATTTACCTCAACGCTAACTTTATTTTATCTCACGTGCGTGGGCGAGATTTTCCGTCTCGTCTTCGTGTTATCGATTTTTCATGGTATCTAAAGTTTTAGACCCAAATACATCACGAATGTGGAACGGAGGTATGATAGTGATGCTTGTTTTGGAAGGATAATGTGGATTAAGCTTTTACCCGAGCGGAATGGACTTCTTTTTCCACGCAGTGTAATGTTATAATTGATCGTTATGTATTTGGGTGTAAAATTTTAAATACCATGAACATTAATACGCTGAATTCTCCGCCCGCTCGTAACTGGTAATTACATTTGTCATCCCGTAAGGTTCATTGAAGGAGGCAATGCCATTGACTTATCGTAAATATATTGTCAGTCCGCTACTTTCAGCGAATGGGTTAACCGTTTAGGTGCTTGGCTACCTATAACGAGGAAACTCGGTTTTTGCGCTTTTACAATGGAGATATTTAAATTGATTTCTCCACCAAGGCAAATTCGATTCCATTAGAGAACATTATTTCATTACAGTTCATGCAAAAATATCTTTGATCATGTAGTATTGCCCAACAATTCACTTCATCACAAAACGTAGTAATTATCAGCTTTTCATTCCCCGACTCGAATTAAACAACTCCAGTGAACAGTCGCTTTCAACCTAAATTACCCCTTAATCTCCTAGTAATTCTCTACAATAAAAGAATTGCAAAGCACAAAGCCCAATATTTTTAGTCAGCAGTGTTTGCGATTAAACACTTTACCAGGAAGCGGTTAGTCTCTCCTTCGAGAAAACGCCGTTGACAAACCAAGGTATCGGTATCAACTTCCGTTCTTCAGACACATCTTCCACTAACGTTCTTCAGAAAACAGAATAACAGTTTGTGCCCATGGACATCTTCCCATTGGTAATTTGAATTTTTTTCAATAGCCTGAGTGATTTTGAGAATTTATTTTTCGACACCTAAGATAGATTTAACGTCTTCATCATCATTATCGGTCAAAAATCCTAGCATTGGTTGACGAAACTCGATACTTCTATCGGCCAACCTCTTCACATTAACGAAATTTTTCTCTTTTACATCCTTCACGACTTGTTCCATATATAAGTTTTCAGTAGAATTTTCTTTTCGTTTGTCACTCGTTCGACCCATTATATCTTCATCAACCTTCGGTAGCACCACATTTCAAACTATTCCAGCTTTGACTTCTCTTCTGCTGTTATCGTCCATGCTTCGCTGCCATATGGTAGAATGCTCCAAATGTATATTCTTATGAAATGTTTCCTCACTTCCATACTTGTATTTGCAGCTGTAAGCAGGATCTTCTTTTGGTAAAATGCCTTTTTCGCCTAGGCTATTCTACTGGCAATTTCTCTCTTACTTCGTCTATCACTGGTTACTCGACTTCCCAGGTAACAGAACTCTTCCACCTCCTCAACTTTTTGTTTTCCTAGTGTAACATTGGTCCTGGCTTGTTTTCTTCTACTACACACCAATAACTTAGTCTATAGATTTAACATGCTTCAACAAAATGAAGTGCGCATATTGAATTACAAGGGTGCGTGCTGCGAATATTAGACAGACCAGAAGAAAATTCTTTTTAAGGCAAGTTAGATGAAAAAGTTGTGCCTGCGATTTAGTGTCAAAGAAATTCCTCCCAACATTTGATCAATATAAGGCACTATGGAGATTTCAAACCCAGGACTTTACGTTTCCATGCAACCTCCGTTCCACATTCGTGATGTATTTGGGTCTAAAACTTAAGATACCATGAAAAATCGATATCACGAAGACGAGACGGAAAATCTCGCCCACGCACGTCAGATAAAATAAATTTAGCTTTGAGGTAATTTTACCGCTTGAAGGTAATGGATGGCGCAGTATAATAGTTGATATAATTTACCGTTATATCTTACCGAATCAATCGAACGCAGTAAACCCTAGATAGCTCGAGAACGACCTTGGGATATGCATTTACGCGCTACCTTAAAAGCCGCCCAAGCCTCGCGTGCAGCACTCGTTTACCACCTACCAAAGACAAGAGCCTCCAGCAACGAAGATTGCGTGTTCTCAAGGGGCACGAGGCCCTTATTTCCCAACGACGAAAGGGGAAAGGGCCGGCAAGTTCAAGTTCACTCAAAGGTGCTAGAGACTAAGAAAACAAAACCTTCGTGTTTCGTGGTCAGCCTCTCTTCGCAGCTTTATTCTCTGCGAATGCTATCACGATGGAATTAATCAATACCCTAGATTGCTCCTTGACACGTAGAGCAGCGTTCTACGCATGACCACCATTCCTTCCCAATAGCGACACGCCGGTAACTGCTGAGAGTTCGCACGTGGAGGAGATTAGCGCATCGAAATCTTGCCATTTCATCGTGACTTCGGAGTGCCGTAAATTAATTCGGGAGGGATCGAAGACGTGGTGCGAAAGACACCGCTACCATAATCACGGTTTTGAGAGGCTGCGTCTCTGTGGGCCTCGCTCGGTAGTTTTGGAAAGCTGTAGTCTGGTGGGTACGCCCTCGAGGCCTCATTTGGGTAAACTTATTGCCTCACCTTGATTCTGACCCAGATGCCGACAAGGCGGCGGTAGAAAAGATCACCGCGAATGCAGTCTCGACGATTAGCAGACTGGAAATTCTGCAGTCCTGAAACTCCGTTTTCGAACGATATGAATTTGAGTTAGTTCCCAACTCGTCCCAGTAGAGGACGCAAAATTTCTAACGGCAATATTTTTTACCCGTTATAATGTTTGGCCTATCTAGACGCATTACGTTTCCTAAGCAGAAAAGCATTCAATATTTCACGAATCCGAACATGATATTCATCATTACCAACTGGTAAACTGCTATCAATATTTTATTACCCTCCACCTTCGGAAGCCTCAGACGAGGCTCATTCATTGTTCCCGGTGTCGTTCGGAGTCGCGCCGAAGAACACCGACAATTCTAGGGCTGATTACGCCACTACAGTCAAACCTCCTAATAGTGGGCATGTTCGAGACCGGAAAACTTGTCCACTATTTAAATGGGTCGGAATTAGGACAGGTTTTTCCATGCAGTAACTACGACGAATTAAAATATTAAAGAATAAATAGCATGGAATACATCCTACAAGGCATTAAATACACTTCATTAAACTTTTGTTTTTTCAGTCTTTGACGAACAAATCCCTATAACAAAAAATATGGTATGAATCAATTATGCACTTTTTATCCATAGAGCAACTATTGGTATCAACACTAGAATCGAAAACTTAAACCCTAGAAAAGTATGCAGTGAGTGGAAAGGTAGGAGCACGAACTCGTAGAAAAACAACAGAGTGCTCCCAAATTGCTGAGAATATTCATTTTGAATATTGTATTGAAATTGTATTGAAAAAAATACACATACATAAATTCTTTATGTATGTATATTTTTTTCAATAAATGGCGTTTTTGTTCAAGGGACGAGAAATTTTTACAGGATAACTTACAAAGTGTGTCCATAAATGGAGGTAATGGAAGGAAATATGTTTCTCTCCGTTGTCCGTGACCGTTATTGAGAGTGTCCGCTATTTGGAGGTGCTTGTTCCATAACCCTCCAATTTCCGTTGCCGGGAATTGAATAATTGCCCGTTTTTAGGAGGCGTCCGTTATTTGGAGGTGCCCGTTAAAGGAGGTTTGACTATACATACAATCAGAATGAAGACGAAAAAAGTGGCAACGCCTCGGAGACGAAGGTGGAGTCACCCATTAAAACGTTGGAGCTAATCAACGCGAGCCCGAAAGAAATCCAAGGATTCCTAGCAAACGCAACACAGCGGAAAGACTAAGAATTTATTATAATATGTCCCATGCCTCCCAGCCCCTCTTTCCCCGTCAAGCTTTTCCTTACCCACATATTATTCCGCACACATGCAAGGACAAAGTCATAAGCCTTCAGTCACGACCATTATCTACAACTGCGACTGTTATGACGATTACCGCGTAGGACATAAAATCTGTTTTACAACCGACGTTCTCATCTCCCACTCACTCAACCGGAAATAATATAATATGATCCATTGTCCTCCGAATGAACGTCCATGAACGCAATTAGAACAGTTAAATGTGCAAGGAATTGTTGACGTAGCAATTAACGGTTACGCCTGTTGATGAGGGAGAGTCCAAAAAACTAAAATTTAATCTGATCGTCCCGTTTTAAGGTCAATGTTAAGAATTAAGACCGATGGTTATTTTATGGCGCTATTCTATCCAAAGTTTCTGATGTAACACCTTAGCATGGAATACATCATCCTCGTTCGTGTGCTTCGAACTACTTTGGTCGCGGTCCAAAATCTTTTCCTTGAAGAAATGACCTATATTTACCTCTAAAAATAATCGAAACCAGAGAAAAATGACAGTCACTATTCCTAAGATATAGGATTCAAGAATTTTCGCATTCGTCATGGGGATTGACAATTACCCGAGATACTAGGTACACAGGACTTCAAGAAGGCGGGCATGTGTCTCTACCGTATGAATTTTTTTTTCGTTCGAGAAAAGCCGGAAACTTAGAAGAATTTCATCTGGGTTCAACTTTCTAGCATTTCAATGCCGTCACATATTTCATGAGTGGTATCCATGAGGAAAAACTGCAATTGAAATGGAAGGGTGTACGCAACAGATATGGAATTATAATTACCCAACATTCTCTTTGTTGATCACACAAGTAATAGTAAAAAGTTAAACACACTACCAGTTAAATGGAACTCAAAAGGTTAACACTTCTATAAATTTGTAGCCAAACAAGAAAAGTCGAAAGTAATTTGCATTTTTCAAACTTTGTGATGTTGTACTATTAATACTTATAAAAATATCCAACATAAAACAGCATTTATCACCATAAGCAGTAAACATAGCATAGGCATTTTTCGAGTGGTGATTGTGCTTTTCTTCGAGTGACACTAATCTTTTTTGGACTTCCGAAACACTTTTATGGGAAAAACAACCTTTCACCTAAATAATCGTTCAGATATCCTCAATGGTTCCTCTTTCTTCAGGCCATCCTGAAAACTTGTTAATGCTTCTAATTTCTTAAAATGAAGTATGTTATCGACCACTTTATTTATGTAGAAATGGAAAAGTTGTATGGAGTTGTTTGGTCGTTTATGATGAACATCAATTTTCGCCAACGTTTCGCCTCTTTATTGCGGCTTCATCAGGGCTATTTAGTGCACAATGTAAGTTTTTACATTTTCATTAATTTTTTACAGACTTAGATCAGAATAGAAAGAGAGGAAAAAAATGTTTAGAGAGAAATCTTGTTATATACCTTTAGTGACACTTTTTTTAATAAACAACAACAACAATGTTACGATTCTTGGTTACATGCATTCATCACAAACTAATATCACAAACTAATCACAATTAATATTCATTCAATATTCACTTTTGTTATTAAAAAAAAAATATATATATACATCCTTAAATATTCTTTATGTAATAATTTAAAGTTTTGGTTGTTTTCGATTTTTACATAAAAGAGTTTGTGATGAATTTATGGAACCAAGAAGCGTAACATTGTTGTTGTTGTTTATTAAAAAAATTGTCACCAAAGGTATATAACAAGATTTCTCTGTAAACATTTTTTCCCTCTCTTTCTATTCTGATCTAAGACTGTAAAAAATTAATGAAAATGTAAAAACTTACATTTTGCACTAAATAGCCCTGATGAAGCCGAATAAAGAGGCGAAACGTTGGCGAAAATTAGGCCCGTATTCATAGTCGTTACCTGGGTGTCCTCCGTTCGCTGGATGACCCCTTAGCTCAGAAAGTGTATTCATAGTCACAATGAAGGGGACAGATGTCACCCATCACTCCCCTAGGCTACCGATTTCTTGGGTGCGGCTTCAGGCTCACCCAGAGCTCCCCTAACGTAATTTCAAGATGTCCGCCGCTATCACCTTAGGTATTATAAATGAAATATCTCTTATGAAACGACTTACACGCATGAATTTTAGTTTTAGTAATGCTAGTTTTTAATGAGCGGACGGGAATGATTGAAAATGTGACGTAAATTTTCTTTATAATGCAAATTACATTATCCTCTAAACTTCCCGTATTATGTTGTGCAACACAACCAATTTTCAAGAAATAATTGTGAGTAATGAATTAAAAGTTGAGTTATGAATGTTGATTACGGAATATTATGCCCTTATTTCTCTATTATAAGAATAAAATACGGATTAATGCATTATATTGGCTTAATTACAATAAATTTTCCTCTTTTAACTCTCTGATTCAGAATGTTGAGGCGTTCAATGTATGAAGAATGTTATAAAAAGCAGAATGGTCGTAATAATTCTCCCGCGTCATGATTTAAATCAAACAATCACTAATTTGTAAAGAATTTCGATCGGAAAAGTACAACACTCGTTGCTGTCAACAAACAAGGCGGAGCGGCGCGAGGAGAAGCAACAAATTAACTAAATTGTGTTTCGTAAATACTGCGAGGCTTTCAAGAATATGGACGATTACGGTGTGCACGACAATACGGCAGTTAATATGACGCTATCCCCGAGTGGACGTTTATCTGTGGGTATTATAATGTGGAATTTCAATGTTCCTCGTACTGTGCATGACACGTAGCTGATATCAATATGAGTGAACGCGATCTTTGCAACGATATACGGCAAGTGCAACGATAACACGTATCAAGTTCATATGTGATAGTAAACAGTGTCCCTTATCGTCATGAAGTTCGGCAAAACGGAGAGATCGTTCTAACTCACCATGAGTTTCAAGAAACGAACGTCATCTGGGAAGCAGAGAGTGTTCTTCAAAGTATAAGCGACTATCCTGCATTACGGTGTATATAGCCATACATAAGTGATATTGAATTCCCGCCACTAATTTATCCCAGTACTTTCCAGGTTGATGTTAGTGAACCAAATCTGGATTACAATTGCAAATGCTCCACATCCTCTCTTCATAGAGATGATGGATGGGTTTCTATATGAAATTCAAAATTGACTGTGAAAGAAAATTGTATCATCTCTTGCTATGAAAGCATAAACTGTGGCCAGTGGACTATCACATTCTAAGTTGCATTTGTGAGAGTGAGAGAATTGCTACCCGATGTTTACATGTCTGTTGTGGTGTACTGTAAATTAAAATATTATTCGGTAAGCTGTTTTTTTCGATTCAATTGATTAGGGATTGTTATGAGGCACAAAAAAACAGTTCTTATAAAAACAAGTGTGTGAAATAACGTCAAGAAGGTTGTAATAACAGCTGATTTTTTGATTATGGCTGCTGTGGAGGCCTTTAAAACGTAGCATTCCCGAGTGAAATTCTATTTTGATGATATCATTCCCCTAAATTGTAGTTTCGGATAGAATTCTTGCAATAACAAGCTATCGTTAATACATCAGTCACGACGGTACTCCGGTCCACCGCAATTTATATATTCAAGTAATGCCTCACCCCAGATAGCAAGCTAAACTTGCAGCAAAGTTGCTGAAGGTTTGTATTGACAAAGTTGCAACTTTGCAAAAAGTTTGTCGTAACAAGCCTGCATACTTGATGCAAGCTTGAATCAAACCTCCTAGTTACGTGTCTTCAAATTTGCTGCAGACTAGTCGTATCACACCTGCTGCAAACGTTAAATGAAATGTAAAAATTAAATAATAGAACAATAATACTTATAGAAATTTATTAACTTTAACGTTCTACATGTTTATCAATCATGATATCCTCAATATTATCATCTCCAGTGAATTTGTTCATCCTTTCATTCCTAGAAAAAAAACATGAAAAATTACTACACATGATATGATAGATCATGCCTATATAATTTTTAATTTGATAGTATATAAAGTTTTTACTAAATTCTCCTTTGATTTGAAATTTGTGCACAGCAGGCATGGAAATTTGTACATTACAAATGAACAAAATGTCAAGTTCCCTTTAAAACTGAAGTAAATTTCTATTACAATGGAGTAAATCAGCCACTTTAACCATACAACCTCTAGATGCAGGATAAGCCAAGAATTGAGGCTTCTGTAATGCTTCAGTTAGGATGCCACCCAATAATTATTTTGGAAGAAGTGGTTAAGTGGCCTTCCAATCTTTTTACATTGAGGCCTTTGCATTATACTGGAAGCCAGTCCACTAAAAATATAGCCAATTGACACAAGGAAAAACAATATTAAAATTAGAAAAACTTACTTTCAGAGGGGTTTGACAGAGACTGCAGAAGTATAACGATGCTGTTGAGTTGCTCTATTTCCTGTTTGTTTTTGAGGCGACCGGTGGCAGACTATTTAGGAACCACGCAATTCAAGAGTTCAGATTGTACCAATGAGGAAGCAATAACACCATTTCATGCAATTTTACAACTTACCGGTGGAAGGTAGGGCCGTTTCTTTCAATTTTGGCGATTACTGTTCCCATTGAGCAAACCCGTATCGAGCAGGAATACACCTGCAAGTGAAAAATAAACATTGCATTTTCCCGCCAGACAGTAAGTCTGTGGGTAAAGATAATAATTTTCAGAAGAATAAAAACACTTTAAAGTATTTACGAACCTTCAGAATACCTCGCCAGTCACATGCTTCATTTAAACTTGATATTTTCTAAGCACGTCGCTCACGGTAAATTCACGAAATCGTAGCACGACATGGCTAAATGCGCAAGGCGGCGCAAGCGCTCAAGGATACCGATGTTAGTTATATGTACGCTTCACCGCAGAGTTTATAATAATAATAAATTAATTGTTCGGCTCGGTTCGGTTGGTCTTGTAACATAGAACTCGTCAATAAGATTAAAACAATAGTAGCACAGGGGAGCTAGAATAATATACAATTAATAATATTATACGCAGAGCGGGCATAAACATATACGATGATGCTGTATACAAAGCAAGCTTATAAAAGTATAAACATTGTGCGAGAATAAAAACATATACGATTAACATGTAAAAAAATAATTAGAATTAAAAGACACATTTAGAGATTCTCATCAAAATACTTATTCAAGCTGTAATGCAATTTGCTTAGTAGAATTTTACATAATCTACCCTTGAAAGTGCCCCCTCCAGTAACCTCAACGAGAGAAACGATGAGAATATGTGGAGTATTAGGCGGTACTGGGTGAAAAAACTACAGTATGTCAGCGTTCGCTTTCCTCTTCGAGAGAATCTCCGAAATACAGCCTTAAGTTATGGTAAAAGTATGCCACAGCAAGTTTGATGCAAACTTGCCATAACAACTTTGTCATAACAAGCCTATGACAACCCTATGACAAGTTTGTCGTAAGCTTGCATGCTATCTGGGACGTATGCCCAACTATGCCATATCTGTCGCGGTTGTATGTATCATCGGTTCTTTAATTTTCTACTAAATATTTTATTACTTAATGTGTGACTCAATTAAGTAACGCAAGTAACACAAGCGATCCAGGCCTATTTGCTTCATCTCTGTTCGCATTATACGCCAGACTAATATCTTCTCATGCCTTCTTCTTCTCCGAATTGGAGGTTACATCGGTTCGCCTATTTTCATTTTTGTCTTTATACTGCAAGACCAAATCACACAGTATATTTTTTTCGGTGATTGTAAATGCAACATTTCTGCCGTTGGAGGCTGCCATGTTTATTTACATAGTTCACCGCGGTTACCTGTTGCAATTTATCATGACAATAGAGCATCGAAAAACGTGCGGAACCGTTCACGACCGGGTTGACCCGATCTTTTCCTTGAATCACTTCCCCTGGGGGGTTATTTTGTAATCTCACCTTTTTAATGACTCTTTGCGGGAAGTCGGGAGATCCATTTCGCTCTCTTAATGATCGGCTCACGAACGGTTCGTGAATTGTTGAAGCTTCTGTCGTTGAATAAATAAACGAGTGCCTGACAACGGCGACCGCTTTCTTCAAAAATAGAGGTATACGGTGAAGGTGAGTGAAAAATTGTTTGTCCATATCATTTTAATTATTCGGATGGCCTGTCAAGATAATTCATGTCCGATAATTTCCTTTATACCAATATTGGAATTTGCATTTGTTTCTCGCTACATATTACGTTAATAGTGTTTCATCATTTTTCATTTTCTCAATAGTGTTTCATTCAAGAAATCATTTGTTGATAATATACAATTCGTGATTTAAGAACGTTTAAGTTCTTCACGTTGTGCAAATTCCATAAATACAATTAAAAATCGATTGTATATTTCCCGCTCTTGCTTTTTTTCCAACTCAAGCTTCAAGTGGAAACGATGGTGGCTCCATGCCACGTTATTTATGTAGATGAGACGGGAACTAATGGCAGGCGGAGATGATGAAACGGATCAAGAGTCTAAAGATACGGATCAGAGCGGATGAATCGTCTAAAAGACCAGCACATGACCAGCAGTTCACCGCTTGAGATCCGTAGATGGTCACGCCGCCTGGGTGGCGGAGTTTAACTACGAAAAAGTGACATTGTATGACGTATTCTCACTAAAGTGAGATTACAAAATAACCCCCCTGGTCAGATCATACCTAGGTGTGGTTTATGAATCGCGTAGTGAAGGTGACACCCAGGTGTCCTCCGGCCAGGGGAGACCCATGTCTCCCCTGCGAAAACGACTATGAATACGGGCCTTAATGTTCATCATAAACGACCAAACAACTCCATACAACTTTTCCATTGTTAAATACTTCTAATGTACACCTAATGCTTTGGAGCCATAAAATTCCAGCTTCGTCCTCAAGTTTTGAAAGACATCCTTTTCCCTCCACTGAGAATACTCATCCACAATTAAGTATTTCGGCGAAAGTTGACTAAAAACCCTCAGAGAGCGATGAAGGTAACGGTAGTCCAAATAGTTTGGACTAACGGTAGTCCATACCATTTAAAAATATTAACTCCTCTTAAGTATTAATTTTAAGGAGTTCAATTTGCTTCCCGTCTGCCTTAATTATAACTTAGTTCAATTCGCACAATAGGAATAATGATCAGTAAAGGATGGGTTTGAATACTACCTCAATGTATCATAGCATTCTTCTCTCGCCTATAGGGGTAAAGGTTAGACGATTCCACGAGCGAGAGGCTTTACAGGACAGGGGACTGTAAAACCTCTCGACAGTAAAATTCTGAACTATTTATAGAGGACATAAATATAATTATCTCCGTGAAAATGATATGCAATCGTCCTCATTTGTTTAAACATCCTACATTTTTCTTTGATATTTAAACCTTGTTTAACGGTTAGATCACACAAATAAATGGGAACGTAGCAATTAGATTTTCATGAGATAAATTAATTTCGTTTAAAAATAGATCACATCGCTTCGATGAAGACAAATGAAATTAACACTATGGCCTCAATCCAAAGTTTGTTTTCAAGCCATTATTTTAAACAGTGGGTGCAATAAGTGAGGGTAGCTCACCCGCCGTACAATATTTATTTCCTGCAATGATTCGAAATTTCCGCAATTAAATCATAAATTACAGCAAAGAAATTACTGAACCATAAATATTAGGGTCGTGGTGGTATCACTGAACAAAAAATGTGAATCACCACATGTGTTATGACCGTGATGGGGGCAAACCTGCTAGAGAATTAACACGCTTTTATCGAATACGGCATTGGAGTTATGGAGAATGTAAAGAGATAAATGATAATTAGGAATTTGATTTCGCATGCAAGAGAATACGACCTCATGACATGACGGTTTTAGAACCTTCCTACCAGCCACGATAGGACATCGGCCTGACAACTCAACGTTCGCGGATTCTGATCTTCCATCCTCTGATCCATCTCGGACTTGCATGCCATGTTTTTCAAGGAACAAATCTTAGATTATGTAGTCACATTTAACCTTAGCAGTCAGTCGGAGAAATCTAAATTTATACCTCATACGAACCATTTCTGCCAATTTCTTTACCTGGCGGGAACATTCAAGCCAGTTGAAAGCCTTACTTCGTCTACACAAACACATTGAAAAAGAAGGGCATCATATTCTTTTTATCCATGAAAGGCTTCTGCGGTGTGAGGCTGTTGTTAATAGTTTCTTTCGGGGTTTCTTTTGCGTCGGTCCATATTGCTCGAATAACAGTTTCACTGGCGTAACAATATGGACCAATGCCGAAGACATTCTGGAAGAACCGCATCTTCAACTTCTTTTTTATTTTGATTTTAAAAAACAGAGCAAGGCCTAGCACCATTTGACTTAATTATACGACTGTGCTTGGATGAAAAATGGCGGGATAGACCAGTGGGTACAGTACTGAATCACTGACTGAAGAATGAATCGTATCCAAGGGGAGCATTTAAGGGCATATCAAGCTGTATCCTAGCTAGATGACATCTGGGAAACCCAGTCAGCCCAGAGAAAATAACCGCCCCCTACCTTAGCATTGGGATGAACTGGAGGCTGGAGTAAAGGTCGGGGGGAAATTGATAAAATCAATGAGGTTTGCGGATGACCAAGCGCTAGTATGCCAGTCTGCCCGTGGCTTACAAAAAATGCTGGATGCGTTGCAGGGACAGTGCGAAAGATACGGGATGAAGATAAACCAGAAGAAAACGAAAGTAATGCGGTTTTCAAGAACAAAAAGGGCCAGTATAACGATAAAAGTGGGAGGTCAGAAGCTAGAGCAGGTAGAGCAATTTAGCTATCTAGGTAGTGTGTTGGAAGAAAAAGGGTATAACAGCATTGAAGTGAGAAGGAGAATTGCATTGGCAAAAGAAGCCTTTACTCGTAGGCGTGAGCTAATGGCAGGGGACTTGAGAAGGGAAGTGAAGAAAAGACTAGTGAAAAGGATAATATGGAGCGTTGCACTATATGGGGCGGAAACGTGGGCTTTGCGAAAGGAAGATGAAAATAGACTTAGGGCTTTTGAAATGTGGGTGTGGAGAAGGATGGAGAAAATAAAGTGGGTCGAAAGGAAAACGAACGATGAAGTGCTGGAATTGGTAGGAGAGGAAAGAAATTTGATAGATGAAATTAGGAGAAGGCAGAAGGTGTGGATGGAAAAGGTAATAAAAGGGGATGGTGTTTTAAAGGAGGTAATTGAGGGAAGAGCGTTGGGTAAGCGGGGAAGAGGGAGGAGAAGAACGGGTAGCTTGGATGGAATGATAGGTGGCAGGAGGTATGAGGGGCTGAAGAGGGAAATCGTGTGAAATTTAGGGGGTGGGAAGAATTAAATGAAGAGGGAGGAGAAGAACGGGTAGCTTAGATGGAATGATAGGTGGCAGGAGGTATGAGGGGCTGAAGAGGGAAATCGTGTGAAATTTAGGGGGTGGGAAGAATTAAATGTCCATTTAAACCTACCTTCACCGGTAGAATACTTATAATAATACCTTAGCATCTTTTTGGGCGCCCAGAGTACTTATTGACCTCTACTCTTACAAACCAGACCGACCCTAGCGTTGAACTCTGTGGTTTTACTTGGTAGTAAAATGAAAAGAGCCACTGAGATAAAACCTCAAATATGGACCAAAAAGTAATCGTTTCAGTGCATATTATTGAAATAAAGTTAAAATATAAAGAACAAGTATCGCTGTGAAAGTCATTTTTTCAACTTCCATATCCATCTTCTTTATGCGCTCGCTCGCTCTCCCATCGCTGCAAATGCATCTAGTGTGAGCAAAATTCCTCTCACTAGTTGCAAAACAATAAAATATAATCTATTCTAGGGTCTCATCAGAGGTGCTAACTGGAGGTGACCGCAGCGGTTTTCCCTTGCTAACTAATGGGTACAAATAGTTTTCTTTTTTCTAATGTTAACTTATTGTTAGCAAAAAAATATAAGCACCCCGGCGCGCCAGACAACTTTTTTTTCACTTGAAAAAAGTCCGATCTTTTGAGCACGTTTGGTGCCTACAGTGCTGTATTTTTTCGTGGGAGATAGGCAACACATTGAAGGACCTCTCCGAAAGGATATACTTTTGCTGCACCGCACAAGAACCTTTGAAATTGTGAGTCGCGGACACTTACGTAGTCGCGTATCTGATAATTGTGGTTCCGTTAAATTACGTCTACAACTGAAAGGTTAATGGTCCCACAAAGACCCATCACGACCCAAATTCAACAGTTAAAATATACATATGTACATGAAAGATTTTGAAATGTATTACGTAACGATTTATGAACAGCAATCGATTTTCTAAACTAAACTACACATAAACACACACATAAAGCCGAGATTACGTAAATATTTCGAATTCTTCCGCAAAATCGGAGTAGGTGGCTAGCTAGTAGTTGTAACTGATTCTTGACAATTCCGAGTCCATGGTCAATGAAAGAAGGAAACGAGAGGTTAATAAAACATACGTTACCCGCTTTTCTCTTTCTCAGCTACAATATTATTCCACGAATGTTTAGGACGTCTAGTATACGCCGTGAAGGGCATATTTATGAATGTTTTGTATCAACGGATTGCATGATTAAGACTTTCGGCCGGCCTCCTACGTTGAGACAGTAACAAATGAATATATTCAGACAGCATTGCTGGCCTGAGGTCTGCTACAGGACGAAAAAAAAACAATGCAGTGTAATTTGCAGAATTTGCAGTTTTACTTACTACCTAAATAAAAACATTTTTTTGAGGCCTGGAAAAAAATCCTGGATGTGACCAATCCATAAATTTTTACTTACCCATAATGCATAGAATTGCACAAGCCACCCATACAATCAGACTCGCAGGAACCGACCCTGCTCTTCGGAGAAGAGAACCTGGTGTCACAAATATTCCAGATCCTAAAGAAAAGTTGGTCATTACATAAATAAGCGTATTATGAACGACAAAAATGGTGCCAAAATCACAGATGTAAGAATTCAGGCTACGGAGTTCATTTATATGTTCATTATTTAATAGGGGAGAAAATTTTTGGTCAAGCTGAAATCTTACCTATCATAGTCCCAACAATGATGGCAATCCCGCTCAGCAACCCAACTTGCCGTTTCATATTTACCGCTGAAGACGCAGGATTACTGTTGAGTTGAGCGGGAGGAACAGAGGCCGCCAGATTCTTGACTTTCGGAGACACTTCATATTTCCTGCCGTGGCTTTTGGAATTAGCACTATTTTCCATATCATTCATCACTGTAAGTGAAACGTTTAGCTCTCGGGAATTATTATGGAAATTCAAACTCCCTTGTACTGCACGTCATGAGCCCTTCCCTCCCGATCTAATTTTACTAATTTCTGGGTCAAACGCGATTATTTAAAGGGACGATTATGGATGGCATTAGAACATTTCGGACAAACAAGATACGATTTTCAATTAAGAATTCGAAAAATACTAAGAATACCGTTCTAGGATGAGCATACGGAGGATAACGTATTTCTGAACTGGTAATGAGGATTGCAACAAGTCACAAAATGATGCCAACCCTTGGACCCACGTGTTCCCTTTCGTACCGTAATGTGGGGAGCACTTCTTCGCAGAGAGTAGCTCCTCTGTTTTCACTTACGTTTCCTTAAACGTTACCACTAGTTTTGTGGTAACCCACTTACGAAAAAGTACAGGGAAACGTTTTACTAGTCACGATTTTGGAGCGTGATGCCAGTTCCCGGACACTAACAACGCGATTGTATTCTTCTTAAGAGTATCATCCACTGAGAATTCACAGTTTCACTGATCACTTAAACGTTTGACGGCGAGTTGCGATGTGCGCCTGCGTTTTTCCCGACTGGATGACTTCGCATGCGAAGCCCGAATGAGCTGTGGAGCTGTAAAACCCGGTGGCATTATCTCTGTCCTTAGGGGAACGCAGAACTTGAGTTTTGGGGGAAGGGGAAAAGCGTCTGTGGTTAAAGGAAGTGCCAATTTCTCGGGTATCTTGCGCAAAGACGAATAAGTAGATATGTCAACCTTGCTTGCTGGCTTGATAGCTTGCTGATGGGCGTAATTTGAGATATTTTTGGGGCCTTTATTCGTTTGCCGGGATAAACTGTTGTAACTAAAGTTAATCGCTAATAGCCTGCAAAAATTAAACGATTCTCAGTTCCACTGGTCGCTATGATAAACGGTACATTGGTGCTATTTGGGCTAGCGCATGTACGTACGTTCTTACGTCTTCCGCAGGTCCTATTGATTCATTTCATTGATTTCCTCGAACCCACTCTCTCACAGTCTTACATTTTAAGACCAATATTTATCGAAATGCTGCAAGGATTGAGTAGCAGTGGATAATAGATGCTGGTTTACTTGAGCAATAACCACATCACTGAAAACTGACTGAGGATATTTCTTAGTTGAAGTTGAACTCCAGAGACAAAAGAGCAAGACATTAATCATAAAGTGACAAACTTTCCCATCTTTGGCGGGTGGAAGTCTTGGGACCGTTGTGTAAGGGCAAATACTGTCAATACCTATAATGCAAAACGGGTCTCATGAATGCTTACGTACTCAGGATGGCAGCTTTCATTGTTCCCCTGCTTTTGCTAAAAGCTATCAAAATTCTTTCGCTGTAGCCAGGCTTATCCTCAATGAATGTCTAATTCAAAGATAAAGTCTCACCGGTGCTGCTTTCTTTCATGAACATACAAATTTGATGATCATGTTTTCTTTAGTGTCGTACTGTCGGCAGCGTAATGCTGACGAGATTTGGTACGCGGGGTACGCGGCACCACCCGTAATTTACTGTACGTGAAATAATAAATATCCATCGCAGCATGCTCGTGTGTATTTCTTCATCGAAATTAATTGATATTCATTCCCAGGTTCATTGGGTGATCGGATTCGCGCGAATTGACCTCCACTGATACTCGCATTTCACTGCAGTAAATCGCGGTGTGCAAGACCCAATTTCACCATCGCATTCTGATAGTCACTTGTTCTGAGAAAATTGCACGATCCCTGGGTGACCTGCTACGCCTGCTACACCCCGTCATCGTCGTCTGTCCTCGTCTGCAGGGACGTGATCGTGTGAGTGATGTATTGGAAATATAAAAGTGAAAACACCCTTAGGTGAGAGGTCTTCTACTATTATACCTCTTTAGATCTGTTTCGACCAAGTCACCTTTAATCTGTAGCATTTTTCTGAATAATGCAGTGTCAAGCAACCTTCAGGAAGTTAATATTCGACTGTTGCTTACTAACCATTGGTGCCCAAAGTTTCAAGGGACTCTGTACCGGTCTATGAATACTCTGTGCCCTGAGAGTATCATAGACTGCGGTAGTGTTAGTGTTATGGTACAGTTTGTGCAGATAAACACATGCAGTCGTAAGTAAATAAACAAGATTCATCAAAATGCTACTTACGCTTAAGTAGTAGAAGATGAGCTTAGGCATTCGTCACATAGCTACAGAACCTGCTAACCTCAGCCAGAAATATTTTGCTATGGATAAAAAGAAGAGTCCATTGCTAAGGAATAAAACTAAGTCAATAGCTGGACACACCTCAGATTCCGTGAGTTAATACTGGATGCACAGTAATTAAGTCCACTTTTACGCATAAGTTTTGACAGTGAACTATCTGTATATCATTCCCAGGAATGCAGCGTGGAAAGTAACAGTCTATCTGCTGAATCGAACAATGAGCTGTTCACTAAGACTCCTACCAGAACCAACCAAGGTGATTGACTGTATATTTACTTCATTTAATACATGTAGTCTATGTTAAATTCAGTTAATTACCCGAGGTGGTATTGCATGTATACCAGTGACCGTGCCTTTAATAGGATCTCGTTGTGGAGGCATTTTGTTCATTAAGTTTCCTGATGTCTTGGTGTTGTTAGGAAATAAAGATATTTTCAAACTGTTTCTTAATAACTTTGAAAAGTTTTGAGATGATCGATTTGACTTGGAACTCCCTTTATATATTGAATACATCCGGAAGATATTTAATTGTTTATCTTGAAATTCATACCGCTGATTACCATTTGGTTGCACTGATAGTTTAGGAGGCAGTCTTTTCAAATGGCACGTTCCCGGGTTTCCTCGAAGGAACATCCTCTTCTGTTACATCCTTTGTGTTTTTTCATTTCTCGGGGATAATTTATATTGAATCTCACTTGCTTGTCAAAGGCCTATCATGGTAAATGTTGAATCACAATGAGATTAATTTTGACGTGAAATATTGAACGACGGAATTCTATCTGGTTCTGTGTGATGATGTATGAATTACCATTAAGTTGAAATATGGTAAATTCCAGTGAATACCAAGACCCTTAGAATTCTGTTTTTTTTTCTTTCATTGCTTTGGAAATGATAATGCCTTTAAGAAAAAAATCACCACATGAGAACAATTTATGTAAAATTATGTTTATTTTGTTTAATGTGCATTAGTATAATGTTTATCTTGCTTTAAAATTAATTATAAATTAAATGTGGATATATTAATCAATCATCTTAGTTAATAGTTTCACTTTTATATTTTTAAGAACAAATAATTAGGTATGTTAAGTTTATATATACCTACTTTCATTTTGGCACGGCATTTGGCAATGGCATTTATGAAACTTATCATGAAGGTTATATGTGGCATTCGCTTGATGTTGGCTTATGGTAAACATGTACCCACACAGCACAAAGGGAATAATACGCACATTATGTTCAAATATTATCCCTGGTGAAAATAAACCGTGACAGACAGTGTGACAGACAATGTGACAGAAGCGTGAACACAGTGTGCTTAGAATGTGACAAGAGTGTGATTACAGTGTGCATACACCGTGACAAAAGCGTGAATTGGGACTCAAAAGCGTGCAGAAAGCGTGATAGACACTGTGACGGTACAGTGTGTTCACAGCGTGAGGACACCATGCACACAGTGTGAGGACACTGTGACTAATACCCATGTACAGTGTGCTGCACATTGTGGTCACACTGTCCATCATGCTTTGAAGGGAGCACAGTGTGCATACACTGTGACTAATAGCCTTGTACAGTGTGCAGCACATTGTGGTCACACTGTCCATCACGCTTTGAAGGGAACACACTGTGCACACAGTGTACATACACTGTGACTAATACAATTGCACAGTGTGATACACATTGTTGTCACACTGTCTGTCACGGTTTATTTTCACCAGGGATGCACTAAATATACCATGGCAGTGGTATAATGTGTGCATAAAATGTACATGAACTGTCCATATAAATGGGCTTATGTCCGCATACCCTGGTCAAAAATCCATGTGGCCGTCCACATGGAAATTCCATGTGGCCAATGTGGAACATGGCCATATGGAACCGATGTGGACGGCCATAAGGCGTTTGACACAGTCCATAAGGACTGATAAGGACGATGTGGAACGAAATTCCCATGCGGACATCCATATGGGACCACAGATTTTTCCTTATGGCATGTACACATCAACCATTTATCACAGATTTTTCCCATTACTACCAGATCACCATTCACTTTAAGTGAATATACATCAGCAAAAATAGTTATTTCAATAAAAAATGAATGAGATTAAGGAATTAAAAATAATTCCATGCACATAATTCGCCTTACCTCAACCTAATGAAAGTGGCTGAGAAATCTAGGAGAGTTTGTAGCCTAGCATGAATCCAGCTTCAATCCTAAATACTCTAACCCTGAATACTCCATACAACACCATAATGACACATGATTACATGACAATTGGACCCCATATCAAACACGGCATCCTCCAAAAGGATGCACAGAAGGGAGGGAATTTCCTTTCTAGGAAAGCCAAAGCCTCAGTTGGTGGATGCTCCTCCTAAAATCCCTGATGGCTATGCGTACCATCAAATGTATAAGGATGGGCTGCTTTTCACCGGTGATCAGGTAAAGAATGAAAAAACAGACTGCTCTTGATTCTGGTCAATTTGTTAGAATAAGATTCCAGCCGCGTTGAAATGGTCCTGCGCGAAAATTTCCGCGCACCCCCTCTCTGTCCTCGGCTTCCCCCACTCCGGGCTCCTTCTTTCCCCCACCGTGCCTCCCCTACCAGTGTCACTTCATTGTTGTTGCCAGCTCTTTTCGTTACGGTTCTCTCTCGGTTTTGCACGCTTGACTTTTGACACTGCTTTGGACATTCTTTTTGGATTTTGATTTGGATTTCTTTCTGTCAATATTTTTACTTACGCTTCCGTTAATCTATTTGGTTTTGCGACTTTGGTTCTTCTTTACAGAGTTACTACGAATTCTACATACAGAGTTACTACATACAGAGTTACTACATAATTCGAATACAGAGTTACTACAGAGATACTACGAATTTCCTGCATTCTTTCGGTGCGTCACAATTTGGAGGTGACATCCTTGAACAAAAAAGCGGAATTGTTTCAGAACATTTGTTCCAAATATTCCACCGAGAAATGGACGAAAGTTTGCGGACATGTAAAGAAAATTGAAGAGAAATACTGGAGAAGTGACACGCTGATGGATAAAGAAATTGACTAAATAATTGTCGAACTAAGTGGTCTAAGTGGTAGTGACACTAGTGGAGACTCCGACATGTCATTCACATCCTCGGAAGAGAGTGAATGAAACATATTATAATCTAAATGCGCGAGCTGTTTTTAACTACAACTTTGTTGTTAAAGCAGAAAGAATTTAAGTTGATTGAATATTACGGTAATTTTAGTAGCTATGATTATTAACTTAAATTGATTGCTTTTGAAAGAAAACTATGCCTACGTTTTCCAAGAACTATCACGTGTGTGCCATAGGAAATCAGTAAATCATCGCTTCGTTTCAGTTTATTCATTACTATATTGTAGTCCAGTAAAGTTTGGAGGTAGGTTGCGTATTATTTAATATATTTTATTAACTTTTATTTCCTCACGATGCAACCAATGTAACTTTAATTGTGATCCAGAAATTGAGAACGGAATTATTATTATCTCATTGTTTTATTCTCCTCATTCTATATTGGAAGCCTTGTTTGAGTCTCTTTGGTATATTTAATGTTCCACGGCAAATATACCAATAAATAAGATTATTAACATTTATATGTTAAATTGATTTCCCTCCACCACGGCCAGTTTGGTGCCTTTGTGTTTTCCTAAGCGCGCCGGAGTGAGGAAAACTGGCAACACTGTTTGCCTCTCCTCCAGTGAGCGAGTAAGAGAGTAAAGAAGGGGAGGTAAGGCCGGGAGGTGGGGTAGGTAGTCGTAGCTCCTCCCACCGTTCACCGAGAAGGACCATTTCAACGCAGCTGGACTCTAGTATGTTCTGACAGCTGACAATGAAGAAAAACTACCATTCTATCCTGCAGGTTGTTAAGGCCTGGTTACACGATACATTAACACGTACGGGTTCATGTACATTTGCGTGAATGGTTTCAGTGCAACTTGTGCGAATGCATGAACCAAATAGAACAGTTCTATTTTCTGTTCACGCATTCATTCATTTGTACATTTTGGTGTGGTTACACGGTGCATTTTTGCGTTCATGCATTTCCACATTCATGCATTTCCACATTAACTCATACGTGTTAATGTATCGTGTAACCAGGCCTTTAGCCATGCTAGAAAGTTCCCCCCGGGGTAGGTAATGGTTCCGGGGTGATTTTGGGAGGGGAACCACTCTGGAACCATTCCAGGAGGATCGGTTCCCTGCTGTTCTCTTAAGAGAATTACAAAAATTAATTGTATTTACAAAAAACCCTATAAGCTGTTCCTGGAGATACGTCATGGAACTCCCACCTTCTCCTACTCCAAAAAAGCTGAGGAACTAGAGATAGCTGTAATAACACATAACACGACCTCGGATCGGATATAGCATATGACATTTAATTTGATTTGGCATAATTTGGCACACGCACACTATAAACATAACTACTGACCCAAATCTGTGAACGTCTAGCGCTACTTGATGTCACATAACGAATTCACAATTTTAATAACACACTTATGCGAGTTAAAATTTTAAACGAACAGGACAGTTTATAAATAAAATATATTATATTTATTGACGATACTACCAGTTTCAATCATTGCATTCACTTGCCTTTGTAACACCTAATATTCCAAATCTAAGGCGTAATGTCAAAAATAACCAATGTGACAATAACAATATTAAATATACCACATGGCATGAGAATCAAAAGCTGTGATCGAGCTTTGTTAATGCATAAGATTTTAATGGTTGATCAAGGTGTTCAACAAACCAGAAGTCTTTTTTAAAAAATTACGTTCCTCTTAAAAGTGAAACTGTATACGTTCGTTTAAAATATCACCGAAAGTCATCACTTCACTGTCACAACACACACAAATTTTTACGTTTATCATGTAGCTGAATGATGATCTGAATTCTCCTTGGATCACTCCAAATGTTCCAATTTTTTTACGACTTTAATGTGCCTGAAAAATGAAAAATACCGTTAATTCCTGTGTCAGCAATTCAGAAATCCTGCTTGGGAGGCAGATGAAAATATGACAAATTCGTTCAACACAATCGCTTGTCATTACAATCATTTACTCACCGTAACGTAGTTGTCCATTAGAATTTAAAAGTAAGCTTCCATGATCACTAATTACAAGAAAACGTAATTATTTGAGGAGATAATTCTTTCTCACGTTTCTCGCCAGGATGACAGCCATTTTGAATTTCGAAGTGGTCTTGCAATTAATCGATAGTAGTCGATTCGATATGGGTCGATACAACTTTCCACTAACCGCAAACTATAAAAATGTGAATATTCACGTTAAAATTACTCGTGGGCACGAAAGTTGTTATTTATAGTTTATGATAGTGTTCTTTTTAAGAAAGATGTTTCCTAAACTTTATTTGAACTGAACAGACTTGAAATTTCATCATTGAAAATTAAAACTCAACTAAGGGCACACTAATTGTAAGACTACTACTACACTACTATTTTTAAGGGCACTAAGAATTTTATTTCCCATTTTCATACTATTAGCGAAGGATTGGTTTTAAGTTTAATACAGCTAAATCGTCAGTGCAACCTAACTTTTTAAATGATTATCAGGGAGCCAAAAGGTGTAGCATTTCTCCACGTTTTCAGCTAGTTCTTGACTATAATTATACTAATCAGTGTTTACAATGAAGGTGATTATGGTGGAATAACTATGAGATTTACAGACAATTTCGAAGTATTGAGGTAAATGACACTTTGGGATGTAATTCCATCGGATTCTGTATTAAGTTTCTGCCACATATAACAGGAACCTGCTCGATTCCAGCTACATTTAACTGAACCCTGTGAAGTTCCTGTAGGTTTCCTGATAATGTCTTGCTGGTTCTTGCAGGAACTTAATCATCCAACCTACTGAAACACTGGAGCTTTTAGTTGCATCCATGCATATTCTGCTATAACTTTCAGTATCTGTTGGAGATAAAAGCAAGGTAACCTGCTCTTGATTGAGTTTGAATGTGAGATGGAATTGCATTATGGAAAGTATGAGAGATCTCTCATCTCAGTTACGTTTTTTTGTTTAAATTTTGAATAATTTTGCACAAAATGTTCTCTTTATAAATGCTCTCCCCTGGTCAAAACGATCCATATCAAAAGTCCATATGGACGATGTGGAACAATGTGGACGATGGGGAACTGAGGGGTGCTAAGAGGGGTTTTCCACATCGTCCACATTGCCCACATCATTTTTCCACATCGTCCACATCGCCCATATGGACTTTTGATATGGAACGTTTTGACCAGGGTAGCGGCCTCTTTTATGTGCATAATATACAGAATCTAGACGGTGACTGTAATAGTACGTTTCATAATACTTGATTATTTTGTGCATATTATTTAATATTATATATCGCGTGCATAGTACTGTAATCGCATATTATTTAATCTATTGCGCATTTTCTAGGTTCATTATATATCTAGTTAGACCATGGATCCATGTCAAACAATTTACAGAAAACTAAGGACATACTTCTTTGCAGAATAGGCACTGAAAAAGTTGAACTGGCACGATCTCGGATCGGATAAGGCAGATCACGTAATTTGATACGGCATGATTTGGCACACATTAACTATACACAGACTTATACCGTGCAAAATTTGTGCACGTCTGCCGTTTCTTGATGTCACATAGAGAATTCACAATTTCAATAACACATTTATGTATACGAGTTAAGACGATTGCAAACAAAAACGTGTTTCTTAATAAAATTAATTGCATTTATTGACACTATTTCCATTTTCAATCATTGCATTCACTAGACATTGTAACACACAAGATTCCAATACATAAGGCATGACCTCAAGAACAGCCAGTGCGACAATCACCAATATCAATATGCATTGCATGTGAACACCGTTTTGGCGGGATAAGTGTTTGAAGTTCGATACCCTTAAGCTCACATCTACCAAATGTTTTATCTGAGTGCACAAAAACCTGCTGTCTTTTAAAAAAACAACGCTCTTCTAAAAATTGAAACTATATTTTTCCAACAGTTGGTTCGTTCAAATATCATCGAAAGTCACTGCACTGTCATAACACACGCAAAACTTTTCATGTTTATCAAATAGTTGAATGATGATCTGAATTGTCGTTGGATCATTCCTAATGTCCCAATTTGTTAAAGACTGTATGTGCCTGAAACATGATAAGTAGAGTCAATTGGCAGCAATTAAAAAAATCAACATGGAAGGCAGATGAAAACAATGACGAATTCGTAAATAATCTTCAACGCAATCACTGGTCATAACAATGATTTAGGTATTCACCGTAACTTAACTGTCCATTAGAATTAAAATTAAGCTTCTACGATCACAAATTGCCAGAACACGTAAATATTGGAGGAGCTAGTTCTTTCTCACGCTACCGGCTTATCAACATGACTGCCATTTTGATTTTTGAGATGGTCCAATTCGATCTTGTTTGCAAGACATCGATTTTCAGTGCGCGCATATTATTCAAATTAAATGCTAATAATCGACGGAATATTATTTACTATTTATACCAATCCATTAATGCATATTTTATACGGTATAAATTTTCTGTGTGCTATGTGGGTAGCATGCTCTTATACAAATGAAATAGTAAATTGTGGACCTTTTTATGCCTTTTAGAGTTAGATAATCTATAGCATGGTTTTTCCATCGGTACTCTTCCTTTATTCCATGATTTCCTACTCATCCTGAAATATGTCTCAAATATTATTTCATTCCCCTTAAAATTTATGCTTTGCTAATGCCAAACCTAAAGCCAGTATGACAAGGTCCAATTTATTGGTCAATAGATTGCATGTTGAATGGTGGCTCACTTGACACACAGAAATACTAATTCCCAGCCCACTGCATTTACAGCTAGAAATATTTTTGACTGGCGATCTCCAATCAAGTTAACTGCCTTGGCTTCTACATTGACCCTTAACTAACGTGGGGTGCCTATATTTCTGCACTTGTGAAAAAACTTGCGAGAGCCCCATTTTTCATAAGGAAAATTTAATGGTATGTGACTCAGGACTACGTCCAAACTGCATGCTAGCATTCTTTCAGTCACATCTCCAATATGGTATTAGGCTTTGGGGGCATGCCTCAGACTTAAAATTAATTCATACACTTAAGAAAAAGGTAGTCAGAGGTATCATCAGCTCGGACTGTCTTGCACATTGTAAGCCACTGTTTGTTAGTTTTGATACTAAGACTGTATATAGCCTGTATGTATTTAATGCTTTGTTGTATACCAAGGTAAACTTGCATATATATTCCACAATCTGTGACATACATAACAATGCAACCAGAACCAAAAAGAAACTGAATATGCATTAATGTAGGCTGGCAAAATCTTTCAATACTGAAAACCCTGCTATCAAGTGTTAGGTACATCAGCCTATTATCATACTGCCTATTATCATACTGCCTATTATCATACTGCCTAATACAGCTAGTGCTGTTGGCAACGTGTTCCATGAGGTCCTGCACAACTGGCTAGTAGCTAATCCTTTGTAATCTTTGGAGGAATATTTTACCCTTGACATGTCTGGTGTTGTGTTCTGATTCTCCCTCACATGTATGTAATCTTACTGTTCTTAAAATCATACTTTTATCCTGTTTTTTCTCGTGGTTGAGCTTAAAGCCACCGAATGCGTCCACCGGGTTGCGGATGGTGGGTCGACCTCTAGATATAGAGGTTAGCTGCGAGATAAGCGAGTTTACTCGTCGAATAAGCAGTCGTGGACAAAAAGTGACGGCATTCCGAGGGGGTACTGGTCTATCCCTGGGTGAAGTAGGCGTCTAAATAATACAGAACCTGTGAAGATGCCGTGACTTGGCGATGGGAGGCCACCAATAATTATGCTTCTCATCATCTAGAGGAGAGGGCAGCAGCTCTTCTTCATATGAGTGAAGGTGGAGAACACAGTGGTCGGTAGAGTGACACTCATTTCACTACAGGCGTGGTGACATTTACTTTAATGGCTGTAGTACTGCGATGTGGAAGGCAAGGGGAAACCACCACATTATCCTGAGGAGTCGCAGCTTCTCCACTCTTTTCTTCCTTATCAAGACGTGATGGAACCGTCTCAAGTAAAATATTCTGGAGGTAAAATAGTCCCCCATTCGGATCTCCCGGTGGGGACTACCCGAGAGAGTACATCAGTCAATTGTGATAAACATTTTAAGGTAGGAACATGGAACATGAGATAACTTCGGACCTGTTGAAGACTGGGGAACCTGAAGGTGGAAATGCTGAGAATGGACCTCGACGTATTAGGAATCAGGAAAATGAAGTGGCCCGAAATGGAGACTTTAGGAGTGGCAGCTACAGGATTATACATATGGGATCATTAAATGGTAATGCTGGAATAGGGATCATACTCAGAAAGAGTGCTGGAATGCGTGTGAAGAGCTTCCTGCAGTACAATGAAAGGATAATAATGGTGAAGATCGAAAACAAACCTTTAGATACCGTAGTGATGCAGGTTTACATGCCTACAACAGACTATGAAGATGAAGAAGTGGAAGGCATCTACGAAGATATCACGGAAGTTATAAAACAGGTGAGAGGATAAGAAAACCTAATTATTTTAGGAGACTGGAATGCTATCATCGACGAAGCTCAAGATGGAAGAATAACGAGGAGAAAGACTGATGGAGTTCTGCACACAACATAAGTTAGTGGTCGCCAATACATTGTTTAAAAATCACAACCGAGGAGTATACACATGTAAAATGCCTGGACACAGAAGAAGGTTTCAAATAGACTACATTTTAGTGAAGCAGTGATTTAAAAATCAAGTGAAGGACTGCAAAAGCTACCCTGGGGCAGGCCATAATTTAGTGATGATGAAATGCCATCTAAAATTCAAGAAATTAGAGAAAACAAAGAAGAATATATGGCAAGTAGAAAAACTAAAGGAGGCTCAACATCTGCTGCCATTTCAAAAAGCAGTGGGAAAAAACATAGCAGAGAACCTGAATGAGAGATCAGTGATAGAGAAGAGAATAGAGAAGGAAAAACCGACGTTCATTGCATTTGTGGATTTAGAGAAGGCCTTTGACAACATGGATTGGGATTCAATGCTTGGAATTCTGAAGGGAATTGGAGTGTCCTACAATGACCGAAGAATTATACACAGTCTGTACAAAAACCAAGTCGCTGTGATTAAATCTGGACCCAGCTGTGAAGAGGCAAGAATAAGGAAAGGAGTGAGACAAGGCTGTGCACTGTCTCCCGTAATTTTTAATGTTTACATCGAGAGAGCCATAAATGAAGTCAAGGAGAAGTGTTCTGGAGTGAACATCCACGGAGAAACAATCAATATGCTACGATTCGCTGATGACATAGCTCTCATAGCAGAGACAGAGAGGGAGCCGAATAAGATGCTAACAACCATGGAAAGGACTATGGTCAGATATCAGCTGAAGATAAATAAAAAGAAGACTAAGATATTGGTGTGCAGCAAGAAAGAAGAGGCAAAAACCAACGTCAAACTAGGAAAACAAAAACTTGAAGAGTTTAAAGAGTTCTGTTATCTAGGAAGCCGAGTAATCGACGATGGCCAAAGCAAGAAAGAAATAGTTAGTAGAATAGCCCAGGCAAAGAGGGCATTCTATCAAAAGAAGAATCTACTTATAGCAGGAAATACAAGTGTAGAAGTAAGGAAACAGTTCATCAGAACATACATCTGGAGCATGTTTCTTAACGGCAGTGAGGCATGGACGATGACAGCAGCAGGGAAGAAAAGGGTTGAAGTATTCGAAATGTGGTGCTACAGAAGAATGATGAAGATTAAATGGATCAACCAAATAAGTAATGAGGAAGTCCTAAGAAGTGTGGGAGAAACAAGAAGTCTGCTGACAACTGTAAAAAGAGGAAGGGAGAACTTAATCGGCCATATCTTGAGACATGATGGCCTGATGAAGACAATCGTCAAGGGAAAAGTGAACGGGAAGATTGGAAAAGGCAGGCCTTGTATGAGATACATGGAAGAGATTGTGAAGAATTACATCACAATGAAAATGTTGGCCGATAGAAGAATCAAGTGGAAAGCTGCGTCAAACCAATCCTAGAATTGTTGACCAATGATGATGATCCTGTTTTTTGTTATTATTATTACATTACTATTAAGCAACTTCCACCTCTGAGTCTCCGGCTAGCAACTGGTTTTGTTGTCATCATAATGGCCGGATACTCGAGGTGGGCCTACAGGTAGCCAGTCTGTCACCATCAGATAGGTGGCTACCCTGCATTAGGGTCATGTGCACGAAGCAGCCGGAGAGACCCAAGAAGGATGGCCTTCTGCATTGCACCTGCAAGTGTATCTGCTCACACCCTGCTTGCTGGGATGCACCCGAAATAGTCTGTCAGTGAGCTCTTGACACGACCAAGCTTGCCCACGATGAGGACCACCAGTTTTCCAGAGTAGCCCGTGTACATTTTCCCGGAGTTTGCACCACAGATATTGATATTTGGTCCTTTTTTCAATCTCCTTCGCTGCCATGTTCGTTTTGGCAGTCCAAAAACTCTTATCACAAACATCGCCTGTGAAAAATTGTCGGGGAGAACGATATCAGGCTTCGTTTCCTCCAACTACCTGGTGGTGGGGAAGGATTAATTCCACCAGATATACTCTTATTGTTCTCCACAACAGACTTGATGTCTCCAGGGGTGTAAGGCAGCACTGGATTCGTGTCTATGCCGTAATGATGTCTTAGGTGGTAATTATTATTACAGATTTTTTTAATTTGATGACATGTATTGCATGTAATTTGTGCAACAGTTGAATAAAAATAATTATTATTTTTATCAGAATTCAGCTTTGCGGTGTCATAATGACTAAACTAATGGCTCACATTGATTCTACTTCTTCTGGGTTAATTTCTAGTCAGTTTTATATGTCAAACTTAAACTTTTTTAGTGTTCATAATAATGTTTAATATTTTTCTTGTCATCTTCTATCTTATTCTAAATGAGCCAGCGTCTGGTGATATTCTTTTTTTACATAATGTGGTGATCTCATGCATCTCATGATACTCCATCATATGAGCATTGTTATGGCGAGTATTGGCACTAATATTGATACTTGTCATGAAGAACATATGAGCCAGTTTTTTTTATCTAATATTGTGCTGTATTGATGGCCATGGATATTGGCCAATAAATTGTACTCTGTCAAATGGGTTTAAGAAATTTAGACAAGTTTGATACTATGTACCTAGCTTGGCAAATCGGAATTCCTATTAAAATGTGTTAAAGGAAAATCTATTATTTTTAACTGGTATTATTTAAACTTCATACGTAAGGGACCTTACAATGTTAACATGATGGAGGGCATTAGGCTCTCTAGCTATTTCATTCATTGTGGGTAGAATTTTTAAATTTTCTAGCTATAAGGCAGCTCCATGCTTAGCTTAGCATGCTTGGCAGCAAACACCCAATGGCATCTCTCTACTTTCATGGTTAGACATGGATGATGCCAATTTTTTTAGCCATCTACAGTGATTGTTTGGTGGTCTTTTTGCTTACCAGACTTATTTGTGATAATGTGTTCACCTTGATATTTTGTGTGGAGCCATCGTTATTTGAACTGGTAGATGATATTACCTTCTTCTAGGCTTCAGAAGTTCAACCAGCTGGTCAAGTTATGCTGGTAATTATCTTAAGAGACAAAATATTGAGTCAATAATGCTTCATGTGCCAAAATGCAAAAGTGAAAGGTACATGGTGTAAATAAAGATGAAAACAGATGTATTTATGCTCTTCATGTTGCATGAAAGCTCACCCAATAGATGACAGGTACTAGTTGTTGTAAAGTCCATAATATTAATTTGCAGGTGGAAGAGGAAAGAGAGACAGGCGCAGTTCAGAATGGGAGATTCTAGAAGGTTTAAGGGATGGTCAACGGTTTGAATGGAAACCCAATGTGTTCGAGGGGTATCTTCATAAGAAGAGAAAATGGCCCCTGAAAGGCTGGCACAAGGTATAGTAGTTGTAACGGGTGCTGGATTGCAGTTTATTGAAAATAGGTTAGCTGAATCCAGTTTAGGTGATTATTTGGTAGTTGAATGATAGGTGGTACATGATGAATTCTATTTTTCAGGCTTAACTTTATGAAAATCCATGATTAGTGAATCAAAAAAGACTAAATTTTCAGATCTAATTTATTTACTGACCACCAGTTTCTTCGGTTACAGCGACATCATCTGGATATGTCAGCTTAATTGATAATGGTCGCAATTCATTTACCAACCAGTTATACATGAAAGTTTAATTGTGTAAGCAGAATGCATTTCTGACAAAGTCCAATTGATGGCATGCCAATGGACATTTGCTATTAATAAATATGGTGTAGAACATGAATTTTACATTATGACCTTTTATTGGTAACAAATGAAGTTTGTGAAACTCTTTATGAAATGTGTTTAAAATTGGGCAGGCTAAGAAATTGATTAAGTGGACTTTATTTTCCATGTGTTTTATTATTTTACTTAGACATCAATTTCCAATCCTTGTTTCCTTTAAATCCCTTCTAAACTCGTGATTTCATGTTTCAGTGAAGTTTTTAGGAGGAATTGTCCCTGTGTTAGTTGCTTTGCAATGCAATCATAACTGGCTGTGCACCTTTCTAGTTGACATCACCCAAGATTTAACTTACTGCCAAGTATCACACTGTAAATATTTCTTTAAGCATCTGCAGTTGTTACTTCCAATTCAGTTGGCAAATTCCATGATTACCAGTAATTTGGTGCAAAAATTACTATTTATGATTGTTTTGTAATATCAAAATAATTCAAGATGGTTACATTTTCACCTTTTTTTCCAGAGAGTTGATTTTCTAATGTTATCCATGATGATGATACATACATCACAAATAAAGAATCAAAAGTATCTCATCAAAATTTTACTTCAAATATTCATTTATTTAATTTGGGATGTATTTGCTTAGAAGTTAGCAATAATTACTAACATCTCTGTATTCCTCATATCTTGAATTTATCTACCAGGTTGATCACTTAATGAGTTAGATTGTTATCAATATCTTCAATTTGTCATTTACTTGCTTTACAGAGATATTTTGTTCTGGATAAAGGAATTCTAGTGTATGCTAAGAACCCAAGTGGAATTGCCCGAGGAAAGTTGCATGGGTCAGTTGATGTGGGTCTTTCAGTGGTTACCACCAAAGAAATTAGGCGGCGAATGGATATAGATGCTGAGGAATGTATCTACCACTTAAAGGTGTGTACTTTTCAAATAATTGTATGTGATTTTTTTATGGAATAAAATGACTTGTGTGCCTTTACTGGTAAATGACTGTATAAAAATTCATGCAACTCATTGTATGATTAAATTTAAACACTAAAAGTGCCAATTTTGGCCTATCTGTTGGCGACCTTCATTGACAAAAGTTCCAATTGGCACCTCTATTTCAAATGTCTCCAAGCGATGTCATAAGCATTATTTGAATGAATGTTTATTTATTGTCCTAGTGCTATACCCCTTAAGGACAAAAACGATGTACATAGTTGTACAAGCTACAAAAAAAGTTAAACAAATCAAACAATTCAAACAATATACCAGTTGTGATAAGGTTAAATATGAATGATAGCAGTTAGCAAGTGAAAGAAAAGAATAAGCACGAGGTAATTCAGACATCATATAACAGGGTGTCTACCAGTCAGGAAAAGTCTGGAATTTAATAACGTCGGGAAAAAATCTGGAAAAAGGTCGGGAATTCGCTGAAAAATAATCAAAAATCGGGAAAAATGGTTGCTTGCAAATCGTCAGGATAAAAATTGGAACGGCAGATATAGCATTACGAAATGAGATATTGTTTCCCTTTTTCTTTATTTGTCATTATCAAAGAGGTGTTGTTTTAAACCTCTCTGGACAGTATTTGTGAGTTCGTGACTTTCGTCGTTTGATTGCACTAGACATGGGCACCGTTTCCTGCATGCCGCCGCGTGACAAATCGGCTCGGTCGGTTGCAGGTTGAAGATCGTATACTTCCCTCCCGCCCATGAATGCTATTTCGAAAGAATGACCTTGACCGTGGTTATTACAACGCTCCCAAAGATTCAGGCGATCCATAGATTGTACCCTAGTACGATTGTGACATTTTGCGTTTTGCCATGCCTCTTGAGGGTGTAACTCCATTAAATTCCACCAGAAATATTATATTTAAACCATCACGTCCTAAGTTTCTATGCTGCACATCATCATAATCGGGTGGGATTAATTAACTTTACTGAGGAATTGGAATGTTTTCTTTCTCTCATCCATTCATTAAAGCTTACTGGTAGCCATTTTGTTATTAGCATTTCCCATTGAATTGTGTTGCTTTTATACGCCAGCATAACGTCTTCGTGAAAGAACAGAGATCAGCTCCTGGAAAGTAAAAACATTATATTACGTTTTGGTGTTTTCCCGGTGGATTAGATGAGTGAAAGTTTCTCGGGTCTTCCACCGGGTCAAAGGCTCCGACGACGACCCGCTGGATCATGATCTCTGCCGACGTTTCCGAAAACAACTCGTTTTCCATCTTCAGGGCTGTGATGATGTCCCTGGTTCACAGCCCTGAAGATGGAAACGAGTCGTTTCCCAAAACATAGGCAGAGATGGAGCCTTTGTCCCGGTGGAAGACCCGAGAAACTGTCACTCATCATATTACGTTGTCGCCGACGACACCATACGTGCCACCGCCGACGAATTTGTCGTTAGCTCCTGGATGACATACTACTGGAGAACTCGCCATTTGCCGGTTAGTGCGGTGGAATGTCTTTGCTATTCATCTGATGGTGAGCTCTCTAGCTCGAAAGCCACCGGAAAGTCTAGTTCATCTGTCGGCATGTGCGAGTTTGCAACAAAATCGTTCGTTTTTACTGGAGAACTCGGCATTCGCCAGCTCGAGTTGAGTTGGTTCGTCAGTCTTCGAGTTGGTGTGTGCTCAAGAGGTGCCTTTGGTTGGACTTGCGACGACATCATTTCATTCAAAGACTCCTTTCACACGGGACGGCACGAACCCGACCGCCGTGTACTGCGCACAGTGGTCCAGGATCCCTAATTCAAAATCATCTTAAGTAAGGACATATCGCTGTTGCTACTCCTCTAGTAGATAAGATAAAATGTTGCACTGGTAACAAGTGCATCATTTGAAAAGGAGCAGACACAGCTTCACCTTCAATTCTCTCTAATATAACATGTATTGCCCCTATTCTTGTTCTGAAAAATGGGTTTGTAACTGAAGGAGAGTGCTATTTAACTATTTATTAATGTATTGCAAAAATAATTTGCAAAATTATTTTTTACATAATTTCTTGTTCAAAAATAAAGAAAATTCACTAATTAATTTGTGAAAATATTAACATCGAATTCATGTTCAGAGATCACGAAAACCTTTCTGCTATAATTTTGAATGAAACGAGAATTTTGAGTTTTTGTAAATCCAACTAATAAAAATATTGCAATTAATACTTTTGTGAAAAAAGTATTTAGCAAAAATATGAAGATCAAATTAGCATTCAGCGACTGAGAAAACGTATATTTGTCCACATTAATCGTGATGTTTTAAATAAGAGTTAATTTAAGTAAAAAAATTGCAAAACTTTATGAGAAAAAATTAGTTTACAAAAGTTTTGAATCTAAATTCATATTCAGCGACCTCGAAAACCTATATAGACCAAATTTCATATAAATTGAACATTTTTAATCCAAAATACCAATTACTAGGGATCCTGCACCACTGTGCGGCGTGCCGCCGTGCATTCCTCAAAAACAGCTGTAAATGTCACGGTACAGTCCATTCCGAGTATACGGTATTTTAATTTCTAGTAGGAGTTTAATCATGAATGAAGTAGATAAGGTGCTGTGCTTGTACTTTTAATAATGTGGATATAATAAGATGGCCAATTCCAAGTGAAAAATTGGACAGGACTGGACATTGAACTATTGACCGTCACGATGACACATTAAGAAGTTAGCCTTTTTGGTCTGGAATTTTAAAATTGTTGTCTTGAAAAAGTCTTGAATTTCTTTTTCATATATTAGTAGACACCATGTATAATAAATACATATACATACATTTCTTGATTTAGGGATAGTAAATACAAGATTTAGTGGTCAAAAAGTAACATATTATAATATTTCATCTTAAAGCTCACAATGGAAGAACAGTTTTTTATGTTTTTGGGCAGGGTGTTCCAGAGATGACATGCAGTAACTGTAAAAGAATTTTGGAACTTTGTTGAGAGATGACCAGGAAAATATAGAAATTCAAGATCACATCATCACAGCAAACATGTCGAATAGATATTCAGGGGATTTTACTTGGAACGAGGAGTGTAAGAAGAACCTGTGGAAGTATTTCCTTCAGATCTTCTGACACTATGCCATCGAAGTTCATTGTAGTAGAGGGGGTCAAGTAGGCATCTCTGTGAAAATTAAAAATAAACCTAATGCATGAATCTAGAGCTCGGTGTAGTGTGGTGTTATCTTCTTCATTTAGGTGGTTTTAAACAAGAAAACATTAATTATAACAGGGAAAACTAATGATGAAATAAGCATTTTCCTAGTGTGTTGAGGAAGGTTTGAATGCACTTTGAGTTGGTGTAGGATTGTGTTGATTTTGCGAGAAATATTATTAACTTGATTGTCCCAAGACAGACTTGAGCTGATGGTGATACCTAGATTTTGAGTACGGAATGCGGGTGCCATCAACACAGATTTCAGATATATTTCTAATTGAAAGTGGTTTGTCATTTTGGGACTACCAATAATCATTGTTTTGGTTTTACTTGTGTTTGGAGCAAATTTATTTTGCTGGTACCATGCAGAAATAACTGTTATATCCTCATTCATTTGATTGCATTGTCAATTTCACTGGGGAGACTGACAATATATTTTTAGGTTGTCTGCATTAAGCATGTACTTCGTGTGCTTTAAGTCATGTGGAAGGTCATTAATAAAATTGGAAAAGAGCAGGGGACCACATATGGAACCTTGCGGCACTCCACAGGGGACTGTAGTCCAGATGGAAAGGTTCTCTTATGGCTTGTTTGATGGTCAGACAGATAAGAATGAAACCAGTTGAGGACTGAATAGGAGAAATTCAACGTCCTCATTTTCTCAAGTAAAATAGCATGGTCTACCTGATTGAAGGCCTTGCTGAAGTCAAATAATAAGAGTATTGTCACCATTCTCTTTTCAAATACACTTCGAATGTCATTGGTGATTTTCATAAGCGCAGACTGGGTGGAAAATCCATGACGAAATCCAGATTGAAATGGGTTAACTTTATTGTTTCAAGCGAGAAAATAAACAACTAGGGATTATACAATGTGTTCTAGCACTTTATAAATGTTGCATAAAATGGATATCGGTCTGTAATCTGATGGGTTCACTGGGTTTTTTATCTTTTTTATTGGTGTTGTAAGGGATGATTTCCAAAGGATAGGAAATTTGGTGTGTTGTAGTAAAAAATTAAAAAATCAAGGTCCTACAGTCCTTCAACATCCTTCCAACAGTCATCCAAGCCCTACCGCATCCAGTGGTGCCAGTTACGAATGGATCACTTAAAACGGTGTTTAAAACCTGTGATAACCATATATTATCCTTATGGAATATACTCCTGTTTTTTTTGTAAATTATATTTTCTTGGCATTTAAATTTTTTGAAATTATTAATACTTATAAAAAATAATGTAAGTCGTAAATATTGTTGATTGTGTTCTCTCAATATTAATAGGCCAAGTCTTCAGATTCATTTACGAGGTGGGTGGAGATGCTGAGGAAGCATCGTCTTTACAGACAACACTTGTTAACATATGGTGAAAGGAGTGCACATCAGTCCTCTGTACCTCCCTCAGTTGGATATGACCAATGCCATACTTCACCGAAAGAATTAGCTGTAACCTCAAATGACTTTGATTCAGCAAATTCATCTGCTCGGAAGTCATCACCAACTCCCTTCTCTGGTTCATTGTCCCAGAATGTTGAGCCTCTGGAACCTAGAGAATCTGATGTGGAAGCTACGTCAACTACCACTGGTATTATCTTTTAGCAGAAAATTCTTTTGAATCAAGTATTAGCTTTCTCTCATATTGAGATTCAATTTCCTGTCCTACAATGTTTTTACCTAAGGTGGAGGACCAGCAACCAATGCAGTGTCTGGCTCCCCGGGTGAGAGGCATTTGGGAAAGGGTGCAGGAGGTATGCTTCTTGGAGCAGGAGGGGGAGGTAGCCAACTAGCAGCATGGGTGGTGGACTCTGCACCTCCTTTGGAAGCTCTGGCTAGGGAGCTGGCCCTCACCAGGCACAACCTTCACAGTCTTACTCGAATACTTGCCTCAATAAGTAGCATCCCATCTAATGATACAGAGGTAGTAAATCCCTTTGCCTTGATGCATTTGAAAATCATGCTTTGTGTGAGTTAATCCTGTAGACCTTTTGTGTCTTGCTTGTTTTTTGCATTACATGGTAATGTTCTCTCTAATGTGACCTGTCCATTGACCATGGAGTATCAAAATCTTTGCAGTTTGATTGTCCTTTTAAAGTTCATATGCAATTAGTGAAACAGCGATGAAATCATTTTACTTATTTGATAAGAAATTTAGTAAATTGTAAAATGTTGGTGAGAAAATTAAGGTTTCAATTTGAGAAACTTGATTGAAATTAAGGTTTCTTTGAGTAATGAAGCATGCTAAAAAAAGGCTTGAGAAAATGCCATAACCATGGAATGTGCATTTGTCATCCATCACCTGCGGTATTTCAGATGGAGAAATGGCTCCTGGGCATTATTTACCTTCTTTGCATACTAGTACGGTTAAGGAGATGAAAACCTTCCTGACTCTAGTAGCTCAGTGAGCTGGATCCATTTTGGAGTTTGTCATTTTACCTCATAAAAACTGATCTATTAATGTGGACAGAGTTTTAGGAAATATGAACATTAAATATTCTTTAATTCTTTGTACACATGCTGTACTTTCTTGTGAGTACTTAGGTCTTGCACTGGATATGTTATGTTTTTGAAGATGAGCACCAATAATTGTTGACTAGGGTGTCATTTGTAACTAGTGGTGATCATGATGACCATCTCATAACTAGGGTTAGGTATATATTGGCCTCAGATGTTAGCAGAATTATGTATATGAATTTATTTTATCAAATGATGAAGCTAAACCTTGATTTTACATAATTGCGAATTCTATTTTTATAATTTTTAGGCATCAAATAAAAATTTTGAAATTCTATAAGCTGTGTCTAAAAGTTGTGATTTAAATATTTATGTATCCTCTAGTTTGGAAATCAATACACATTAACATGCATTGCATGAGTTGATGTATACATACTTAAGTCAAAAAATTTATCGGTTGTAGTAGGGGTGGAAAAATCCAGGGAAAGGTTTACAGCAAATTCTATCTATCCAACGTGAAAAATCAAAAATTTTATTCATTTCTGTCATGTATTTAAACTGGCCATGCAACATGCCTGTTCGTCATTGTTTCATTTAGTAAGTGACAATCAATTATCATTTTTTCCTGTTGAGTATAATTTAGTGTTGTTGCTTAAATCTGCTGAATGTATTTAGCAGAGGTTATTAATAAGTTTTTATGAACCATTAACTGAACTGAGATGAGATGATGATAAATTGCCTGACATTCTTCTTTGCCTCCTATATTTTCAGGGAAATTGGCCAAAAGTGAGTGTTGATTTGAACTCTTTATACCTATTAGCACTTTAATATTGCAATTAATGACAGCTTGGTCAGCAGTAATGGTAGAGTTGCATCCTAAGTTATGCATGTGCAATTTATTGTTTCTGAAGTGCAATTTTTAAATTGATTACATCAATATTTTGCATAAGATTTTTATTGCAGTATCAATGTTTGTCTTAAACAGCCTGATTCCATGTCATATTCTTTATTTACTTATAATATTTGCACTATAGAGCAGCACTCATTTCATGAATTCACATACACCAAAATTGATTTGACCATAATTTTACTCTTGAGATAAAAATGTAGCAATACTTTCCACTTATACCATTAATAAGACAAGGATTTTTACTTTCCATCATTGCCTAAAAAAGGAAATCATACTTGATGTATTAAATTGTTGAATAGGATAAATAACAGGGCCAAAATCCTATTTTGAAGGATAAGTTATCTGTCATTGACATTCACTACCTTAGAACCTTGAATATCACTGTTTGCTGTCGCGAATATAATAGACCTACTGCTCATATTCCTTCATGGCAACCAGAAGCAGCAGAGTGAAGATATTAGAGATCATTATAGTGCATAGTCACAGGCTTGAAGCTTGATAAGCTTAGTTAAAGAAAGGTTTGTCACAATCTTCAATTGTCTCCAGACAGCATTTATCTACTGGCAGAATTTCCTCAGAGAAAAAAAAAAATTATTCACTTTGACCGAGACTTGAACCTGGAACCCTGTTTTTCCGACCAGGTGCTTTAACCAGTGTCAGAGTAACGGTAAAGCTGAATTACAGCAGACCCTCACATAGCACGAGGTTAGATTCCTCGAAATCATTGCATCTTGTAAAATCGCACTAAGTGGAACAAAGAGTAAACAGGAAATAACAAGATTCATTCCGTAATCTCAAGGCCTAACGTATGGCAATACAGAGTTTCATTACTTATTCTTAACACCTAATTTGTGATTCAGGCTGAAAGTGTTATTTCTCAGTAACTATGCATTTCCGGAAATAATTTCATATTAGTACAAAGTTTAGAACAGATATTTCATATTTTTAGAAAGGGTGTCCAGTATAATAAAATTGTCTTTTTCAAATAAAAAGCGTGCTATTCCATAAACCATTTTAGCATTTAGGTCACATTAACAATGCAGAGCACGTGCAAGATTAAGTCTAATGGCTGCAACAAAATATTTTTAAATAAACTTCAGTGCTAAATGTTTTTCGCCTATTTTATGAGACCACGGAAAATAGAACAATCAGCCATTTCTATCTTCATAGCTCATCTTGGCTAAAAGAAAACTGAAATTCACGATAATTTGGCTTTGAACAAAAGTGTGTTAGGTATCGGCCATTTTCCCAATACAGTGTAATCCCGGTATAACGAGTGCTCATAATCCCTCAGAAATCACTCGCTAAATCGAGCGCTCGCTATATCCGAAGGTGTTGAAAAAACCCACCTAACAGTGGGTTTTTTCAACACCTTCGCCATTACACGAAAATTGTAAATCCATAACAAGAGAGCCCTATAATTTGTTGTTTTAGTTTTCCTGTCATCACCAGCTGGCAATTGTTTGCTGTAATATTTTATCATTATGCTGCTAATTCAAGTTTCATAATCAGTAGAAATAATTATTTTTATCAAATTATTTGCTGGGCCCGCATAATCTGCACTATTATCTGATAACAGTTTTGAATGCATATTTAGGCCTATTTTTAGAGTTGTGTTAATATTCTGTATTGTTAAAACTTAGTATTTTAGTTGATTTTTTGCACCGATAATATTTTTGTTAAACTCTCATTAATGTTCGTTTTTTGAAGCACAGTGGACTGTTTGCAATTGTTCCTCTGCTGTTTTCTGATTGCACCATTAAGAGCTATCCTACAAGTTTTTGTTATTGAAGTAATTTTTCCTCCCTTTCAGTGTTAAAACCTAAACATCCTGATTTGCATGCCATCAAAGTGTTGTACATTATACAGTGAAACCTCCTTATGACGAACCTCCCTATAGCGAAGTTTTTTTTACGAAATCCTCTCTATTACGATGTCATAGGTTATAGCCCATCCCAGGACCTTCCCATACACAATGCACACAGAAAAACATCCCGTAACAAACCTCCGCACAACGAAGTCCACCCCTGGGCCTAAACTTAGGGGTGACCTCCAATTAACAAAATTTTTGCATAAGAATTAGTTTTGTAAATTAGCATTTACAGGTTTTCATTGTCGATATCAAAATAATGGTATGTGTTTCTGATTATTTTTCAATCATAAATGAGAGCATTCTCTCTCCGGTATATTTCCGGTGAACGACATGATGAAATGTTAGGTAGTGTGTCTGAGGATCCATTCCTTTCGGGATTTCCTCCACGTGTGTCCATTCTGGAGTGACAACAGTTTCGCCAACGTTGCAGTTCGCGTCTTCAGGTCTGAAGTGATTCATGGCAGATTTTTACTGTCTTATATGCCCTTTATTTCTGCGCTCTGGTGTTCAAGTGGGAGCATTTTCATTGGCCGTTTGACTAGTTTTTTCAATTAGGCACTTCCAAGTATGGGGGAGCTTATAGCTATCCTCTCTGTTAAAATTGTTGGGGTTTTTGGCCGTTTCGATCGCCTCGCATATGAGCGTTGGGACAAAAAAATATCCAGGGCTCTTAATAAGCATAACATCCTACCAGATACACCTGCATCACCAAGATAAAGGACATTTTATGTAGAGGTAAAGACCTTACGCCGATGAAAGAACGGAGCGGCATATACGAGGTCAGATGCGATTGTGGAAAAGCCTACATTGGGCAAACCTCGAGAGCCTTAAAGACCCGTATTCAAGAACACAGGAGAGTGACAAAGAACAGACAGCCGCGCCTCTCAGCCATCGCGGAGCACTTTTGGGAAGGCCTGGCCCACAACATCAATTTCGACGGAGCCAAGCTGATCAAGACTGAGAAACGCTATTTCCCAAGGCTCATACGCGAGGCGATCGAAACGGCCAAAAACCTCAACAATTTTAACAGAGAGGATAGCTATAAGCTCCCCCATACTTGGAAGCGCCTAATTGAAAAACTAGTCAAACGGCCAATGAAAATGCTCCCACTTGAACACCAGAGCGCAGAAATAAAGGGCATATAAGACAGTAAAAATCTGCTATGAAACACTTCAGACCTGAAGACGCGAACTGCAACGTTGGCGAAACTGTTGTCACCCTAGAATGGACACACACGGAAGAAATCTCGAAAGGAATGGATCCTCAAACCAGACACTCCGCGGAAGCCTCAATAAGGAATAGGTAGTGTGTCGTTGGGCTCAACTGCAGATAATGACTTCACGTATGCACATATGCACAAATTTAGACAAAAATTCACCAACCTAGACAGGTAACAAGGTATTTTTATAATTTCATTCAAACCATGCCATGCCTCCTACTAGCCAGCATCACTCACCACAATGTTATCACATTTACTACACGAAGGAAAGAAACATGACAGCTGATCTGAGACAGCATTTTTGGGCAGCTAGCAGAGATTGGACTGTGACTACTTGTACCAATTACGTCTCAAAGTCCCCCCTCCTGAGTCTCTCCGCCCCTGTGTCTCAGTGATCAAAACCCTATACAGAAATGTAATCCGATACTTTCTATGATTGAAACATTGAGCTCAGTCGGGATCATGAACAATCATAGAGAGGATCATAGATAGATAGATAGATTGTTTTGTGGTGGAGTTCCTCCAAGGAGGCCCTGAGGCACATAGGCCCTCCATTGGCCCATTGTGCCAACCACCCTTCTAAAGAAATCACCCATAAAGGCCAATCGCCTTGCTAAAGGCCAGCAGGTCCCCTATGGGGATTTCCCTTACCTCACTGGGTTCCAAAAATGGAGACCCCAGGTACCTATTTCAAGTCCTCATCACAGCAGGGCACTCGCGTAATATATGGGATGTGGTTTCATCCCCTTCTTTGCACCACCTGCATCTAGGTGAATCTATGATTCCCAGGAGGTGCAGGTGCCTCATCACCTGGTAGCGCCCCATGAGGAGTCCCACTATCATTCGTAATTGACCCCTGTTTAATGACAGGAGTCTTTTAGCAAGCCCAGGCCTAGGTTCTCCTATGTGTAGTATGACCTGTCTAAGACTTGGTGTAGTTCGCCAGATCTCAGAATGCCGGGCTAACCCCCACATTCTGATTTCTGCTATCCCTATTGACGTAGCAATAGGTATGATTGGCTCTGGTCCAATCGGATCTTGGCTGAAACCGGCCCTTGCCAGCTCATCATCCATCTCATTTCCAGATATGCCTGCATGACCAGGCACCCAGAAAAGTTCCACCTTGCCGCATCTGCCTATATCATTGAGTGCCTCATGACACTCCTGCAGCAGCTGTGATTTGCACCATGGTGATGTCAGCCAGCACCTTTAGAGCTGCCTGACTATCCGTGCATATGTGTATCGGTCTGTTAAACATCCCGATCTCCTTAATGGCATACGCGCAGGTCAGAAATTCATATACGGCTGAGGGTTAGAGAGGATCATAGCTGAAGGTTTTTCTTTCAAGAAAGGGAAGTAGCATATTTCACCCAATGAGATTCACCACCTTGTGGCAGTCAATCTTGGCAGTTGAGCCGGTGCATTTTTTCCTAATGGCACACAACATTTCAATCTTGTATTAGTTAATCTATTCTCATCCTTCTAGAAATGTAGTAAAAACTGCCAGTCATATACAATAAATAGATATTTGCAAAGGGCACATCTGAGAATAACATGCACACCAGAATGTACCACAGCAGGCATTAGTTTTAGGTGGTGTAGATTTTAGGGTAATCAAATTATTGACCAACAAAGAAATTGTATGAAAAAACTATAATCTCAGTAAATATATGCAGAGGGCTGGGTAAGACTGTGGCACTGCAACTAGGGGCAAATCTACTATGATTAAACATGGACTATCCATGACTTTCAATTATCCAGTCAAGTTTCGCCATCAATTACCTCTGATAATCGGTGGTATACAGCATAAGAAAATGATTTTTTCCCTCTTACACTTGCTTACAAAATGAATGAGAGTCACATCTTGTAGTAATAAGAATTCTTGACTTATGCTGAAACTACCCAACCCGCATATAACCTTCGTATTACAAACCTTCGTACAACGAATTCTTCTTTATTTTCAGGTCCCCACGAATTCGTTATATGGGGGTTTCACTGTAGTTGTATTTGTTGTTGTCCGGGTACCACAATATATTGAAGCTTCTCTCAGTGTTAACACCCTTACAGTATAGATTTAAATTATAGGAATCTAGCTAATCCACTTCATGTGGCATGCTAAGCTAGAAGATTTTCCTAAGCTACTGTTTGTTTGGGATTCCTATTGTACCACATTCACAATTGTTAATGGCTTACATGGCTTACATTTTATCTAAAGCAATTTCATTTTCTGGTACTATAAAATATGTACAGTCAAGTCATTTTATGATGAAGTCAGGGGGGCTAATTGTTAAAACCGAAATTCATTATGCATGGGACAGTTTTTCATATTTTCATGCTCATTGCTGTATTCTAGCCATTATTATTTGATTAACTGGTTCAACCTAGTTCTCCAGCTTGCACTGTAGGTCAAGGGAGCACAATGTCAAACCTACTTTGCTTGAGAGTAATGCTTTTTTTCAACATTTTTTGTATCATTATATGCTATTGTGTAGTCTGAAATAATCTCAAGTGAGTTAACTAGGCGGTGTACACATTGGCAAGGTCCTACCAGCTCAAAGGTTGGTTACAGTGCTCTCCATCATGGCATCAAGCTCAATCAATTGAATATGACTGGCATACCATTTCTGATGCTCATCACCTTCAGATGATTGAACTTGATGTCCCTCAAATGGCAGTTTCTGTGGTACATCTATATCTATGTAAAACCCTGCGAGCCACTGCAAGGGTGTGTGGCAGTGAAGGCACCATGGCCGTGTTGGAGACATTGTAGATTCTGACGCTGTGACTTTGGTGAATTCTTTTTACCAATTCACCTTGGGGTGAATTGGGGTGAAAACACCTTCACAATTCACCTTACATTATTATCATAGATTTATATCAGATTTGTCTTTTCACAGATCTCTTTTTGATCAAGTATTTACTCTTGCATCGTGTGAAATTTAGGGGGTGGGAAGAATTAAATGTCCATTTAAACCTACCTTCACTGGTAGAATACTAATAATAATAATAATTAATAATCTTGGTATCTCATTTCTATCTTTTTTGATTTCTAGACTACAGGGATACCTATTCAGCTGTCCTCCTTTTTCCCTTATTTACCAAAAAAAATAATTTCTATTTAATTTATTTTTATTTCTTTCTTATGTCTTGTTGCAAGGGTGAATAATTTTTATCTTGATTAAGTGGATAAAATCAATTGACATTCATCTACCATCATTTCATTTGATGCCTGATGCATAAAAGACTTCTCTTTTCACTATATGTTATAAAATGTGTGAATGTCTTTTTCTCATGCCTTTCGAGTTACGACTAAGGTGTGTAATTATAAAATATTGCTATTTATTTCTTTGTTAAAGCTTTTGTGGCTCATCATGAGGCAAAAAATTGTTCAGATTTTGCTGTGTCTTGTCTGGTAAAAGTCCAACGTTTTGTGACCAGTGCTGGTCACTTCTTCAAGGGAATGAAACATTTCATGACCAGCACAGATCATGAAACATCGGGCTGTTACCAAACAATATGAGGCAAAACCCGAAAATTCTATTGCTATTTAGTCTAATTCTCCTAAAAAAAAAGTTGAATCCAGTTTAAAGAAGTGATTGCAAAAGCCTTTTCGTTGTTTTCCTGTTTTCAGAAGTGTCTAGTCTCTCTCTTTAGAAAGATAGAATCAATTATTACATCACTGCTGTCTCAAGAGTAATGCTGATGATAGTCTTAGCTTCTCAATGGAATACAGCTCTCTCTACTTCTTATTGAACAGGATATTTTGTTTCAGTGAAATAAAACTTTGATTCCCTAGCAGAGTAGGACGTATTACTCATCGATGCTGCTTAGTACCTACTCTATTATTTTTTTAACATGGCCATCTGTATAATAATCCCACTTCTAGGTGGATATTTCTTGAATTTTTCACTGAATCATGTTCAGTACCTTGGAAATTTCAGCAATGAAAATCCATTGAAATCAAGGTGTCAATTGATTAATTGATAAGATTAAGGAAGTTATGAATATGACCCTGTGAAATATTCAAGAAATATCAATAATGGGGAAATGCATTTAGAATACAATGTTACTTCGTTCACAATTATGCCAAAGGACTTTAAAAGGACAAAAATGTGTAGTGAAATTTTAGTGTACAGAGTATGTTCGCAGATTTCCTTTTATTTTATTAACTTTATTGTTTTCTTTAGTTATGTATGCAATAATTTTTCCTCCATTGATACAGTAGCACTGTATGTGGTTAAGTAAATACTAAAATTTTGCACTGCTTGTTTACTCATGCCCTATATCTATAAAAGTCTCCTAGTGGTTGTGGTGTAATTTATCTCATAGTTATCCTAGTATCACAGTTTTTTGGTAAATTCTAGTCACTTACTGACTCAATGTGTCTACCACCTCTTTCATTTAGTCAATGAGGAGTGTATGTTGAATATTTAATTTTATCGATTAATATGGGAATGCAAATCTACATAACAGTTTAATTCAGATTTTGTTTGATAAGAAATGGAAATTGTTACGAAATATCAAGTGCCTGTGTTGTATGTAATTATCCAAACTACTTCTTTCGAAGCTTGCATCAGAAATATGTTTTCTGGTTAGACATCAGCATGTAGGAATTACTTCCTAAGGACACCATTAGTGTTAGAATTATGGTGTCTTATAAATCCTAAGTCAAATTCACTTGGCCATGAAAATCATTTTTGCTTCTGACTTCATCTGTAATATTTTTTTTATATCTTATTAATGATATCGGGCATCAAAGATTAATCACATCCAGCCCAAGCTGTATTGTTTTCTGGATACCAAAAAGCAAAGGGAAAGGAAGTGGTACTATAATGTATGAATTTCACCTGCCATTGAGCTCTACCTTTTCCATCCAGACCAACTTTCAGGTTGATCCAAGGTGTTTTTTGTTTTTAGTCTTATTTCTTTTTTTTCTGTTTATGATTGAAAAATGACGATGGTTTTACGTAATACTTTTCACTTATGATGGAAAAACCTACAGAAACAAATGTCATATGTTATCTGGTATGCTTGACTATTATGCAAAGAAATTAATGAGTTTTCACATCATATGTTAATGTTACTGATATATTAGAAGGAATATTAATAGGTGAGTTCCTTAATTATGAATGTAAGGAATTTCTCTTGATATTGTTCAAAGCAAAATTGAGACATGATCTTTGATTGGATGACATTTAAAAATATGGAAATAAAGTAAATTTGAGTGGTTTTCTGAGGGAGGAGCATTCAAATTTTGTTAACTGGCTGCAGAATAAAGAATGTGTATAATTTATCCCATTGGATGCCAAAAAATATCCTAGGGACTATTCTAAAAATGCAGGAGCATTTTTTCCGATTTTGCAGATGTTCAGGAAAATATATTTAAAATACATAAAAATATATTTATACATGTAAAAACATTGGCAAATAAACATTGTGTTCAATGTTAGATAATACAAATGTTCTGTATCTAAAGTTCTCTGCATTAAAATGTCATCAGTCAACAATCAAATAACTACCAACAATTAATAATGACAAATCAGAAGGAGCACGACAGTGCTACCTGGCACTTTTCTCTAAAGTTCGGAGGAGCACGATCACACTCCTCAGCACTCAAAGGGTTAAGTAGGGTGATTGCAATTTTTAGCACTGACAATGGCCATGTAAGGTGTTTTTCCATAAACATATTTGAGAAAAACTGCATCTTATAATAAGTAAGTATGTATAGCTCTTGCACTACTGGATAATTTATGAAGTGGATAATAATAATAAAAGGTCGTTATTGGGACAAGATTGAGATGAAGCGGACCCTTCTGTCATCTAACAAGTATAAACATAATCTTATGATTTTGCTTGTTATTCATTTTGCTTATAGCTGCTGGTAGCTAGTGTATATATTAGTGTTCAACCTGGTTTGTCTGGTCAGTGAGTCTGGTCAATTTTTAGTTTATACCCTGCAATTTTATATAGTATAAGTTTGAAAAATTGGCTTCACAATATTAACATTATATTTTATGAAAAATTTTATCTTAAAAATTACATTTTTATCAAAAAAGCCATAGTTTTCTTTACATATATGTAGCAGACAGTGGAGACTGGTATTGGAAGGGCTAAGCACAGTTTCTAAAGAGGCAGGAAAATCAGTTATGATGATAAGATGTTTAGAAACAGCATCAGCTCTTAGCTATTCTACAAATGCTGGTACAGATTCAGCTCATTCCTTAGGGGCTGTTAGTTTGAGTGTGATATGAGATCGGAAGGACTAAGAAGACTTAAAGAACAAAGATAAAGAATATGGAAGCAAGAATTTGAGCATAAGGATATTGATATTATGTTCTGATTTTTAGCGTATACAGTAGAACCTCGGATATACGACCCTCTTTTATACGATGACCTAATTTATGCACCGTTTTTTTTTTTGTTCTGTAAATAACCCCATAAGACCGCTTGTATTTCCAACCTCATGTATGAAACTTTTCATTTATACAACAAACTCAATTATGAACAGTTTTTTTCCAGTCCTATGGTAAAAGAGTCCTCACTTATATGACTTTTCAGTGACTGACCTACAGAAAGACGTAGAATTTTAGTTTTTGCCAACGACTATCAAAGTCTGGTATTTTCATTTATGCACCATTTCAATTATTTTTAAGAACTATGACTTTTTACCCCATTACCATGGTATCGCGAGAAAAAAAAACTTAATGCCATGTGGGTAGCCTACATTCGCCGGCATCAGGCGCACAACAGAGAGGGGCACGAAGTTCAATCCCTATCGCAGCAACCGATGATAGCATAGTTGTTAAAAATGAGGGCTAATGTACTGCTGGTAGCGAGTTCGATCCTTAACACTGCCTAGGAATACAGATCATGCTGTATCCCTAGGGTAATTCAAGCAGGCATTTAAAAAAGTAGATTATCAGGAATTGCATGTCAGTATATAAGTCAATATATTAAATATAAAATTAATAAAATTTGGTATTAGTGAAAGTGATAGGAAAAATATTTCATTACAGAATTATCTAAACTAATCCTGCATCTAAACATTCAACTGCAACCATAAAACAAAAAAGACGAAATTGGACATTTGAAAAGGGTTTCATGTTCCCTTACTATGAAACCTCTGTTATGAAACTTCCTCATTTATGAAACTTTTTTTGGTTGTCCGCTGAAAGTTTCATAAGTGAGGTTCTACTCTATTTTGTGTTTTATGAATACTACCGAATGCAAAAATAAATGGAAGTATGACACTGGTTGTAAGAGAGAACTGGATATCTTCTGAAGTACAAATTGAAAGTCGGGAGTATGTTTTGAGCTTGGGTATGCATGAAACTAATCCATAGCATGCTGCTTTACTTTGCACATTGATTACACCCTTGTTTTCTTCAGTAAGTTCTTAGTTTAATTTTAAGTTTCACCTGTTGTTATTTCTTGTGGATCATTGTACGAAAAGAAAGAAATTCCTATTTTTGAATTATATTGCTTCAGTTGGTGCTGTGTCAAACCTGTCATTATCTCAACTGAATATTCAGCGGCATTGTCTGTTTAATGTATTTGTAATAATTTAAAATTTTAAATGAAAATTTGTCCTCAAAATAAATTATAATAAGTTTCTATAGTTTTCATATTGGTTGGATTTGGCCATCTTGGGTTTATATTTTTAATTAATGCCTAGTAATTGACTAACAGCGAACTTTATCCCCTAATATCTATTGACCTTGCAATAATGCCTTATAACAGCAAGTTGCGGGTACTGAATGCAATTCTCCAAGTGTGAAGAAAGACCGTCGAAAATTTGGATTGAGGCGGAAGAAGGGCTCCAAGGGGAGTGCAGCTGATTTGAACTTGGGCTCAAGCCCTGGGGGGCGCCCTACACCACCACCCCTCACAGGACCTACACCACAGCCTCCTCAACAAATGACTCCACCCTTGCAGTCATCTGCACCCCCCGTTGCTGTTAATGAGGTGGATACTACAATCTTCACATACTCTGTGAGAAATAAGTCTGTCTTGTAATGAGGAATGTTATGATTGTCCTTGAGCTGCTTTTCTACCAATCTTGCATTTTTTTTATTGCAATGGATTGATGTAACCCAATGTCCTTTCTGATGCAAACAGCAATTTAATGGAACAACATGCCTTTTATAATCTTACCAAGCTACATAAACTAAACTAACATGTGACTAATGTTTCAATACAAAATGGGACAAAAATTTAAGTTACAAATAGAATCATATTAATAATATGGGACTAATTTTGCCAGTAATTCATATTAAGTACCAAATACCAGCAAAATAAAACACAAAGAAATTTGTGTTTGCTTATTAGTGCCTTGTGAGAAAAATTTATTTAAGATTTTTTTAAAAATATTTACTCTTTTCATTTGAAATATTAATGCAAGTAGTTAAGTACATTTATGAATTACTTAATAATCAGTAATGAACTGAAATGAAATGGTGGGATGCTTCATAAAACCAGTGGTGACACGAGTATTCCCTTTATACTGTGAAATTACATTGCTGAGAGAGTCTTTGTTATACTTATCTACCCTTGTGGTTAACAATAATTTCTGAGTTTTGAAAAATTTCAAGTCACAAAAATATACTTATTTAATGCAAAAATACCTATTTACTTATATGAAATTTAATAATAATTAATAAATAATTTGCATTTGCAACATATGCTCTTCTGTTTGCAGCATGTCTAATAGATATTTAGATGTTCACGCTAGGAAGTTAAATAGTGATGCATTCAGTAAGCTGGTTTCGCTAGAGATGCTTACAAATCCTGGCTTTCGTTATTCCTATCATTGTTGTTATTTATTTGGTGAACTTATTTTGTTGCCTTAATTTTGGTTCTCCGTGTTCAGTATAGTAAAAAAGGTGCTTTCTAATTTGAAATGATGTTATTTATGCTAATTAATTAAATGAATTTGATCAAATTAGTATTTAATAAAGTTTAAATTAATTCATAAGTGAATATATGAAAAAAATGCATGCAAACTGACCTTAAATGTTACTGTGATTGATAATTTTGGGAATTTATGTCAATCAGATATATTTGCTGTAATGTAAAGCTTTTAAAGATCAATTGGTGTGTGAGCTAATATTATGTTAAGCATCTATTATACATGTCTTTCTTCAGAAGACATACTCATCTATTTAGTGAGTCATCCGAAAATTTATATGTAATCCAAATACAATTTATCTATAAAATTCAATGATGAAAAATGACTGTTAAGTTTCAAGGGATTCAAGTGATATTGGGCTTTTTTCCTTTATGAGTGATATCAGTTAATTTTTCCATCATTCTCTTATCTAAAGTTTTAAAAAATAAGTGAAGTTGATGGCCAAAGACAGAGCATTACAGTCAATGGTATCCTTCTTGTTCCTGCCCTTAAATTCAATTTGATGTCGGTGCGTAAATTGGAAATGAATGGACTTAAAATTGAATTTAAGAAAGGCTGTGCAACTATTTACAAAGATAGTTTAAAAGTTGCCATAGCAAACGGAAAAGAGAAAATGTATGAATTGATTACAGTGGTAACTGGGAAGGAAGCCAAACATATAGGTGCAACAGCACAGTTGTGGCACAGACGCATGGGGCACATAAGTAATAATCGTTTGCAGGACCTGATGAAACTTTCAGATGGAATTGATATCACTAAAAATACAAAATTCTCTGGATATGTGAGATTTGTATTATAGGAAAACCGGCGAAACAACCTCACAATGAGCATAAACCATGTACTAAATGACCTCTGCAGCTGGTTCACAGTGACATTCTTGGCCCAATAAGACCAGAATCACACGAAGGAAAGAAGTATATTCTGACATTCATTGATGAGTACACACATTCTACAGTGGTGTAACTTCTAGCATCCAAGTTAGAAGTATTCTCAGCCTTGAAGGAATATGAAGCTCAAGCAACAGCTCACTTCAACTTAAGAATGAGTTGATTTAGGTGTGACAACGGTCGGGAATATGTCAGCAATGACATGAAGACTCATTTTGAGAAAAAGGGAATTCAAGTGGAATATACAACACCATACATCTGCCCTCAAAGGAAAACTTTCAGCAGAATTATGGTATGGTGACAGAGTCAAACTTCACAAAATTCGAGTGTTTGGAAGTCTAACATATCTGAAGGTGCCATCAGAAAAACTCGCAGGAAAACTAAAATCAAGATCAGTCAAATGTTACATGTTTGGTTATGCAAATAATGGGTACAGACTTTGGAATCCTATGAAGAACAAAGTCATTATTGGTCAAAATGTAATATTTGATGAAGAAAGTTTATACGAGAATGGAATACAGCAAGAGTTCATCAATGCAGGTGGACGTAGATCTGAAGCATTAGAAGAATCGGTAAATCCAAAGGAATCTTCTGAACCAAATGAACACATAGAAGATGAATCAAGAGTATGGGAAAGAGAAGCCACAAGAAGTGGATGGACCATCAAGCAGCCAAAGTATCTGGAAGACTATGAAACTGCACCGACCTTGAGTGCAGAGTCATGTGTTGAGAATATTCCTGAAAAGTATGAAGATATAGCTTCTAGAGAGGACAGCCAAATGTGGTATGATGCAATTAATGAAGAACTGTGTGCACAAAAGGAAAACAATGCATGGGAAATCATGGAACTACCACCTGGTAGGAAGGCAATTGGAAATATAAAGGTATTTAAAATTGAACAGAATGAACATGGAGAAATTGAGAGGTACAAAGCACGACTTGTAGTTAAAATATCTTCACAAAGGGAAGGCTTTGACTATATGGAAAATTATGCACCTGTAGCAAGAATAACTACAGTTAGGACTCTACTTGCAATAATTAGAAAAACTTATCTTATATCATGCCACATGGATGTGAAGAATGCATTTCTTCTTGGAATTTTTACAGAAATCTATATGAAGCAACCAGCAGGACTTTGTAATAATCCCAAACTGGTGTGAAAACTAAAGTGATCACTTTATGGGCTAAAACAGGCACCAAGGGTATGGAACAAAAGAATTGATGATTTTCTCCTGAAGTTGGGATTATCAAAATCACAAAATGATCCTTGCCTTTTTGTTAAGAAAGAAGGAAATTCATACCTATACTTTCTATTGTATGTGGATGATTATCTACTGGCTGGAAACGATACTGAAGAATTGTCAAAACTGAAGTCAGCTCTAAGTAAGGAATTTAATATGAAAGATTTAGGGGAACCACATTGCTTCTTAGGAATTACCATTTCAAGAACTGGAAGTAAATTGCAACTTACTCAAACTTAGTGCGTAGAACAACTTATGAAATGATTCAGCATGGAAAATTGGAAACCAGTAAAAACACCTTTCGAAATGAAAAGGAAAGTAGAAGAGAAAAGTAACTCCAAAGAAATAGGAAAGGAAAAACTGTGCAGGGAACTTGTGGGATGTATGACTTATTTAATGCAAGCAACCAGGCCTGATTTAAGTGCAGCAGTGAACTACTTAAGTAGATTCCAAGGAAATGCGAAGGAGGAACACTGGAAGGGACTGAAGAGAATACTTAGCTACGTACAAGGAACAATTAATCTTGGATTGGTCTACCCAGAACAGTGACAAAATTCTGGTTGGGTGCGCAGATGCTGATTTTGCAAGCAGTCATGACAGAAAGTCAACGACAGGCTACTTGTTTGGGGTTTTTGTTGGAACAGTGGCATGGACTACACGAAAACAACCAACAGTAGCTCTTTCAACTACAGAAGCAGAATTTATCTCATTGGCCAATGCTACATCAGAATTACTCTGGCTAAAAAGACTATTAGCAAATCTATATCTTGAAACAAAAGACCCAATAGTGGTGTATGAAGATAACCAGTCAACTATCAAGGCTTTGGAGAAATGGACGCACAAATGACTAAAGCATGTAGACACAAAATGCTATTTTGTTCGAGACCTTGTCAGCAATGGAACACTGGAAGTGGCATACATTCCTACTAAGGATCAGAAGGCAGATATCCTGACTAAAGGATTGTCTGGACCTCAGTTTGTGAAGCTGCGGGAATTAATGGGGATGGAGAGTTGTAGATAATAAAAACCTTTAATTTGAGGAGGAGTGTTGAAATATTAAGTTAGTATGTATTTGTATATTACCAAATTATGGGTTTGTAACTCCGTTCTCAGGCAACTGTTTGTGTTTGTCAATATTGTTATTGTTGTTCTCGTTCAGCTGAGTTCATCTTGTATACTTGGCCTTTTTCACTGCTCAAGTTTATTCAAACACAATTAAAGCCTTTTTCCTGTAAGACGAGTTCTAATTGGATTCCAGCCTGCCAATAGCTACTCTCTATCCATGTCTATCGAGTCTATCCTTGAGTTGAAAAAGATTTGTAAATAAAATCATAATAATTTATTCACACCATCTTCATCATTTAATTGCTGAAATTAGAGATAATATTACTATATTTCAGAGTGTGTGTGATCTGTTTTCTCAAATTCACAGCTGCCTATAAATGACAGTAGTGTCAGAATTTGTAACAGTCACAAAATCAGCTGTAAAGCAATTTTTTTTCTGTGTAGGATATAAAAAGTTGACTACTTAATGCAGTGTGATGGTATGTTCTGTAGATATCCACCTTAGGCAAAGTTCTAGCCAAGTCTGAAAGCATCATACTGTAGATATGTCACATGATAAAATGCTCTCATGCTATAATAATCACCAATCCACTTTTAATTGAGTTTTTACTTACTTGAATGATACTGTATTTTTACAAAGTTGTGTGCATGCATTATGGAAGTGTGCAATTTCATTAGAAATTTTTGATATCGTTTGAAAACAATAAATCTCACAAAGTGTGATTTTTCTTTATTTCATAATTCAGCTGATTCGACTTGGAAATTACCATAGGTGTCCTGGTTTCATTTTGTAGCATTATTCAATAGTTTTTCTTCATGCATGTATGAACAAGGATGTATCAGGCGAGATGTAGTAGTATTTAATAATATTAACAAATGATAACATAGTAGTAGGTTGTGATAATGTCTTTATTTTGTCGAAAATTGCTATTTGCTCAGTTCATATTCAAGTATGTAATCAGAGAATAGAGTATATTTTGTGGGCACTACCTTTTTTTGGTGCTATAAATTTTAATAATTTAAATTTGCTCACTTCACAATCATAATATATCTTGTCAACCCTTGAGGCATCACCTTTTTTAATCAGTGCACCAGATAAAAACATGTCTACTAGTTCGGTGTATCAAGAGACAGAAGACAAGCCCACATTTATTTATCTCTCGTAAATTTGGTACAATCAACCATATTGCTTGAAATCATAATATATTCTAGGGAAAGTACCCAAGGTCAGTCCTGATAATTATTTGGAGATAGTGAACCCTATAAAATAATATTTTTAACTAGTATCTTGTTTGATTATAAAACTAGTTTTTTTCACTTTTGGAGGAAGACTGTATTCACAACCTAGTGTGGGGTTAATTAACCCTTTTACTGCTGAATGAAATTTCGGTGTTTTTTCTAAAAATGCGGCGCCATTTAGAGAAATGTCGCAACAGCAAAGTCTGAGGATGTGCAGACACAAAGCAAAAAAAATAATGTGCCAGCACATGAGTCAGCTCTAACTTCGATGTGATTCAGAAAGCCTACACACCACGTAACAAAGACCTTGAGAAACATACCAAAATAACTCGGCCGAAAAATCGGCCCTCCACAGTTTTTGTACATATTAAATGGGCCGATAGATCAGCCCATCGGTAGTAAAAGGGTTAATGGACAATTATGAAGAAAAGTAATTAACAAATAAAGGATGATTAAGGTTTTTTTTGGAAATTCTGCATCAGATGAATAATATTATCTTAATTCTTTTTTTGTGCCTTTAAAGTAGATATCAGTAAACAATATTGCTTATTACATATTTGATTAGAGTCTGGGTAGTATTGTAATCCATCTGCAGCTTAGTTTTAACTTTTTAAATAGTTTTTGCTTTATTACTAATTTACATAAGTAATTGTATGTATGGCTAATATTAACTATTTTCTATTTTTTGAAATATCAATGAGGATTATAATAAATTTCATTAGTTTACTGATGAATTTAATTTTTGTAGAACTCTATTTATTAGAGGTTTCCCTGCCTAATAGATTTTGAATGAGGCGATAATTTTTAATGCATATGATTTTGATGGCCATTTTTAAAATTTATATCCCTATAAATTTCACTCCATACCAGCTGTAGAATATCATTGATGTTCACCTATTGCCTTAAATTTTACTATGAATAAGTGCATTTCCATGCTATAATTTGTGTGAGTTAATAATGAAGATGTTTTGCAGATTGCAATTGCAATAAAATTACTATTTAAATTATTGTGCCGGAGTAGTATTATATTCTGTCCTGCTTTGATTTTAGGGTGTAGTTACATCTGCATCAGAAGGACTTCACCCCTTATCTTCCTTGAGTGGAAGCCATCCATCCCTCCCATCAGCAACATTGGCGGTTGTTCGCCCCATCAGCCTCTCGGGTACATCATCATCACCTGTGCCAGTACCAACTTCCAACATTTCCTCATCTTCTATTCCTCCAGCTTCTGAGCATTACCTGTCTCTGCCTTCCTCATCCACTGGAGGAAGTATCACCCCCTCAGACAACCAACTCCGAGAGGACTATATCATCTTAGCAAATGATGGTTAGTTGAATCCTAGAAATCAGATGGAGTATATCATACTGTGGCAACACATGAAAGTTGCCCTTCAATTCCAATCAGTGCAGTAATGAGAGTGCCTTCCATTGACATTTTCCTTATCAATTAAATCTTACTTTTATATTAACCCTTTCGCTACAGCATGCAGTGATGCCCTCACTGTCATTCTTAATCTTCAAGCACCGTGTGTGGAAATATTCCATATGCTGACAATCACTTTTCCCTTGCACACAATGCATGGGAAAGGTTCTACATTTTTTAAACAGTCTCCTCATATAATTGTGCTGTCATCTTTGTAGAAATTAAGGTGGACTATGACTACAAATGATACTAATTTCAGCTGAACATCACAGTAAATGAATTTGATTTTTTCTTGATAATTGACATTTTCTGGAACCAGGGTTGATTCCATTAATTGAGCAAAAGGGGTAACAAGATTTTGCCTTTCATGTGTGTGTTTTACAATCCTCTTTTGTGTTCTTAATATCTCTCTGCATTATCGGTTTCTTTAGCCTTCAAATGCTGGATATAAATCCTTACTGGATCCCTTCACTACCAGATTTGATTTTGGCTTTTAAAAATTTTCCTGTGAAATCAGGAAAATGCATCTATCTTCAGAATAAATCAACTGAAATTGTCTGAATAAAAAAACCATTGTAAGTTATATACTTTTGGGTATATGTATGTGAACTCAGCTAGAGTCAAGCCAAAATGAAGAAATGATATCGAGATTAATTAAGGTAATAAGAATATACAGTGAAACTCCTCTGTAGAATCTCTTAGTATCATGATTTTTTTCTGGTTAAAACAAACATTTGCTTAAGTCATACATTTCACAAGAATTATGTTTGGAATCCTTTACGGCATATTCAATAGATGTACTTCTAATTGGGCATTGCGAAGGGTGGCTATGATTGCATAGCCATGCATTACACTTTGGTAAACACAAAACACAGACGTAAACTCAAAACAAATGACTGATACAAACTTGGGCTGGATATTATTAATCCCAACACTTCTTACAGTATGTTTGAGTGAAATTTAATACAGTAGAAACTCGAAATTACGAAGTCAATGGGACTGGAAAAATCGATACTTCGTAATATCAAATATCTCCCACCCTGAAGTACATGCACTCCCGCAATGCACTTGCATGATTTATGATATTATAATTCAAGAATGTATCTTTAAATTGTATTCATGCCAACAGGGTTCATAAAGTTAAATACAACTAACTTGTTTCCATTCTCCAATGAGTCAGAGATTAGGCACTCAAGCGTCTTTCCAAAATTTTTGTGCAGTTTGGACTAGGCCTATGAAGATTCATGTATTTTTCACTACTACTTTAGTATATCTTTATCTCTACTGAAAAACTCGTTACCTAAACATTAGCTGTGTATTTATATTTTTAAGCTATATAGGCATACTCTATGGAAGTTTGCAATTTGAGCAATCATTTGCAACTAGATGCTGCTCCAGATATAGAATTTAGAGAAATAAAGTGCCACCAGAAGAAAATCATGTGTCCACATCAGGCATAATAGATTAGACCTAAATTAAGCTAAAACAGTGAAAAGATTCTTTTATGAATGCTATTTCAATCATGTATTTCGCACAAATATGCCCGTTAATTTCCAATGTCTTGTCCTCCCTCTCCGCAGGCATAGCCTGTTGAGGTAGAGTAGGAAGAAGATAAGATGTGAATATGCTGCATAAGGATATGATTCTTTCAATGTTTATTTCCCATGCACACATAAATTCCAGCTGGATCAACCTCCTGAGTGACGTATAATCCAAGACCATGGGACTCATAGCTGTTTTTGTGAGGGTGAATGGAGTAATCCCCTCACTGATGTGTAAAGGAGAGTAATACTTCCGATTCCATCTTCGTGCATGGCCGGAACTATGTACGCAATGCTCATACAAAAATCCCCTTGTTTGATTAGAAGCAGAGGAAGAACGATACGCAAAAATATCCCACAATTTTTAGCTATATCAAAATCCTAAATGATGCCTGCAATTTAGTGGATGTAGAGAGGGTTATTTGAATAGAGCCAAGACTGTAACTTTCGCAGAGCCTAGTGAAAAACGTAAATTATTGATTTATAATGTTACCATCGTTAGTAGCACAAGAAGGAAATTATCACACTTCACCGTTGAAGTGCATGGCTTGTACATACAATATACTTTTAAAAGGAGGTAAACATTTAGCTGAACTCATTTTTAAGCTCTTCATTCAGAACCATTGTATCGGAAATAACTACGCAAAAATAAGCTGAATCCAGGGGAGAATTAAAGTTACTATTTTGCGAAATTAATGGGCATATCATTATTCGTACAAAATACATGATTGATGTAGCTTCCCTGGTAGAATCTTTTTACTGTTCTAGGTCTAATCTATTATGCCGGATGCGGAGCATATGATTTTCTTCTAATGGAAATTTATTTCCTAAATTCTGTATCCAGAGCAGCATCTAGTTGCAAATAATCACGCAAATTGCACACTTCCATAGTGTATGAATACATAGCTTAAAAATACAAATGCATCACTCACACTTTGGTTACGAGTTTTTCAGTAGAGATTAAAGTAATATAGAAAAATGTGCTAATGGAGCTTCATAGGCCTATCCTAAACTGCACAAAAACCATAGTGAGACCATTGATTGCCAAATCTGACTCTTTGGAAAAAAGGAACAAGTTAGTCGTACCCTTTTGGCGTGAATACACATACATTGTGTTAGGCCGGTGCTTATATTTCAAAAATGATCAGATTTAAGAATTCCTGGTCTCAAAATGTTCGAATCTGTGAGAAAAAAATTATAAAAAGAAGCCCCAGGTTAGTGCAACGACGGATGGCCGTGCCTGAGGCACCTAAAGGGCCTAAATGCAGTTAATTTGAATGTTGAGGTGTTCAACCCGGATTTAACGTTTTCTAAGGTAAATATGGTGTTTTGGAGCTCTTTGGGCAAAAATATCAACCGTTTTGTCGTATCTCGATTTCTTCATGCCGAAACACTGCCTCAAATGCCGGCAGCACGTCTGCCGGCAGCCGTGCTGCCAGCGAAGTGAGGGAAGTGCCACGGGACTTAAGAGTGTCGTATGTATCAAGCAATGCGCGGTGCAGCTGCCGGTAGGCAGCGGGAGGCATGAGGCGGGCGCATTTGAGGCAGCATTTCGGCATGAAGGAATCGAGAGGTGACAAAACGATTGAAATTTTCATCCAAAGGCCTCTAAAATACCATATTTACCTTAGAAAACATTAAATCCGGGTCGAAAACCTCAACATTCAAAATAACTGCATTTAGGCACCTCAGGCACGGCCATCCGTCGTCACTTGAACCTGGGGATTTTTTATAATTGTTTTTCTCACAGATTCGAACATTTTGAGACCACGAATTCTTAAACTTGATCATTTTTGAAATACAGTAGAAACTCGAAAATACGAACTACGGTATCGGAGATGGTGCTATGTTGTTCGAGCGGTAGATTCAGTCATGAATATAACCCAAGGAAGCTTTTTTTCTTCTCACTATTTCAGACTTATTACACTCAACCTTGCTCGACGGCATAATTATTCTGGCTGGCAAAAGTTATCATCGAAGGACTCATGTTTAATTTACCGTCCTCATTGAGCGTTTTGATGTAGTCATCGAGCAAGGCTCTTATATGCATTTCCCTCCCCTTCTTCCACCGCCAACAGCAAAGAAAATCAGAGAAAGTATGAGTTCGCATGGTTCATTTAGTTTAACGCACATTAATTCTAAAGGAAGACTAGTTCTGGGCGCATGCAAAATCAATGGGAAAAAATGCTCAAGCACCCTTCTATATATATTTATATCGGAAAATGGTGTACCCTCCTCCCCTTTCACTCCAACATAGCGATCGAAGAAATATCCTAAAAGAGAGATCACTAGGCAGTCCCCACCAGGAAAATTCACCCAGCTCTCCTTCTCCTTTGCTCCAAAACCTCGGCATACTCTCCCCCATCACCGTTCTCTCTCACTTGCGGCTAACCTATCCCTCCCACACTGGCTATATTTCCCCTTCAAGTGACCCTCCGTGACCCCCTTCCCACTCTATGAGTGGGCACAAGCCATACTCCTCACACCCAAGCCCCCCCCCCCCATTCCCGCCCTCCAGGATATCAGGGCCTCGCAGCTGTTTTTGTGAGCAGGCGAATGGAGTAACCCCCACCCACAGCAAGGGGGAAAGGAGGGAAAGAAGGCAGCTTCCAGCTTGATGCATGGCCTGACCTGGAGCTGCAATGCTTGGACGCAAGTCTCCTTGCTTGATCGTAAGCAAAGGAAAAACGATTAGTAAAAATATCCCACATTTCAATTCAATAGCGAATGTTTAAAAGAATTCTGAGATATAATGAATGAAGAGCAGGCAGGCAGACCTAATCTGAATAGAACCACAACTGAAGCATTCGTGTAGTAGAGTGAAAAACGAAAATTATTGATTTATAATGTTAGCATCGTTAGTAGCCGATGAAATGTAAAAGGAACTATCAACCTTCACCGTTGAAGTGCGTGGCTTGTACCCTACTTCTGAAAGGAGGTACACAGCTGGACTCCTCTATAAGCTCTTATTTCAGCTCTATCATCTCCGAAATAACCACGCACAAATAAGCTGAATCCAAGGGAGAAAAACGATTGTTATTTCGGGAAATTAATGGGCTTAGCATTATTTATACAAAATACATAACGTGTATCCATCGCATAGCATCCACGAGAGAATCTTATTTTCACTATCTTAGCTTAATGTAGGTAGATACATATATTATGCCTGACGTGGAGAAAGGACCATTTTCTAACAAAATTTTATTCCTCTAATTTCAATATCGGGTGCCAATGATAGCGCAAGTCGCACACTCCTTATTGTATGCATCAATCAGTATTACTAATGATGAAACATCACTCACGCTTCAGTTAAAGAGTTCTCCAGTTAGGAAATAATATAGAAAAATGCGCAATGAAGCTTCATAGGCTTATTCCAAACTGCACAAAAAATTGGGCAAAAGACTCTTCATTGCCTAATCATTCATTGGAAAAAAATAACGGCAAGTTAGTTGTCGCGATTTAAATTTCCGCGGGGCTTAGATGGGAGTTTAATTCTTCCGAGTTTCGGGATTTCCGCCGTGAAAAGATGGAACGATGTGGTGGAAATCCCGAAAATGGGAAGAAACAACCTCCGACAAATTAGTTGCGTTAAACTTTGCACCTTGTGGGCATGAACACACATTTAAGTATACTTTTATGAATTATAACTTCGTAAATCATGCAAGTACGTCGCGAGAGTTCATCTTAATTTAAGGAAACGACAAAGAGCTTCATCGCGATGTTTTTGAAAGATACTCATTGATACGAAATTTGGTATTACGTAGTGCCGATTTTTCCGGTCCTGTCGACTTCGTAATTTCGAGTTTCTACTGTATGAGCACCGGCCTAACATTGCAGGAGTCCATATATTTCAGGATACAAAAAATTAGCTTCATCGCTATGTTGATAAAGAATATTCGTTTGTACGATATTAGATATTTCGAAGTGTCGATTTTTTTGGTCCCATTGACTTCGTAATTTTGAGTTTCTACTGTATTACAAATTATTTTTTATATTTACCTATTTTATCACATAATACCCATTCACAATATTCATAGATGTTGAAAAAAATTGTGAAATATGGTGCCATTGTGATACAAATCATTACACAGTTACAACATTTTTAATAATAAAGTTGTTAAGAGGGAAATCAGTTGATCAAAAGGTTTTGTCAATAGTTTATTACCTCTGGTATATTTATCCACTATCCCAGAATATAGTGAAGTGCATCAGTTAACATGGTGGAAATATCTGCCCTCTCCACCAAGCAAATATCTAAGGTTGGTGGATATATTCCCACTCTATTTAAGGGATTAATAACTCAATAGTTTCAGGTTCAACTCTGTGGGAACCATGGTCACTAAATAAATGCAAACTTCATCATTTTCACCAATTTCAATAAATTTGATGAAAATTAAAAAGTTACTTTTGCATTTATTAAGGGGTTGAAAACTATTTACTTAGCCATGAAAAAGTCTTAAGTATCAAGTGAGTTTCCTTATTAGTTCTTCATTGTCCCATAGTTAAAATTTTAACTTGGGAATTGATGAAGAAGTGATATAACTTCAGCCATTCAAACTGGTTCAAGTCTTTGACTACAGTGACAGAAAAGTAGTCTGTGATTTGCTTGCATTTAATTTTTTCTGGATATTTTATTATGATGATTGTATTATTATTTATTCATGTGATTTTAAAAACACCCTAATTTTTATTAGACTCGGAAGGTTATTCTTTGACATGTTTGCAAAATTATTTATTTTTTTGTTTTTGGCAATTCATTAAAAATCACTGCAGGTGGAGCTTAATGAGTAGTGACTTCTTGTTATTATTACTCATTCAGGTATATTTATATTTTGGTGTCTTTAAATATCAAGTGAAGTTTATTTAAAATATAAATCATTAGATATTAAAAAATATCCTATTTGCTCCTTTGCAATGTAATTTTTGAATTATCCACTTTTTTACTTGTGTCTTAGGGTATGAAATAGATTTTTTTGTGGTATAGGTGCTTTGTTAGCAAAAAATATAATAGTTTTTGCAATACTTGTGTTCTATGAATTTATCTTTCAATTAGGAAGTGAAGGAGATGTAGCAGTTCTCTTGGAATGGAAGACAGTTACATAAAAACCTGAGTTTGAAGATGAGTGAACTGTTTCTGTAAGGTCATAAGCTCACTGGTGACATTTTTCTGTAGTGTGCTGGTATGAGCACCATTGCTATTGTTTTCTAACAAACTGACCCTTACAATTCAGTGAAACATGCATTAAATTGAGATGCTGCTTATTTAATGTATGAACTGATTAAACCTCTCATCAACCCTAAGGTTAGCCATCTTGGTGATGGTTGAGCTGTGGCAGTGCCAAGCCCTAAGGCATGTGAAATACACACGTCTGAGTTATGGAAGAAGTATCTTTCTCGGTGCTGTTTGTACCTTCTTAGATAGAACTGCTGCTCATAAAGTTATACAGATTGTGCTTGGTTATTAATGTAAATTGAATACTTGTGGATATGAACTCAGCCCCTCCTGGCAGTAATCAGACTGCTTACTTGATATCATTCAATGACTGGAGGATAAAAAATCTGCCATGAAATGAAATTATTTGAATAGATCAGGCCTGAGTTTATAAATGAATTTTGTTAATGTAGATTCAGATTGTTCATCGTAGTTCTGCTTTCACATCCATCATATTAATGCTTTGTGATCTTTTTTAGCCCTATTTTTTTCATTTACTATTTATGCCATGCATACACAAATATGTTGAGTTATGTGACATAACCCTTATTCTGAAGTAAGTTCTTGTGCCTTCCTGGCATATTAACTGAGTAAATTCTTCTCGGGTCTTCATCCGGGATAGGTTCTCCATCTCCACCGACATTTCAAGGAACAAATCGCTCATCGTCTTCAGGGCAATGCTTTCAGTCGAAATAGGTCACTATATGTATCCACCTCTCCGGCTCAGGTGCCTTCTGATTGGCCCGTAGACCCTACTCCGGTTACACTTCCCCCCATTGGTTGAAGGTTTTGCCTGGTTTCTTGGATGCATCTCAGAGTGGGTTTCCAAGTGTTGCTGAGCTGATATCTCGTGTCCCTGTTAAAATTATTATCTTTGAGCCGAATTTCAATTGCTTCCTTTGTAAGGCGTTCCCAGTAACCTTGCACTCTGCACAGCAGTTTCGTATCTTCCCATTTGATGGCGTGATCATGGGTAATGCTGTGTTCAGCGATGACTGATTTCTCCGGCTGTCCCAATGTAAGATATCCCCAATACTGTCAGTTGTCAATAGTGCCCATCTCTCCCACATAAACCTCTATGCATTCCTACAGAATTTCGTAGACTCCTGGAGTTTTGAGTCCTACTGGATCCTTCATTCTTACTAGGAGTCCTCTTACTTTCGTTGGCGGTTTGTGAATGGTCTCAATGTTGTGCCTTCGGAGAATCCTGAAGATTTTCCCCAATATCGAGAACACATATGGAAGGCAGGCCTTGGCAATGGACTTTTCTTTTGTCTCTTCATTTTGGGTGGTTCAGGGTGGCTCAAAGGACCTATTAAGAGCCATTGAAATGAGGCGATCACTGTACTCGTTTTGCCAGAAGGTATTTCGTAGGAATTGGATTTCCTCTGGCTGTCTTGTCTTGTCTTCTATGGATCTCGCTCTGTGTATCAGCAAGGACAGCACGGCAAACTTTTGGGCAGGATGGTGGTGACTCAAGCAATTCAAGTATGCGTGGGCTTCCAGTACTCACTGTGCCCGAGGGTACCATCCTTCTTTTAGTTTATGGTCATTGGCAGAGATGGAGAACCTAACCCAGATGAAGACCGGAGAAGAATTTACCCAATAACACTATTCTATTTTAATGTGATTTGTTTGCCAGTTTTTCGGGTCAAACACTTTTTTTTAATATCTCCTGAGTTACATTTATATTGGCAAAATCTAAGGAAGATGGAAGTGTGTTAGGACTGAGTTATGTCTTATTTATAAAGTTTACTTACGATTGTCACTTCTTGACCTCAGTGATATCAAAGTATTACTGATTTTATGAAGTTTATGATCTGTGGAAACTGTGTAAATAAGCTTAAAATTTTACTTCCTTATTAATTTATATAATTAATTAAATATTTATTTATTCTCATCACAGGATGCCATTGTAGGGGACGTAATCTTCAATGAGAGTATACAAGCGTGACGAAAAAAAATCTTAAAAATGCATATTATTTTACCAAACTTCTTGAAAATGTAGTGAGTTCAGGCCAACAGAAATGATCTCCGATCTTATAAATGCAAGTAGCTGAGTGTACTAACATTTGTGTGGTTGCATTCATCATTTTACTCTCATTCAGTCCTAATTCTCTTCTTATCATTCTTCCATGCTCTTTTTTTAGTTGCACCACCAAATTATTATTTTGTTTTTATGTTAGTGGCTCCTGGTGTGACTGAACAGGGATTTCTCTCCAAAATTAAAAAAAAAAATCTTAAGCGGGACTCTGGCCAACATATGCATTTTTTTCATTCATGGGAATGCTAAGTTTGTTATAACTGTAGTAGAACCTCACTTATGAAACTTTCAGCAGACAACCAAAAAAAGTTTCATAAGTGAGGAAGTTTCATAACAGAGGTTTCATAATAAGGGAGTATGAAACCCTTTTCAAATGTCCTATGTAGTCTTTGTTGTTTCATGGATGCAGTTGCATGTTTAGGTGCGGGCAAATGAAGCCTAATTATTTATTTTATTACAAGCAACTATACAAATAAATGTATGTTCATGACAACTAGACAGAAATAGTGTGCATTTACAATCCGGAAATATTTTAAGATCTGTACCCAAAGTTGAATTTCTTTGTCTAATAGTTAGCATTCCTGGCACTTGACCAGCAGGACCTAGTTTCAATTAATGCTTGGTGCATTTCGTAATGGTGTTTATTGTCGGTTCATCTTCTACATACAAGCAGCAGCTTATGCAGGAGTATTGATTACTAAAAACTCGGCTGTGAATAATACGTAATGTTTTTCCTTTGCTGACTTTTTCTTCTAAAACAGAATATCACTAGATATGAACAGAGATTTAACTGAAAATAGTTTTAAGTAGACTTGTACCGATACCACTTTTTCCGGTACTAAACCGATACCTCAATATCAGTGGCCGATACCCATAGTATTATTTGCTGATACCTTACTTATTTTTAAAAAAATCAATGAGTGCTTTCCTTATCGTGAAGTCAACTCAGCAATCAAAAGTGTTTTAAAAGAGCACCTAATTATTGAGAGATGACTTTGTGACAACTCTCTTATTTTGCTACTCTTACAATTATCCCTGGAATTGAATTTTATACACTAAGCCCTCTTGCATTTGTAAATACTGTAAATTCTTTTTAAGAAATATTAGCTGCTGGGCATGTTCAGCAGCTTCTTTGGAGCGCGAGCCATGCTCTCAGCAGTTGTTCGCGGTCACTTGTTTGTTTATACAATGGAACAACCAGAAAATATGTGTATAATTCGCATGATATTTAGTACCAGAAGTTTATTCCTTGTGTTTTTTTGAGTCTTTAGAAATTTTAAATGGAGCTCTAATGTTATTAACAACATAGTTCCAGGTTCTAGAAATCCAGTCCAGGAGGTTCAAGAAATAATTGCTCTGTTGTAATCTCTAAAAAATCTCGCACTACCATTATGGATATATTTGTTTAAGGATGATTCCTGAGGATGGTATAGCACCAAAAAAGTGTTTTTATATAAAACACGGGTTTTTATATAAAACAATCTCCTGATGTGAAGGTCCATGAAGTATAGTGAATTAAGTTTAAATTCATGTAGATCTTGAAAATAGTGAAAATTCTCTTAGAAACAGTGAATTTTTTTTCATAAATTAATTTTAATTATTTAATCCTCACTAGAACACCTGTCAGTAGATTTAATATCAGTGAGCAATTTAGTTTTGACAATGAAGCTGCTTTAGTAATATGTTTTGAAAAATAAAAGACTAAACTTCTGGATAATTCACTGTAATATGCCACCTCAATTATATGTGCTTAAAAAAGTGTAGAATGTAGATAAACAAATATAGCATTCTTCAATAGATAACATAAACTTAATATGTAACATGCACCCAAAAGTTTTGTGACATTTCTTTTGCTTTATAGATAACAGGCATGAAACTAACTACTAGTAGATTTATGGAGTACAAACTGATACTGACTTAGGACAAAAGAGTTCAATATAGTATCTGATGGAAAATTTCTCGCATTTGAGTATATTTATGTGTAATAAATAATCAGTTATACTTACATATACCTTAGTTTCGATCTTACATTTGATTTATGCCTTATATATGTCTTCTTATATTTTCCTTGCATGTTCATTGTTTACAAATTAAGACCCTTTTGAAGTAGGTAATACATGCATTATCTATCAGAAATATGGTGTTTTTTTTCTCGGCTTTGAGATTTTGTATTATTCATTGTTATTGAATGTAATTCACTGCATTTAATTTGCTTGTCTCTCTTAGTGTCGTCGAAATTTTGATACTCTGTTTAGAGGTGCCAAAGGCATTTTAGCATAAATATAACATGTCCGTAATGAAAACTCTTTGAAAAATTAACATGTGTAGATATTAATTTCAAATTTCTTGTAATTTACTCACATGTTATTGTTTATTGTAGTTAAAATTGTTTTCTTTATATTGCAGTAAAAACTTATTTTGCAAATAATTTTATTGTTAGTCTTCACAAGAGCCGATATATCTGCCTGTGGCACTATGAGGTTGGATAAAAAAACTGGTTATTTATGTATCTTTTTATGATACCTGAACATTGTGGATTTACTCCTCATGTGGCTCATTGACTTAACAAATCGGTTTCTCCAGCTAAAAAGTATGTAGTGCAAGCACATGCCAGTAATGTACCTAACCAATTCAAGGATCATAGTTTTTAGATTAAATGATTTGTTAATGAGGGAAAGGAAACCATGCAGTAATTATTATTACTGGAAATTTGTTAGTATCACACTGTTATGTCTAGCAGAAAGATTTCTCCATGCTTTCTTTATGTGTTTACTATAATCTAAGTAATTATGCCGACATTATTCTACATTAATGCATATCTTATCTTTAATCTTCTGCTGATGGAAAAATTAGTCATTACTTGCTTGTCCTTTAGTTCACAGTAGTTTGTGGAGCCTGTTGAGGTCTCTCCAGACTGAGCAAGAGCGATTGAGGCAGGCATTGGAAGCTGATGCTGGTGCTCTGCTGGCCCACTCTGGTGCTGCACTTGTCGCTGGTCTCCGTACTTCACTGGCACAAGCACTTCAGCAGAATGCTGAGCTGCGTATGAGGCTTGGTGGAGAAGACAGCGCAGCTGTTTCTGATGTTGTTGATTCCTTCCAGCCTGGAGATAATAATGGAGTGCCACTGCTTCATACTCCTACTGCATCGGTGAGCAGGCATCAATACAAATTGTAGCTTAGAATTTTGGTATTAATTGCATTTCTGATTTCAAATATCAATGTATGGATGAATGTATTGAGGAGGTAAAATATCATCTTCACCTGCTACATTCTATTTAAGTAGTAGATGTTTCTGGAATCAAACCCGAACTATTTTCAAGACAGGTCTCTCAGGGCTGTTCTGTTTGCCAACTGCTCTGTACAGTGACAGCTGAATTGGTTATATCTTTTAAAGAGCATATAGAATGTATTAAATGAGCTAAAAAAAAGTAGCTGCTTTCAACTTCAAAATCATGATATTTCAATTAGCAGTTTCAAGATAACAAGATTGTGCTTGACTTGTTTGAATACTCTGAAGAATTACTCTTCAAATGTTTGAATTCAAAGAATTACTATTTAAACCGACTTATCTAAAAAAATGTCTAGGGTTCTTGTTGTTTTATCTGATTCATTTTTATGATAAATAAACAATGAAACATTTCTATGATATCTGATTCATTTCTGTGATAAATAAACAATGATGCAGCCATATGATTATCCATAATTTTGCATAATTATCATATAAGCAGTGGATTATCATAATAGTATTTCCAATTGAATTTTTTATGCCACTTGATCCATTGATTGATAGATAATGGAATTCCTTTGTTCTTTTAAGCCACAGAGATCATCCCTGCATCAATCCTTGTCATATAGCAGCTCAGAGTTCCATGATGCTCGCGAATATCAGAATGGTGATGAGTCTGACAGTACTTCTTCAGGAGCAACATTCAGCAGTGAAGATGAAGATGATGATGCTGGCAGTGTCACTAGTGAAAATAGTGATATTGGAGTAGGAGAATATTCCTCAGAAATGGGTCTGCTTACAATCCCTTCCCTCTATATGCATGTTTTCTCAAATATTTTTTCAGTTTTTGTCCATATGCTAAACCAGTTATTAAATGTCATCACCACCAATACTCGTTATTCTATTGTTACTAAATCTCAGATTGTGATTATGTGTGAATTATAATACAGTCAAATCCCTCTTTTACACTTTTGAAGGGGATAAGGGAAAAAAGTGTAAATCGTGGGAATGTGTAAATCGAGGGTAGGCACAATTTAATGAAAATAATCCCTTGAAGTATTGCTAAATGTTCTATTTATCAATTGAATCATGTCTTAAATGAAAAGTAAGTATAAAACATGTAATTATGACAGCAACAAAATTCTTTATTAATACCAAACTCTGTGAGGTAGATTGTACAATATGTCAGTCTTCAGAAAGAGATCATTTTACGTAGGTGGTAGCTGGTAAATAAATAAACGGAAGTACATATTCCACAAACTCCATAAAATAAAAAAATCTTCTCAAAGTAAAAATATTTAAATCTTTGGATAAACTAAACAAAAATATGACTTAATAATCCATATAAACCTTTAGTTTAAAAAAATATGTACCAACCTTTACTCTCAAAAAGTCTTCTCAAAATTTAAGCCAAAGAATCTATCTCAGAATTTAAATAAAACATTCTTGGCTGAATTCGGCTATAACAAAAAAAATACACCATAAATAAATGTTAATTGAACTAGCCTACTTCTGGAAATATTCCATTATTTTTGATTGCTTGCTCATTTTATTTGTATTAATTGATTCTTTCTGTTCTGTCCAATAGCTCTTATTCGTTCTCACTTCCTGCAACACTTGATAAATATGGTCGTAGTACATTAACAGCAGAAATAGCATTGATTGTGCTTTCTTTTGGTGTTTCCGTATCATCATCCTCCTCGCTTGCTACCTCTTCACTGATATGCAGGTCAATAGCTTCATCAATTGTAAGAGAGTTACTTGTTGATAATTGCTCATCCACTCCGACAAAATCCGAAAAACTTATTTCAGCTCCAAATAATGGCAACTGATCATTCTCTCCCATAGCTCTATTATCTCCTCCCCCTTCTTCCAGTGGTCCTTCACTATCCTATTCTAAGTTGCAGTCTTGAGAAAGCTAAATCCTGCTTTTTTAAAACAATTTGAAATTTTTCTCTCATCAATTTCTTTCCATGATCGTGCTATGTAGTGTAGTGCATGGAAAACTGTGACTTTGAAGCTCTTAGGGTCCCTCCCACTGTCTATAAGATTCATTGCTTTTCTCACCAGAATCCTGCGGTAGTTCACTTTGAATAAATGGATTATCCCTAAATCTAATGGCTGTGACTGGCTGGTACAATTGGGTGGGAAGAATACCAGTTTTATATTCCTCAAATTATTATTGTTTGGATGGGCTGGGCATTGGTCTAAAAATACTACAATTTTTCGGTTTTGTCCACCCATCTTTGCATCTAGAGGATCTAGAGCTTGCATTTGTTCCTGAAAGACATGTGACGTCATCCAAGCTTTGTTATTAGCGGCATAGGTTGTGGGAAATGTCTTGATGTTTTTAAAACATCTGGGATTTTTGCACTTTCAAATGACAAATGGCCTTAACTTCTCACTACCATTAGCATTAGCACCTTACAATACTTTCAGACGAGCTTTACTATGCTTTCCCCCATGGCAAGATTCACCTTTAAAGTCTAAAGTCTTATGAGGAAGCACATTGAAAAAAAGGCATCTCATCTAAATTGAAAATGTCTTTTGGTGCATACCCTTCAATACTGACTTAAAGAATGTTCCTTCCACTGTGTAACTGTCTGGGGATCAACACTGTTTGATTCACCACAAATTGATTTATACACAACATTGTACCTAGTTTTAAATCGGCTTAACCATCAGTTTGAAGCCTTGAAATCTTCAATTCCTAACCTCATTGCCACATGTTTTGCCTTTTCCTTAAGAATAACTCCACTGATGGGTATGTTAGATGCTCTGGAGCACTGAAACCATTCCTTTAAAATTTCTTCCAGTTCATCATATTTTGAATACTTTGAGTATTTTCGCCTCCTTGCTCTGGGTCCGCATTCCACTGCACTGGTTTCAATGGTTTTGCGTGTTTTAACAACAGTGTTCAATGTGAATATTGGAATCCCAAGTTCTCTGGCAAGGGAAATACGTGAACCTACATGCGAGTCAACTCTTCCCAAAGTTTTTATCTCGTCTTCTATTGACAATGTTTTCATCTCTCATTTGTGGGCCATTTTTTGTTTTGTTTGCATTACGTGACGCTGTCACGGAAAAAGCAGGGAAAAAGTGATTACGATTAGAATGACTTTAAATTAATGGCAGAACTTGGTAATGCACGAGAAGAATAAAACTAAGTGCGTGGATCATCATGAAAACACCCACGAATATAAACATATAGTGTCTATATTCGTGGACACGATGCTTACAAGTAAGGTAGAATTATTCGCAGGCATGACTGTTAAAGAGAAATGCATATCATCGTTTTGTTTCACATAATTACAGCCAACTTCTTCCCGGAATACAGTTTTACGATAGAAGATACATATCCTTCAAAATTTTACTGCATAATTGCCACTCGTAACGTAATATAAGGCATTTGGGGAACGAGAACAATCGGTAAATTGTTATAATTTTACCTGGTTTACCTCTTGAAGAATTAAAACGAGTTTATTACGAAAGTATGAGATGAACCCAGAAATTGAAGGAATTAGAAAATTTATTGTAATTCAAAGGTCTTTCGCTTGCAAATGTCCCAAAACTTTTTCCGCCGATTTCCATTTCGTTCCTCATAAGGTTGTGATACGCTATCCGCCATGTTTCTTTTGCGGCCTAGCACAAATGGTGGACCATTTAAAATTTTGTAAGTGTAAATACGGGGAAGACATAACACTGTGGAGATATATAAATCATTGGGACTTGATGAAAATGTTGAAATTGCGGGGGTGTAAAAGCAAGGTTTTACTGTAATTTTTTTGCAATCAAGTATAACTTTCTATATTAGAAGTTGCAGTTTTGCAGTTCCATGTATTGGTAATGATATACTGTGACCAGGATTATCAGATGATAATAATGTTGATAACTTTAATCTTGCCATAAGGATTGCAAACTCTATTGGCTTTGTCACAAGGATATTAGACCATAGCAACTTGCGATTCTACCTAATATGCACATAAATGAGAAAAGACCTCTAATAAAATAAATTAACAAATTTACAACATTACACCATTAGAGGTATCATTGAGAGGGAAATGTATCTCCTAGAAATTCTTTGACTCTGCACTTGAAGAAATTACGAAAATAAAAGCAAAGAAAGCTGTAGGGATTCATAATAATCCAATAAGTGTTATTGAAGAACCTAGAATGAGGTGGAAGAGAAAGATCTGATGGAGTTGTTCAGAGAATTTATGAGGAGTTCAGGTTTAGGTTTTGATGCTAATACAGAACTCACAATATCTGTACTGAAAAATATGGAAACAGGGCTTGTAAGGGCTTCAGAACTATAAATTTAATCTCACATGTGACAAAGCCCAGACCTAGACTCATCAACTGAAGGATAGAGACGAGAGCAAGTGAAACTTGGGGAAGAACAGTTTGGATTTTAAATTGGGAGGGCAACTCAGGATGAGATTTCAATTATGAGAATATTTGTGGATAGGATCTTAGAATATAATGTAGATATTTTTGCACATTTTCCTAATTTTGTGAAGCTACTGGACAGAAGAAGGTAAGTGGATGGTGATATGATGAAAGATAGAATTTGATTGAATAGAAATTAGACCAATCTGAAATTTATGCAGTAGACTCTCGATAATACGAAGAATGATTATACAAAGTTATGATTATACTAAGCAAAACTGCTGGTCCTGATGATAAACCTGTAGTAAATACATGGCATTATTCAAAAATGCTATTTTGATTTTTTTTTTTCAAAATTACAAACTTCAGGCCAGGTGCCCATTCCCCCACCTACCTTCCTCCCTACCCACTTCCCCCGCTTCAAGCTCAGCAAGACAGATAAAGGTACGCCTGCAACTGGAATCTTCCCTCTCCACAACCGATTCCTTTTCCCCCCACGCACAGTAAACCCAACCTCCCAGGCCGACGATAATCCTTGAGGAGACAATGTGGAAAATATGCCCAATCATCCCCCATTTGTTATCAATGTCTTAGTAGTAAAAAAGAAACAATATTACCTTCCAAGATCCTTTATTCAGCTGACGATACGGAAGATGCCACAAACCTGTGAATGATTTTTTTTCTGGCAACGGGCTTAGTTCCATGCTTTTCTTTTAGCTAAGTTTGGGTGAAGAGTGGGCAATTTAAGAGCGATTGGGCCAGCTGCAATCATAACAGTGTAGATGTTAGAAGCAAATGTCTATTTTTAGCATTGATACTAGTTGCCCATCTCTACTGACTGCGGATTCTGAAAATTAAATTCATATTACAAAATGTTCAACTTTTGTTTTATATACCTTTTCGATACTCGGATGAAATTTTTCCAGCACTACGATCACCGACTTTAAGCCATTTACATAGAAAATACAAGTAGGTAATTATTTTACGATCTTTTAAGACATGCGATACAGTGTATAGTATCTTTTAAGAATGCTTTCACGAACACAACGAAAAAAATTAAATAATGTTGCTGATGAGAAAAAAAGTTAGAGGAAAGAAAGATAAAATATTTTTCACAATTTTTACTAAATGTTCGAAATTACGAAGTGCCAATTTTCCAGTCCCGCTGATTTCGATTAATTGAGAGTCTACTGTATATAGTCAAGGAGGCACTATAATGAAATACCATTTTTGTGAAATACTGTATTTACTCGTGTAAGCTGCGCACCTTTTTTCCTGAAACACCGGTGAAAAAATGGGGGTGCGTGGCTTACACGAATCCTCCAGATTTTCGTGTAAGCCGCGCACCATTTTTCCTAAAATTCCTGTTGTTTTTTCCTCCTAGGTTTCACATTTTGTGAACATATCGACGTTAATTGGTATGTATGGTCTAGTAGTAAATCGTACATTCTAAAGAATTCTGAAATTTCGAAGTAATCAGTGATAAAAATCCACATTTAACAAAGTCTGAGCATACAACGGTACTTGAAGAAACGCTAGATCTAAAACACCACTTGATAAAGCAATAGATTTATTGTGTATAGATCGTACGTAGGGCAACACATTGTAGTACTGATATGTATTTAATTCTATATTGTACCCTGTTTGCTGCCGCAAGGGGGGTCTTTACGTCTTTTCAAAATAGTAAGCGGAGTTTGTTTCGGTATCACGTATCTGTAGCAACATTTTTGCACAATATATAGTTCCTTTTGCATACACATTAAAGCTACATTGCAGAGATATGACAAAGAATTTGTTACACAGTGGCAAGTGTTGATATGTTGTATGATCAGAGATTATACCTTCTTACTATCCATGCTATCTGCTCCGTGCATGAGAGTAGTAAAGGAGCTCGAATCGATCATTTAGCATTTTAAAATAATTTGCAATTATCACCCTAAAAATAAATTATGATGTGAAATTACGATCGTTTCCTGTGAGAACAAAAATGCGTATTATACGCGATGCCAAAAAAATAGGAAATCGAGCAGCAGGAAGGAAATATGGTGTATCTATGTGTCACTGGTATGCATATAGCAGTGAGGAAAACTAAAAATGAGATTGTGATATGAATATTCATTAGTGATTTATGATTCTATTTCCAAGATTGTGTTTTTCTTTAGTTTTATAAGAATTATAATTGTTATTACATTAAGCTTAGTTTTTTCTGTGTGTTCCCAAGACTTTCCGGTGTTGTTAAATCGTCCCAGTACACAGCTACTGAGTAGAGAGCAGACAAGACCACCGGTATCAGGTACGGATGGCATTCTGCTTTTATTTGTTGATATGCCAACAGATTTCCATAATAATTGAGTAAAACGGGTGGAAATTGTATATATTTTGCAATTATTTCAGTTGGATGTTATTTTGAACAGATGCTATGAGAAAAAGATGCACAGTAAAAGAGGCCGTGCATGGATGCACGACACGATGATGATCATGACGATATTAACACGTAACTTAATCAACTCAAACACTCTCAAACATTGAGAAAGACGTACTCATAATTTAGGCACAGCATTTCTATCAAAGAATATGCATTCATGTTATGACAAAATAATGCAGACCCAAGGGCAAAAAAATAATTTTTTGATAGAAATAATTTTTTTCCTCTCGAGCCTGCCTGAAAATAGGGGTGCACGGGATACACGAGGGCGTGGCTTACATGAGTAAATGCAGTACTCCTCCAAGAAACAGTCGTACCTTCTTATGATGACACAACTCTTATGATGGTACAACTGTTTCTTGGAGATTTCATCAGAAATCTTTGTATTTTACATTACCATCTCTTGGCTTGCTTTTTCTTCATTTGATTGACAGTGAATTTTATTTAGGTAATATTTTGGTCAAAACCTGGGTTGGTGTAATTGAAGCTGTGTGGACAAGTTTATCATCTTTGTGTTTTATTTCACTTGCAGGCATTACTCAGTACTGGAGTATTACAAAAATTACTCTTCTTTGTTCATCTCATCAAACCTACTGAATTTATTATTGAATGTGCTTTATTTTCCATTTTTTAATTGCAGTTGTTAGCCATAGTAATGATAAGTCCCCAGAAGCAAGGCTGCTGTGTGATCGTGTGGATCAAGACTCTCCATGTTCCGAGTGGACCACTGTTGGCACGGAGTTGGAAATGTTGGAAGGTGCCCCTCAGTACTTTTACCGTGAGAGACTTCCTGCTCCAAGGCCTCCCCTAGATGGCCTCCCTTCTGTTTGGAACCTCTTGTGCCAAAATATTGGCAAGGATCTCTCAAAAGTGTCCATGCCTGTTGCTCTTAATGAGCCCCTTAACATGCTTCAGGTATTCAATCGAAATTTTTAAATGTCATTTTCTCATACAATGTTTTTCAAGAATTTTAGATGGGTTGTGAAAATGAGTGGTGTGATTTCATTGCAAAACAATCTTAATTCTACCTATTATTCTTTTGCATTCTAAAGAAGTTCCATTAGTTCCTAGCTTTGAGAAAGGCATGAAGAGAATACCAGAAATGTTAGTATACAGTGGACTCATGTTAGGACATTCCTTGATAGCACATTTTCCTCAGTTGCACGTTCATTTCCCCAGGTCTGTGTCACAGTGCATGTAAATGAAGCTGGTCAGCACGTTTTGGTTACCTCTTTAGCACATTCAGAGGAGGACCAAACCAAATTGGTCCCAGGAAAATAGTAACCATATAGGTTGATTTGTATGTGTATATTTGCAAAAGTAAACTTAAATCTTGCATTAAAAAGATTGTTATTGCTAAAAAAATATTTACGTAGGTATATTATGGTTAAAAGTATATGTATGAGAAATTAAAAGGGCTCTCAAAATTCCTGCATTTTATCATGATGTTCGTTTGTTTTACAAGTGTCGAATGGACATCAAAAGTTCGCAAACACCAATAATTTGTGACAGTAAAAGTGAGACAAGTGATTAAAGTTAGTCACGGGAAGACCTGAGGTGAAAAGAAAATTATCAATCGAAAAGCTCAACCTTCTCTGACAAGAAGACGAAAATCCACGTATGAAGCATGTTGAAATAGCAGCGAAAATTAAAGTTCTGCCATCAATACTGAACTCGAGATCATTCTACTCAACGCATATATTGTTAGACATTTCTGCCTTCTCTGTGAACTCGTTTTCAAAAAATATAAAATTCAAATAAAGTATTGTGGCATGGTCAAGTGCTATGAAGTTAAATGGATTCTCATTAGAAATTTTTAATTGAAGACGAAGGTGTTCGCATGCCTCCAATGTTGCATACTTGCAGAGAAAACTCTTTTTCATAAATGACTAGAATAACTTAAACAAATACAGTGGAAGCCCGGTATAATGAGTTCGGCTTATTGCGAGAATCGCGTTTTAGCGAGTGATTGTCTTTTCCCGTGTTAGGGATGGTAGCGATGAAAGTGGAAAGCACAACACTGTCATAGTTACTCGATCGTAACTATTCGTAGATCAGAGCCCTAAAATAGATTTTTGAATTATAGAAATCTAGAGCCATGTTACTTGTCGCTGCATGCTGCCCGGCAATGTATATTTCAATTTTTCATTCATGCATGGGAATTTAGATCGATCAAGATCTCGTCAGCTATTGCCATGTAGGAAAATCTCTTATAGTTATGACCAAGGTGGTAAAATAATCATCAACCTTAGGTTAGCGAGCGAGGACTCAACACCGCCCCCACCAAGGTCGAGGAAACAGCGGTAAAAAATGTTGTAACAGCAGAATTACTGTACTGATAGCAGAAATCCTCTTGCTTAGCGACCAATCATAGTGAATCTTCATTATCTCTTCTTGATGCTCTCCAAAATTCTGTACGATTCAAAGTTTTGCACCATATCAGAAAAACTGTAACGCACTCCCGCGCAATCCCTTAAATGTGTGTTTAAATGAATGGCAAAATAAGGTGTTGGTTACCCTCGAGGGCTCTGTACTATGCGAGCACGATTAATAAAATGTGGATTCCTACACCAGCTCCTTTGAATCTCGTGGCATTGATTAAAAGCTCCTATATTAGTGATTCCTATGTCAAAAATAATATTCCGCTCTGAATTGCAGCAACCAGTCCTCTCATCACTTCATTCAGCTTGAGGCAATGTATCCGATGCTTAGAGCACAATATAAATGGAGCCGCCTCAATATTCAGCAGAATGAGAGCAATCTGTTGGAGCGATTGAAAAACTCCCAACCATTCCGTCGGCTGGATGCGACCAATCACACAGCAGCGGAGAGGTGTGGTGTGGGTAAGGGGCGGAGTTTACTCGGTAGGATGGGTGGAGTTTCGTGATTATGCTGATGACAGTTTGCCTGTGAGGGATGAGTTGACGGGAGATAAATTGATTGACTCATTGTCAGTCAGAAACAAAGTTGACGATGAAATTAGTTCCGATTCCGAAGAAGAAATGGTGTCTATGCCCTCGAGAGCTGAAGCACAGCAGGCTATTAAAGTAATTAGCAACGTCTATAGGGCCAGTAATGCTTCCCTTGACGAACTAAAGACATTCAGTGAAGTAGAAGGATTTGTGCTTTCTGCAACTGCCACTAAATTGAAGCAAACAAGGCTTGATTCATTTTTTGCCACTGATTAGGCATTGAAACTATTTTGTGATTTATATTATTGATGTGAAGTACGTGTGATGTGTTTGTGATGAAGAAGGTTCCCTATTTTTTTTTATGCTCTTACTTTCCCAATGAAGTCAATAAGGTTTTCGTTTGCAAAAGAATTATTTATTTTCTCGTACATAAAAAAGGAATTATATTTTTGTTAGCTGTGATAATTTTTGCAATATTTTTGTTATTTTTAAAATATAACCAAGCCTTATGCTATGCTAATAATTAATATTCATCCCGTTCACCATGTTTTTGTTTTCTTTTGTGATTCCTAATTTCACAGGTTATTATCATTACATATTAAAATCGCGTGGGTATTTTTCCAAGAAACATACCTGTGTTCGTTCTTTATCCTGGAGATGGCAGTACTTGCACGAAACATGATGTGCTGCCCAATCGACAGTGTTTATTATTAAGTTTAATTTTTGTGGTATTTGTTGGATTCGTTAAAAAATCAGTGTGAAAGATATGAGATAGTCTATGATCATTAAAAAACTAAAGACATGAAATTTCTTAGAGCAAAGGAAATAAAGAAAGTAAAGTAAAGGAAGCAAAGAAAGAAGAGCACCAAAAGGTAAAAGGTTGTAAACCAGAGAAGGTGAAACATTTTTGGTAGAGTTGAAGTTTATGGGGGAAAGTAACTGTAACTGGTGCCAGCTGGAAATGGTATATTGAAAGTATGATAATGTTAACAAATGTAGGTAACCATGGAAGAAATTTACTGAAATTACTTTTAGGCATGGCAATTTAAATGTATGAATGCAGGACATAGGGATTTTCTTATGCTTGCAACCATTTACCTTCCAAAACATAGAAATAAGCTGTTGTCTGCTTGATGTGGAATATTGAGAGATCACTACTGGTATGCCATTGCTGCTCATGACTGGGAGTAGTAATGATATTTTTTTTTAATTAGCCCACATCTTATAGTCCTTTAAATAATGCTGAATCACTTATATACTACTCTGGTCACTTAAAAAGACTCATGAGAATGTTAAGTGAATATTTATGGTTTAGTAGTCCAGTCGGTTGAGTGTTGAGACTCGGATTTAACATCCTAGGTTAAAGTCCATGATAGGCTGTTTTGGCCATATGCAGATAAACCAAAGATATTTTATTTTTTTAATACCGGATTTAACTGGGGAAAATGCATATGGCTGAGGGAAAGTAACTGTGCTCCGTACCCTGATGGAATTGCACCAGCTCTTGGATTGAGTATATGATGAGCTCTGCCCTCACCAAATACATATTCCAACTTTTGTATTGAACACTGTGGGTTTTAGTAATCATTTTTTTAGTGGTATTAGTATGTAATTATGACTCTGGAAAATATGCAACGTAGTCATTTTATTGCATAGAAGTGTGTTTTACATTTAATACAAGATGATCACAAAATTCCTTAGCACCAATTGGTCTTTACTGCTATTCGCTGTAGCATACTGAGTAAATAATACAGTCAAGCCCACTTATATCAAACGCATTTATAACGAAGTCCCGGTTATAACAAAGTGAAGGCTATTCCCCATCAAAGAGAGGCTGGGAATAAATGGTCCACATACATGCTGTATAACGAAGTTCGGTTATTACGAAGTAAATATTCAGCCCCCACAACTTCATTATATATGGGTTTAACTATATATGCATAGAAATCAAATTTTTTATCCCCCTCAGAGGCTCTGTGAAGAACTGGAGTATAGTGAGCTTTTGGATGCAGCCAGTGAAGAGAAAAATCCAGTGGAGAGAATGGTCCTTGTTGCAGCATTTGCTGTGTCATCATATGCATCATCTTTATCACGAGCTGCTAGCAAGCCTTTCAACCCTATTTTAGGAGAAACTTATGAATGTGTTCGACCTGATCGTGGCTTCCGCTTTTTAGCTGAACAGGTAATGTCAATTTCAAAAGAAATTCTGTGAAAATATCTGTAATTGAAGGATATTAAAGAAAGGTTGTGCTAATTATTGCTTTTAATTTGGTTCAAAGATTCATTGGAGCATGTTTCTCTTTCATTTCCTTCATATTTTGCTCTTACATGTTTTTAAATTCAGTGAAAAAATGAACATGAAACTGTTTATGACATTAAAGTATGGTATTTATTTTATGGGTCATCTATTTAATATGCTTAACTCTTTTACTGCGGTGGGTATCTATTAATGTCCTTTCATTTCTTCTGAAAAATGAGGAGGACGTCTTGTCTATTCATGTATTTGTTTTGGAGCCAGGCTGTTAATTGGTGGGCATTACCTGGGAAGCTAGTTTGGTCCTTCTAACTTATAAAAAAGTCTTGATATGAAACATGCGTCAGGTTCTTCTTGGAAAAATTACAAAGCCTATGGTTATCGCTAATGATTGACGAGGAATAAGATTTTTTATTTATTTATTATAATGGTGTTATTAATAATATTTTCTTCAACTACCTAAAAAATAAAAATATATCAGCTACCACACCTAAGGAAGTTCTTCTTGTTAAACCACAGCACATCCGAAGTTTAGGTAGTGCTGCGGCCTAAGACTGAGGAAAGAATGAAGGTTATTTAAGCATCTGAGGTAATAAAAGGGCTAAAAATCTGCAGTCTCAAGTAATAGGTATTCTAACTTTCTGACCTCCATGAAATTTGACTCCTCTAAGTGGTCCTGTGGCACGCAGCGTGCACCAGAGGGTATCTTTGGTTTAAAATGATTCATCTAAGAATGAGGTAAAAAGAAATGTAGTTTAATCAATGTTATATATACATTTTATAAGGATCACTGATGGGGTATATGGCACACTTCAGTTCAGGTTAAGGCTATTTTGCAGAAGACTTGGCACTTTTTATTCAAATGGTGCACTCCATTTTCCAACACACCTACTCAAGGGTTATAACTGCTCTACAGCAACTTTTTTGTATGAAGAGTATTTAAAATGTCAGGATCCATCTGATTATTTCATTACATGGGTAAGGTCGTTCTTATGCTCAGCATAGCCTGTGGTGATATTGATTTGTAGTCCCATCAACTTAAATGATGGTCTATTGAATGTAGGAACTTGTTTCAAACTCAGGCGAGGACTCTTTGGACATGTTGAGCTAAACCCTAGCTGGATGATTATTATGGGCACCTGACTGTTACTTCTCTGGGAAACCACAGGTGGCACAGTGAAAGCCACTGGCCCTCCCAATACATGTAAATTTCCTATATCATCCGTAATGCCCTTATAATAGGATGCCTACCATCCGTTACAAAATTTCCTTCATCCGTGAGTTTGAAGACCAATATCTCCAAGATGGCTGAAGCGATTTTAAATTAAAATATATCAAATTAAAGCTTGTTTATTTCTATGTTTACTGGTAGTATTAAAATATTTTTACAATTTTTTTACTGAAGTACGTGTTTAAGAACAGATTTTTAGCAAATTTTTTTGGATACCGGATGAATCCATCGAATTTGGGGCATCGTAAGAACAACACAGGTTGAGATATCAAACTTTCCTTTTCACATGTTGTAGCTAAGGGCTTTGTTAATACACATACGAAGTTTCATACCATTACGTTCGTCAGTATTTTTGTTATTGACGAAGTTGTCAGACTTATTTTTTATAGTTATTTTTCTATCCCGCACGCTTTCCTTTCCGAAAATCATCGTTTGGACCTTTATCTTGCTCTCGAGTCATTGATATGAATCTACTTATGAAATTTTAATAGAATTTGTTGGTTATTTGATATCGTTGCATGTTTATTTTTTGTTATAAAAGCACACTCAACTGCCCAGAGCATGCTTGAAAGAGAAAGGAGAAAGGGCACACGTGGAATCTTCTGTTGCAAGCAGCTCGCCTATTGCTGTGAATGAATTATGAGGACTCGACAATAGTGGAAAAAAGGAATGCAAGTCAGTGTCAGTTTAAGAACTGACGGTATATTTGGAAGCATACTGTCACTATGCCTCCTCGGGCAAAGTTTTTGAAGCCGTAGTTGAGGATAATTTAAAGTGCAATTTGTTTCTTTCGTCGAGAAGCCGAGAAATGTGGGGACAAAAGCTATCTCACTTATTGCTGATTTTATTTTGGTGAATACTGCAACTTATAAACTTTTATTCAAGCATAAGCAAGGATATTTTTTCCTGCGCATACTAGAGAAATTTTCTCTAGCGGTGTTTGGTGTGCGCGGTACCTATGGTAGCATACAACTTGGCAACCCTGAGCTGCTTCTCTCTTCTGGCTGAAAGTCCTGTCGCATGGAGCTCGCTTTCCAAAATAAATATATCTAATCTCTCAATAAGCATATCTAATTCTCTCAATTTGTTAAATCATTTTACACGTGGTTAGTTTTGATAGATGAAGTATACCATCAAAATGAAATGTATTTCTGACTTCCGCAAGCTGAGATAGCACAGGTTTTTAAAATTTGTTGTAACGTAATTGTTAACTGAGTAATCTATTTTAAACATTGTTTAGTCTAAGATAAATATATGATCCATATCTTATGCGAGGGAAAAAAAATTGGCTTTTCTTGTTTTTCGTCAAGTGGGCATCAAAGTTGAACTTGCTTCCCGAACTTGAAAAAAATCTGGTCTTTTTAGCAGTCCCGGTCAAACAATTAAAAATATAACCAAGTTCAAAATACATTTTTGACATTAATAAAGGTATAAATAAACAAGCTTTAGTTCGATATACTTTATTTTAAAATCGAAATAGCCATTTTTGAAATATTGGCCTTCAAACTCGGGGGATGGAATTTTACAACGGACATTAGGTGCCTGAGCACAAATATAGTCCCCCCCCCAGACTTTTTCCGCTAAGATTTCAGCCAAAAATGGGGGACTATATTCGAAGGAATACAGTAATTCCTTTAATATGAAATTTCTCACTACAAATGATGAGATCTTGAACCTGAAAATTTATGAACTAGTTGACATATGCCTAAAAATCTCCAATGTAAATGTTAATGTAAAATATATTAAAGGTTTATTACCGCATAATATGTTGAATGGTGTGTGTTTTTGCATCCATTGATATGATAAAGGTTATCGGGTAATTTTTATTTACTTTTTGGAGTTCACTTTTTCATTCCTTTTTCTCAGGTCAGTCACCATCCGCCCATAAGTGCATGTCATGCAGAATCTCCCAATTTCATCTTTTGGCAAGATGCACGTATAAAAACAAAATTCTGGGGAAAGTCTATGGAGTTTCAGCCAACTGGTGAGTACAAATGCATGTATTTAGAATGTACTGTCGGAAACTAGATGAACATTTTCCCTTAAAAGGTTCCTATTTTTAATGTACAGTTGAGCACCCCTAATCGGGGAACACCCATAATCCTGCAATTTTGCCATGAACAACAACCCGGTACTTTCTGGAAAGTACTGAAACATTGCTTCATAACCTGCTGAGATATTATACCATTCATTACGTTAATTTTCTCATTCCAAGAATCAGAATAATTTAAACATATTAATATCTGGTATTTCGTGTACACTGGAATTATTCTGCAACTTGAAGTAAACCTATAAATTTGAAGACATCGCCGAGACATACTATGACTTATTTAAAGATAGGCCACTTTCAATGGTGTGTGCATTTTGATTGACCACTAGATGTTATTTGATAAAATTATTTGTTATCTGCTTATGTTTCTCCCATATCATGTCTCATCTATACAGTTGTGGCAACGGCAGAGGAGTGAGGCATCAGTACAAAAGTTAATGATTGCAGAAAAAGTGCAAGTTATGAAAAAGCTTGATGCCATTGCATCAGTAAAGCATTTGTCTGAAACATACATACCATGGGATCTTCAAAAATATAGCAAATTAAGAAGCTGAAAGAGAAAAATCCTCAAAATTTTACTGTAAAAGTGACACGATTAAATGAATGACAGAGAAAAACCATGAAAGAAGATTTATGTGCTTATATAGATTGCTTGGTTTTGATTGCATCGAAGTGAAGGCCTTAGTTAGTATTTCTGGCCAAATGCTAATGGAGCAAGATAAACTATTTCAGAAACAGACATGATCAATCAAAAAGACATGATGTGGGAAATTTCATGTGCATGGAATAGTACAGTCAAGCCCACTTATATCAAACCCGTTTATAACGAAGTTCTTGTTATAATGAAGTGAAGGCTATTCCCTTTCAAAGAGAGGCTCGTAAAAACTGGTCCACATATAACGAAGTTCGGTTATTACGAATTAAACATTCAGCCCCTTCAACTTCATTATGATTGGGCTTGACTGTATTTCACATTCAGTTCTAAAACACGCCTATTTTAATTGTGACCTGCTTTAGCAAGGTTGGATGTAGACGAAATAAGTGGGGATTTAAAACATTTCATGTTTATGAGGAAAAAAATATGAAGATGGAGTTTGCATACAGCATCCCTAACCCTGAATCAAAGGAAATGGAATTGGTAAATTTAGAGGAAAGGATTGTTAGCGGCCACAATACTCTTACCATGTAACATTTCACAGATGATGAAATCATTGAAATGGTAATTAATAGGGATGTGCGAGTACTCCAAAATTCGAGTCGAGTCGAGTAGTTGGTACTCAACTCGAGCACTCGAGTATTTTTACGAGAGTTGAGTCGAGTCGAGTAGTTTTTGTCGACGGAGCCGCCAAGGCCAATAGGTTCAGAAATCTGCCAACAGGAAGCGCTATCATCAAAATCGAGTAAATCTCTGGTTACACGATAGATAACACGTACGAACATGTACTTATGTACATTCATTTACATTTGCGAGAATGGTTTCATGTACGTTTACGTGAATGGATTCATGTACGTTTGCGTGAACGAATGGATGAATCGGTAGTTACACGGTCCATGAAACCGCATATGTAGGTACCGTATTCCTCCGAATATAGCCCCCCCCCTTTATGGCCGAAATCTTCGCGGAAAAAGTCTGGGGGGGACTACATTCGAGCTCAAAGCACCTAAAATGTCCGTTGTAAAATTCCATCCCCTGAGTTTGAAGGTTTATATCACAAGAATGAGTAGTTCAATTTTAAAATAAAGTATATCGACCTGAATCTTGTTTATTTATACGCTTAATAATGTCAAAAATATATTTTTAGTTGGTTATAATAATTAATTTTTCAACTGAGACAGATAAAAACACCGGATATATTTCAAGTTCCGGGAAGCAAGTTTGACGCCCACTTGAAGATACACATGAAAAGCCACTTCTCTTTTCTTCGTATAAGATATGGAACGTATATTTATCAAAGACTAAACAAAGTTTAAAATAGATTACTCAGTTACTAATTACGTTACGAATAATATTTAAAAATGCGCTATCTCAGCTTGCGGAAGTCGGAAATTTAGTTCGTTTTGATGGTATTCTTCGTGTTTGAAAACTAACAACGTGTAAAATGACTCAACAAATTGGGAGAGTTAGATATGCTTTCAACGTGAATATATTTATTTCGGAAAGCGAGCTCCACGCGACAGGACTTTTGGCCTGGAGAGATAAGCTGCTCGAGGTTGTCAAGTTGGAAGCTACCGTAGCGCACCAAACACCGCTAGAGAAAATTTCTCTAGTATGCGCAGGAAAAAATATCCTTGCTTATGCTTGAATAAAAGTTTATAAGTTGCAGTATTCACCAAAATAAAATCAGCGATAAGAGAGATAGCTTTTGTCCCCACATTTCTCGGCCTCTCGACGAAAGAAACAAATTGCATTTTAAATTATCTTCAACTCCGTCTCCAAAATCTTTGCGTGAGGAGGCATAATGACGGTATGCTCCCAAAGAAACAGTCAGTTGTTAAACTGACACTGACTTGCATTCCTTTTTTCCACTATTGTCGAGTCCTCATAATTCATTCACAGCGATAGGCGAGCTGCTTGCAACAGAAGATTCCACGTGTGCCCTTTCTCCTTTCTCTTTCAGGCACACTCTGGACATTTGAGCATGCTTTTACAGCCGAAAATAAATATATCGATATCAAATAATCAACGAATTCTACATAGATTTCATAAGTGGATTCATATTAATGACTCGAGAGCAAGAGAAAGGTCCAAACGGTGATTTCCGGAACGAAAGCGAGTGGGACAGAAAATAATGCAGTCTGATAAATTCATCAATAACAAAAATATTAGTGAACGTAATAGTATGAAACTTCGTATAACTATTAACAAAGCCCTTAGCTACAATATGTGTAAAGGAAGTTTGATATCTCGATCTGTGTTGTTCTTACGATGCCCGAATTCGATGGATCCATCCGGTATCAAAAAAAATCCGTTGTTAAACACTTACTTCAGTAAAAATATTTTAATACTACCAGTAAATGTAGAAATAAACAAGCTTTAATTTGATATATTTTAATTTAAAATCGCTTCAGCCATCTTGGAGATATTGGTCTTCAAACTCACGGATGAAGGAAATTTTGTAACGGATGGTAGGCATCCTATTATAAGGGCATTACGGATGATATAGGTATCGTATAAAACTTATAAGTTTTACTATTCCATTTTTTTATTTCCTATTTAGGATTATTAATTACATCATTAATTGCAAAGTTCCTAGTCATATCTTAAGATAGATAATTTTAAATATCTATAGATAATTATCTACAATAAATTTTTGTTCAAATATATTTCCTTAGAAATCGAAAACTTTAATCACAGGACTCTACACAAAATTCATATACCTGCTCACATTCATCCGTGAATGAAAATTCATTGTTCAAACAATATTAACCGCTTCCCTGACGCATTAATTTGAGGTGTATGGTCAAAAAAACATCACATTTTTTTATTTCAGATTATTGTTCTTTATTCATTTGTGAATACATATGCGTAAATAAAAGCGCTGTTAAACCTTTTTTTAAATATTTATCAACAATTTAAAATAATTGCAATTTTACCCGAATTTTGCACGATTTGACCTGGTTTTACTTTATTTTTGAAACAACAAGCATTTTTTATTCGTAAGTGACAAAAATAGTATAAAAGACTTTATTTTACTCTAAACACATAAAACACTTCGAAAAAAAAGTTATCAAATGCATTTTGCTGCATGATATATTCTAAAACTAGGGGTTATGCAAAGAGACACTTCACACTGGGGACAGTAATACCTTGTCTCTTTTCTAAGTTTTTTTCCTCATGCATCTCTCTTTCGGCAACATAGGTAATATTGTTTCGTTGGATTACCTTTCTTTTCAGTGAGAGGGATTACTTCTGGAAAATGTCTCTCCGTGAGGCGTCGTGGATGAGGCATTGCAGGTGGCCTACCCACGCGTGGGGACTCCACTGAGGGGTGATACGCGTCTAATAATGGCTCAATTAGTCCCAGACGATAGTCTAAATGCACTTTTTTTCCACCCGTCTTGCGGTCGAGAACAAAAGAGTTCCAAACAAAAGTTCAAGCAGATGAAAAAAAATTTTTTATAATATTTTTTACCCCGTTTCCGAGGTATCAGGTAATCGGCCAAGTGTTGGTCTACACGGTCAACTCCTCCCATTGTGTCGCTGTAGTCCACAATGACAAATGGTTTTTCTTTTGTTTTCCCCCTCTTCACGACACTTTTCATGGCACTATTATGGACTGATGACAGCAGCGATACTTCCTTTTTGTCCTTCCAGTGAATAACCATGATCTTTCCTTTTGAGAAGGCTGCCACTTCCCCCTTTTTCAGTTTCTTCCCTTTGAATGCTGTAGGTACTCCTCGCCTGGTTTTCCTCAACGTTCCGTAGGTATCCGTGGATCGGGAAACCAACAAATCAGCCAACTCGGGAGACGTGTAAAAATTGTCCGTCGTCAAACAGTACCCTTTATCAAGCAGTGGCTTCATTAGCGACATCACGACTTGTGAGGACATAGGCATGTAGTCGAAATCTTTGTCTAGCACGGTTCCCTTTCCCGTATATATTTAGCTTGACCACACATAGCCACTCTTTGATTCACATAAAACAAAGAATTTTATGCCAAAGCGGACAATCGCGGACAAAGACAAAGCAAAGACTTTATGACAAAGCGGACAAAAGCCAAAACAAAAATTTTATGTTTTACCGGCATCAATTGCCTCCATCCCAATCTGCCCTTGAAAAGGAGCAGGCTTTCGTCAATTGTAACATCCCTCTCTGGAGTGTAGAGTGCCTTGAACTTGTCCTCCAACTTCTGGTGCACCTGCCAGATTTTTGTTTAGTTTCGCGTTCGGGTGTGTTTGGGGATCGTAGTCAGCATTATTCACAAAATGCAGGTACTGCCTTATTTTCACAAATCTGCGATAGGACATTGTCTGGCCAAAAAATGGAGTAGCAAGTATAGGACGAGTCGGCCAGTAAAACTCTGTATCAGGCTTTCGCACAATGCTCTGTAATATCACAAGAGCCAATAAAAACTCGAATCTCAGCGCTGGTGATGGCGTGCCACTGATTTTGGCCACCACCACTCGGTCCCGCTTCATTTTTCAAAGAGTCACTAGCGTAACGATTGGTTTCAACTGTGATAAACTCGATGAGTTCATCATTAAAAAAATGTTCAAAATACTTCAAAGCACCACACTCAGGGTCCAGATTGAAGTTCAATGAAGAATTTCCTTCAAAAGGAAGCCTTGGTGGTGCAGGAGGAGGATTCGATAGCGACATCTCACACCACGGTCCTTCTTGCAATGGTGCTGCTGCATCTTCCGAGTCGGAGCTTATTTCCCCCGATAAGCTCGAGTCAGAACCAGAGTGTTCAATGTCCAACTCCCCTGATTCAGAGCTGGTGAATTCCGATTCGTCACCTAAATCCATCGCCGTTATATCTATCACCACTTGGCAAAAATGGAAATGCCCAGAAAAAAACTACTGCGACAGCCAAATACTTTGAAAATTTGGAACTTGACGGAACTGTAGAACAATGCGTGCACTTTGATTGTCAATGAGAAACTGAGACAGACGAAATGTGCCCTGATGGGAATGGACAGACTTCACACGAACGTTGTCCCCTGCCCATCCTCTATCTTCCGCACATTGCACGTAGAATAACGGGTAAGAAAAACAAAGGAGCTCATGCACAGCGAGCGACAAAGACACCGCGACAAGAGAGACATTTAGCACCTAGGTGCGAAGTCCAACCCGAGGGTGGGGTCTTTGGGGTTCTCGATCCTTGCCCGACGAAAATATTTCCGCTGCCCCTTTTCTTCAATCCTTGGGTAAAGGGGCTTGCCCACGCACGTGACCGCGAAAATTTGCGAGGCGAGAAGTCTGAACCAACAGGGGGGTCTTTGGGGCTCGCCTTCCTTTACCGACTAAAGTATTTCAGTCGCTCTTTTTCTTCAATTCTCGGGTAAAGGAGCTTACCCGCACATGCGACTGTGGCAATTTACGAAATGCGTAGTCTTTCGAAAAAGTTTCCGTCGCCCTTTTTCATCAGTTCTAGGGAAAAGGGAAATTCGTGGGTGCCGCCGCACGCTCCACCGAGCTAATTGCCGGCGTGAGTGCAAGCCGTAGTCATTCAGCCGCGGCGGCCAGAGAGTCATAATATTCGTCAGTAGGGCTTGCTTACTTTGTTGATTTCGGCCAAGAGGTGACTACGCTTCATTTTCTCTCCTTCTTTCTGCGAATTATCTATTTTCAAACTGTGGCCTTACTATGACTAAGGTTATTGCAGTGCTACCAGAAATAAGCGATCTGATGTAATATTGGTATTATTTTACATCCTCTGTTTCCTGTCAGAAAATTTGGTGTGGTTAAATTGTATTAGGACATTCCTACAGATATTTAGTATACAGATATTGGGAAAATAAATTAGAATCTGCTTCAGGTAAGTCTTATAATACTATGCGGTCCGCGTCGATTACGCCGCCGCCGGCGAAATTGTTTTAGGCACTATCATCTATAATGCCCAGTTCAAAGAATATTTGACTTGAGCCTTATTTGTTTGATTCCCTGTCTCTATTTTACCGTAGGAAACGAATGAATACGATTGATGACAGTGTTGTAATTATGTGAAATAGTTTGTTTTGGTGGATAGACTTACCCACGCATACATCCGCGACAATTTGCGAGGTGCGAAGTCTGGCCCACAGCTTGAGGTCTTTGAGGCCCGCTCTTCTTGCACGACGAAAAAATTCCCATCGCCACTTTTCTTCCATTCTCGGGAAAGGCTGATCCAATTATGCGACTACGAAAATTAGCGATCCCCAGCTAACGACATTTGAATAGGAGAGAAATCCTGCGCGAAAGCTCGATGCTTGACGATGCACCATGGGATTTCGTTTCTAGATGTTGCCGAACCTCCCAGGGGTAACATTCGTAGACGTAAAAAGATCGCAAAAAGTAATAAGTGAAAATATAAATTATATAATGAAGTTGTATACGAAAATATATAAATGAAAGTGGAGAAATTATGAATAATTTTCCTTTTGAAACATTTATAATTAGTTCAACGCCTTTACAATCGCAGAAAAATATCGGGAAAACACCCTTTGCATCGAAACCTTGAAATCACCATTTGAGTGGCGCGCCGCTTGGCTAGAGAGAGCTACGGACCCTAACCTGTTCCTCTGACAGCAGAAAAACGAATTACTTGCAGCTGGCGAGAATATTCGGGCATGAGGGAAAAGGGACGAAATTTTTGGGCTTGCCCGAGTGTACTCGGGCGCGTCAGAAGTGGCACGTCTTCGATGCCCGAGTATACTCGGGCGCGTCAGGAAAGCGGTTAACTTGCATTAATGGATATTGGAAATAACCCGTGCTGATATTGGGTGTTCATGCATCGTTCAAATGGGGTGATTGACACAGGTCATTTTTATGATTCCAAGTTCTATCATGTTTAGGCAGAAATCATCGATTTTGAAGATATGGTGCCAATAATTGGAAGAGGAAGAAAAATATATGTTAAAAAACTAACTATGTAATTAACGGCCAATCATAAATTTGAGGCGTGAGCTTATCAAATATTTACTGCACAGACAAGGCATTTTGTATGAAAATCACTGTATTTTTGAACTAACCCCGGCATACACGACATCACTGAGAAAGCGTGTAGCTCTGAAAAGAAGTACATTGGAATGCGAAATACAAGGAATGCTCTTCTAATTAGGCTTATGTATTCCTTAAGAAAAAATATTTTGCTTCTTGGCTTACTTTCATTACAAGTTAATAGGACATGTCACTCATTTAGGCCTCATATTATGCCTAAGTACACTCTAGATACCATACTGCAAGCTAACTTACACATTTTTGAGTAATCCTAGGAATGAAGGTAATTTTCTTATTTCGAGAGCTACGGGAAAATTTCCATTGACTTTTGGCCTGTGCTATGTGTCATATTAATTTGACTGTTTATAACTATGCATTAGGTAGGTAGACCTGCCATTTGATAGTCGGATTGCTGGCTAACTTTAATTGCGATGACTTAAGTAAAAACTGGATCTCTTCACTAATGTACAATAATGTACAAACTCGACTCTACTCGATACTCGCGAGTACTTTACAACTTGCCTCGATACTCGATTCGAGGTCAAAAAGTGCTGCTCGCACTTCCCTAGTAAATAATAACAATAAATCCAAGTGGGGATGAAGATGACGAGCCTGAAATTGTTAAAGGAAGACTACTATTGATGATGGTCTTTAAACAAACATCCAGTCCGATCGCCTGCAACGTAGTGATGGGCGGCCATGTAGACAACACCCATGCGTTGACATTGTGCTGAATCAGCTGATAACAAACCAAGCGCGTTAGGAAATATGTTGTGCAAAGCACAACATAAGAAATATCAAAATCTATGTACCCTTTTCCAATAATAATATTATACTTTTAAATGTGATGTGATGCACACAATGCTTAGATTCTGTTATTTTCACTCACTGTGCAACTTTGATACTTTTAAATAAAAACTTTGCGAATTAAGAAACCATTTCTTTCTGATTATTCTCAGTGACTTTAAAAAAAATAATGTTCAGTGAATGGCAAACGAATATATTTTGTTATAAATAATTGACTCCTTTCAATGAAAATGTCCTGGATGTCAAAAATAGACCAGTTCCCATGCATGACCCATAATCCGGCAAAATTCCTAATCTGGCATCACTTCAGCCCTCACTGTGCCGGATTAAAGATGCTGAACTGTATAGTGAAACAAGTATTCGAGTAGAGCCTGCAAAAAAAGTTTAAGCAATCAAAACTAATTATTTAATTAAAGGTTTTTGTGGGTATTTTTGATATTAGGTACCCCAAATTTATGGTTAGCTTCATTGAATCTAACCATAGCTTCATAGCATAGCATAGCTTTAAGCTAACCACAACTTCATTCATATTATAATTCATGCAGTGAAGTGTCTAATTCATTTGACCTAACCACATATATTTTGAACTGAATTGGCTTGAGCAATAGGATGTAGATTTTTCAGTGGCAGCTGATCTCTCAGCTTTAGTCCATGACCAAATATGCCGTAGTTTTCCTTAAAAAACAATTGATATTAACTCCAAAAAAATTAGACCTGACAATGGCTTCTTTGTTCTTTGCTGAGCATTTGCACCCTTTATACTAAACTGTTATTAATATTAAAGGAGTTTGATGAGAGAACACCTACATCATCTCAATGGAATGAGATGCCATGATTTGAGTATTGTATGAGAATATGTACGGTAAACTCCTGATTATACATGTGTGCATTATCTGGGCTGAGGATTATCCATGCATAGCCAATTTATTTAGTGTATTGGCAGTGGTCTCAAAGGTATGTAAACTTTTGTTATTTTCCTCCAATTGTAACTTTCACTACAGCCCTTCCGACTGGTGTTTTAAGCCAGGCTTCAGGCCACCACCTAGGGTTTCTTGATTATCCGTACACCCTTTGCAAGTCATAAGCATGGAAAATTGGGAGTTTACTGTACTTCATTAATATTAATGATAAACCTTCAATAATTGCAATGCTTAGCTGAACAGCAAGGAATTAATTTTGGACTTAATTTTCTTAGAATACAACAAATATTTCTGTAGAATAATCACTGCTCTGAGAACAAGCTTGAATATTTATGATGTTGTAAAAAGTATGGCATCCTAAATAAAACTTCTTTATTCTAAAGATCATCCTTATAGCAAAGTGTCAAATTTTAGGTCCCTTCAGATTTGTTATAGAAAGCTGAGGGAGGGGGGAGCGTGGTGGCCTAGTGGGTAGAGCGCTAAGCTACTGATCGAAGGGTCCCAGGTTCAAATCCGGTAGAAGCTTTTGAATGCCCCCGAACAAAAAAAAATCCTCGGCGTGCGAGGTGGCCCAGGGAAAGTAACTGGGCCCCCCTACCCTGAAATTCACACGTCTATTGCTTAGTCCAGGGTGAGCTCTACCCTCACCTATTAAAACCAACCTTCGGGTTGAATCACCGAGTGAGTCTTACTTCCTTCTAGGTAATGTTAACTTGCAGTTGCCAAGATTTGGAGATCACTACCGATGGAATAAGGTGACCACATGTGTCCATAATTTATTTGGTGGCCAAAGGTGGGTGGATCAGTACGGGGAACTGAGGATTCAGTTGGTGAAAGGAAGCGGCAATTATTCCTGTAAGCTGACATTTGCCAAGGTGAGTTAGTTCTTCATTTATTATTTCGGTACTTATCTCTTATGTCGGTTTTTTAATGCATTTTACAAAAATCTCTTCTTTGTGTAACTTTGTGTAACATTTCTTTGTGTAGTAGCCGAGGTTTAGCCAGTAAGACTTGTACCTATGCACCTAATGGTTTCATGTACAGGTATACCTCACCATACGTCGTTAATTGCTTCCATGAGATGCAACGTAAGTGGAATTTTGACGTCCAAATTTGATCCAACTCCAAGAAAACCACTAGTAATGCAATTATTACGTGTCAGTTTCATAAAATAAACTAAGATAAATTAACCTACTTTCTTGTATATTATAGTAAAATATTATAAACCAAAAGAAAACAGAAGGTAATTACAATCCCATTTCAAACACATCATGAATGCATGCTAGCATATTTGTTCTCATATTCGCCTCCACTCTAGTGGGTGATGCTTTTTGAAATCTAGATGGCTATTGTAACATTCACACAAATGCACCACTGATCCATCAAAATTTTTACATCCAACACTATTTTTATTTTACCAAAGAATAATATTTAATGCTGTAACCTTCCTGAATGGCGATATTTATGTTGTCCTTTATGGCTAGTGTTCGGTGAGGTGGTTACAATGAGATGGTTACATCACTTACATAGATGGCTGAGGATCGCCCTCATCACACGAGTCATGCTTAGTGTCGATACATTTCAGAAACTGGTCGAGAGTGCCTTGAACTTTTGAACTTTCTTACTCCTTTTATTTTCAAGGATTATTTTATAAGGGGCAAAAGCTTTGTGGCATGCCCCCATAACCTTTGAAAAGCACTCAGTATAAGGATCCATCTCTTCATGCAACACGAGACATTTTTCCATACAAGCAAAGGCCTCCTCCATGTTCTTGATTGTAAAGTTTTTTGCTTTTCCTTCTGGCAGTTCCACTTCACTTCTTTGCTGAGCATGAATTTCCATCAAGTCTCATTCATCAGGGGCTGTTTGTCTTTCTCAAATAATTCCACGAAGTCCTCTTCCAAGTCCATTTGCAGTAAACTGCTCAACGACTAAGGATTCATTGATATCACCTTCGTCAAAACCCTTGAAATCATTCACAAATTGTGGGCACAGCTTCTTCCACACACTATTCATAGCCGTGCTTTGAACATCATTCCATGCAGCTGCAATGTTTAGTATGGCCTTGTAGATGTTGTATCCCTTCCTGAAGTCATGGACTGTAAGAGACTCATCAAGATCAGTAGCGGCTATTACTTATCATAGTGTATGTTTCATGTAGTAGTGCTTGAAGATGGCAATAATCCCCTGGTCCATTGGCTGTAAGAGAGAAGTGGTATTAGGAGGGAGGTAGACAATGCTAACAGTTGGGTGGGAAACAGTTACGTTTTTCAGGTGACCGGGAGCATTATCCAGGAGGAGAAGGATCTTAAAAGGAAGCCCTTTCCCTCTACAATACTTCTCTGCTACTGGGATGAAATGGCGGAAGAACCAATCTTCAAAAATCACTACTGTAACCCATTAAATTTGCCTTCCATATGACATGGAGAGATTCTTTTACCGATGCCGATGCAGTTTCACCTTGCTTCTTTATGGAGTGAAAATTTTGTCACTATTTGAACCTCATAAACCATCCTTGATTTGCCTTGAACTCTATGCCTTTTTCATCTGGATACTTTTTCTTTAGGTCTTCAAATGACGATAGTGCTTTCTCCTGTACCACTTCCTGACTAACCGAAGCACGCTGATGATTCTGTCTGTTAATTCAAATAGCAAGAAGTTGCTCCATTTATTCATAAATTTTGCGTCTCTTCTTGTTGATGATGTTCTTCATCCCGGGAAGTTCATCTGGGACATGTGATGGAATCCTATCCTTGTTATGGACAATCGATGATACCGTTGTTCGTGACAATTGTAAAGACTGAGCAATGGCTACAACCTTTTCACCTTTTTCATGGCATCTAATTATTGACACATTGTCATTCAAGGTAATAGCTTGATGCTTAGCATCAGCACTTGCATTGGGATTTCTGTTTGGAGACATTATTGAATGAAATAAGTCACAAGTGCCTGACACACAATTATATATAAGAAGCTCAAGAATTACCACAAGGGAACAATAACCACATGATACTACAATAGCCAGAAAGGCACGTCCGGGCTGGTCCAAGAGCGTCAAAAAAGCTATGCAGCTAACATCATCAGAGTTGGTAAAGTCATTGGAAGCAGACTTGTACCAAGAGCCACACCTTTACTGTTGGGCAATGAGGAATTACGGTCATTGCTGTATTTAGGTAATGCAACTCGTTTCCGCTTTCTAGAGCTTTATATAAATACATTATAATTATTAAAAGTGCTAAATCAGATACGATAGGTTTTTGATGCAACATTCCTTCACTTTAATTTGCTTCGTGAACACACAAACGCACCATTTCTTGTGCAATATCTCTTCAGTTTAGCAGTTTCTACATTTCCCTGTAGTGCCGTATTCTTACGTAATTTTAGTCACATTCTTTATTTAATCCTTATTTTTTACTCAATTTATTTATTTCTTTTAAACTATTTATTTTAACACTGTGCGATTTATCATATTTACAATTTTTTTGTGATTCTAGCTCTTTTACTGCAACCCGTTGTTGGCACACCTTGACTAATTTAATCCATTTATTAAAAAAAACAATGTATCTGCGGAAGTCGAGGTATACCTGTACAGTGTACAACCTTGAGCATGGATTTTGTACTTATCATAGGATTAAACTAAGGTTAGGTGGTATGGAGTAACCTAGGCTTTTAGAATACCTTAACACCTAGTTATCCTACTAGCATGAATGATACAATATTTGTTAAAAAAATTTTAATCCGATTAATGAGTTTAAATATTTTTAATTTTGTGAAACCAAACTTAATTTGTACATTAAATGGAAATATATAAAAGTAGTTGCTCTCTTAAGTGCAAAGTGTTTACAATGGTATTGCAGGGTGCCCAGCGGTTAGGGAAAATCTGGAAATCGGGGATAAGTCAGGGAATTTGGAAAAGAAGAAAAAGTCAGGGAATTGTGCATGCAGAATTCAAGCGGCTCAATCAGTCCATCTCACCAACAGAGATTAAAAAAAGATAGGGAAAAATTAACCGTTTCCAGTGTAACTTTGTGGAAGTCCAACATATTAACAAAGAAAGTAAAACCTTGTATTTCCACATAAACTGTTATACACTCGCATGACCAGTTTCACCCACTAGAGCATCGTCAGGTAAATGTTAACATATGAAAAGGACGAGAAACTCACGAAAATCTTCATTGATCGATACTCCTCATGGACTATGGTTGGCATTAAAATTTACTAGAATCAACTTAGCAATGATAATCAATCTCTAAAACTTCCGTAAATCATTATTTCCTTTAGAATATTAAATTCCCTCATTAGCGTTCATGATATTCGCAGCCAACCATCCCTACCCCACGTATGACATCAATGTGTCAGAGGTGTGGCGACAAAGTGGGGTTCCATGGTTGACAAAGTTTCAGGTGACCCTTGTTGCCTTTTCTTCACGATGATTTGGAGATGTTAGGTAGTGGCTTACTTAAGTGCTTTGTTGAGAAAAGTGTGTTTGATGAAGCTACAACTTCCTTCAAATTGATGCAAATCGATTTGATGAATTCCAAAAACTTGATGACCTCAAAGATTGTTGACATTGGTATAGCAGCTAGTGAGGAATTATGTAAAAGAGACATGTCTGAAAAAGACAAATTTCTCTTTAGAAATGAGTGTACAGCATTTCTAGTCAAACCATAAACTTGTAAAGGCAGTGCGGTGTTGTAAACGATCCATTACGCTCAATGAACCTGAGAAATGCAAGTCTTCTATGAAAACTTGTCTGACAATATTAATGGAGTGCAAACATATCACTGCAATTGAAGCTGAACATGCAAATCTTCAGTTTTCTAATTTTCTTGATTCTTTTCACAACTGTGCATGGACAAATTCTAGGAGGGTTTGATAGAGAAAAAGGCCGTTTAGATAACATTTTGTACCTTGGCAAAAAAAAGACCACAAAGATATTTGACATTGTGTCACGATTTTACTTACATTGTCTCATGGGAACGTCTTTGTTGAGAGCGGCTTCTCCACGAACAAAGACATAATGGTAGAGAACATATTAGAAGATACATTAATAGGGCTTTGTCCTATTTGGGACTACATCTCCCCACTCGATGGTGTTGTCAAATCTATCATAATTTCTAGACTTGTACCAATAGTATTATTTGCCGATACCTTACTTATTTTTCTGAAATATTTGATAAATTTGACAAGTGCTTTCATTCTTTTGAAGTCAACTCAGTAATCAAAAGTGTTATAGAGTACCTAATTATTGAGAGAAATGACACTGTAACAACTCTTATATTTTGCTACTCTTACAATTATCACTGGAATTAGATTGTAAATTCAGCATTGTAAATACTGAAAATTCTTTTTAAGAAATAAGAGCTGCTGAACATGCTCAGCAGCTCATATTTGAATGTATTGCTCATTGACATATTATCGACATGGGCTGCTGAACATGCTCAAGGGAGGGTTCTTCTATCAGGACCATAGCATCAGTTTCTGAATACATTTGCTTAGGAAACTCTAAACCTGCAGGTACACCCAAATACAGTGGTCTCTCATTAGCACATTTATGTAGGAACCCGAAATCCTGAACCTGGTAATGAGGAAAACTCGCTGAACAGGTTAGGCCTTCTCGGGTTGTGTTGAAGGCGTATGTGTGTGTTGCATAACTTCCAGGGGAACAATATGCATGCCATCAAGTTAGTTCATTGCTGGCGTTAATTTATTGAAAGTTTCATTTCCAGTACCTCCCAAAAAATACATACGATACCTTGCGTTGATGGGCACTCAGTAATTAATGATGACTATATGACCAAATAGCACATTTTGTGCATAGCAATCATGCAAAAAGTATATATAGACTCGACTTTGAGGCTTGATATCCCAAAAAAGGAAGATGTGAAATTCATAGAGAGCATATCAGCATGTAGATAATAATTTAGCCTTTCGTTTAATGGAGGTACCAGCCTTTTTTTTGATAATTACTTTTGAAGCATGTTTTTGCAGTAAGGATGAAAAATGGCACATTTCTTAGAGTCGCAGAGGCCAGCATCACTTTGGAGATTGTAATAACAATATGAAAAGCACAAATGAAAGGAAATTTTAGTAGAATGTGAATCGTAATTTTGCCATGACATCCTTTAAGTTTCAAATATTTACTTATATTCGTTTATTTTATTCAAGTCAATTTACAAAACCAGGTTTTCTTCGTAAGTATGCAACATTGGAGGCACATGACAAACACCTTTGTCTTCATTTTTAAATTTCTAATGCGAATCCATTAACATCATAACACTTGACCTTGCCACGATATTTGAATGTTATATTTTTGGAAAGCAAGCTTGGAATGTAGGTGGAAATGCTGAATATGCATACTTATGCATTTAGGAGAACAAACTTGAGTTGACAGCAGAACTTTAATTTTTGCTGCTATTTCAGTGAACTTTCTTTGTTTGTGGATTTTCGACTACTTTTCGGAGCAGGCTTTTCCCCCCAGGCTTTCCCATTACCAATTCTAAGCACTTGTCTCACTTTTACTGTCATGAAGATCCCAGCTAAGTAAACAAATAGGTGACACATTGATAAGTTAGTTGAAGAAGGCAGGATTTTCAAATTAGATGTTACTTGGATGTTGTTTATCGATGAATACTTCCAAGTAAAAGTATCCAGAAAAACCAAATGCTCGATAGTATTGAAGTATCGGGAAAATGGCTGATACCCGATACTTGTTATTGGTATCGGCCCAAGTCTAATAATTACTATGGACATGGTGAGGTATGCACAATCAGCACATGTGCGTTACAAAGCTGCCTTCGAAGCTAAGGCTCACATAGAAAGGGTTACAAAGTATGAGTTACAGATCCTAAAGGAAGAAAGAAAGAGAAAGGTGGAGGAATTAGAACAGTTGAAGCTAGAAAAGAAGAACACACCAGCTTAATAATAATTATTATTGTATTAAACATAATTAATAATAATAATAATTCACTTTATAAGCTAAACAAATAAATTATCAAAAGATCCAAAAAGTAATTAAAGTATGTATATTATTATCATCCAACATATAGTTCTCCGTGATGGTTTTCCTGTTCATACTTGTAAGTTTTGATCTGAGGCTAAATAATTTTATAAAAATTTGTAATGTTTTATGATTTTTTACTGTAAATTTGTGTTCTTGTTATACTTGAAACTGCATTTTCTGCCTGCACTACACGAAGACAGACTGTGTAAAATGCAGATCAGCTCAAAACAAATGCATCCTGAAATTGTTCAAAAGTCAGGGAAATTCACAAATTTTGGTTAGGGAAATCAGGGAAAAGTCAGGGAAAAACTAGAATTGCATGGCACCCTGTTTTGTATTCAAATGATTCTCTGGCTTCCAAATTAATCAGTACAAGTTACAAGGATTCTGCAAAATGGGAATCAATCAACTTCAAATTGAAGACAAACCCAGTAGTGGTAATTTTAATTTTGTGGTTTTCTTCATGTATATTTCACTATTAAGTATGCTGTGTATTTGCAGATTTCTTTCTTCTTATGCTAGCAAAGAGAGCACTTCTGTGCTACTACACACTGCCTTGATTTTTTGGTGTTTATTTATGGTATTAACAAAAGAGTTTTCATATTAGTGGTACCTACGGAGGAGGGTTTTCTTTTAATTTCTTTCATGGCTGTCTCTAAAAAAATTTTGAGCTCTCGTGATTTCAGTTTATATGCCCAAGCTTAAAATACGGAGATGCTCAAGGGTTCAAATTTAGTTGCTTTGGTATTTCTGCTGGTTGCCAGTTGCTAGCCTTTCAGTTCTCTACTCCTCTTCATGTTACCACTGTTCTGACCAACTTTCCCTATTTTCACCATTTCTTCATGTTCGTGAGTGCTGCATGCTTTGGTTTCATGTGTATAAATTAGAAGAACAATAATCTAGAATGGTTGGAACCCAATGTGGAATTCTGGAATTATGCAGCGATATAGATAAAATATAATCACATGATACTATGATGATGTACAGTAACTGAAAGTTTATGAAAATTAATCTAGAAGGTCAGTCGTCAAGTTTACCAGAACTAATCCTTACAGCTCTTTTTTTAATTATAAATATTTTCATGGAGAGATGTGAAGACTTCCAAAAGAAAACTGTCATAGTCATCAACTCTGTCATGCCATTTTCCATGAGGACCAATAGCTCTCTCTGGTTTACCCTTTTACAGAGAATTTTTTAAATATTTATATGATGCAAAGGAATCAGAAACTTGTGTTATTACTCAGGTAATTGTTTTAATCAGCTCTGTGCCATGTATGAATTTCTACATATCCTGAGCAGAAATACCAAGAACAACAACTAAGTTTATTTTAATGATATGCAAAGGATGCTTGAACCTATGTCATTAATTAATGAGAGCATTTAGGGGAAGGTACATGAAATCATTGAATCACTGATTCATTTACATTGAAGTCCTTACAGAAGTGATGAAAATCTAGATTTTTTTAAAAAAATGAGGCATTTTAATGATGTAATTATGGTTTGTTGCAGTATTTATGGGCTCCCTTATATTTTGCAGAAACTGATATTCAGAAATGCTTTTGTGCTATAAATTATTCATAAAGTGTGGATTCTTAAGTAAAAAGCGTTTATTCAGGTCTTTGGAATTCAGGTTTTTAGACGTGATGAATTTTTTTAAGGGATATGCGAATATTACTCATGAATACTTGAATACCTTGAATGCTATAAAGTATTTAATACTCAAGATCTCGAATAATTATGCTAAAAGATAAAGTTTGAGTACCTTGATATCACCCCATGCTATATTTTGCATGTTGATGAACTACGTCCTTTGCACCGTGAGATCTCGCGGATGTCATCAAGGAAAAAGAGGATACTTTATACTTAATTTAATGTAGAAATACAGCAGTTTCAACTAATGGAATTCTGGTGAAACAGTTGTCTTTTCACCATAAATAATGCACTGAAACTAATCACTGCTAGTCGTGATTCAAAATTGAAGAAAGTTGGTAAACATCATTGACAGTTTGTTCTTGACACAAATTCAATTTTGCTGTTATACAGTCAAGCCCATTTATAACAAAGTTGAGAGGAAATAACGAAATCAGAGTTACTTCATAATAACCGAACTTCGTTATATGTGGACCAGTTTTTCCCAGCCTCTCTTTGACGGGGACTAGCCTTTACTTAGTTATAACCGGGACTTCGTTATTAATGGGTGTGATATAAGTGGGCTTGACTGTATTTATTATTAATTTATAAGAGGTCACACAATGTGTCTCTTCTTCCAGATCGCACTTTATCCAATAGCTAATGAATTTTACGTAAGAGTTTCTGAGAAATCGTGCCTCTAGTCTGCTATCACTACAGGCAACTGTCGTTATTTTCTGTCAAGGAGTCATTTAGAATATGCCGAGATTCCTGAGTTTGATAAGCTATATCTCCTGAAAGAAGAAACCAATTTTAATGTGTTAAAATGTATCGTATAGAATGTTCATTTCTATATTTATTTATGTAAATAAAAAATTTTGTTTACTCAAATAAACTTTTACAAAATTTTATTTGGATTTAAAGGTTTTTGTAGCTTAAAATTCAATGACCAAAAATTGCATGCATATTATTCCGTTAGATATCATCATATTAAACTGAAATTTCAAAAAAATGAAGGCAATGATGTTTTTGAAAATTTGAAGCATTTTTTATTTCTTTCTTTAAAAATTTACGAAGGTGTTGTGAAATTTGTAAAACCCTGTCATGAAATTGGTGACTTGACTGAAACTTTAGTGTGACCATTGTGGTTGAAAGGTTGTCAGAAGTCTGTTATTAAGAGTGTAGAAATAATTGCCAGTATTAAATAACTGCATTAAAATTATTTTCTCCTTTGGAAAAGACCGATGTATTTTACAGACAGTAAATCCTTAATGAATCTTCTGTCAATAATTAATGCTCTAAATGTTTACCTTCTAATAGTAATATGTATCATGATTCATTTTGCAAGAACTGAGGTTAATATTGCCATAAAGTAAGTATAATACAGAAAGCTCACTGAATAGGGCAAAACTGTTGTACGTTTTGAAGTAGTACTGGTAGGTTTCCATAGATGTCTCCAGGTTTCCATAGGTAAGAATTTTTAGCGTTATGTTACAAGTGGTATCACTTCCATTGCTTTCATTTTTTTAATCGACTCAGGCAGCACAATGGAGAAGTATCTTGTAGTCTGCTTCTTGCAGTGGTGGATTGTGTGTTTTTCATGAAAAAAACGAATTCCTTCTGTGACAAGATATATTTGCTTCAATAGTGAGAGAAATATTAACTTATCCATGTGACTGTTGACATTAGTTAAAGGCATATCACACCATTGTAATAAAATAACAAAACTACAACAAAAGCATATGTTATGTGCTACTTAACCCTTTGCACTCATATTTTTTCACCCTCTATACGTATAGTCCACTCAGAATTTAATTTTAAATGCCCCTGGATATCGTGTGTGGGCAATCTCGACACATGAGCTGGTAGTGAGCTACGCTGACTTTTTCTATGACATTACGCTGACATTTCTAATTGACTTGACTTTTTTCACTCGGGTGTCGAGTATCACTCGACACCCGAGTGAAAAAAGTTAAGTCAATTAGAAAACGAAAGCAATGGAAGTGATAATTATCGTTTGTGATGTAACATGAAAAATTCCTCCCTCGCCGTCTATGGAAACCTTCCAGTTCTACGTCCAAAACGTATAACAGTTTTCCCCATCTGGTGAGCCCTCTATATTATACGTACTATATGATATTACTACGTTTAATTTGTGTCGTAATTTTCAATTTACTTGAACAATGACACTATTTTGTGGTTGGATTCAAAACTGATAAGATCCTGTAGGTGTATTAACACTTTCTGCTCTCTTGTTAATGCTTTTAAAAGTTAATATAATCAACAATCTAACATTGGTAGTAAATTTATGTTATTATATATGTAATTTTAATTTTTTTCTCATTTTATCAAATTGTAGCTTTTTACTTCAACAAGCAACAGATAAACTAGCAAAATAACACTTAATACCTTATGTGCAATTCTAGTATTCTAGGTATTTGAAATTCGAGATTTTGGAATACATATTCAAGTTATGATTAATATTTGAATTCGAGAAATCTGCTATTGTCCCATTCTAGTTTTTTTTACCTTTTATGTTGTTACTTACATTGTTGTCATAAAAACTGCTCTCACTGTAAAAAAGTTATTCAAAGCTCAAAGCCAGTGTAACCATTGCTTTTGACCTTGATGGAAGTAAGGAAAGGAGTTTAGAATGAAGTAATTAACTAGTCTAGGTTTTGCTATCAATGAGTCAATGTGCTACTCATGATTAGCTTTTATTAAAGATTTAAATATCTGGTAAGTCTGTAATTTAAATAAAAAATGCAGTTAAGTGTATTGTAAATTAGATAGTGTTAGGTAAGAATGGGCAACTTCATTACTCCTCAATTCTAACTAATATTAAAGGTCTTTCAATTCATCAACCAAAATATATTTTTGCACGGACTTCACAGTTTTTCATTGTCTTATTGAAATGCAGTTCCACCAAGCAATGCGTTAGACTATCAGGTTTTATTAATTTCTTGTCATCATTTTGGAGCCTCTTCTGAACTTGAACATATGTGGAGGAAGTGTGGGTGTTGGATTGGCACATGGTCTTCAGTTTCTTTTGATATGCCAACAGAAGGATGTTGTAATTCTCATTCCATTTACTTTAAAAGCTGTCTTAAAAATTGGATTGGAATTTCTTCTGGGTGATCTCCTGCCTTAGTTCTATATTGTCCAAATGACAGTTCCACCAGCATTGCAGTCGCTGCCTTCAGGTCAAGTGTGATTCTGATTCCAATCTATCAAGGAAGCCTTCTAAAGAATTGTCTTATAAATTATTTTCTAGCTGTAAAATTCAATGTCACGTGTTTAAGAACATTTTAATCCTCTGTTTTCTTCTTGTTCATTATTTAGTCTCAGGTGCTCAAAGATGTTCTTTTTGTACTCAGAATTGCTTTCCTAACATCCTTCTCTTTCATCGAAAATTTCTACATTCCAAATTCAATGCTCTATCTGTAAACTGTGATTGGCTTGATGCTGCTGCTCATTGTCATGTACTTTCTTTTTACATATAATTATTTCCTTTTTGCTTTGTCTTGCATGTCTCATTTCATATTCACATAGCATCTCCATAACTTTGCTCCCTTGATTTTCTTCAGCAACTTGTCATTCCTAAAAGTATGTATGCACAATTGGTTTATCTTTTTTCACTTTCAGTCTCTCACTCTCTGTTAACTTTTTTGTTGTTATTTTAACATTTCACATAGCCTTTATAATTTAAATGAAGCCCTAAATTTCTATTGCTTCCACTTTTTTCTCTGCAGCTGCCATTGCCCATGTCTCACATCTATCAAGAAGTATGGTCCTTATGTAAGTCTTGGAGATGTGTTTTCTAATTTATAATATTTTTTGTACAATCCGTAGGTTTATTGCATTGAATATCTTTTGGAATATACTCTTATGGAAATTGTGCCCTTGCTTCCTTCCCCCTCTAATCTTAGTAATACTTCTTCCCTATTACATAGCCTTTTTATAATCATTCCTGATAACTATTTATTAAGGTCTATATTATGTCTTCTATAACTCAGTTTCATTTTTCTTTCTCTATATGCTGTATTCTTTCATTTTATCTTATGTTGTTAAACACCCTTTTTCAATTCCACTTTTCTTTACCCCTTAGGGTATGATGTTATCAAAATGTATCCTGCTGATTGTTTTCACCTAAAGTATGCACTATAACAGAGATTCTACCTATTTCATTTTTGTCCACCTGATGCAAATTTTGCATGGCTAGCCATGTAAATACGTGTGGGTAATTCTGCTAGATGCTGACTTCAATGCTTTTTAAACCTGAGAACAAAATATTTCATGCATGGAGGCATGAAAGAAAACAGGTGCAGTAATTATGGTTCCAGGGAATCAAGAAGTTGGGGAGGGTGAGTGACCAGAGAATTTTGTTAGTCTTGGTTATGGCCTGTTGTAAGTTGGATGGAATTTCAGTTATTGAGATTTTGGTTCTTCAATGAAAAACACAAAATTCTGGGAATATTTTACAATTCTTATTATTTTAGATGGATAATTGGAAAACAGGCAAATTGAATTGTGAGGCAATAAATTAGATATCAGTGATGGAAACTCTATGGTGTTGGGAAATGTGTTGGGACCAGTGACTCGTTCACTAAATTTATTAGTTGTTTCAGTGTAATCAGATGTGTTTAGTTATAGGAAGGAAATTTTGTTTGTGTTTGTAAAATATGATTTCGAGTGCACTTTGTTTTGTAATGTTCCTATCGTATGTAACAAGTTTTAGATGCATTGATATATCCTTAATTCAATGTTTTCTTTTGAAAATTTCTCATTTAATTCCTTTCAGGGTTTTGCAAAGTCGTTCTTACAAGATACTGTCTCTGTGTTAATTCAAAAAGGATTATTTGTAGAAATTTTTCCATTACGCTAATCTGAGTAATTATTTTATTACAGCTGTGAAAATTTACCCAACATTTTTTTTATTAGGAAGGCAACATTACAATGAACAAATAATGAATTGGTCATCTTTATCACTTATATTCAATCCTAAAATAGGTTTGATGCATCTCTGCTCTCAATTCTGTTATCAACTAACCTCTTCCCATTAGTATAATTCTTCTCTTTGACATCCAGCAGTATTCACTACCTACATCAATGCATTAATAAATATGCTAAACGTATCATCTACCAAGTGATCATTTCACAACACTGACCAATCTCTTCAGAAATTATCTGGCAAACTCCTTTAATTTTGTTTTTTTTAAATGTAGATGCTCGAGCATCTACAAGAGGTTTATGAGTGTTATATGTAGATAATTAAGAGTAAGGTAGAGAATGGGGTCTGAAGAAATGTTTCTCGGGCTTGACACCGGTTAATAGGCTCCATTACTGCTAACGTTTCAAAGAGCGACTCGTTCTTCATCATCAGGGCTTCTGAGTGCCGTATTTTATTATTGCGGTTATATATATAAGAGCAAGTCGCTCTTTGAAACGTTGGCAGTAATGGAGCCTATTAACCGGTGTCAAGCCCGAGAAACATTTCTTCATACTATTCGCCGGGAAAACACTCGATCTTATATTAGAGAATGGGGTCGTTTACCATAATTTTTATTGCTGAATCTAATAGTTTACAAAATAAAAAGACCCATTTTTTCAATTTTTGAACCATCACATAGTTCTCAAGTTATAAACAGTGAAAAACTGATGTTTTTAGAGAGAGCTCTTTCCTGGGAGAGTGGGCATGCGAAATATTTGTATGTCATCCCTTCGTCCAATCAGAGCTGAGACTGCACACGCCTTGGCCTGATCACAATGGGTGACACACAGCTGATTCTGCCAATGGAAGTGACTGTTAAGCTCCATGCGGGGGTTATTTTGAAGGGCATTGCATATTTAACTACATCGTAATTTGTGAAAAAGTATGTAAACTTCATTACTTTTATTCACTCCATAATGTATATCAAAAGAACCCAGTGAATTTCACTGTGCAGTTATTTTGGCTTAATTACAGGATTCACAGTAGCTCTGAACGCAGACCTCTCTTCCCCACCTCCACTTCCCCTTCAGTGTTCCCACCAAAACAGTCAAGGAGTGGAGGTGGATGACGTTGAAGTCTTTAGTGCACCTCGTTCGGTGGGCATCATCTTTTGCGTATTTTAATTTTTAATTATGAGGGAATGGTTCTTGTTAATTAATTAATTAATTTTTTCAATTAAGTTCATTTTTTGTTTCTATGTAACGATTTCGTGAACAAAATAGTTATTTCTCTGTTGAGTTAAAGCCCTGGTTTTGAGTAAATATTAGATGGTATTCATGGGTAAGTGTATTGTAATTGATCAGGATGGAAAATGTCCGGTGAAGTGATGCTATTTAATTTGAGGATCATTAGCCCTTTCGAGGCGGCCAAATCTGCTCCCATATATGTGTTCTGATCTAAGTACCAAGAGACTCTTCCTTCCTTTCTGTACGGACCATTTTCAAATGGTATCTGTCAAGAAAGTTCTAGCAGGTATACACTCACTCACAGCTCCTACCTTTTGCAACCCATCCCAGTGGGGACCACGCCATTATCTCGGAATCTGGTTTTACTACATTTTAATTTGTTGCTTACTCTCAAAATGTAGACTTTGAAATGAATTCCTCCTTTTTTTTACTGGGAACTTAGAAATTTTAAACACGAACTTAGGGACCCTAAGAGAAACATTTTTTTAAATTTTCAATGAAACGACCAAATATCCAGCTTATGGCTGCAGTAGGGTCTGTTTTCTTTCTGAATTCACGAGTATTTGGATCGCCAAAACAAAGGCATTGCACTAACACTTCAAATCTTTTGCTCGATATTACTGACCAAAAAATCAGTCATCAGGTACGACATGAGGAAAAAAGTCTTTGGGTATTCTCTCTTTTACATTTCAAAACTGAGGAAAGCAAATGAAAGCCATAAATTCAATAAAATCAACATTCGCCTAGTAAGATTTCTTGCACTTTCAATTCTGTAGTTCGTAAACTTTACTGTGAAATGAAGAATTTCATTGTCAAAATTGAGAACTTCTAGTACTGAAGGATTGCCACCAATTGATAATGTCAACTTTTTCAGTCCATGCTTTTGCGCAGTAATATTTCGCTGAGCTACTCTTATGGCTCTCTTCGGATCTTTTTTACTCCAGGCATAACCGTTTTTCCCGTGAAAAACATTGTCACTCCTATCGCGAAAGTTACCACTAATTTCTATGTGTCCTCATAATCAAATTCAGTTGAAGAGTAGAAGTCCCTGCTGTACTAACTAAGAATTTAACCATCATCTTTGCTGCTATCGGAATCCGCTAATTTACTTGCTGTATCTGATTCGTTGCTGAGCTTTTGAAGACATTTCTTGATTTTTTCAGCAAAATCTGATTATGAGAGTTTTATTAGGTCAACTATGACATTCTTGATGGTCCAGGGTTCAATTCCTTGAATGAAATGAGGAAGTACTGTCATTGAAACAGTAGTATAAACAATAAATATAAATATTTGCATAGTTTACAAGAGAATAATTGATACAAGGAAACAGGGCCGGCGACAAGGGGGGACAAAGGGGGCAAATGCCCAGGGCCTTGTATTCTTTTTGACACATAAATTTATTCATACTATAAATTTTTATTTTCAATTAATTTTTTTGGCCCTTTTCGTTTCTCTTTTTTATCTTACTCGGGAGGCTAAGGGGGGCCGCGGTCCCTCCCTGCCCCTGTGTATGGGCGCCCATGTGTACAAAACCAATGATACAACACTAGAATGTGTAGTTTGCAGTCAGTGTGTGAGAAGTATGACGTTAGCATTGTTGTTGTCATCGAGGGTTTTGGGATAGAGCGAGAAGCACAGTCGACACTCACCTCCCCTCCCTTTGCCACGAGCATTCGCCACTCAGTGACATGCTGTAACCTCAACAACAAGAAACCCCATTCCCTGCCTCAAGTCTATTGTTTACTTGTTAGTAGACCATAAATAATTGTTCATTCTACAGTCAAAGTTACAGATTAGCAGTAGCAAACTACACATTCTAGTGTTGTATCATTGGTTTTGTACACATGGGCGCCCATACACAGGGGCAGGGAGGGACCGCGGCCCCCCTTAGCCTCCCGAGTAAGATAAAAAAGGGAAACGAAAAAATATTTTATATTTGAAATTTTTTGAATATATACATATTTCAGAAAGTTATTCTTAAACATGATGTATAATTTATCCTTATAATATTTTTCTAAATTTGTTTCCTTGTTTAACTTAAATAAGTTCATGGCCCATGCACACACTGTCATGATTTTGCGTGGTTTTTGTTAATAGAGGAGAGGAAGGAAAATTGGAACCGATGCACAGTGTGCTGAAATCGAAAAACTGTTAAAAATTCTTAAATGGCATTTTTGGAGATAGAATCATGAAACTTGGTACAAATACTTATAATTGATTGGCAACCAAAGAATGGCAAGTCATTGGTCATGTTCTGTCGCCCTTACCAAGATAATGGGGCTCAAACATCACCAAAATTCCAAAATTACACCTGACTTCAGTTTTCTACAAAAATCTTCCTATTTAAGTTGAGGTTGAGGCTGTGGGAGGAATTTGGTCAGATAGTAAACTAGTAGTTCTGTTATCTGTCTGGGATTTAGGGGCCGTGACCACTCAGTTGCCCAGGGGCCCGAGAATCTCGTCTAAGGGCCTGCAAGGAAATAATATTTCACCTTACAATGGAAGAGGTAGGGAGTTTTAAAAAAAATAAAATATTTCTTTGCAACCCAGATTCTCATTGCTTTGAACAAATGTTCACTGGCAAAAGTTAGGAAGCTACTGAAATATACAAGGCCGCACACTACAGAACAAGGGAAAAAATAATGGTATTTGAGGGGTAGCGGTCAGGGAGACTGACGTCACAGTTTCCGGGTTAAACAATGGCTGACAATGTGTCCTGAAGGGGGCTTTGCACGTAGCCCATACTATTTTTTCTGAGTTTTAAAAATTTCTCATGGCTGGGAAGTTGCACCCCTTTTGACAATGCTGCATGGAATTCAGGAGTAAAAGTGGGCAAAGTAAACTCTTCTAAGTAAGTAGATCAATAGTGACAGAATGCTTCAGCAGAGATAGCATGTAGTAGGTAGAGTTCAACATTTTTTTTAAATGATCAATATGTGTAGACCAATTCAAGAATGCATCAAGAACTCCCAAGAAATTTGACTTCATCAGTAGGTACACAAACAGAACTGTCAACTAGGGATGATGTATTTTGGTAACCATTTTGAGATGTTTAGAATAACGTAGACTGATTTTTTTTGCTACAATTAGGTCTATTTTTTTGGTCATACACCATTGGGACATTCTCTCCATGGTATTATTTAGCCATTCTGTTACATCACTATCCCATGAATTGTAACTCAATACATCTGCAAACATAAACTTGTCATTACATGTAGGCACCAGACTTACAGGTAAGTCATGCATAAAGATCAAGAGTAAAGTTTAGGCCACGGTAGGTATATGAGGTTGCCTTGGAAGTCCATGAGCTCAGAGATGGTTACCCTTCAGAAATCAGTCCACTATTAATACTCTTTACCTCCTGCATAGTATGTGAGCTACCTTGAGTCCTCTTTTCATCTCAATTTCATCTGGTTTTTTTCATAGGACCCATGGAGATAAAGATGCCCATTGACAAATAGCAGATGATGAGGCCCACTCTTAGTCTTGTACTCCTTTCCTTTGGTAGAAATTTTCCAAAACAGACAGCTTGAATGCAGCCATTCATCTAGGATAATTTTCTCTCTAAAAAAATTCATATTATCTTCCATTGGGACAAGAAATTATTTGAATTTCCTCCTAATTTTCCAAGTATTCTACATATATCCTCTTTTATTTTGAATTTTTTAATAAACGAGTAATGTTTGTTCTGAGTACCTTATTCTACTTTATTTCTAGTTTTTTTGTTTCTGTAGTAAGTTGTACATGCTTATGGTGGAACTTTGTATTTTATCTCTTTGTTATTTTAAACTTAGTCAGTGTAAATTTTTATTTCAGGCAAGTTATTGGTCTGCAAAAAGGCATGAAGTTTTTGGTTCGATTCTCGATGGCCACGGAAAGGTTCTCCGGAAATTACATGGGAAATGGAGTCAAGGAATGTTTTGTGGGACTGCTCCTAATGTGAGAAATATATGGAAGCCATGTGAGTTAAAAGATTTCCATTTGTTATATTTTTGTGTTATTTAGCTTTCCCAAAAATTGTGTGAATCGGAGTTTGGGGGTCATTGGGAATCAGCACTACTTTTAGGTGATCATGTGTTGAGTACAATATACCTGTATGCTAGTTGTCTTAGATCTTCCATCTTCATTTCCTTTCCGTGTTTTGTGTAGTCAGTGGCTGGCTTCTCAAAAACCATCTTGTAGTTCTGTGCTTCCTTATATTACTCCAGTCTTTAAGACCAATATCAAACAAGATCCAGAGGATTGATATTTCTGACATCCCTGACCTAGAGCAAACTTGACTCTAGTAAATTTTGTGGTACATAAGAGTATATCCTTTTGCATAATATTCTTGAATTAGGATAAGTGAAATGGCTTAGTGTCAATCTTAAGAATTCAAAAGGAAATTTTTCCGGGTTCCTTAAAAATCAATGTTCAGATTTTTTGCTGAATAAATAAAGAATGATCAATTAATATTCAATCCAATCATACATATTACCTGAGATTGTCTTAATTGGATAGGTGCAGTGGCGAGGCGTGAAGATTTTCACTAGTCTTCACAGATGCAAAGGGTAGGTCAGCCGATGTGCGACATGGGTTTCGAAAAACACAGATACCAATGACCTGTTTTCGTGTCTGTTAAAATAAAGAATATTTAAGAAAAACTTACAGCACTTATTGTTTGCATTTTATGAATATATATAATGGTATAAGAATTTACTTCAAAGTAAACAATTATAAGAAGATTCTATATCAAGGCATCGCAAATTTTACATCATATACCAGCATTAATAAAACGATTTATAAATATTTCTACACCTAAGAAAATTATTAGTTTCTTTTTCGTATGATAATCCCAAAATGGCGTCCAGCATCAGCCTTTTTGCATTTATAATCCTCTTGCTTCTGTAAATCACTAAACCAACTTGACAGTTGTTAAACGGAGCTTTTAAAAATATGTGTTCATAGTACACTGTGACATTCAATACAGTACTGTTTTATTAAGTTGTTTCCGCACAATATTATCCTTTCATTTCTCTTGCTAAAATGCTCATTGCATAAAAATATCCAGTTAGACTTCTGGAAACTGGCTTAAAAATCTTAAATTTTGCTAAATACAGAGAGGGGATCTCGGCTTCCACTCACGCTTTTATCTTTGAATTTTGTTAAATAAATTTCTCATTTTGAGAATGATTGACGCATGGTAAATGTTAACCATAGTTTCAGTGATTTATTGGAATGAAGAAATTATCTATGTACACCGAAAAATGCCTTTTACATGTTTCTTTGCTAAGACGAATCGATGGATTTCCCTGTGGTCAATAGAAATATTTTATCGTGAGTGGCGATCATTACAAGCCTTGCACGGCCAAAAAACACCTTTCTACATATTTAAAACACACTTTAAGACCCATAATTGTGCACCCTACAGGACAGTAAAGAAGCACAAAAGCGGAACTGAGAAATGACAAAATACAGGAAGATTGGGTGCAGAGCGGATTACGCTGTGTCGAATGAGGGGTTAAGGGCTGGTTCAGCAGTGCCAAACGTGACCAACAGAAGCCGAACAAGCGACGAATGCGCCAGTTTCAGAGATGACTTGCCTAGCTTAACGCCATAGCAGTCTTCAGTGGAGGGGATGGGTGAGGGTGGGCGCGGGACACATTGCGTATGGCGTTAAGCTAGACAAGTCATCTCTGAAACTAGTGCATCTGTCGATCGTACAGCTTCTGTCGGTCAAGCTCAGAAACTCTCGTGAGTCACAGCTGTCCAGAGGTGGAGAAGAAGGGAGGCAGACCCCATTTAAAATTCATCCTCAGTGTAGTGGGGTATTGACACCAAAACAGATTCTCTAAAATGAGTGAATCTGTATCTAGAATTTGGTCTTTTTACATTGCTTCTTCGAAAAAAAAAGGAACAATTACCATTGTACGTATACTTTCGAACATTATGGCATTCTATAAATCCTTCTTTACTTAACATTTTGGATTTGTCATCGGCGAATCCAGAGATGGCCATGTGCCTCACCACTGGATAGGTGACTTCCTAACTGGTAATACGTTAATGTAGTAATTGATAGTATTTGCTCTGATACGATTTTTGTAACTTCTGGCTCACCATAAGTTAATGTTATAGCCCCTGACTAATTCCTTATTTGCCTATAGTATATCAGCTTATAAGTTACTAGCAACATCAGATCATTGGCAACATCACAGTGCAAGTTGAGACTCATGTGATATTTCATGTGATATTAGCTATGTTATTTCTTGGTTTAATAACTGGGGGCTACCATTAAATGTAAAAGAAGGGCAAGGGCCTAGCCATGTTGATACACCGGTTCACGTCAGATCACCGTAAGCAACGTTGGGCCCGGACAGAGGTTGGATGGGTAGCCCCCCTCCATACCTCTACCGTGGTGCTCTTGTCCCATCTGCAAGTGGCGGGCAGGTTAAATGTGGGTTGGCACAATTGATCTAAAGAGGTCTAAGTGCCAGGGGGGCTCCAGAAGGCCCCCGCCCACCCCTCCAATTTACAAATTTTTTTTTACAAATGTTAAAGATATACAGTGATGTACTGAGGGAGGAAAAATCTCACCCTACTGAAACCTATGAAGTTGGACAAGTAGATCTAACCGTAAAACTTAGTAAAGTACTTAGAAGACACGCTAACTTTAGACTTATCTTGGGGACATTAAAGCCAAAGTATTTACATCACTGCAGTAAAGAAAGTCTGATTTATCAAACAAATAGTGGAAAATACTGTGGTGAAAAAGTGAAAGACGTGCTGGAGAACCCGAGAAGACGTCACTATCATTATTCGCTGGAAACCATGAGACCTTTCATATTAGAAATATTTTATTTTCCCTTAGTAAGGCCTCATATCAAGTATGCACATCTGTGATCCACAGAAGGCTCATCTAATACCTATCCCTTAATAAGATAAATGGGAAAACAGCATGTTTCATTAACCGTTTTGCTGTGGCTTACTCTCCAGAAACCTACTCGTCACATACGGCGGAAAAGTGAAAGCACTAAGGTCAGAACGAAAAGGTACGTTCACAGCAGCGAAGGGTTAAGCATTCCTCTGAATGTACAGAAATTGTCACATGCCTTTTGGAAGGGCTTGGGTGAAGTCTGATAAAATATGAGATTAAGATTATGTGCTATGAAAATCCAAATTTAAATAAGAGAGTGATTATGCAGATTCAACTATATTCCTGTACTACATCAGAGGTTTGGACAAAAAGTTAAAATAAGATAAAATCACTGTTGAACTGATAGATTCAAGAATTATTTTCCCCATGAACCGATCATACCACAATATAATAGTGCAGCACTCTACATGAGTGAACATATTTATCCTTATCAAATCATTATCTTTTATACTACTTCTCCTCACCTCCTCACATTTGACAGCCTTCGAGAAAATAGTTATTTAGATTAATAAGTATGTATAACCAGACAACTTTTTAAATGTCTGATTTAACTTTTAATCATGAAATATGCTACTAAAGATTTTATAATTTTTATTGGTTGATTTCTTATTATAAATTGTGTTCTGATTGTCTGTACAGCATAATTTAAGGTGGTGTGATTATTAGTAACTGTTTAGAAGTTTTCATCCTAGGCATTGCATTGATTTGCACATTAATCCCATTCCAGTGCAAAGTCGAGTTCCAATCATCAGTGCATATTCTTAACTCAAAAAGTTAGATGTCATATGGCTTGTTTAAATTTTCTACCATTTACCAGTTTTTTGTATTCATACACCATCTTTTGGCTTTTATCAGAATATTGTCCTCTTTGTGCAGTAAAGTACCTTATTTTGTGATGTCACTGTTTAGTTATCATTGCTTCGTGAATAAGGGTAAAATGTGCATTCCAAAAGCTTAAGTCTTGTTGAATGAGAATACTTGAGTTGATCCCAATGTTTTTACATTAAAAGATGCTTTAATAATTGTTTAAAATTCAGATCATTTTTTGAATGCTCATAAAAATTATCTTATTTCTTGGTGATTGGAATAAGATGCACCATGAAGGCATTTCCTAAGGTTGTATTACACTGAAAGCCATATATCTGATACAGTGGAAGCTCAGTATAATGAGTGCTCCCATTGGCTGGGAAATCACTCGCTATAGCGAGCGCTCATTATAACCGAAGGATGATGGATTAAGCCTCCCAATTACCACTGTTGTTCTTACTTCCCATTTTTCTTTCGTTGCCATGCTATTAGAAGCAGGTAGGAGGGCCGTTTTCATGAACAGTTGCATATTTATTGATTATTTGTGAATTAAATCTTCCAAATTAATAATTTCCGCTTTGCTGAAGTCTTCGAGTGTTAACTGGTACGTCCATTGGTTAGGAAAGTTGTTGTAATGATTCGCCGAAATACGGCATTTACCCAAGTAAATGCCTCTGTCGGTTGCACTGCACATCGTGCGTCGTACTAGTGCTGCCATCTGGAGGATCTAGAGCGAATGGAGGTAACTCCCGTGAAATACTATTGCCGAGAATGATCAATACATTCCCTCAAACTTGTATGTGTCCGTGAACTCAGGAATCATAAAATAAAAACTGAATGGGATAAATTTTAATAATTCGCATAACATTGGCCCTGGCAATATTTACGAAAAAATTTAAAATATGCACAAATTAACAAATCTACCAGAAAACATAAGTATTCCCGTTACTTCTGCTAACAGGAAAAATAATTGAAACCAGGATGAATCGTAAAATTACAAGGACGTCAATAATTCTCTGGCAACTGTAAAGTTTGAGGACTTCGTTGTGAGGATAAAAAGCATAACAAAACAGCATCCGACCTGTTGCATCACACATACACACCTCACTTTGACAGTGCAGTACTTTTAATTTCTATTCCCGGATGAAAAATCATTCAAGCATCGTCTGCTTCAGTCTACTGGCAGTTGCCGAAAGCACAGACCCTTCCACTTCACTAAATTGGCTGAAGTCATCGGCGGAAGCATCACTGGCCCGGTAAATGGCACTAATTATTCTAAGAGCCTGCTGTGCCTTAGCTCTAGTCAGCATAGGCACTGTTTCTTCTTCCGAAAGAGAACCAATTTTGTCGTCACCTTCGTTCTCACCTAGTTAATCAACTCCTCGTCCGTCAACTACTTCCGCACTGGCAGACAAAGACAGGCGGGCTGGACTCCGCCCCTTACCGACATCCCAGCTCTCCACTGTCATGTGATTGGCTAGATGCTTTTCTGCTTTCCACCCATTCCACTCCTATGTGAACTTGGCTAAACAAAAGAACAACTAAATGTGTGAGCGAGCTCAAGGTACTCCAGGGTCGGCCGTAAATCGTCAATGCATTGACTTGATCAGACTTTAAATAATGTAGGGATTGCACAAATATTGTATTTAAGTTGTAGTTGACAAATAATGCTTCTAAAGATAAATACAATGCATTAATTTGTACTTTGCAGTGCATCACCCTCAACAAATATTGCTCATAATACCGAGCGTATACCGTGGCAGTAGCTTCTTGGCCTCGCTATATCCATTTTATTTTACATGTTAATCATGAGCCTTTTGATGGTACATTGCTAATCACTCGTTATTGCAAGATTCTCACTATATGCCACACTCACTATAATGGGCTTCTACTGTATTTTCACATATATGCAGCATGTTTTGGTCTTGGTGAAACGTATTGGTTGATACATGTATATATATATATTTATTTATTTATTTATGTAACTTGTGATGGTGACATTTTAGAAACGATTTGATATAGTTTGTAACATATGAGCATTATCTGGTAAATTTTTTGCAGCCCCTTTACCTGAAGATAGTGAATTATACTATGGCTTTACTAAGTTTGCAATGTCTCTGAATGAAATGGAATATGGCCAAGCAGATGTGATTGCCCCAACGGATACTAGACATCGACCTGATCAGAGACTTCTGGAGCAAGGTGACATTGCTGCAGCTGAGGAGATCAAAGCACAATTGGAAGCTCAGCAACGTGAACGGAGGCGGCAAAATGAGTTAGAAGGAAAGATCCATGAGCCAAGATGGTTCAGGTTAGATTTTATTGATACCTTGTCACACTGCATATATGAAAGAACTCTTTTGAGTGAGTGTACAAATGGCCCAATCATGACAGATGCCGCTCTTGTAAAAGAAATTAATCACCTCTACAAGTTTCAAATTTTCATTCTCTTTCAGTCATTTATCCATATTTGTCATAAATTGTTGATTATTTTTTTAATATAGAGGCTTGTTTTGAAAGGTGATTTTGTTAAAGTTGCATTCCTTTGCGATTGAAAAGTAGTGAAGGCATGAATAGGTTTTAAGGAGGCTTTCAGTATAGGAAATGACAATCTCACAAAAATAGAGAAAAGTGAAGGAGCAGTCTCTTTCATCTAATATTGTTTTTTCAGTACCTTTTCTTTGTATTCAGTGTTTCAGGAAAAGAACAAACCCCATATTCTTGATGTTTGAAGTATAAGAGCTGATACTGAATGTGCTTTACCTCGCCTATGAAACAAATGATGAATTTTATTCTTATGTAATACTGTATCTCAGCAAGTAAATTATGTTTCAGTTAAATGTTTCATATTTGTAATCAACCAACAGACCTTTTGATATTCCAATAATTTTAATGTGTATAATGTAATCCTGCAATGATCTACCCATTTGATAACCCCCCATTGATCAACCCCCAATGATTTGATTTATCTGATTTTCAAAATCCAATATTGCTATTGTGATAATGCTTTTCTATTTCTCATGTAGGCTCTGTCATTATACTTCCTGAACTTCCACCCAATCTTCTTTTTAGTTTCAAATTTATGAATATGAATATGTATCTTTTGAGCTGTGGAACCGAGGATGTGGGTACTGTTTTTTTTTTACAATTTCATTCCATTCTCTGTGAGTATTTCATCAGTATTCTCGAATGTCTACTTTCCCAGTGATTTCATTTGTAAGAATTAGTGATGGACGGATCCAGTTTTTTTGTCAGATCCGGAACCGGATTCTTGCCTGGGTTTCAGATCTTTATCTCAGTTTCGGATCCTTAGTTTCAGATACTCCATTCTGAATTTCATTCCTTTTCTAATCGTAGATTTTTAATATAGGTATATATAAAAACAGCAACAATAGAATTATCAAAAACAGGTAAATTTATTGTAGAAATATCAACTTCTTATCATCTATGAGGATTATATTAACCTGGATCAAGATTTACGGCTGTATTAACTGCAGGGCTGTATTCTTAGGAAGTGTTAAGGATCGAACTCGTGGCTGGCAGTACACTAGCCCTCATTTTTAACAACTACGCTCTCATAGGTTCACGGGAATCTGGCGAATGTAGGCGACCAGCATGACATTCGGCTTAATTTTTCTTTCGCACATCCAGGCCTATGGAGAAAAAGGTCATGACGAGTATTTTTTATTTTGTTTTCCTCGTTTGTGGCACGGAAAAAATCTTCTTCTCATTTCGTGGATCTTTGGATCCGACCCGACCATCCTTAATTTATGAGTTGTACATTTGTAAATCTAATTTAAACAACAAAAGTATAACAAAGTGAGTATTCAGATTAATGGTTTTAAATTGATTATGATAACATTTTCGATGCAGTGACTGAAAGAAAAAATTAAACTGCGATTGGGATCGAACGTAGCTCTCGTTGTACGCCTGATCCCGGCAAATGTAGGCTACCCGCATGGCATCCTACGTATTATTATCCCCTCCCCCCCCCCTGCGATACTGGGGTAATGGGGGAAAAAAGTCGTATTTCTTTATTTTTCTTCTAGTTGCAAGGGTACGTTTTCATCTAATTACGTGATTTTAGTTACACATCCTCTTCTTGTCAATATTTACCGCACCTACATTCCATTCACGGGGCACTTCGCACTAAGCCGCGAAAATTTAAAATCTACGATCCGGATCCGATTTTACTCCGTGTCTTTGGATCCGAATCCGGAACCGAGAAAAATGAAAGATCCGTGGATCTGACGGATCCAATCCGGCTATCACTAGTAAGAATGGTGTTCATCAAGAAGTCGAATAGTTGGTCATTCTAAACTAATGGCTGAACTAATATGTAACTAGAATTTTTTTTAACTTTTAGGAGATACTTCTTTTGATATAACTTATTCTTTTTCATTACAGGAAAGTAAATGGTAATGGAGGGAATATGGAAGAAGTTTGGGAAACCAACCATAGGTACTGGGATATTCGAAAGAATCCAGGTTTTAAAGCTATTCCATTTGAGCCATTATGGTAACTGTGGTGCTGATTGAACTGTTACTCTACTGTTATATTTATATTTATTCATATTCCAATATTGAAAATCCACAAAGTTGTTTATCTTGGGATGTCATCATGTGAAGGTAATGATGGAAATATATCTTAAATGAAATAGAATTTCTCGTTAAGTAATAAAAGCCTTATGGCATGCATCCTATATATCTTATGGATGAGTCTAAATCATCAGCCAATTCGTATTTAAAGTTCTTTTATATTTTATACATGGTTGCAATAAGGAAATCTACTCCTTTCATGATAATTCATAGTTATTCCATATTCTGAATTGCATTTCAAACACATCAACAGTTTTCCTCCACATTTTCTGTAAAAGTGAGTACAAATAAGGAGAGTTCGAGTCACCAGTTGGTGAAAAGAAATGTACGTGCTTAGTAATAGTTGGTTTTGTTGTTGAAATCATTAAATTGTCATTTCTTCTTTATGTGAGCACACGAAAATTCACTTAATTACAAAAATACGTTTTCTCTTTGCATAAGGAGCAATGTCTTTATCACATTATATTCAGTTTTAGAGTAAAGGGTTTATGACAATAAGGCTTTTTTTAATGAATCATGATGTTAGTCTTTAAAATATCGTGGCTGTTATTGATTGGGGTTGAAAGTATTTTGCTCAACCAAAATGCTTTTTCTGTAGAAAAAGTAAAGATGGTGCATTGGCAGTGGTTACTTGATTAAGCGATGATTATAGTTAACACATGCTGTGAATGTTTTAGTATAGACAATACTTCAATTGTGATAGTTTTGTTGTTAATTTTTTAAATAGGAAGTTGTCACTGCTTTCTATGCTAATGAATATTGTGCATGTGTAGTTGATCAATGAATCATTTTCAAATTTGTCAGTAATGGTGACCCTATTTATGTTACTTATTAATATTTATTTAACTTTTTCTCATATGCTGTATTTTATTTTTTGCTGTGTGATAAAGTGCCTATGAATGGATTACTTTGACATTTATAAATATTTATAATGCTGAACCATTTCTATGTAATCATTATGGTTGAACCATTTCTATATAATCATTCACTTGGTTGTGATTTAACACTATGGATACAGCTGCAAGTTACTGTTGAATATTGTATAAGCTTTTTTGATTTGATAGATGATGAATCGAGTGCCTGTGCCCTAATTCTTTCAGCATTGAAAGAGGTGTTACTATGTAAAGTCAGATATAGTTTATCAGTGTATGTTCATTAATACATGTTGTTCGGAAACCTAAGTTTCATTGGTTGGCATGAAATCCTATAAAAGCATTGAGTACTATTTCCAGGACTGTTATCAACAATTTCACTTTTGAAATAAATTGTTTAGATTGGGCAAATCATCGTTCATATGTTACTTGAATGAAAATGCATGTACATAAATAATTTGGTTGAGTCCTATCCATAAGAATGAAATAATCAGTATTTTATTATGTACTTAAAGGTGGTGAATGAGTTTCATCAGAGGTGTAAATGTTTATATGTCATGTGCTTTATGTGCTCATGATTTTACATAAATGTATATATTGTGCTTGAAGCAAAAATACAACTTATTGCCCAATGCTCTCAGAAAAGTTTTGATTTCAATATTTATATCTTTGAACCTTCCATGAGACGAAGGAAGTATATGCTTTTCTTTTTCAGCATTACTTTTTACATAAGAAGAAGTAATGCTGAAAATAATAAAAGAGAGTCATATGTCTTCCCTCTCTCTTTTTTCCTTTTAAGTTTTTCTCATGGCTTTGCAACAGTTGACTGCATCTTCTGCAGCAATATGTAACCATCAACATCTTCAATTGTGTTCTTTCCCATTCAGCATGTTGTAAAAATGCTATTAGAGCTCTTGCATTTTAAAAATGCAGTTTCAAACACGGTATTCTGTTGAATTGGTGGTGGGAGACATCCAAATAGGTGAATTCAAAATAAGCAGTGAATTTAAACCAAACTCAGTGGATAAAGGGATCTTTTCTCATAAAATCATAGCATTAGATTTCCCTTCATATATGTATTGCTTTTTTCAAAATCAAACCCGAGTTTTGCTCAGGTTTGATTTTGAACCCTGAGTTTTGCTCAGGTTTGATTTTGAACTGTTATCGATAGAAAAATTTGTCTTCCCACTGGGCTGTTCACCATAGTTAAATAAATTAGTATTTTATTTTATCCAAAACTAATATTTACTTTGTAAAAATGTGCTAGGAGAGAGTTTAGTGAATGAGTATATCAGTTAAGTAAAATTTTTGTTGGAAGTGAAATATGAGAAAAAGCTTCTTTTAAAAATAAATAGATGAATAAAGAATTACAAACATTTTTGAGGCCTGACCAAAACCTGGCCCTATTTGACTTGTCTCTTCAAACTAATATACATATATTTTTCAGCACCTCCATCAGCATCAATCCATAAATTTGCAGGAAGTTTCAGTTGATTTATCAGAGGAAAATGTGGATGATATATATTTTCATTCACTGGATGGTAAGTTTTTTACCTGGGACACTGAACATTGAATTGAAAAATCAGCAAAAGGTTGAGTAAATTAATGCAGCTGAACCATCTGAAAAGAAATTGTATATAAATGAGGTAATGAACAACAAAAGTTCCTAGAGGGAAGGCTATCTGGAAGGAGCTCACATAAGGGCACCATTGGCTGTCAAAGTATTTTCAGTAAATGGCATTCTTGTTTAAATTCAGTGGAACTTCTTCAATGTGGAAACATGGAAAATAGTAAGGATTTCCACCCATCTTGCATGAACAGCATAAGAAAGCCATCTACTTTACTGCTAAGAACAAGATGGGTTCCGTTATTTTCATTATATTTACAATCTCAAAATTGCTGAAAGTTGGAATTCGGCATTTCAGCTATATAAGAGTAAAACAGGCTATAATAATGATAACGCGGATTGATTGATTGATTATTATTGTGGTGGAGTTCCTCAAAGGAGGCCCTAAGGTACTCAGACCTATTGGTCCATTGTTCAAACCACCCTTCTGGAGAAATCACCCATTTAGGCCAATTGCCCTGCTCAAAGCCAACAGGTCCCATAAGGGGATATTCCTTACCTCCCTGTGTTCCAAAATTGGTGTGCCCATGTACCTATTCCAAATTCTCATCACAACGAGGCACTTGCATAGTACATGGAATGTGGTTTCATCCTCTTTTTTGCATCACCTGCATCTGGGTGAATCCACGATTCCCAGGTGGTGTAAATGCCTCATCACTTGGTAGCGACCAGGAAAGGAGTCCCACTACCGTTCGTAATTGACCCCTGTTTAGTGATACTAGTCTTTTCTAAGCCCAGGTCTAGGTTCCCCTATATGTAATTTGGACTGTCTAAGGCTTGGTATGGTTCGCCAGATGTCAGAATGCCTGGCTAAGCCCCACATTCTAATTTCTGCAATCCCTATTGAAGTGGCAATAGGTATGATTGGCCATGATCCAATCGGATTGCAGCTGGTTCTGGCCTTTGCCAGCTCATCAACCATCTCACTTCTGGATACGCCTGCATGACTGGGTACCAAGGAAAGTTCCACCTTACTGCAATTACTTATCTCAAAGTCACTCCTGCAGCAGCTGTAATTTGCACCATGGTGATGTTAGCGCCTTTAAAGCTGCCTGACTATTGGTGCATATGTGTATAGGCCTGTTGAACATGCCGATCTCTTTAATGGCATACATGCAAGTCAGAAGTGCATACACCTCTACCTTGGAACACCGTAGCATATTTTCCCAGAGGGATTGAGAGCTTCCTTGGTGTGCTACAGTTGAAGACCCTTACTCCCGCCCTTCCTTCTTCTTTGGAGCAATCTGTATAACATACATCAGCCCCTGACTGTAGTTCTCTCCCCTTTCCTCTAGCCCACTGTTCCCTGTTAGGGAAGCGGGTCTTGAAATAGAGGGGTAATTGGTCGAACCTGGCTATCATTCCATCACTGCCCATCTCGAGGATAGGACTTGACTTCATGACCTCGTCCAAACTTGTCTATGACCAAAGGAACTTCCTTTGTTATACCACTGTCCCATACATTTCAGATGATAAGCCACTGTCCTCGCTTGAACTTGTACTTCCACATGAAATGGAACAAGGTTTGGCAGAGTTTCTAGAGCCAGAGTTGGGTTTGTTCACATTGCCCTTGTCATTCACATGCAGGCCATTCATTGAAGGTGGTTTAGTTTATTCCCTGCATTTTTCTGCTGGGCTCTCATCCACCAAACTATAGAGGAGTTTATGAAATTAGGTTTAATGACTGCCATATAAATCCAGCTAATGGCTTTTGGCTGAAGTCCCCATGTTTTTCCAAGGGCCCTCTTCCTCATCCATAAGGAGGCACAGGCTTTTTTGCCTTTGTCTCCAAATATTCTCCCCAGTTAACCCTCAAAGGCCAGAATTATTTTTTTTATATAATTTTAAATTTCTTACATATTAGGCTTTGTGATCATCTAAAAACAATACCTATGAAATTATATGTTCAACATATAATTAATTACTGAGATACGGGGTGATGCCAAATGACATTGTTCAGCCTATATAAGGTCAAAATCTCCTAGGCGCTCTTCCTTATTAATATCACCTAAGTTTGTCTTCCCATTCTTTCATCAGGAAATTATGATTTCATGCATATTTATTGGGGGCTTATAAATTGTCTTTTTTATTGAATATGCCTATTCAAGTGTGTGAAATCTTACAAAGCAGGGAATACAAAATCCAACATTGAATTTACTACAATCAGCCCTTACTTCAAAACTGCAGAATTCTGCTGCACTTAGACGTCTGCTGCTGTTCATTGTAGGTCTAAGAAAATTGTTAAGTCTATCAAAGCATATGCTGATTAAAACTTGGCTAGATTCACTCCAGCCCTGTACAGCATTTGGCTGCCCTGCAACTTTCGATGGTGTTCTGCAGCGGGTAAGAAAAGTCAGAACTATTTCACGTTGGAAATCTATCGGTGGTAAATCGCTTCCTGATTTTCTATACAGTATCCACACGTTGAGGACTGATACTCTATTAGACAGGTAAAAACAGTCCACCACCGCTTTTTTCCTTGAATATTTATCGTGCTTGGCTACATTTTCATCCATGTGATCGGTCCTGTCATATATTTCCCAGCCGGCACAAGGAGGTACAGATCCCTAAATCACCAGATAGTATCTGTTGAAATCGGGATAGCCAATGGGGGCCAAGGATCTCGTATCCCGGCGTTAAGGATACGTTGGGGATCGAGCGTGAGGTGAAACGGGATCTACGGTGGATAGATGTCCGCCACAAAGGAGATATGTGGTGGCGGTGGTGGAGTTACACATAATTTCTACATAAGACCGAGGCCTCCGATTGGCCGACACTCTCCACCCGAACCAATGAGAGCCCTCCGTACAGACGTATATCGTAAGAGCGCCACTGTTGGCAGGAAGTGGAACTACGTCGCAATAGGGCGCGTACAGCGCCATACATCGGCGATAATGAGAATTATTTCAATTGCTGACAAACCTCTCTTATATGTAACGAGAGAACGTTTTTATAGTAACTAATTCCAGCTATTAATACTACGTTACGATCGCTTCAAATCCCCACTTATTCAATATATCTAATTATCAACATATGCTCACTAATGCACCACACATTAACAATCAACAACAGCATTCTTCGTCAAGACTGCACTGAAAATAACAGCAATGAAGGACAACAAGCTCTTGCTTCAGGAAATATATTTATTCATCCAGAACAAAAATCTGATGGGCAGAGAAAACTGCAAAAGTCAAGTTATGATTAAATACGTTGTAAATATTAATGACATAATTCGCAGCACATAACGACAAAATGACGAGCACATGGTAACCAATTGTAATTTTTGAAATATGAATTTCATAAATATCACAGGTCGTGTCTTACTTTGATGCACTTACCTTGAATTAAAAGGTCAAAGTCCAGGTACAATTAACGAATTCACCGCATCTACTTAAAAGTTGCAAAATTATGTTCAAGGTATGGCGGTCCAACTTAAAACTTTCGATGGTAGCAATCCAAAAATTAGGATCCAAGAAGTTAGGTGTCGAACCCGGTAGAGCAATAGTCAACAGGAGCGCAGGGTTCGAAACAAGGAGAATATTCCGAATCTGTTCGAGGGTCAAAAGTAAATCCATATTTGCAAAAAGAGGCAATTTTTACTCAACAGGTTCACGCACACAGTAGTTAGTCAACTTTCTCGGAAAACAGAATGCTCGCGCACGACTGCAGTAGTCAGCGGCGCCTCGGCATGTCTATTTTGAAAAACAGTATTGGGCAGCAGGCGTATGCATACAATTACACAAATAATCTCTATTATAATTATTTTTGCATTGTTACCTAGTAAAAGATACTTTTACGCCACATTAATATTCAAAAGACTCTATGTCGTATAACAGAATGGCGGAAACGATGGGAGAATTAGAGATATATATCATATGAGATACACCATCCTTCGTAGATCCTTTCCCACCACAGATACGCGTATCCCTTGTGCCGACTGGGTTGTTGCATACAGAAATTAAGGCTGGCCGTGGGGCTGGAATTTTCTTTTTTGCTTTTTTACACAGTTGACACTGTGACATGAGGATATCATGGTAACTACATTATTATTAACCTGACTTGTGATGATTATATTTTTCTCTTTGCTAAACCAATGCTAAAATGTGCTGCGCTTATTTTTCTTCATGTTCTTATTAGATGAAATCAGTTAATATTTTGAGATTCTGTTTTGCCTCAACATCCCCTTTGCACCATACCCAAGTTTTTTTTCAAGCAGATTAGAAAATTTATTTCTAGAAATGTACTATAGAGCCATCATAGTTTATATTTATATATTTAGGCATCATACCTTGTATTTTAATCTTATTGGCTTTCCCCACAAGAAAAGCTTATATCCACGATGTCTGTAATAACGATTTTAATGATTAAAATCATGATTTTATCATATGTAAAGCATTGCTCTGGTCTGAATTGTGATAAAAACTTTGTTTATATAATTCTCATAAATGGATGCAACTTTCACAATTTGCCATTTACACTCATTTCTGTATTGTCTTCGTAGTGAGCAAATTTGATTATTTACACAAAATGGTCCCTACACATTGCGTGGGTACCATATGGTAATATTACCATCCACCAAAGGTCCGTTTTGATGTTTTTTTTACGCTCGGCACACACTTTATTGTTGTCAGGGTTCTGAAAGAGGGTGAAGAATGCTCTTGCGATGTACAAGTCTATGAAATAGCTTTTTGTCATCAAGATCAATAAACTATACACGCTTGGTCGGAAAACAATATGATGAGTACCTATATGATGGTCCCAATGTGAATTTAGGGCGCCTATCTAGGCAGCCGTATGCTGCTGCTGGTTTCTAATTCTCTTTCCTTGAATTGCAAAATTACAGTGGCAGTCAGGTTTCTTTGTGTAGAATTTAATTTTGAAATATTTCGATCAATTGTGGAATAGTGCCGCGAAAACTATTTTGTTTTACTTATTCATATCACCAATGCTGGCGGTAGGTACCGTAGGTACCTCCCGACTGCCTGTAATGACTCTCCCTAGCGAAGAAAAGTATACCAATCCTAGGAAAATCTGAATTTTTTTTCATTTTCGTGAAAGGAGTTTATTACTTCCTGGCGGACAATTAGAAATCTCGCATCACCTTAATCCGCCAAATCCCCTATATTGGAATTCCCTCTCTTCCTAACACATTCTACCGTTGTCTACCCTGTTGGCGCGGACGGATACACAACCAACAGAAAATAGTTCCCTAATATTAGGTTGCCGTGCGGAAAAATGACTCTTCAAGGCATGGGGCGAGAGTGAGTTCGCTGTGTCCATCTCTTTCAAAGTAATTCAAAGTTAACTTGTTTTTATTCACCCAGAAGTTTTTAAAAGTCATCCACCATTCCGTCATCAACTAAAGGCGTGCCCAAAGGGTGGCGTCCGTCCGTTCAGGTAAAAATAATGCTTAAAACGTTGTTCCATGTTTCAGTCTCATTCTGGTCTTGCGTAGGACTGAATGTTTCGAGAACGTAACGAAAAATCTATGAGGTTGTAAATGAATATAGTGCTCATTGTTCGTACATCGTATGAAATATGTGTTTTTCATTAGTTTCTTGCTCGTACTGACCCTGCCAGAGAGTATCGAAGCTGTACAAGTTTTAGATGTTAATTTCGGTGTTGACCGTATTAGCTGTTTTAGAAGTTAGCATATTTATATCTCTGTTCTATTTATGAGGGTTGGTTTATGTTATCTAGTATATCCTATATTCAAAGGTTAGTATTCCGCACATATAAGATTATGGAAATGTGCATTTTTCAAGGCGTCAGTTGACATTTTCCGCTTTGTACCTACTTCATGTAATTTTGGCGCCCATTGTTTGAGCTTTAGATAGTCTCCTTGAAAATAGGTTTTTCTTATTTAACACTACAGTCTTCAGAATTGCAATATTTCAAAATATCGAGCTGTATGATTTTCACATCAAGTTAATTAAGGCGTAGATTTGGTGGAAGCACGTAAATGCCGTTCAGAATAACCGTTATTAACTGCTATAATGGCTGTTAATATAAGGATATAACTGCTGAAGTATTACGTATTACATCTTTAACTATTAATAATGCCTATTGACAATTAAACATGACGGTTGAAGATAATAAGCTATCTGATTTAATTTGTTCCTTCGTTATTATTCTTCTGTAGGTTACTATTAACTTTGTATGCCACGTTGTGAAATAACTTTGACCCTGGGTGTTTCATCATAGCTAATGTTTAAATTTGTTTCAGCAGTTGATTAGCCCTCACTGAGTGCGAGCTATATTTGTACAAAAATATATTCATCTATTATTAACGTATTTTGTTCGGCTACGGTACTTATTCTGCTCATTTCCGTATTAAAGCTCTACTTTCTTCAGTAGTCACTTTTATGTCATTACGCATTTATGAGACGTGACTTCTATTCCCTTCAACCATCGCATGTATTGTGGGGTGCAATATGTAATGTACCATTGCACCACTGAGTGAACCATTAGTATGCAACTATGTTGGACTTATATGGTGGTCGCTGTCTAGTGTCCTGCCATTCTTTTCGCCTTCGTAAACTAAAAAATGAGGATTTCAATAATCATGTGGGTTGTTTTAACATTTGGAATTGAGGCATAATTTGGTAATGACAATTTCTGCCTTTTATGGGAGTAAAACCTCCAGTCTTGCCTCTTGTGCTAATCACAAGATTTTAGCCATTCTGAATATCATTCGCGGTTTTCTATTTTAGATAGAATAAGCATTGGTTATGTTGGAATTAGCAGTTTTCGAAAACTGCGGAAATTTAATCCTAGAGAGGGTGCGAAGCTCGTGTGTCTGCTCTTGGTTTCTTCTGAAGTCCTTTATTAAATGGCGGTTAGCTTGATATATGTACTTGAGGTCCCAACTTCGAGGTGTGAGGACAGAGTGTGCATTGGTCACTTAGATGCCAGCAGAGGCAGTCATGTGTGGTGGATAACTCACAGAAAGACGAGTACGTAGATATGCATGCGGAGCACAAGTATTTTCATGTGCCATTAGTGCATTTCTCTTGGTTATCTGTTGTCACATGCAGTAATAAAATTCGTGAATGGAAACCAAGGAATCCATAGGAGGGAACGTAAACAAGTATCCTTTTGGTTTTGGAAACTGAATGGTTTATATTATCCTCAATGCTTTGTACCTCTGGAAAATGGGTCTTTTATTCAGACAATCCACTGGGAAACATTTTCTGAGACCAAACCTGAAATGAACAATAGTAATATCATTTATTGTCACATTGCACTTACAAAACTTTATCTATGGCTAGGGTAAGTGGGTGACTCGTCAAAGTATAAAATAACATTTGGGTAAATTATACAGTATTAGGGGTACATAAATTAAAACCTTAAATAGATATAAATAGTTTGAAATACTAGGATACAATTAGGCATTTAATATTTAGTAATCACCAACTTGTGTTTGTATTTTATGAATTCACTCTAATTTTGGTCCTTGAGGGGAGAGCAGATGATGCCCGAAGGATCTAGTGCTCAAATAATACCGTAGCCACCGGTCATCCCATAATGAGCATGGTTTTCGGCGTATTGCACCATCTAACGACCTAAAGAACTGGGGAAGAAGTTACGTCTCCCCATATCCTAAATTTCTGAATTTAATGCGTGTTTGGTTGGAGTGAGAAAGTAAAAACAAACATAATGCGTAATGGACAATGTTTGGGTATTGTATTGAAGAAGTTGTTAACCATAACTGATCAATTTTCTACCCTAATTCGATTTAACTTCCTTTAAAGACATTGCCATAGTTAGGGGCTCTCGTGCATTTATTCGTGAAGCGGGAAGTTATTAATCAAGTTCCCAATGCAGACGCTTTAATGATAATGTAATGGTATATTTTAAGTGCTTGCGCAATTAATAGATTCTTTCGTGAAAGTCAGTAAACCCTTAACTCAACATTAATGTTTAAAAGCATCCTTATATATTTGTAGTAGCGTTAATGAATATCATCTTCCTCTCCACTGTGAGCACCTCGCTTTGGTATTTGAAATAGTTCATCAGGCATGTCTTGGTTTTTCCCCACAGGAAAATTTGGACCGGATCGGATAAAACCTCAAGAGTTTTTATGGATGCTTTCGTAAAATTTTAAAATTTCCTGTATTTTGTATTTCCGTTGTATAGGTGCAATTTTATTTTCTGAAAACCACCCACGGGTCTCGTGAAAGCGCAATCGTTATATGTAAATTATATCGAATATTTGCGTTAGTTTTCCTCCAATATTTAGGTGACTGTAATTCAAGTAACGATCAGACATCTTCAAGCAGAGCACGTGTTCAATGGTTGGACCTTCATCTTTGTGTGACTCATGCGGCCGTTGCTTAAGCCCGTTTCAAACGATACTTGATCCAGTACAAGGTGTAGTATACTCGCTAGTATGCTAGCTTTCTAGTATCGTGTGAACGGAACCAGTATACTGGCTGGCAAGCATGCTAGCTAGTATACTCGCTGAGCTACTGGAATTCATACTTGATGCGGTACTAGATTTATAGTAGGACCTAGTAGCCCAGTAGCCATCGACCAATCAAGTCACGTTACAGACGCTGTGCGAACTTCTCTTTTTTTTAATTAGTTTGGAATCATATGGAGTAACCGATTCAAAGCAAGCACGGTCGATGATCGTGTGAAACCTCCCAGGACGGTTCCAATCATAATAGATTCCATCCTCAATATCAAGTAGCGGCTAAAATACTAGGTCTTGTGCTGGATCAAGTATTGTGTGAAACGGGCTGAAACTCTTTCATCTCTGCCGCCCCCACCTACTTTTCCAGATCTTCATGCATCGCAGCGCGACGTAATATTCCAGTCATTCATTTGTTAGAACCGGGGTCCATGTTCATGATGTGTGTGGTTCACAATAGGAGACTGTTTAGATTATGGAACAAAGTTAGTAGCTTATCCTTTCCTCTAAGATCTTCACTGTAAATAGCCGATAAAAAACGTGGGTTTCGAATGCGAGCTCTTCTCGTTCTCGCTTCTTGTAGGTGTTTATTACCAAACGAAAACTTAAAGATGCCCCAAGCTGGCTTTTTTCTCTTGAGTGCCTATTATGTTTGAAGCCGTATATATAGATTGAAGATGAATATACATGTTATTAAACCTTGTTTAATTTATGTGTACGCTTTTAATTGCCCTCGAAATTCGATTTCTTTGTTCTAAGACATTACCTTGTAATTGGAGACTTGTTTTAGTACTTTTATCATGCATTATTTTTTGAGTTGGGGTTTTCAGCATTATACTCACAGCTAGCAATTTGTCAGCGGATCCGAGGAATCGTTTCATCTCATCATTGAGCGCGAAATGATCCAGATAATATATTTTACATTTACCATTTCCTTAGTATCAAATCGAGAGCGGTAATAAGGTAAACTTTCCCGCTTTTGGCTCCTACCGTACAATATAGCTTATTAGAAATGGACCCTATTCCTTTGAAGCAACGACAGTGAGACGGAAATGCGCCGTAATGTTTGACTGTTTCAGTAGATTTATGATTATGTATATTTTTCGGGTGCGGCTATTGCAGGAGCACTCAGAGGAAACACTGACGAGTGCGGGTCACAAGAGCATGTTACGAAATAGAGGCAGCTTTCCGGCGCGGGTTGCTTGCGCTGGGAATGTCACCGTATGGGCGGATAGCGCGGAAAAGATAAGCTTCTTGCCTGTCGGCTTGGATCGGGGCTGTTAGGTGTCAGCTATAGTATCAAGTTTTAGGCAGATACATTGAGGTAGATTTGAACTTGCTGGGGAATCAAATCATCTCAGGGATATGGAGGAAAATGCGAGTTGGTGTTCGTGGACACGATTGAATGTCCCATGAGAACCCACGCTAGAACTGATTAGTGTAATTAACTGCCAAATTGACTTGGCTGTAAATTTATCATGAACGTCTGTGTAAGGAGACACCGATTAAGAAATCCTTGTTTTAATGTGAGCATTATTAAATAAGTTTGGCAATTTTCCACAAACAAATCTTTACTTCGACCGGTTTCGATGTGATACATCATCATCAGGTGATATCACATCACAGATATCACATCGAAACCGGTCGAAGTAAAGATTTGTTTGTGGAAAATTGCCAAACTTATTTAATTATGTTATTCCACCATATAACGCCTGAAACGTCTCTTTTTATTAATGTGAGCAGTATTTGGGCTGAATTTCTCACAATACCGGGCTAGTGGGGTAAACTCATAATAACCAGTTTTTATGCTCTGAGAAAGGAATAGTAATTCGACCCAACTGAATCTAATGAAATATTTAAATATGCTTTCTTCTTCTATCATGTACCTATTTTGCTAGTTCCTCATATTAACCAGGCTTATTGGTCGCTTAATGTTGACTTTACTAATCCTAGGGAATAAAATTTGTTCAGTTGTGGTCCTGCGTGCCCATTTTCCCTCGCGAACGCGATAATGGTGGAAAATTTTAGCGGGAGTCTGCAAGTAATTTTTGATATCTAGAATTAAAAAATGCAAGCAATTGAGAGCTAAGGATATCGTCGTCGAAATCAACGTGCCGCAGGCCGAGTATTACATATCGTACCGGGGAGTCTTCGATCCCACCAACCGCCCTATTGATATTAATGCAATATTAAAAATATCGGGTGAATGTACCGTGTTGGTATGAGTGTGGGCCTGCACGGAAAGAAGCGCAAAAACTAAGAGCATATGACTTTTTCCATATACAATAGATACTTAATCTAGGTTAAGGATTTGGCTAGGATTTTATATTTAAATGCTTAACTGTTGGATTGAATTCGGGATAATGGTACCAATACGCCGAAGTTGATATTGTTACTATTAGACGTTGTAGCAATTCGGAAATAACACCTCTCTAGGGTATGGCAGTTATAAACCTACCTCGAAACCCTACGAGGTACCAGGTACGAGGTTTCAGACCACCCTCGTACGAGTAAATGTTTCACCATACCAACAGCGAGCTCTTCGATCTAATCTTATGATGCATTTCGATCTAATCTTATGACGTTGAACTAAACCCGCTGAATTTGACCGTTTCAACTGCATGCATTTAGACGGTACGAGATGGGAAATAATTTGATACATGCAGTTTCTACCTTATTCCACTAGCCTTATATTTCTCAGTACTGTAACTTAAAGATAAACGGATAGGAGGCAGGTTTTGTTGTGGGAGAGAGTGATATATGTACCTGGTTTCAGCTACTTCCTGCCAATATTTTCTCATCCAATATTCGGATGGTGTCGATTAACTTTAATCTTATAAGCGAAGGCCAAAAAATAGTTTATTTAACCAATTTTGCTTCCGTATCTTTTCGAGTTTTACATTCCACTGCCAAGGAGTTTTGAGTTGGCATTGACTTGTGGTAACTCTGCTTATTGAGGATGCTCTTCGTTAATTTATGTCTGACTATCATATATTCAAATTCCCCTCTCTGCGACATGGTGGTTTATTTATCCTAACTCATTCTTCGCTGCATCACTCACATTCTGTATATCGCCGACCACCGTTTGCCGATCCTCTATTTATTTTAAATACTTTCTTTCTAAATTTAAATGTTCTCGGAAATGAGTGAAAAGCTTGTATTTTACTCAAAACCAAGGGAAGATGAACGATACGATAAGTTCGTTGACCTACTAACTTGTTACAGCAAATAAGGCTATAGTGGCCAGTGCGGTTTAACTTGATTTTTTATTATCTCAAAGGCATAGTCCTCATGTTTTGTTTTTTGGTCTTACAAATTTTCCTCCTCTTGACCGCTTCCTGTAGTTAGGAGAAGATCGAAGGGTTATTTTTTGAAAGATATTCTGCGGTCATATCGCGGAAGGCTTTGATTCGAGAGCAGGAAATGTGTGAAATGTAAACAATTTCTTGCTTTGGCGCTTTGCTGCAGGCTTTTTGAAAATTTTCGCGATTGCGCAAATGCCGGAATCGACAAATTGCCGGTAATATATAAGTACTACGAAGTGATTTCCTCTCTTCCTTGATCACCACTTACCTTTTCTGTGTAATACCTTTGGGCGCACTTTCCTGTTATCATTACCTCTGTGAAACTGGCGGGTGGCTGGGAAAACGGGGAGTGCCATCTCCCTTAGTATCCCATTTTTGTCGTAGAGGCGACCCGGAAGGAGAGGAGACTACCCAGAAAACAAACCCTCAGTGCAGGTGGGGAGCACCGGTTCGACTTGTGGGCAAAACTAGTTTGCGGCCGTAAAAACTGAACTAAAATCCATCCAGGAGTCACCTTACACTCGTAACCGTCAGAATAGTATCGCGCTGGGAATCGGGTCGGTGGAATTCCTAGAGTACTTGCCTCTCACCTAGAGGGCCTTGATTCGATTCCCGGGAGTGATTGATTTTTTTCAGACATCGTGATTCCGAATGTACAGTGAATGAGGGCAACACCCATCTACACCGTCCTATTCACTGTCGTTGATAGCTAGGAGCTTATGGCCAGTCGGCTTCTATAGTGTTCGTACTTATATGTGTCGTACCCTAGCCATACATCCAACGTAGCGTGTGGCAGGGCACTATTCTCCAATGGTGCTAAATGCAGTGTAATTGGATGATACGAAGGTTATTATATAATACAAAAATCTTTCTTGATGCCTTCCTTTGGACAGACTAATTTTGGGTATCGTCGCGCATTGTGCGAGGGAGAACAAATGTTTGAATCTATTATTGTAATATTAGTGACATAGTCCACTTTTTTCATTATTCCCCTAGGCGAAAAACAGTTCAGCTTGCCTATGAGGTAGGTGTCTGCCTAGGGTGATTGTAGTTGCATGAGACTTGCATTCAAGATCCAACGATTAACTGGTAACCACGGGAGTGCTCTATCCCACTTGCAAATCCTGGCTACCGCATCAGTATTCTGTGCTCTTTGAGAAATTTCCAGATATGTAATGATTTTCCTATTGGGAGAACTTTTCCAGTATTCAATGTTAAAGGAAGATGGAGCTCCGGGAAGATGCTCCCCTAGAGAATTCTCTAATTAATGTCTTCAGGAGTGCAAGGGGGCCCATAGGTCGCTAAAAACTTAAGGTCATCTCCTAGAGACGGCTGAACAGGTATGGAGCGATGAGTTACCGTGTGGCCATAGGCTACATGGCATTCCCGGCAAGGAGTCGCACACCGCACCTTGAATTTCATTGTGTTGAACACCTTGAAAGGTGTTATGTGATTTATATTTTAAAATACTGTGAGGTCGAAGAGAGTTGTTGGAAAATGGTACAGGCTTTGGAGTCATGGTCCTTGGATTGTAATGCTCCAATGGCTCCATCCAGTATTCTACAACAATCGTGTGCTTAACTTGGCTGATTATCTTCACCAATTTCTTTTTCACGTGCTGTGGTAAAACAGTGAGGCCTGAAGAATTATTTTCCTTGGATTTTAAAATTTGAGGCCGTGAAGCTTATTCGTCTGATATAGTATAGGTATACCACCTTCGCGATAGCCAAGTGAATGACACTGCCTGTTGCTAATGGTTGAAATTTTCGCACTTGGCCAGCTCTTCGATTTTCTGTTTTCGGCAACGACTTGGTCCGCTTGCGGCTATGCGTGCTTACTCCCAAACGCCGCATCCAGTGTAGTGATTTGGTCGCATTGGCAGGTAATGGAGGGCAAGGACACCGGTCCTTGATGACGTCTGGACTAGTGTGAGCGTCTTTTGGGCCCCAACGACCTAAATTGAGTCATTTATGAAGGTGCTCCCCCCATTGGTCTCCCACAAGGCCCGTAAGAGTAAGGTCATATGGAAACTTGTAAAAGTCTAGGTCCCTTGAATCGCCTTCTTTTTCGGTGCCGTTGGTGCCACGCCTATGGCTCAAGCCATAGTATCCATGTATTTAAACGGACGAGGTAGTAGTTCCAAATCCTCAAGCCCTAATCAATAAATTGGTCATGCCGGTTTCGAACTGGATGCGAAGATGAATTTCACCGGTGTTTCTTCTCCTGAAAAGCACCTCGGAAACCACAAAGCTCGGAAACAGTTCGTGTAAGAAGATATTTATCGGTTTATAAGGATTATCCCAGCCTCATTAGCCGACATCAGCGGCTGAATATGAGTCTCTCGGAAAAATAATCTAAACAGAGGGAAAAATGCAGTTTCTGGCGTTAATATCCAGTGGTATATTATTCTCGACTTTTAAACATGTTATGGCAGTATGATTTTTGTATATAATTTTTCTTTTGTCTTGCTTGAACCGTGTCTACATTTATTATTATTGGTTAGTGATTGCTATTAAGTCAATATGATAATTTCGCTTGCATTTGTATGCAAGTTGGTCACGATATGCTGAACATGAGGTATAACATGTTTTTGTATCAAGGTATGATGACATCAACAGCCATCGACCCCAATTAGAGGTGTCAGCTGATATTCCATGGGGCCAATACACTTCTCGAGTACAGATGGCCACGCTGGCGTTGCAGCAACGGGGTATTCCCATGAGCTGATAACGTGGTGCAATACTGTGTGTATCGTGTACACTGTGAGAACACGTCTTCGCATTCCTTGAATTTTACACGGAGAGTCGAGTGCTCCTGATGTCCGAGTCTGGCTGAAAGGAAAATTCCTGAAAGGAATTTCTGGCATGCAATGTGACTGTAGGTGTCATGCTGTACCATCTTTTGTAATGGCTCATATCATATTCTGGTTAATGGCCAGGAGATAGCCGATTAATAATTCCGGCGGGCAATTTCCAGCTCCTGAAATATGCTTATGGTTAACCAATATTACGAAGCTTAACGTAAAGGTAATTACCATAACGGTGATCATATTCTCCTCTTCATTTGGAGGGGAGAAGTTTTAACTTATTTGGCGGGAAAGTTTTGTTTTTTAGATAGCTCATCGGATGATTTTTTCAAACAAAAAGAATCTCGTTTTTATGTACTTAAAGCTATTGTGTTTTAGTGTCAAGTGATGAAAACATCATGGAAGTTGGCCTCTGTTCCGAGGCCTGCTGTAAGTAATATGATGGAATGATGACTAAGCTGAAGCGCTAGGGCCGAGTAAGGAAGCGTTAAGTTGTTTCAACAAATACCCCGCTGTCTTACGTTCTTTATACGCTTATGAGCAAAAGCAGGACAGGGTTGTGAAAAAGGAGGAAAAGGCTATCTGGATAGAACTTTTATCTGGTGGGTTGTAGGACTTGCGTGGTCGTGGAAATAGATTAGGATTGGTTTGGTCACCTTGGCAAGACTTACTCCGCTAATTAGTATATACACTCTGCACCTCTCGAATCAGCGGATTCCAGTCTTTTCCCCTTCCGTACCCCTTGGCAGTCTGTTTCCCTTATCTTTACCCTTATTCGTCAATGCCGGCTGTTAGCATACAACAGGATGTGAATATTCAGGCGAGCGAACGTGCTTACTGTTACCCCCGCCATTATTAACCTTTCTTCGCTAACCCCTGGAGGGTACGCGTGCCACAAGTTGGGAACCGCTCCTCTTGATGGTTCCCGAAGATTGAGGGTGTCAGCGCTACTTACCCGTCTGCCCCGACTTCACTAGTTCCCTGGCGTTTCATGTCAACTTCTCACCCATGCATTCTTACTTCATTGTGGTAGTACATAGTCACCCTTTACGTTCGTAGAAAATGCTCATCTGCTTTCTTAGGGTGTCTGGGAATGTGGAAATCGCAGGGTTGTGAAAGAGGTGAAGTTACAAAGGAAGCTAAGCATGCCTGAACAAACTTCCACGCTGGTGCCTTTCAAAGGACCAACAGGCTTCTTTATGTAAAGTATTCTAAGGCCGTTTCACGTGGCGAATGCTCATGCGAGTGAATTTAATGAATATTATCGTTTAAAGGATGCGAAGTGGTGGGTCTATTGATAGGAAATGCCGATTCCCGAGAAATTTTCGACCGGCACAGCTGTTTCGACGGCAAGAATGGATTCTTTACGTCGTTTGATGTACATGGTTGATTAAACAAAGCTTGGAGTGTATCTCGCGGGTGAGCTTAAAGCCGCCGAGTGCGTCCACCGGGTTGCGGGTGGTGACTTGATCTCTAGATGTGGAGGTTAGCTACGAGATAAGTGTGTTTACTGGTCGAATGTTCATGGACAAAAAACGACGGCACACCGAGGTGGTATTGGTCTATCCCTGGTTAAGGTCTGCCTTTTAAATGGTACAGAAACTTGTAAAGATGCAGTGACTTGGCGACGGGAGGACACCAACAATTATGCATCCCATCACTCTCGGGAGAGGTCAGTACAGCGACACTCATTTCGCAACAGGCATAGTAACATTTACTTTGACGGCTGGAGTACTGCGATTTAGAAGGCAAGGGGAAACCACATTATTATCCCGAGGAGTCGTGGCTACTCCACTCCTTTCTTTTTACCAAGACGTGATGTAACCCTCTCGAGTAACATATTCCGGAGGTAATATAGTCCCCCACTCGGATTTCTGGGTGGGGACTACCCGAGAGAATGTGACACATCTCCGGGCGGGGATTACCTGAGAGAGTTAACAAGTAATAACTTTGTATATTTCCGATGTAGGATCTAGTTTTTTCCCGGCGTATAATACTGGTGAAGTCTTCACCAGCATTATACTTCGGGCATTATACATTATACTTCAGAACCCGTGAAGACTTCACCAGTTGTATATTTCCACAAAACTTTTTTCACAATTTTTCCAATTTTTGTGGAAATGCACAAAGTTACTTGTTAATTCATCATGAATTTCCGCCAAGTTACGCCAAACAGTATCCAATTCATTAAGTACCTGAGAGAGTACGTCAGTCAAGTGTGATAGACATTTTAGGGTAGGAACATGAGATCACTTCGGACCTGCGGAAGATCGGAAAACCTGAAGGTGAAAATGAAGAGAATGAACATCGACATATTAGGAATTAGTGAAATGAGATGGCCCGAAGGAGACTTTTGGAGTGAGTGTTACGGGATCATTCAAACCAGATCATTGAATGGTAACGCTGGAGTGGACATTATGCTCAGCAAGAGTGCAGGACTGCGTGTGAAGACCTTCCTGCGGTACAGTGAGAGGATTACAATGGTGGATATCGGGACCCAACCTGTAGATACCGTAGTGGTACGGGTTAAATGTCTACGACGGACTACAAAGAATTGAAAGATTTGTATAAATATGTCACGGAAATAATAAAAATTGGTAAGAGGAGAGGAAAACCTAATTATTTTAGCAGATTGGAACAATGTCGTCTGCGAAAGTCAAGATGGAAGAATTACATAAAAAAAGGTTGAGGAAACCTAAATGAAAAAGGAAAAATACTGCTAAAATTCTGCTAAAACTCAAGCCGGGTGGTTGCCAATACATTGTTTAAAAATCACAACCGAAGAAGATAAACGTGGAAAATGACTATGAAAATTTCAGATAGGCTATATCTTAGTGAAATTCTAAGGGTACCAGGTGAAGCACAGAAAAAGCAATTCCTGGGGTAATATTGACAGTTACCGCAATTTAGTGATGATGAAATGCCATCTGAAATTCAAACGTGACTGAAGAAAAAAGGAAGTACAAGAATGTGAAAACTGACGAATGGCCACTTTTCTATAAAAGAATAAGTAACGAAATAAGTTGCATAGCGAGGATACGTGGAGACATTTGTCTGAAGGATCTATGCGGAGATGTACAAAACAAACTTGCACTTGAAAAGGTGGAAGCTGCCTGTAGAATAGTAATGAATCACTTCAAGGTACGGAGCGCAAGATGCAATGCCATAAAAGACAATAATGGAGAAATTTTGATTGAAAATGATGATAAAGTGAACAGATGGAGAGAATATTTGAAAGAGTTATACAACGTAAACAATCTCAGTTCGCGAGTAATCGAAGAGGAAAGTGAAGTCGTAAGGTATTATACAGTTCCCTCAATCGTAAGATCGGAATGTGACGCAGCAGTAAGGGACCTGCGGATGAATAACATTTCTGGAATGTTTGTTATTTCTGCAGGGCTAATGAAAAATACTGGAGAGAAGGCATTAAACCATCTTTACAATACCATCTGCGACATATACTCAACAGGAGTGATGCCCAGGGACTTCGAGGAGAACATCGTCATTCCTATTCCCAAGAAGTAGAGAGCGGAGAGCTGTGAGCATAGGACCATAAGCCTGATGACACTGCATCGAAGATATTGACAAGGATTAGAACGAAACGGTGATTAGAACGAAAAGCAGAGGAGTTGCTAGATGAGATCCAATTCGGATTCAGGAAAAGCAAGGGTGCAAGAGAAGCAATATTGGTCTTTAGGCTGCTCATAGAGAAGAGAATGGAGAAGAACAAACTGACGCTCATTGCGTTTGTGGATTTGGAGAAGGCTTTTGGCAACGTGGATTGGAATCCAGTGGATGGAATTTGAAAGAAATTTGAGTGTTCTACAATGACCGGAGAGTTATCCACAGCTTGTATAAAAACCAGGAGGGTGTGATCAAATCAGGACCCAGCAGTAGAGATGCAAGAGAAAAGAAAGGAGTGAGACAAGGTTGTGAACCGTCTCCCGTGGTATTCAATGTCTACGGCGAGAAAGCCATCCTAGAAGTCAAAAATCTTCGGGAGTGAATATCCACGAGGAAAAAATTGGCATCCTGCGATCCGCCGATCACGTGGCAATGATAGCAGAGACAGAGGGTGATTTTAAGAAGATTCAAGTAACTATGGGGGGGGGGGGGGCAACGGCTATACATCAGCAGAATATTAATAAGAGGAAAATGAGGCAGCAGGAGAGAGTAGGCCAATACCAATGTTAAACTAATCATTATTGGTCAACAATCCTAGGATTGGTTTTACGCAGCTTTCCACTCGTTTCTTCTATCGGCCAACCTTTTCATTGTGACGTAATTCTTCTCTTTTACATCCTTCACCCAATAAAAACAAAAATTGACATCTTAAACTAGAAAAACAAAAACTTTAGAAGGTGAAAGTACTGTTAACTGGGAAATAGAGTGACCAGCGATGGACGTAGCCAAAAAAATTGTAGAGTAGTCCAAGAGGGCATTCTACCAAAAGAAGAATCTACTTACTGCTGGTAATACAAGCGTGTAAGTACGAAAATGATTTATCAGAACATAATCTGGAACACACTTCTTTATGGCAGTGAAACACGGACCATAACGGCAGCAGAGACGTCAATGCTGGAAGCATGCGGTGCTACAGAGGAATGCCGAAGATAAAATGGATCGACCGAGGATATAACGAGGAATACCTAAGAAGAGTGGGAGAAAAGAGGAGTCTTCTGAAAGCCCTAAGTAGAAGAAGAGGCAGCTTAATCGACCGTATCATAAAACAGGATGAAGATGATTGTCGAAGGACAGGTGAATGGGAAGAATGGCTAAGTAAAGTATCGTATGAGTTATATAGAACAACTGATGAAAGACGTGATAAAGAAGACTTCCGTAAATGTGAAGAGATAAGCTGATTGGAGAATCGAGTGGAGAGCTGCGTCAAACCAATCCTAGGATTGTTGACCAATAATGATTAGTTTAACATTGGTATTGGCCTACTCTCTCCTGCTGCCTCATTTTCCTCTTATTAATATTCTGCTGATGTATAGCCGTTGCCCCTCCCATAGTTACTTGAATCTTCTTAAAATCGCCCTCTGTCTCTGTTATGATTGCCACGTGATCGGCGGATCGCAGGATGCCAATTTTTTCCTCGTGGATATTCACTCCCGAAGATTTTTGACTTCTAGGATGGCTTTCTCGCCGTAGACATTGAATACCACGGGAGACGGTGCACAACCTTGTCTCACTCCTTTCTTTTCTCTTGCATCTCTACTGCTAGGTCCTGATTTGATCACACCCTCCTGGTTTTTATAAAAGCTGTGGATAACTCAGGATTATTGCCTGATAATGATGTTGTCGAATTGTATATAATTATTATGATATCCATGAAAAAATGATTTTTAGAGACAGATTTAGATTAATCTGAAGTGGAGCTGTTAATGATGCACCGGAATGGTTTTAAGTTTCGCATCTTCTGCTCCTGTGTGTGTTATAATGGCGGCATCCACAATTTGTCGCAGAAAGCTAGAAGGAGACTGAAAGAGAGGAGGAATAGAGGCGTATCGTGATTTTTTTAAGAAAGAAGTATGAGTAATTAATTGCCGTGATAAAAGCTCAACATACATGATTATGAAAGATCAGACAAGACGATGAGAAAAGCAATTTATGCGGACAAGAGTTACATACCTTGTTCACTCTATGATGTACGTGCTGATCAATATATCCATACATTGTGTTTACCTTTAGCTGTCACCCTAAGATTTTTGCGGACGGTTGAATCGTACCCTGACGTACTCATCAATAAATCATGGTAGCACAATAAGTTTTAATTATTTCCGAAGTGCGTAGGAGTAAATATCGGAAAATAAAATCTCACTATTTAAAGGTTAGATGCTATTTGTTTTAACTTTAAGCTGTTCGTGGTAATTGTGATAGCAAATAACAGTGGAGTGAAATCCTGAATAACGCGAGTCAACGGAAAATTGCTGTTGAATATATAAAAATGCATTTTTTCAGTTCTAGTTCCCTGTTATCTTCCAATATTTCAGTGCTATATACTGTTCACAAGCATAATATAAAGATCATATAAAGATTACCTTGGTAATGTATTCTGGTAAACTCCGGCTTCACCCAAAACATCATTAATTGAAGAAATTCACCAGGGGCACGCTCAAAGCTGTTATAAGAATTATATAACATTATATATACTATGTTGGCACGCCCTTTAAATAGATAAGTACTTAAAGTACAGCTCATTGGATAACGTTTCACGCTTGTTTAACTCAAATCATCCTCTACCCGCTCAAAACAAAGACAAAGTCGTACTCTCGTATAATGTGCTCATTTACGAAATCAAGTGGACAAATACAGAACATGTTCTAATTTTGATTGCATGATCCTGCGCATAATGTTTCATGCGAGGAATTTTCCGTTTTACACGTCACATGAACGTCAGGCGCATGATTGTTCGCCGGGTAAAACGACCCTTAGGGGGACTAATGTTGGGAAAATGTGAAAAACACTGCGCTGTCTAAAATCGGTAAGCTCAGCGTAACTCTCTACAGTTGGTAGCTTGTGAAAATACCAAGCAATGCCTCTTGATAATTTCCCATGCAGTTGACCTAGAAATATCGCATATTTTCAGGTCCAGAAAACTTATACTCCATGAAGAATACGCTAATTAAATTAATGGCTATTTCCCGCCATTAAGGTCCGGGTTTAAATCCCGGCCGATATTTCGCTCTTGCCCACATGCATGCCGTGTAGAGAGCATTCCGTGATAAGTTCAGTTACCCTGTCGTCGGAGTAAAACTGAAAAACTAGGTCCCGTTCGTCAACAACATGTGAATGTTGACGCCAGGTTTTTTCTCGTATATTCCCCATTTCCCCTCAATCTCTTTCATACACCTGTTTTCTGTTTGAGACCTGTTTAAGTTCAGAGCGGATCTAAGAAACTCACAGGCTCATGATTAACTTATTCGAGGTTTAGGTATTTTTTTGCATCCGGACTATTCTGTTGGTCCATAACCCTGGGATCCCAATAAGCATTTGCTTGTCATCAGGTTTCCCAGGGACTGAACTATCCGAGCTTGACGAGCATCCATGCCCTGGGTGGAGAAAAACCCACCCAGGTGGGACCCTAGGATTAGCAGGCGAGGACTTTACCTCGCCGCCACCTGGGCTGTCTTTTGGTGGACAACATATGGTCTTCCCTTTACTTTTCCTTAAAATTACTGATGATGTATTCGTAATACATATATGCATGGTTGTCGTTTTCGTGACTTGTTCCCAGATTAACGGATGGAATGCGGATGTTTCAAAAGAATGTCGTGTGCATGTCTCCTCGTCCTTTCTTGTGTTTTCACCCATTCTTTCATAGCGATCTTTTTCCTGTTTTGTTCTTCGGCGTTTGCTCCATGGTCCAGAGTAAAGGTCCCGTCTCACTACCGCAAAGGCGAACACTATTGTGCATATCTGCTCCTTTTGCAGACTGAACGGTTTGAAAGTTTGTGGATACTCTCTTCAGCAGTTAAAATTTCTGTTAAATAATAGGCTATCGTAAGTACTTTTTGACGCCAAATATGTCGGTAACTGCCACATTGCATTAACGCATCCGCTAACGGTTATCGTTTACCAAACGAATTCCGTAGTGTACTATTTGCGTTGGTGCTGTTGTGTAGAGAAAATAACGTTTTTGCCCTTTAAAGTATTAGAATTCGATATTGTGTGAAAAGTAGATGTTTTGTGGGCCGATTATCATGCATTTTTTGTAGCCATGTTCGTATGTATGTCGTCCTTTCTTCGGAGCTACATGCGGCAGAAATACTAAGGTGAAATTATGTATTCATTACTTTAATTGTGAATAGAATGACAGAATAGAAGTAGGAAACAACGACTTTTCCCTAGCTGAAGGGCATTGTGTTTCACCATTCACTCGCTAAAATCTCAATCATTCAAGTGCATGTTCATTATTTTGGGTTTCCGACCTCTTTAGTAAATATTTTGTCATTGTTCATGTGAACCATCAAAATGGTCCCTTCTCTGAATCCGCCTTTGGACGTGGAGTTGTCTCCGCCCCACCTTTCCCTACAAAAATGGGAAGTGTGGTCTCTTCGTGTCGCAATTCGGTAATTTTTCGCATCACATTGTCCATTCGCTCGCTATTGCACCCTTCCATACTATAGTCCTTTATTAGAAAGATCGCAATAAATGGAATTATGCCCTGGTCTTGTCAGGTATTTAGTAATGTTGAACCTGCTTGTCTGTCAATATTCTTCAAAGTGTTTAATGTGGTAACGTTGCTCCAGCCGTTTTCATTGAGTTTGAGTCAATTAAGTTCAGTATTAAAAGTATTCATTTATTTCTATTCAGGATTGTCTAATGACCTAAATCCCTGTAGGGAGTACGTGAATAGAAAATGTCCCAGGACGGACTCTATACAAATCTCTTCCATCACGACCGCATTACTCGAGCTGCATTGCAGCCATCGTTTTGAAAACTCATTTTCGCTGAATTAACATGATACATGTATCACTGGTTGTGAGGAATTTTTCGTTATGAACCCGACTATAGGATACCCTCCGGTTTCTGTGACATTGATTTCCGCAGTCTGGGCCTTACCTTTCTCTTAGGTGCTTCCTGGTCTCTGTCTACTTTTCGCTATATTTGTTTAACTTCATCCGAACCCGTGATAGCATTCATGTTTCCCTTTTTCTCAGTTATAGTACTCACTTGATTTTAAAAAATCTCTGCCGCGAGATTTTCGGTAAAGATGTTTAACACTAAAGGCCTGTTTAAATTACCCCTGCAAGGATGTAAGCAGTAATTAATTTAGAATACTATCTTATGACAGTTATATCGTTACCACGTTAGTCAGATTAAATCAGAAATTCTGCTCTTTTAAGCATGCATATTAAAAAGTGCTGCTTTCATTTTAGAGTATACGTAAGCATTCTTCTTGCCTTCATTTTAGCTCTATTTTATTTGTCGGAAATATGCATATATACTAATATGCAAATATACATATTTTATTAATTTCTCACAAAACTAGGATAAGGGAGCAATTTGGTATGAGGGTTCGTGCTGGTCTTCCCATCACTTGGATCCAGATTAATTCAAGTGCTCGGCAGAATTTCGTGGCATTCCGGAGTGCTGTGTGGAGGGTACTATAGGATCAGTATTCCGTCCGTCAGGTGTGGCGTAAAATGGTAGATACCTGGGCATCTTTCGTTTGGAATAGGTTCCTTAAGTAATTGTCATAACTTAGCTCACTTCCGCGTGGAAAATATAGTATCTAGCACCTCCCCGTATGTGAAGTACTTGTAAGTTGTAAGTCGTTATGGTGCCAATCTGTACGATGCATCACGTACCCTAATAGGAAAACTGATGGTGTTATTACGCCGAGAGTCGGAAAATTTCATGAGTTACCTAACACTTTGTTTATATTTTCACCTAGGGAAAACTTTCACTTTTCTAAGTAATTTCTGGTTTAATTATAACCTAATGACCCCACCCAGCCATGCAGGGAAACACTCCTACACTTCTCAGGCATAAAGTTTAAGTCGAAAACATTTATCTGGTTAAAGTCGGAACTTCGTGGTCTCCTAAACTAACCTGATACGCAATGTCGTATTTTACTTGCGAAAAAAAAGTTATGCATTTTTAGATTTGGAAAGCGAATCCTGAATTTAAGAGACGTCCGCTTCTCCTCATCCAGAAAAATACATGTTATTGTTTTGAAATTTCGAGGGCCCTCTTGAAATAGCCGACAGTCAAGTTTCCTCTCACAGGGGATAAAATTCTTCCCAGTATAAGCGTATCACGAAAATGTGCCGTGTCATGACGAAGAACTTCTACTGGGCTTCCTCATTGCTCACAACGACAGTTCAGTCAGAGAAATCTGAACATATCGGGAAGTATTCCGTGCTATGGAGGTTAGAATGTACTGGAGGTGGTATACGCATGCTAGCCTGCGGGTGACAGTGAAGCCGGAATAGGGGTGCTTGGGAACGGTTTGGTTCCACCTACTGGGCACAAAATATTGCATTTTCTATTGCCTCTTATGGAGACTGCGAGTGTATTAAAACATAAACTCCGATGAAATCTAACTCAAATTTCATCACAGCGGCGTCTGTAATCTTCCCAAGGCCATTAAATGGAGGTATTAATGCATTGTTTTCCTATGAGTTACATTATTTCCTAAAGCAGGTTTTATTTTAACCTATTGAAACGTTTTATTTGGAACTTTCTTTGCTTGTTTGTACACTTCCATCTGTTTATTTGTCGAATTTAAAAAAAGCGCTCTTAATACTCTTAAAATTATACCGCATTAAAAAAAACATCATCCGTTATTACCTTGACTTTCAAACCACGCAACCAAACTACGCAAAACAGTACAAGTCACTGCGATGGTGTGCGGCAGGGGGTGATGATCACCAAACGTGCTCTATTGACATGCGAATTGGTTTTTGGCCATTTTGGTTGAAATACGTACGATATTATTCCCTTCGTAGCGGGGATTCCTTAGATTTTCAGCTGAATTGGAAAATCTAAGAAGCCATACGAAACCATACGGCCGTGCTTTGTTACGATACTCAAGCGAATAAATCGTCCAGCTGGATTTAATCGTCCATTTCTCAGAAATTTCGCCTGTGATTGCGTGAAGTGGAAGTGACTCTATTTTAATATTCATTTTTCCTACGTGGATGTCCTCACGCATGAGAATATTTAGCAACTATTTTGGTTCAACCCATTTACGGTAGCAATTTACTTCTAATTTTGTTTAAACTATTCTGGTATATTTTTCCGCAAATATCGTTTTTCTTCATTACTTAGTTATCCCACTCTTGCGACGTATGCATGCCCTCTCATGTTGGGCAGGTGCCTTTTTTAAAGTATGTTTATTATTGAAAAGTGCTCCTAAAACATTCCCATCAAAATTCGCTGTGGAAGGCGATACTCCGTGGAGCCGATCCATGTCACAAGGATAAAAAATACTTGTTAAAATTCCACATAAAATTTAATCAGGTACAACCTAGGTTTCACCCGTTAGGGCATCATCTAATCAGTAAAATACTCCCCTGTCGAATTATTGATATTCGGAAGAACTCGAGCGATATCGTTTCGCGCGCTGAATAGTTGAATGGTGTATGCCAGTACGGTAAAAAAAATAGCGCCAGACGGGAAGTCCTCAATATGTGCGAAGCGACCTTGACCCACCTGGAAATCGCAGCTGTTATCCGAGTAATGTTATTTCTTTCCCATGGTGTAACCCTTGGTAAATGGGTGCTATGCTAACGAGATTATTTAATATGGTGTCCTGTGTATGATTTTGAGGTTGGTTATAGCCGGATTCTTTTCCGGTCGTAACCTCTATCGCCATTCAAAGAACCCATACGTGTTTCTGTGCTTTGTTACAATATTTAAGTGAATACATCGTTCAACTGGATTTAATCGCCCATTTCTCAGAACTTTCGCCTGTGATTGAGTGCAGTGGAAGTTACTCTATTTTAATATTCCTTTTTCCTTACGAAACTGTGCCTACTCATGGCTAATATTTCCCCACGAGGAATTTCGATGTATGCCTTGGGACCTAGTAGTCGTGTTTGTATTTGTATATTTCGAAAATCTCCGCCATAACTGCCTATAGCAAGTTAGTATTTCATCGGCGGATGTTTGACGCTTTCGGAATCCGTCGCCTCTCAGTGGAAATGTCGGGATCGAAGGTTAGTGTTAGCCGTCGGGATGGTGTGGGTATGGTGGGAGAGAAAGAGAGAAGCCACCGCTCGCGGCGAACTTACGAACGAGGACAAGGGTGAAGGCGCCTCACTAAAAGTCTCTCAGAAGGTCTGCGTTTAGGCGATGGGAAAGTGGATATTTGTTGAAGGTAACTGGACCCGGCTAAATTTAGCGGGAGGGTGTCACATTGAATAATAATCTAACCCTTTCTTAGTTCAAAATTTTGAAAAATGGGTTTAGTGAGGTCCAGAAGGAACAATGGAGTTGTTCCTTCTGGACCTCACTCATTCCAATGTCAATTCCAGACCTCACTGATTCCAATGTCAAATATCACTCGTAGATCATCACAAACTCCAGAACACGTCATGGATTTAAAGCTAACTATCACACGTGGTTTCGTGGTGCATAATGATATTATTGGACTCTTTCATATTTTTCATGAAATAATTAGAGAATTTGAGAGAAGTGAGCGTCGATTTTGTGCCATCTGAAGTAAATTTCCTCGAGTTAGTCTCTTTTAAACCCCTCCTTTTTTGCTTTATGTTGTTTGTGCTTAGTTCTTAAAGATATTCCGTCGAAATTATTACCTCCCTAATAGTTAAATATGCCCTTGGCACGATGTTTCGGGTTTACACAAAGAGCTACTTGTTGAGTTTCCTGCTTATATTGGCGAAACGCATGCCAGAAATTAAATTGTAAAGAATCTCTCTGCACGATTGAAGATCCTGGATAATATCCCAAGGATTTTTTTCACAACTGAGTGAAGCAATATTTGCATTTAATGGCATTTTAGTCTCAAACGTGCGTACATGCAGTGATTTACTTAGATCCAAAGGTGATTCTTGTTATATTAAAATACATATATCTGTTACGACATGAGAAATATGGCTCCTATGATATGGTGCATATAGGACAAGGTTCGACTGTATGACCTTGATGTTAGCTTGGTTAGTAGATCTACCATCCCCCTTTCTCCGATGCGCAAATTTTATTTCTGTGCTGAGAATTCGATTTTGTATTTTTGAGGAATTCATTCTTCCTTTTATTATATTTTTTCAAGCACTTTTGGTCTATGTTCGTATTTCTGTAGTTTTATTTCCAAAAGTTTCACACATAGCTTTGTACAGGAATGTCCCTGGTCCTTATCGAGCTTATGCGCATATCCAAGCCTAAATTGTGTGGTTATAATGAGTACCATAATTTTTGTAAAATGTTTAGGTCGGTCGAGGGAAAGGAACCTCCCTTAACCTTGTAAGTGAATTTTAATTTCTGTCGATCTGAAGATGATTAGCTCATGAGCTCTGCTCTCGCCTACGTAGCGGATGAATGCGAATGACTATTTTATAGATCAGTTACTCATTTTTCTTACGTCATTCGCAAGGGATGATGTTTGGGTAGGCAAGGGAAGTCAATTTTACATTTGAAGCGTAAATTGGCTCTCTGTAGTATTGGCTCTCTCCTACGGCTGAGGCTATATCGCAACATCTAAGTTAAGGTCTTATTCCTATGACATTCGCAACACCCATGCCCTCGGCGGAATTCGAACCCACGACTTTGAGGTTTCTAGGCCGACGAGTTACCGATCTGACTACCGTGGCCGGCCAATGCTCTCGGATTAAAGACGTGTTTCAAACAATGTAGTATTTGGTACACGTACATTCATGTAGCCAATTATGATGCTATTGTACATGTATCTATATTTAATTTGATTTGTATTTCCTTGAATTGTAACATTCATCTCTTTCAGTCAGTTGGTATACTTTCCTAAAAAATCTGTCACGTAGTAGAAGTTCTTTTCAGAGAATGTTATCGCTGTCAGAAATTGAAAATGGAAGAGGAAATGATCAAAATATTTTTTGCACATGCAATGAAGAAAATTGATCATGAAGTCGAACATCACAATCCTAATTTTTTACGGAACGAATCTGCTATCTTTCCAGCTCGTGGTGATCCCTCACTGTTCAATCAGTTATTAAGGTTTCTCTTGATCTAAACTATCTGTCAATTGCTAACAAACCAGGTATATACTTACCTGTTTTTCGGCACATTCCCATCATCAATAACAGCAAAGAGTTTGATTGTGAGTGAATAGTGTGAACTAAACATTAAGAACATTTTGGGCTTGTGGATTTTAGACATTTGGAGAAGTTCCCTCTTACAAATAGGTCTTATGTCACCCCCCAGGTAATCTAACTCATGTAACCAGTATAACTATAGCAAAAGTCGCGTAACTTTTACTGCCCTTTGTTATATTTTCCCACTGCAATTTTTTTCACTCGTGTTTTTTTTCCATGCTTTCTTATATGTCCGCCCAATCTGAAATACACCAGTGATATTTTACTTAGCTTCAAACAAGGAATTGGAACTTATTTATCATTCCTTAACCCCATGTTTTCAAGAAATCTCCGCAGCTTTACCGTCTTACTCAAAATCCACGCGTCAGAAAGATTTCATGTATGCTTGGCCCCTTTTCTCATTGACTCTGTTAGTCAACTAGTCATGCAGATATGGTACATGCCTATTCATTTAAATTTCTCGCCTTATGGTCATATAGTTGGGTTACATATCCCTACCTCTCAAATCTTGAATTAAAGAGTCTCATTACACTAACCAGCCTGTAATCCTTAAGCAGACGAAATCATAATTTCTTTATCATGCGCCAGTCATGTTGCCTTAATCAGTTCGTCTCCTACGTTCATCACCATTTCCATTCCCTCTTGCACTCCTCTATTCCCTCAAAACGTACTGAAAAGTGAAGGTACTAGTAGACTATCCTTCTTTCTCCTCGGCCGAGTGCTTCCCATACTTATTCGATATCTGATCTGTCGCTGTCCGTTTGAGGTTGCGAGTTCCAATCAGATAAATTCTTTCCACACTATTACTAGTTTCTACGGTACATTTATCAACGTTATCAGATGTATTCCAATAATGCTATCTTCAAGTCTAGAAGAAAATAAAAGATCCTTCGCATACTATTGTTTTATTAGCATGGTAATTTTTCCTATTAAATCACGCATTACCATTCCTGTCGCGGTACCAAACTGATAATCACCTACGTGATTTTTAAATTTGCGCTTCAATTATCTTTTATTGATAAATTTAAGAATTGGGTATTGGAAGTATGGTTATAAAATTCTCCCGTGCTTTTGTTTTCCACTTTCATGGGGTGGGAAGGAAAACAGATCTCAATAAATGTTTAGAGCGTATCACTTCCATTTATCCTCCGGATAAGCCCAAGAGCTCCGTTGGTCGGCTACGCGTTGACTTGGCAACTCGAAGATCGTGAATACGTTTCACTTCTGTCTTGGAATTTGTCGGTTTTAGGATTATGAGCTCAGGTTTGACGGTATGATATAATTTTCTACTTCTCTTTCCTTAAGTCCCCGTACCTTTCAGTAACTCCTCGTGGTTGCTATCTGCTCCGACAATTTTTTATTATTTTATTTCTCGCAAATGCTTTGTTTTTGTAGCTACTATTTTTTTATTATTATTATTAATATTATCCACATATTATCCACACCGACGACATATTCCTTCTGTATATTTAAGTTAATAGGTCCACAGTCTCTTCCTATTGGGTCTTGAACACTTTCTATCCTCCCTGTCTAAATTTCTCACGGATATGGTAGCAGTACTGCTCTCAGATACTCTTACCCAAGGAGAACATCAAGGTCAAAAAGAGGTCGTGAAGACGTCATTTTGACGGTCAAAAAATCAAAAAAACGCAGTATACTGCGTTTATCTTTTTCCTCTTGTGTGTCTAATTAGTTTTCACTTTCTTATGTCTACTTCTCCCTTTTCTGAGCCTCCGGTTGGAAATCCTGCTGAGGCTTAACCAACTTTCCCTGCCTTTTGGTTTCCTACTTTATTTTGCTGTGTATTTCACGATAGTTGCTGTTAGTTTTAACTTCAGTTGAAATAATGTTCTTCGATTTGCTTTCCGCTATCCATAGTTTTCCGATTCTCACTGTATAAACTATTCGTATATTACCCCGCTCTTTTTACTCTTTTGTCACCAATCACTTACCTTGTCATCTCCCTGCTGTGACTTGTCAGTTTTATATCTATATAGCTGACCTAATATTCCATCTCCTTTTCTCCTGCTAAACCGTCAGCTTTCCACCTTCGTGCTCTTCTTCCTATTCCTTTTAAATTTGTTCTGACATATTATTTCTATTAAATATTCAGTGTCAGCTCCCGGGAAGCTGACCATTTTTAACGCTGTTCCTTAATTTTTGTGTACCCGTGATGAATCCTAATAGATCGCCCTGTTATCTCCCAGCGTTATCCATATGCACCGACGCCTGTTGCCGTGTTTAAACAAATTTGAAGTGATGAATGGGCTGTACTTCACAGAAATTGCAAGCATTTCTGTCCGCGGTCTCTATTCGTTCCTTCCTGTGTTATTACACTTCCGCCTGTCCCGTCTCATGTACTTACCTCCGCCAGTCAATTACACGTAGCAATCAAATGCGTACTTCCAGGTACTTCCCGAGTTCCCTCTGTTGAATGTACAAAATCTATCTCTTCCTCCCTGTGCTAGAAATTTACATACATACGTGAATTATAACTACATAAGTAGGGTTGGCCTTAAAGTAAAACTTGGCCATAAGTAGTGACCAGTGGTTATGTTCGGTCACTCACTTGATGTGGGGGCATTATTTCCTATGAATTGCTGATGGTGCCCCTTGCTGACTCACGTTCCCACCGTCATAGATCACTTTGTAATCATCGGACTACTAATCGCCGTAATTCCCCCATCTCACATTTTTTCGCCCTCCGCATTCATCTCTTATGGGAAATAGATAACGGATGAACCATTGTATAGGGAACTTATTCCCCGGGTAATTGGGATAGGTATGCGATTCGTTTTCATTCTTTCGCTGTCGCTTTATCCCTTTAATTTTCTGATGTCTTTTTCTTTTTTACGTGTCTGGCAGGAAACTATATTTTCATTCACGTTCATATTTTGTTTTGATTAATATCGTAACTGCCACAACTTAGCCCCTTAGCTTGAGTTAAGATTTTATAGTGAATGTGTCATGGGTGTGGTTATTTATGTCGAGAAAAAGTCAGGTAAATTGCTGTATGTGTCATTAAGCCTGGAATAATGTATTATGCTCTGGAATGGACGTTCTTTTAAATTTTTTCAAAATAACTTTTTTGGACAATTATGAGTACCTCGAGGAGTGAGGAGTTACGAGTACCTTGGCTTAAACCAGTATTGCTTGTGCAATAACTGGTTTAAGCCAAACCAGCACAGGAGTGCTCGGTGACGCTAATTGTGCATATATTCTAGAGTTCGTGTTCAATCGTAGTTTCTGTGAAATTTAAATTATGTCATCAACAGATGTAATCCCTCTTCCTAATATTATATTTATAATTACTGCACTCCACTCCTAATGTCTATGTTCCGTCAAACTTAGATTTTACCCCATGAACTTCGTTTTCTAATGGTGATTTTAGAATTCAAGCATCCACTTTTCTATGTACTTACCGGATCATTTTGCAGTGCAGTATCCTCAAGTAAAGCGTTGAAAAATTATTAGTATGATATTAGCGTGCAACAAGTTCAAAACATCACGTGGTAGTATGGGTAGTATAATTTTAGCAATCGAATAGACTGCGGCTGCTTGGAAAACCGTAACTATTTGGGAAGTAATATGAGGGGGATCGGGTTGGTGTGGTGGCCCGAGTACTGGACTCCCATCACGAGGGCCCGGTTTCGATTTCCGGCAGTGTCGGATTTTTCCGTGGCAAACCGATCCCTACTTAAGTGGATTGGTTTGACGTAGCTCTCCACTCGATTCTCCTATTAGCTAACCTCTTCATAGCAACGTATTAATTTTCTTTCACGTCCTTCACCACTCGTTATATATATATCATTCGAGGCCTTCCTTTTCCCCTCTTCCCATTCACTTTTCTCTCAAATTTCGTCTTAATCAGGTCATTGCATCTCAGGATATGGCTGTTTATGTTGTCCCGTCGACTTAAGGTTTTCAGAAGACTTCTCTTTTCTACCACTCTTCTTAGGACTTCTTCATTAGTCACTCAATCTAACCATTTGTTATTTATCATTCTTCCATCTTTGGTTTTCTAGTCTGTACCCGCGCTTGTAAGCGCTCCAGACCGAAAGGAAAGGCAAAAGGATAGGAATGGAACGGCAAGGAGGAAGGGTAGACCATATTTCGAATGTCAATGCTGAAAGCGGGAAGATAATTTATGGTCAATATTTTGATCCGCCTCTATGGTAAGGTGTGGCAAAACGGACACTAGCAAAAGAAACAAGTTTGATCCTAATATTTCGGCCCGTGTTAGGTTATCGGCGTTAAGTTTTTAAGGATATGCACAATCAACTTGCAGGTGCTTAGCTCCTCTTCCCGGACGAAATACCAAGAATTTTGTTACGCTCTCTCTTGGCGGCGTTGATGAGTTGTGGGTGCTATAAGTATAGCTGTTGTTCTTCCAGAGTCGTACCCTTTCAAGCTTAGTCATAATGCGTAAACGAGACTTTTCAGGGAGATAATGCGATTTATCTTGAAATGACGTTCAGAGCTATGACGTAATCGGCCGTCGTTCTCAATCTGAGACGCGCGCGTGTTAAGTCGCGCATAGACGAAGTAGAAATTTGTCTGGGGAGGGTTGGGAAGTCCCGTGGCCAAAAGAGGGAAAGGAATGCGGTGTCACTCGAATTCTCGGACGCCAGTAATAACCGGATTTACTGTGTCTCGACTGGTTTATTTTCCCCTATCCGCACACCTGAGTTCAGTTTTCACATCTCCTCCCGGTCTCTATGGCCAGTGCGGTGCGTTCTTTTCCCGCTACCTCCTTTTGACTCTAATTCATCCAGGGAGTCATGGATTCGACGAGGGTCGAGAGACAACCAATGCGCCTATCACAGCAACTATCCCTTCCTCCTGACTCGACGTGTTTTCCTTTTTCGGAGTGGGGATTTTGAGTCACGCGCGTGTTGGAAGTGTTTCAGTAACTTGCCGTTGGCGGTGGGGTCCGTGGTGGGGATACAATGTATTTTAGGTCGCCCCTTCTTCGTATGCTCTTCAGATCAGTTCAGCTCGTGCGTCGAGTCCGAAGTTCAAGTGGTGGCTCGTCGTGAATTCTCACTTCGTCGTCGTTTTCGTAGTTGTGAACGTGTCACCGGAGATTGTCTTCCTATGTCTTCAGAGCGCTAAAAACAGCAGTTCACTCATCACGTTCCAAGGAGTCGACAATTGGATGAACGAGCGATCGAGTGGGAATATTCTTCCCACTCAAGCTCGCCTTGTGCAAATCTGCAGCATCTAAGCGTTATTTTTTTATTCAATTAACTTAATTATAGCGTCATTTCGTATTGTCTAGGCAGTTTCGCACAAGAATCAGCCGTCTAAAATTTTCCTCGGGACCGTCGTATCGTGCCCAACGTCTTAGATTGGAATGCATTGCGAAGGTAACTAAGTGTAATATGCATGGGCTGAGCGAACGCGGCCGACATTTTAAAATAAGTTTCCCATTTCCCGTCGAAGGCTATTGTCTTCATAAAGAATTGAGTGCCATAATACTCTAGCATGATTATTCACAAGCGATTCTGTTTTATCTGTGTTGCAATAAAACTTATCTTGCATTCATATTTTCTTCACTGGTTTGGTTGGTATTGTCTTGCCATAAGAATGAAAGCAATGTAAATGATTTTAGTTTTCTTAAAAATATGATTTTGCCCAGCCTTGAGAAAATATTGCCATTAAATTGGGTGAAATTTGTAAATATTTATTCCTCCACAGATTTTTAAAAAATATAATGACATTGAATATTTTATTTAAGTCCTCACATTTCCACAGTTGGCCATTCAATTGCACAATCAGTCTAAGTGTGAAAGAATTCATTGATAGTTCCTGTGGCAGTGTAAATGAGGATTTTATAAGCATGCCTGTGACTTAGATGTGACTTATTTACTCTGATTAATAATTCTCTCCTTTTTTTGCATGTGCTTACAGGGTAGCATCTCGGGGCGCCTTCTGGAGAGCCCTTCGGCTGGTTTTGCACTCTACAAAACCAATTGGAGGCTGGTGCTGAACGGGGAGCCCCCTTGGCTCACCCTGCGCATCCGCTGACATTTGTGTTGTAGTGCTGTTTTTAGATACCCTTGCTCCCTTTGATGTTGGATTATTTTATTGCAAAGAGGATCATCTGTTGTGCCTAGTCAAATTTAACGGAATACATTAACAGGTGATGAATATATTGCTAAACATATCTTATCATTGCTGATATGATGTAGTTCTATGCAGTTATTGTGTGAATAATTGTGCAGTAATTGTGTGAAAAATTACTTTATTTCCTGTTTACTTTCAGCTTCCACTAGCATTTCTAAATTCCATTTGGAACTCATATTGGCATTGAGTTATTGTTCAATCTACATAGACCAATATGCAGCTCATTGGCAACCAGTTGGAGGAAGAGCCAAGGATCCATGTGCTGGACCCTGGAACTGATGTTTGGAATGTCATCCGGAGCATTGCTGATTCTGGGGTGAGTTAGTAATTAAACCCTTTCAGCTTCAAGTGTTCAGTGGTGTCCACTATTGCTGAGCTCACAGCTCACTGAAAGGTAATATGTACTTAGTTTCACTCATCATCATTGGTAAACAATCCTTGCATTGATTTGATGCAGCCCTCCCTCCACTCCATTTTTCTCTCAGCCAGTTTCACTCAAAATATGTATTTAACTGATTGGAATGTGTCCTCATAATATTTTTGATTTTTGTTGTAAATATCTCTAGTTTGCTGTTGTAATAAATGTGAATTGCCGGCGTACTTTTGACTTTTAAGCTGATGCTCCCTTTGTACTTTCAAGGGAATATTATTAAAATTTACTAGGAAATACAAAGGAAAACTTGAATAATATCCACTCAACTTTTTCACCACCACTGACCAGGGTTTCAATGGATCATAGCCATTTTCCTTGAAAGTGGTGGTAATCCATTTAAAACTTGGTCAATGGTGGTAATAATACATGAATAAAATTGTTTCAAGTGTTCTTTCTTTTTATTAATAATCAATCCCTGTAGGTACAATGCATAACTCGATATGTTAGGGCCTCAAAGTGAAAATTTAAACTAATAGTTTAAAATTTATTTCCCTCAAAATCAGATTCCACATGGTACACAAATAAACACAAGAAATAAGAGCTGAAGGCTTAATGGAATAAAGTTTCTTTTCAGTACATGGAGAAGTCTACATTCTTAAATTCATGTGTATGGCAGCAAACAAATATTAAAATATATTCGAACACAGATGTGAATATATATCGTAAGTTTGTTTGCAATGCTCCTTGTAAATGAGTGGAAGTTCATGAAGTTAATATTCATTGTATTGACCAAAAGTACAAAAAAGGATCTTGCCGAATGGGAGGATGAAAAATAAATCATAATTGTAAGTAATTAAGAGTTATTACATTTTGCCTTCTAGGTTCAGGAGGATGCATTTTATGTCTGTGATATGGATGACATTATCAAGAAGTTTGAAGTATGGAAACAAAAACTTCCTCGTGTGTACCCTCATTATGGTAATGATATTTAAATTAGAGTAAATGAGGCAAATAATCATTCATGTCCAGAAAAGTAGTGATCAATCTGCCTTTTTTTTCAGCTGTGAAATGCAATGATAGTCCACTTGTTCTTCAAGTACTTGCTGCTCTTGGTATTGGCTTTGATTGTGCTTCAAAGGTAATTGATTTTTAAACAATTCTATGTGTTTACCACCCCGTTAATTTTTTTACCGTGTGTTTTTGTGTGTACATCATGTTTCTTGCTATCTGATGTGTTCTCTTGCTTGCTGCATTTTTAATTTCCCTAATTATTAGTTGAGCTTTTGATCATGGTTGAAAGTAACTTTCTACCGGACTGATCTGGGCTGTTGTTTTCTAGGAATGTATTGGGATTGCTGGTGAGCAAAGATACTTGTCATAACTACTCAGAAATGTATTTTAGTATAGTTAAATCTGTTGACTGCTAATTAATTTCTCACAATAATTACGTGTAGTAATAGTGGATTGAATTCTTTTGATTTCTTAAAATATAATCTTGGTTTAGTCATTCTCATTTTGTACTTATCGAGTGAAGTCATTTGTGCTATATTTCATTTTTTTTAATTTGAAACCACTCCTTTTGTGTTTCCCCCTATTATCTGTGGTTGAATTGGTGAAAGTAATTAAATTTACATAAAAAATCCTATGAAATTGCTGGAGCAAAGTCTTCTGCGGTGTCATGGTATCTGGTTCTCTCTTTTAGTACAGTTGCATTGGTCATAATGTGTTGACAATAGTTTCTCTTCTGTTAGAGGAGGCATCATCAGGTCAAACTTAGAAATAGAATGAGAATAGCCATACAGTATAAAAAAAACTATACGATGATGGGCTAGAAAAGTTTTTTCTTGATACATTTAGTTAGCAAATGAGGTTGATCTATGCACAATATTTTTGGTAAATGTAAAAATAATATCCATTTCAGCCTGAGAAACAAGGTTAATGTGTTGGTATTTTTTTATTAGCTATACTAGGTTTTCATTTAATCCAAATTTGGCAAAGAGGCATAAATCTGAAGTATGTTAGGTGTGTGTGTGTGTGTGTGTGTGTGTGTGTGTGTGTGTGTGAACATAACATCCTAGTCAGTCTCTTATAAGTTGTTAGCATTTGTCTATAATTCTATTTTCCTATGTGCATTGCTATGAGAGTGCATAACTTCGTTCAGTAATTTTGTTAGGTATTTTATTCCTCTGTTAAATGTCTTAAAATGAAAGTTAATGCTTCAAATAATTTAATGTAGACTATAGTTTTGTAAGAATCAGTCCATTTAAAATCATTTTAAGTACTTAGAGTAGACTGTTTTGTTTTACTGATTTTGGATTCTTAATATATTTTTCAGGTGTTGGAATCTGTTACTTCTTGTTTTATTTGGCGTGAAAATTTCCTGTGTTTGTTTTACTTCCTAGGATGAGGGGAAATCTTTACTGTTCTTAACTTTTGATTTGTCTAAGTTATAAAAAAAATTCCTTGTGATATACGTGACAGCTTAGTGTTAAAATGTTCGTACCCCACTGGGTTGTATCGAGGATCCTGGCTTAGGTGTTTCTTCCCGTGGTGAAAAATGGTTGTAGTATGGAATTTTGCCTTGGAAATACAGAATTTGTAAAGTGTTCATTATTTCCTCATGTAGTATTTAATTCACTAATGCCCTAACTACTTGGCCTTCTCAGGTTCACCTATGGCTAACCATATCTCTAGTTGATGTTTATATTTTGTTCACATATGTTGTCTTTTTGTTGCTTTACCTAGGGTTCTATGTCAGTTGTTAAGAAAAGAGTTGACCTTAGTATTTGATCATTCCACTAATTTGGTTAATTGCTTGTTCACCAAGGATGCTGCAACTCTAGGATCAGTGACATATCCTTGGAACTGTATGCAAAGCTTCCTGTTTCGTAGTTGAGGACAAAAAGTTCACAGTATGAGTGCTGCGAGTAAAAAGGCTATGCTTTTATGTTCCATCAAATTTATGGAAGAGCTGGCATCATATGGCAATTTTCTTTAATTTTAAAAATTAAAGTATATTGGGTGAGTTATTCAGTATGTATTGATGAGATTTGGGTTATATTAAATGATATTTTAGCACCAGTTGACTAGATATCAGATTAATGAGAAGTGGTTACATCGGGAAACTTGTGGATTTCATATTTTAGTGATACTTGTCTTGGGAGAGAGTAAATTTTCAGAGAAAAAGGATGAATTTGATCTCTTTTTAATGCATTTTATTTGAGCAGGTCTATAAGGTGTTTGCATTTTGTTAATTTTCTGTGAAATGACATTACTATTGATATGTTATTTAATTTAATTTCTCTTGCTGTCTGCCTCTTTAAGTGTGCGTATAGTTAACATTATCCATATGCTGTTGCAGTTAGTACTAGTGAAGCCTTTGTGGTGTAAAAGTCTTGATTATATATAAGCAATGTTTAAGAGGAAAACCAAGCTCGGTTTATTTTATAGAGAAGCATTTTCATGCACTTAAATTACAACATTTCTTAGATTCTTAAATAGCTAATAGATAATATTGGGCATATGATTAAGATAATGATGTATTACTTGAGCCAAACTGTAGTGATGCTGGAATGCTAATGGTAAATTAGTCAGACCAGGTACAGTTTAAACTTAAAGACCAGCTCTTTTATTGTGGTTGTATTTTTCCCTATGTAAAGCTGGAAGGTCTAAAAATGTGTTTTCTGCTAAGTGCATGGCAGTGAAGAAGCGTATGAAGTTTTTACATTGACTAATTAAAACTCACATTCATTATAAATGTTGTAGTTCATATTGTTTAAATGTAAGTGATTTTTAAATGTCAGTTCCTTCTATTTTTCTTTATGAAAGTTATTGAATGAATGAAATTTTCGATGCAGTAGTAAATTGTTTGTCACATTTAATGAGGAGTACAGTCATGAATCATAGTGCAGTACAGAATACCTGGGATATGTGTCATCAAATGAATAATCATGATCAAAGAGCAGTAGTAAATAGGTTCAGGTAAAATCTCACTATTAAAGTGAATTAAATGTAAGACTTTTAAATTTGTGGTCAGATGTCAAAGGTTAGAAAATAATTGTATCCATGTTATTAATGCTGAATGGGAATAATTATTTTGCATTGTAAAATACAATACATGCTGTCTTACAGGAAACCGGTTGGCTGGTATTTTATTACTATTATAATTAGCTTTCCCTATCCCTAAGCGTTCCTGAGATGAAATTTTTTTTATCAAATCGCTTTTAACTGTATAATGTTTATTCCCTCTATTTTAAATTTAGGCAGAAGTGACCCAGGTTTTGAATATGGGTGTTGATTCTAAACGTATCATTTTTGCCAACCCTGCGAAGCCAGCCTCTCACATCAGACATGCTGCAGCTTTGGGTGTGCAGTTGATGACCTTTGATAATGAGGTGGAGCTGCACAAGATTCGATCGCTATACCCAACAGCTAGGTAACTAGTTTTTTGACTTCTGCCACTAAGCATTTATTACACACAGCTTTTTGTTATATTTTTTAATCTCTATGCAAACTAACGTAGGTGAGATTGTTTGTATATGCAATGGAAGTGCATGAATAAATGCATGGAATTATGCATTTTCCATGTTTAATTTTCAGTGGGAATAAAGATGGTCATTTTGAGACATTGTTTTGTCATATCCTACTCTTGAATAATGTGTAAAGTTAGGGGCCTTTTTGAGTTGAAATTTCTTGTGCATTGTAATTTTTTCTTTTCATGATGTCATTTGAGTGGTGTGAACACCATATCTATAGTTTTTGGGTAATTTCCTCAACAATGTAGTGTTACCTTTGGAATCATTCCAGCTCTTTGTTTCAGTGTTAGTACCATTTTAGCCTTTTTAACTGCTATAATTTCCTAGTACAAGGGCATTTTGAGAATTTGAGGTGTGATCAATGAGTTATTTGCTTACAATTGCATATCTAAGTGGCTAGTGATATTATTTTGAAAATAGTTGGTGAAATTTAATATACAGGATTCTATTATACGTAGGGAGTGTAAGGCAATTAGTTAACAATACATCTTTGTTCATGAGAGCAGTTGCCTGTGCTTGCATAAATATTTCTGCTCAGTGATTGCTGATGGTCATCAGTTGAAACAATAATTGCTATGATTTCTATCACACTTTCATTGAGGTTTTGATGATCCTTTATGCATCAGCAGTTCTTGGGCTGCTATTCTGAACGAGATAAGGCCGGCCTTATAAGTCATAATAGCGGAAAAAGTCGATATTTTCAAGAGTATTACGACCCAGTCGTTATTTGCTATTCTGAATGCCGAAGAGTCACCGGAAGTCGCTATTCTACAGATATCCCATAGCGCGGTCGAAATATGGTATTCTGAAAGGCAGATAGCGACCGGCCGGGTCGTAATATTATTCCCCGATTCTGAAGACCGGGCAATCTGGATAACGCGACGTAAATCAGCTCGCTGAATGACTTTCAAATGTTTATAATGTTTACTTCGAGTAGTATCGGGTATATATTCGACGTTTGTTTACTATCTGAAAGGGCTGGACGTCTGCATTTCAAGTTTTGGCAATTGTTAATGCATATGTAGAAGCCCGGGGTAGGCTATGATTAGAGAAAGTGATACATATGTGTTTGTTTTTTGTGAAATCAGTGGACTGTGGTGTTTCTATTTACTTTGAAGTCATTGGTGGTGCCTGTTTTAGTTTCTGTGGTTGTTGTATCGGAAAATTTCAAGCATGTTCATTTATCTGGTAAGAATTAAATCTTGTTAAGAATTACTAGAAAGTGTTATTTATAAACTTACCGGAGGACCACAGAGGTTCCATCCCATGCCCCTCTGTAAACTGACCACTGCACGCAAATACCCTCGCAAACCGACCAAGATTTATAAACAATAATAATAACAGGAGGATAGTATACATTAATTTGAAGTGATGGAGGAAGGATTTATTAACCATTTCCGTGTGTCGAGTGAAATGACTATGTTTGTAGTAAACTGCCTTGATTAAACCTTGCGGCGACAGAAATCCTGCAAGCCATGGCTTGATGATGTGTAAATACTCATTAATAGATCATAATAGTAGACGGGGAAAGTGTGATGTGCCATATTATACTTCATTGCAAAGGCAGTTTATTAATGTGAACGTATTTTCAGTTTATAGAACCTTTAATTAGTTATGTACCTGCCCGATGAAAAGTAATAAAACTCCTACCGACAATAATCCTTTTCATCTCATTGTGTATTTACAACGTCTCCATTGGGTCGTTCTTAATTGTAAATATATTAATAACTATAGTTACCCTTGAGTGTAAACAATTTTTATTTTGCTTGCATTGTAAACAAACAACAGTGATTTCATGAAAATACCGGTACAGAATCGAAATTGCCGAACGTGAGCAGCTGTGTGTCACTTAATAATCCTGAAGGGTACAGAAACCACAATCATTTCCATTCTATTAATTTGCAAATTGTATAATTATGAAACTATTGATCTTTTATGATGATAAGTACGATTTTCGTGCGAGTACCCTGGCCTCCGTAGCAAAACGTATTTAATGTTTATCAACATTGTTTATGAAGATGATAAAGTAATTAATATAAGTTCTACCACTTAATATTTGTGATAATCGGATGAATATAATGAATGTGGTTGCTTACCCCAGAGCGGAGCATTAGGTACCAATTCATCATTAATAAACACGTATTTATATACCATTAATAACCACCACATTAATATTGATAATGAGTACGTTTTCAACGACGGCCCTTTTCTCTGGCATGCTTTTTAACGTAAAATATCCACGGAGAAGTTCATATTTCGTATTTATAGCTAAGGATTTTAATCAACTACAGGCGAAAACAATTTTACGACGAGTTTGGCTGTTTCATATGCAAATGTAAGCAGGAGAGTTACCTCAGTTAATGATGTTTGCTCGAAAGATACATTGATCTGGATGAATACGCTAATTTTCCAAGCAGGATAGTAAATAATTCATTTATAATTTTATACATTAATATCAGCTGTTCGCTGGCCATTGTGAAAGGCGTAAAGTTGGCCGTAAATCTATCCCAAATTGTCCCAGAAAATGTAAACATCGCTTGCTATTGGCTGCCGGAATTTTTGTTTTCTGATCTTTACGGTTCTCATACCGGAAGGGGCGGGTACAATTATTCCACCTCAGAACTGGGCAATTTATTCCCCACCTCGATTCAGAATACCAGATCGGGGAATAATGACCCGTGGAATAGCGCGGCCTTATAATAGCGACCCCGATTCAGAATACCAGCCTTGGAGTCTTAAAAAAGTTTCATTTAAAAAAATATCAGTTTTGATGTTGATTCTGCCTCTAGAATTCAAGGTTCTTTTTAAATGTGTGTGTACAAGATACAGTCACAATTGTTAGAAATGGCATGGAAGTGCATGCTAAGTTATGGAGTGAGAATACCTACTTTTAAAATTTAGCAAGATGGTGCAAATATAATAAAACTAATATAAGTTTGTACAATCTTGTCCCAATTGTACTTGGAACAATATTTAGACCAAATAGTTCATGCTTCCATCTGTATATCATGAGAACTTAAAATGAATTACCATAATAAAGGGTTTCATTTACATTTGAAATCAAGTTGGTTTTTGTAATTTGTTTTGTTTCTAATTGCATGCTTTTAATACTTGGTATCCTGTGACTTCATTTTAAGGGTGGTTCTTCGTATTCGATGCGATTCAGAAGTAGCACAGTGCCCATTGGGAATGAAGTTTGGTTGTGAAGCATCGATGGAAGGCCCAAGACTTCTGGCTGTAGCCAAATCTCTTGGCCTCCATGTGGAAGGAATATCATTTCACGTTGGATCAGGTTGTGGGGATCCACCTGTGTTTCGCCGTGCAATTGCCAGGGCCAGAGCTCTCTTTGATCATGCAGAATCAACTTTGGGCATGAAGTTAACCCTTTTGGATATTGGAGGAGGATTTCCTGGAAACAAAGGTTCATCCATTGATGAAGTGAGTAATTTTTCATTTATTTGTGTGATTATTGTTATGTTGTTGGAACTGAAAACTTTAATTTGAAGTGTGCTGTGTAGCATGCGGACATATTTTGTATAAATATGAATAGGTATAAAAATTAGGTTTAGATACCATAAGACAATGTAGTGCCCTGGAGAGAGAAGTTAATGATGTATGCAAACATCTAGAACTTACGGGAATGTTCTGAGGAAAAAAACCATTTTATAGAAATGAAGAACTAGAAGCCATGGTTGGAGAAGAGAAGGTAGGAATGAGTGCTAGGATGTAAAGAGGGGACCTTCATGTTGGTGCAAAATTTGCTCCACCTTCACCTACCTGTGTGCTAGAGATAAAGAGAGAGGCATCATTTTAAACTGTTCAGTTAATTTTTCCAAAGTCTAATGATTAAGACTTGCATTAGCTCCATGGGTGATTGATCGTCTGGGTGGCTTTGCTGAGTGACTGGTGTCTAATGGTACCTTTTCCTTATCTGCCTGACCTGAAGGAGTACTACCACAAGCACATTCTTCACTGTTCATTCCAGAATTTTGGGGTGGAGGGGAGAGGAAAGGCATCCACCAAGGTTATGGTTGATTGGGGTAATGGTCAAGTTCAGAAATCTGTTACATGAGTAATGTTGATCAGCATGGGGTTGGCGAGGGTTTACTGGGTATTATGATTGCCTGCAGGAGATAGAAACAGATACCATATTTACTCATGTAAGCCGCGCCCTTGTGTATCCCGCGCACCCCTATTTTCGGACAGGCTCGTGAGGAAAAAATTATTTCTATAAAAAAAATTTTTTTTCCCCTTGAGTCTGCATCATTTTGTCACAACAGAATGCACTTTCTTTTATAGAAATGCTGTGCCTAAATTATGTGTACATATTTCTCATTAATTGATTAAATTACATGTTAATGTCGTCACGATCATCATCGCGTCGTGCATCGACGAACGGCCTCTTTTACTGAGCATCTGTTTATCGTAGCATCTCACAGTAATTACAGTTACATACGATCCCATTATCCAGCTATAAAAATGGTATCTGTTCAAAATAACATCCAACTGAAATAATTGCAGAAATATATACAATTTCAATTCGTGATTACTGGATTATTACGGAAATCCATTGGCATATCAACAAATAAAAGAAGAATGCCATCCATACCTGATAGCAGTGGTCTCGTCTGCTCTGCGCAGTAGCTGTGGACTGGGACGATTTAACAACACCGGAAAGTCTTGGGAACACACGGAAAAAACTAAGCTCAATGTAATAACAATTATAATTATTATGAAACTAAAGGAAAACACACTACCGGAAATAATATTATAAATCACTAATGAATATTCATATCATAATAGTTCTCATTTTTAGTTTTCGTCACTGCTAGATTCAAATACACCATATTTCCTTCCTGCAGCTCGATTTCCTATTTTTTCGGCATCGCTTATAATAAGTAATTTTGTACTCGCAGGAAACGATCAAAATTTCACATCAGAATTAATTTTAGGTTGATAGTAGCAAATTATTTTCAAATGCTAAATGATTGATTCGAACTCGTTTACTATGTATTACTACACGCTCGGTGCGGATAGCACGGGTAGTAAGAAGGTATAATCTCTGAGCATATGACCATTGCCACCATGTAGCAAATTGTTTGTCGTGTCTTTGCAATGTGGCTTTAATGTGTACGCAAAAGTAGCTATCTATTACGTAAAAATGTTGCTACAGATACGTGATACCGAAACAATCTCCGCTTACGATATTGAAAAGACATAAAGACGCCGCCCACCTTGCGGCAGCTTACAAGATACAAAGTAGATTTAAAGACATCAGTGCTACAATATGTTGTCCTACATACGATCTACACACGATAAATCTATTGCTTTGTCTAGTGGTGTTTCTGATGTAGCATTTATTCAAGTACTGTTGTGCGCTTAGACTTTGTTAAACGCAGTTTCTTTTAATAATGACTTCAAAGTTTCAGAATACTTTGCAATATACGATTTACTACTTGACCATACTTACCAATTACGTCGATATGTTCACAGAATGCGAAACTTAGGAGAAAAATACAACAGGAATTTGAGGAAAAATGGTGTACGGTTACACGAGTAAATACAGTACCTTAAAAGAGGTTTTGCTGGTGAGATGGGTTGGTAAAGACAAAATAATGTTTCGGCATTACCACAGATTCAGGTAGAAGTGTAAAATGCTTGGCAATCCAGGAAGATTTAAGAAAATCAAATCGCAAAATAGTTGGAATTAGATTTAGATTTATTGGAGTGCCTAGTCTAGGTCTTATTCAGAAAATTCCTCATCACTGGTTATAACATCCAAAAGAAGTAATATAGGATTTTGTTCTTTCACGATGAATTATATATTAATCCAAAAGAAGTTTTTTAGGGTGCATGTGTGTCATAGTACCTTCAGAGCATCTTGGTTAACTAACTTTTACCCAGCAATATCTCAAGGAAAAAAATCATATCGCAAGTTAGCAATCCTAATATTGGTTTGATGCCGCCTAATGCTCAATTCTCCTATTAGCTAGCTTTGTCGTATTTACATAATTCCTCTCTTTCACATCCTTCACTACTTGCTTTGTGTATTTCATATGAAGCCTTCCCACTCGCTTTTCCTTTGATAATTATCTTCATCAGGCCATCATATCTCAAATGGCCAGCTAAGATGTCCATGTTCTTTTTAAAGTTTCAATCAGATTTCTCTTTTCTCCCACTGTTCTTATAACATATTTGTTTGTCACTTGGTCGATCCATTTTATCTTCATCATTCTTCTTTTATACCGCATTTTAAATGCTAAAAATAACAGATGATTCTAAACTGAGTTTTAAATATTAGGGATTAAACAAGAATGTCGCAATAACTTGGTTATTTTTAAATTAACAAAGTTTAAATCTTTTCTGGTGAAACTGGGCCATGGGCTGAAATAGAAATCCGTGACATGTGAAGATAGCCTAATAGTGGTCTTGTGAGAGACTTTGATTGTTGATGGCTTTGTAGATTTGGTCTGTGAGATTTGGAGTGAAGATAAAACAAGAAAATGAAAGAAACTAGTTTAAAAAGAAAAGAAATCCAGGGTAAACGTAAAACATAACATAAATAAGAAGTGGACATGGTGCTTAATAGGGGGAACAATTTAGTTACTGAGGCTACATCTTGGACAAAGGTGGGCATTGTATTTAAAGCATTGGTTAAAGAATTGTTTTTCCTAAAGAGGTATTTAAGGTACTTTAGGTCTCATATATCTGAAAAATGTTGTATCAGTCAACTAATTTAGCTTGATTCAAGTACTTAATCTAGGTTGTAACCCCTACCCCAGTTACCTTAATGTATCTGTCGTCGGGCTATCTCAATTTCCCTTACCTTCCACACACTTTCACTTAATTCATGGACATAAATACATATACTTATACACATAAATCACTGGCAATAAATAATAATCAGTTGATAAAAGAACACTACTTATATTATTCATGCATAATAGATACTTTTAATTCTTTTCAAATAAAGAATTGGGCCCAATATACAGAATTTATACAAATACACTTATATTAATCAATTAAAAAAATCCTCGAATAGTTTTATAAAGTGGGCTTAAGTTCTTTGATTAAAATTTTTAATGTCCCAGTTCCTTTTCACTTATCGTGATTGGTGTGTCTGGACCTCCCTCCGTGAGACCGGGCCAGAGTGTGCCCTCCCGTATCAGACTCCCGCCAACACCTCCTCGGTTCACCCATACAAACTCGCCTACACTCTTCCACTGTTTATCGTCATCTCCTTTCCTCACCTTGGCTTCGTACTCCCCCAACTTATCCTCATCTCGGGGCATCTGTCTTAATCTTGCCGACGCGTCCATACTCTCAGAGCATCTGTCTTATTCCGGCTACGCATCCTCGTAACTCACTCTTGTAACGCCCGCCTTACTCTCTGCTTGACACGTCCATACTCTCGGAGTGTCCCACTCATCCTCGTAACTAACCCTGCGAACTCCTCGTAACTAACGACGCTCTCCTCTCCAGTATTCTTGTTTATTATTATCGCCGAGCACACAGCTTATTATTTGGCCGGGTGTAATGCTAACCCGTGGTGTTTAACCGTGGTGTGTGACTGTAGGTGTACAAGGTCATATTTGTGAATTTAAGGTAGAATTCATGATTAAACAAGTACAAAGGTAGTATTCTTTTTTCAGTGAGTCCTTGTGAATACTAGGGCCTGTGTTAATCAGTGGTGGCTTACTATCATTTCGCATAATTTTTTTTCAAGCAGGTGCTAAAAGTTAATTCTAAATGAAATATTAATATCACATTACATTCTCTTTATTATTTGGTTTTTATTTTTCCAACATTGTTTGTAAGTATGTATGAAGATGTTAAATAAAGTATTTTATCAGGAAATTAATTCCTTGTAAAAACAATCTTGAGCACAGTTTTTATTCATGTTTTTATATTAAGATTGTATCATATTTGCTGGATCGAAGAAAAACCTGATTCTGAGACAAACCCAATTCTTTGGCCACCCCTTTTGTGAAACAACACAAGGTGAAAAATTAATTTTGAAGCTTCCTTTATTATTAGCTTGAATGTGAATGGAAAGTGTTTGACTAATTTCCAGTATCGACCTGAACTTGCAGTACATGTTCACAAATTGCAAATGAGGCTTCGTAATTTATGTTATGTGTTAATGACCTTTATTAACTGAATTTATTTCCTTAATTGATGGAAAACTAGGACTTAAGTGTTGCTCCAAATCCAGTATGCCTATGTTTTTGCACTTTATATCATGATGGTGAATTATAACTATCTCTCTAATTGGAGGAAAGCAAAGACGTGTTTGTTATGTTACTCCAAATCCAATGTTTCAGCACGGTTGTAGTTGATACTGCAACAGCAGATTGCAACGATCTTTCTAATCAGTGGAAGTCACTAGATAATGCTATCCAGTTGCAGTAGAGGGTTTTACTTTGATTGTAAAATGAACCCGCTTTTTTAGAGTCCGGATTAAAAAATAATCTTATAGTCTTACAGATGTGGTATTTGCTAAATGTAAGAGAACACTTAAATTCATTTCTTCAAACAAATCTGATATAGGTAATTTAAATTCAAAGTATAATTCCTGCAAATGTCTCTACTTGTGGAGATCAGGGAATCTACCTTTTAATTATATCTACCTATTAATAGATATGAATAAATCTATCTTGATCATTTTTTCTACCTATAAGGGTCAAACATCATTTGATTGAGATTTTTTGATTTTAGCATGCTCAGAGGAATTTGGTATTTTTTAATTGTTAATAGCTGTATTTGTTTGACAGGTTCCTGTTATTGATTGCATGTTGGTTCTATTACAGATAGCTCATGTGGTGAATGGAGCTCTTGAAGAATTTTTTCCAGTTGGCTGTGGAGTCCATATAATAGCTGAGCCAGGACGATTTTTTGTTGCTTCAGCCTATACCTTGGCTACACACATCCATTCCCTTAGGGAACCACCTCCACAGTTTCCATCTATCTTGCCACCTGGCATTGCTGAGAGTTTGAATGCAAGAAATAATACATCTGATGGTGATGAAGAAGTGTGTGAAGAAGACAAACCAAAGGCTAAGCCCCATCCATCTATAATGTATTACATAAATGATGGTGTATATGGGAGTTTTGGAAACTTGCTGTATGATCATGCCCATGTGACTCCAATTCCATTAAAGGTATTACTCTTTTTTTTAATCCCATTTTTCATTATAATAGTTTTTCAATGCAACAGCTATTTCTATGGAAATAATTGTCAAATAGGAGTTCCACTGGACAAGGAAGTACGGTATTTACTATTGTAAGCCATGCACATTTTTTCCTCCTCTTGTTTATGTTGCTTATTGTATGTCCTATTGTTTATATCACTTATTTTGTCCCAATTACAAAATTTTGCATCTACAAACATTGGTGGTAATGGTTTCATCTGTAAATTATTCCTGAATTTCTAAGTATTTAGAACTAAAAATTGTGTAACAAATTCTGAGAATCTATTGCAACAAATACAACTATTACTTGAAGAAAAGCTGGATCAGGAACAAAAATCAAAGAAGCATTTACAAGGAAGCCCAGGAGGCGAGGGAGTAATCAGATCACTCGTACCATATTTCACGTTATATATCAGCGAAATCGTAGAAAATGAAGTGACGTTATGCGAAGACTTCCTGTACTATGAATATATAGAGCATATGTAATACAGCTCTTGGTAGTGCTGTGGTAATTCAATGTTGCATCTTAAGTTCTGTTCTGTGGGCTGCTGCAAGGGGTTTTGGTGCCTTTTCAAAATTGTAAATAGAGTATGTTTTGGTATCACACATTTGTCACAGCATTTACCTGTCAATATTAGTTAGGGATGTGTTTTTGTCAATGATTTCAAATGCCCAAAATCTGTCCTAATTTTTTGGCATTTGGGTGTTTCCCAGCCCAAATTTTGGCATTTTCATTAACGGTTATACAGGGCATACTTTGCAGGTGATGTTAGTTAGAACAATAGTTAATGCAAGGAGTGACACCATAGTTGAGTCTAATTGAAATAAAATACTTAAATTAATTTACTAAAATACAAATTGAATTACCAAGGTATTACAGTATTGCAATTTTTATGGGAATCTCTCTTTGAGAAGAAGTTATGCAACCAAGACGACAATCGTGGCAAAATCGATGAAATGTAATCCCTTGAGACATCACATTGTAACAGATGAGTAAGTTGATGATAACTGGTATAACATCCAAGGCAATTTTATCTTTATTTCTTTGAAATAACTTATCTCCTTTGATGTAACTTTGTCTTCCACAGGGCATTGAACTCCTCAAGTTATGCAACCGGTGTGATGGTCGCATCAAAATTGACTCATTTTGGCAGTATGCATTTTACCGTGGTCCGACATTGGTGAAAAAAAACATGTACTTTGGCGATAGTCTCACTAAAAGCAATACTTTTTCTTGGGGACTTCTATTGTACTTACTATTGGTTGTTCCGTGTTTTGAATTTTCTTACTTTAGTTAAGTCGTAGAAGAAATTTCCTATTTTTGGCATATCCAACTACTTCAGAGGAATATTAGACTGCCAAAATACTTCTGCTATGTTTTTATCGAGATTTTTCCAAAATTCTTCTTAATTTCTCCTCTTAGCTACACCTGAGACAACAACTAAAAAGGCTCTTGATTGTAAGCGAAATGGATTGGGATATTGAGTATGTGGCAAAAATTGATATAACAAGGTCTGAAATATTTCTGCAATTTTTACTGATGTGATAAGCATGTTTCCGTGACATTTTCTGTGTTCTACTGAGTTGGGGTGATAATATCGCAAAATGTTACGATTTTTGCTTATTTTATGGAAAATATCCAAATTTTGCATTCATTGTCATTTTTTTGTATCCATGAAAATATCAGGTCTCTAAATATAAGATAGCTGTTTATCAGTACATAAATAAAGCTGAATTGCCAACATATGACTAAGAATTTGTTACATCATGGCAAGAGATATATGCTTGGAATCGAATTAAGAAAAAGATGCTAAATAAAAGAGGTTGTGTGTAATGAAGACATTAAGGCATAACAGTATTCATGAGAATTGTCTATAAATGATCAGGTTGAGCAAATAACAATTATTTATTGTAGAACATGCTTTCAGGTCTTAATGGTAAGAGGCAGTTTCAAGGGTATCAAATTAATTTTTTGACAAAAATAATTTTTTCCTTGTGAACCTGCCCAAAAATGGGGGTGTACGGGATACACGAGGGTGCGGCTTCCACGAGGATAAGCAGTAAATGCCTTTATTGTGAAAATTTTGAAACACACATGTCTATCATGGGCATTCTATCAACTGGCGATGAAATGTGACCTTAGCATCTGTGGAAAAAAGATATTGGATATATGAAATTTGATATTTGATTTAATGGCAGAATATGGCTGTGGCAGTAAGTTGTGCATGTTAATATTACATATGGAGGGATGTAATTTTGTAAAAAAGGATACAAGATGCATCTTTTCACATAGATTGTAATAGTATAAAAAACTTCCCCACTTGTATATTTGAAATCAATTACTTTTTGCCTGAAATAAACTGTAACCATTCATTACTTAATAGTGACACTTCGGTATATATTGATTTATGTTAGTAGTGATGCTTTTGACTAAATGAGTCTGATGTGTTAGCCTTGCAATTGATTCTCTAAAGTTGTTTGGTTCTAAGATGACTTATATCAGCAGTACGAAATGAGTTGCCTGATGGACTATGAAAGCTTTATGAAGATCATTGTGTAAGCAATTTTATTATTTATACATTTGTGCTAACGATAAGCAATTTCATATTAATCATACTGTATCACTAAATGCTAATACTTAATTAACTAATACTTAATGTTAATACTTAACTAATATTTAATTTTATAAAGGAAATTTTCTCATATTCAGTGCACAAATGTATTAACATAGAGAACCAAAAAATCTTTCTGCTTTCAGTATTACACAGTTGGACTACCCAGTTTGACTACTCAGTTGGATCATAGTAATAATGAAAGTGCAGTAAAATATTGTTGCACCATGTTGCCCATTTTCAGGTTTTTCTTCAAAAGATAACATCTGCCTCTAAGATACTGAGAAAGTTGTAAATCTAGAACTCTATCTACACTTTTATGGCCCGCAAAGAGAATTTCTATGATGAAAAATAAATTGTAATGTTTGAGGTTTTTGCTGCTGTAAAAGTTTCTTAATGATTTTTAATTTTTTCATGGAAGCCGGTGCACAGTGGTAGCAAGCTAATCCTCAGCTCTATTTGGGGGCCTACATGCGATGGCCTGGATTGTGTATGTGAAGAGGCATTACTTCCCCGCCTCACAGTTGGAGATTGGATTATCTTTGAGGATATGGGTGCCTATACACTTGTTTCAGCTGGACCATTCAATGGATTTCCTGTCCCTAATGTGTTGACGGTAGCATCAGAAACTGTCAGGTTAGTGTCAACTTCAAAGAGAGAAGCAATTTTATTCTTTTCTCAGTAAATTAAGTTCACAGAGCTGACAGTGGGGAGAGGTTTTACGGATAATTTGAAAATACATAGAGTAGAGACTAATTCTGTGTGCTATATGAACATTGAAATCAGTAATTGTTTTTTCGCCCTTTGTTACATATGTCTATTCCCCTATTTTTCCATGATTATAGCAATTTATTGTCCAAATCGAACATAACTATGAATTTTAAAAAGATCATAAAGTCAATGGATAATATCAATTTTGGGCACTGAAATTTACAACTTTTAGGTAATTAAATCTTGAATTGTGGTTGAAGAAATGGTCTAATTATCATGTTTTGCAAAGATCATGTAACAAAATACTATCATCTCAACATTACCCTCCACGAAGACACCTAGTACTCGCCCTGCAATGGAGGATTTTGGAACCTGGAGAGAGCAGCTGTTAAATCAGATATTTCAAGCAGTAGGGGCCCCATTAATGTGCTTGAATATGGCATTTAAGAAGCCAATAACTGGGTCTGGGTAACCAATTCAACCTCATTAGCTTTATAGAAACTCAATTTTAAGACTGCAACTGTACAATAGTGAAGTGTATTTCCTAGGGTTGGGGCAGGGATTCGAAGGCTCAGCCTAATCCTATCGAATCCATGGATTCGAGATTCGATCGAATCCATAATTAAAAGATTCGATCGAATCAATGGATTAAAGATTTGAATACCAGTCGTGTGGATTCTACGTACCACAGGCGGAAAGCTACAGTAACTACAATATTTGTATTGTACGAGCTATTCACACTTCTCGCATGTTTGCCCCCTCTTGAAACTCTTACGTTACACAAGGTGCAAATAATATATTGAGGATCACTTTGAACTTCTTTGAAATATTTCCAAACTTCACTGCGTTTTTTACAGGACATGACTCTTTTTTTCCTTGACTGTTATTGCAAATAATGACATTTTGTCAAATTATTTGCTCACTACCATGATGTTAACATTGCCTAGCTTAAGTAAATGAAATTACTTCGACACACGATTCCACATAAGGGAGAGAAAATTGCAAAAACTGCTTTATCACTAAAATAAAAGCATATAGTCATAAGTTAATTCGCCTACTTATTGATTTTTAATTATCTAATATAATGCAAAAAATTAATTTTGGCATTCGAAAGAAACGCACCCTGAGTGTGTCTCTGTTTTACAATGAGATAAACTTACTGATGGCGTTCAGTACCAGAGCACTCTAGCAATAGAAGTTGACACCTCATTAAATTGGCCGAATTGGTGGTAAAAATCTGAAATTTGAAAAAATCGGAAAAGCACTGGCTTGACTGCCGATACCAATGCTACCGATACCATAAATATCGGCCGATACTTCATATCGGTATCGAAATCGGTCCATCCCTAGTTTTAAGTCCTTGAGACACTCCCCTTCTCATTTTATTTTGTTCCAAGGGGTCTGATTTGGGAACTTGTGCTAGGTTTGTGGTTTTGTGGGTTCAGAAATTTTGTCATATACAGTGAAACCTTGATTTTGGAGTTGGAGGGACAGAGGAGGGAGAGTCACAGTTGGAGGGACCAAAATATGGGCCCTGTGTAAAATCAAGACTTTGTAGATAGGTGACAACAATCCAAGGTGTCCGGATATGTAGGATGTCTGTTATATTTTATTTTTAACAAAACTTTTCATATATATTATTTTAAGCTATAAATAAGGATTATTTAAACTGACGGGTCTTAATTTCTTCTCAAATTTTTTTAATACAGTAAAACCTCGTATTTGCGTTATCAGAATTTCTATTTTCCTGTGATTTACAGCGTTTTTATCAGGTCCCATCCAATTTCCTGTCTACAATGTTTGTAGAACACTGTATTTATGCCGTCATTTTCTGTTTTCCCGTTTGCTTTGTGTACGGGGTTAGAATGCGATAGATTAAAAAGGGCTAAAATTACTTCTTACACATGTAGCCATGGATACCAGTCTATGTAGAACACTTTTTACCTTGTGTCATGCGTATGCACTTCAAAAACACGAGAGACAGAGAGAGAGCAGTAATGTGCTCCATTTTATGGATGAATTTGAACATAGCGGGGCAGTACACAGTGCCACTAGTGACAGAAAGATGAAACATTTACACTCGTGATGTCTTTGCCAGGGAAAGATTCATGCTAAGAAATGAATACAATTTATACAATTTAGGAACACCTGTGGTAGTATATTTAAATTTCACTGAAGTTCTTATTATGAAGAATGAAAATGAATTTTTACCCAGGCATTTTGAAATGTTAAAAATTCAAGAACTTAACTGGTGGCCGATAATGTGGGATCATTGTGCTACATTGATTCAACAGTTTTACTATGGGTTACTACAAAACAAAACTTATTGAAACTTGTTTTATCATGTGAAAACTGCATTGAATAAATGAAATTATTCTGTTGAGAAATTTTGGAAGTTGGATAACTTGGCTGACCAGCGAGGTAGCTCAACATTCTCAAATGTTGTTAATGTTATCCTCAATTACTTTGCATGTTACATATTTCTGTCATGAGTACCAAATACTCTTGGCGTAGGTACTTGAAATATTATCTAGAGCAAAGTAATGTCTCTCTTTCACGTTACAACTTCATAAATCCTCCTTTTTATGCAGCAGCGCAATTTTTTTTCGTATGCTTCAGCATTTAAGATTTTGATTACATGGGAAATTAGTACTTGTGATGCGTTTCTTATTACGGTTAATGTCCACTTTCATCGCTGTCGTGAAAATAACTTATTTTACCATTTTTACCTTCCAATATTTGGCATTTAGGTGGCAGGGCAAGTCAGTGGTTGGATATGTATGTTTATTAGCTGGAGTTGGTTCCCTTGTTTCAAAGTTTTGCAAGGGATGTGTTTTGAAATGCTGAAAATGCTATGTAAATCAAGATTTTTTTGCTCTTTGGGACTCAAGTTATGTTGCGTTAAATCAAAAAACGGCATAAAACGAAGAAACCACGTAAAAATCAAGAAACCGCATAGAATCAAGTTTTTATCATTGGAACTCCCTATGGTTCCCGGCCAGACTTGCATATTGCTACGTGAAAACAAGAATGACAAAATAAAAAGGGTGCTAAATCGAAGTTTTACTGTAATATTCTGCACCATGAATTTACGATATCCTTTTGTCAGGACCAAAAGCTTAACATATTAGAACAAGCTTGGTAATACTGAGAACTTTTTGTTTAATTTGGGATTCAGTTTACTTTGTAATCATGTCGTTATGAATATTTTGAGTTACTTTCCTGTGTCTTCCTTAGGCATCACTGTACATTTTTCCTTTTCACAGGCAAATGCTGCAGAACAAATCACCAATAACATCGGAGCACTTTGAGAAAGTCATTGATATCCCATTATATCCAACAATCACTAATGCCTGGCCTTCGTTCTACGGTGATGGTGACCTGATCTTCTGTGGCAAAGGAGGCAAGCAAGATTCGGAATGGAAGCACGAGGGCATTGTACAGAAATTGGGGAATGATTCTCTTACTCAAGTTGAGAATGATACTATCAATGGGCCCAGAAATGGGAAAGGAGGGCAGTGTGTGGGTGGATTGGGAAGGAGCATGGTGGATAATGACGAGGGGCTTGAATCACACACTGTTCACCTACATCACCTCCCACTCCCTTCTTCTGGTCTGCCTATTCAGTTAGTTGAAGTAAGTCCTGTGGTTAACTGACAGTGTGGTTTACAAATTTCATGTATTTTGTCAATACGTTTCGGATCCCTTCCAAAAAATATTGTTTCCCATATTAAAGCATTCACCAGGTTTTAGGACATTATTGACAATATATCTGTTGAAATTGGTAATGGGTGTTTTGCACGCACATACATGAATTTGGAACTATGGCTTACTGTCACTAAGTTACCCATTTGGAATTTAACAGATCCTCAAGGATATTGGAAAAATGAAATACTATGATCTTTCAACAATGAATTTTTTTCAAATTGAGTTATGATGTAATGAATTGAATTTTTTGTAAGTCACTTTTTATCATGGGTGAGGATGCATTGGATATTATTTTATGGTGTACATGACTGTTTGTAAGGACTTCGCTCATGACTGAAAATATGCCTATTTTTAAAAGTGAAAGTGGGAAAGGATTTATTCAACAGTGACTGGCATCTTGCGTAATTATGTTTGGATAGAATTTATAAATGGTTTCTTTTTTCGATTTTGGCTTAAGCAATAAATTTTATTGGGTAGTTTGTCATGGATGGAGTTAAATCTAGGTTTTTGGGTTTAGAAGAATATGTTCTCGGAATGTGTAGAGAATGCTATGAAATCAGAATTTCGATTTTTTTGCATTGATGTTGGTGTTCACATTTACTGCCTTTAATTTTTTTGTAATTATTCGAAGGAATAATCGAAATTTCCCCCTTTAATAATAACAATAGGTGAAATTTTAAACTTGGTAATTTTTAATCATGGCTGACTGATTTCATTAGAAATTTGGAATTTACTAGAATTATGATTATGAATATATTATGTAAACCATGTTGTACTGGTAAATAGGGACCTATAAATATGTTGAGTATTCTTTTTAATGGGGTTTCACTGGATATAAATGGGAATTGGTCACATTCCATGTGCATGATACTTAAGAAAGAATGTTCGGATGAGTGGGAACGGTATGCTATTTGTCATCGTATGTAGCCACTGAGCAAGAGATCACAGCTCTTAACATCTTAAAACTCATTCACGCTGAAACAACCGTAGAAACCATGCCTAAATAAATATGAAGAGACAATGTTGTCTTTTATTTCATTTTATCTTAGCTGTAATACAACCCATTTATCTGAAAATACCATTGTGTGCATGTAGTATAGCAATTTCAAGTAATATAGTTAGCAATTTCAAGGATTCTTTTTAGGGTGAAATAGCTGCAAAAAGTTGGTATATTACCAACTACACCAGATAAATTTCTGCTAAGTGTCAAAAACTAAATACATACTGTGAAAACTACCTATAGCGAAATCATACTTGGCCATATAAATTTTCTATTATGGACAAGCTTCCATCGTATACAGGTTTGAAGTCCTAGGGGCAGCATTTTTTATAGGAGAAGTTGACTTTCAGCTTTTTTAATGTATTAGTGATACCATAGAGTAAGTGTAATATAGAGGGCTCGCTGCATAGGGCAAAACTGTTATAACTCAGTTTAATTCTCATGTGGTCCCAAGATGCTATGTAGTTGCTGTGGGCCAGATTTAAGGCGACGACTCCCCTTCGGCCCTGGAAAAATGCCCAGACAGTTCCCTGAGAGCCTTATTGTATTCCCCCCTGTCTGTACAATTCTGTCAACAGTGTGGTGGCCAGTTTGGTCTCTGTCTCTCAGGTAAAGACAGGCGAGGTGGGTATGGTAAGATATTCAATACGGAGTTACCTACACCATCTTAACCCTGACATATAAAAACCCTAATCGTCAACATAGCATGGTTGGTACATCCTGCAGATGACAAATACAGGAATATAACATTCATCTCTTGGGTGGCAAGTACAAAATAAGCATTTATGCCCACAGACATTCGATCATTTGTTCACGCAGACAGCTCATAAAGAGCTAGGTATCATCTTTTACCCTATGGGATGACTCATTTATTTTTACTCTCTATGGTGATATACAAGGATATCATTGACAACTTTTCCCTTAGAAATGCTAGTCAATAAGTGAAGAATTTTTTGTTACTTATGAAAGGTGAAAATACTTAAGATGAAAATATGTAAAATACCTATAACTTAAACATTTTCATTTATAAATACATATTCATATTATGCAGTTCCAACCTTACAAGTATGTTTGCATAAGAGTTTTCAGTGCAATAAATTTACAAGTCTTTTTCTGAACAATTTTAAACAATCACTTGTAGTAGACTGCTTAATTTATTTATTGCACAAATATTTTCTCTGCGTAATTTTCTTTCATCAAGCTGGAGAGACAACATAGTTAACGACAAGTTTCTAATCACTTTGATACTCGGGACAAATCTACATACATAGTTGTTTAGCCTTGTCACCTTGTTTTCACTTAATTCAAAATAGTCTTCCCCATTATTCTCACCCCACACCTTTTGGCAGACTAGGAAATCAATATGTATTAGAATCTACTCATGACACTTTGTGTATGTGGAAACAGCAGTGTTGATACCTTTTCTCCTACTGTATTAGAATCACTGGAAGTGATCACTATGTTTCTGTCTATCATCGCAAAGTCTTATCACCCTTGTTAAATTATGTACTCCATAAAGGAAGCAAGGTCATTAATGTCTGCGTTGATACTACTGCTATGGTTGCCGATGTCTTCATCATGGAAAGCAAAGCCAGCTCTATGGAAACATTGTGACACTTTTGCTTTTCTCACTATTATTGCTCTGGTCAGCCAAATAATGGCATCCAGAACTGTTATAGATTTAGGTTCTTCAATGACTTGGTCAGTAGTCTCAAAGAGGCACCGTAGTACACTCATTGTTAAAGAAGAGAATTACCACTAGACCTGCTGTTTTCATTTTTCGGTTAAAAGAAAGCAACCAGTCCTCAATTATTTTAGCCCTGTTACAAGCTTAAGAGTTGCATTGCCATATCACAAGAAGCTCTCCAATGCTTGAATTTTTATAACACCCGAGTCTTGTGGCTTCACTAATTAAAAATGGTTTTTCCATATTTCCTTCCATGTTTCTGCAAATGAAAACAGTAAGTCGCTCTTTGGAGTGTTAACAACCACAACATTTTTCACCATTAAGAGATGTTTTTTTATTGGATTGCACAGAAGTATAGCCTTGTTTCGTCACCATTAAATATAGATTTTCGATGACTATTTTTAATCGAGTCTCTAACTATTAAGTTCTAGCTGGAAAATGTGTCATTTGCCTATCCACTCATACTGTTCCTCACAATATTATGACAAGCTCAATAGCTTTCTAATCAGCCATCAGTTGCTTTAACCCTCTTAGTGTCACAGGCGAAAAGTGCCACGAGCCGATATATCAGCTCGAGGAGCAAATTAATGTTTAAACTATTTTTGTTGTAATAATTACATTTATCCTTTATCCATTGTATCAGAATACCATAAAAACATTTAATGCATTTTTTGTTAAATAAAAATTACATTCATATCTAAAAAGTAACTTTATATTTTTTACAAGGAGTTACAAAACTCTCAAATTCATACTGGCACTTTTTGCTGGTACCTACCACCAAAATTTGGTGGCACTAAGAGAACTAACTCAGCACACTCTAATATAGTAGCAAAAACTTTCGCTTGCATTTGGAACATTGGTCCCGAAAGTGGGATGTTTTTAGCTCTTGTATGAACAAATCCTTCCCAAATGAATTAGTTAAATTCTTCAATTCCAGTTTTTCTTACTTTTCTTCTGGAGTTCACATTTGTACCTGAATGGGAAATGGGATTTATGAGTTGTGAAATATATTCTTACGAACTATTCCCAATCTTTACTTTAACCTTTTGTGCTCTGATTTTTTCAGCCTTGATTCCAGTAGCCCACTCGGAATTTTTATTTTTAAATGCCCCTAGATTTATGAATGGGAACAGCTTACAAAATTAAATTCAATACCCCTCTTATGAAAGTGTTTATTGGAAAAATTTGACTTCTTTAGAATGAGTACTAAGGAACATATAACTATATAAGTAATTAGCTAGGCTGTGTTGAGTGTCACTCACTACAGGCACTCACTACTACTACTAAGAAACTAGTAGCAATAGCGATACATTGGCAGCAATTGCGAATTTGTGATTCATTGAAAGGGAAATTTGGGAGCTAATCAGGGGAATGGCTTGTCTGGGTGTTTTCAATGGATGGCTGTGCATAAGAGTTGACCAAAGAGAATAAAAGCAATGGGAGAGAAAGTGTGGGGAAAGGAAAAAAAGGGTCTAGGGTATAGGTGCATACCGAGTAGGATTAATAAAAACTGATAACAATAACGGAAGGGAAAAACCCCTAAGGACCACCAATTTAAGGCACTCGCACCAACTTGACGTCCTGCCAAATGGTTATGATTCATAACACTTGGCTGGATGGTCCCAGTATCTTTCCTCATGAAATAATCTTATTTTCCACCTGTATCTCACATTTCAAATGAAGTGGGCATGATAACATAAAGAAATAGTCGTAGCAATCGAGTGCAAAATGAACAAGCATGAGCTGGAGGAAGGAAACATTGTCGTTATCTCCCTACTAGAGATGGGCAACTTGGTAAATTACCAACACCCCTGAAAATTACCGTAATAAACTCTAATTTTTGGAAAAGTTCTTTTTCAGAAAACTTCTTCCTCACAAAGAAACCATTGGAATGGGTGATATTATAAATTAAGAAGCTAAAACGATTTTGTTTACATTGTGTCCATGATTAATTCCAATTAATTCAGAGTAAAATAACAAATGCATATTGCGCAGAGGTATGTCTTTGGAATGAAAATGTGTTACAAAAGAGAGGCAAATTGCGTGTTGCTGCCAACTTTGTTTTAATTTTTCTAATGAGTTATAATAAATAAACGTCGTGATATGTTTGATATAAGCGTCGGCATTTGTATCTCAGTGCTATTTGATTTCGTTTTGAGCCCTCTGATGAGGATTAGAAGCTGAAAACTTAAAATTACCGTAATTTACCGTGGTAATTTGCCTCAATTGAAAATTACGATAATTTACCCATCTCTACTCCCTACCGTATTCCTTTACCACCAGGTAGTGGTATTTTCTTCTATTCAACTCCCCCACACAATCCTCTCCTTGAAAATTCATTCCTAGAAGACTAAGCACTGTAATCCTCAAGTTTTTGAGTGAAATATGAAATTCCATAGTACACAGGTGACTAAATCATTTCTCCGACAAAAATCGTTACGATAAATGTTGGTTAAATTATGTGGAAATTCCTATGCTGAAGATGGGGACCAAGGAAATTATCCATTATGGAAAAGTTTTCTCTGTCTACAAGGACATGGACAGTTTTCACTGAATATTGCTTACATACATAAGATCAGAGCTGTGATAACTTTTTCAAGTGTATAACGAAAACACTTCAACCTATGCAGGTAGAGATAAACTGCTCTCGAAGTGCCTTCAAGGTTGTATGTAGATATTACTTTTTATTGCTTATTTTATTTGAGTAAACTTTTTAAAATGATTATATCTTATGCATTAAGTTGGAGAAAAGAGAATTTTTTCATGATTTTTGAAAAATGTTCGAAATAACAAAGTTCCGATTTTATGGTCTCACTGACTTCGTATTATTGAAGGTTTACTGTATTGAGTTGTTAAGTTGATCTGTAAGTTAGTGTGCGATCAAAATTAGCTAATACTCTTTCTTTAAAGTTTTAATTTATAAGTACTTATATATTATAACAATGACTGTGTGACATTTTTATTTATGAATTATTTTTGTGCCCTTGAAAGGTAGTGAAAATATTGTACTTTTTTTCATTTTTTACCATATTATTAGTACTGGAAAAGGAGAAATAAGCATAAAACTACATTACACTTTTTCGGGATCATAAAATTATTTTGGAATTTTTAATAAAACTATTTCTGGAGCTCTACTTATACAGAGTGTCCCATTGATCGTGTGTCATTTCTAACCGGTAATTTTAGACACTTCCCTTCGAGCCACAAGGATGAAATTTGGTACCTGGCTAGAAAAAGGATGTAAGTTTTGTTGAGTCAAAGCAAAATATGAAAAATATGACCTTTTGACCCCAGAAATAGGGTCCAACCTAAAATTCAAATTTTGCCTTATGGGCTTTCAATGTTAAAATATTCGAAGTACAAAAAAGATGGAATTATTTAGCGAAACTTTCGTCTAAAAGGTTTTTGGACACGAAGAACACGATGGAATAACTATTGAGGTCAGAAATTGCAACTGTGACCCATGAAAGGTCACAGGGGTTACAAAAAATGAATCACGGCTTCAAACCTGTCGAATCATAGGTTTAAAAGAGTGCCAAGGTCGATTTTAAGGTCTTCATATCCCTCTTTTCATCTCATGACCTTCAAGGGTAACTCAAAGGTCACAGGGATGGAAAAAATGAATCCAGGCTACAAACGTGTCCAGTCATAGGTTTAAAAAGGTGCCAATGTCGATGGAAAGGTCATAAGATTCCTCTTTTCATCCCTTGACCTTCTAGGGTAACTCTGGGGTCAAAGGTCACAGTGATTACAAAAGGTGAAATGAGGTTACAAAACTTTCGAATCGTAGGTTTAAAAAGATGACAAGGTGGATTTTAAGGTCTTCAGATCCCTCTTTTCATCTCTTGAACCTCGAGGGTAAATCAGAGGTCAAAAAGGTGACAATAAGTGAAATGAGGCTAAAGGTATCGAATCATAGGTTTCAAAGAGTGCCCAATACGATGGTCAAAGATCACAGGGATGGAAAAAGAGAATCCAGGCTACAAATGTGTCGAATCGCAGGTTTAATAAGTTGACAATGTCGATGGAAAGGTCATCAGATCCCTCTTTTCGTCCCTTGACCTTTAAGGGTTACTCAGGGGTCAAAGGTAATAATGGTGACAAAAATTGAAATGAGGCTAGAAACGTATCGAATCATAAGTTTGAAAAGGTGCCAAGGTCGATCGTAAGGTCTTCTGATCCCTTTTTTCTTTCGTTGACCTTCAAGGTTGACTCAGGGGTCAAAGGTTCTTGGAGTGACAATTTTCGAAACGGGGCTACAACGAAGCATTTGTTTAAATAGTGCCTAATACGATAGTAAAATCCCTCATGGAATTCTCTGACCAGGAACGGTTGGGCAGGGGTCAAAGTCCACCAGGTGTCGTGAACGAAACATTTTCGAGCATTGAAGAAATAAAGAAAGAAATTACAACGTGTGTAGAGTCCATATCTCCGAATATGCTGGAAGACATATTCACACACGCTTTTATCGGGCAATTTCAATTGTGCCTGCCATGGAATATCGGGTACGTAGAATGAATAAAAATTGATTTTCAATCTTACTGCTTCGATATTTTCATTTTAAATTTTAATATTGAAAATGTTTTGGATAACACCTAAAATACTTTTTTAAATAAAACGTATGGTTAGGTATTTTTTATTGAATAAAAGTAATTAACTTAAAAATACAATTGAATTTTTTCATTGATTAATAAACTCTAAATCAACGACTACCATCTGACCCAGAGGGTTAAAGGGATGGAAGCTGGGATCTGAATATCTTACTATTTACTTTGGTAGCCTAAATAATGTCATTCATATTATGTGTTTCACGTCTTGGCATATTTTACATCTGTGACCAATAAACTCAGTGTAGCCCTTTGAGGTCAGGAGACAACAAACAGGACCAAGTAACTTCATCTAATTCTTCACCCTTTCGAAGCTAGAATTCGATGCGTCTAATGCCCTAAATCTAGGATACACCTAGTGACCTTTTGCCCTTTCCCAACCGTTCAATGTCAGATAATTCCTGGAGGGACGTTACCATCGTATTGGGCACTCTTTGAAACCTATGATTCGATACGTTTAGCCTAATTTCACTTTTTGTCACCATTTTGACCTTTGACCCCAGAGTTACCCTAGAAGGTCAAGGGATGAAAAGAGGGATCTGATGAGCTTTCCATCGACATTGGCACCTTTTTAAACCTATGATTCGACACGTTTGTAGCCTGGATTCTCTTTCTCTATCCCCGTGACCTTTGACCTCTGAGTTACCCTTGATGGTCAAGAGATGAAAAGAGGCATCTGAAGACCTTAAAATCCACCTTGTCATCTTTTTAAACCTACGATTCGAAAGTTTTGTAGCCTCATTTCACCTTTTGTAATCACTGTGACCTTTGACCCCAGAGTTACCCTAGAAGGTCAAGGGATGAAAAGGGGAATCTTATGACCTTTCCATCGACAGTGGCACCTTTTTAAACCTATGACTTGACACGTTTGTAGCCTGGCTTCATTTTTTCCATCCCTGTGACCTTTGACCTCTGAGTTACCCTTGAAGGTCATGAGATGAAAAGAGGGATATGAAGACCTTAAAATCGACCTTGGCACCTTTTTAAACCTATGACTTGACACGTTTGTAGCCTGGCTTCATTTTTTCCATCCCTGTGACCTTTGACCTCTGAGTTACCCTTGAAGGTCATGAGATGAAAAGAGGGATATGAAGACCTTAAAATCGACCTTGGCACCCTTTTAAACCTATGATTCGACAGGTTTGAAGCCATGATTCATTTTTTGTAACCCCTGTGACCTTGACTGTGACCTTTCAGGGGTCACAGTTGCAATTTCTGACCTCAATAGTTATTCCATCGTGTTCTTCGTGTCCAAAAACCTTTTAGTCGAAAGTTTCGCTAAATAATTCCATCTTTTTTGTACTTCGAATATTTTAACATTGAAAGCCCATAAGGCAAAATTTGAATTTTAGGTTGGACCCTATTTCTGGGGTCAAAAGGTCATATTTTTCATATTTTGCTTTGACCCAACAAAACTTACATCCTTTTTCTAGCCAGGTACCAAATTTCATCCTTGTGGCTCGAAGGGAAGTGTCTAAAATTACCGGTTAGAAATGACACACGATCAATGGGACACTCTGTATATTATGCACTAGAAGAAAACAAATATACTCACCCAAGTCAGATTATCAGACATTAATAGTACTGACAGTAGGCAATTTGGCTTTTTTTTGTTGCGAATGTGTACTGCTGAATAATGTAGCCTGATATGTCTGTCATAGGAGATGATGTTATGAACATTGTAGCATGCGATTGCGTCAGTGTAATGTTTCTTGTTCTGTCTAGAAATTTTGCATAAGAGAGTTAATTTCAGCATAGGATAGCATTATGATAGATTACCATAGAAGAGTAAAACATTATTGCTACTTTTCAGAAATCATTTAAAAATAATGAAGTGGAAGATAGTGTAGTATTTAGGTAAGATGTTTGATTTGTATTTAGGTAAGATATATGGAGGGATAGTGTGGAAATAAAGAGGTGTGCGAACACTGGATAGAAAAAGGTAGGTGGCATGTGGAGCATATCAAGGAATGCAAGTGTTTGTCTTCGGAAGCAAAAATCGCTGTGCAAAAAAGTGTACTTCTCCTCACTTTGATATATAGCATTGAAATATGAGTATGTGTTGGGGGAGGCATAAGAATAGGGTAAATGCCATGGGTCTGAGGAGTGTGCGTGGCAAAAGTAGAAGCAATAGATTATAGGAAGGAGTGGGTCATAAAGGATGTGGGGTGGATGCTCCAGCAATATGAGAGGAGTGTGCTTCGTTGGTTTGGCCATGTTGAGAGAATTAGAGAGTCAAATAATGAAACTGCTATATAAGAGTGAAATGAATGGTGTGAGAGGTAGGAGTAGAATGAGAAAGTCATGGTTGAAGAGAAGGAATAAATTAGAAGTCTTGAGAACTGTAGGGTGTGTTTGAACCAATTCATATAGGGGTGCGTTGAGGCAAAAAAAAATACTACCTTATAATTATATATTATAATATATACCTTATATTAGAATATATACCTTATATTAGAATATATACCTTATATTATAATATATACCTTATATTATAATATATACCTTATATTATAATATATACCTTATATTATAATATATACCTTATATTATAATATATACCTTAAGGTATACAAGCATATCATTATGGTATGCCGGAAGGGAACAGCATTATTGGCATGCATGCATAAGATTTGGAATGCTGAGAAAATGGAATACTTACATATCATTTTATACAAATATTTAATATTGTTAAATATTTTTCAAAAATTGTAATATATATTACACATGTAGAAATAATGGGAAAATATTTGAAACTCCATAACAAAACAGTGAGCATTATTTTAAAACCGATGAAAATATTAAAAATTATTTTTCAACATATTTTAAAATATTTTATCCATAAGATTTTGCTACTTAGGATTGAGAATGACAACGAGTTTGGTTGTTGCACAGCAAAGGCTTAATTTTGATGGATATTTTCAGAAACCAAGTCTTTTACTCGAGATGCATTGCTCAATAATACTGCAACTTGACTTTCCCAGGAGGAAATTCTTCAAAATCTTATAAAATTTAAACATATGGCACATTATTATTATCTTTCGATGCTCATGATTCAATCAATGTTTAATAACTATGGTTATATAATTTTAAAGAGGATATATTTTGCTGGTAATTAACAAAACTGAAGTCATTCAAATTACCATTAGCAATTACCTTCTACTTCTTCATTTCATAATTAATGTAATGCTACCTACTAAACTAGAAAATACATTACTTGTCTTGCATTCATTGGATTATATGATTGATGACCATCTCTCTCTCGTGGGATCTTTAACCAGGTAGGTATATGAAAAAGTTTTCAATCCCTGTCCAATACTGATCATGCACAAGGTTTCAATAAATATATGCCATCCCTCAAAACAATTCGATTTACGGGGTATAGATGGTGGTTTGCCATCTCTCTCTTGAGATTTCACCAGGCATATCTTAAAGTTTGCCATCCTTGTAAAATAATCACGCCCTTGGTTTTACAATAAGTGATTACCTTCACTAAGATAATCTGTTGTTCGCGTAGGTATATATGATTGTTTGCCATCTATCTCGTGAGATTTCACCAGGTATATGAAAGTTTTCCATCCCTGTCAAATAATAATGCTTTTGGTTTTTCAATAATTGTTTACCCTTAAGTACTCAGATAATTTGTTTTTGGGGTATATATGATTGTTTGCCATCTCTTTCGTGAGATTTCACCAGGTGTATGTATGTTTGCCATACCTGTCAAATAACCATGCACTAGTGTTTGCCTTCACTCAGATAATTTGTGTTTCGGGTATATATGATTGTTTCCCTGGCGAAAATGTTTGTGTACATTTTTGTGGCACAGTGGTGTACTGTACCAGACTAGCACACAAAAATCACCTAATATTCACCACAGTTGTACATGATCCTGAACTGTACACAGAATGTACCAAAGTTTCACACTGTTTCTTGAGGCTACCTGTACACAAATTACACCACAGTTGTACATAATCCTAAACTGTACACAGAATGTACCAACTTTTCACACTGTTTCTTGAGGCTACCTGTACACAAATTACACCACAGCTGTACATTATCCTGAATTGTGCTGTTCTTACAGATAGTCTCTTTCTCATTCTGTATACATATGTAATTTACCAATAGAAGATATTATGGTATATAGGTACACATTAAAATAACTGAGGGAACTATTTCTTCAACCTGACGCAATAGCCATATTTAAAACATGATGTCTGAGATGGGCTTAGAGGTGGACCCAGACATCAAGTTTGGGAGGACTGTCGCCAATGTTGACCTCCTCTTTACCCCCACCCCTCCGATCAAAAGACAGTCTCTCTAGTTCTCTGGGGAGGGAGGGGGTGACAACCGCTCTCCCCCCACCCAAAGCCTCAGTAACAATCTTGAAAGAAACATTAACAGGAAGACCTGAAGGAAAAAAAGACTTGTGGAGACCTAGACTATAATGGTGGTGCTGAATCCAGAAAGACAATAAGAAAGATGAGAACTTCGACAGTGACAATGGAAGCAGAGAATGATGACATAAAATTGTTGGTGGGGCCATGGAGGTAAGGTAATTTCATAACAACGGAATAATTTTCCAAGGATAAAAAACAAGATACTTTTGTTTAATCTTCTAATAATAGATAAAAGCAAAACAAAGAAAAGTAGATACACTGCACTAAAAGCTGTAATTACAACTGGAAAGTTGCCAGTATCAGTATACATGTTGATACATTGAGCAATGATATCACTAGGTTTGATGATTATGGAATCACCTAACTCTTGAATCTTTTTGATGTGGGTGTCAGTAACTGTCTGACATTGTAGAATTGGGTTCTGATCTAAAGTTGCCTCTTGGAAAATGAGGCGAACTTCATTTTCTCCTGAGTCTCCTTTGCGAAAAAACTTAGATTTGTTAACTGTTAACTTAGATTTGTTAACAGTAACTGTTGCAATCTGACAGTCACAGTTAAATTTCAATAGTTGTCTATTGGAACATTCACAGTATAAATTTCCAACAGATTATTGATAAAATGAAACAGTTACTGTTGGATTTTAATGTTTAACGGTAGAAATCCAACATTAAATAGTAAATTGCCATTAATGTTGAAGGACATAACAGTTTGTTGAAATTTCAGCAGTTTATATGCTTAGGATATTAGAATGTTTATAAGTATATACTTAGTCTGTTGCCAATCTGAAACTGGTCTGTAATGCTTGAAAGGCCAATTTCTGGATGCTAAGTCTGTAACAGGACTGGACTTGTCTGGATTGCAATAAAGAGAAGGGATTTTGTCTGGAAACTGAACTGGATTTTGGTCCATAACTATACTACAATATCTGTTGGTCTGTAACTAGTCTGTATTTTTTCTTCAGGTGCAGTTTAATATTTGGTGGTCTGTAAATGTACTGTAGTTTTGACAGTCTGTAACTGTGCTGTAGGTTTTGAAGGGCTGTAACTGGTCTGGATTTTGGTTAGTGAAAGAAAGTAGAGTCTGAGGAAAAGTAATTCAAATAAGTACAAAATTTCTACAATGACAAATACATTATGTCTAGAAAATATCTAGAATAATTACTTTTAAATGGAATGCAAAATAGCATAGCAACAATTGTTTTCTGTTTGATATATCAACTAGAAAACAACCGTTGCTATGCATATAATAATATATTTATTGTGTTTACACTTCTACAATGCTACATATCATCCAAAAAGTAGTGTGAATTGCTGAATCTTTTGTCTTCTCATTCATCTCGGATAATATTGAAAATGCAGTCCTTGACTTTACTTCTTAAAATTAGCCATTCTGAATGTGATTTATTTGAATTCGTAAATGAGGAGGAACCTGTTTCTGTTGGCATCTTAGCTTGGGTCTTTCATGATGATGGTGAAAGAAATAAGGAGAACTATTTTAGAGGATTAGTGAAAATACAGCGACATTGCATAGTGAACTGGCCTGATTGTGATAATTAAAGTTCATCAACATTTTTAAAAAGTTGGTTCATGCAACTTGGAGCATTGTGCTGGCAAGACTCCTGGCATAAGGCGGTGAGTACAACTACACTTTATTTGCCCTAAGTTCCTTTGCATGCACTCTCCCACATATTAAAACTGGCGATTTTTATATTGTCATAGCAACATTTGAAAAAAAAACATTTTTACTTGCCAGGATACACAGAAGTGTGCAGACCTAAGTGCAATGTGAAACAGAAGGCATGGGGAGGAGATTTTAAAATATGTAGGCATGAAATTAAATAATATCTCAAAAGGAAAGACAACCATTCAATGATGCTGTAAACTAATGTATATATTTTGTTTTAAGTAATTAAGTTTTGTGTGGAAATATATTTTTTGCTAAGAGTTTGTTGTTCTTTTCTTGAATACTCAATATTTGATTGCGGTTACGTACTTGCGAGCATAAGAAAGAATTTAGCTGCATCCATATTTTTTTTGCAATCCAATGCTTAAGGTTGAACCTTCGTTTTCATTATATTGCTTATTCCTTGGTGTTTTTTAAATTAATTTCCCCAAGGTATGTAGCTCTTACATGCATGGGTTAAATTATATTACTGGTGAGACACATGTACAGACCAACATGTTGAACTTAATGAAAACGGAGGAAAATTTTTGCTAAATGACATTTAGAACGGCTCATAAATGATCACTATTTATTTATCAATGTTCTCAATATAGAGCAATAAGTTAAGAAATAAACATTTATAGACCCATTATCCTTTGAAACAAACTAGTATAAATACTAATAGTATGGTAATGTAGTACAATACTGCAATATACCTGGTTCAATCGTTGAAGAACAAATGGATGGGAAGAATGGCAAAGGAAGGCCTCAAGTGAGATGTATGGAACAAGTGACGAAGGATGTGAAAGAGAAGAAATTCGTAGATTAGATTGAGATGAAAAGTAGGTTGAAGTAATCTAAGAGTCCCTGGGGCACTTAGAACTATTGGTCCATTATGCTAACCACCATTCAGGAGATCACCCATAGAGACCGATCGTCCGGCTAAAGGCCAAGAGGTCTCCTATGAGGATCCCTTTAATTTCATTGGGTTCCAGAAAAGGTGAGCCAAGATATCTATTCTGAGTCCTCATTATGGCTGGGCACTCGCAGAGGAGATGTGAGGTTGATTCGTCCTCTTCTTCACACCATCTGCATCTAGCTGAATCAGTGATCTTCAGGAGATGGAGGTGTCTCATCACTTGATAGTGTCCAGTGAACAGTCCCACTATCGTACGTAATTGACTCCTGTTTAATAGGAGTAATTTCTTAGCTAGATCAGGTTTAGGTCCCTCTATGTGAAGTTTGGCCTGCCTTAACTTCGGCGTTTTCCGCCAGATCTCAGCATGTCGAGCAAGGCCCCACATTCGGATCTCCGTTTTCCCCATTGAGGGTGCAATAGGTATGAATGGTTCTGGACCAAACGGTCTTCGGTTGGCTCCTGCTTTGGCAAGCTCATCCACCATTTCATTTCCGGCAATGCCAGCATGACCTGGTACCCAGAAGAGCTCAATTTTACGGCAGCTGCCTAGTGTGTTGAGTGCATTTCTACACTCTAGCAGCAGCCGCGATCTGCACCATGGTGATGCGAGAGCTCTGAGGACAGCTTGGCTGTCGGTGCAGATATGAGTTGGTTTGTCATACAAGCCAGCCTCTTTAGCTGCATATGCACAGGTCAGAAGCATATAAACCTCGGCCTGAAACACTGTAGCTTATTCCCCGAGAGGGATAGATATTTTCTTGGATAGGCTGTAGCTGTATATACCGGCTCCTCCTCTGCCTTCTTTCCTGGAGCCATCTGTATACCATACATAGGCTCCTTTATGTAGTCCTTCCCCTCCTTTCTCTGCCCACTCTTCTCTAGTTGGGAAGTGGATTTTGAAGAGGAGGGGTGATTGGTTGAACTTCGCAATTATTGAGTCAGAGCCCATTTCAAAAATTGGGCTCGACTTCCTGAGCTCCGTCCATAGAATTCTGTGACCGGAAGAACTTCCCATGTCGTACCACTATCCTAGGCTTTTAAGATGATATGCTGATGCCCTAGCCTGGATCTCAACTTCCACATATCGTGGAGTAAGGTTTAGGAGGGTCTCGATTGCCAAGGTTGGGGTTGTCTTCATTGCCCCGAAATGCCCATACAGACCATTCTATGCAAGTGGTTTAGTTTGTCCCTGGTAACATTCTGCCGGGTCCTTGTCCACCAGACAAGTGAGCAGTGCAGAAAGCTAGGCTTCACTACTGCTGTATATAGCCAGTACATGGCTTTCGGTTTTAGCCCCAAGGTTTTTCCCAGAGCTTTCCTGCAAGACCATAGAGAGGCACAGGCTTTCTTTGTTTCCGCCTCTAGATGTTCTCCCCAGTTGAACTTGGAGTCTAGAATAACCCCAAGGTATTTAACTGATGTGGAAGGTTGTAAACACCTTCCTTGTAGTAGGGGAAGTCTTAGACCTTCCCTTTTTCTCTTATTGGTAAACACGGTAAGAAATACGTAAATATGAAGAGATTAGCCAATAGAAGAACTCAGTGGAGAGCTGCATCAAACCAATCTGAGGATTGATGACCAATGACAATGATACCTGGTTAAATTTTTAGAGCTCCTCAACTTACCCTTTCATTATGTGATTTATAATTTAACTTTTTCAGCATGTATACGATGATGGGTTCAACATGATAATTCTGATATCAGATATTTAGTAGCTGTTATTGGACTTAAAAGGTAAATGGTTAGATTTCAACAGTTAATGTTAGGTTTCAAGTTTACTGTTTGGTTTCACCAGTTTACTGTTAAAAGTTCTACATTAACTAATTTTCAACAATAGGTAACTTTGTTGGATTTACTTGCTGTTTGTAATTTTCCACAGTAGCTATTGAATTCAACATTGGCCTGATTTAATGTGAAGTTTTCAATGGTTTTTTGCAAGAGTACCTGTAGAATTCAACAGTTTTTTCAACAGTAACTGTTGGATTCAACAGTTTTTAACAGGTTTTCAACAGTTTTTTCGCTGGAGATCTTCAGTGGGTAAATATTGATAATGCATCTCCATTTTCCATCATGAATTTTAACCCACAAATCATTTTATTCCCATTCTAATAGGCTTTAATTGTGACTCTGCCATGTTGGAAAATAATTCTATTAAAACCAAATGCCACATTTCATTGGGTATTCAATCAATCAATGGGATGTTCATTTCGTATTTTTTCCAATTTCTTGTATTCCTAGTTTTTACTTCGTACAATAATCCCTGCCCATACTCTGTACCATACTGTACACAATCTGTACCTCTACTCTGATGTAGACAATCTACCTGAAATCTGTACAGTAAAATGTTCTATAACACACAATTAGCACACAAAATCACACAATTTGTACCACATGTACCAAATTTTGTACATAATTAGTGTACCAGTTATTCACACAAGTTGTACCTGAAATCTGTACAGCGAAAATGTTCTATAACACACTACTTGCACACTAAAAGCACACAAAAAATCACACAACTTTTACCACATTTACCACATTTTGTACATAATTAGTGTACCAGTTATTCACACAAGTTGTACCTGAAATCTGTACAGCAAAAATGTTCTATAACACACTACTTGCACACTAAAAGCACACAAAAAATCACACAACTTTTACCACATTTTGTACATAATTAGTGTACCAGTTTTTCACACAAGTTGTACACAAACATTTTCGCCAGGGTTGCCATTTGTATCATGAGATATTCACCATGCAAATGTGAAGTTTTGCCATCCCTCTCATCAAATCAATAATACTGTACCTACAACTTTGCTGTGAACCAAAACATATCACCCTTGAGGTATAATGGTTTCCGGATCAATAAAAAATGTATTCCTGGGGTATATATGATTGTTTGCCATCCCTCTATAGTGAGTTTTTACATGGTAATTGTAAAAGTATGAAATTCCCCTCTAATAATTATACAGAAGTTAATGCCAGTCCTCATAACATATCGCTACCGAGGTATATATGATTATTTGCCATCCACTATATGACATATTACAGTAGTTGATAAAAATTTGCGATTTATTGCGAGGTATATACCTCGCAATATATATTACTGATGCATATGCAAAATATATCACTAAACTGCTATTTAGTTAAAGAATAATGTATTACATTTTTTAAAATTATTTACGCTCATGTTTTCCGGTATTAGTTCACATTTTATGTACCACACGAGTACTTTCCAGTAATTTTTGCTTCCGTGCAGTTAAACTAGCCGCTATCTTCGATTTTGAGGGATATTTAGAATTTTTATTTCCAGAAGTGGTCGTCGTGGCGCTGGCATTAGGTAGCGCCATCGTTGATGTCACATACATGTCTCATTCATGGTCACATTCTATCCCTCCATTCTACGCATATGCATATTGTCTGCATCGTATATGCCGGGGATGAACATGGATGAATATAATATGCATGCTCGTGATCAGGGAGTGTGTAAAAATATAGTATCTCTGTTCGTGATATCGGGAACCCGGTATTAATAACAATCGAAGTATGAAAACAAGAGAGCGAGTGTTATCGTGTTATGAGAAATTTTAAAATCATCTCATTAGATTAGCCGGGGTTAGCTTTTTCATAAATATGCTTTTGTTAAGAGGAAAGTGTCATGTTTTTAGCTCTAAGTTCTTGTTACTGTACTTATTGCTGTTTCCACTCTGGTTTGCCGAGGCGGTTGGGTTTTTTCAATCAATCACAAATTCTTTTAGTAGAGGGATTCAATCTTTGGGAAATTTGTATTGCAGCGGTGTTTCATGCTGTGAATTTCATTTAAATGATGATGGTAAGTACAGCATTATTTGGTTTTTATTATAACATGAAGCAAAATGTTTCGCTTTTTGTTGCTGTATCCATTTTAATATTTTTCTAATTCTAAACTTGGAGGTACCATTCCTTGAAAGAAGCAGATGATATCCATGCTATCCAAATATGGTTATCAAATAACATTATATTTACGTGTAATATTGTATGGGTATTACATGGGTGGTAAATTATGACATGTAAGCTAAATATTTCACATTCCATTATCGGTCTAATAGCTATTCAAAATTAAATTGGGACTGATATTTAGACATTGTTAAACCTTAATGGGCATTATACAGATAATACTTGCAACGAATGTAACATGTAAATATTAAACAAATCTAGAAAAAAATGTGTGTACATTATATTGAATTATCAAATCCATGTGAATATGGCACAATCAATTGCATGCGAGTGCATAGTAGACTCTGTATCAGCACCAAATCATATTTTTAAGTACTCATAATAAAGCGTAGTTAATTTTTGAAGATGATCTTGCCATACCCAAATGAATGTTTACTATGTGCTGTACCAATTAATACGTAATTTTTATAATAAGTCTATCTTTCAATCAATGTTGTCGTGCTCCAGATGTGATCCTATCAATAGAATTGTTTTCCGTTAGAAATATTTTTTCTGTAAAGATTTTATTCGTTGGATCATTAGTCACTATTTTCTGTTGGTGATTACCAAATCCACAATCAGTATGAATCCTGTAATAGCATTCTTTGCCAGGATATTTTATCACATCTCCTTAGCTTGAAAAATGCTGCCGTTAAATTTGATATCCTGTAGTAATTCCTTGGATTAAATATTTATTTAGTCTGGTGAGATGAATTCGAGGAGTAAAGATAATCACAAACATGTTATAGTTGGAAGATAAGATCCCTGGTGAAAATAAACCGTGACAGACAGTGTGACAGACAATGTGACAGAAGCGTGAACACAGTGTGCTTAGAATGTGACAAGAGTGTGATTACAGTGTGCATACACCGTGACAAAAGCGTAAATTGGGACTCAAAAGCGTGCAGAAAGCGTGATAGACACTGTGACGGTACAGTGTGTTCACAGTGTGAGGACACCGTGCACACAGTGTGAGGACACCGTGCGCACAGTGTGAGGACACCGTGCACACATTGTGAGGACACTGTGACTAATACCCATGTACAGTGTGCTGCACATTGTGGTCACACTGTCCATCACGCTTTGAAGGGAGCACAGTGTGCGTACACTGTGACTAATAGCCTTGTACAGTGTGCAGCACATTGTGGTCACACTGTCCATCACGCTTTGAAGGGAACACACTGTGCACACAGTGTACATACACTGTGACTAATACATTTGCACAGTGTGATACACATTGTTGTCACACTGTCTGCCACGGTTTATTTTCACCAGGGATGGGATAGGGTAGACAATCTGTTCTGAGCGAAAATCCAATATTGCGTGAATGGCAACTTGTATATTGTGTAGATATCTATATAACACATTCAGATCAGAATTAGATATTATGAAGTTGTTTTATTCATATTATTTTTACCTATCTAAGGTTTTTACCTGAGGGTACATTTGAAAAGCAGAGCATTGTGCACTGGGGAAAATAAAATACTTAATGAAGATTCTTGGGCTAATAGAACTATTTTGAAAACCAGAAGGAGCACTTAAAGTGTGGTTTTTTGATTTATTTAACAGATGTAAGCATCTTTTCACATGTTGCTATGGCAGGCATATTAATTGTGTATGTTCAACCTCATTCACACTGTTATGTTTGTAATTTAGACTTAAACCTAGACTTCTGTATGTTGCTGTGGTTTTGGTCATTCCCGTTTATCAAATTTTTTCATAAGTTAGATGTATCCTCTTCAATTTCACAGGAAAACATTGAGTACATGATGTCCTCCTTAAAAACATTCACTGCGTATATCGCAGCTTGATTTCAATTCAGTCAACAAGCATTAAAATTGCTGGATAGAAAAACATTTGCAAGAAGTGTGATTTTATAGATGGAAACCAACTAATTTTCTATTTTATAAAATAGTGATTTAATTATTTTTATTTGTGTAGGTTATAATTAGTTTGTGTCTCTTTCAATATTCAGATAGTTTTGTGCCTGCTTTATCTATTTTTCTCTATTTATGTCTTCTTAGGCTCTTATCTCCAAAGGGTTATGATTCCATTCATCTCTTTTGATTAATTAAATTTTTTTCTTTTGAGCCATTCTTTTTATTTTCTTCTCTGAAATGTTCCTATAACATCTCTAAGCTCTTGAATTGTACTCTGAATAACTGGTAGCTTTTTTTTTATGATGCTCCCTGTTAACTTTATATATAATTTAATTGATTGGCAAAACTCATTTCAAATTTACTTTAGATACAACAAATTACTATCAAAAACTTGAAAATGAAATACCAAATACAATTTACTTAGGAAAATGTATTTTTGATAAAAAATCCTAAAGTAATTTCAAAATGCATGCATCATAATACAAAATACATCTCATCCCTACACTTTGAAATGAAAAATTCTTTGTGGCTACTAGATTGCGTTGCTAGGTACACACTATTAGCTATTGAAATATATTTCTTATAAATTGAGAGGCTGATGTATTTTTACCATGCCTTATGTATGAAACTGGTTGTTGGTCCATTTTCCGTGGGAAAATACAAGGCAATGTGAAGAACTTATTATAAACATTTAGTATTTTCACAATTTTACAAAAAAAATTCATTTCCTTTTAATAAAACCACTTTACATGATACAATTTTTTGTACAATTTCATGTACAAACGCTTGTATAAACTGAACGAAATTATATGTTTGTCTGAATGAAATTAAAACAGGATCTATTTTCCATTCAGACATTTGCACAAGCACTCACAGGATTTGCTGCTTTACATGGTAAAATTTCCTCATACAAGTGTGAGTACAAAAGATTGTATCATCTAAAGTGGCCTATAGAAATGATGTTTCAATGATAGTCTGTTAAATTATTTCTTTTAAAGTTGGGGATAAATCCTGCAAAAGAAAACAATCATTCCACAAGAGCACTGGATGTGAGGCCAGGGTTATAACACATAATTAACTTTTTTATCACAGGATATCCATTCAATACTGAAATACATTTTTTGATTGGTCTCTGAGAAATTGCAATAGGTACTTCAATGTCATTCCCATTTACAATACAAAATGAACATCTATTTTCATCTGAGGAGGCAAAGAAGTCCTCTTCAGAAGAATCTCCACTTCTGGAGCAGAGAACTTCATCATTTAGTTCTTTTGCAGCATTTATGAGCACCTGCTGCTGGTGCCATCTGTGTTCCTCTTTCCTATTTGGAAGTCATCTCATCTTAAAGGGAGGATGTGTACAAGAAGGCAAAATGGCATCATTGACTTCAGGTGAAAGACTGAAATATTTCTCAATTGAATTCTCTGAGCTGACCTTGAGACCTATGACAAAAGGGACACAATAACTGAAGACCTTTGACTCCAACTCCTCCAGTTTTTCTTTTATGCAAATGATGTAGGTATTAATAATCCAAATAAACGCCCATCTCCTTGAAGCCCATTAATGGACAGGGCAATTGGTCTCATTATCTCGCATATTTCTCTTAAATATTCCATTTCCTTAATGTGGATATCAGCCCCCTGTACACTAAAAACAGCAGGCAACTCTTCTTTATGTTTCAATGTCTGACCAAGAGCATTGTACATTGAATTCCACCTGTCCTCCATAACTCAGTTTCTTTCCAAGAACAGAATATCCTCTAGTGCCCTTGATGGTCATTTGCCAAACCAATGCCTTACACCTCAGATAAAATAATATGTGTTTTGTTTTTACATGTATTTTGAAAATACAAAATACTCTTTAAAGGTATTTTCGTTACAAATATACAAAATACACTCAGAATGTGTATTTCCAATACAAATTACAAACTACAAAAGTATTGAAAATACATATTTCAAATACAAATATTTTCGATGCTGCCCATCTCTGTATAATTTAAATCAATCATAAGAATGGACTCAACCATGTAATATGTAATTTCATAGAAGACATTCCATTTCTTTCTCTCAATTGATAGAAATGTCAGTTTGATAGTAATAATATGTTTTGCATATACGTTTGAGGTATTGAACTTAGGTTTGCATATATCATTTGACTGAATAAATTCACCTATTTGTGATTTCAATAGCCATAATTCTCTCAGTGTGGGTTGTGGTGGCCTAGTGGGTAGAGCACTGAGCTACTGACCTGAGGGTCCCAGGTTCAAATCCCAGGCAAGAGCCTCTGGACACCCCCATCTAAAATCCTCGCGATTCGATTTTCTGCTTGTCAGAACTTTGTAGGAAATCGCAGGTGGCCTAGGGGAAGGAACTGGCCCCCCTACTCTGAAAGTGTGAATTTAACACACCAATGGCTTAGTTCGGGATGAGCTCTACCCTAACCTATCAAAGACCAACCTTCAGGTTGAACAAAATTTAAAAAAATTTCTCTCAATCAAAGTAGGACATGCTGAATATCACTTTGCATCAACGTCTGGCCTATTAAGAGTAGTGGTTTGATATTTGACTATTTTTTTTAATTATTGTTTGCTATTATTTTATTTGCCTTCCCAGTAAAAGTGAGTTTTCAAAACTTTTGTAACGTACTGTGTGATGAAGGAAGAAGTCTGTTGCGTAAAACATTAATGGTATTATACCTTTCTTTCAGTTCTATATTTTATTGTTTGAGGCTAATTAAGGTTGTCAAATCCTTGCTTCTTTTATGCCATCTCTTTAATGGTTTGTTTTCCTAGAATTCAACTCCTAACTTGCCATTGGTGACATACTCACCAGCTACCTTCTAACTTCATGTTCATATGCAAATAGTTGGTTTTTATATAGTGAAATACTTGCATAGTTTCTGTTAAAAATGAAAAAAATATAGGTACTCTGATAATTTGGTTTCATTTGTCATGCCAGGAGGACCATCGTCAGTTCATGTACAGTGGTGATAAAATTATTATGGTAAATGTTTTTGGTGTCTCACTAAGGCATATATGGATCCTAATTGTAAATGCCATTACTCTGGCAACTCAACAGCACTGTGAATGCCAGTTGAAACCAGGAATATTCAAACTCCAAAAGAGTAGTTATAGGTTTTGCAAGTCTTGAAAACAGGCATACATTTAGGCAAGATTTTTAGATGGAAAAGGCATTGATGATGTTCCTGCTGAGCTAGTAAAATGCAGGAGAGCAGGCATTGGCCAAGCTGTACGACCATATGTGACATGAAATCAACTGGAGAGATACCCACAGACTTGGAGAAGAACATCATAGTCCCTGTTCCTACAAATAAAAAAAGCTGAGAACTGTGAAAATTTTAGGACTATAAGCCTGACCACACATGGCTCAAAGATACTGACAAGGAAGATCTACAGACAAATAGAACATAAGGAAGATGACTTCCTGGGGGAGGACTGATTTGGATTTAGGGAAAGCAAAGGCAATGCTTAATGCTTCTTTAAAAGAATATTTCTAAGTGGTATAATGCACTCATCTTCATCTAAAGATATGCTTCCCTTATTGACCGTGTCATAAACCTTTTAATTTTCTTAACTTCTTCTCCATTAACATTCACCGTAATAATATCTTTTTTATTTGAACTTTGCTTAGAGCAGTCCTTATCATTATCCAGAAAGTATGACAGTAGTTTCAATGTCATCAGCTGGTATTGAATGCCCCTCATATGGATTTGGGTGTGAAATATTCTTTTAAAGATAACACAAGCCTTCTCCCTGTGGCTGGTCAGGACGTTTGCACAAATTTGACAAGAACAAAGTGAAGGCAACTGAATATGCACAAAATTAATTTTTAAGCGTGAGTAGTTATTTTCTAATGTCATCATTATGTATAACAACTGATCAACTAAGTTATCAAGTTAATTTTTTAATTGAGGCAATTCATTTTAAAATGAATAGTTTGGCCTTTTCTGAACTCTGTTTGTACTGATTCAGAGTTTCAGACTCCTCATAGCTTTTTAAAATTGGAAGTATCATGGGAACCAGGCAAAATGTGCCAACTTGGCTGATGGGTGTAATGCACTAACTTATAAAATTCATAATTAATTATCAACAAAAATATTGCCCACTTTTTTTGCTTGGGCTTAATGCTCATCATTATTGGTATATTTTAGCCAATTTTCATAATTTTTAAAGATGGTTTTTTAAAAAATATAGCCTCTTTTGTTTATGCAAAAATGGCAGTTGTTCATACTTTGAAGGCATATTTCATGGAAATTTCAACATTATTGGAGCTGTTAAAAAATATGTTGTCACTAATATGCCTAAATGATACCTGTAAAACTGAATTTTACTCTTTTAGCACATTTCATAGCTGTAAAAAAAATTGTTAAAGTTGGAACAATTTTCTGATTTTTAAACAATTGTGAAATTTATACTCCATTTCCCATTTAACTTCCTACTTTTTTCAAAGCATGAAATACATATACAAAGAAAGCGCTGCAAAAAAAAATCTTCAACATCCTATCTTCATTATTGGCCAAATCAGGCCAGATTTGTTGTCTCACGTATTGATGGCTCCCTCGATGTAGGCATTGTGACAAATTTTCAGTGTAGGAAGCTGTATTCCTCCTCCCGGCACTCACCTGAGCCTGAAAAAACTGTCATGCAGGAGACTGCCAAGTACTGGATCCCATGACATTTTGCGAATTTCCCATTTTACAAAATCCCCATTTTGGGAAATCTCCAGTTCACAAAATCTTCATGTCACAGTGTCTCCAGTTCACACATTTGCATGGAAGGAAAGGACATGATTTTCATAGGAAAATGGGAGGCCTTTCCATCTACAGCAACAGTCCAAATTTGGTGTCTACTGAATTTGGGAACACTCCAATCAGCTGTTTTCCTAAGTGTTCAGGGGTCACCCTTAACTTCCCCACTCCACCGCTTATGCCCCATGTATTGTGAGAAAATGCTCATTAATTCATTTAACTTGAATAGAGTTCCAACCCATGCCAGTAAGATACAGCAGACAACTCCTCGATCAACCCTTAAATAGTAATTAATTTCATTCATTACATTTACCAAACATCGAATTGACAATTTTAACAGCTTTTCAAATTCTTTTAGTTCAGATTAGTCACATTTAATAAATATTTTTTAAAGTCGGACATCAATTAGTAATTGGATCCTAATTAATACCTCATAGGAAATGTTTATTTGCATCTCTACATGCGTTAAATAAATCATTGCAGTGAACCCGTGGTCACTGAGCTTCCTGTTATAACATGTAAGACAAGTTTAAAAAAACATGTATTTGAGTATAATTTTTTGAATTTAAGAAGTGGTTTCTTTAGATATGTTTTCTTCTTCTCTCCTGGGGGAAAAGGCCTTGTCTCGGCCACAAGTGTATACATTTCCATTAAGATAGAATTTCCGGCATCCCCTGAAAAATGAGAAAAAAATATTTTATATGCACCATATGCATTTTAATTTGCCTTCATATTAGTATTTTTGTATTTATTCGGATAATATCTTGATATTAATTCACTGGGTGAAAGAGGCACCCTGGTGAAAGTAAACCGTGACAGACAGTGTGACAGAAGCGTGAACACAGTGTGCTTAGAATGTGACAAGAGTGTGATTACAGTGTGCATACACCGTGACAAAAGCGTAAATTGGGACTTAAAAGCATGCAGAAAGCGTGATAGACACTGTGACGGTACAGTGTGTTCACAGTGTGAGGACACCGTGCACACAGTGTGAGGACACCGTGCACACATTGTGACTAATACCCATGTACAGTGTGCTGCACATTGTGGTCACACTGTCCATCACCCTTTGAAGGGAGCACAGTGTGCGTACAACTGTGACTAATAGCCTTGTACAGTGTGCAGCACATTGTGGTCACACTGTCCATCACGCTTTGAAGGGAGCACACTGTGCGCACAGTGTACATACCCTGTGGCTAATATACTTGCACAGTGTGATACACATTGTTGTCACACTGTCTGTCACGGTTTATTTTCACCAGGGCACAGGGCATGTAGTATAAAAAACATCATCAGAAAGTCAGTCACCATCAATAGCCATTATTTGAACTATCATACTAAGATTTCAGCATATACCAGAGTTGAATTATGTAATAAATGCTGTAAACCACCTGTCATCTAAATATGATAAATATCATTCAAAGAAAAATGTCAGAAAGAAGATGACGAACATCACAATAGAATGGATGAAGGATGTAAGAGGTAAGTTCGAAAAAGAGGATATTCATTAGTGAGTTCTAGGTTCTGATTTATTTCAGTTCAGATTCTACTGTGAATTTAGAATATTTGTAGTTGATGATCCCTTCTTTAGTGTTGCCAGTCTTTTGTTGTAAATACTAGTAGTTCCCATGAATGCTGCATTCAGGCACCTGAAAAATGTTGCATTAATTTCTTCACCACTGTACGTTTAGATATTGTCTCTACCTCTATACCAGTTTATTTGAATGACCTCTCTAACCCTGTTAATTTTAACAGTTAAGTAGGAATGATGCTGCTTTAACTTTGGTTTTGTAGTACTGGAGGCATGTAAAATAATTTTACATTCACACACACAAACATTCTGCTTATGACCCATTCACTGTCATGTCTCCTGCTTCACTGAACAACTATGATTTTATAATGGCTATTAGTGCCACTGCAGCTACTGAATGGCATGCACATGTAAATTCACATGCCCAAATGAGAACTTAAGAAGATGGCAGTATTGAAATTAAGTTCTTCTTAAATGTTTTTAGTGGAGGATCGTCTCAAATTTTTGCTACATAAGAATCTGTATGGACAACATATTGCCAGGTCACTTATTGTAGAAGCTGTTTCAAGTCATCGTCGTCACAAACCACAAAAAGCTCTAAGCATTGGACTTCATGGATGGACAGGAACTGGCAAAAATTATGTCAGTCAAATGATCGCAGAAAGTCTATATAAGAAAGGAATGCATTCTCCTCTAGTCCATGTTTTTGCTGGACGAGCCAGCTTCCCTGTAGATGCAGAAGTGGATCAATACAAGGTAAGGCCTGAAAATGCTTGTTAAATGCCATTCCAGGAGTAATTTTTGTTTAAAATTTTTTACATTGCCAAAAGTGGATATCCGTATTCTCTGTGATGAATGTTTTTTAAAAATTCATTACAAGAATGGTTGTGTCTCTTTGTATCAATAAACCTGGTATAGCTCCACTCATTTTACTGCAGAAAATAATTTGTTGAGCAATGATAGACTCAAAATTCAAAGTGAGTTTCATATCATTCAACTATGGATTTTTGGCAGTCAGTTTGCCCTAGCCATAGATGTTGGGCATAGCAGCAGATAGAGGAGTCACTTTGGAGGGCAAGAATCCATTATTATCACTATTGGTTAAGGAACATGTATTTTTTGCTTTTATTCCACTCCCTAAGGGTAGGAGGAATGAAACAAGCAAAGAATGGAATTGATCCATTTCTATTGGTTTGCAATGAAATGGAGAATAAGAGAAATTTAGGAGCTGAGTAGGAGTTGTTGGTGAGCAGAGTAGCAGTTGTTGGTGCTGAAATAATTTTATTCTATTGCTTGTGGACTTATATGTGATTTATGTCTTGCAAATGGAATCTTAACACCACTGGATTATGGTAATTTTAATTCATGATATTTGTTGATTAGTCATGGAAGGGTTATCTAAATAAAAATTGATGTTTTTGGCCTTGGAGATAATATTGAGTAATATGAAGTAATGATAGGTTTTTTTTTAAGAAAAGAATAAAATGCGTCTACGTAAGTGATAACCCCTAAAGTCGATGTAACTGTTTAAAGTTTGGTGAGTGGTTATTACAAAAATAATTAGAGTTTGGGCAGGGATTCGAAGATTTGTTTGATTGTATCGAATCCATGGATTCGAGATTTGATAGAATCTATGGTTAAAAGATTCGATCAAATCCAAGGATTCGATTGAATCAATGGATTAAAGATTTGAATATCAGTCATGCAGATTCTATGTACCAGTGGGGGAGAACTACAGTTAGTCCTCGATTTACGTGAATCCGAGTTACACGGATCCGGAGTTACGAGGATGTTCAGTTAGGCTGGTGACATGCTTGCATTTCTCCACGTTTCTGTTGCCATGACAGGTTCAACCGCATGACGACCCTCGACTCATTTCCAAGCACATAAGATTTGATGCCAAACTACGGCTGTTTGAAACGCCAACTCTAGTTTAAGACATTCCATAATTTGGTAGGTGATATTTGATCATCGTGGTGGTGAAAAAGTGTGATGTGTCAGGCATCAAAGTCTTTTTCCGGCGTAGTTTGACCTTCCTGGGTAAATCGATGCTTAGTTAATCATCTACTCCATAGATGATGCCTGTTTTCCATTACAGCAAAAAAATTAGTTTTGGGTTATTATACTTATTTTAGATTTAAATATCCATTGAAAGAAGTATTGGATTTGTGTTACTCTCTGCTTTGTCGTATTATGTTAACTTAACAGCCTCTCAAAATATGGCATTTTCTGTAATCGTTGCTGATAGCACCGTGAAAGCGGCACTGCTAATGGTTGAAAAATGGATAGGTAAGTTGTGGTATTTCGACTTACGTGGATTTCTACTCTTTTTTTGCTGTAATGGACAACAGGCGTAATCTATGGAGTAGTTAATTAACTAAGCGTCGACTTACGTGGGAAGGTCAAACTACGCCGAAAAAAGACTTAGATGGCTGATCACATCAGGATCAGGCTGAGTGATGAAGCCAGAAAAATGTTTGAGATTTACTAAAAAAGGTGAGTTGCATGGGTGTCATCAGAACATCGGAAGTGGGAGTTGCCACCGTTGAATTAGATGAATGTGGCTGGCACTGTTTGGGGGTTGACCAAGGGATGCATGTCAAGAAAGGTGTGGACTTGATACTTCATGGGAAAATTATTATTCGCTGAAGGCACTATGGACTTGATCACTATATGGTTAATAATTAGTTACAAGAGTACCTAATAAAAACACTAATATTAATTATAAATGGTGAACAATCATAAAATCACACCTTGTGTGTAGTTAGTTTTCATGAGGTAGATAAAAAAAAATTAGTAGAGGTGTAGTTGCTGACACCCTATGGCAACTACCTGTACTGCTTAAAGGCACTACCAAAAACAGAAATCAACCGTGAAGAATTTCTCATGGCAGAAACTGCTGTATGCTGCTGTAACTCAAATTTGTTTGGAGAAAAAAGTTGGCGATCACCATAGCAAGTTGGCAACCTGCAATGGTGAAGTCAGACTTTGCCAGTCATGTTTCGTATAGGTATCGCCGGTATCGGAATCGAATTTAGGTAATTGATTCTTGACACCGATACCAATCCACAAGAATTGGTGGTATCAAGAATAGGTATCGAGAATCGACACATCCCTAGTGAGGACACTAAAATGAAATCATCTCAACCATGAACCATGATATATTCCAGTTAATTTTTTATTTTAAATATCTCCTTGGTTTTGATCAACCATTAAATGGCATTTTTCATGTAAGAATCAAGTTATTTAAATTGCAGTTTAGGTAATGATTTACATCAATTTGTGTTGACAAGTGCATGAAAAACTTATGTTAATCCATTGGCTTACAAAGATGGTGATTCGCCAGTCTCATTACTTAATTTTTTCATGTGATATATTATAATAATGATTTATGGCAATACTAAATGGCATAAATCATTATTATTATTCGTTGAAGGAAATGTCTATTAATAGATGACTATTTAAAAAAATAAATAGTTAGTTTGGGGCGAGTGTTGAAAAAAAATAGCAAGTTAATGGGTTAAGTAACTTTGAACTTTGAGGCTGATGATAAATCATGTAATTGAACTAGTGGGTAATTATGTGCAAATTCTTATGTAACATGTTTTGGAAAAGTAGTTGGATACAGAATGAGATAAGGAGCCTTGCAGAATCATGTGGAAAGGTTATTCTACTATACAGAATAAATTAAAGAATTAATGTCTGAAGGGGTAAACTTTAATATTTTAAAGTTAACTTCTCCCCACATTCTTGCATGGTGCTAATACTCCTCAATGCATGGTTTCAAATAGACAAGGCTAAATTTGGTTGGCATGAGGTATTTGAGGAGTATGCAAATAAGAAGTGACTAAAATTGTGTGGAGTAAAGCAGTCTTGGAAAAATATTGATTTGATGTTCTTTTGATGTACAAGTTTGAATGGAGTGGCAGTGTGTGGAGTCATAAGATATATGGTGTGATTTGAATGATTGAGAAGCTATTTGAAAGAAGAATCATGGGATTCAGAGGAAAGAGTAAATTGAGGAGAAAATGAGTGTTGGGTTGGAAAGATTTCCTGGACACGTGTATGCATGCTTTCATGATGGAATGAATTAGGTACTCTAATGGAGGCAATTGAGAATTAAAGGGTTGGGCAGAATAAAGGCAAAATGTTGAAGTCATAATTTTTCATGTGAGATCTGATGTTATTTTATTATCTGTCTGTTGTGGTGTACTAATGTGAAGGATTTTTTATTGGTTATGATTAGTTTCCCCTCACTATTTTAGGCAAATTGGTAATTATGCTGCTATTTTATTGTGTGAAATCAATCTGTTTTATAGAAAGACCTCCTTGGTTGGATCAGCAGAAATGTGTCCCAGTGTGCCCACTCATTGTTTATCTTTGATGAGTGTGATAAAATGCCAGAAAATTTGCTAGATGTTATTAAATCGTATTTGGATCATGGTGCTGTGATTGGAGGTGTTGATTACAGGTTTGTTGCATTTAATTTTTTTTTCAAAATCCCTAGAGATTTCAGAATTAATTTTTTTACTACCTGGTTTTGTAATGTTTAAATAAGTCGCCTTTGATTTGGTTTTCAAGATAACAGTCATTGTGAAACTGGGGACCGTAATTGGGATTATTAGTTTTAGAATTATCCTAGCATGTTAGCCCTGGGTGTATGTGTGTGTAATGGTGTGATTATATGGGGCAGGTGTTGAGGAATGATTCTTCTTGATCAGTGGTTACCAACCTTTTAGTCATGTGACCATTTTTCCATCGCTAGGGAGAGTAAGTCCCACTAAGGTACAAAGGGAAGTTATTTCAATGTTTTGCACATGTGTGAGATAATGCATGCCTATTTTATATACATACACATTTATGATATCCTGCTAGAAGTTTAGAGTGGGGAGCACTGTCAGCCAGCTCAGGTCTCACCAACAAGTGGAGTGGGTTCCACCAGTTTGGAAACACTACTTTAGACCCCTTGATATAAACTCAAGCTGTGTGATTTTCTACGCTAGGTTTTTATTGTTAATTGCTGTGTTAGAGAAAAAAATAACTCATCAGTGGTAAGGGTATGAATAATGTTTATACTACGACTTTGATCCAAGTGGGCTCTATTCTTTTCTGACAAAATATCATTTTGGTTGATGATGGTATTTTGTTATTATGTTATTAACTCCTAACTTACTCCTTTACTTTTTAAATGGGTCTGCATTTTTTCATGCCAATTCCATGCAACTTACTGCATTTTCCGGCTTGTTAGATACATGGGCATATTAGATCCGCCCAAGTTAGGTAACTTATTTTGGAAAAATAATACACCTTTTATTATCCACTGATATTTATTACTGTGAAACTAAGAAGTGATCTTGTGGCACTTTGGGATGCAAAGTAAACTAGTCCTCTGATTTCTTGGCTAAATTCCATATTAATTTTTGTTGTATATTCTCAAGGATTGAATGTTTGAATGAAGTAAATTAGATCTTTATAGGGTTTAATGGCTTTGTATTATTTGTGGCTAATTTGAGAAGTAGTGCTTAGTGTGAAGTGAAATCTTTTTAAAACCTATGGACTTGATATCAAGCATAGTATCACCATATACTTCATGCCTTTTTGCAACACCCTCTTGTTTCACTAACATTCAGATAGTAATTGTAGATGTAGAGAGGTTTGTAGACATCAGAGTAGGAGATTGAGATACTCCATGGATGCTTTTATTGTGCAGGAGGAGTAATTTCATGTGCTGTTCCAAATTTCAAAGGACCTGGCACATGAATATCTTACCACAATTGAAACTCAGGTTATGAGTGTACAGTCATATGGTTCTCTTGGCAGGCATTTATCTTTGTACTGTTTATCTGTCAATCCATAGCGTAGAGCATTCCATGAAGTAACCTACAAAATAATATATATGGTACTAAGACCTGAGATTTTTTAGCTATTATCTCCTATCGGAGCTTATTAGGTCAAGATTATTTGATCAGCCAGTCCACTACTTCCCAACTCATTAAATATGTCTGCTCAGCAATGAATTACCACTTATAGGAACAGTAGAGAAGTTTTCTTACCACTCGGGCAAAACAAAAGATTATCCGAAGAAATTTTTTATTCTTGCATCCAATCTTTTCCCTGGTTCTATGGTAGCAATTGACTGAACCCATGTTACTACACTTACTCCATGAGGACAAGGTGTATGGGAAAATGCATGGTTCCCATTAACTCAGTCTTACCATTACATTAAGTGTGCATGCATGTGTATAAATTACCTAAATAAAACTAATTGTGAGTGTAGGAAGATATGACGTTGGATCAGTCATTATTGGAAAAAAGAATGTTGCAAAGTTGCTCCATTTATCTCATATTAATCTCTATAACGTATCTATTACTTACTTACAATTGTGAGGTTGAAATGTGCATTTATATAATGTATGTGCTTTATTCCCTGGGTCTCATTGTGATCTAGGTATGACTGGGGTAATGGGCATTAGGTAGGATTTCATGAAAACCTATTAGTGAAAATTGGGGCTTGGGTTTTCTGTAGTTCGATGTATTCTACATTTCTCCTGATGAACTCTTTCTTATCCATGTCTAGCCCTGAGTAATTGTTGCACTGTTCTTTTAGGGACCACATAAGATACAGTGGACTCTTATTATACGTTCCATGATAGCACGTTTTCCTTGTTGGCACATTCATTTCTTCATGTCTGAGTGACACGGCATATAAATAATTCTGGTCACCATGTTTTGGTTACCTCTTTGGCATGTTTGGAGGAGGACCAAACCAAATTTATCCCGGGAAAATAGCCATCGTAAAGGTTAATTTGATGATGGATATCTCTCAAGAGGTTTAATTCTCGCATTAAAAAAGATTGTTAACACTTACGAAAATATTTAAATAGGTATATTATAATCACTTATGTATGTACATTCATTCCTTTAAATTTAATAGAAGCATTTGGATTTTCATTTGTAGCTTTTGAGCCTACTACATTATAACCATGTAATTCTTCAGCCAACTCACAATGTGCTTAATAAATAAACAGAAGGTTTGTTTGATTGAATAGAGAAAGAGCTTCCTTCTTTCCAGGCCCAAATACAGTATAAATGCTGTTTCCGTTTCTCTCAACAATTTCCACTAGTGCTGGACCAATAAATTCTTTTGTATGGTTGAGGACATTCAAATGCTAGTCATTTAGCCTATTGTGATGGTAAACATTGTTGAACATTATGAGGGAAATACCATCCAGGCATATTACCTCTTGTTTATTATCAAGGGGAAAATTTAAGAGTAATAGTAAGAGGAAGGCAGATGTCTATTTCCCACAAGGGAAGCTTTGTTTCTTGCCAACTCAGGGTTAGCCAGTACATAATCAAGCACTAAATCCTTTTGTGCCAGCATAAGATTCCCACTATTTATTTACTGTCAGATATTTTTATTTAATTGAGAAAGTAAAGACAATGCTATTCATGATGCATGCATTAGCCAATATATTTCAAACTCATAATCTAGGGTGATTCCTATGCAAAATAAGAGCAAAAACTTAAAATAACTACTTAGATACTCATAAATGTTTACCTTTGTATATAGGTATATAATCCATTTATCTTCATCACTATAAGTAATCCACCAGTAAGTTATTTATGTTTCAGTGGGCACATTGTGAATAGAAAATAACATTTACTGACTTCTAAAGAGTTTTAAATAATACTATAGAGCAAGTATAATATATATATATATATATATATACACAAATATAAATTCAGACAGAAGGTGAAAGAAAGAGACAGTGAACATACAATAAACATATGGGCTCATCTGGGGGGCACTTGGTGCTATAAACCCCCGTCGAATTCACTGGAAATTAGAGTAACCTTGGTAGCATGGAGGTCTGTGCAGTCGCCCGGAAAGCGGAAGGTCCGTGGTTCGATTCCCGGTCAAGGCGAAAATTTTTCCATGTGTTTTCGACCATCATTTCATCTCCACACCACCGTTGTGTTCACTGTTTATTGTATGTTCACTGTCTCTTTCTTTCACCTTCTGTCTGAATTTATATTTGTGTATTTGCGCCTATGGCGTTGCGTATGAATGGTGTTTTGTGTATATGACCAGATCGGTTGTTTTCTTCTTAGGGTTGTGTGCCCCATATATATGTTCTATATCTTTCCTACTGTCTGTGTGAGTGGAACTTTCTATCATTTCCTCTTCTGTTTATTCTCTCTGTTGGTGGGTGGAACCATACCCTCGCGCCATCTCTTGGCCGCTTCTATGGGCTCATCTGGGGGGCACTTGGTGCTATAAACCCCCGTCGAATTCACTGGAAATTAGAGTAACCTTGGTAGCATGGAGGTCTGTGCAGTCGCCCGGAAAGCGGAAGGTCCGTGGTTCGATTCCCGGTCAAGGCGAAAAATTTTCCATGTGTTTTCGACCATCATTTCATCTCCACACCACCGTTGTGTTCACTGTTTATTGTATGTTCACTGTCTCTTTCTTTCACCTTCTGTCTGAATTTATATTTGTGTATTTGCGCCTATGGCGTTGCGTATGAATGGTGTTTTGTGTATATATATATATATATATATATAAAATATCTAGAAGAGAGAGAAGAGATGTCCTAATAAATGCTAGCAACAAGGTGTTGAGGGTGGGGGTGAAGGAAAGGATAATCAGTGGACACTTACCAGTAGATGACCCATGGAGAGCCTGGTGTCCACTGCGCTTTGGAGCTTTCGGGTCACGAACCCTTCTTCAGCTGGAGGAGATCACTACTGGGGTGTCACACTGGAGTCAAGGGTTTCGGTTGGTGTGTGAAAAGGGGATTGGCTAGGGTAAAAAGGAGGGAGGGGGAAGAGGGTGGACTAGGAAGGGGAAATGGAGAGGGAAATTGGACGGGTGGAGAAAGCTAGCGAATGTTGATGCCGGGAGAAGTGGTTGATTTTAATATGGAAATATAGGCGAGCTCCCAGTGACGGAGCTCTAACGTAGATGTTTCAGGTGGGAATGCTCTGATTACCTTCACTCTGAAGCAGTCATTGAAGGGAAGGTTATGAGAATTGGCGTGCTCGGCTACTGGCAACCTTAAATGTCGGGTGACACTGCTCCTATGGTTATTGATTCGCATATTAAAAGAGGTGGTCGTCAGTCCTATATAGAAGGCCTGGCAGTGATTACAGGAAATTTCATAAATTACATTACTCGAAGAGCAGGTTCCTCGAGAATGTATTTGGTATGTGACGTTTGTAACCGGGCTGATAAAGGAGTGGGAATGGGAGTTAATGGGGCATGTGAGGCATCTGGGTTTGTTACAGGGATGTGAGCCAATCGGTTGGAGATCGGAGGCACAAACTGATGATGGTAGTTGTATCTCGCGAATCCAAAGGCTGTTTTGGAGATTGGTAGGACGACGAAAGGAAAGCACGGGAGGTCTCGGGATAAGTGAGGAAGTTAAGGGGGAAGATAAAAGAATACATTGGGCTGACTTAAAGATAGTTTTTAATGCAAAATCTAGGCCCGGATGAAACGTGGTGGCGAAGATGGTAAGATTATTTGGTGATATTTCTTCTGGCTCTGCTGTTGAGCGTGGCCCGTTGCGGGGAGCGCACGCCTTGGCCAGCTGCTCTCGGACTATTGAGGGTGGGTAACCACGGTTGAGGAAGGCTGATTCCAGGTCTTTTAAATAATTGAGGAAGAAATAGGTTTCAGAACAGATACGGCGACCTCGACGTGCCAAAGAGTATGGTAGGGAGCGCTTGCAGTGTTCGGGATGGCAGCTATCCCAGTGTAAGTACTGCTGCAAGTTCGTAGGTTTCACGTGGACCGATGTGCTTATTGTCCTATCATGTAAGTGGATGTCTACATCTAAGAATGTAATGAGCGAGGTGGAGGAGTGGGTGGTGAATTTTAGGCTAGGGTGCGAATTTATTTGTTGAATGAAATTGTTTAGGGTGTCAGTGCCATGCGTCCAAATCATGAAGATGTCGTCTATGTAGCGGAGCCAGATTAAGGGTTTAAGGGGAGATGAGGATAGAAGTTTTTCCTCCCATTTACCTAGAAAACAAGACGCGTAGGAAGGTGCCATCCTCGTTCCCATGGCCGTACCCCTGACCTGAAGAAAATGGCGTCCTCCAAAGGTGAAGTTGTTTTTTGTGAGCACCATTTTCATCAGATCAAGGAGGAATTCGGTGGAGGGACGTGATTCCGTGGGTCTGCTGATTAAAAATTCTTTTGCGGCTGCCAGGCCTTCTTTATGGAGTATGTTGGTGTACAAGGAGCACACATCTATTGTGACCAGGATGGAGCCGGGAGGAAGAGGTGAGTGGAGGAGTTTTAGTTTTTCAAGAAAATGATTTGTGTCACGCACGAAGGACGGCAAGTTGCGGACGAATGGCTGGAGATGGAAGTCAAGTAGGGCAGAGATTCTTTCGGTGGGGGAGTTGTAACTAGAGACTATCGGGCGACCAGGGGTGCCAGGCTTGTGTATTTTGGGGAGTAAGTAGAAGGTGGGGGTGCGGGGGTTCGGGGGAATAAGGAGGGAGATCTCACTTTTTGAGAGACCTTCCTTAGGGCCCTCAGAGCGTAGCTTCCGCGCAACTACAGTGAGATACTCGGGGGTTGGATCTGAGGGAAGAGATTTGTAGGAAGAGATGTCGCTCAGTTGGCGATTCGCTTCCTCCTCGTATTTCTGCCGGTCCATTACGACTGTTGTGGAGCCCTTGTCGGCAGGAAGGATGATTATTTTTTGGTTCTTTCTAAGGGAGATAAGGGCATGTAGTTCGTCCCGCGAAATATTCTTAGAGGTCGGGAAGTAATTGGAAAATTCTTGGGACGCTAACTGAGAGGAAATATAATTTAGGTATAATTCAATAGGGTGATTAGCGGGAAGAGTGGGCGGGCAGAAAGACGATGGTTCCTTGAATTTTGAAAGAGGATTTTGCGGTGGAAAATTTCCCTCCTCGTTGGCATTGAGTGCGGCGATGGAGCAGTTAGCGAAGTAAAAATTTAGTCTTATGTTCTGCGCGAAGGCATGAAAGTCAGAAAGGAGGCGGAAGTGGTCGAACCTAGGGGTGGGGCAGAAGGAGAGACCCTTGGACAGAAGGGACGATTCTGAGAGGGTGAGTGAGTGGGAGGATAAATTGACGACGGCCTCCTTAGAGCGCTGGTCGCAGGGATTCTGCGTCTGGTCACCAGATGGAAAGGAGGTCCTGGGTTTTTTGGGTATTTTATGGTGCTTGAGCTGTCGCGGAGCGGGGGTGGGCAGACCTAATAGGTCCGCCAAGCAAGGCCTTTCGGCGAAGAGGGGTGCACTAGTGGAAATGGGTTGTCCGAGAGAAAAGGGGAGGGGGAGGCCTAGCCTAGGGAGGGACGAACTACATGCCCTTATCTCCCTTAGAAAGAACCAAAAAATAATCATCCTTCCTGCCGACAAGGGCTCCACAACAGTCGTAATGGACCGGCAGAAATACGAGGAGGAAGCGAATCGCCAACTGAGCGACATCTCTTCCTACAAATCTCTTCCCTCAGATCCAACCCCCGAGTATCTCACTGTAGTTGCGCGGAAGCTACGCTCTGAGGGCCCTAAGGAAGGTCTCTCAAAAAGTGAGATCTCCCTCCTTATTCCCCCGAACCCCCGCACCCCCACCTTCTACTTACTCCCCAAAATACACAAGCCTGGCACCCCTGGTCGCCCGATAGTCTCTAGTTACAACTCCCCCACCGAAAGAATCTCTGCCCTACTTGACTTCCATCTCCAGCCATTCGTCCGCAACTTGCCGTCCTTCGTGCGTGACACAAATCATTTTCTTGAAAAACTAAAACTCCTCCACTCACCTCTTCCTCCCGGCTCCATCCTGGTCACAATAGATGTGTGCTCCTTGTACACCAACATACTCCATAAAGAAGGCCTGGCAGCCGCAAAAGAATTTTTAATCAGCAGACCCACGGAATCACGTCCCTCCACCGAATTCCTCCTTGATCTGATGAAAATGGTGCTCACAAAAAACAACTTCACCTTTGGAGGACGCCATTTTCTTCAGGTCAGGGGTACGGCCATGGGAACGAGGATGGCACCTTCCTACGCGTCTTGTTTTCTAGGTAAATGGGAGGAAAAACTTCTATCCTCATCTCCCCTTAAACCCTTAATCTGGCTCCGCTACATAGACGACATCTTCATGATTTGGACGCATGGCACTGACACCCTAAACAATTTCATTCAACAAATAAATTCGCACCCTAGCCTAAAATTCACCACCCACTCCTCCACCTCGCTCATTACATTCTTAGATGTAGACATCCACTTACATGATAGGACAATAAGCACATCGGTCCACGTGAAACCTACGAACTTGCAGCAGTACTTACACTGGGATAGCTGCCATCCCGAACACTGCAAGCGCTCCCTACCATACTCTTTGGCACGTCGAGGTCGCCGTATCTGTTCTGAAACCTATTTCTTCCTCAATTATTTAAAAGACCTGGAATCAGCCTTCCTCAACCGTGGTTACCCACCCTCAATAGTCCGAGAGCAGCTGGCCAAGGCGTGCGCTCCCCGCAACGGGCCACGCTCAACAGCAGAGCCAGAAGAAATATCACCAAATAATCTTACCATCTTCGCCACCACGTTTCATCCGGGCCTAGATTTTGCATTAAAAACTATCTTTAAGTCAGCCCAATGTATTCTTTTATCTTCCCCCTTAACTTCCTCACTTATCCCGAGACCTCCCGTGCTTTCCTTTCGTCGTCCTACCAATCTCCAAAACAGCCTTTGGATTCGCGAGATACAACTACCATCATCAGTTTGTGCCTCCGATCTCCAACCGATTGGCTCACATCCCTGTAACAAACCCAGATGCCTCACATGCCCCATTAACTCCCATTCCCACTCCTTTATCAGCCCGGTTACAAACGTCACATACCAAATACATTCTCGAGGAACCTGCTCTTCGAGTAATGTAATTTATGAAATTTCCTGTAATCACTGCCAGGCCTTCTATATAGGACTGACGACCACCTCTTTTAATATGCGAATCAATAACCATAGGAGCAGTGTCACCCGACATTTAAGGTTGCCAGTAGCCGAGCACGCCAATTCTCATAACCTTCCCTTCAATGACTGCTTCAGAGTGAAGGTAATCAGAGCATTCCCACCTGAAACATCTACGTTAGAGCTCCGTCACTGGGAGCTCGCCTATATTTCCATATTAAAATCAACCACTTCTCCCGGCATCAACATTCGCTAGCTTTCTCCACCCGTCCAATTTCCCTCTCCATTTCCCCTTCCTAGTCCACCCTCTTCCCCCTCCCTCCTTTTTACCCTAGCCAATCCCCTTTTCACACACCAACCGAAACCCTTGACTCCAGTGTGACACCCCAGTAGTGATCTCCTCCAGCTGAAGAAGGGTTCGTGACCCGAAAGCTCCAAAGCGCAGTGGACACCAGGCTCTCCATGGGTCATCTACTGGTAAGTGTCCACTGATTATCCTTTCCTTCACCCCCACCCTCAACACCTTGTTGCTAGCATTTATATATATATATATATATTTATCATTAACATCATTCCCCTTCCTCCTTCACCTCACTCCTCTTCCTCTCTCCGGAGCTTCTTTCTCCCAACCCTCGACCACTCGTCCCAGACTCCCGCGGCGGGCGATAAGATAGTGGACACAGAAGGATACCCTATCATCTCCTGCCCTTCTCCCACCACTTACCCATCCCCCTCCCCACTGCCCACGCAACCGCACCTCGAAGGCGCGCTTACTGGGCAGTTTCATCTCAACGGCCTAGAAGACGGGTTGCAAAAACCCGAAAATTAGCCAATGTAAGTGTGTTTCGTCTCTTTTTTGTGTGTTCCTGTCATCTCTCCGTCTATCTCCAAGACATTTATATATATATATATATATATATAGATATAGATGTGTGTGAAAAATGCATTGGTTCTACTGTTGGGTTGTTCAACTTGGGAAAATTCCATACACCAATTAACACAAGTTCCTACAGCATTTTTATAGTTTTGAAGGACTACTTTTGTCCCCATCCTTTTCAATGATCTCTGAAGTTGGCCAAGGGTACAAAGTATCTAAAGAAAATGGTAGTTCTGCAGATAACTTGTGTTTTATGTCATTTGATGTTGGAATGTTGCCACTAGTATGTAAGACCAATGGTGCTAATTTTATGGGTTTTCATCAAAAGACACATGCCAGTATTAAGTCCAGTAAAATACTGTGCCGAAAATGGGGGAGTGATGTTTGGTAAATGCTGACATAGTTCACCAAAGGAATTAGCTGGGATGAAATGAATAATGTGTAAAATTGTAAAAATATACATTTACAAAGCTAATTATTTATCTATAGTTGAGTATTTCAGTTGTCAATGTGAATAGATAGATACTTTTACCATTTTTTATGTAGACGAGTATAATTCACATTTGTGGCATAGAGAGAAGGATACTTAAAGGGTGAAATTGAATTATCTCAAGGAGAGTAAGTGAAATTCTAACATCTACCCTCTCCTAAATTTATTTCTCTAATAATAGTTCTGTTGTTGGTTGGTGGTTATTCAGGGGAAGCGACCAACAACTAAGGTTATTGACACCATTTTGGATAGTTGGGTGATTAGGCTGAAGTATTGCTTTTCAGGTAATGATGGAGAAGTGGAGAGAAACTTGGCATTGGTATTAGCCTACTGTTAGCAAAGTGCACCAAGTGGTCTGCATTTTAATGTCCCATCTGACTGGTGGAATGATGTACTCAAAGTGTTCTTCACACACCACTTTAGTGGAGACCAGTATTTCAATGAAAAGTCTCCCCTACTGTACTTGGCTTGCCACAGCAGAATCATGTGGAGGCAGCTAACTGTGAGTTATTTAGTAATAGCTGGGGTTTAAGAGAAGAAAATCAAGTTTCTTATCATATCCATCTGAATAGAATGACCGCATGAAAATTATTTCCATCTGGCTCTCATCTGGCAGTGTAAAAAACTGCTTATTTAAATTATGGGTGGCTCTTTGAAAAATTTGTTTGAGATTGCATGGTACATTCAACTTGCCCGGAAGGTGAGGTTAGTGTATGTATCCAATTTATTACATTGCAATTTTGAAACTGAGTAAAAAAATGCTTGTGTCACCTCTCAGAATATTTAATTTTTAAAGAAATGCTGAGTCTCAGTACCTGGATTTGAGAATGTGCACCTCTCCTTTTGAGTTGATATATAAATGATGTTTAAGTCAGCTTTCTGTGCAGTAGAACCCAAATGTCTATAGGGGAGACTTTTCATTACCTTCAATAGTTAAATCAAACTGAATAATTGCAAACCAGTCACTTTTCCTCTCAAAAATGCAGTCAAATTGCTAGTAATCGCATTACCCTAATAAATTAATTGCCTTATCAAAACGACATACTAATTTTGGGCATATACTGATAAAAATTCAATGAAAATGCAAGTAATATGTCTTTTGTACAGAACCATTTTTTTCTGTGCTCAACTATGAAAAACCTTATTGAATACACCGAAAATAATTAAGTTTTATTAACATAATTGTGATGTGACTAAAACCATAATTATTAATTCTCTTAGTTTGATATTGTGTTACAGGTTTTATGAGAAACACTTTTTTTCCATTTTGTAGAAATGCCATATTCTTGTTCCTGTCCAATTCGGGAGGATCAGCCTTTGGGAGTCGATTTCTGGAGTTGCATGAACAAGGCACCATTAGGGAGAACCTCAAATTTGAAGATTTTCATCATCAAATTGCAACTACTTTATTTAATCTGCCAGGTGTGTGACATTTGGTAGAGTGACAATAGATTTCTTGGGATGGCCATTGAAGTTTGACTGTGAAGATGAAAGGGTAGTGTGGTTTGGGATGATTTGAAAACCTTGTATTGTGGGCTTGATTTTTTACCTCAATGAAACATTATTGCTGCCCCTGGTAAAAGAATGTACATGCATGCAAAATCAAAAAGCATGGAGTTATTCTTTCAGGCATAACTTTCATAAAATTATGCATTCCCTCAATTTTCTCTTTCCCACAATTTACACTTTTTTTTCCTTAGTTCCCCATAAAAGTGTAAAAGAGGGGTTTTATTGTATTTTAACTGTTTAAATACAAAACTTGTCTAAAAATTAATTAATTCATTGGAGCAAACACTAGAATACTATTAGTATTAGTTAGTAATAGTTACTAATAAGTGATACTATTGCTCGAGTAAAGAAGTATTGGTATTATGCATTCCAATATTTGTATTATACACAGTGAGTTAAAATAATAAAGAAGTAAAATAACTGCATGCAACAGATTTTTCTGCATTGACCTCTTAAGACTCACATCAAAAATTCTATGATAAGTAAATGTAATCTACTTGCAACTGTTACTAGACATGAATTGGAAAGGTAAAATCAAGAAGCGTGGAGTTTCAGGCATAACTTTCATAAAATTATGCATGCCCTCAATTTACACTTTCCCACGATTTACACTTTTTTCCTTAATTCCCCATGAAAGTGTAGAAGAGGGGTTTTACTGTACATGTGTCATACTCACCATGAAGATATTAGTGAACTTTGGTGCATTTTTCAAATTTTCCCACTTTTATACCGTGGGAATAATATGTAGACTAATGGAATGAATTTTCTCCCTAGCATAAAGGTAATGGAATGTTGAGGGAACATGGAAAAATATTCATACCTCCTTCTAAAAGATCCTGTTGATTTGCATCCCTAGTATAGAGACCAGAAATAGAATTGTGAAAAGCAGGAAAGGTGAAATTGCAATTAATGAAACCGAATTTGAATTTCCTTTGTTATTTGAATTTTTACTGCACAGAATTAAAGTTAAAAATATTCTTTTTTTACAAGTGTATACCTTAAATGTACCAAGAAGGATTTATAATATCTAAGTAATTTTTCCATCCTTAACATATATGTTAGCTTAGTGCATAAGGAAATAAGGAATGGATATGGAATTTCCTTAACACTCATGTATCCTGAAAACTGAGTACTTTTTAGTGGATTTTGATAGATAGATAGTCCATGTTAAACTCGTTTTACCTGACATATTTACAGCATTTTATAAAATCATCCTTGTTTATACTTGTAATTTGATTTACATTTGTTATATGTACTTGCAATTTTTTCTGGTATTGTATCCATTGTTTCATTTTGGGATTCCTTTAGGTGGATTCTACCGGTGTGACATCATGCGTGGAGATGGGATTGATTTTCACATTCCATTTTTACCTTTGGAAGAAAAACATGTAAGGATGTGTGCTGAAGATCAGTTCATGCTTAAGTATAAAGGCAAACCTTCGGAAAAAATGATTCAGTAAGTAACATAATATTTAATGCCTAATAGATCTCTACTTTCCCCATCTACACTCTTGTCTGTTGTAAATATGGTGTCATTGTGTAATTGGTGGAATTATTGTATATGGATTGCGCAATCCAATAACCAAACATCTCATAAACATTAATTTTTGGGAACTGATATTTTTGGACCAAAATCTTTGTCAAATAATAATTTAAATAACTTTTAATGAATGTTATTTTAATGAATGAAATTAAATAAACTTTCAGAAATACAGAAATAACTTTTCTGCAGGGAATGTTTTGAAGAGTGCAAAACAAATATTTGTGTTATGATGTGACCTTCACTTGAAGGCTTCCTTTGTTTAATTTCAGCTACTAGGAAATATTGATGCAAATATATATTTGTAAGTAAATACTTTCTTTGTCCCTCATATTCAGATTTATTTTCAGGGAAGTGCTAGATAATATGCAGTATGGCCCTGAAGAAAATCCTATCTTTTCTCTGACGGGATGTAAACATGTTCATGCATTGGTCACAAGTGTTATTGCCAAGCAGAAGCTGGAACTGTGAATCATGTTGAACCTATCACATACTGGTTATGTGAACAAGTATTATTGTGATACTGAGTGAATGAGCATGTATGAAAAGCAGTCCCTGAAATCTTCTGAGATGCAATAAAGGCTGTGTTTTATTTTTCATCTTGTGTTTGGTAGGTAGTATTTTGATACATTTGTCATAGTAATGTGATTCAAATGTATTCCCTCTCTGAGTCTAGTCCTTTTTTAGCGACATTTCATACAAGACTGAGTAATCTTTTTTAGCGACATTCATTTTACTCTTTGTAAATGTATATTGGTTGTCTAATTTTTGCTATAGTACTCTTTTCAGTGATACCTACTTAATTTTTTCTATGATTTGATAGTGTTTTTGTGTTCTTTCTGTTAATGATATTTCCCATTTTAATATTGTATCATATATTTTTGTGACTAGCCTCCATTATAGGGTGGTAGAAATAGGTTTCCCGGAGTACAGTAGTGCCCTCATATTTACAGCTTCTGTATCCATGGTTTCTGTTTTTCATGCTTTTTACAGCTTAGAAAAATATGTTGAAGATTCTGGAAATGATTGATCCCAAGTTTAAATGTGTGCTGTTCTGAGCTGCAAAACCTTGCCAGTGAGTTATCTGTAGGGACCCTGAAAAAAGGTAAATAAACTCAAGGGAGAGCGGTGTAAAAATCATAGTCCCAGCGGTGCAAAAATCACAAATTTCATGCTCCGGTGGTGAAAAAAATATTTACGCATTTTTCAATTTAAACAAACAAAGAGTGGTATTTGAGACATAAATTGATATATCTAACTTATTCTATCGAATCTTCATTGATATATAACAAAATACACAGAGCTATACAAAAGATACAGGCCAAAACAAATTTTGGCGATCATATATGCGGACAATTTTCGACATTATGGTCTACAGATAGGGCTCTACGAGCTGGGGTGTTTTTAAGTCAAGAGAGATCGAGCGAGAATTTGAAAAAATCTTGAATCTCAAGCACACTGAAATTGCAGTACAGACTTTAATCTATGTAGCTATGTACTAATTTTCTACTTACACAAATATAAGTTTAAGCTTAGGATTATTAACCAAATTCTGTTTAGCGAAACTTTAGCATTTACTTTTAGAGATCAACATCTACATGGAATCATTAGGGTGAAGGTACCCTGTATTTATGAGATGATAGGCCTCCATCGATTCATAAATAATTTCACCACTAAAATTTTAAAACTTTTTTGAGTATAAATACCATATCACCTAAGCATAATGGCCTCACCCCGTGTTTTAACTTGGTATCTTTTTATATGCCTGGCCTATATTCACATAAATATACTTCAAATAAAATAACATAACAGGATTTCAAACTTCAGATTGGTCTTTATTAAATTATTACTTTTTTATTCTTAAATTACACTGGTCAACAAAGATTTTGTCCCAGAGACGATGTTGTGTGATCTTAGACATATTTTTCGTTCTGATTCCGAATATGTGCTTAGATTCTTTCTATCACGTCTAGTTTCCTTAGGACAGCTGAATGTATGTTTTTGCTATAACAAAAGTAGTAATTTATTTCATTTATATATCGTGGTAGCATGAGCAGGTGAAAATAAAACTTTCCTGTCAAAACATGTTTTCCTATGATGTCATGCCTTTCTATCCTGTCAAAACATGTTTAAACTTGCACTATCCAATCGTTTTGTTCAAAGCAATGCTGAATCAGCTGCCACTTCACATCAGTATGTGACTAACTGTCGACGCGTGAAGACGTTTGTTTTTTCTCTGAAGACGGTTTGGGAATTTTGTTGCTCGCAGGAAATTGCAGCTTATTACATTGTAATCGTTGTGAAGTGACTTAGCTTTCATCATGCCTATACAGTGCGTGAACCACCCCGATGACTTTTGTTATGTGTGCGGTGAAATTACTTTCAAGGCTCAAAGGCGCATGACTCCCTTTTTGAAAGTGTTATAAACTCTATTTTGACTGTCCGATGGGTGACCAGGATAAAGGATGGGCACCTCATGTGATGTGTAGCACCTGTGTAAGGCTTCTCACTGTTTGGACTGAGGGAAAACGTCTTATGAATTTTGCCGTTCCCATGATTTGGCGGGAACCTAAGGATCATTTTTCAGACTGTTGTTTTTGTTTAAGAAAAATTAAAGGAATTACACCAAAGTCAAAACACACAGTAAAATATCCAAACAACCTTGAATCAGTGATACGACCGGTCCCTCACTCCGAAAATTTACCAGTGCCGGAACCACCGGAAAATGTTAATTTTAGCGAAGATTCAGAAAGTAATCAAGAATGTGAGAATGAAGGATTCGAAAATTCAAAGGACCCAAATTTCGGACCGAGTACATCTGGTGGGCCTCATTTTATAATGCAAGAGGATTTAAATGATCTAGTGCGCGATTTAAATTTGTCCAAAATGCAGAGTGAAATCGTAGGATCACGATTAAAGGGTTGGAAATTGCTGGATTCAAATATGAAAATTTCTATGACTATCACTTTATGAAAACAACTTTATTTTTTGCAATGGTGTTCTCTCTGTTATGGATACTCTTAATTTTGAATGCAACACATGATTAGCATTTTTTCATTGATTCCTTCAAGGTCATTTTAAAGGCTGTTCTCTTACATAATGGAAATGAACTCCTCTCGATACCTTTAGCTCATAGAACTGACATGAAAGAATCTTACGAGAATATGCAGTTACTTTTAGAAAAAATTCAATACAAAAAATATAAGTGGAAAATCTGTTGCGACTTAAAAGTAATTGCAATTTTACTAGGCTTACAGCTTGGCTACACAAAATATTGTTGCTTCATCTGCGAGTGGGATAGCAGAGACAGAAAAAATCATTACTTGAAAAAATATTGGCCAGAACATAAAGCACTCGTTGCTGTATCCAAAAATGTCCTTTTTCAGCCTTTGGTCGATCCGAAAAATGTTCTTTTGCCAGCTCTACATATTAAATTAGGACTTTTTAAAAGTTTCGTGAAAGCCATGGACAAAAATTGTGCTGGTTTTACTTGTTTGAAACAAAAATTCCCTAAAATCAGTGAGGCAAAGAACAAAGAAGGAATTTTTATTGGGCCTCAGATTAGGGAAGTGCTGAAGGATTCGGAATTTCAACAGCAATTGAGTTCAATGGAAAAAAAGCACGTGCAATGCATTCAAAAATGTAGTTGAACATTTTCTAGGAAATATCATGGCTGAAAATTATCGTGATCTGGTGGCTAATCTAATTAAATCGTACCAAAAAATGGGCTGCAATATGTCTTTAAAATTCACTTCCTCGACTCACACCTGGACTTTTTTCCACCAAACCTTGGCGCCGTTAGTGATGAATACGGTCGTATGATGTCTAGTCCATTTCTACCTGGCGGGAAGACCAGGAAAGACTATTTTATTCGCGCCAACCAAGCACACATGAGACAAGTAAGGCAATGCTGCCAACTCAACCAAAACATCACAAAAATGGAGATAACAGAAATGTTTTAAAGGTCGTAAATAATTGCAGTACATATTAATCTTTTGAAATTATACAATATTATGGTGCCAGCAAGCAGTGATATAAATATGTATATTGTGACCCTCACTGTTGCCTCAGGGGGGTGGACTGAAGCAGTCACTTACGGGGGAGTGTGATTCGGGGGAAACGGAGAATCACAGACTTGGTGAACCAAGCACACCTGGGATGACTAGCTATTTATTGGGAGGGTCCTACGTCTCTGAATGGGGAGGGTGCAAAGGGAAAATGCACTGGTCTGCTTATCAATAAATAAACATGAAAATCCTACAGAGTGGATAAGATTTGCTTATTGTCCGTAGTGCAGTGGCTCAGTTGCAGGGAGTTTGAGTGGGCTTGGCAGCCTCCTCACAGCAACAACGGCAAGAGTTAGTAATTGAAAAAGGATGGCCTGTTTATGCTTAGATTACATGATAATTTATTGAATACGCATAAGCATTCATGAGATGTAACACACAGTAGACAACAAGTATGCACACAGAAACATTTGATAAGAGCAACAACAAGAAAATATAATATAATTTAACCTTAATTTACAAGCTAATACCCTCCAAAATTTAATGACAAATCACTGACTAAACTGAAAACAATATACAATAGAATTTGCTGGCAAATGGTGCAGCTTGACTGAGTCTGTACCATTTCGCGTATCTTTGGATCTAGTGGTTTAACAATGCAATAGGCTCATATCATGACTTTAAGCACAGAACTGAACAATCCTTCCTGTCACAGTACTCCTAAATGCACCAATTTACTCACACACAAATACAACCAAAAGTAGGGGGGGAAGGAGGGGAGAATGGGAAAAATGGGGACAAAATTATATGAATTGGGAGGGGGGGTTCACTCGGCTCCTTCCCTCTTTATTGATCAGAACTTGGGATCAGATACTGGGGAACAAGGAGTGGGTTTCTGGATTGTACTTGCCATAGGTTTGTGGCAGACTAAGATGCTGGTGCTGCACTGTGGTGTATGACAGTTGTTTTCGTTGGAAGATTTCTGATCGCGTTGCTCAGAAGCACTGAGCATGGGATACATGAAATCTCCTCTCCAAAGCAGGGTTGCGACTCCTTTTCTACCTATTCTCCTTGAGTCTCCCGGCTTCCCTTCTGCCATCCTCCCATTCCAATAGTGCAATTTGTGCACTCTCTCTATCTTTCCTCGTAGCCGCATCATCAATGCCTTGGCTCTTTTTTCTCACCTCGCTCTCTCCATTTTTCATCTGCCTTTCTCTCCGTGATATTTCAGCTTTCTCTCTCCTCTGAGAGCAGAGCTGCCACCTTATATATCAGCATCTGGGAGAGGGGAGACACCATGAATTCACTGGGAAAAATGTGGCGAGTACACACTTCACTCTGACAGGGTCACTTGGAAGGGGGGTGAGGGGTGGTGAAGGTCAGTGGCACAGGGATACTCTAGAATATAATGAAAAGGGTGGGGAAGAAACACTACACATACCCAACAATACCAAATGGATGTGATAACCTGAGAGGCACATAAAACTGGGCTGTCCTTCCTCAGTGAGAAGTTCTGCCACCCGAGTCATGTCGAAAAGGACTGTTACAATATAAATATGGGTCATTCCATGTCAACTCGACCAGTTCATTGTCTTTAGAGTAGCAGATTTTGATCAAATTTGGCTAAACATTGTCATATTAGAAAATGAAAACTCCAAAACGTTTTGTGATACATGCAACGGTTTACGAGAAATTTCAATGTTGCAAAATTAAAAGTTTGCAAAAGTGACAAAACATTTGATGGTATATCTCTGGGACTATTAAAGCTACAATTGTGCAAAAGACTTATTTTAAAGGCTTTGAATTGGAAACGTAGGTAAGGTATTATATTGGGCAAGGGCCTAGCCATGTTGACACACCGGTTCCCGTGAGATCACCGAAGTTAAGCAACGTTGGGCCAGGACAGAGGTTGGATGGGTGATCCCCTCCATACCTCTACCACAGTGCTCTTGTCCCCTCTCTGCGAGTGGTGGGCAGGATGTGGGTTGGCACAATGGATCTAAAGAGGTCTAAGTGCCAGGGGGGCTCCAGAAGGCCCCTGCCCACCCCTTCAATTTACATTGTTTTACAAGGTATTATATTATCAAATATTTACAATTTTAAAATTTCAAATCGATTTTTGAAGATGTACCTGTATCATGTATCTTCAGTTCTGCTTATTTTTTCATATGTTGTAGATACAACCCTCCTCTACAAATTAAAAAAGTTTAATAGAGGTGGTATTTCAGTTAAGGAAGAAAAATAGTTTTAAGTACAGGTGTAATGCTGGCCAGTCGCTGCAGTGCCCAGCTTGTGCACTGAACTAATATTACTCTGGTGTCTCCAGATCTTAGCACACATTCTATTTCATCTTCTCACCAATTTTAGCTTCATGTCAACACTTAAATCCCCTTTGCCCATGCCATTTGCTTCCCACAGATGTGATGACTGCCAGAGAATCAAATAGGAGTGGCTCCAGGCCTTACAGTGGTCGATCTTGAAGAACAATAGATAAACCTCATCTCGTGTTCGGCTTTCAGTGCCACTTGCTGTTTTCAGTTTTTTAAAACTGATATTTACCTGATATATGGAATTTTTAGTTATAGTAGGTGTTTGATCCAACAACATAAAAAGTCTCGTTCACACTGCTTAATGAATTTTTTTTTCCTGGGAGTACTGACTCCCAGTTTTCATCTCGGAACTAATACATGTCTCTGACTGAGACCCTTCAGATGTAGTTGCTGATGTATGTAGTACCATCTGAAGGTCCAGCTGCACCATAAACTGTCAGCTGGTAGTCATTCTTGAGTTGATCAGTAGTAGTACCAATCCACTGATTGGTACTACTACGGACCTTATACTTAAGCCATCTTTTTTGACTCAGTAAATTTTCCCACTCCCACTTTACATGATGAAATATGTTTCAAAAAATGGACTAAAAAATCGCTGTACCTTAAACAACTCAGGTTAAGGATGTAGATATTTTATGCTGGGCCTTTGCTGAGGATATTATAGGAGTATGATGGCATCACTGTATGAATGCCCCTCAGTCTGGTTATTTTATCAGACTATAAAGCAGAATGCCACTACATTTAACACCTTACAAAGAAAGCTGCTCCTTTGTGTAAAAAGTGTACTCAACCTCAGCAAATAATTACTTTTAGGGGTAGACTCAAAATAAGAACCTACTAAATATGTTGGAGTTGTTGCATCGTCAAAAAGATTTTGGAATGGAATTCGATGCTGAATGGCATTTCTCTGCCACATCTCATGGAAAGGGTCCAAGTGATTGACTTGGAGGGATGCTGAAGACACTTGTGCCAGCAGTGCCATCTCATCGCCCTAGAAAACAGGTGCAAAAACCTAAAAATTTGCTGAAGTGTGTTACGTCTCTCTTTTTTGTCATCTCTCATCTCTCCGTCTATCTCCAAGATCTTTATATCTATATTCATTAGACTTTAGGAGAGGCACAATATTGGACTAAAAATTTCTATAGGTGTGTTCACAAAAAATAGAGAAAAAAAGAGAAGATATGTGTGTGCTCTTTTCTGTGTTTTACATTTATTATTTACACTTATGAACATAGATGGGAGATAAGAGGGGGGAGAGGAGGTGAGATTAAGGGAGTGGGGTGGGGGTCAAAGGGAGAGGTAGAGGCCTGGGGATTCAAAAGCCCTAAGTACTCAGATATGGGCTAATTCACATGTTCTCACATTGACATCAGAAGCAGACTCCAGGAGTGTTTTTAGTATGGTGAGGGAGAAACACTTTTCAAAGCAAAGGTGGTTGTGCATGGAATATAAAGAGGCATGAGGATCTTGTAGTAGATTAGATTTAGTACATTCTGAGGGATAAGCAAATTGTGAATTTGCTTATCCCTCAGGTCAGGAAGCAGAGTTAACGGGAGGTGATTGGGTTCCTGTGTTTATGTTGATGGAGGCAATTGTTTATTAGCGGGTAGGTTTTGCAGTGTGGACAATTGCTGGGTGAGAGGCTGTAGGAAGGGCTATTGATTAGTGATGGTCGGATCGGATCTTTCATTTTTTCGTTTCCGGATTCGGATCCAAAGACAGGGAGTGAAATCGGATCCGGATCGTAGATTTTAAATTTTCGCGGCTTAGCGATCGAAGCGCCCCGTGAATGGAATGTAGGTGCGGTAGATATTGACAAGAAGGGGATATGTTACACAGGTCACGAAATTAGTTGATAATGTTCCCGTGCAACTTGAAGCAAAATAAAGAAATATGACGAAGCAAAATAAAGAAATATGACTTTTTTTCCCCATAAACCCGGTATGGTGAGAAAAAAATACGTGGGATGTCACGCGGGTAGTCTACATTCGCCGGGATCCGGCGGATAACGAGAGCTATTATTAAGGTGTACTGTGTATTATTATAGTGTACTGTACGAAGTTCGATCCCTATCGCAATTTTTTTTCTTTCGGTCATTGCATCGAAAATGTTATCATCTTCAATTTCAAACCATTGAATCTGAATACTCACTTTATTATACTTTTGTTGTTAAAATTAGATTTACAAATGTACCTTTCATAAATTAAGGATGGTTGGGTAGGATCCACGGGTCTTTCATTTCATTCGCTACTGAAGTCATATCCGAAGACAGTAAAAATTCAGATCCGGATCGGAGATTTTAAAATTTCGCGGCTTAGTGATCGATGCGCCCTGCGAATGGAATGTACGTATGGTAGAAACTGACAAGGAGAGGTTGTGTAACTCGGTCACGAAATGAGAAGATTTTTTTTCTGTGCCACAAAAACAAAATAAAAATATTCTCGTGACTTTTTTCTCCAGAGGCCCAGATGCGCGAGAAAAAAAATAAAGCCGAATGTCACGCGGGTCGCCTACATTCGCGATATTCCCGTGAACCTATGGTAGCGTAGTTGTTAAAAATGAGGGTTAGTGTACTGCCGGTCGCGAGTTCGATCCTTGCCACTGCCTAGCAATACAGACCATGCTGTATTCCTAGGGTGATGCAAGTAGGTAGTTAAAAAAAGCAGATTATCAGAAATTTCATGTCAATGCTTTTTTCTTGTCGACATTTTCTTCCTCCAATGGCCGAGGTGCCATCTCCCCGGCTGTTGCAAATATATATATGGATCATTTCGAAAAGACAGCACTGGAAAACGCCATTCACAAGCCATCAATGTGGGTTAGATACGTAGACGATACGTTCGTCATATGGAAACATGGCAGAGAAAAACTAGAAGAATTCCACAACTACCTAAATACAATAGACGACAACATCCAATTCACGAGAGAAGAAGAAATTGACGGGAAGCTCCCCTTCCTCGATGTCCTTGTTACGAGAAGAGAAGATGGGACCCTGGGCCATTCAGTATACAGGAAACAACCAACACCAACAGATACCTTCTAGCCAGTTCGCATCACCATCCATCACAAATTAGAGGGGTAATGGCTACTATGATCCACCGATCAATCAATCTGAGCGATGAACACCACAGAGAAGATGAATTGAATAAAATAACGGAAATTCTCGTAAATAAGGAGAGAAATACAAAAAACCATTTCGCGAAAATTAAAATCTTCACCTCGGCCATTGGAGGAAGAAAATGTCGACAAGAAAAAAGCATACCTGCCTTACATCAAAGGGACCACCGACAAGATAGCCAGAATTTTACAGAAGCACGACATAAGATCTATATTCAAACCTCGAAGGCAAATTAAAGACTTCTTACGCAGCGTAAAAGAAAAAGATATATTAGAGACGGAAGGAGTCTACAAATTAAGCTGCCGATCGTGTGACAAGGTGTACGTAGGAGAGACGGGCAGAACATTACGGACGAGAATAAAAGAACATGGAGCTGCCATTCGACTGGGCCACTATGAAAAATCAGCGGTCGCAGAACACGCCGGCGAAGGACACGAAATCGACGTGACCGATGCAGAGGTCATAGCAAGGGAAAAACATTTCAAGACGAGGTTAATAAGAGAGGCCCTCGAAATTAGGAAGTATGCTAGAAATTTTAATAGAGACCAAGGACAAATGGTAAGCTCATCCTGGCTTCCAGTTATTTCGAGAACGAAAAGAAAAATCGAGAAACCCCCACCTCCACCACCGTGAGAATATAAATCTACGCGCAAACCAAGGAATGTCATTACCCTGAGGAAGTCTCCAGCAGCGGAGACGAAACTGTTGGTCATTTTAATACTGTAACGCGGGTTTACCCAAAAAACAATGACGCCGGATTAGTGAAATGATAGGAAACATTTTTTATTGCAGAATTAAATCGTGGAATCATTACGTTAACTTTACCATGTATTATTTAGTGACGCATTTGTAAATATAGTTAAATGATAGAAGTACAAAAAAGTCAGTATCCACACACAAAGGTTGGAAATGAAGGATGATAAAGTTTTTGATTCAATGGCTGTAAGAAAAATTTTAAACAGTGATAAGAATCGAACTTTATTACCTGCAGTCCACTAACCCACTCTGCTATTGTCGGCTTACCTGATTTTGGAGAATACATGCTCCCCACATGCCATTCTACTTTTTTCTTACAAACCCGAGCCAATGGAGAAAACATCTGAAACTTTTTTAAATTTTGCTTTTAGTAGCATGAAGAAAGACTAATCTCATTTCAAGATCAGAGTTACACAACCTCTCCTTAGGAGTATAAAATTCTCAAATTTCATTTTGATGGTTATTATTAATGAGACATTGCAAAATCACTAGTTTAGCAACTTGAAATATTCTATAATAATTATTTCATCTTAAAAATGGAATCCCCGGATATTCCATAAATGGGATCTCTTGGCCGCATTAAAATATTTTGGTTTCTAAAAAAGAATTTGAAATCATTCAAGGATTTCATTAATAATTGGAAAATAATTCCTTTATTAATGAAAATGACTTATGTTTCTTTTAACTGCACTCTAAAGAATAGTTTTACAGGTTTCAAAAATGTATTGTTTGATGAGTATGTGATAAGGAAGTTGATCTTTATATTAGAAGTAATAAGATATAGTTTTGTATCCGTAAATCTTGATCCAGGAAAATATTATTACATAGATGATAGGAAGTTGATTTTTTCTACAATTAATTTATTTGTTTCTTGGTAATTCCATTGTTGCTGTATTTATATATTTTAAAAAATTTAGGTTTTGAAAATAAATGAAATTCAGAATCGAGTATCTGAAACTGAGATAAAGATCCGAAACCCAGGCAAGGATCCAGATCCGACAAAAAACCTGGATCCGTCCATCACTACCATTAATGGGGTGTACCTGAAGGTTCGTCGATTTAAATATATCTCTGAGATTAACAGGCTGCTTGTAAGATACTGAGGGACATTGCAGCAAGAGGGAGGATGTCTTCTCATTATTTTTTAAGGTAGGGAAGATACTTTTGAAGATTGCCTTCACCATGTAGGCCTTTCGAGAGAAAGTGGTATAGAGGTTAAGGGCAGCTAGTGTTGATATTTGTGGGGGGGGGGGGGGTGTACTGGGAAGAAGGTGGAAGAATTTTCTTTTTCAAAGTTGGTCTGGATATCCACATTTAGGAAGGGCAGAATTTAGGTTGTCGAGGTAATTGGATAAGGTGGGGGTATTGTTGCAAATCCAGTGCCCTCTGGAGAGGGAGTTATAGATGGAATGTTCGATATGGATAGGGTGGCAACTCTTGAAATGGAGATATTGCTGGTGGTTGGAGGGTTTTTTGTGGATAGAAGTGATGAACTTCCCATTCTTGGGACAAATGTTGATCTCAAGGAAGATGATATAAGAATAAGAGGTGAAATTAAGGGAGAAGGAAGAATTAAGTTTGGTCAGGAATTAGTCAAGAGGTTTTTGGCCATTTGTCCAAAGGAGGAAGATGTTGTCAATCAATTGAAGCCGTAACTGAGGTTTGACTGTGTAGCAGGAGAGAAAAGTATCTTCTAGATGGCCCGTGAAAAGGTTGGCATATGCCTGAGCCATTCTAGTTCCCATTGTGGTGCCCTTTGTTTGGAGGTTGAACTTATTATCAAAAGATAAAGCATTTTTTGTGAAGACGAATTTGGATAGGCCAAGAAGGAATTAAGTGGATGGAAAATGAGGTATGGAGTGAGTAGAATGAAAGTGGTGAAGGGAAGACAATCCTTCAGAGTGGGGGATGGAGGTGACATCTATGGTTGCCATTAGGACAGCAGCATTTGGGGGAATAGTAATGGAGTGAAGGTGCTGGAGGAAGTCAAAGGTATCTCAGATGGTACAGAAAGGACTAAGGTCTATGGTAGTTGTCATGGTCCAATTTATTGGCCAATAAATTTGGATGGGAGATTTTCCCAGCGAGTACTGTTGTCAATAATGTTTCTCAGGTTCAGCTGCATGTGATGCTTCGTTAGTGGTCTAGCTATGTCTTGAAGATGCGCCCTGCAATGGCCGTGAAAGCTAGATCACTAACAAAGTGTCACACACAGATGAACCTGAGAAACATTATTGACGCTAATGAATTGGCATTATAATGCAGCACAATATCATTTGAAAAATTGGAGAGTATTATGGCAAACAGTAATATTGGTCATAAAAATGCTCCTATATCCCACATGAATACGCCACATCATATTTAAATAGAACATCCTGAGATGCTGGTTTATGGAATATGAGATAGAATTTTGTAATAAAAGTATTACATATTCATTATTACATAAGTATTAGAAGAGTCAGTAAAAGACATTTGAAGCTGAAAACTGTAGAAATCAATGCTTAATAAGCTGCATTGATATGTGTTGTTTTGGCCACAAGGATATGACAAAGCTCTCTTCTGATTGGGGATTGGCCAGCAGAAAAGAGAACGACTTCTTCAATCCAATATTGGGTTAGAAGTTTTCAATGAGTCTTTAGGTTAAGGATTGGGTGAGAACTTGGTATGTGTCAAGTGGCACACAATCCAATTTCCAATGGATTGGCCAATAAATTGGACTGTGTCAAAGAGGCTTTAGGAACCTTCACATCAATGTTTGTAAAAATCTCAGCAGACACTCCTGGAAGAGACACCCAGAGCTCTGAGATACCTTTCAAGAGGTTACTTTTTTGCAGTTTGTGCATCATACTATCTAAAATCTCAACCTTTTTTCTCCCTCATGCCTGCCTCATTCTGCTCCCCTTACTTATTACAATTTCCTTCCACCTCTTCCTGCTATCAGCTTCCTTTCACATTAAAAATGTAGGTAGCATATGTTTTCCTCCCCTTATCTTAGCATTTTTTTCTTCTCTCTTCTTCATTCCTACATCTCTCAAGACACCTCTGCGCTTAATACTTAACAAATAAGAAATGTGTTTCGGAACCTCTCAGTGCTGCTTATTAGATTTGAGATCTTCATATTTATGGTAAGCCTCCAGCTTTGATTTCTCCCTCTTCATGTGGGGCTATTGCAATTCTCTATGTGTAAGTCCTTAATGTCCTACTCCATTTTTTTATCAAAAATGCTCCCATAATACACTTGTATACACTGCCTGTTATACTGGGTGCTCACCCGTGATAATTAGTTTAGCCTGTTTACTTCTTAAGAACAATACCTGCATACTATCATAGTGTATCTAAATTTGAATGTTGAAAGCTTTAATCTCATTGACTCATTGTTGTAGTACTGTGGGAGTTGGTGAACCACTAGATCTTTTCATTTCTAGCTTCAGCTCCTCAAATATTAAAGCTCCCACTCTTATCATTCCTAGGTTTTTATATAAGAAAGTTTCTTTTGTGTCTTCTTTGAATTTTGAATGAATGGATGGCCAGCTGGAAAATTCAATTCAAGGTGGTAGCTTGTGCTCAATGGATTTTAACCATCTGTTTCTGTGGTGTTACATGAAAATATTTGCCTGAAAAATATACCAGCTGAAATTTGATGCTTAAGTCACAAGGTCCAATTGTTTGGGCCATAAATTTCCACAATATCAGGGAAAGAAATGGCAATATGTTCTGCTCCACAGACACCGGCAATATTGGTCATAACGATGCTCATATATTTCCCATTGGCACACCACATAATATTAAAAAAAAGAACATTGCAAGACTCTGGTTCATTGAATACAGGATAGAAGATGGTAATAAAAGTATTATTTTTTATTTTAAAAATTTCAAGTATCTGTCATATAAATAAGAAGCTTATAACTGCCTAGAATTAATGCTGAAGAAGGTTCATTATTATGTGTTGTTTTGGTCAATAGGATACAACAAAGCTAACCTCCAATTGGAGGTTGGCCAGCGGAAAATAGAACTTGCTCTAAAATGCAATATTGGGCCAGAAAATGCCAATAAGATTGTGGGGTTGGTTGGGAAATTGGTATGTGTCAAGCGGTGCACAATCCTGTTGAAATGGATTGGTCAATAAATTGGACCCTGTCAAACAGGCTTACAGAGAGGTAGCAGAAAACAATGCAGAAAAACAAGAGTTGCTGAGACTCTGATCCTACTACAATAATTACACAAAAAGTAGCAAACAGAAAGTAAATGGAAAAGTTCTTGGAATGGCACCGGAGGAATGAGCAATTGTGGGATGTGAGTAGGGTATATGAAGTAGATCATATGGCAGTGAGATTTTGAGGATTAAATTAAGAAGAGAGAATTGTAAAAACATTAATGGTAAAACAAGAAAGACAAGTAGGTACAGATGAGATGGTGAGAGGAATCAGTCTAGGAAGCTAAGGAATGAAATGAGTAAAGTTATTGTTAACTGGTGAAAAGAGGTGAAAATAAATGCATTCATGATCATCAAAATTACTCTTCGGTTGGAAAATTACTTTCAGCACAAAAAACAGTGGCAGTTGTAATTATATTCTATCTCCATCCTAGTGATTGTAGCAAAGAAGAGACCTTGGATAGCACTATAATTTCGAATAGAAGTTGTGATTTTCAATCAAAAGAAAAAATAGGCCTAGTGTGACTCATGTTAGAAACCCTTTGGATATCATTGGGGTTTTTTTCATCTGATATCCACCGTTCAACAGGAGTTACCTTGAAATTAGAATCACAATCCTTTCAGGTGAAAATCCAAACAAACAATATAGGTTAAATACTATGCAGCAGAAAAACGATTATCCTTTCTATTGATGACGGAGGTATGTTTAATTACGACAGTTGCCAGAAAAAGCTAAGCACTCGATAGATGATTTCTCCTCCGATAATCGGGAGTACACCTATTTTACCAAATAGTGCTCCCAAAGAATGAACCAATACGGCAGTGCAAGCCACCGAAGGGACTTCATTGAATGCTGTCCTTAGACCTACTACTTGTACCTCAAAATTATGGGTTATCCCACTATTCTTGTGCTAAGTTCCACTCAACAGTTACGTAACTTGGATGAGATTAGTCCGAGGAAGGCTCTTAGATTGGTTACGGTACCATGCCACATTAGGAGTCGACTTTCTGTGAATAATCGACAAAAATCATGGGTACTACCCAGTGATTGTTCCTAAGATGCTCTTGTTAGAATTAGAAACGAAGTTTCGTTACGTGCAGTGGAAAGTAGTGCTAAATAGATGTTCCCCGGATTAGGGAAGGCTGCAGCTTGCGAAGGTTCTACTTTGCACAGGAGTCGGGACGGAAGGGAACAACAAAATTATCTTCCTAGCCTATGTGCAAGTCATTCTCCACGGAGAGAGTTATCTTGTACTCTGATCGGCCAGATTGAAATAGCGTTAAGTTGCCGAGCGAAGTGCATGCATGCGTTTCGTTGGTAGACCTAGTAATTTGCAGCGCACTTCTATAACTCAACAGTTTTAGGTATGGGCAAACAAAGTGTGGTAATAATCGGCGCTGGGGCTGCTGGATTATGCGCAGCGAAACATGTAACTGCAAGCGGAAAATATACATGTACCATATTTGAACAAACAGGTTCAGTGGGCGGGACTTGGGTTTATACCGATGAAATCCACAGCGATAAATACGGAAATCCAGTTCATTCCAGTATGTATAAAAATTTGAAGTAAGTCACACATCCAGTATTCATATTTACTACCCCACCTATCATTAATTCAACGGTTTAGATAAATTAATTTAAATCTCACATATCCGTCATCAACACGACAGGCGGAATCTGACATTTCTTTGTTTATTGAAGGCGGGAGAAATGGCATGTTTCTACTTTAAGGATACCTGTTGTATCATGTTGAGCATTAACTTTTTCGTTTTTCAGAACGAATCTGCCGAAAGAAGTAATGCAATTTCTCGACTTTCCATTCCCTGAAAGTGAAGAGTCTTTTTTACGTCATGAGGAAGTTTGTCAGTACTTGAAAGATTATGCCGAGCATAATAAATTGTACCAGTATATAAAGGTACTTTTAAAAATTAATGAAAAATACGCTTTCGTAGCATATGTCATGGGAGTAATGAATTTTTATAATAATATAATTTTATGTGTGGCATTTTAATAACTCACTTATACTTCATTTCCACAGTTTTTCAAAAAAGTAAACCAATTGCGCCCAGTTACTGAAAGCGAATCGATGAAATGGCATGTTGAGGTGATCGATTTACCATCAGGAACTATTTATGAACATGTCTTCGATTCTGTCATGGTGTGCAATGGGTAAATATTATAACGGGAATTCTCACATATATCAGGGCTCAGAGAAAACGTTGAAGATTATATCATAGGATTTTTAAAATGTCCATGGAATCATTTGCGAAAATACTGTTGGGTTTCAACAGTTGGCCCAATTAGCATCGTGAGCACAATGTTTTCAGTGTACCTAATTAAATACCTATTTTAACGTCTACATCTGTTATATACCAGATATAGACTGTTATATCTAGTGAAATTATACTCCATGTAGGTTGCTTAACCCTCTCCCTCCTAACTCGGCCGAAACCAGCCGTATGGCGTTCTCTGCCTTCTCGCCGAATTTAAATAACCAGTATCCCCAGCATTGGGACCATTCGGACTAATAATTCCCAAGTGGCACCAGCAGTGCTCCTAAGTTAACATCTCTAAATATAATCTATAAAATCTGAAACCCTTTCCTCAAATATATAACAGATTTTTATTAAAAATAGATTATAAAAACTAATAGACATACCTCCAGGTTCATAGCTTATGGTTTATGGTTGGCCTCCATTTCTTAAGCGACTTATCTGTGGTACTCGAAGTAACATCCTACTTAACAAAATGGTTTAAATCACATTGAAGACATTTTCAAGAGGTCTCTACACACCTTCCAACTCTTGTCTTCCTTTTTTGGGCACTACAGCAAGCACACACTTTTTTTCCCTCAATTCGCACAAGTTAGTGGGGAGTCACCGGAAAACTAGCGGCAAGAGCGTAGGTTCTTTTGCAGCCTAATATCATGTGAGAGGAGTAGTTCCCTATCATCTGTCTCTATAGAGCTTGCCAAAAATCCTTCTGTATTGTTCCATGCTTTGAGGTTGAGGAAGCATTTGTTTCTTTATAAATTATGTAACTAATTACAATGGCTGTGTTTACTACGAACGCAAAAACATATATTTCTACCACTTCGTCTTCCTTCCAAAGATCATAGTAAGACCTGTTTTGATCGGCTTTATCAACCCCACCCATAATTTTTAATACCTTACTATGGGTTCTGGGCATGGAGTAAGAATATGTTTACATATTGCCCAGCCCAGTTTTCCTGGGAACCATCACACTCAGGTTTGGATCGCAGTTTGTTGATAAAACACAAATGTCTCCTCTGTCATGCCAGACAATGGCTGCCGCTTCACAGATCAAAAACCCTCATATACACCAAGACACCCAAATATGCCCTAATTTCCTCATCAGTAACGTCAACCCAATGCCTATCTATTTTTCCAGCCCTTCGTTGGCGATATTCTGCCTATTTATTAACATTTCCTACTATGCTGTGAAAAAAATTTTCACCTCCTAACATATATTTCAAGTAAACTAATTCATTCCATCCTACGGGTAAGTCGTGCTTTGGCCCCCTTCCTCCAACAAAAGTGTGTGGAACTTCGTAATGCAATGAATGTTCCCATTTATGGTGGAGTACATTATCACCTGTCGTATCACTGACACTGGGAGTATCATCCTCTTCTATATCACAATCACCAGAACTGGCACGTACAAGCAATTCCTCCGCTTCGTCTGAAGAGCCTCGGCACTAAGGGAAACATCTCTGTCCACTTCTCTCGCTATATCATCTGTACTCAAAGAAGCCATGGTCAGAACTGAGAGGCATTTGGAAGGAGTTTCTTGCTCTGAAACTATTCTGCATTTTCCATGAACACCAGATAAGGAAAACACATGTTTAGCACTGACAAATCCTCGGGGCCACACATCTATAGGAGATTAAAAAATCACGCATTTCTATAGTCAACTTGGTTCTGTTTCTTTTCAGTGTACTATTTGAGTCTCTCTCTCTCTCCCCTGCAATAACGCTCCCTCGCATAGACCTCACAGGTCAAGGGAACTGGTCTTATGACCTAAGGAGCCATCACTCAGCGCCTCACTCCAAAGGGGCATGAGAAAGGGTCCGGCGGGCTAAAAGATTTTTTTCTTTATTTGCGTCATATGTCTCTTTGAGTGTGATGTAGGAATGGGCGATTACTTAGAAAAGCAAATGCTCCCTAGAGGAGGTGGAAGCGTGGAAGGACCAAAAGAAAGCTCTTCTCAAGCCAATGCTGGTCACCCATTTTCGGCTATCTTACAGGGGAGAGAGAGGATGCCTGGGCCGCCTAAGCAAGCCATAGCAGCCGTGGTGTTTTCATCTTCTATTCTCGTATCACAAAGTGTCCCATTCATTCATTCTAGAAACTATGGCTCATCACGTCTCAGCGAACAAACCCTCCTCTACCATGACTCCAGAACCTTCTTTCGTTACTTCGCTGGTGATAATATGCTATCCCAAAAACTCATTAGGTCTTTGGGATCTTGTGGGTGTTTGGACAGATATAGAGGTTCTGTTTCATCTCAGAGGAACAAGGATAAGAGAGGTGCGTGCATCAGCGACGATAAACACTTTCAAGCCGAAACAGAATCATATAAGGCTCAAAAGATTGCCCTTAGTGCAGCAAAGGAAGACGGCCAGTTTCGGCCGACTTAGAAGGGAGAGGTTTAAAAATCACTGGCCGGTTTCGGCCGAGATAGGAGGGAGAGCGGATTGAGGCATTTAAGCTTTGATAGGGAGAGGGTTAAGTATGTTTAATGTCCTCCAAACTTTTGTGATCTATCTATGTGTCCAACAATGCTACCAAAGTAGCTAAAACAAATCTATATGGTTACCACCTAAACATACATAAAAGTCTATGGTTACCATATACCTCTATGATGGTTACCATCTAAACATACATAACATAACATCTTCCCCTTTCTGTACATTTTTTTAATAAAGCATTCAATGGTTAACTAATGAAAACAACATACAAATATAAAATAAGCATCAATGAGCATAAATTAAATACAACTTACAAATATTAAATAACCTTCAATTAACATAAAATAATTATAATATACAATTACGAAACAACATACAAATATTAAATAACCTTCAATGAACATAAAATAATTATAGCATACAATTATGAAACATTTTAAGTACACATATTCACTTAGGTATTTAAACAACATGAAAATATTAAATAACCGTCAATGAACATAAAATAATTATTACATACAAATATGAAACATTTTTAAGTACACGCATATTCACTTAGATATTTGGGTCTACCAACTTTTCTTACTGGTCTATGGCCTGAGGGGGTACTGTGGGTAATTTTTGGACTCCGATTTATCTGATGTTTTACTGTATCCCTTCTTTTGGGATGTGGGAATACTAATGATATGACGATGATTTTGCCTATAAAATCTTCCTTGAGTATCTTTGACTACATAGGATCTGGGGGTGTCACTCCTTCCTGCTAGTACCTCAGGTTCCCAAACAGAGCCCTCTTGCATCCTACCTGAGTCTCCTGCTTGCAACTCTGGCAGTGGTCTGCAATGCTTATCATAAGCTGATTTTTGTTTCTCCTGCCTATCCATTAACTTTTCCTTAACACCTTTAGGCACCTCTGGAGCCAACTGGTTACTGTGGGTGGGTATCTTGTCCTTCAGCCTGCGACTCTGAAGGGGTTGGGCTGGTGAGAGGCCAATATCTTCTATAGGAACATTTCGATACTCGAGTAAGCCCGTTAGGACATTACTGTCACTTTCATATGATTTACAGAGGATGTTTTTATATATTCCCACTGCCTTCTCAGCCAGGCCATTTGCCTGAGGGTATCTAGGGCTAGTTGTTATGACCTTAAAATTCCATTTAGATGCAAATGATTTGAATGCAGCACTGTTGAAGGCATATTATCGGCTATAAACTCATCAGCTACCTAAAACAGAAAACATTTCCTCTAGTTTTTCTGACACATCCTTAGTGGTTTTTCCTGATAGCAATTTCAATTCAGTCCACTTGGAATAGTAGTCAATTAGAGTTAAATAACTTTTTCCTGTTAACTCTAAGATATCACCACCTAATTTGGACCATAGTCTTTTGGAAATTGTGTGTGATATCATTCGTTCTGTAGAATTTTTTTTTCTAAATTAAGACAAACATAGCAATTACCAACAAGTCTTTCAATATCCTCTGACATATTGGGCCAATACAAAGATTCTCGAGCCTGGGCTTTACATTTTCTCATTTCCTAAGTGCCCCTCTCATATTAGATTAAGCATCCATCTCCGCAACATTTGAGGCACTCTAGTTCAAGACCATTTAAAATGAGGCCCTCTACCTCAACCAAGCTACTCTTATTGTTCCAAAACTTTTTGGCTGTCTGGCTCAAATTCTTTTTGGTTTCTGGCCTCCCTTCTTTTAATAGCTTACTAAGTTCTGCTAGTACAGGATCATTTTTAGTGGCCTCCTTGAACATTTCTAGTTTTGCAGGTGATATTGACGACTTATTAACAAGGGAGTGGACGGCAAACTCTAAGCCAGTATCCTCCTGAACTGGTGTCTCAAGGAAAGCTCGCGATAAGGCATCTGCCACAAGCATATCTTTACCAGGGCAATACTGTAAATCTAAGTTGTGTAGCAGAAGTCTCAACCGAATTCTCTGTAGTCTTGGACTTAGTTCACAAATATCTTTACGCATAATTGCCTGCAATGGCTTATGATCAGAATGCACAGTAGCAGGTCTGCCATAAATAAATTCATGAAATTTTTCTGTGGCAAACTGAACAGCTAGGAATTCTTTTTCTATTGGAGCCCACTTTTGCTGTGATTTGGACAAGCTTCTAGAAGGAAAACTAATTGGGTGACCGCCTTGAATAAGACAGCAACCCAGACCATCTTTTGAGCTATCAGTTTGAATTAGTACTGCCTTGGTTGGATCAAAGATTTTTAAAACAGGACTTTTAGTAAGAGGAGATTTCAGTTTCCACAGCCACCCCATGCTCCGGTTCCCATTTCCAAGGATTAACTTCCTTAGTTAACTTCCTCAGAGGAGATGAAACTACCGATAAATTAGGCACAAATTCCCCCAAATATTTTACAATACCCAATAACCGCATTAACTCAACTTTATTACTAGGGGTTTTCATTGTAGTAATTGCATTGACATTTTTAGGATTAGGTCGAACGCCTTGCTCCGATATTACATTTCCTACAAACTTTACCTCTTTACGTCTGAACTGAAGTTTATCAGGATTAAACTTAACACCACTTTGTCTAGCCCGCTCCAGAACTTTTTGAAGAATACAGTTGTGATCTTTTTCAGTTTTAGCAGTAATAATAGTATCATCAAAATATATCTGAACTCCCGGAATATCATCAAATATTTCAGAATTTTTCTTTTGAAAAATTTCTGGAGCAAAAGAAATTCCAAAGGAAATGCGATTAAACTTAAACCTCCCAAAAGGACATAAATGTACAGAAAAAAGAACTTTATTCATCCAACACAACTTGATGAAAACCATATTTTAATTCTATAACTGAATAGGTTCTAGATTTAAAATATATTATATATTTAAAATATTTAAAAGAATATATCCACTCAAATTGGAAACTAGCTCATCCAACGTTGGTATGGGGATAACGAGCCCGCTTTATTGCAGCATTTAAGTGTCATGGGTCCGAGCATAATTGTAAATTACCATTTGGCTTCTCAACTACAACTAAATTGCTAACCCAATCAGTTGGCTGTTCCACAGGGGATATAATTCCTACCACCACAAGCTGATCCAGGGTGTCCTTCAGTCTCCCATTCAGGCTAAAAGGGACTCGTCGTGATGAACACACCACTGGATGGCAGTCTTCTTTGAGATCAATATGTATGGAACAGCCAGGATAAGTGCCCAACCCTACGAACACATCCTTGTAGTTTCTCCGTAGATTCTCCTCCAATCCCAGACTAGAGATAATGTCCAATCTTTTGACAAGTTCCAGTCTTTCCCAGTCCTCTGCCCTGAGCAATGGTATTCCCCTTGGTAAGGCTTCCACCACAAACTTCACTCTAGAGCATTTATTAGTCTTGGTGATACATGGCAGCTGAACAGTCCCTGCCACAGGGATTGGTGTCCCACCATAGGTACTTAATCTAGGCTTTGCCTGACTTCCACCCGCTGTCCTACCCAATTGACTCGCTATAGTCATGGGGAAAATACTGCTCTCCGCTCCAGAGTCAAGTTTAACTTTAATACATTTCCCAGCAACTATCAGTTCTGTCCACCATAAACGATTGCCACTTACTACCTCTCGGAGATGATAGAGAAAGGTTTCCTCTTTCCTCTCAGCTGTTACGGATGCCACACTGAGTGACTCAATGTCCCTTGCGGAGTTGTCCATCTCAATATCATTCACATTCCGCAGCTGTCGGTTTTGTGATTCCAATGGGAGAATGCTTTGACACACCTTAGCAAAATGATTGTGCTTCTGGCATTTAGCACATGTTTTCCCCCCGGCTGGACACTTTTGATCATCTCCGTGCTGATAACCACCCATTGTTCTTTAACTCTGTCACGAAGTGTTCTACAGGTTCATCTGATTGGCGCCGTGTTGACATGAACTTGAACCGATGATACAGCTCATTTTTTCTAGGGCGACAATACTCTTCAAATTTACCAAGAACTTCCTGGAAGTTAATTTTTTTTGCTGGCGTAGTATATGTAAATGTGTTGTAGACACCCAGTCCCGCATCACCAATGAGACTCAGGAGAACAGCAACACGAGAAATTTTTTCATCATCTTTAACTCCATTTGCAAGGAGGAAGAGTTCCAGTTTCTGACTCCATTTGGTCCAATTTTGCGACAGATTACCTTCAAACAGAAGCTCATCAGGTGGCTTTCCCAAAAATGTCTTCATTACATTTACTCCGCTTCACTCAATAAACAAGCATGATGTTTTTCTGCCAACCTGGATCATGTTATATCTGGTGAAATTATACTCCATGTAGGTTGCTTAACACACTCAATGCTGGCCTATTTCATGAAAACTTAATCATGTGCGAAAGTTTTTTTTTCTTTTATATGAATAAATACATTATTGTAAATGCTTTAAACATAAAATTTTTGCAATATAATAATTATTTTTTACTTAGCAACGAACATAATGGGACCCCATGCCTTGACGTCAAGGCATCCGCCTCCCAGGGTAACGAGGCATGCCTTGAATTCAAGGCATCCGCGTTGAGGTTGTTAAGTATGTTTAATGACCTCCAAACTCTTGTGATCTATCTGTGTCCAACAATGCTACCAATGTAGCGAAAACAAGTCTATGGTTACCACCTAAACATACATAAAAGTCTATGGTTACCATCTAAACATACGTAACATAACATAGACGTTAAAGCTGGGTTTACATTAGGTCTACTGCAAACTTTGTGCTCTCAGGTTAGTGTTGAAAGTTTCAACAGTAACAATTGGATTCAACTCTTGGGCCGATCTGATGTTGAAATTTCAACAGTTTTATCGCAAAGGGAGTCAGAGGATATCTTATGCAATATCCATAGCTTGAATGTGACAACCCTGCAGGACTACTTGGCAGAGGCGTTGGAAATGGAGGGCAGGGGGGACCCCTCCCCCTGAATTTGCCCCGGGCCCTTGAGAAATAAGTAGTCTTCAGAATTAAAAATTAAATTTCACTTGTTTTCAGCTTGCTTTTTCCCTTCTGACCCATAATATACCACCCTTATATGCTCTTTTAGCGAAATTCTAGTCTCTACCCCCTCCCATCCACAAAAAAATGCTGGCCCTTTTCATAGGAGCCCCAAGTTTGGTCCCTCCCAGCGAAAATTGTTCCAACACCCCTGCTCCTTGGGGATCAAGCAAATGTTGTTCTTGGAACAAATAAAGGCCATTATTAGGAACATCATTCATATTATAAATCACTTAGTATGTACTGAGTGATATCGCTAGATATTCTGACGTTTATGTTGATTATATAGATTTTTGTTGTAGGAAATTGATTGTGCCCTTGTACTTGAGTATCAATTAGTAGGTACTTCATCATATACTCATTAATATACTGTAATTACGTGATGGGACCAAATCTGATGAGTTCAGCATTATGTGGTTTAAAAAGAAACTATAGTTTCTCTGACTACCTCTATATAGGTATTTTTTTCCTAAGGATGAGTAAATTATGGTTAAAAACTTTCAATAATAATTATACTTTTTATTTGTCCAAAGATAATATGAGTAACACATAGAAAAAGTTTCGTAGAATGTGTAATGAAATTGTAGTAAATTTATTTTTCAATTATATGGGATTTTTTGTACTGATTAGTATTGTTTACTTCAGTCATTATAGTGAACCAAAACTGCCTAAAATCCCAGGATTAGAGAAATTCAAAGGCCCAATATTTCACAGTCATGAGTACCGGATACCAGATGCATTTAAAGGAAAGAGAGTTGTTGTATTAGGGGCCTCTGCTTCAGGAGTTGACATATCTATAGACATTTCTGAGGTGGCAAATGAGGTGAGTGGATAAAAATGTCTTTTACTAAAATTCTAAAATTGAAGAGGGAGATATCTTAAAAAAAAATATAGATTCTCAAGTGTTATACTTCTCATTCGCTACCATTTCTTTTCTTTTTTTTCATGATCATTTTTATAATAATGTCCATTTTTCTTGTCTTCATTTTGGTCTATGCATGCACGTCTGCAAACACAAAGCTTCTCATAATTGACACATTATACACACACAAAGTTAAGAAAAACAGTCTGGTAGACTGATGGCTATCATTTTGCACAATATTGAGATGAGGCATTGGTACCCATCTTTAACACCACACTTTGCTTCAACTCTATGATAATAATGGCGTTTTTATATAATATAACATTAAGTACACTGCACTGCTTATCATGAGGTTTAATTATTATTTTCCAACCATTAAACAAGGATGACATTCATAGTAATTGTATGAAACCATTTCATCCAGAATGATTAACTTGAAAAGAACTTCCCGCCTCTCTTAATATCTCCTCCATCTCAACCTCACTTGATGATTAATTGAGACTCGGAAGGATGAGATAACTAATGTGAGTGTCTCGGCTCTCAGTGTGCAAGAATCATGTTTCTTCAGATGTAAGGGTAAGGGGGTTGATAAGCATATGTGCATGCCTCATCCACTCATTTGGAGTCTACCTAAATGTCAGACTCCCAAGCCTCCGAAATACTAACGCAATGCACTGTGCGGAAATGATAACTAAATTCATTCTCATGAGGACATTACTCGAATCCAGAACTCCTTAACACTTTGAACGCGGCACCATTTTTTGAGTTACCTATCCGGTGACTGAAATTTTATTTACCAATTTTCCGATAGATTTCAATGCTAAAAGTTGTTATTTAGTGTTAAAAAATTTGTAATATAAAAATTGTAATTAATATAATTTTTTTAAAAAATGACGGGAATCCCCGTCACGAGTCACCGGAATGAACATGTAGTGCGTGTTGCATAGATACCTCCAGTTCGTTTCTGGCTTAGTTTTTGCATTAGGTCTGTGTATTTTTTAATATTCCCATATTATTTCATGAGGGTTATATATACATTCAAATGATGAATTAGAGCAAATATGAATGTGAAAATTGATAAAAGGAACATGACTGCGGTCGTGGGTTTTCCTTACATATTCTTAAAACGGCTAACATTTGTGTCTATAAGAGAACTAATTCCTACATGATTCCCTCTTTCAACACCTTCGTTAATAGTAAGTTATATACCTGCTTTAAAATGTCTAAGCAGAAATACACCGCCATGTCTTCTAATTACCTACCTTTGTAGAATATAGTAATTGGTTTAATTTACGTATTCATCAAAAGAAGAATGAATTCAACGAGAAATAACAAAAGTCACACGCATTTTTATAATAATTTTTACATAAGAGACTGATACTCTCTAACTTTTAAACTGATTGACTCTAAAACTAGAGAAAGCACATGCATTACAAAAGTTTAACTAATATTAAATATATTTTTTTCCTTAAATTTCCGCTACCTACGTTTTAGAAATAAGAAGATGAATGATCTATTCAAAGAATCAACATGTATTTTCGATGCATAATATGTAGGAAATAATTTTTAAAATCATCATCACTTTTTTATAAATCAATCTTTTATTTATTTAAACACAACTTTTATCTTTTTACACAATTAATTTATATACATCTTATATCGTTATGATATTCCACAAAACATAGAATGAGACACAAGGGAGTGCAGCCATCGCACTCCGGACAGTAAAAACTTGATTCCTTTGTCCCTTTTCTTAGCACTCCCGGCATCTTTTTTTGGAGTGTCCTTTTTCTATTTTTTTCTCATTTAAACTAAGCATGAGTGGGAAATGTTTCAATAAGCCCTTGATCCTTGGAGTAGACGAAGGATAAGGTCGAGGAGTGGGTTTGGAAGAAGAGGGTTGGAGTAGGGATTTTATTGCGGTGAGTCGGAGAGAGTAGGGTGGGATTATAAGTAAAGGAATTACTGTTTACAAGGAGGAAGTGGAAAATGTGGATGCCCAACTTCCGATACTATTTAAGTGTCTTCCTCTCTATTGGGTAGCAAGGTATCATTTGATTCAAATGACAGAGGGATTCCCATTCCGGTTAGATCGGAAAGTGCCGGAGGTTTATCTTGTTCGGGATTTTTTGGGTAGTGGAGGCATCGCAATATATCCATTAACTTGCCACGACTCATGTAGCGTCGAAAACATTGAAAATTGATCAAGGAATCTGTACTCCAATAATCCGACATCCTACTCAGAGGAATGATTCACATGTGGTATAATAATCCAAGAAATGTAAGAAATTCCTCAGGGCCCAGACTCTTCCATTTCCGAATCCAAGCTTTTGGAGCTAAATTTCCTCGCAATAGTGTGTCAGCAAAGTTGTTAGTCTCTGTCACTGTTATGTGTATAATATTATCCGTCAACTGAATGTTTAAAAAGTCTCGGGGTTCATCTCTAGGTTCAGGAATACTTAGTCCAGGGGTGAGCGTTTAGGGATTTGGTGCAGAACTCTTGTCTGTGGGATGTCCAAGTGTATGTTCTGCCAGGTGTGCGAGTTGTTTCTTCCTGAAAAGAAGGACCGGGAGTGCTGATAAATCTGGGTGTAGATGATGTTTGCGGAGAGGGAGCAACATCTTCGCTTTCCCCCTCACTGTTACCCCACTCCATATCCCCAGAATCATCGCTGAAATCGCTTTCTTCCACCAGATATTCTTCTAATTCCTCATCACTGAGAATTTGTTGCCCCAAATCAACCTTATATTACTTCAACGGAGGAGGCTGGGGATCATCAGCTGATGAAGAACCGAATCCCCGCGATGTGGAAGGTTGTGGAGAGGGATTCCATGAAAGAGACTTCTGAGCTCCCCAACATCATAGTTCTACTATATAATGCCGAGTTCTCCGATTTTTGCTTACATGAATCGCTATTGCGTTGCCTTCTCTCAAGGGAAATACACTTTACTTGATGGAACCTAGAAAAATTGAAATATTAATAGCATCCGCATGCATTGCTTCATAGTAGAAGGTGCGACTATTATTCTAGGGATAACTGTTCTTACGTCAAATCGTTTTTGTATTGATTTCTTCAAAAATTTCTTCAATTTCCTTCCCTTAATAAAGTCTATAATAATAACTAAACTCATTTTAATGCAAAAATAACAAAATATTGTAGTTTCTAAATTTATTTTGAAGATAGCTTTGCACTTAAATCTAAAAGCTAAGACAAAAAAGACAATATGTGTCAAAAAACCATCACCATCCGTATCCATCTAGAAAACGACAACACAGGGGCGTAAAATGGACGTACTTTATAACTTAAACAATATAATTTTGAAAAAAATCGGACTAACCCTTGCAAAATAAAAATAAATGCACTTCATTTTAGGAAACCGATAAAAATCGCAGGTACTAATTCATTAAATAAGCTCCACGTTTATTAGTTGAAAGTAGAGAAAACTAAAAAGGTAAATGTTGTGTTGAGAGTATATAATGATTTAACATAAATATATTACGGAACACATTTGTTTTGAAAATGTAATGTCTATAATAATAGAATTCACCCCTAGCGTTATTATATCAGGAAATCTATAAATGTTACCTTAGATGGAACCCAAAAATGTACAAATTTAGAGATTTAAAAAAATGAGTCTCGGAAGACGATAAGACGTCGTGCAATTTATTCCTTTCCTAAGGCATATGTTTATCTGTGATTATGAAATGGTTAAATATACAAGTGACTAAAGATAGCAATGAAACAATAAAATGTCCCGAAAACGTTAAGAAAAATTATTTTTAAAAAATACTGTTTATACCCCTGGTGAGTAGGCAAAATGCAGTTACAGGCGATCAAAAAACAATAACAAACTAGTAAAAAAATCTTTACTTCGTTAGAATATTATCCCTGATCTAAAAATTGTTTTAATATGGGAAAAATGAATGGAAATACACGAAAGACATTAATAACTTTACAAGAAAAAAGAAAGACTAAGTAGCAGTACTCACCAACAAAACGATGTGTAGTCTTCGAAAAAAAAGCTCCCGGAACCAAAACTGAGCGCATTCCCTCAAAGTAGGGTTCATAGTGATGACTGCAGCGCGGCGACAGTGCCCTAACGCGTGACTGAGAGCAGCAGGAACCGATAGAAAGACGCATATACCAGTGACGGGAACTCCCGTCATGAGTCACCGGATAGATCCTAGGATACGGGAATTCCCGTCATGCCGCATTGAACGTGTTAACCTTAGTCAATGGTGCTAAGATAATTAAGTGGCTTTAAATGTAAAGAAATGTGCTGTTATTTCTTTTCAGATAAATAAAATGCCCATCATACATGACTACACCATAGTAGGGATGTGCGAGTAGCACTTTTTGACCTCGAGTCGAGTATCGAGTCGAGTTGTAAAGTACTCGCGAGTATCGAGTCGAGTCGAGTTTGTACATTATTGTACATGAGTGAAGAGACCCAGTTCTTACTTAAGTCATCGCAATTAAAGTTAGCCAGCAATCTGACTATCAAATGGCAGGTCTACCTACCTAATGCATCGTTATAAAATGTCAAATTAATATGGCACGTAGTGCAGGCCAAAAGACATAATGGAAATTTTCCGGTAGCTCTCGAAATAAGAAAATTACCTTCATTCCTAGGATTACTCAAAAATGTGTAAATTAGCTTGCAGTACGGTACCTAGAGTGTACTTAGGCATAATATGAGGCCTATATGAGTGACATGCCCTATTAACTTTAAAGTAAGCCAGGAAGCAAAATATTTTTTCTTAAGGAATACATAAGCCGAATTAGAAGAGCATTCCTTGTATTTCGCATTCCTATGTATTTCTTTTCAGAGCTAAACGCTTTCTCATTGATGTCGTGTATGCCGGGGTTAGTCCAACAGTACAGTGAATTTCATACAATATGCCTTATTTGTGCAGTAAATATTTGATAAGCTCGCGTCTCAAATTTATGATTGGCCGTTAATTACATAGTTAGTTTTTTAACACATACTTTTCTTCCTCTTCCAATTAATGGCACCATCTCTTCAAAATCGGTGATTTCTGACTAAACATGATAGAACTTAGAATCATAAAAAGGACCTTGGTCAATCACCCCCATTTGCACGATGCATGAACACCCAATATCAGCACGGGTTATTTCCAATATCCATTAATGCAAGTTAATAATGTTTGAACAATGAATTTTCATTCACGGATGAATGTGAGCAGGTATATGAATTTTGTATAGAGTCCTGTGGATTAAAGTTTTCGATTTCTAAGGAAATATATTTGAACAAAAATTTATTATAGATAATTATCTATAGATATTTATAATTATCTATCTTAAGATATGACTAGAAACTTGAAATTAATGATGTAATTAATAATCCTAAATAGGAAATAAAAAAAATGGAATAGTAAAACTTATAAGTTTTATACGATACCTATATCATCCGTAATGCCCTTACAATAGGATGCCTACCATCCGCTACAAAATTTCCTTCACCCGTGATTTTGAAGACCAATACCTCCAAGATGGCTAAAGCGATTCTAAAATAAAGTATATCAAATTAAAGCTTGTTTATTTCCACGTTTACTGGTAGTATTAAAATATTTTTACAATTTTTTTTACTGAAGTACGTGTTTAAGAACGGATTTTTAGCGAATTTTTTTTTTGATACCGGATGGATCCATCGAATTCGGGCATCGTAAGAACAACACAGATCGAGATATCAAACTTACCTTTTTGCATATTGTAGCTAAGGGCTTTGTTAATAGTTATACGAAGTTTCATACTATTACGTTCATCTATATTTTTGTTATTGATGAATTTGTCAGACTGCGTTATTTTCCGTCCCGCACGCTTTCCGTTCCGGAAATCACCGTTTGGACCTTTCTCTTGCTCTCGAGTCATTAATATGCATCCACTTATGAAATCTCAGTTGAATTCGTTGATTATTTGATATCGATATATATTTATTTTCAGCTATAAAAGCACGCTCTAATGTCCAGAGCATGCCTGGAAAGGTAGCGCGCGCGTGGAATCATCTGCTGCAAGCAGATCGCCTATCGCTGTGAATGAGTCAAGGAGGCTACATAATATTCAGGGAGTGTCCCTGATAATATTCGTGGAATGAGTCATGAGGACTCGACAATAGCGGAAAAAATATCTCCTTTAAGAATACAAGTCTGTGTCATTTTAAGACCTGACGGTATCTTTGGAAGCATACCGTCATTATGCCTCCTCGCGCAAAGATTTTGGAGACGGAGTTGAAGATAATTTAAAATACAATTTGTTTATTTCGTCGAGAAGCCGAGAAATGTGGGGACAAAAGCTGTCTCTCTTATCGCTGATTTTATTTTGGTGAATACTGCAACTTATAAAATTTTATTCAAGCATAGGCAAGGATATTTTTCCTGTGCATACTAGAGACATTTTCTCGCGTGGTGTTTGGTGCGCGCGGTAGTTTCTACCTACGGTAGCTTACAACTTGACAACCTCGAGCAGCTTATCTCTCCAGGCCAAAAGTCCTGTCGCGTGGAGCTCGCTTTCCGAAATAAATATATACACGTTGAAAGCATATCTAATTCTCCCAATTTATTAAGTCATTTTACACGTTCTTAGTTTTCAAACACTCGAAGAATACCACCAAAACGAACTAAATTTCCGACTTCCGCATGCTGAGATAGCGCATTTTTAAATATTATTCGTTACGTAATTAGTAACTGAGTAATCTATTTTAAACTTTCTTTAGTCTAAGATAAATATATGTTCCATATCTTATGCGAAGAAAAGAGAAGTGCCTTTTCATGTGTATCTTCAAGTGGGCGTCAAACTTGCTTCCCGGAACTTGAATAATATCCGGCGTTTTTATCTGTCTCAGTCGAAAAATTAATTAATATAACAAGCTAAAAATATACTTTTGACATTATTAAACGTATAAATAAACAAGAATTAGTTCGATATACTTTATTTCAAAATTGAACTACTCATTTTTGTGATCTAAACCTTCAAACTCAGGGGATGGAATTTTACAACGGACATTCGGTACTTTGAGCTCGAATATAGTCCCCCACCCCAGACTTTTTCCGCGAATATTTCGGCCAAAAAGGGGGGGCTAGCTATATTCGGAGGAATACGGTACATTGCGGTTTCATGGACCGTGTAACCACCGATTCATCCATTCGTTTACGCAAACGTACATGAATCCGTTCACGTAAACGTACATGAAACCATTCACGCAAATGTAAATGAACGTACGTAAGTACATGTTCGTACGTGTTATCTACCGTGTAACCAGAGATTTACTCGATTTTGATGATAGCGTTTCCTGTCGGCAGATTTCTGAACCTATTGGCCTTGGCGGCTCCGTCGACAAAAACTACTCGACTCGACTCGACTTTCGTAAAAATACTCGAGTGCTCGAGTCGAGCACCAACTACTCGACTCGACTCGAATTTTCGAGTACTCGCACATCCCTACACCATAGGCAATACTTCACTTACAAGGGTTAACAATATCTTAGATTTAGGAATCTTATTTGATAACAAAATAGATTTTCAAGGTCACATTCAGGCATTTGTTTTAAGAGCCTACAGGGCTCTGGGCTTTATAACAAAATTCTCCAGAGATTTTGATGACTTTCATTGCATTAAAATATAGAGATAAGTCAATACCAAAATCTATCGATTCTCGATACTGATACCGATTCCTGGGAAATCGATTCTCGATACTGATACCATCAACCTGTACATTTGTATACACGTTATTTTGCCTAGTTTTCCTATACATTATAGTTAAATGTTCCTTGAAATCTGAAAATACAATTTTAAAAACAAAAATTTGAATTTACTATTTACTTTGGGAAAAAACTTCTGATATTCCACTATGAGGACATAATGAAATTAAAACTGTTTGATAACACATGAGTTTTATATTTTTTTACATGAGCATCTTTAATAACAAAACAAAAAATGTTATAACAGATTCAAAATAATATGACTGTCTGTTCATAAGTTGATTTTAATATGATTAATAATTAGTGATAAGAGTAAAAAAACACTAACCTAAATTATAATTCAGACTTTAAACATTAAGAAATAATAAAAGGTTATGACACAAACCCTTGAGCCTACTTTAGGTTTTTGTTCAAAAAACCAACATTTTTAGCCCCTCATGATCAAGGCGATTTTGTTTCTGGTCAGGTCCGGTCTGGTTGTAAAAATTTCAAATGTTTCCTGCTGTGCTAAATATGTTTATCATTTTTGACGAGAAACTCGTTTTTTTATTTTTTTTAATCCATACAGAAAAACAGCAACAATTGTATTACCAAAAAACAAGTAAATTTATTGTAGAAAAAATCAACTTCCCATCATCTTTGTGGATAATATTTTCCTGGATAAAGATTTAGATGCTATAGCTATAGGTTATTGCGTCTAATATAAAGTTCACTTTCCTTATCACATACTCATCAAACAATACATTTTTTAAACTTGTACAACTATTCTTTAAAGTGTTGGTAAAAGATACGTTTTGAGTTCATTTTTATTGATATTTAAATTATTTTCCAAAATATAAGATCCTATAGGATCTCTAGGAAAATTCTCAAATTTCACTTTAGAGGTTATTATTAATAAGACATATCAAAATTAGTAGTTTAGCAACTTGAAATATTCTATAATAATTTTTTCGTCTTAAAAATGGAATCCCTGGATATTCCTTAAATGGCATCTCTTGGCCGTATTAAAATTTTTTTATGTTTCTAAAAAAGAATTTGAAAGCATTCAAGGATTTGATTAATAATTGGAAAATAATTCCTTTATTAATGTTAATGAACTTTTAATGTTTCTTTTAACTGCACTCTAAAGAATAGTTTTACAGGTTTCAAAAATGTATTGCTTGATGAGTATGTGATAAGGAAGGTGATTTTTATTAGAAGTACATCTTAAGATATAGTTATTGCATCTGTAAATCTTGATCCAGGAAAATATTATCCACATAGATGATAGGAAGTTTTTCTACAATAAATTTACTTACTTGTTTTTTGGTAATTCTATTGTTACTGTATTTATATATTTATTAAAAATGTAGGATTAAAAACTGAATGAAATTCTAATCGCGTATCTGAAACTAAGGATCCGAAACCGAGATAAAGATCCGAAACCCAGGCAAGGATCTGATTCCGGATCCGACAAAAAACCTGGATCTATCCATCACTAGTTTTAACGGCGCCAATTACCCTCGTCAATCTTTTAGTAAAGTTAGTTATCACAAGCAATATAATGCCAGCTAGCAGCTGTATATATATGGCTTCCCAGTCTCTCATCCTTAACTTCTGTCAGGTCGCTTAGAAAAGGATGATAGGATAGGCAGGGCTTGAGTGTATGTTGTTAGGTAATTGTAGTTTTTGTATGAGAAGTTCATCTTGTGTTACTGTATATTATGTCAACATGCTACATCTACCGCTGACTTTACTTTTTTTAAAATTACGAGTCCCAACGCATAATATCAAGAGAGTCCCAACACAGAATTTCAAGGAAGATTCAGTAGAGTCTGTGTTGGAATCCTGTTTCAATTATCATGAGAGCTACAAGAGTGTTTCAACACAGTTATTTCAAGTAGTAGTAATATATTTTTTTGGGGTGCATCGACGGCTAGGGTCATATTGCACCACCAGTTATTTCAAGACAGTTTCAAGGCAGATTCTTCCACTAGTGTAGTGATGCCATACTGTAACACCCTCTATCCAGAAAGGTATAAATGTAATTATACAAAAAAGACTTCGTAGCGTGTCACATGCCAAGAATAATATAATATAGAATATTAAATAACAAACAAAATCAAAAACCTAAAATTAATTCAGTGCACAACCGGTTTTTAACTTGGGTTGCTATTGTAAATCTAATCCTTGAATGTTTTCAAATTCTTTTTTTAGAAACACAAAAAAAAATTTAATATGGTAATTCCATTTATGGAATACCTGGGGATTCAAATTTAAGATGAAAAAATTATTATAGAATATTCCAAGCTGTTAAACTAGTAAATTTGCATTGTCTTATTAATATTTTTAATATATTTATTAAAGTTATAACCTGTAAGTTAGGATACAGGTTCGGTTGAGAGCTGTAAGGGAAAAGCCGGGAATCTTGGGTTGACTCGTTTAATCTTTCATTTCAACATGTAATTACACAGACCTACCGTCGCACATCACAGCTAAAGCAAGACTCCCTCCAGCCTTCTCCCGCACGTGGCGACTTGTCTCTTATCTCGGAACGTGCTGATGTCCACAGAAAGGAATGATGCTCTCGAGCGACCGTTGAGAGACGAGCGCGGCACAGAAGCATCCCCTAATATGGACATGGAGGTGTCCGCAAAGAATGCCGTGTAAGGGCATGTCATTGCCCATACTTACAATCACCCCCCTCCAAAAGTGAGTTGCTGATTATCCCATAACAGCAACTCATAAAACATGCCCAAATGTATCAAATTTATTTTCACTCACCTCCCTCCACAATAACACATTCCATCTTAAAGTATCCCGTTAATACTCAAATCCCCAAATACCAAATCCCAGCAAAACGACAACCACTTGCAGTTACTTAGGAACTATACAATAAGATTTCACCAAGGATACAGTCATCATCATCAAGGGTCAACAATCCTAGGATTGGTTTGACGCAGCCCTCCACTCGATTCTTCTATTGGCCAACCTCTTCATACCAACGTAGTTCCTCTCTTTCACGTCCTTTACGACCTGCTCCATGTAACTCATACGGGGCCTGCCTCTTCCAATCTTCCCGTTCACTTTTCCCTCGACGATTGTCTTCATCAGGCCATCGTGTCTTAAGATATGGCCGATTAGGTTGTCCCGTCTTTTTTTTATAGTTTTCAGCAGACTTCTCTTTTCTCCCACTCTTCTTAGGACTTCCTCATTTGTCACTCGGTCAATCCATTTTATCTTCATCATTCTTCGATAGCACCATATTTCGAATGCTTCGACCCTTTTCTTCTCCGCTGCTGTCATCGTCCATGCCTCACTGCCGTAAAGGAACATGCTCCAGATATACGTTTTGATGAATTGCTTCCTTACTTCCAAGCTTGTATTTCCAGCTGTAAGTAGATTCTTCTTTTGATAGAACACCCTCTTTGCCTGAGCTATTCTACTAGCTATTTCTTTCTTGCTTTGTCCATCGTTGGTTACTCGGCTTCCTAGGTAACAGAACTCTTTCACCTCTTCCAGTTTCTGTTTTCCTAGTTTAACGTTGGTTTTGGCCTCTTCTCTTTTGCTGCACACCAATAGCTTTGTTTTCTTCTTATTGATCTTCAGATGATAACTGACCATTGTCCTTTCCATGGTTGTTAGCATCTTATTCAGCTCCTTCTCTGTCTCTGCTATGAGAGCTATGTCATCAGCGAATCGTAGCATGCTGATTGTTTCTCCGTGGATGTTCACTCCAGAACACTTCTCCTTGACTTCATTGATGGCTCTCTCAATGTAAACATTAAAAATTATGGGAGACAGTGCACAGCCTTGTCTCACTCCTTTCCTTATTCTTGCTTCTTCACAGCTGGGTCCAGATTTAATCACAGCTACTTGGTTTTTATACAAACTGTGGATAATTCTTCGATCATTGTAGGAAACTCCAATTCCTTTCAGAATATCAAGCATTGAATTCTAATCCACGTTGTCAAAAGCCTTCTCTAAATCCACAAATGCAATGAAGGTCGGTTTGTTCTTCTCCATTCTCTTCTCTATAAGCAGCCTAATGGCCAATATTGCTTCTCTTGTACCCTTACTTTTCCTGAATCCGAATTGATCTTCACCCAGGAACTCCTCTGCTTTTCATTCTATTCTTCTGTAGATGATCCTTGTCAGTATCTTCGATGCATGTGTCGTCAGGCTTATAGTCCTAAAATTTTCGCATTTCTCCACTCTCTTCTTCTTGGGAATAGGAATTCTGATATTTTTCCTGAAGTCCCTTGGAATTTCTCCTGTTGAGTACATGTCGCAGATGGTTTTGTGGAGACTGGTTAATGTCTTCTCTCCTACATTTTTAATTAGTTCTGCAGGAGAATCATCAATACCAGAATCCTTATTCGGACGAAGGTCCCTTACTGCAGCCTCGAATTCCGATCTCAATATTGATGCTCCCATATCATCCTTCTCAACTTCGCTTTCTTCTTCAATCACTTTCGTGCTGAGATTGTTCCCGTTGTATAACTCTTCAAGATATTTTTTCCATCTCTTCACTTGTCTTCATTTTCAATCAAAAGTTCTCCATTCTTGTCCCTTATAGCATTGCATCTTGCGCTCCGTTCCTTGAAGTGGTTCCTCACTATCCTATAGGCAGCTTCCACCTTTCCAATGGTAAGGTTGTTTTGTACATCTTCGTACAGATTGTTCATCCACGTTTCTCTAGCTTTCCTGGCTTTGCGACTTACTTCATTCCTTATTCTTTTGTAGCAAAGCTGCCCTTCTTCAGTTTTCACATTCTTGTACTTTCTTCTTTCTTCAATCAGCACTAAGACTTCTTCTGTGATCCATAGTTTCTTCTTAACAGCTTTTCTTCTTCCAAGAACTTCTTTTGCTGCTTTCTGTAGTCCACCTTTAATGTTTTCCCAACGCTCTTTACTGGTTTCTCAGTCAGGTCCTCTCCTATGTTGTTTTCTACTGCTTTCTGAAATTCCAGCTGATGTTGAATCTCCTTTAGTTTTTCTACTTGCCAAAAGTTCGTTACTGTTTTCTTCAACCTCTTGAATTTTAGATGGCATTTCATCATTACTAAATTATGGTCGCTGTCGATGCGGGTAGCTTTTGCAGTCCTTCACCTGATTCCTGAACCTCTGCTTCACTAAAATGTAGTCTATTTGAAATCTTCCTCTGTCTCCTGGCATCTTCCAAGTGTATTTTCTTCGGTTGTGATTTTTAAACAATGTGTTAGTAACCACTAACTTATGTTGTGTGCAGAACTCCAGCAGTCTTTCTCCTCTTTCATTTCGGTTTCCCAATTCATATTTTCCAGTTATTCTTCCATCTTGTCCTTCGCCGACGACAGCGTTCCAGTCTCCTAAAATAATTAGGTTTTCTTCTCCTCTTACCTGTTTTATTACTTCAGTGATATCTTCGTAGACATCTTCCACTTCTTCATCTTCGTATTCCGACGTAGGCATGTAAACTTGCACCACAATGGTATCTGCAGATACCATTGTGCCTAAGCCTACATGTAGGCTTAGTTTCAATTTTAACCATTATAATCCTTTCACTATATTGAAGGAAGCTCTTCACATGCAGTCCTGCACTCTTCCTGAGCATTATGTCTACTCCAGCGTTACCATTCAGTGATCCGGTGTGAATAATCCTATGACTTCCACTCCAAAAGTCTCCTTCTTCGGGCCATCTCATTTCACTGATTCCTAATACATCGAGGTCCATTCTCCGCATTTCCACCTTCAGGTTCTCCAGTCTTCCACAAGTCCGAAGTGATCGCACGTTCCACGTTCCTACCCTGAAATGACTATTAAATAAAGAATACAGTACACATAAAATATAATAATTCATCAAAACCCAAGTACCAAATCCCAAATAATGCCATCCCCGTTCAAAAAATCAGGAACGAAACACACTAAGGAACTCTCCAGAATACACTGTTACAATCTTTCTTCTCGATCAGTCTTATTCATTATTATGAATCAGTTATTCTATTACATCACTATGAGAACATAAAAGTAGAGCGTGACCATTCAAATACAAAGAATATTACCACAATTACCAAAATTGCCTGCCATCTCTTCAGCCAGGCTGGCTAAAGACCTGTGCTATAAGTTGTCTACCTGACTCTCGTCGGCTAGAGTGCAAGGTGAGCACTTACCCATTTAAAGCATTGTCACATGCATAACTCAAAAGAATGTTGTGTATTTTCATATTATTTTGTTTTTTTCGACTATTACAATGAATAAGAAAGAGCTAATTATCCTTCAGGTTAGTGCAGTAGCTATTTTTATTAAACCAATGCTGTTGGTTTTGGGAGATTTCGTGGGGGAAGGATCATTGTTTCAAGTAAATATTTAACCCATGCTCCCAAGAAGTGAGAGGATAATGCAACTGCTTATGTCAGCCTAAAAAATTCGAGTCTGCAATGTATGCATAGATGGGAATTATCGTACATAAGATGCGCCAAATGCAAATGAAATTTGAACATTGTGACGTTGATTATTAATGCTCAATATTGTAAGTTTTTTCCAAGAATATTTTATGCCAAAGGATGGTGAGATATTTTTAAATGAATAATATTTTTAACAGTGGTAAATTTAAGGAAAATATGGTTACCTAAAACAAAATGTAATGTGACACCCTGTGTCACCAGAAATTTTCGGGTGGTTTGCGGGCTGCCTTTTTTTAACATTGTTTCAAAAAAGGCGTCAAAGTCAGAGAACCTCGCCCCATAATTGTTGCCATGATGAAAGATAAAGGAAATGTTGACTAAGAAAGGCAGATAACTATGAGCCACAGACGAAAGCAATCAGCTAGCCTCCCCACGCATATCAACTCTCTGGAAGCACGTAAATCACATCTTAATTGAAGAGATTTTGTCCGTATGCAGACACCAATTTTTCTGCCTATAGAGAGCTTTTCATTTCCCACGTATGAGTAAGTAACTTAGCACGATGCATTTTGTTGTTACAACAGCATTATCATCAAGGCTGATCAAGGAACTTGATAATGTTGTTTTAACAACGAAACGTGTCAGGCTAAGTTACTTACTCATGCGTGGAGAATGAAAAGCTCTATACAAACACTGGTTTGATCCATTGAACCGGTGCACCGCCGTCGCAAACTTTTTTTCAAAACCGAGAACTGGTTCAGCATTTCCTGCACCGCCCAGCCCTACCGATACAAATCCTCATGAATCGGTGGTATCGAGAATCGACACATTCCTATTAAAATACCATTCTCATCACTTGTTAGACCCATTCTTGAATATTGTTCGGTAGTATGGTTGCCTTGTTATATAGTCCATCAGACAACTATTGAAAAAGACCAGCATAATTTCTTATGTTTGATCTCTGTCAAAATTGATAGATAACCTGGGGCAACACATGAACTTGAATAAATCTTATTATGTCCACTATTAATATGCCCTCTCTTTTAGTGCATAAAACACAGGCTGGTCTAATCTTTCTAGCCTGTCTATTACTGAATCTAATTGATAGCAGTTATGTACTAGAACTAATAGGTACGTTTTAATGTTCCTAGGGTAAACACTTGAAACAACCTCTTGTTCTATCTTTCCCACATCTCAAAAAAATATTCGTATCACCTACCAGTATATGAGGTATAAAGGTTTGAAAATAATGCTTACATCAGTATAGATTTTTTAAAATAGTTCCTTTACATCAGTTAAGAATAAAATAAGGAAACTAAATATGGAAGACTTTTATTGATGCATAATGGTCATCTGATTACTTTTTTTTAATTTTTGGTGTTATAAATCATTCTTAAGTCTATGTTTTTATGATACCAAATGGCATAGCTGGGCAGAAAAGCGTTAATCTGTTAATCATTAATTAACGAAGTTAACATATTGCTTAACGATTTAACTTTTAAGTTAAATCCAAAAACTATTAACGGTCTTATTAACTTCCGTTAACTTTTAATTCCGTTAATTTATTTCCGTTCCTTAATTTTATCCGTTATTTACTTCCGTTAATTTAACTTTTAATTTCCATTACTTTTGTTCAGAGCCATCTGGATTGTCATGTAATATCTTTTTGAAGGAGTTGTGTTGAGAATTCAATCTAGAGAACTCAGCGTTTGTACTGCAATCAGACTTTTACGTAACTTTTACAGACACAATTTACACAGTCAAGGCTCACATTTCCACCCAAAACAATAAACAAGACATGAAGAGACATATGCATCTAAATACGTTCAATTTGAAGAAAAAGTAAAGGCAGGATCAACTTGCGGGAAAACGAAAACCTAAGGCTTCTTCAAGAGCTGTGGAATCTTCTTATGTCAATAGGACTGGCAATAGTTTTTTCACCATCTAATGGCACAAAACTATGCCAGCAAAATATTGGTGAATCTTTTGGTATCGCAGCTACCCGTAGCCATGCATCACAAGGTTTCTATTTCCACAATCAAATACAAACACCATCAGGTCCAACTTTACTGACGGAAACGGTATATTACTATGGAACTCCATACCTCATGTGTATAAGTCTACATTACGTAAGCTATACTGTTGATTAAGTATTTTTGACCACGAAATTCTTATTACATTCATTGACATTAAAAATACCTTAATGTTAAGTGGCATATAATTCAAAATTGCCTACAACTTCATATAGATTTTTAACTTTAACGCATAACTTTAACTCGCGTTAAATTTTCATCAAGATAACAATTTAATGATTAACGAAGTTAACTTTTTGAGTAGCTTTTAATGCATTAACGAAGTTAATTTTTGGATTAACTTTGCCCAGCTATGCCAAATGGGTTATAAGAAGTGAGCTGAGTTTCTCTGTAAAGAGAAACAATTTTTTCTTTTTACAATTGTAGAAGAGAAGCAATTTTCTTTTTACAATTGTAACTGATTAATTTATTTTATTTTATATTGGGAAGATGCCCATAGTAATAAATGTTATTATTATTAAATTTATTTTTCCCTTGCTTTCTTGAAAACATAAAATGCATGGTAAAGCTTTCAAATATTATAAATGTTTTACTAAAATTATTATGGGTATTATCAGATTCTACCCTTCTCTTCATCACTGGGAAAGTTAATGGAGTTGGGGAGTTTATGAAACAAAATATAGAGTGATAAGGGCCTTTCAAGTCCTATTTAAGCCTATACTAATTATTTATTTATTTGCACATCTTGCTTTCTTCAAGTGTAATGTAGATGAGAAATAACACTGATAGGAAAAAGGTGGAGGTTCATTTTTAAAGGCATAAAACACAGTAAAATGTGCTTATAAAGGACAATAAGGATGGAGAGCTGAATAAATAAAGGCTTTCCATTGGTGAGGATTGGGTCTTGACGCATTGTCTTAATTGCCTGTTTTTGAAAAGAAAAGGCCCTATATGTTTTACTGTTGTATAGTACCATTATAAGGACATTAACCCTTTAATGGAAAGTATCGGTGCCAGTGTCCGTAACATAAATATGTATTCTAGTAGCCATCTTTGGTAAGATTTTATGAATATGTGTGCTCTTGTCAAGGTGTTCACTAAAATGAAGTCCTAGAGATTAAGCAGTCAACTCAAGCAATAAAATATCCTTCCATTTTAATAAGGGGGCTCGAGGAAGGAATAGTCTCTGTGCTATGAAAGTGAACGTAAGTTATTTCTCAAGTTATTTTGGTGATGTCAGAGGTCAATTTACAAGGGTCAAAGGGTTTTGGACTGAGCATTTAGCCTTGAGGCATGCCGCAATTTACATTTAGGAGAGCTGGTCAGAGCATCAATAGCTCCATTAGAAGTGCAACTTTTGATTAAGTGATGCCGATTTGTTAAGACAGAAGATGACCAACCATGTATTACTCCATTTATTCCCATACAAAGCAGTTTCTGCTAAGTACCTTATTTTCTGACTTAGGAGATGTACCCTAGTTTTTGCTGCATACATCAGATAGACAGCATAAGACCATGTAAGAGGCAGGATGAGTTTTACCCATGAAAAACTGCTTCTTATAAGGTGGAAAATAAGGTAATTCATGGTTTATGCAGAAAAAAGCCTTTGAAAGATCATAAAATACACCAGGAGGGGGCTCATTTTTATTTTAAGCAGCATGACTATAATGATTAGAAAGTTGAAAAATTATTATGGTTGTGGATATATTTTTTCTGGAGGCATGCTGGACTTAGTTTAAAAGGTAAAACAATTGAAGAGATTGAAGATGATTGGTGAAACGTTTTGGTGAAAAAAAACAAAATTTATGAAAAAACAGACAAAAGTAAATAAAGTTTGATAGTTATCACATTTTGTGGGAGAATCATTTTTAAAGGTAGGAAATACACATGCTTTGTTGAGGCAGTTTGGAAAACATCCACTGGAGAAGGACATATTGGTGATTTCCCTCAGAATTGAAGCAATACTTTTGGCAATTACTTTCATGATTGGCATAGGAATTCCAGTTAACCTAGCAGACTATGTACTTATTACTAAAAGAGTCAATTATGCTGATTACCTCAGCAGCACCAGTAGGAGTGAGGAAAAATCATTTCAAATACCTATAACTTACTAGGAAGATCAGGATTAAGAGTGCAGCCACTATTTATTTTGGGTATAGAACATAACTGATAATTTAAATTTTCTGTGATCTATGTTGTATCGGAGAAAGGGTGATTCTGAAAAAAAATTCTGTATAGCCCATGTCTCATGTTAGAATCATTTGTATGTATTACTATTGATAATCCTTCTAGCAGTTTTACAGGGATTTGCAAAGTTCCAATGTGATTGTCATATGCTAATTAACTCTGTGCAATAACTATTGTTTTAAATGCTTTAACTGCATGGACATAGCGTGCACAGAGACACATCCAGATATTTATACTGAAAGTTTAGATCTTGAAGGTACTTTCTCATATCAAGCAGCTCCTTTGAGAAAATGTTTTGTTGATTTTTCCTTCTACTCTAGGTGGACCAAATTTTTTGGAAAAGGAGCTTTAAATTACGATTAAAAACTTTAAAAAATGAATTGTATAACATAAACATCATTAGTGGAGAGTAGTTCAAATCATGCTTCTTGGTGGAAAAGCTTACTGAAATCTTCAACAAAGAAATATTTTGTGAATCAAATGGGTTTGGTAGAGGCCAACACATTTCAGCAAGTTAGCTTTAACATTCAATCCTTCCTTGCAAATCCTAAGTGCTCAAAGAAGCCAGAAAATGAGGTATCAATTTTAGAGGAAGCAAGATCATATTGAATATTAGTAATTAAAAGTTCAATTGGGGTAGAGGAATGGAGAGAAACCTGTGTAGGCTCATTGCTGATTATGCTTAAGCCAAACAAGCTCTGAAAATTGATCATATTGTACCTATGTTATGAACTCTTGAGAATAAAATGCTGACAAAACCAAAAACAATGATTCATTTACAGGTTTTAATATAGGGGTAAAATAAAGAATGTGGAAAATTATGAAGCATTTACTTCTTGTTGAAATGCCTCTAAGTTATCACAAGGTGGCTTGTAGATATAGAAGGTGGCGTATAGTATATTTTAGGGAGTTGAGTTTTAAAGTACAAACTACAGATTCAAGCACCTGTTCAAGACATTAGTTGTAACCAGCACAGTTTACAATTAATACAAATTTTTCTATAAATAGCCACCCCACCACCTTTGAGGGTAGAGGCTGACAAAAGGTAGGAATTAGGTTATATCCTTGAAATGCAAGGACGGGAATTTATCTCTTTGAAATCTAATGCTCAGACAATGTAAACATTTCAGCATCAATATCATTAAGTTGTACTTCCGATACACAACACTTATTCTGAATGGACTGAGCATCTGTAATAAAATAAATTCAGTACTAAGTCATTTCTTTATCATAAAGACTTTGGTTTCTTAGTCCCTGACTTGTCTCTAGTTGTCTTGCCAAAACAAGTTGAGACGAATTCTGTTGAAGTAAATTGTACACTGGGTACACTAGTTACACTGAGTACCCTGGATGGTACATAAATTATGAGATTGCACTATTTCTGCTAGCTTGTTAAATTCACAAACATTATTTTAAGTCTTCCTTATTGTGGTAATACTGGGGTGATATTTTGCACTTTGAAAGATAAATTTGTTCACTGACACATTTTGAGGCCATCTTGAGGGATCCTAAGTTTATGAAGGTGGCAATAAAAAGCAGTGGCTCAAAAGGACTGGTAATCACCTTTGGCTGTTCTACCACTTCATTAGTTATTGGCATCTTATTTTTATGTTACCAGAGAGTTTTTTAGGGGTTATCCCTTTCTTTAGGCTGCACATATTCAATTACACCTTCTTTGGGATACCAACAACAGTGTCATTTGATGGATCTGCCAAGCTGATGGTTGTCCACAGTGGTTTGAAGACAGTTCTAAAACTATCATCACTGGTGTATTTTGATAATGTTTCATGACAATTTTCTAAAGACACAGTTCTTTTTTGTCAGGTGAATGAATCATGATGGGAATCATTCTCTACATCACTTGCCTTGTTTTGTAACAAAGCAAGTTTGAGTTTATATCTCTGTGATTTGATCACATCCTTGTTTAATCAAAGCCTCAGGATCAGTAGCACCTTGATTGCCCAAATGAAAAAAGTGCTGTTTTTGGCACGTGGGGAATGTGGATACTTTGCTTTTGTTTCAAAGGATGTTCTTATTTCTTCATAGTTGTTGTAGTTGTTAGTATTGGCAGCCATCTTATTGAGTGGTCTTATCGGATCGGCTAGGAAAGAACTGCCAGAAAATTTCCCGGGACTCACTCAGGGTTGTCAACAATATTGTATTTAATCTTGAACATTCAGGATGAAAAATAAAAGAATTAATATTACTATTTGTTGAATAGAATATTCGTTCACACCTTGGTGGAGAAGATATGCTCAAAGCTGTAAAACTTGAATAGAGTTAATACTGCTGGCAGATTTTTATAAGTTTGTGATTTTTTCATTAACAGTCCTGTTAATTCTGTTTTATTTCAGGTTTTGTTGTGCCACAGGTTGCCTCACCAGATGCAGTTAAAATTGCCAGATAATGTTAAGCAATCACCGAGTATTTTGTCAGCTATTGATGATGGATTTATACTTGAGGATGGGCAAAAATGTACAGCTGATATTTTTTTATGTTGTACTGGTATGTGCATGCTATAATAATTTCAAAGCCATCAATCACATTTTTTCATACTGGAATATTATATTATTCATATCTGGAATATTATTATTCAGAGAGTTTTAGTTGGACATTACATGCATATGTTATTTTGTTCTTGCCTGCAATTTTTTCTTGCTGAAATACTTCCAAACCATTGTTTCCTACAAAACTCTCATACTGCATCTTAGGGAGGCAAGATTCCAATTTTAGCCAGAGTCCAATTTTATTGCTGTCTGTGATTGATTTTTCTGATGGGGTGCTTTATCCTTAATTTCAATAGGAAATATATACTGTTGAAACGTTCAGCAGTAAGTAATACTTGATTCAAATTCAAACTAATTCAGTCCCACAGGAGGAGTATATATTTTCATTCCTAAAAATAACTAAGTACAGTAAAACCTCGTATTTGCATTATCGGAATTTACGTTTTCCCATGATTTATAATGTTTTTATCGGGTCCCATCCAATTTCCTATACCTCCAATGTATGTAGAACCCTGTATTTACACATTGACTTTTCCGTTTTCCTGCAGTTTGCGTTCTATGCAGGTTAGAAAGCAATAGATTAAAAAAACAAAGTTCCCTTCTATGACATTTAGCCATACATACCAGTCTATATAAAACACTTTTTTACCTCATTTCGTGCATATACACTTCATAAACATGAAAGAGAGCATTAGTGTGCTCTGTTTAATGATAGCATTTGAACGCAGTGGGGCAGTATACAGCACTAGTGACGGAAATATGAATTATTTACACTTTTGATCCTTTTGCCGGGAAAAGATTCGTACTATGAAATGAATGTGTATAGGATGAAATTTATAATTTAGGAACACCTGCAGGAGTATATTTAAACTGTACCAAAATTCATTTGTGATGAGTGAAAATGAATTTTTACCAAGACATTATGAAATGTTAAAACAACATGAACCGAACTGGTAGATGATAACAAGGGATCATTTGTCAGTACATCACACTGCATTGATTCAACAGTTTTGCTACAGGTTACTGTAAAACAAAACTTATTGAAACTAGTTTTATCGCGTGAAAGCCTCATTGAATAAATAAAATTATTGTGTTGAGAAATTTTTGATGTTGGATAAATGCTTGCGCTGGCCAACCAGCGAGGTAGCTCAATATTCTCAAGTGTCGTTTATGTTATCCTTAATTACTCCAGAATGGAAATTTTATTGAACCTGGAAATGGGAAATGGATGCGAATTACAATATTTTCAGATGACTTGAGGGTTTTTGGGTTATTTCCATGTTGGTTCATCCTGCTGGATGACAGTTTTGTCGGCATTTTATACACCATCTTTAGGTCCGAAGATCGTGTCCTATCAAAGTTCCTATATCTTTGTTCTATATCAGGGCTCATGCTGGTCAGGGAAGTCATGGAAATGTCAGGGAAATAAAAATCGGGACTGGAAGTATAGAAACGTCAGGGAAATTAGATTCTAGTCAGGGAAAAATTCCAGAGGCGCAGAAAAAGATGAAATCGTGTTTGAATGCACGGAGCATTGCTGCGCTCGAGTGACGAGTTGTGCATTTTGTTGCCATCAGCTTGCCTTCCTGGCTGGGTGGCACGGGGTAGCGCTGACTTGGTGGCTTGCTCGGGCTCGGGATCTGGCTGCTTGTTCTGCTCGTCCGTTGTTTTGTTTTTAAATTTTGACTGGAATACATTACTTTCCTGGAATAAATAAATTCTATTTCACAATATGCCTTGCTGCGTTTTTCCATAAAATCCCTATAAACAACTGCTTTGCCATTGATATAAAGTCAGGGAAATTGTTGGTATGAACCCTGTATATGTTTCCTATATCTTTGTACTATATATTTCCTATGTCAAAGTTCCTATACTTTGAACCTCTAGATGTCGGCGAAAGTGTCGTCCAGTAGGTGAGGAAAAATACCAATGGATAAAATTATGAAAAATCGCGATGTGATTCATAAACATGCTAGGCTAGTGCAGACATCTGTCAAAAAAAAAGAAAATGTCAAGAAATCATGGTATGAAGGTAAGGTGACCATACGTCCCGCTTTTAGCGGGACAGTCCCGATTTTTAACAATTTATCCCGCGTCCCGCGGGGTTTTAAGAAAGTCCCGATTTTTAGAAAGAATACACGACAAGCTAGGGTGGGAGAACGGGAAGGGAATATGCGGTTTTCGGCTTCCATGTAGCTATTTCACCAGGATATGAGTTTTATATTATTTTTGTAAATTTTATAATGTTAAACTTTAATAATAAAATTAATTGTTGAGAACTGATTATCAGGAACTGCTTATCAAAGTTCGCCTTGATCAGTTGCTACAAATCGACCACCATTGTTTGGACTTAATGAACAGTAGCATTTTTGGGTATTGGCAGTGACGAAAACATTTCGTAGCTGCAAAATGAGGAGAGAACAATTCGTACTCTTCTACAGATTTTATTCTTATGGCGTCATGTTTCGCTAGCGATCAGGATGTATTCGCGGGCTTTGTTGATTTCGAAAAGCCGTTCGAAAGAGTGGGGTGGGACGAGTTAATGGAAATATTGAGGTACATAGGAGTAGATTGGAGAGACAGGAGACTGATCCGGAATTTATGCATGGCGCAGAAGACGCAGGTGAGAGTAGCCGATGGAGAATCGGATTGGGCCACAATAGGGAGGGGAGTTAGGCAGGGCTGTTCATTATCGCCGGTACTTTTCAACATACACTCGGAGAAAATGGTGAGAGAGGCTTGGGATGAGCTGGAGGCTGGAGCAAAGGTCGGGGGGAAATTGATAAAATCTGTGAGATTTTCGGATGACCAAGCGCTACTCAGCCAGTCAGCCCGTGGCTTGCAAAAAATGCTGGATGCGTTGCAGGAACAGTGCGAAAGATATGGAATGAAGATAAACCAGAAGAAAACGAAAGTAATGCGATTTTCAAGAACAAAAAGGGAAAATATAACGATAAAAGTAGGTCAGAAGCTAGAGCAGGTAGAGCAATTTAGCTATCTAGGTAGTGTGTTGGAAGAAAAAGGCTATAGCAGCATTGAAGTGAGAAAGAGAATTGCATTGGAGAAATAAACTTTTACTCGGAGGCGTGAACTAACGACAGGGGCGTTGAGTACGGAAGTGAAGAAAAGACTAGTGAAAAGTTTAATATTTTAACTGGTGATTGTGTGTCACAACAGGGTTTGACAAGTGGGAGGAGGGGTCCGGAATTATTATTATTATTAGTATTCTACCGATGAAGGTAGGTTTCAATGGACATTTAATTCTTCCCACCCCCTAAATTTCACACGATGTTCCTCTTCATCCCCTCATACCTCCTGCCAACCATCATACCATCCAAGCTACCCGTTATTCTCCTCCCTCTTCCCCGCTTACCCAACGCTCTTCCCTCAATCACCTCCTTCAAAACAACATCTCCTTTTATTACCTTTTCCATCCAAACCGTCTGCCTTCTCCTAATTTCATCCATCAAATTTCTTTCCTCTCCTACCAATTCTAGCACTTAATCGTACGTCGTCCTTTCGACCTACTTTACTTTCTCCATTCTTCTCCACACCCACATCTCAAAAGCCCTAAGTCTATTTTCATCTTATTTTCGCAAATTCCACGTTTCCGCCCCGTATAGTGCAACGCTCCATATTAAACTTTTCGCTAGTCTTCTTCACTTCCCTACTCAACGCCCCTGTCATTAGTTTACGGCTACGAGTAAAAGCTTCTTTTGCCAATGCAATTCTCCTTCTCACTTTAATGCTGCTATACCCTTTTTCCTCCAACACACTACCAGATAGCTAAATTGCTCCACCTGCTCTATTTTCTGACCTCCTACTTTTATAGTTATAATGGCCCTTTTTGTTCTTGAAAATCGCATTACTTTCGTTTTCTTCTGGTTTATCTTCATCCCATATCTTTCGCACTATCCCTGCAACGCATTCAGCAGTTTTTGCAAGACACGGACTGACTGGCTAAATAGCGCTTGGTCATCCGCAAACCTCACTGATTTTATCAATTTCCCCCCGACCTTTATTCTAGCCTCAAGCTCATCCCAAGCCTCTCTCACCATTTCCTCCGATATATGTTGAAAATCACCGGCGATAACGGACAGCCCTGCCTAACTCCCCTCCCTATTGTGGCTTAATTCGATTCTCCATCGGCTACTCTTACTTGCGCCATGCATAAATTCCGGATCTGTCTCCTGTCTCTCCAGTCTATTCCTATCTTCCGCAATATTTCCATTAACTTTTCCCACCTCACTCTGTCGAACGCCTTTTCGAAATCAACGGAAAAAGCGAATACATCCTGATCATATTCTAGATTCCTTTCCACTAGTACTCTCACCACTGCAATCGCATCCCGAGTGGCCCTCTCCTTCCGAAATCCAAACTGATCCTCGCCTATAAATTCCTTTGCTCTCTTTTCCATTCTTCTGTTGACGATTCTAAGCACTATCGTATGAGAAATCAAACCTATCGTTCTATAGTCTTCACCCTCTTTTTCGACATAGGTATCAGCACGGTTTTTACAAAATCCTCCGGCCAAGTCCCCTCCTCGTATATCCTACGAACATGTTCATAAAATCTCTCCCTTCCCCGCTTTCCAACGTTTTTCAGATACTCAGCTGGGATGTTATCTATCCCTACCGCTTTACCCGCTTCATTTCTCGCAATGCTTTCTCTATCTCACTATTCAGTTTTCCAGGGCCCACGTCATCCTGATCTACGTCCTTTTCCTCTTCTATATCCTAGTTCCTAGGCCTATTTTCGCTATCATAGAGTTCCTCAACATATTTCCTCCATCGACGCTGTATCTCCTCTCGTTCAGTTGCTAAATTTCCCCTTCTGTCTTTGATGCATGGAACCGTTTTCCCTTTCTTGATGCCCGATAACATTACTCGCAGCTTCTGTTCCTCAGTGAGGCGGCTGTGTGAAGGCGTCTGACACCAGATGGGCGGCCTATCAAGTGATGGTGTCATGTTAAAAACACTAACGTGGAAGGCAACGGGAAACCCCTTTAATTAAACTCTCCCAAGAACACAATAATTCCTTTTTCTTGTTTCTGACCTGACCGGTTTCAATATCATTATAAGAGGTCGTCAATATTTCAAAACATTGGACTTAAGAAAGGGATATCGAAGAGAAGTAGAAAATTACTACGCAAATTTTATCATCGCGATTAGTGTGCATCACAAAGTTACGTTGCCGATAGTTGATTATACGTATCATGGAGTTGGTAATTTCCTTTCGGTCTCATCATTAAGGTGACCATACGTACCGGTTTGGCCGGGACAGTACCGTTTTTGGGGTGTTTGTCCCGGTGTCCCGAAAGACTAAATAAAAATACTAATTTGTACCGGTCTTTGGATTTATGCTATCAAAATAATTAGTTTGTTTTTTGAAATTTGGTCTTTTTTTAAACGCTTGTAAAAATAATGGTTCAAACAGATTCTTACATGAAAAATCCGTACATATATTTGGTACAGTAATTCTGCCATCTGAAAAATATCATAAATAGAGTGTGATTTTTGTGAATTTGAATTGTGAATACAAATCTCTTCGAAAAGTTTAATAAAAAATAATTTCATAAACATTAAAATGAATTAAAAATCTTTTTCCTTAATATTTGATTTCTTTTATTGTTCTATTGAATTAAAAATGCTTAATATATATACATTCCTATATTTATAATATACTAAGCTCTTACATATCTAGCATCAGGAAGTTGCACCAATTCGGGTGCTGGAAAAGTGAGTTGTGTAGGACTCAGAGTGACAACTTTTTTAACGCTTCACTTGACCAAAGAAACATGCATACATACATACATGTAAAATTGCCTATGCTTCAGGAGAAGCGATATTTTGTCCCGGTTTAGCAGATCAGAAATCTGGTCACCTTATATGAAGGGAATACAAACGTAAAACTAGTTTTTAAGATCTAGATCATCAAATATCGCCGTGTATGCCTTCTTCATAAGAGAAAAGGCATTACATGACGCATAAATTTGGGAATTATGAACTTGACAATGTCTGATGGTTGGTTGGATTCGTTGAAACATTGGTAGAAAAATATTGTGCAAAAATAAATCAGGGCAGCTCTATACTTTAAGAAATAATTAATAACATTGCTTCAATTCAGTTTATCGGTGTTTCTTTTTTATATAGTTACTCTATATTGTTAACCCTTTGAGTGCCACACGACGATATATCGTCGTCTATGAGGAGAGCTGTTAAAACAATGTTTTTCTCAATCTTTAACTCTTGTAAATTGTACATAATACAAGAATGTTCTTTTAATAACTACGTGGAACAATAATTTTGATTGTTAATGGAAATGATCAACAGCTTCGGTAATTTAAATAACTGAATGTCGGACTGAATTTTCCGAGCGCCACATTTGGTTGTAACGAAACTGCTTCTGGTGCGACACTTTGGAAACTACATTATTTGTTAGCCTAAAACCAATTTACTTTCTTCTAATATTTTGAACTTTGTATTTATGTCGGAGATATTATGTTTGGCATGTTCCTATTTTTTTATATGCTTAGAAACATTTTATTCTCTGCACAGTACATCGCATTCTCGTTCGTTTTGCGAACGATTCATGGCATAGCAAAAAGACTTTAGGCTTCAAACATCTCTGCTATGTCGCTTCTGATGAGATAATTTGTTGCTGTTTCACTGCGATCAATTCTTTGATTTTTAGCTACTAAAGGCAGATGAAAAGATACTACGTAACTCCTGTCATGCTATCTCTAGCAGCTGGTGCGTTGAGTCGGCTGGGGTGTTGAGTCAGCAATGTGGCTTCGATTGTCAGCCTCGTTATCATAGTAGATACGGCAGTAGTAATTGAAAGATGATGCTGTGCATAAAAAATACAATGTGTGCCATCTCTTGTTATTGTTTACACATTGAAATTTCACTAGTGGCTTTTTGGAAGTGAAATCTTTTACCTAAAAATGGCATCAACTTCTAGAAATGAATTTTCACCTGGTGTTGACGATGACAGATTAGCTGAATACATAAATTCACTAAGTAATGACGACGACTCTGTGGAAAGTGAAGACCGCCCATTTTTGTTGAGACACTAGTGCAGGGGAAGTGTTATCAGACTCAGATGAAAGCGTGATAATCCTTCCTAAGAAGAGACCGGCAATTATTGAGTATAGCAATGATAGCGTCAGTTCTGATGAACGTGAAAGTGGAAGCCGTGATCATTCTGCAGAATTTATTGAGGTTCAGGACAATTGTGATTCACTCCCTCCTCCACATTTTGAATTCCTGGAAACTCCTGGTTCCAATCATTTTCCGCCACCAAAATCTTCTCCAATCCTGTACTTCAACCTCTTTTTACCAACGCATTCTGGACCATGGTACCTCAACCTCTCAAATAAAACTTTAGTGTGGGCAAGAAAATGTGTTTTAGAAGTGAAGAGCTTTTATTCTTGGGTATCGAGAAAAGAAATCACAAAAAAATCCAGTTTTATTACTTTCCACCAACTCCATAGCCAAAAGCAATTCAGTCATTCGCAAGGGTCAAGAATTTCCAAAGGAAAGTCCACAAATCATTGAGCAGTACAATGAGTACAATGATACATGGGAGGTATTTATTCTTCGGATATTATGTTCTAAGTGTATTTAGATGAGTGAAGATTATTTGATATACTGGAAGAAAATGGTCTGCAATGTAATTTCTAAAATGGTTCTAAATGCTTATATTACTTACAAATCAAACAATCCTGATAAAAATATCAAGAGTGCAGTTTTTTTCAGAAATAATAGATAGCATTGTGAGTGAATGATTACTTAGATGGAATAATCCCAGTCAGTCAACTCCTAGGACAGTATCGCCAGGAATATATGGGATAAGGAAACTTTCAGGATGGAGGGAAAAAGTGTGTGCTGTATGCAGTAGGAAAGGCCGTGGCCCTGTCCACAGATCTAGAACTGCATGAAATGTAAATAAGGTCTACATGGAATTAGTGTGTCTCATCTCATCATATTTGTGAATAATATGAAAATTAGTTATTTGATTTAGAATAGGGTTTGTAATGTTGTCATCGTTCTCTAAGTATGAGTATATATTTTCAATAATTTGTAATGCAATTGTTATCATTTTGTAAGCAATAACAGACTTAAATTCTTGTTATTATTATTCATATACCATGTTTCGTAACGTTTTCACATCCAAATATTCTCTTGTCTGCAAAAATATTCACATTATATACCTCCAATTAGGGCTGGGCGGTTCTCCGGTGCACCGGTTCAGCGGTTCGGTTTTTTGCAGAACCGGCAGGCCGGTTCAGATTTAGTAAAAAAAACCGGTGCACCGGAGAATCGGTTCTGAACCGGTGCACCGGGGAAGCGGTTCTGAACCGTCGCACCGGGGAAGCGGTTCTGAACCGTCGCACCGGGGAAGCGGTTCTGAACCGTCGCACCGGAGAAGCGGTTCTGAACCGTCACACCGGGGAAGCGGTTCTGAACCGTCGCACCGGGGAAGCGGTTCTGAAACACCGATGATCGTTCGCTGCTCGGCTTTCACGCCACTGCCTCCCTCCCCGTCTCTGCTCGTAGCCGGGTTGGCTTCGTCCACGCCTGTGAACTTTCCTATCCCCTCTGTGTTATAATTTGTCTGCCTATCGTCTCACAAATAATCGGCCACTAGAGTGCAGAGCGAACACTCGCACATCTAAAGCAATGTCACATAAGTAGCTATATGGGATTTTCCGTATTTTTTATGTTATTTTGTTTTGCCAACGATTACAACGAATAAGTTCGTTCAGGTGAACAACCAAACAGTTCATAATCATTCAAGTTAGTGCAGTAGCATTTTTTATTAAACCAATGCTGTTGATTTGGGGAGACTTTGTGTAGGAAGGAGCATTGTTTCAAGTTCCTATCTACCCCTGCCACACGTACATAATAAGCGCCAAATTCAAACAAAATTTGAGCATATTGACGTTGATTATTAATGTACAATAACGTAATGAAGACATTCTCAGTTCGTGGAGGCTTCATGAGGCAACCTTCCCCTTGCTTGCAGGGCTGGCCAGGAAATATCTTGCTATACCAGCAACATCAGCAGAATCCGTAAGAATTTTCAGTTTGGGATGACTTGTTATAAATAAATTGCGAACGTGTTTACTAGGCGAACACGCCGAAGAACTAATTTTCATTTCCATGAACCAGCGCCATGTGCCAGCCAATTTCTAGATTTAAATTAGTAGTGATCGAAAATTGTAATTTAGCATCTGCACTTGTGTTAAAATGTAAATTTTGGCAATCAATTTGTTCTCAACCTTCAGCACACCCCTCCAGTAATTGATAAAATACAGCTCCATGTGGCATTAATAGAACAGCATTTTATTTCTTTGAAGAAGTCACTGGGATGTTTACCGAAACAAAAACCAGACATGTAGGAGCATCGTTTGGAACTTTAAAAATGTGAAGAAGCCCAGGCCTCACCTAAAAACCATTGGCTCCCCAAACATGCTCTACTACTGTTCAGTTTAGAAAAGAATGCCTGCGTTTTAACTCCTCAAGAGTGTGCGACGCAGTATATGCGTCCACTCAATTCCATGCCTTCGGGGTAACTTTAATCGAAGGTATTTTAATTGCTCAGGGTGCTTTAATGGGGAAGGCATTGAAGACTTAGTGCAGACTTTGACGCAAACGTCTTAGCGGATCGATGGCTCTTGCGACTTCCAGTTTTGGGTTTTCTAGTTGTCTTGTCAATCTCTTGCATTCAATTTCGGTAATCGAGGGTTGTCCTTTGAGCTTTTCCAATACCCACCGTTCCAATCACTTTGTTTCAGCAACCTCAATTGTATTAAAACCGTCACGGAAAATTAACTCGAAATATTTCAGAACACTAAACTGGCACTATTTATTTACCAAATAAATCATACGTGAAAGGCAAAGAATGATAAGCATTATCGATATCTTCCCAATTATTTTCTTGCATTAAAAATGAACTGAGAAATGTTTCCTCTTCCTGCTAGGAGCAGGAAACCAGAGGGTACCCAATTTAATCCTTGGAAATTGTATCTGAACTGACTTCACTCCTCTCTATCAGAGCGCCTTGCATTTGCTTGTCGGACAACTCACGTGAGCTAGAAGTCATGGCCAATTTAAGAGGAAATCAGTGAAGAGACGATCCCGATGCGGAAAAGAATAAAGCCACTAGAAAAAACACAAGGCGTCAGAGTAATTAGTAACGAGTCGAGGGTCTTAAGACCCTCGACTCGTAATCGTTGCCATCATGAAAGAGAAAGGTAATGCCGACTAAGAAAGGCAGATAACTATGAATCAGAGACGAAAGGAATCAGCCTCTCCACACATCTCAGCTCTCTGGAAGCACGTAAATCATATCAGATTAAGTGGAAAGATTTCGTCCGTACGTAGACACCAGTCGCTCTGCCTCTAGGGAGCTTTTCGTTCACCAAGGATAAGTTATTAATTTAGCACGACGCGTTTTGTTGCTACATCAGCAATATCATCGAGGCTGATCAAGCCAATTGCTAATGCTGTTTTACTAACGAAACGCGTCGTGCTAAATAAATAAATATCCGAGGAAATTTTGCAATGTCTTCATTAAAAAATGTGAATTTCATCGCCGTCCACGCGGCAGGTTCGAATTCGGCAGATCAACAAATATAGGTGTATTTTTTAACACTTCTGAAAACCAATTTATGTGTACGCCCGAGCCTTGTACAAAAGCCATTGGCTCTCGCAAACATTCCCACATTTTACTGTACAGTTTAGGAAAGCATACCCGCTTTAATAAGAAGTACCTTCTTTAAGAAAAAAAAACAAATCTTCAAAAAGCTGTATAATACATAAAAAATGGACCAAAAAATATTTTGGATGAGAAAAGACGCGGTTCACTAGAAAAACTACAGTTCAGTAGAAAACAGCGGTTCATCAGAAAACACCGGTTCATTAGAAAACATCGGTTCATTAGAAAACACCGGTTCAGTAGAAAAAACCGGTTCAGTAGAAAACACCGGTTCAGTAGAAAACACCGGTTCAGTAGAAAACACCGGTTCGATCTATTGAACCGGTGCACCGCCGTCGCAAACGGTTTTTTTCAGAACCGAGAACCGGTTCAGCATTTCCTGCACCGCCCAGCCCTACCTCCAATCATTTTGATAATTTCCCCTGAATTTTATGCAATTTGCATTGTGTTACTCAATCGAATATATATTGAAAATTCGTGCAAATTCCTTTGATATTATATGATCAATTCCTAGAAAAATAATAGTCTTTTATATTTAATAATGGTTTATTTCTTTAAAGTTGATATTATATCTCGATTTTTTAATCAAAATTGAGAAATAAAATAATTCAAATCTGTAAATTCCAAATTAAACTATAACAATTGCGTGTCATTGAGAAAATCAGCCGATTTTTTTTCATATTAATTTGGGAGAAAGTATTTACTTTCAAATGCATAAGAAATCATGTAAAAATAGCAACAAATAAACAAATAATGATTTTTTGAATAAAGGCCTACAAAATTAGCAAAATACCCGTGGCACTTCTGGGAATACCCACCTAAAAATCGGTGGCACTCAAACGGTTAAAGTATGCATGTAAAACTGAAAATTGTCCTTTTCCCACTATTTGCATTTTCTCACATTTTACCCTTTTTTCTAGCTGTCCCTAGAAAAGTGTAAATAAGGGGTTTAACTGTAGGTTATTCAACAATGACAAAAAGTATTACATTAGAAACTAGATATTTAACTATCCATGGTATTGAAAATTTGGCAATTCGTAACACAGTAATCCTTAAGTATAAATATATTATGTTCCAAGAATTTGTTTGCGTGTTTAAATTGTTGATCAATCAAAAAATCCTGGCCCAGACTTTCAACATTATTGTTGGCCTATGATACAAAGTACCCTACAAAAATTTACACATCTATTCAAATATGTGGTGCACTTTTCAGTAGAGATAAATAGCAGATTTCTCAAAGTTGAATATTGAATTCGAATATAAAACATAACTCAAAGAGTATAATTGCAATTAATTTATTAAATGTTATTCTGCTAAAATATTTGTTGGCTGTTTAAGTAAAAAAGCTACAACCCAATTAAATTAAAAATTTAATTCCTGTTTTAAAATTTCCAATAGATAATCAAATAATTTGACTACCAATTATGAATTGTTGAATATAATTGAATTTTATAATAATTCTTGAACATAAGTTAGCAGAAAGTGTTAATACTAGAGGTGGGACGAATAGTAGATTTCTCAAATTCGAATATGCATACATTGTAACTATTATATTAAAATATCTTGAATGTTTGAATTCTGAAATTTCTATTAATGTATTAAATATTAATCTATTAATTTAATTGTTGTCTGTTTAGGTAAAAAGCTACAACTCAATTCAATTAAAAATGTTAACTATTGTTTTAAAATTTCAAATGCATACCCAAATAATTTTACTTCCAACTATGGTCCTTTGAATACTGTATACAGTTGTGTACCATACTCTGTTTTTTCCCTCAAATCATCTCAAATGAGGGCTTGTGCCTTATGTGAGTTCTCATCCACTTGAAATCTTGGCCCTCTCCTAAACCTGGGAGGTGAGTCGTTCTCTTGACCCACCCCTCCCTCACAGCACAACATTAGAGGGTCAGTGAGAGGTCTAAAGAATAAGGCAGCCTGCCAGCAGTTGAAGTATGCGACGCACTGGCTTTTTTCTCCTGCACCTTTCTCTTTCTGGAGCCATTAGAAAGAAAAATACATATTTGCTTTGTATATTTGCAGTGCTTGAGGGAATGAGTGTTAAGTCGTGAGCAGTTCTAAGTATAGGTACTTTAGAGATGGGCAGAGACAGAAACTTGCAATCTTTTAGCAATCATGGAATTTTCAAGTTAAATTACAGCAAATTTGGAACTCATGAATGTTCCCTCTTTCATTGAATCCTCAAATCCCTTGAATTGCCCCTCAAATTGGCATCCCTGAAAGAAAGTCAACTATGCAGTGTTCGAATTCATTAGTGATCAGAAATGTCCCATTATCTATTGAAGGTACAGTATAACCCTGATATAAGGTCCACCCAATAAGGTTTCCCCATGTATAAGGTTGGTCACCAGTTCCCAAAAAAATCTCAATCTTCTCTTTGTTAAAAATCCCACGAATAACATCCCTGCTTATAAGGTCTGTTCTCCATAATTTCAAGGTTCATTTATAACGTTTTCAGCAAATATATCGAAGATTTTTGGCAGATTCGTAGTTGTTTCTACCATTTTCAGAGTTTTTTTTGCTAAAATGAGGGTACTCACAAGGTAAGGGATAACCAGATTGAGAATACTGGATAGACAAGAACTAACCTTTCGAGCTGAGTGTCTGGCGTACTGGCATACCATATACAGTAGAACCTTGTTATAACGTAAAGGCAAGGGGGTATGAAATGTGTCTTTACACTATATCAAATTATGTTATAACAAGATTTCATCATAATTTTCATTCGGTAAATTTTGAAGCCTTGGAAGTATCCTTTTGGTTGAGAAAGGTAAGAATAAAATTTCAGGAAACCATTTACCAATGAATAGACTCAACTAAAAAACTTTTTGTTTTACTATGTTCATTCCTTTACTGTACATACTTCCTTTCACTTTCATGGCATCTATATTATAATCCATTTCTTACAACCTCCAAGCTGACACAGTTTTCCCTTATATCATGGTCTTCAGTATCCATCATCTCTTGTTACTTTCACGTGGAAGTACCATATACCCACTCCTGAATTGTTTCAATAACTTAGGTGCTTCCTTCCTCTAACATTCCTAGTACCCCTCTGGTCATCCTCCTTCAGTCCACCTTACCTTCCCCTTATTTCTCCTTACCCAAGTATTAATGGCCTCCAATCTCAGGCCATTTTTCTGTTTATACGGAGCACTGTTTTCTCAAAAATAATTCTGGTCATCCAGCTTTTCCTATTGAACTCATAGCATACAGGAAGCCCATCCATATTTACTTGTTTCAGGCATCTTGGGGTCTTATGTTTTGCAATGATCACGGGCTTTAGTTTTTCTCTCCCTGTTTGATTTACGCAGAGACCTACTGTTATTCTTACCTTGCTCCTTTTCCCTCCATGGCACTTAGATCACTTCAAAGCAAGGGTAGAGTCTGGCAAAGCCTTATAAAAAAGTCCCATTTCATCAAAGTTGAAGATATTGTCTGGATCGTATGCACTAAGTATTGACATATTTGCACTATGCCAGTTATTAACTGCAGCCATATCCACATCTTCTTCGCCACATTCTCTTAAGCGTGTGATATTATACCTACTTTTAAAATTGGTTAGCCATCCTGAAGAAGCCTTAAAATTATGAATTTTCAATTCATCTGCTGAATTTTCTGCCTTTTTCATTAAAATAGGGCCACCAATTGGAATTTTTGCCTCCTGGCACATCATAAAAAACTCGAACAGAGCCTGCTCCAAGTCTTCAAACTTGGCTCCTCTTAAGTTTTTTTCGCTGCAAAGACTTCCCTTCCTCCACCGCATCTTCAATGTTTTTCCTATTTTTTAAAATGCTAGACAAGGTAGAAACTGGCACTTTAACAGTTCGGGCAATGTCACTCATGCTTTTTTCTTTCTTTTCATACTCATTTATCAGCTGTAACTTTTCCATCAGAGAAATAACCCTCCGAGGTCTTTTAACCAGTGATTTATCCATGCCAATTCTTGAGAAGCGATCTTGAAAGTGATCAATCATTCATTAATGGATACTCCGCGTGATTATATGCAACTAAGTAGCAGAACACTTGTCACAAATCCCCACTGTCGCGTTGGAGTTAAGTCATATGGTTGGTATGGCTTTGTTCTGCTCACATTGTCAGCTCAAAGGTAAAAAAACAGGTGAAAGTGATACAACCATGGAGTCTTCGGAATAGCCCACAATTTGTTGTCGCAATCCTAGTAATTTCATACATTCACCTCATAAAATGTTTTTAAATGGCTAGGGTATTATAACGATATTGTATTATAATGTTATCGTCTTTTCGTGCCTTTCCAATCTAAACTAAATTATGCGAGAATTTCTCATAATAATCAATTCGAGTTATAATTATGTGGTATAGGGCTATTGCGTTTCTGGTCGTGGAGTAAGCTGCAAATAAATATGTAATACAAAACATTCATTGTGATTTTTTTGAGATGGTATTTGATGGTAACTTGGTAACTCATTTTACCAATAACTCAAAGAGTTGCTTAATGTTAAGTTCGCTCGGAGTCGGAAATACGTAGGAGATAAAAGGTATGCACATTTAAGAAGCTTCCACTATGAAACAAAAATCACTTACCCGAGAACATTGCTGATGCTTATTTGTGCTGGCAATATGCCTTGTGAATGGTGTAGTTTGAATATCTGTATGTCTACCTTAACGGCTTCATGGTATTTCCCTCTTCCAGTGTTTTGTTTGAAAACACTGTGCTCTTTGCCATGCAAGTTTTCCTGTTTAAGTGATAATTTGAGTTGACCTCTAAAATGTGTTTTACTTGGCACAGATAACCCCGATTATGTTATTTTAAGACCCTTTATCGCATTCAATGAGTTCAGTTTTCTCTATTCTTCCAAAATTCAATTAATGAAATAGTCGTATGCAGATTTGAATTGGGTGGTATTCCCTGCACTTCATTACTTCAGCGCCTTCCACACCTGTTGTGAGAACTTATTAGGTTTGCATAATAATGAAATAAAGATGTCTGGCGGTGCCTCGACGGCTTTATGTTATAACGTTATATCAAATTTTACGTTATAACAAGGTTTTTACATTGGCAAACATAGGGTTTTCGTTGGTCCCTTCCTTCAGTTGATGTTATATCAAATTTTATGTTACATCAAGTAACGTTATAACAAGGTTCTACTGTATGTACTATGGTAGAGATTTTCTTACTCAAAATGATTTCAAGTTTGCAACAACTGAATGTTTAAATAATTAACCGCAACCACATGCTGTGAAAGGATCAGGTTACGACTTGAAAGGTCGAGACCCTTTGCCCAGGAAAGGGCCAAAAGTTCCTGAGAGGGAGGACGGAAGGGTGGCGTCGCCTCTCCAGATGGGTTTTCCATTCATAAGGTCCCAACATAGGGCTGCACACTCTCTAAAGGAGCTCCGTACACTGAGAAAATTTTCATGAGAAGTGTTGCGGTGCGAAAGGGTTAACACTTGCAGCGAAAGTTTCTTCGGATTTATCCTTTCATGCTTGTTGGGACAAACAAAAAATGCTGTTTGCTAATGGAAGTATAAAATGATACAAAGTATTTCATTCCCTCATCGTTGATGCGAAGTACAAAATAGATTTTGAAGGTGGATAGCAAATATGGTGGATATGTAAAAATAAAGATTTTTTCCACAAGCAACCTGACTACTTCAAAATTTATTCTTCTATCTACAGATGAAACATTTATCTGTAGTCATGAACTTATGGTCCTAAAGTACATACTTAAAATTATTTTTTATGCAAAAAAAACCTATTTTAGCCCATATAACCCAAAAGTACTCCGCTTTTGTTCAGACCCGCACATAGTTTCCCACTTATAACGTTGGTCCGGGGCAACAACCAAGGCTGATGGTATATCGGGGTTATACTGTACCTAAAACCCTCGATGACCAAAAAAACCTACTGGTGGCAATGACTGTGGTGATGAGCCGCTTACCCTCAGCAGATGAAAACCCTTGCACTCCTTTCATTCCGAAGATTTTATGGCATGAGTATCATTAAATTTCAGCACTTAGGATGGGAGAGATAGTGATGGGTGCTCAAGAAGGAACTCATATTTAGTAGACTAGTCAGAACAGTCAAACCTCCCTGAAAAGACGTCTTTTCAGGTATTTGGAGGTGTACACCTCCAAATACCAGATGCTTCATAAAAATGGACAGTTTTTCAACCCTCGGCAGCAAAACATGGAGGCTCATGGCACTAACACCTCCAAATAGCGGACACACTCAGTAATGGATGCAGACAATAGAGAGAAATATTTTTCCTTCAATTACCTCCGTAAACGGACACACTCTATGATCTGTCCTGTAAACATTTCTCTTCCCTTGAACACAAAACCCATTTCTTGAAGCAAATACGTATACCAAGGAACTTTTCCATAAAAAACTTTATCTTAGCAATTAGGAGCCAATCTGGTCTGTCTATGAATTCGTGCTCCTGACTTTTTCCTTTCCACTCCCTGCTTACTACGCTGCAATGCATCTCTTTTCTTTGGGCCAAGTTTTTTATTCTTGTTTTGATCACAATGATTCTACGTGGTTGCTCCATGAGTACAAAAATGACTGATTGTTTCATTCCATAATTTTTGTTCTAAGCATTTTTTTTCAAAGTAATACATAAAATTTTAATGCAGAATATTAAACTCCTTTATATTTTATTTCTTCATAGTTACTGCATAGAAGAACCTGTCCTAATTCTAGACCCCTCTAAACAGTGGGTGCCTCTCAATAGTGGACAATTTTTCCTGTCCCAAACCTGTCCACTATTGGGAGCTTTGACTGTGTTGAAGATTATTTCGTAGGAAGCCCCCCAACTCCTTCAGAATTTCCTGAAATTCTGCCTAACTTCAACTTACTTACCTATTTATTTATATAAAAAATACTGGAACATTGTACAATATTGATACCTTGAAACTTGTTGCTAGAAATAGCAGTTGGAGTAGACATAAAAATGGTAAGGATACATGGTGTGTGAAAAGAAAGACCCTTATTAAAGTATAAAATTAAGCATTAGAATCAATTTCCATGAATTTATTTGAAAAGTTTAAAGCTGAAAAATTACCCTGGAATTTTTTTTGTCCGTTTAATTTAATTTGATAACTCTCTCAGTATGTGATGTTGTTAAAATTTCTAAAATGAGCAATGACATATTCTGTTTCTCCCAAGATTTGGCCAGCTATGTATGTATTTTGAATTTGTTCAGCTATTTTGAAGTTCGTGCTGACTTTTAAGTTTGATTTGGTTCGCTAAATATATTGTAATTTTGATTCATGTTAAATGTATTTCAGGTTACCACTACAACTTCCCTTTCCTGAGTGATGATTGCAAAATTGAAGTGACTGAGAATCGAGTGTCTCCTCTTTACAAGCACTTGATCAATATTGAATTCCCATCCATGTGTTTGGTTGGCCTTCCTTTTGTGGTTCTTCCTTTTGTAATGTTTGACTATCAGGTAAGCAGTAAGAATATTTCAATCTCTGCTGAAGCTGTAGTGAAAATGATCTGATGAAGGGACTTACTTTTTCAATTTATAACTGTAATTGAATGGGAAATATAAGTAACTGTGTGAGTTTAATTGTGGATGCACAGATGCAGGATGAATTAAAATGCATATACATTGAAATTTCAAATTAAAAGTTGTACGTGTAAGTGACTCTTTGGTGGAGGACATAAAAAAGCTACCATACTTACTCTCTAAATGTAATGTAGATAAATTTTAGTTTTTTCTGTCCAAGACATATATTTTTTAATTTTGATGATAAAGGTTCTGACTTGGTTTAGCTTTTCATTATCAGGACTGCATAAAGATTTTCTTTTGACTTTGGAGCTATAAAGTAGTAGAAAAGGAGCTCAGCAGGGTGAGATTAAGGGGCCGTGGGACATGATTATTTTTTCGCTTTAGAGTGCTGAGATGATGGAGATAGTTTTTCCGTCGACCGGTAGAGTTACCAGAGTCGGCGCCTACCCAACCAGCCATATTTTTTTTCAGTGTCTCCTCTACGCTTTAATTTTTCGCAGAGGTGATGAGGCAATAACGACCCTTCCCTCTCAGCCCCTCCGTCCGCGGAGTTTTCGTACCATAGCTGACCACTAGACGCAATGTTGCCATTTCAACACACGATTGGACCAAACTGTTTGGCAGACTCCACATTATACCATGTGGCAACGTGGAATTCGCGGAAATGCGCTCGCTACGATTTTCTAAGAACCTAGCCGGTCTGGCCAGCCTGGCCCTAGTGGGGTTCGTAGCTGCAGGAGAACGTGTCCGCGGTCCAAGTCATGAATGGACTTCATTTTTTGGGGCTTCGGGGCCGCGTTGATTGGTTGTTGTGACAACAGTTTAGCCGTAAGAACTGCAACAAATAGGAGGTGGTCTCAGCAGGTAGATTGGCTTGCACGTGTTAATGTCTAAATGTGGTAATTTGAAAGTAATATACGTTTGTGCCTACTACAGACCACCCCATTCCGATGTACACTCAGTATTAGAACTCGAGAAACAGATCAGGCACATTAATTCTCATACCAACGAACGACAGATTATTGAAAGGTGGAGATTTCAATACAACATCGATAGATTGGAAAACATGTAGTCATTAGTCTGGGGGTAGGGGCAAAGAAATCTGCTCGTCATTTTTTAACCTGTTCGCATAATACGCAGTACATCAAATAGTAAATTTGCATAATAGAAGGGAGAATGTTCTCGATTTACTTGCCTCAAACATTCATGAAAAAGTTATTAAAGTTAAAAATGTCGATGGAATAAGTGACCACAAGGTAGTACACGTTAAATTATCCCTCAATAATGACAAAAATGTAAAATTAAAAAGAAAGATTTGCCTTTTAAGTAAAGCAGATTTTAACGGATTTAGGCGTGACTTACAGACTTCTTTTGAAAAATTCTAAACATCAGAAAAAATAGTGATACAGACATGGAAAGAGTTCCTCCAAATTACACGGTGAGTGAGTGTAAGAGTGAGAATAGGGAACCAAGGTGGTACAACGCGGAGGTTAAAAAAATGTTTAAAACGACAACGAGTTATCCACGCGAAACTAAGAAAAATGTAGCTAATAGCGATCTAAAAAAATTATCGAACGTTACATATAAAGCAGCCGCAAAAACAGCCCTTAGAAAAGCGTAAAGTGATTTCCAGAGAAAAGTACTTGGAGAACAACTAGAGGGGAATCCGAAAGAATTTTGATCATATGTTAGGGAAGTACAGGGAACTAAAATTTCAACGGTTAATTCCTTAAAAGGGTATAGGGGCGAAATATTTAGATAAGGCTAATTTGTTGAATTATTTTTCCAGAGCGTTTTTAATCAATCTAAGCGTAGTTTGCTCGAAACCATACCAGACCGATTTCAGCAAATAATGCCCCCGATCGATAAATGTATCTTATAACGGAATCGTTTCCTTACTAAAAAACGTTAGCCCGAACAAGTCCTCAGGTCCTGATGAAATTCCTGCTCGTGTGTATAAAGAAATAGCTCTCGAAATGGCACCGTATCTTAAAGTAATAATTAACAAATCCCTCAAAGAACACGCGGTTTCCCAAGATAGCAAACGTGATCCCAATTTTTAGAAGTGGCGATAGGGAACATCCATCGAATTATAAACCAATATCAATAACGTCACTGTCGTGCAAAATTATACAGCATATGATAGTTACATCAATAAGGGGACACCTCGATAGCCAGGATTTATTGATAACAAATAAGCATGGGTCCAGAAAGGGACGATGTTGAGAAAATCAAATAGGTCTTTTTGTTCATGATATTTTAATTTCCGGAGAAGGTAACGTACAGGTAGACGCAGCGTTTTTAAATTTAGAAAAGGTTTGACAAGGTTCCCCACTGTAATTTACTCGCGAAGTTAGCATCATACGGGAGACAGTAATATGGTAGGCTGGATAGGAGATTTCCTACATGAACGCGTTCAAAGGGTGGTATTAGATGGTGTCACCTCAGGCGAAGTAAAAGTTACATCGGGTGTTCCCCAGCGTGATAGGCCCAATTTTATTTCCTCTCTCCGTAAATGACTTGAATACAGTAGCTAAAAATAGAAAGCTCCGTCTTTTTGCCGATGATGCAGCAGTCATCATTGGTCATCAATCCTCAGATCGGTTTGACGCAGCTCTCCACTGAGTCCTGTCGGCTAATCTCTTCATATTTACGTATTTCTTCTGATGCAGTAGTGTATAAGGAAATAAGAAATTAAGAGGATAGTCATTCTTTAGATAAGGATTTATATGCGATTGATGATTGGTGTGATAGTTGGCAGCTAGAATTAAATTTGAAGATATGCGCGATAAAGAACTTTGGGAAAAAGAATAACTTTCCCCAGAAAAATTATTGCATCAAAGAAAAGAAAATATCTAACGTAGAATTTATTAAATACTTAGGCGTCACCAACATTGAAGACATGCTGTGGGGGAAACACATCAGGGATATAACTAGTGTAGCAAACCATATATCAGGATTCGTAAAAAGAGTTCTAGGCAAATGTGATGAGAGAGTACTAGAAGCTATTTTACACTTGTCAGGCCTCATTTAGAATATGCCGCTAGTATATGGGATCCGTACGAGGAAGGTATGATAAAAGAATTAGAGCGTGTGCAAAGGAGATCCACTAGATTTGTTAAAGGGCGCTATGATAATTGTATAAGTGTTATGAGTTTAATAGAAGAACTAGGCTGGGAATTACTATCAGAACGCAGGTTGAAATTTAGGTTAAACATTTCAGTAAATTGGAAACCGATTTGTCGAATATTTTAAGTCGATAATTCTTCTTCCCGTTACTCCACCGGATATGCCTTCGTTTTCCCCTTCTTCAGCAATTGCCATATCGCCAAATGAATCATGCAAAATTTCATCAGCTACTGAATCGTCAATATTGGATGGGATTTCTTCAATAGCGCAAGAAGTTCCTCCTACGTGCGACTCTGTTCCCATTATTTTGAGATGCCTGTTTCGGATAATAGAAATTTGCATACTTACACATGAATATAACACTACATTAAGATAGTGTTTTCACAAAAAATGACAATATTTACCTTTTTTCTTCCCTCCGCTTGGCCAAAAATTAACCCTTTCTTTTTTTCCTCGCCATCGAAAATGTCAAGCGACTGCCTACTTTAATTTTCCGATATCGGTACGCTTCCGATGACATTTCAAGACTTGACAATTAGTCAGTTTGACTATTACTAGACACCCCAAGAGCGACAACCTAAAGAGAGACTCAAGAAACAACCCGTCAGTAAATCAGACACTCCGTCTCAATCGCCTCTGCTTCCCGCCCGCCTTCACTTTCCCTTCCCCCAAGCTCCAACACCTCAAGGTTACCGTTTTAGGATATAGGGTAGAGGGACGGTGCCACTTTTTGAGTAGCGCAGTAGGCAGAGAATGTGTGAACTGTTTAGTGATTTGCACGATGCTCCAGGCGTATCCCTGGGCTGGAGTTGGCGAAAAACATAAATTACTTTCAGAATATCTCAACAGCGTGTCTTTTAATAAAAATCAATAATTTTCAAGGATCCAACATACTAAGCTTGAATCTTGTACTCTATAATAACGAAAGTTAAAAAAATAGCCCCTCTGTCTCCCAATATTTGCAACAAAAAGGTCTATTTTTACATCAAGATATATTTTTAACAAGGCTTATTACGTAAAATCTAGGATTATAGAGTAATAGTTTGATACTTTCTCTTTTAATTACTGAAAACCACATTCCGATATCTGGCTTTCTGTTGGAGCAATCTTCCTTGAAAAATAGGTCTGAAAAACAGCTATGTCCCACGGCCCCTTAAACTTGTCAGTGCCCAGTCTTTATGCTTAGGAAGTGGGTGATGGTAGGTCAGAAGTAATTATCCTAGATTATTAATGGAGGATTAAAGGAGGAGCAGGTAGGTACTTAGGATTACATGGGAATCATAGGGTTGAGAAGGAGAAATGGAGGTGCATTTTGGCCAAAGAAAGGATGGTAGAAATGAGTGTTCCAAATCAATTACAGCATTCAGGAGGAATTTACTGAGTTTATAAATGATTTCAAATTGTTTTAAAAATACATCATTTGAAAAACATTGATGTGTTTGGTAGAAATGTTCTTACTCAACAAATCGGGAGTGATTTTTGATGCCCATAGTGGAGAGCTTACAAGACTGTCTAGTGATGATGGTTGTGGATTTTTTCCTAGTATTCAGGCAAGACTGATGATCACGGTATCATTTTATACCAAAAATGCTACCTTATTCTTCTCCTTATCCCACACCCTTCAACCCATATTCTCTACATAAACCTTGAAAGGAGGTCGACATTCTGCTTGCCATCCTGGTATTAATAGGGTAACACAATCTATAGTTAACATCATCAAAATATACATATTTTCAGGCCCTTAGGATGCACTTTTTACTCAAAATATGTCCTAAAATCAGTCTCCATCCTTAGGTGGAAGGAAAAAGTACAATGTCATATATCAAATTTTGGAGAGCTGCAAAATGTGGCCTACTGCAAAAGGCACTAACTCTGCAGGCTGTGGTGTGGCAGTGAAACAAGGGTGCGCTCTTATTTGTTCATTAGTTGCCTGCGATTTTAAGGCAAAAACTTAGTTAAAATTTTTATTTATATAATTAAATCTCATTTTCTTTCTATAAATAACAGATTTAGACTATTTTTGAATCCAACCTGAAAAATCACTGCATCTTATGGACTGGTGCATATAATTGACCAAGATTCACAGTATGTGCTTAAACTCTTTTGTTTGATCTCCGTAGCAGGATATTATGTGACATAATCATGCTTTTCAATTAGTCTGTTCTGAATCACATACTGGAATAATTGCTTATCCATTTAATTTCACACATTTTCTGTGTGAGAGAATAAAAAATGATGTTATTATTATTATTTTTATTTGTTCCACAGACATTAATTGGAATGTATAAAACACGTCATAATTCAAAGAATATAAAAAACATATTTACACAGAAATATTCATATAAATAAATCCTCCACTTTATACAGACATTTCTCAAGGAGAAAGTTATGTAGGAGTCTTTTGAAGGCATTCAAGGTTGTCACTTTTTTAATATGGCATGGGATTACATTATATAACTTTATCCCCATGACTTTGGGACCCCGGGAGCACATTTTAAATTTCTGTAGCATAGTATGCAAATCCTCAGATCTCCTGGTGTAGTGGTTATGAAAGTTATCATTTATAGCAAATAGAGACATTGGATCTAACATATCGCACAACATAATAAATATAAATGGACGGCACAGTTAGCAGACCCAGTTTTTTAAACAATGGCTGAAAGTGTGCCCTGAAGGGGGCATTGCACATAGTACGTACAATTTTTTTCTGAATCTTAAAGATTTCAGGTAGTTGGGAAGTTGCACCCCATATGACAATGCCATAAGAGATCCGGGAGTAATAAACATAAATTTTATAAAATATGTTTTTTATATTATACATTTCTTTTTACATATTACATACATTACATTTTATATATATACAAGTCTTGGGAGAAGCCACAATCGTGGAAAATAAACAATATCACAGGTGTGAAAATAAAACATAGAGACACAGAAAAAGAACACTCACACGTATGGTTGAATATTTCGGTGGTCACAGACACCTTCCTCAACAAGAAGAGGAATACAAGTGAGGAGACGGACGGTTGGAAGGAGAGAGGGAAAAGGATGGCTTGGGGGAGAGGGTGCTCGTGAGGGTAGGGGAGAGGATGGGGGAGAGGGTGGGGGGAAGGGTGGGGGAGGGTTAATGCATCGCATTGATTCCAGGATATTTACATGCATCTAAAAGATAGATGCATGTTAGCTCAATAGTGTGCAATTTAACGGGTGGATCTGTAGGAGGGAGAGAGGAAAGAATTGAAACTTTGAAACACGAGTTGAACGAAGAATCATGTTCAGAGACATGTTTGGGGACAGGGAGAGAGAAGTGCGGAGAGGAGGGATTGCAAGAAGCGCGGTGATTATTCATGCGAATATTAAGGGGTGTGGTGCATTGGCCAATATAGAAAGCGGGGCAGAGACTACATTGAAGGTGGTAAATAACATTACTGGAAATACAGGAGGAAGATGGAAAGTGAGGGAGAGAGTTAAGAAGATGAGAGAGAGATGTGGGTGGTGCGGTGAAAATAGGGCATGTCTTGCATCTCGCGCGATTGCATGGAGTCGGGGTGGCTTTAATGCTGTGGGAGTCTTTGAGGAGAGGATTAGTACTTTTGAAAATACTACTAAGGTTGGCTGGGCGTCTGTAGGTAACTGAAGGGCAGACAGGGAATATTTTGGAGGTGGAGCTGCTGTTGGAAAGGATGGGGAAGAGTTCCTTAAGTATAAGTTTGAGGGAATGTGAGCCAGGGAAGTAGGTAGTGCAGATGGAGGGGATGTTGTGGCGATTCGGAAGAGGAGGTTTAGGTTGATACGGAGTTTTAAGGATTTTTTTGTTTAGAAGGGATTCTGGGTAGCCACGGCAGAGAAGAGACTTATGAAGGGTCGAAAGGAATTCATGTAGGGAGTCCAGGTTATTACAAATGCGGTGGCCGTGGATGGAGAGAGAGAAGGGAATAGAGCGTTTAGTGTGGGAGGGATGGCAGCTGCTATAGTGTAGATATTGAAGTTTATTAGTTGGCTTTATGTGGACTGCGGTTTTGAATTTATTGTCTGAGAGGGAAATGTTGACATCGAGGAAAGAGATGTTAGTGGTAGAGGTGGTTGAAGTGAAAGAAAGAGACGAAGAGTCATCAAGTGAAGAAATGAAAGTGTTGAGGGAATCAATGTCATGCGGCCAGAGGAGGAAAATGTCATCAATGTATCTCACCCATAGTAGGGGTTTAAGTGGGTAGTGGGGAAGAAAGTTCTTTTCAAGGAAGCCGAGATAAAGATTGGCGTACGAGGGGCTGAACCTACTTCCCATGGCACAACCTTTGGTTTGAAGATAGTGTTGATTGTTGAACGAGAAGGCGTTGTGGGTGAGAATGAAGTAGGATAGGTCGAGTAGGAATTCAGTGCTAGGGACGTGGGGCGTAGGACGTTGTGATAGGTAGTGGCGGAGAGCGGAAAGGCCTTCATCATGTGGGATGGAGGTGTAGAGAGAGGTAACATCTATGGTAGCCATGATAATGGGTTGGTTGGGGGGAAGGGTATAATTACATTTATACCTTTCTGGATAGAGGGTGATACAGTATGGCATCACTAGGATCTTATACATATTTTGGAAAATTCAAATATTAATGAAAATGAACTTACAATGTTTCTTTTAACTACACTTTAAAGAATAGTTGTACAGGTTTAAAAAATGTATTGTTTGATGATTATGTGATAAGGAAAGTAAACTATATATTAGAAGTAATAATGTATAGTTATTGCATCCGTAAATCTTGGTCCAGGAAAATATTATCCACGCTGAGGATGGGAAGTTGATTTTTTCTACTATAAATTTACTTGGTTTTTTGAAATGCAATTGTTGCTGTTTTTCTGGATACATTAAAAATCCTAAAAGAGTACGAAATATGAGTTTTTCGTCAAAAATGAGAAACATATTTAGCATAGCAGGAAACATTTGTGACCAGAAACGAAATCGCCTTGATCAAGAGAGGCTAAAAATGATGGTTTTTTGAACAAAAACCTAAATTAGGCTCAAGGGTTTGTGTCGTGACCTTTTATTCTTATTTCTTAATGTTTAAAGTTTGAATTATAATTTAGGCAGTGTTTTTATCACTCTTATAACTAATTATTAATCATATTAAAATTCAACTTATGACATGAAAGTCATTGTTTTGAATCTATTATGATATTTCTTATCTGATACCAAACATGTTTTGTTATTAAACATGCTCATGAAAAAAATATAAAACTCATGTGTTATCAAAAAGTTTTTATTTTCATAATGCCCTTAATATCAGAAGTTTTTTCCCAAAGTAAATAGTGTATTCAAATTTTTGTTTCGTAAAATTTCTAGATTTCATAAAACATTTAATAATAATGTATAGGAAAACTAGGTAAAATAACACATATACATATGTATAGGTTGATGGTATCGGTATCGAGAATTGATTTTCCAGGAATCGGTATCGATATCGAGAATCGATAAATTTTGGTATTGACTCATCTCTAATTACATACATACATTTATACATATTACACATATTCATATAATTGTTATCCAATCCCCTTGCTTTAAAATTAAAATAAATAGAAATGGTGGATAAAAAGTCCATTAAATTACCATTCATAATTAGAAGTTTACATCACTCACTCATTGATTCAACCCGAAGGTTTACACGTTCAGGATAGGGGAGGCAGTACCTTCTTCCCTGCCCATCTGCAATGTCCTACGAAGTTTTGAAACTCAGAAATCGAATAGTGAGGATTTTAAATGGGAGTGTCCAGAAAGGCGCTTACCCAGGATTTGAACCCAGGATCCTCTGGTCATTAGCTCAGTGCTCTACTCACTAGGCCACCATGACCCCCCAGAAGTTTACATAACGTCCAATTATGAATGGTAAACAAAGCCCTGTTAGAAGAAAGTTGCATGGGATGATTTGTAATTTTATTGAAACATGTTATGAAAGTATTTCTCTAATGCTATTGTGTATTTTATATTTATTATTCAGGTGCAGTATTTTCTTAAAACCCTGGACAAATCTGTCATTCTACCCTCAAAGGAAGTGATGCAAAAAGATTGCAATGAAGACTTTCAGAAAAGAATTAATCTTGGTATGCCAGCAAGGCATGCACATAAGTTAGATTATTTGCAGTGGGACTACTTTGAGTATTTTGCAACAAGTGCAAACATCTCCAAACTTCCTTTAGTGCAAAGAAAGATTTATGAAGACATCAGAAATTCTATTAGAAGTGATGTAATGAATTTCAAAAAGTATAGGTATGAAAAATTAGATGATAATAACTTTAGAAAAATCAAATTATTGTCTTAAATTACTAATGCATTTATAGGCGTTAAAATATTTTCTACATCTTTGTTAAGTATGTGTTTATCACATTTTCGAGATTTGTATGATTTCAAGAGGTAATCTGGGGAATATTTAAAGAAGTAATCAATTATTGTATTTCAATTTGGAAAACAGCCATAGAACTTTGCATATTTACTTAATTATCATGATTTCAATCTGCAACTTTTGTTTCTAAAAGGTTTTTTATGGTCTCCAATGTGTCAATAACCTACTGGTATATTAAGAGGTGGCTAGGATTAATTTTTACCTATAAAATCGATGGTTGGCAAGTTAACTTGGTGGAATTTAGGCATAGTAAAAATAAAAGTACTTAGTTAATTCCACAATTTATTTGGAATGACTCGACCGGTTCCAACCTTTACAGGTAGTAATCACGAGTCAATGATCCTGATGATGATCTGTAAAGGTTGAAACCAGTCGAGTCATTCCAAATAAATTGTGGAATTAACAAAGTGCTTTTATTTTTACTATTAATTTTTACACTCTGAAATGCCATTGGAGTGAAGGTTGTCAGTTAACACTATTATTGCAGACCATATCAATCAACATGGTTGTTATTTCAGTTGGGTATTGGAAATTGATCCACTTTTTGGGAAGTTTCTTAAAATATGACCCACATCGAATGTGTTAACTGCTATGATATAACATAACACTTAGTAGGGCTACAGTCGTACACAACTCAGAAAGACACTGTGGAAATACTATGTATTTCATTTGTGTGCTCTATATGGACATATGTGCTCATGCTGTAGTGATATATTTTTGCATGAAGACAACTTAAATTTTCTTTGAGTAGAATCATTGTGAAATTATCTCTTCATTCATTTGAAAGTATTTCACCAGTTAATGTAGCCCTGGTGAAAATAAAGCATGAAAAAATGTCCAGGAAGTGAAAAAGTGTGAAAGAGTGTGACAAAAGTGTGTGAGAAGTATGCCAAAAGTGCCACTTTGTGAGGAGTGTGCACTAAGTGTGCAAAGAAATGTGTACTCATTTTTGCACACTTTCTTCACAATTTCTACACACTTTATTTTCAGTAGGAAGGCCTCAGTGGACTACAAAGAAGTTTTGTATTTCCACAATTATTTATCTCACATTACTACCACCAATTAATGTCCTGATGATGACGTTAATCATCGAAACCATTGTCGTAGTAGTGTGAGATAAATAATTGTGGAAATACAAAGTTTATTCTATCATTAGTTATGCATAGAAGTAAATTCCATAAAGTAATGCCCGAAACCATCAATTTTACAAAGAAGTTATTTACTGTCATTGTTTTCACCGAAATTTTGTCCCTAAAATATTTTATCTTCCAGCAGATCTTACTGATCCCTTCCTCCAGTGATGCATTAAATACTCATTCTTTACCTCCTTTTTCCTTCTTACTCAACATTCATTCTGTCATGGATTTTAATACGCTATTGTTTATCTGTACAACTGTTGCAGAAATTTATGGAGTACCTCACTTCTCTGCTTCCTCTACCATGGCAAACACCTCTTCTTTCATCTGTCTCTATGTTCACTTCATCATCACAATGTCAAAACCCACATCTTAGAGCTGTTTTATTTTCATAACCAATCTTTGCCTTACTCAATGTTAAAGAATATTAACCCATTTTCCGAAGGGCAAGGGCCTAGCCACTTTGATACACCGGTTCCCGTCAGATCTCTAAAGTTAAGCAACGTTGGGCCCGGACAAAGGTTGGATGGGTAGCCCCCCTTCATACCTCTACCGTGGTGCTCTTGTCCCCTGTCTGCAAGTGGCGGGCAGGTTAAATGTGGGTAGGCACAATGGATCTAAAGAGGTCTAAGTGCCCACCCCTCCAATTTACAACCCATTTTCCGTGTGTTAAGAAAGCTCTAATGATTTTCTGGAATGGAGAATTTGGCCAAGTGATGATCCTGAGAATCCTTAAAGAATTACTCCATTATGTTTTTATGCAGGGCCCTCGTCATTATTTTTTTTCCTGTTTGAAAAATCCTCCAAACTTATCTCTTCTCCTTTCTCCTTTTATTTACTTATTTTTGAAACAAAATCTATATGCCTATAAATGATAATTTTTTAGGAATTTATATTTCAAATGACTTCAACCAATTCACAATGTGAGCAAATATGTGATATGCGAGAAATATATGCAAACTCCAGGGGATTTCAGTTCAGTGTTTGTTTCGAAGTCTTGGTGGTTGTCTTGGAAGTTAAATTAATTCTGCAACATTTTTCGGATTAGTTTAGTAATGATGGAAATTTTAAGTTGTAAAACTTTTGCTTGGTAATGATGGAAATGCTGCCTTGTGAAGTGTTGTGGTGGCTGGTGAAATGGGTATGTGTGGCCAAAGAATACATGTTTTTTAAGGTAATGATTTGTAAAGATAGAATTTTTTATTGCTAATATCTAGTTTGTTTTACTTAACCCTAGATTATTGTATGTTTGTCTTATATTTATTGTTATGGTATTGGATTGGTTCTCATGTTATCCTTCACTCATGGATATATATGGTACAGGAAAATAAAGTTGTGCAGATAATTCTAAGATTTACCTTTTTTGTGTTATTGTTAATTTGAAATCCAAACAAATATTCTGTGAAAAGATACTTACTAATGTCTTGTGCAGCCTGGCGTCATTCAGGAATCACACAAAAACCTTGAAATTTAAAGCTTTAGCATTCCTCAAAGTTAAATTCTGTGTTTGCTGATACCATCTCAGTAGAGGCCCTTGAATGTAGTAAGATAGGAACAATTTTTTGGAGTCATAAGCATCAATAATTACATTTCTATCAGTGTTTATGTGGTTATTTAGATCATCTCTCATAATTTCTCTGCTTAACAGTTTACCACATTTATGCCAGGATAAAATATATTTTATGTACTATTTGGATATAATGCCACTTAAAACAAGTTGCTTTATTTCAATTTTTCTTGAATGTTAGTGATAATTTTGAGTGAAAGTGGCTTGAAAATGAGAGAGTTCAATTAATATAACAGCCAATAAAAGGAATGGTAACATTTTGCTGGTCAAGTACCATCATTAGCAGTTGACTTGAAAGCATTTACATTAAATTCACGGCAAATACAAACTTAAGTGATATACCCCATAAAACTTGTTATTCACGTTCACATTCTAAGTTGGAATGAATTAATTATAAGTGTTGTATGTCAACATGAAAACATGTCTTACTCTCACCCTTATTTTGTACCTCTTTTGATTTGCCTTTTGGGCCATGTATTAGTTTTGAATCAGTCATGACAATTTAAAAATAAATTCTGTAATTCATCATCCAACCTAATCTTCAAACCTATCAAGTAGATGGTTGTAACAATACATTGTAATTTCCCTACTAAGCAAAGCAACTCACCTAAGAAATAACACTGTTCTGCAAAAAAAAAGTTCAAAAAATGCTCGGCTACAATTTAGGGAGTTTCTGGCTAATTTTGGGTCGCTGAATTCGAAAATGACCTCCGTTTTGTTCTATCACCCTCCATTTTTACGAGCAACCCCTAAATTGGGGAAACCAATCCCGTATCTAAACTTATCGCTTTTCAAGGGACTTTTACTAATGTTATCTGCTTCTGATTAAAAAAACTGACGTTTTGAGGCTATCAGGGTCATGAAAGAGACAAACTTGACTGGTGTTGAAAATATTTAGGGGGTGAAAATCGAAAAAAAACTTAAAAAACCATTGAAATAACCATTTTTCTTCGCTTTTTATTGCGTATGATATGGTAGCTAATAGAAAAGTTTTTAAGGGATGAAAACACTGTTCACCCCCCCCCCCCCCCCTTTTGTAAAGGATTAATATTACATAAAATATAAGAGGGGAAGGGGGGTATAGGAGGTGGTATAAAGAGCTGCCACAAAAATCTGGACACAAATCAGATTTGTCAAAATATTATTGTAACAGCGTTTGGGGGCTCATGATTTGACTTCGTTGTCCTCCTTACTTCTAAAGTAAGAGCTGAGACCTTTCCAATTAATACATTGGGAAACGTTGGGAAATACATTATAAATACATTGTATGTAAATACATTGTGAATACATTGTAAATACATTGGGAAATACATTGTAAAAGTTACTCACCACATGTTTTGACACGCTTGGTCTTCAAGTGTCTTGGCAGTCGCACTTGATGATGTTCATCTATGAAATAAACCAGTGGTCTATTCAGTACGTCACTCTCTTTCGTGTATGTCGGGTTATAATCTTCCAAGTTCTTTATTTTTCTAGTGGTGTGTTCGATTTAGCATGTTATTTTGCGAGCTATAGTGTTTTCTCGCGATCATGCCGCGATCTTGCAAAAATCATCCCAATTCATTTTGTTACATCTGTGGGGATTTAACGTTTAAAGACCAAAGGAAAGCAATGACTGCAATTGTGCGGAAATCTTATGAACTTTAATTCGGGTGTAAAATTGGTGACCAAGACAAATCGTGGGCCCCTAAATTCTGTTGCAGTGGTTGTCATAGAAGTCTTTGTGAATGGTTAAACGGGGGAAATCGTTCCCTAAATTTCGGAGTGCCAATGGTTTGGTGTGAACCCACTTGCCATTTAACGGATTGCTATTTTTGCCAAACCGACACTATGGGGTTTTCAAAAAAATACAAAGCTCAAATGATTTATCCGAATGTACCATCAGCAATTTGCCCGGTGAAGCATAGTGATGCTCTTCCTATCCCTAAAGCTCCAGCTACTTACACCCTCGATGATTCTGATGTCTTAATGAACGAAGCTACACCGGAAGTGGAAGCAGGTCCTAGCCGCCGAGATGAAGATTACAGCCCTTATGTGGAAGAACCCCAGACTAGTCAAAAAAAGGGCACCTCATCCAATAACACAAGAGGAGCTAAGTGATCTAATACGAGATTTAGATTTACCAAAGTGTAAAGCACAACTTCTTGGCTCGCGTTTACAGCAGTGGAATCTTTTGGCCGATGGTATGAATGTTTCTTATTACAGAGGCAGAAAGTCAACCCTCACTCCATTTTTTTTCAACGGATGATGAAAATGATGATCTGATTTACTGCACTGATATTGAAGGACTGATGAGAGAATTAGCAATTACGTATGATCCAGACCAATGGAGGCTATTCATCGACTTGTCGAAGACAAGTTTAAAGGTTGTTTTACTGAACAACGGCCACGATTTACCTTTGGATCCTGTTGGATATGCCACTGTTTTAAAGGAAACCTATGAAAATTTGGAAAGAACTCGGGAAAAAATCAATTGCGTAAGGCACCAATGGTAGGTATATTTGTGCAGATTTGAAAGTTGTAGCTATTATTGCAGGATTGCAAGGAGGCTATACAAAACATCCCTGTTAAATTTGCGAATGGGACAGCAGAGCATACGCGAAACATTACAAGCAAAAAGACTGGCTCTTGTATCAAAGTCATGTGATCGGGGAAAAAAATATCTCTAACAAGACTTTAGTGGATCCAAGTAAAATCCTTATTCCTCCCCTCCATCTAAAATTAGGCCTATTTAAGCAATTTGTGAAAGCTATGGGAAAGGATTTGAATACTTGAAAACGAAATTTCCGATGATCAGTGACGCGAAATTGAAAGGTGTATTCGTGGGACCTCAAATCAAAAAACTCTTTAACGACGAAACCTTTGTTCAAAGTTTAGGTAGAAAAGAAAAAAGAGCATGGCTGGCATTCTCCAACGTCTGTCACAATTTTTTGGGTAATGACAGATCTGCCGACTATCGAAAACAAGTTCAAGAACTTCTGTCTTCATATGAGTCACTTGGATGTAATATGTCACTGAAGGTCCACTTCTTGCACTCTCATTTAGACAACTTTCCAGCAAACTGTGGCAAAGTGTCAGACGAGCAGGGGGAACTCTTCCATCAAGAAATCGCGAACATGGAAAAAAGGTACGCTGGCAAATGGACACAGAGTATGTTGGGAGATTTCTGTTGGGCACGCATCATCAGAGAAGTTCCAGAGGAGCAGTACAAAAGGAAACGAACAACCCATTAGGTAAAATTATACAGCTTCACTATTTTTTTTGCATTGCTTTAAGGATTTTTACTTGGAAAAAATCACTGAATTGTTTTCTTACTTCACAAGTACATAATCTATAAACAAATTTAATTTTTGTATCCAGATTTTTGTGGCAGCTCTTTATACCACCTCCTATTACCCCCCTCCCCCTCTTTATTTTATGTAATATTAATCCTTTACAAAAGGGGGAACAGTGTATTCATCCCTTAAAAATTTTCTATTAGCTACCATATCATATGCAATAAAAAGCGAAGAAAAATGGTTATTTCAATGGTTTTTTAAGGTTTTTTTCAATTTTCACCCCCTCAATATTTTCAACCCCAGTCAAGTTTGTCTCTTTCATGACCCTGATAGCCTCAAAATGTCAGTTTTTTTATCAGAAGCAGATAACATTAGTAAAAGTCCCTTGAAAAGCGATAAGCTATAAGATATGTGATACGGGGTTGATTTCCTTAATTTAGGGGTTGCTCGTAAAAATGGAGGGTGATAGAAAAAAATGGAGTTCATTTTCGGATTCAGCGATTCAAAATTAGCCAGAAACTCCCTAAATTGTAGCCGAGCATTTTTTGAACTTTTTTTTTGCAGAACAGTGTTATTTCTTAGGTGAGTTGCTTTGCTTAGTAGGGAAATTACAATGTATTGTTACAACCATCTACTTGATAGGTTTGAAGATTAGGTTGGATGATGAATTACAGAATTTATTTTTAAATTGTCATGGTTGATGAATGATTGATGAATTGTCATGAATTTAAATTGTCGGGTTGCGGATGTTGGGTTGACATCTAGATATAGAGGTTAGCTGTGAGAAAAGCGTGTTTACTCTTTGAATAAGCAGTTGTGGACAAAAAGTGACGGCATTCTGAGGGGGTATTGACCTATAAATAAGTAAGGTAGGCCTTTAAATGATACAGAAACCTGTGAAGATGCCGTGACTTGGCGACGGGAGGTCGCCAACAATTACACTTCTCATCACCTGGAGGAGAGGCAGCAGCTCTTCTTCATATGAGTGAAGGTGGAGACTACAGTGGTCGATACAGTAACACTCATTTCACTACAGGCATGATAACAATTACTTTAATGGCTCTAGTACTGCAATGTGGAAGGCAAGGCGAAACCACCTCATTATTATCTCAAGGAGTCGCATCCACTCCACTCCTTTCTTTTTATCAAGATGTGATGGAACCCTTTTGAGTAAAATATTCTGGAGGTAAAATAGTCCCCGATTCGGATCTGCAGGCGGGTACTACCCAAGAAAGTACATCAGTAAAGTGTGATAAGATATGATCACTTCGAACCTGCAGAAGATTGGAGAACCTGAAGGTGGAAATGTGGAGAATGGACCTTGGCGTATTAGGAATTAGTGAAATGAAATGGCCCAAAGAAGGAGACTTTTGGAGTGGAAGTTAAAGAATTATTTATACCGAATCACTGAATGGTAATGGTAGGTATGCTCAGGAAGAGTGCAGGGCTGCCTGTGAAGAGCTTCCTGCAGTACAGTGAGAGGATTATAATGGTGAAGATTGAGACCAAGCCTACCTACAGATACCATTGTGGTGCAAGTTTACACGCCTATGCCATTCTACGAAGATGAGGAAGTGGAAGATGTCTATGAAGATATAATGGAAGTTATAAAACAGGAAAGAGGAGAACACAACCTAATTATTTTAGGAGACTGGAATGCTGTCGTCAGTGAAGGCAAGATGTAAGAATAACTGGAAAATACGGATTGGGAAACCGGAGCAAAAGAAGAGAAAGACTGCTGGAGTTCTGCACACAACATAAGTTAGTGGTTGCCAACTTATTGTTGAAAATTCGCAACCAAAGAAGATATGCGTGGAAAATACTAGGAGACAGAGGAAGATTTCAAATAGACTACATTTTAGTGAAGCAGAGATATAGGAATCAGGTGAAGGACTGTAAAAGTTACCCTGGGGCAGACATTGACAGTGACCATAATTTTGTAATGATGAAAAGCCGTCTAAAATTCAAGATTCTGAAGAAAAAAGTGAAGAAAATATGGCAAGTAGAAAAACTGGAGGAGGCTCATCATCAGATGGCATTTCAAAAATCAATCAATTGAAAAAAAATGGAATATTAATCCTATGACTTTGTTTTTACATCTTCCTCAGTTGGTGAGATGAATGTTGGACGAATCTGAGAGAAATAGTGACTTAGTGATCAATAATGTAGGCCTTTTGAATTAATCAGGTTACAGAATATAAAATGCCAACCAGGACATTGAATTATTTTAAGGTCTTGTAATTTCTGTGGAAACGCTACGACAATTCAGCACGTTAATCATTACCCTCAGAAATATGTCCACTTGTCACAACTCCAAAGTGAAATGGACAAACTTAGGTATTTTCGATAGAGGTAGAAAAAACGAGTGTAATTTACGATGATGTTTCTATTAGAAATGTGGTGAGCAGCGCTCGGAACTTATCTCGTGCCCCTTCTCCCAATCTGTAGCCACAGGGACCCATGCGGCTCGGGCTACTCTTATTGTGGCGGTAATCGCGAAGAAGGCGGTTTGCCCTGACTGACAGAGGGCGGAAAGGGCAATAATCTGTTGAGGGAAGGATATCCCCAATAAAAGGCAAGAGCCAGAGCCCTGGGAATTACACTCTCCGCGCAAAGGGACAGTGTTGTCAAATCTCCTTCAACTCGGGACTTACATAAAATCAGCCTCCGTAGTGGTAACATTTTATTGTGCACGAGTGTACTAAGTTTAAAAGACATCCATTTATAAACAAAATGACATTTTATCTGTTAAAAACATCACGAAACCTCAATAGATCACAAACTATAGGATGCCATGAGACTAAATTTTCATTTTCCTACGTTTAAAAGGCTAGTCTTTTTTCAAATTTAAAAGAAATCCTTGCTGATAGGCATAGTTAGAGTAGTACGTAAAAATAAAAAAAAATATTGGACCTGTTTCAGTAGATAGTTTCCGAGTTTTGCTTGTGTTTGTTAGACTAGGAATTAAGTAGCCGATAGTCCACAGTGGGCTAACGTTTCCTATTTACCCCTAAAATCTCCGGCCAGTCAGGAGCGGGATCTGGGAGCAATTAACAGCAGTGGGATCCTCTTCAGTAGATTTGGCATACAATCGGAGGTCTGCTTTGCTGGTAGCTGATGTTCTCGCTTTGGTTTAACGTGCCTATATACTGTTTCAGAAGATGGGGAAAGGGAGGGGGGTATATTGCGTTGAGAACAATCGGGCATTGGAATTATGCAAGAGAATGCAGGTGAGGGAAGGAACATGGAAATGACCTGGATATTTTCCAAGCCCAGATGTGTCCTCGGCACGTGAGCGCAAGTTCGTGACTGGGGACAGGAATGTCGAGTATGACCATATTCCAGGATCCTCATTTTGTTTCTACTTCCTGTTGTGGAGTATCATCTTGATATTCAATTAAAATCGCTGTTGGCCACGCAGGACCACACACAGATAGTTGTAAGTTCCAAATAGAATTTCATCGAGTCACGCGTTATACATATATTCTACCGTAACGACTTCTAGTGCTAGCTTCGCGATCTTTTTGGTATTAATGTCCTTCCATCCCGCTACTTTTGTATTCAACAATTTAACGAAGATTTAGGCCGTGCGCACACTTGGCCACTTGTGGTCGCGACTAGTGCCGGCCACGAGTGGTCACCATTAGCTCCTAGACGCGGCTACTAGTGGCTGCCACTAGACGCTCAACCCATCCACCTGTTGTCGCCACTTTTTTCACTGACTGAATCCTCTCCGTAACCAAATTTTACCGTAGGTATTCTATTCCGTAACCAGTATTTTTTTTCCTGAATGCTTTTTTCGGCAAAATTAGAAATGAATTTGAAGCACACTTCATTCCAGGCCTCGGTTTTCTTCACACGATCACTGTACCAGTCCGATTTCAGGTCCCCGATGGGGGGACGTGTTTCAATTTCGGATATAAAGACATCCACATCGAAAGTCTCCATGTCTAGCAATACACAACGCACACTCCACGGAGTACTGGAACAGACTGAGAAACGCAGGGTGGCTAGCGGCGACAGTGGCCAAGTGTGCGCCTGAAGTCGGCGACTAGTGGCCGCCACAAGTAGCGAGAACGGGCCACAGCCCTAGCCTGTGGCCAGACGCGGCGACAGCAATCGCCGAGTTTGCAGAGATGTGATATAAATTCACGCAAAGCGTCGGCCGCAGCTTGTCGTGACCACTAGTGGATGAGCTGTGGCTGACGCGAGTGGCCAAGTGTGTGCAGGGCCTTAATGACTTACTTTTCACAGCCATCGTAGCTTGAACGGGGCTGTTGACTCCCGAAGTGAACAGAAGTGGGAGAAAAACAAAAAAGCAACGGAACGCGCACGAACTTTGGTGAACTCTACAAAGCCTACTTACGGATATGCCCAGAATGTTGAAAATGTGCACTTGACCATTGGTAAGAAAATGTGGCGAAAATGTTTTTCATTGCAGTGCAAACAACGCACGTCATAAGCACAAGCTTGTGCACACGCAATGTGCTGAATATGTTTACAGTTGTTTCTTTTGGGAGCTGCTGCGTGTGGAGCTTGGTTATCCAAAGTTTCACGTCCATTATGGGCCACATTACGTATCAGGGCTAATAACCTATAGGAAGTCTCGGCTATTTATTAGCTAGACATGCCCACTCCGTTACCGTTCTTAGCCTTATTTGGTATTGTTTCTGATATTTGCGTTTGACGATTTCCCCGCTCACGTCAGAAGACAAAGAATCAGCCTGGTGTTTAGGACTCCCTCGGGTGGCGGACGAAAGAATCTATTTCGTGCGGATATGAAATTAATACCGCCGTCAAGGTTGAAGTTCCATGGACGTTACTCTATATCGACCTCCTGCCGTATCGATCTTGGGTAGCAGCGAAGTACTTTTGCTATTACCCATGCCTTTTCCGGTAAAATATTATGCACTCCACCTAGACCTCCGGAGGATGCGTGTTCTGCGACGTCGGATTCCTTTATGCTCTCGTGGATGATTGATCTTCAGTGCTCTTTCAGCCTGCATGAAATTGAGTGTCCTGCCCTGCCACAGAGCGCCTTCGGGCAAACAGGGCTCTCGAATCCATGCTTTCGATTTTTGATCACGGGTAGTGGCGGTAAAGTTGAATTGAAAGGAATCCAAGGATTTTCGTCTGCTGACGATGTACTCGTAAGTGACTCGGATTTTTAAGGATTCGGATTCGAGATGAAATTCAATAGAATCGAAGATTTGAATGTCCCATTCATAGTTATTATTTTTTACTTATTATCTAGTAAACCATCATCTTCACTCCCTGATCAATAGTATCTTTTGTGTTTTTTACTGATTGATACTAAATATTTTACATTAAATACTTAGGATACTGGATACTGCAGAAATAATATTGATGTGTTGATTCTGTTTGGAGAATCCAGCTTTTGGTTTAAAAAAATACAATGAAATTGGTAGAATTAGTGATTGCTTGGCATGGCAGCAAGGAATGAACTGGCGTAGTGAGGGGAGAAAAGATGATTATAATCACCAGGTCAATAATAGGAAGAACAGTTTGTCAGTTATTTATTATACATTTTATCATTATTACTATACCATTTTATTACAATATTCCCTACTCTCAGCTCACATATTGTGTCTTACGCAAGGCATAACTTTGTTACCAATTCTTCAATTTTGTGGAAAAAATTGTATTTTGCCCTCCTGATGGACTTAAGTAATTGAATCAGATATAATGGTTTCTGGTACAAGAGCATTAATGAGTGTGAAATGGGAACTTAAGAGGTTACCCGGTCTTGCTATTCATTATTGTGTCACGTGGCTGGTGATAGCCTACATCATTGGGTGGGAGTGAATAATGAAATAATACTGCAGTGGTTCATTTAATGATTTAATGGACGTAATACTTAGCATTGCAGTCAGTGTTAAATACTAATATGAAAAATAATAACTTTTGTTGTAACAATGAGTCTTCTTTGAATGTGGATACTGGTAAAAAAATGAAATATTTATAGTTTCTGTGAGATTTTTTGCATTGGTTTTGTGATAGAATTTGTAATTCTCAATGTTATATCATTATCATGATGCTAATTGAACTGATATACACTATTAGTTAGCATGATTAGAGTAGGATAAATAACCATTATTCATTACAATCAATGTGGCAAATATTATTGATGTCATGAAAGAAAATCCATACGAGAAGATTTGGTAATTTTTGCCAATAGTTTACTTATATTTGCATGCTACGGAGCTTCCTATGGACTTAATATCTTTTGTCATGAAACTTTTGTGTAATTATCTACCATTTAGTGCAGTAAGTAGGAACAGTTCCTTCTTTCTGTCCTAGTTCCCCCTTACCTTACTCTTGATATGGGATAATTTTTTTATTTTGCCTTTTTGATTTATGTAACTTCTTCTCTATCTTGAGTTTTGTAAATGCTAATTCCATGACCAAGATGAATAAGGAAATTAAAACTCCTATTCCAAAAAATATCAATGAAAAAAATGTATCTCCCATAGAGGCTGGTTGGAAAACTGATGATGAAGCACATGCTTCACCATGTGGTTCAACGAACTGCTTCCTTAGATTCTGCAAAATTCCTGTTGACCACAGCTTAATTAGACTGAAAAGAATACAATCAATCCATTATTTTTTTTGAGAGAAGAAGTGCCAAAATAAGCCAAGGATTACACAGACTATGTAGGGATTATACTCCTGCTCTCTGTCTGAGTGGCTTACTATGAAGTTAATGGGTACACTTGTTTAGGTTCCTCCTATAAGGTTAAAACTAGTCTATTTTTCATGATGATTCTCCAGTATTATGTATTTCTTGAGAGCAAGTGGCTTTAATATAAGTGCATGGGATCACAATGTAATAATTAGGTAGTTAAATTATAAAGCATTTGTTCTATGTTTCTGCCAGTGAAATATTAATAACAATTACATGCGGCAATGGCTGATCGTAGGTTTTCGCAGCGTGGATGATGTCCAGTTGTCACTTTCGGTGGCAGCTGCGTCACAGGCATTGTCGTACTCCGCCATTAGGCAGGAGTACGACAATGCCTGTGACGCAGCTGCCACCGAAAGTGACAACTGGACTACATGCGGCAATGCTGAAATAACTTTAATAGCATTCTGAATAATTATTTATATATTTTGAGACTCATTTACCTTGATTTTCAACAGTATTTTTTATGTATTTGAATCAATCATTGAGTAGCATAAATATACATCACCTCATTTGTTAACATTCAATTATACCCAATCAGCACATACCAGCATGCAAGTATTGTCAGTGTATGTAAATTTTGCCATGAAATGATAGGAAGTCAATTCATCCATGAAGGATATTGATATTTTTCTTGAGCCATAATATTCATTATTATAGGTAGTAATCATTATTCATTATTATGAGCCATTCACATTATAGGTAATAATGAAAATAAAGGTTTTCTTTATAATGCAATTGAAGTACCAGCTACATATGTGAAGTGAAATAGCTAGTGCAGTATTACCTAAATACTAGTACATCATGTAAAAGTAACTACATATGTTGAGGGACACTTTACCTATGATGTTCCATTAGGTAGATATTACCATTTGTCCTGGAATTTTGATTTTTAAAATCCATAGAAGTATGTTATCAGCATTGGAACTTACTTGTAAAACTAATTTTTTAGTTAGTTGACTGACAGGTAGTGTCATTGCACTATTTAGAATAGCTGGATACATAATAGAGATTAGGCAGGATTTTTTCAGGCAATTGAGGGAGGGTGGAGAGAAAAGTGGCATTGGCATTAGCCTGCTCTTTAAAAAAGGTACCAAGATGCCCATGGTTTAAATTCCCATCAGATGGATAAAGTGCTGAACCTGAAGTGCTCTCCACACAGTACTCTAGTAGGAACTGGTATGGCACAGAACAATCACTTCCACTGCTGGGATCCAAATCCAGGTCCTCGAGATGTGAAGATTATAACCTGGCCACCATTTGATCCCAATGACTTGTTGTTCTTCAACTACTCAACTTAGAGATGAAGTCGCCAGATATAAATTGGCCCTGCACAATTTGAGAAGCCTGAAAGATTTGTGAATGCTAATACATATTAAAGAGGATGAAGATAGCCATTGATGAAAATGATTTATATGATGTATATGATATTTTCATTGTTCAAATAATTTTAAATTCTACTGTTCATATATTGTTTGTTTAATATTATACATATATGGTATTAAATATAGTATTATACTATCATGGCTGCAAAAATATGTTACTGACAAACTGGGGACTAGACTATTTTAAATGTAAGAAATATCAGACATTAGTTATATCACTTATTCAAGAGGCTGCCAGTTGAATATGATTCACAAAATGGCAACTTTTGATGATTATGACATCAGCATAAGTACTCACACCTTTGGCTAACAATTATGAGGTATAATGAAGCTGGGTGTTACCGTCTACTTTGAACTGCTGGGATGTTACTCATGAACTATCATAAATCAAAATTGAAAGGCTGTAGAAAATTAGGAAATGTAGGACCTGTGGAAGATTGGAGAACCTGAAGGTAGAAATGGGAAGAATGGACCTCGACATATTAGGAATCAGCGAAATGAAGTGGCCCGAAGAAGGAGACTTTTGGAGTGGAAGCTACAGGATTATACGTACGGGATCATTAAATGGTAATGCTGGAGTAGGGATTGTACTCAGAAAGAGCGCCGGAATGTGTGTGAAGAGCTTCCTGCAGTTCAATGAAAGGATAATAATGGTGAAGATTGAAACCAAACCTGTAGATACCGTAGTAGTGCAGGTTTACATGCCTATGATGGAATATGAAGATGAAGAAGTGGAAGACGTCTACGAAGATATCATGGAAGTTATAAAACAGGAAAGAGGAGAACACAATATAATTATTTTAGGAGACCTGAACACTATCGTCGGCGAAGGTCAAGATGGAAGAATAACTAGAAAATACGGATTGGTAAACTGAAATGAAAGAGGAGAAAGACTGATGGAGTTCTGCACACAACATAAATTAGTGGTTGCCAACAAATTGTTTAAAAATCACAACTGAAGAAGATTTACAGGAAAATGTCAGGAGACAGAAGAAGATGTCAAATAGACTACATTTTAGTGAAGAAGAGATTTAGAAACCAAGTGAAGGACTGCAAAAGCTACCCTGGGGCAGACATCGACAGTGACCATAATTTAGTGATGATGAAATGCCATTTAAAATTCAAGAAATTGAAGGAAACAAATAAAAATATATGGCAAGTGGAAAAACTACAGGAGGCTCAACATTAGCTGGCATTTCAAAAAGCTGTGGGAAACAACATAGGAGAGAACCTGAATGAGAAATCAGTGGAAGAGCACTGGGAAAACATTAAATGTGGACTACAGGAAGCCGCAAAAGAAGTTCTTGGAAGAAGAAAAGTTGCCAAGAAGAAGCTATGGATCATGGAGGAAGTCTTAGACTTGATTGAAGAAAGAAGAAAGTACAAGAATGCGAAAACTGAAGAAGGGCAGCTTTGCTTCAAAAGAATAAGGAACGAAATAAGTCGCAAAGCAGGGAGAGCTAGAGAGATGTGGATGAAAAATTTATGTGAAGATGTACAAAGCAACCTTGCACTTGGAAAGGTGGAAGCTGCCTACAGGATAGTGAGGAACCACTTCAAGGAACGAAGCGCAAGATGCAATGCCATAAGGGACAAGAATTGAGAAATTCTGATTGAAAACGAGGACAAAGTGAAGAGATGGAAAGAATATCTGGAAGAGTTATACAATGGAAAAAATCTCAGCCCAAAAGCTATTGAAGAGGAAAGCGAAGTGGAAAAGGATGATATGGGGGCATCAATATTAAGATCGGAATTCGATGCTCAGTAAGGGACCTTCGGATGAATAAGGCTTCTGGTATTGATGATGTTCCTGCAGAACTAATTAAAAATGCAGGAGAGAAGACATTAACTCATCTTTACAAAACCATCTGCGACATGTACTCAACAGGAGAAATACCAATGGACAACTTGGATTGGGATTCAATGCTTGGAATTCTGAAGGGAATTGGAGTGTCCTACAATGATCAAAGGATTATACAGTCTGTACAAAAACCAAGTAGCTGTCATTAAATCTGGACCCAGCTGTGAAGAGGCAAGAATAAGGAAAGGAGTGAGACAAGGCTGTGCACTCTCTCCCGTAATTTTTAATGTTTACATAGAGCCATCAATGAAATCAAAGAGAAGTCTTCTGGAGTGACTATCCACAGAGTAAAAATAAGCATGCTGAGATTCGCTGATGACATAGCACTCGTTGCAGAGACAGAGAGGGATCTGAACAAGATTCTAGTAACCATGGAAAGGACAATGGCCAGATATCAGCTGAAGATAAATAAGAAGAATACTAAGATATTGGTGTGCAGAAAGAAAGAAGAGGCCAAAACAAATGTCAAACTAGGAATACAAAAACTTGAAGAGGTGAAAGAGTTCTGTTACCTAGGACGCCAAGTAACCAGCGATGGACGAAGCAAGAAATAAATAGCTATTAGAATAGCCCAGGCAAAGACAATCAAAAGAAGAATCTACTTACAGCTGGAAATACTAGCGTAGAAGTAAAAAAACAATTCATCAGAACATATATCTGGAGCATGTTTCTTTACGGCAGTGATGCATGGACGATGTCAGCAGCGGAGAAGAAAAGGGTGGAAGCATTCGAAATGTGGTGCTACAGAAGAATGCTGAAGATTAAATGGATCGACTGAGTAAGTAATGAGGACGTCCTAAGAAGAGTAGGAGAAAAGAGAAGCCCGCTGACAACTCTTAAAAGAAGAAGGGACAACTGGAAAGATTGGAAAAGGCAGGCCTCGTATGAGATACATGGAACAGGCTGTGAAGGATGTAAAAGAGAAGAATTTCATCAGAGTGAAAAGGTTGGCTGATAGAAGAATCGAGTGGAAAGCTGCATCAAACCAATCCTAGGGTTGTTTACCAATGATGATGATGATGTAGAAAATTAATGACCTGTAAAATGCTGATCTTTCAGCTGTGCTATTGTTGTATTCAATGAGTGATAAAATGTAGTCATACCATATCCAATCGGTATCGGATATAGGTATTGCTTTGTCTGTTGTATTATATTGCTGTGTGACTTTCAAAACATACCCTAGGAATTTCAAGGGAGTTTAGCTCAAGTTGAAAGATAAAATGTAGCTTAATTGTGTTAATGTGAAACCTATTTATGAATGGTGAAATGTTTTATGCGAGTCCTCAGTCCATTCTTTGATGAAAATGTACATAGAATAATGCAAATGTTTCTATGTATCATCAAAATACTGCTCGAAGAGTTGAATAACTTGTTTTTCAATCATTTTTCATGGGGACTGCAGTCCCATGGTGACTGATTAATACCTATAGTTACACTGCTAATGGGTCTTGACCTTCTTCTTCTCCCCCATGGCACCACAGCCCTATTAGACCTATGGCCTCTAGAATGATCTGTCTTCACTCATCTCTATCTTCCATGACTTGCCTCCATCTCTTGACCCCTAGTCTTCTTAAGTCAGCCTCCTTGTCATCAAGCCACCACTTCAGATTTGTTCCAAAATTCATGTCCTATTCCGAGGAATTTCATGTATCCTTTACAAGGTAGTTTTTCTTAGATAAGGTCATTAACCCTATGCTTAACTCCCAATCTTGAGCACCAGATACTTTGATTTCAGGGTGTTCCTTCCCTAGACAGAGTGTCTTTGCCATGACTTAGAGCTCTGTCTGCCCCCACAGTTCACCTGCCGTACCACTGCCCATCAGTTATACCAGATAATGTCTGGCCATGAGTCCTACTGACTTGTACCATCTTCCGCACCATGCGGAACTTCCCAGTCTTCAGTCAACTTCCCAGTCTACATCCGCTATGTTCTGTATAAGCTGGGCCACAACGTGCAGGATGTGGCTCATCACCACACTGCAGTGTTGCCTCTCAATTGCCACTGCATCACAGACAGTCTTAAGATAGCATCTTCAAGGCAGATGTTAGCCTCTACCTCTCAGCTAAACCCCTAGTGGTGCGTGGGGACCAGTGTCAGGTCAACCCCTTACTAAATGTGCTACTCCTCTATGCCACTTTGAATGGGTCTTGACCTATAAATAGATAAACAGACCCAACTGACTTGGATGAACTGGATGTTCACAATCTTGAACCCTAGTCAGGATGCTTACATTGAGCATTATTTGCTAAGAAGAGTGGCCTGAGTAATTCTCCATTATCCACTGGTATATACCATTGTAAAGTTAATTTTCAACCTCATTTGCATTTGTGTTTGTTTGGCACAGTCAGAGCTAAAAAATCCACGAATAACATGAAATACAATAGTTGGTTTATGGGTAGTAATAACTGGTTTCTTGTTGAAAATAGTCTGTTGGTGGTAAATTAAAGTCAATCCACCCTTTTGAATAATGCTTCACAAGAGACACCATACCACTGAAAGGGCATTACAGCACTGATTTTGTGTCAGTGCTATGATACTATCAAGAGAATGATAAGTACAGGGTAGTTTATTTAACCCTTTCGCTAAGGCTCACTCTCTGGAAACCTACTTGACACATGCGGCAGAAAAGTGAAGGGTATCGTGTCCCTGCAACCTTTATCTATTCCGATCTCATGTTATTATAAATAATAATAAATGAATTCAGATTCACTGTTTTAATTCACAGAAACTATTTATCAATTAATTTTAAATAAACATAATTTTTAATAATATTTTTAAAGAAAGTTCGTCCACAGCGCACTATAGGGAGAACGAAAAGGTATGTTCTCAGCAGCCTACCGTGCGATCGTACTAGGTACGTTCATAGAAGCGAAAGTGTTAATGAATGAATGCCTTTTTCCTGCATTAACTTCAGATGAAGAGAAGGTGTTCAGAGGTCTTCAGGTGGTATTGGTATGCTCTGCACCTTGTGGAAAACTAACCTGTCATGAATATAAGTTTGTGGCCTGCTTGGTTAGAATGCTTATTTTTGGATTTAAGGTCTTTGAAACTTCAGAATGCACATTTGAGCTCCTTCAATAATTCATACTTTGATGGGAACATCCATGCCCTGGGCTCTTTGATCCATCTTTGGGTCATTTTCTTCATTTACATGCTGGGAATGTATGAAATACTGTACTCATGTGGATAAGTATACATTGATCAGAGTAGACAGTCCATGGAATGCAGGCTGAAAGATCACCAGAGAGCCATCATCCAGAGTAATGTAAAAGAATACACCATTTCAGAGCACGTAGCCACAGAGTTACAGCTGAAGAGCACAGCCTTTTAACCAAGAGAACACCACATTAGGTTAGGTTATTCAGGGAGGCGACGTACAGCTGAGGTCATTTTTGCCATTTAGGATAGGAGGGTAAGGATAATGGTAGGAGTTTTCAGGGAACGGAGGAAGGGTGGAGAGAAATCAGGCATCGGCATTAGCCTACTCTTAATGAAAGGTGACAAGGGGACCACGGCTTAAGGTCACATCCAACGGACAGAGTACTGAACTTGAAATGCCCTCTGCTAGGCACTCAAGTTGGGACCGGTTTTCCACTGAAAAATCTGCCACTGCCGGGAATCGAACCCGGGCCCTCGGGATGGGAGGCCAGTACTCAAGCCACCACACATACCTGATCCCCTGAGAACACCACTATGTCCCTAAACTTCTCTTCTTCGATAATAACTAAGAATAACATGAGAGGTGATCAGAGTAGAAAAGAGACTGTTAATCTTCCGCAGTGATTATGGCATTTGATTCAGCTCCATAAGGGAGGGATTTTTGGATGCAGTCTAAAGAAAAACTCATGAAAGGCCCCAGTGGCCAGACTGATTCACCAACTCTTGATGTAAGCAGGGTAGAGGGCATCAGCAGAAGGGGAGGGAGCTAAACCTCCTATATAAATACCCAAAATTATTCGTTCTTTTTATGTTATAATATAAGTCAAGTCGTTTTAATCTCTGATGATATGACATTCAGTGGACACAAAGCTTGGACAACAAAGCTCTACTCGCAGTAGCCCCCAGAAGTCACACATGAAAATTCTCATCCTTATCATATCTGTACCACATCAGTGGTCCATGAGAATAACGTTGGTTAAGTGAAGGGAACAGGTAACAGTTGAAATAGCATTACAGAGAGTTAGGGAGGAAGTAAGTCTATGGAAAATGCTGAATGGAAGAGTGGTTGTATTACACACCTTTTGCTGCCTGAGACTTGTAAAAGATGGATGTTGAAGGAAATCCAAATTGGAACATCAAAAGGGTTAAGATGCACGAAGCATTTGGTGTGATTTATCGACTTTAATCCAATAGTTTGACAAAAAATGACTGTGTATGAATACAAACATATGCAAGTTGATAGACTGATGCTAATAGGTACATATATAAAGACTTTTATGATAATGAAGTTCATTTCAAGCTTCAGCTCATGATAATAGATGACTTTATCTACCCCTGGGTTGAATTAGGTTGTGCTCTTAGTAAAAAAAATGGAGAATAGTTCTTTTGCAGAAAAACTTTGGAAAATAAAAATTATGATGAAAAAAATATTAGCATGTTTTTAGAGACTGAAAATATTTTCCTGGTTGCTATAACATACAATTCCTTTTAGTTCTGAAATTTTATGCTTCAATGTCCCTTTTGCCCCCATTTCATGGCATATTTACACAACCTATTGAATTTTGGAGGAATTTTAATTATAATTAGCATTAAATCATTATTTTAAATGTTTAATAGTAATAATTACTGGTAATTGAATATATCCTTAATGGGAGAATATTTCTGTAGGCCAAAACTGCTTCCAATTTTAAGTATGTCTCCTGGTAATTCTTCTATCTTACATGCAACTTCACGGGGCAGCATTTCATCTCCTTGCACACTGGCATCCAATTGATTCTCCTTTGATTGGTTTTTCTGAGGTAATTTTGAGAGAAGAGTTTATTAGTTACTCCTAGGGGTAAAAATTTAAGGTAAATTCAATTAAATGCCCATATACAGAAAAATTACCTCCCAGCTATCTTCAATAACTCCAACTTTGATTCTTGCTAGAATGAGACGGCATTCTAGGCTGTCTCCAAGGAAGGCATATTTTTGATTTTGGCCTACTTTAAGAAGACCTTTTATAGGTTGCTTGAATACATTTGATGTTTTTTTCTGGATTTTCTCTTTCCATATTCTATCCATTGAGGAATTTTGTGGAGAGTTCTGAAAATTCATTATTACTTATTATTTCTCAGTACGCCCATTGTATTTGCATCCAGTTGTGTACTATAGATAGTGATCCAGTTTTTGCTGTGAGGCATTAATCAACATCTAATTTATCTCGTATAATGTACATTCAGTTGCACATAAAACTGGTTATATTCCACAATTTACATGTTTTGTTGAATGATTGAATAAGCAATCTACTAGTGTAGCTTAAATTTTAGGTCTATATTATTTCTTCAAGGTATGGGTACCACTCTCACAGATGTACACAAGCTATGATCCTTTTAACAAAAGACTGGAATAAGTCAAGTTATACTCTTGCCAGCTTATTCCGTTTAGTTCTCATGAAGTGCACTTATAAAATGGGGTATTAATTACTCATCTCACTATGGGTACCTACCTAAGTATTATTTTATCTAGCATAATTTGCAAACTGAAATAATGGTTATTTTCATAAATGATTGAAGTGGTTATAGTAGACTGTGAAGGTAACTCTGGATTTCGACTGGATTAAGTGCTCAAATGCTACTGATTGGTTTGATGCTGCAGTGGTCCATTGTCTTCAGGGCTGAGTGTCAAGGTAATGGACAACTCAGACATTGAAACATTGGCAGCAACAAAGCCCTTGACCCAGTGGAGATAGAGCACTTCATGTGGTGAAAGTCCTGCAAACCTTCTCAAATCTGTATAGGCCAGGGAAGTGTCAGAACTTTGGTCATAAGGATATAAAAATGGGTGAAAACAGTGGAAACATTCTCTTGTTTGGTTTTCACTTGGAATGCTTTATAGAAGAATGAATATTGACATACTCATACTTAATGCCTAAAAACACGTATGATTTACCTCATTTCTTGATGTTCAAGGTGTTCTAAAATGATGAACATCTCTCTTCTTTTCTACTGTCACACTTAGGTGTGTATGTGTTTAGAATAAGGAACAAATGGAAGCCATTTAAAAGTTGGTTATGGATGGCGCTAATCAGCATCATCCTTGCTTTACACTGGGATTGGAGTGATGCCAAAGAAAATATGAAGTTGTTATACATATAGGCAGTTGCTCCATGAGAAAATTAAAAGAAAAACCCATTGCTAAGAGGCATAATACAAAAGACAATTGGGGGGTGGTGTATGGAGGCATAGCAAAACAATTTTATTCCCTGTTGAATGAGATGGTGGAGGCTGATTTTGTAGAATTACGTGTCAGGATATGAATGAATACTGCTGACTCCACAGTAATAAGTGTAGTGAAACATGTCAACTGAATGAATTTTATTACTGTGCAAAGTAATCATTCCTATTCTTTATTCCCTGTGGTCATTTTAAAACCTCATTAAGATCCATATGACTGAAATGTGTTTTTGTAAACAACAACATTACATCAACTACTCTATTCAAGTAAAATGTTGGAAATAGCAGTGAATGCACCTTTAAATTTACTAGTTTCGCATCGTTCTTTTACTAATAGCTTTTATCCTAATGGAAATTAAACCAACTTTTCCTTTCCAGTGGTTATAGCATGAAATAATAGGGGGAAACATTTAGCATACACTCCCATGAAAATAGTAAAATCTTAAAAATTAAAAAAAAAAACATGGGGTGAAATTTAATTACTTTGATTTCGTAAGCAGTTGTGAGAATCTCAATGATTAACTTGACGTACATGGGATGACAAAGTCTATCTAAAATTGTATGGTAACCTTACAGTATATATTCATGGGAAAATTTAAAAGTGAGTTAAAGTTGAACCCAGGACAATTAGGTGAATTAAAAGAAGCTTATATTCTGTAGGTTGATGACATTTAAAGATTTACCTAGTTTCAAGTTTGTGTAATTCATTGTTCTGAAAAAATTGAGCATTGCATAAAAACGTGATTATTTGAGCTTAACTTTTTATATTCTAGAGAATAGATAAGAATGTGATCACCTGCAACAGCCACCTGTCCCAGCTTCCATTGAGAATTCCCATTTCCCAATGAGAGTTTTTTGCTAGATCATCCATGTTTTTAATTTCAGGGATGAATTGATGAATAGCATGGATTGATGTCAGTTTTGCTGAATATCCAGTGCTTGCAACTGAGAAAAGGATGGAACCACTCAGAACAATTAGCCTTGTAGATGCACTGGTTTCTTCTGATGATAAATCTGAAGAAAATTACCATTTTGATGATTTAGATAAGTGTACTATAAGGGTACCTATAGGTACCCATAGATTTATTGGTTATTACCAGAGCATAATTTTTTATTAGATACTAAAGGACTGTTCATATTGAATTTGTCATCGATATGTGTATTGAGTTGGCATAGATCCTTTGAATACGAAAAAATCCAATATAGATATCATTAAGGTAGTAATAGTAGCCTTTCAGTATATAAACTCTGTCACTATGAATTTATCTGATATATGCATGCAGCATGGGGATATGAGATTAAGTACATGTTGTAGAATGACAATGAATATTATGATATTTTTGTTTTGCCAACAGTTTTGGTATCCTGAACACCACTTGAATGCTTAACAATATTTGCTGAGCATCATGCTTCTACAGAGCCAAATATAACTACCTGTATGTTGTGCTCCACTCTTTCTTAAGGTAGGAATAAACTTAAAATTGATAAATCCTACATAAGAATGAGATTGCATCCTGAATTTTTTGTTCTTGTGTTTTAAGAAAAATATTGAGGTTTTGGTGCAGATGGGATGAATTCTCTTAAAATGCAGGGTGTATTAGTTAATGTTACAAGAGGAATTATAGCAGCTGGGATTCTGCCTTTATCTTGTTAACTGAATATCTCTAAACACATTAAAAATGATGTATGGATGGTTGAAAGGTTGCTGTTACTTCTTGAATTTTTGCTAGTAATTAAAGTATCTGAAATTAACATGGTGCTATTCATCATCATTAGTCATCAATCCTCAGATTGGTTTGACGCAGCTCTCCACTGAGTTCTTTTATTGGCTAATCTCATCATATTTATATATTTCTTCTCTTTCACATTCTTCATCACTTGTTCCATATAACTCACTCGAGGCCTTCCTTTGCCATTCTTCCCATCCATTTGTCCTACAACGATTGTCTTCATCAGGCCATCATGTCTTAATGTATGGCCGATTAAGTTATCCTGTCTTCCTCTTAGAGTTTTCAGCAGGCTTCTCTTTTCTCCTACTCTACTTAAGACTTCATCGTTTGTCACTCATTCGATCCGTTTTATCTTCATCATTCTTCTGTGGCCCCACATTTCGATGCTGCCACCCTTTTCTTCTCCACTGCTGTCAAGAAACATGCTCCAGATGTACGTCCTGATGAATTGTTTCCTTACATCTACACTTGTATTTTCAGAAGTAAGTAGGTTCCTCTTTTGGTAGAATGCCCTATTTGTCTGAGCTATTCTACTGACTATTTCTTTCTTGCTTTGTCCATCATTGGTTACTTGGCTTTCTAGGTACAAGAACTCTTTCACCGCTTCCAGTTTTTGCTTCCCTAGTGTAACGTTGGTTTTGGCCTCTTCTCTTTTTCTGCTCACCAATACCTTAGTTTTATTCTTATTGATCTTCAGATGGTATCTGGCCATTGTCTTTTCTATGGTTATTAGTGTCTTATTCAGATCCTTCTCTGTCTCTGCTACGAGTGCTATGTCATCAGCGAATCGCAGCATGCTTTTTTTTTTCTCTGCGGATGGTTACTCCAGAAGACTTCTCTTTGATTTGTTGATGGCTCTCTCGATATAAACATTGAAAATTACAGGAGACAATGCACAGCCTTGTCTCACTCCTTTCTTTATTCTGGCATCTGTATAGCTGGGTCCAGATTTAATCACAGCTACTTGGTTTTCATACAAACTGTGTATAATTCTTCGATCATTGTAGGACACTCTAATTCCATTCAGAATATCAAGCATTGAGTTCCAATCCATGTTGTCAAAAGCCTTCTCTAAATCCAATAATGCAATGAATGTCAGTTTGTTCTTTTCCATTTTGTTTTTCCATCCACACGTTTGTTCTTCCCTTACTTTTCCTGAATCCAGATTGATCTTCATCCAGGAACTCCTCAGCTTTTCGTTCTATTCTTCTGTAGATGATCCTTGTCATTTTCTTCGATGCATATGTTGTAAGGCTTATAAACCTAAAATTTTCACATTTCTCAGCTCTCCATTTTTTTGGAATAGGAATAATGATATTTTTCTTGAAGTACATTGCTATTTCTCCTGTTCAGTACATGTCGCTGATGGTTTTTTAAAGAAGAGTTAATGTCTTCTCTCCTGCATTTTTAATTAGTTCTGCAGGAATATCATAAATTCCAGAAGCCTTATTCATGCAAAGGTCCCTTACTGCATTACCAAATTAAAAAGAATCATTATTCAAATTACTATTGATTCTTATGTACTTGTCTATTAAATTGGGCAAATGCTTCTTTTCTCATCGCTGTAATGACATTTAGATTCAGAAATGGCCACATCTAATAATTATTATGAGAATAGATGGAAGATAACTTTTGTAAGGATTGTTAGGATGTAGTAATTTACTACCAACATTTGTTAAGAAAGTTAGAGGTAGAAGAATTACATTTAAGGTGTTCTAACTGCTGAGGTTTTATCCATGCCATGTCACTAAACCTTATTTCAGCCAAACATGGCATCAATGCTCAAGGCTGAATATGAACCAGCAACCTATGGATTGCTAGGCTAATATTATGTATACTGCCTTGGCTATGGCGAATGGTAATGATTGTGAACTTCTAATCAAATGAGGCAAATACCTTTTGTTAAAGTTATTAAATGGCTTTCTATTTGGGTAATTATATGGTTTAGGGCTGGAAAATGAAATTAGTGAAAAATTTACAGATTAATCTTAAGATATATGTAAATCCATCTCATTACTATTCATAAAATATTAATTTAGTTAAGTTCATAGGTAGTATTTATAACTATGAAATTGATTATCAATGGTCTTATTCCTGTCAGTTTCATTAGGCATAACTTAAGCGATACTCATTTACCTTTTTCCAAGCCATGGTAATCTCTATTCCTTCCAAGAATTGTATTTTCTTTCTTTTTCTTTGTATGTTGAGTAGCTGAGGGAATGTAACTTTGCTTTTTACCTTTTACTGTAGCATATACCAGTCTTAAAATTCCTCGGAATAGTGCAATTAGGAAAAAACTGATAATTAGAAAAGCCCATAATTGCACTGTAAAAGGGCGGAAGTAAAGATTGAATTGATAAGGTGATGGTGATGAGTTTACAAAAAGACGGCTCCTGTAATGTAAGAGAATTAAGTACCAGTTAAGTAGACCATAAATGACTGCAAAATTTATATTTATTTAGGCTGTATTGCTAGTTTTATTTAATAGTTATCTATTCATATTTAGGATAGTGACTAATAGAACCCCTTTGACAAACAGTCGATTGGTTGTTTTTCAGAGGGAAATACTATCAAAATTAGTATTTTTCTTACTTAACTTCATTCTTCTTTAAGTAGTAGACTCTAACCCTTTCCAGCCTTGTGATTCCACATGGAATCATGACGCTTAATTGCTTTGATCTTCCATTTAAATCACCCGTTGAATGTATACGGTCTCATCAACTTGGGAACTTGAATCCACCACAAGGTTTCACAACTTGCCATAGAAAGCAAATTATAATCTTCAACTGTTGATGTAGATTGCCGTATTTATGCTGCTATTATTTCATAATCTTATTGGAAATTTGGATCATAAATTGTTAATAATAATTGTATTTTATTTATCAGTTTTCTATCCATGAAGGTAGGCTTAAATGGACATTTAACTGTTCCCATGATGCTTACCTTTCACACTTTCTCATTACAGTAATCACATCCCGAGTGGCCGTCCCCTTGCGAAATCCAAACTGATCCCCACGTAGAAATTCATTTGCTCTCTTTTCCATTCTTCTGTTGATGATTCTAAGTAGACTTATGCTGCATGATAAATCAAACTTATCGTTCTATAGTCTTCGCAATTTTTTTAACCCTCTTTTTTGATAAAGGTCTGTACTATTTTTACAAAATCCACCGGGCAAACCCCCTAGTAGAAACTAATAATTATATTCTTCATTCTATGTGCATATGGACGCTGCAGGTATTACAGATAGACTTGATACGAAATTAATAGAAATTTCAGTACTCTGCGAAGGCATTGTAAGCGTACGCTGCGAACAGAAAATATTCATTTGGTATGTGATGAGAATTGCTTATAATAATGAACACATTCAAGCATAAAGAGTGAATTATAGGAACAAAATTCGAGCAGTGATTTAGAGTGAGTCTGGTAAAAACGCTGCTTTTTTTCTCTCAAGAATTGGTTTTCCCCAGACCGTGTCAAAACTACTGTTCAAAATCTGCCTACAGCCATAGCACATTGTCGTCCGGTGCTATTATCTTATGGAAACTCACAATTTTACTTTGAGTCATGATGACCATTTCAATTATTATTTTAGTGATAATAATGAAATTTTCTACGTATTCAAGAATGATAAACCAGGGTTTTCTAAGATCATGACAAAGCCAGCTTCCGCCAGAATCATCCAGGCTGCGACTTTTAAGTAAGCTCCTGAAAGAGCCATGGCTTCAACCTCATTCTTGCCACATACCCATGCCTTTTAGCACAAAAAATAAATGAGCTCAACAATGAAAACTAGACCACACTTGAATATCGCGACACTAACATTTCATTCATCCTAAACAACTGTTGCAATGGAATATGGGCTTAAATGCCCACAGTAGATTTCACCATTGTAGCCTTTGGAGATATTTGGCATTATGATTTTCATTGTTTGTTCTTAACTAGTTTACCTAGGAGTCGTGGAAATAAAAGACCCACTATTTAATCCGCTTAACTTTTTTGATCACTTTTAACATTAAAAGAATATTTTTTACCTGTTTTCCATACAAGTTTTGTTTCCGAAATGGAATAATTCATTTTGGATACCTTTGAAACAGTAGTGGTGTTGTTAGGTCAATCACAGATGATCTCCATTTACTTTCTGATATTCCGCACAAGGCGATGTCTGCTCTTTTTGAAACAAGGTATCCCACTACTCCTGTCCAGTTATTTCCAAGTTCCTTAATCTTGCCATAGGAATATCCGGGTGTATACTTTAAGGTGTACCTGGATTTTTGGAGAAGAGAATTAGGAATGGTTATTTTGATTTATGAATGATGCAAGTAATAAATTTCTTTCTCTTAAATGTACATAGCTGTATATAAATAGTAAACCCCCGTTAATACGATGCATGATAATACGAAGTTTCGATTATACGAAGCAAAACGGCCGGTTCCAACAAAAATCCAACAGTAATAACATGTCAATATTCGAAAATACGAAGTATCGAAAAATCTAAATTTTCGAAATTACGAATTTCGCGCCCGGTCCCCAGGAACAAATGGAATTCGTTTTTACGAACGTCGGCGAAAAACTGCTTCAGCAAAACTATTTTTGACTGCGTAAACGCCAAAGAAATCAGTGTTGCCGATTGTGGTGCATCAAAAATGAAATGCGTGAATAGTAGTGCATTCACCTCCCACTTACGCCAGTATCTCCGCATCATATTCCGCATGTAACTCCGCGTATCAATTAGAGCTTTAATAAAGTGGAAATCGTAATTAATGCCATTATTTATCCTGGCAATTTTTTGTTTTATCTGTTACCAGCATTTTCATAATGTGCACGGTTCTCTTAATGAAAGCTTACGTGTGACGGCACATACCATGCTCCCTGCCGTGCGCCTGGAATAATGGCAATTCAAATTCTCCATGAACCCTACCTCGTCCTTTAAAGCGAGAAATCCTAGCTCAGCTCTCTGTGATGGGGCTGTCCGCACCAAACTCTTGTAGCATGGACGGGTTGAGTGAGGGTGGGTGATGCCGTTAGGACATTTGGACGGGTTGTGTTGGTGGGGGTAAGGATTATGACGGCCGGGCAGTTTGGGTGTACGCTGAGTGGCGATGAAAAAGGGTCCGGTTGTGGAGAGGGAAGGTCCCAGTTGTGGGCGTATCTTTTAAGAGGCCTCCGAACAGGCGCCAAATTCGGGAGATCCTCGCCCGCCCGTGCCGGGCGCCCTCACCTATCACCGTCCATGTGACGTAGACGCCCGAATGTGCTCGTTCGCCCCGGGTGCCCGCATCCTAGATGGGTGCCCGGGTCCTAGGCGGGTGCCCAGGTTGCTCGCCCAAACTGAGGGGAGGGGTGGTAAAAGAGTGAGGGAAAATATTGCAACCGGCAAAGACCCCTGAGAAAGATACGCGGCGGTGACGATCTTAGGGCGGTCGCCCGGCCTCAAGGCGGTCGTTCGCCCAGTCGACGGGTGACCGCCTATACTCGGCAAGTTTTGCGTTAGGTCACCTTCGTGATACTTCGGAAAAGTCCGTCAAATGTCTTCGGGTTGAGCCTCTCTCTTTATCTCTTACATACAGGCGGGCGACCCTCGCCCTTATTTTGCGCCCGTGTGCAGGCCTCTAGTATCTTTATCTCTCTTGCAGAGCTTGAAGGAGGGGAGATAGTGGGTGGATGGCGTCATGGAATGTCTCTGAGGGTCCTTCTTCTTCTGGAAAATCCTGGGCGGCCCGTGGCGGTAACTTATTGGAACAACTCCGGGTGTTGAGTGGAATGGGTAGGGTCAGGGATGCGGCGTCCTTTGTTCTTAGGAGGGTCTTCGACCCCTCCTCTCGCACTCTGACACCTCTAGACAATCCCCTTTGCTTCCCACCCTTCCCCCCAGATATCCCTCGGAGATCCACCCGTGACTACCTGCACGCGCCCCCAGGGTTGCCCAGAAGAAGAGGAAGAAACGTCACAGACGTTCCGCGACGCTATTCCCCCACCTCCTTTCCACTTCCCCTTTCAAGCTCAACAAGACATATAAAGATACACCCGCAACGAGGATCTTTCCTCTCCACAACCCCCCACGCACCGTAAACTCAAAACTTCCTGGCCTTCATATAATCCTTGCGGAGACGGAAAATATGCTGCATCACGCCTCATTTGTCATCAACGTCTTAGTGGTAGAAAAGAAACATTATTAACTCCCAAGATCATTTATTCCTCTGACGATTGACGGAAGACGCTACAAGCAATAACCTGTGAATGATTGTTTTTCTGGAAATGGGCTTTTCCGTGCTTTTTTATAGTTATGATTGGGCGATAGAAGACAACTAAAGCGCGGCTGGGCCAGCTGCTGTCATAACAGCGTTGATATTTGTAGTAAATGTCTATTTTTAGTTTCAATACTAGATTTCCATCTCTACTGACTATTCCGAAAATGAAATTGTTATTACAAAATATTCAACTTTTGTTTTCTATAAGTTTTCCATACTGGGACGAAATTTTGCAAACACTACGATCGCCGACTTAAAAGCATTGACATAGTAGGTACTTATTTTACGATCTTTTAAGACATGCGTCTTTTAAGAATGCTTTCACGAACGACCACAAAAGTTAAAGTGTTGCCGAAGAGAACAAAATTTAGAGAAAACAAAGATAAATTTTTTTCACTTTTTTTTTAATGTCCGAAATTACGACACTCGAAATTACGAAGTGCCAATTTTTCGGCCCGCTGACTTCGTATTATCGAGAGTTTACTGTGGTTGATTATGATATTCTACAATATATAATATAGTGCATCAATAATAATATAGTAATAAATAATATAGTTGGCCTATCTCCCTTCAAAGAAAATTCAAAATTTATTTGATTTTTTTAATGAAGCGTTTATACTTAAATTCATTACATTACTTAAATTCACTTACATTACAGTTAATACACTTTATTTCAGTTTTGAGAAACTCTAATGTCTACTGCATTACAGTTTCTCAAAATAATTAATGAAAAACTTGTTTCTTTGTACCAGTGCTATTCATTTCCTGGTTTAATGCCAAGTGGAATGGAACGCTTATTCGAAATTATGCCTGTTGGTATTCAATAACTATAGTTGTTGTTTGCTTGATGACGTAGAATTTGAAAAAGGTTTTCTTTTGATACTTACGTAAAGTTAATCGACTCTTTGATTGTTTTGAAAACTTCTCCAAAAAAGCCGCCAGTTATCTCCAAGATACCCTTCGAATTTCGACGAAAATCAGTCATGTAGGGCCTTATCTGTAAAATGGAATTGATTGATGTATTAGTACTTATGAAAAAGTTGGCTGAGGAAAATGTTGCTGCTGTTAGATATTTTTGAGGCTCCGAAAGTCTGTATTTTAGGATATTTCAATTTATAGAGGTCCTTAAACTTATTTCTCCTGAATATTTGCTGTCTAAACCTGCGATAAAATACGCGATTTCAGTACATCTAGCTTTTCTTGTTTCATTAATCGTTTTAAATGCGATGTATTAATCACGGGTCAACTTAAATGGCACGCCTAGTTATTGAATTTATGAAATAATTGAACGAAACTCCGTATGTTGTTAAATATGTAAAATGAATATTTAAAATTGATGAAATTTTTAACGCATTAAACTATAGCTCACCTTTTCTGGTAAATCGCAATCAAGAAAACATGTAACTTTATAATTAAGGTATTTTTTTCATGAGCGTTTTGAGAACTTCAAGATGACATTGACATAAGTGGAACTTCCGTAACAGGACACACGACGTGTTTAGATGACGTTTATCTATATATATGTCTATATAAATATACAAAATCGTTGGAATATACAAACTGGTCCATTGTTGGGCAAAAGTTGGTGGGAAAACGGAATTTTATCGGAGCTTGCGTCGTCAACAGTGCGTTGTCCAGGGTGTCCGCTAACCTGGTAAAGCGGGAAAACCTGGAATACTCTGGGTATTTCTAAATGGCTTCACAGTGGACACCCTGGTTGTCCCAACGTAGGGATTACGTTTGTTTCCCAATTAACGAGTTCCCAATCAAGCCGACCAAAAAACAACGTAGGACCAACGGACTGTGTAACTAGGCGACGTATTCCCACTCTTCATTTGTCATTACTTTTTCGGAGATGTCACTTCTCAGCAATTGGAAACCGTGCTAAAACTAAACGTAGTAATAATAATTAAATATATTTGTATTTAAAATTGGATATTATGTGATATCTTTTGACTGTATTGCTGTCCTGGTGACAGGAATGTGCGGACCGGGCAGCCATTCTGTACCTCACTCCCAAAGGCGAAGGGATCTAGAAGGGACCGGAAATAGATTTGGGGGTTTGCTTGGCGCTCAGGATCGGTGAACAACCATTCCGAGGGACCTCGCAAGGGTTGGGACCGTCACAGCTCCGTTGAATTAGGTTCTGCTTGTATGAATGGGTGCACCTTACGTTTTAATCTGGTCAGTAGTCAGCGAACATATAACGAGCTGGGTTTGGCTATGCTGATAGTATCAGAAAGATTTTAACTATTAGTTAACAAATTAACGGGATTGGATATACTAGTGAAAAGTAACATCGCTCATTGATCTTCTCATCTAATTTTCCATGTTTTTTTCAGATTGATTGTCTGTACTTGCTCCCTTTTTTCTTTTTGGTAAATACAATCCAATTGCGTAATCTTGACAATACTGTACGCTCGCCTACCAATAGCGCATTTCAACACTTTTCCTTTGTTTAACGCGAAAAGTGTATTTTCTTAAACTTTCATTTTAAGATGAATGAACCAATAGTCATTATGTGAGTGTTTAGCGTCATATGATGCCTATAGTGATTCTAATGCTTGGCATAGTCATTTCAGCTCTCCAAGAGTTTTGGTTCTGAAATGCCAGTTTTTGTCAGTTGTTTCCAAAGTCCATAAAAATAAAAGCGGTCCGTTAACCACAAGTTCTCTAGCTCTCAGGACTACTTCAGAATTTGTGTCTCTCTGAACCTTTGTCTCAATTGATGCTAATGTGACCTAGGTCTTCGGGGAAAGCAAAATAAGTTTGCCTCTATAAGGCCCCGGAATCACTGCCGGACCAACATTGACCCCTGATTTATAATTTTATGAAAGAGATTCTTTTTTATTACCTAATTGTACCCTTGTAGATGGCTAATAGTAGAGGCTTAAGTATCTGATTACAGTTATACAGCTATAAATACATAAACATTTTCTAGAAGTTAAAATGCCTATTTTGCGAAATTGTTTTTGCTTACTCCAACGGTGATAGCTCTCAGGCGTATTCCTTCCAAGTTTGATCTCTTCACATATTTGTATTTCAGGGGCTCTGTACTTAGTTTCCAAATCCTTGAAGATTGATTGTGATGGTCAGCTTTGTCCATAACTCCCTGAGGTGTTGTTGAGGTATTTTTGAGATCAATTGGACTCCAGTTACCAACATAGGTTCTCCTAAGTGGCTTATCCAGAGCTACATGATAAGCCTCCCAGATCTAGGAGAAATGGAATTATGAGGTTTACTAAAGTACATTGGGTAAAACCGTTTTGAAAGGCCATGGTATTACTCAAGCAGGAATATTTCCGCATATTATATTTGATTGTTAATCATGGCTTATTGTGCATCGTGATGAGGAAAATTATCATAATAAGGCAGTTACATTTTTCTTAATTGAAAAGGTGCTGCGCCCTCATTATTTATTCTACCCTTTACCGGCATCTAAAATGTGGAGAATTTTTCTTTTTGCAGAGCCATATATATGAGAATTTATGAACGAATACCAAGTTTCCTTTCGAGATGATAAAAAAGTCACATGAATGGAAACTGCAGAAAATGTTCACTTGCGAAGTCCCTTAGAGTATCTTGTTTAATGTAGGTAAACGATAAACGTTTCCGTAATCGTTTTTCTCCGTAAGCGAAAGGTGAATAAACAAATAGAGCAAAGGCTATTTATTCGGTAAGTATTGACACTTACCTTCACTGACTGCGTGTTGTAAATCACTCCGTAGTGAACATTGCTATCAGTGTAAATCCCAATTTGTTGGAAAAGTTCTTCCAAATAATTTCGCTTATTCAATGGCGTTAAAATTAACCAGTTGTATCGGGAACGAAATAGCCTGAGATCTGAGGACTTAAAAAGAAAATTTTATTAATCTCTTTATGAGACAATTTCCTTGAGAAATGTTTTTTTTTTATATGAGTCATTCCATGTCAATTCGACCAGGTGATTGCCCTTAGGGTAACCGATTTTGACCAAACTTGGCAAACCGTCGTCATTTGATAGGGAAATAAAAACACCAAAGCCGTTTTGCAAAACATGCAACCGTTTACGAGAAATTTCAACGTTGCAAAATTCGAATTTTGCAAAAGTGACTGCACATTTTACGGGATATCTCCGAGAGTATTAAAGCTACAGACGTGCAAAAGAGCTTATTTTAAAGATCTTGATTTGGATAAATTTAATAAAAGACAGTATTATAAAATATAAACAATTTTATAAAGTTAATAACTTTAAATTTTCAAATCGATGTGCCTATACCCTCAATTTTGCTCATTTTTTATGTTGTATATACAACCCTCCTCTACAAATTAAAAAGGTTTGCCAGAGGTAATATTTCATTTAGGAAGAAAAATATTTTTGAGTGTAGGCGTAACGCCCGGCAATTGATAGTGAAAATTGATGATCAAAAAAAGTTGATAATCAAAAACACGAGCAGAAAACCAAGTGAATTACGCGTTTGAGGAGAGCTCCCACTGGTGTAGAGGAACCGTCATACATAGCCGTCATGAGTGTTCCGAACCCTCCAGGGGGCATAGCCATGGGTGGCAGCTTGTGGTTTCCGTAGGATGAAAGATCAATTACTGTGGTGCTGATACCATTCCTGCTGAGGTATCTACCCAAATGCAGCCATCTGTCAGAAAGTTCAGTCGACCACCATCCTGCTCGTGGAAGATCGTGGAAAAAAATATTATCAATAGTATGTGATAATGCGTCATAGTTCCCTAAAACACTATGAATTTATGCTCTTGAATTTTGCACGTAAGGGCTTATGGTAAACCATTTTAAAAGTTAAGTCACCGAAGGTTACGATTTTGACTAGATGATGTTATAATCCTAACCTTTTAGCAAAAAAATATTGAATTCTTCCAATAAACTGGAATCACAAAAGATTAGTTCCCAAACATTAGTTTACATTAACTTTCATTAACACTTTTACATCGCTGAATGGACCATTTAAAATAGCAGTTTTTTAATTATTTATATCTATATCTACGACACCCTGCAAGCTACCTCGAGGGTGTCTGGCAAGGGAGTATTTAAGTACTTACACCACTTCTGCTTGTTATAATTTTAAATTTCGAACATTGAATACAGTAAAAAAGATCAAAAATGAATTATTTTTCTATACGTTAGTTGAGATTTTCCATGGCCAAGCTGTATCGTTTGATTCGTGTGCCATTTTCCATTTTTTGTATGCTTATGTTTTAGGGCAAAGGTGAACCAAACCAAAGCAATCAGTGTTAATTTTGAAGTTGAATATAGTTGGAATAGGTGGTTGGCTCACCAATCTCTAAGCCTATCGGCGTATGAAATTCACTCATCGAATTTTTAGAGTAACGCCTGTAGTGTTTTATAGAAAGATCTGGTCTCCAGAAAATCAGTCAGTTTTGACTCCGTAATGTGAGTATGAAGAGGCCTCCCTTGAATGAGAACCAGAGACCTCCGATCAATCATTAGTGTAATCGTACATCAACTGCTATATGATATACTTCGACGTTCTCGAATGAGAATATATTCCGCAAAAAAGGTCCATTATCTCTGAAAATTTCTGAAATCGGGAAGATAGTTGCATCAAAAAGTTCTTAGCCTTTGGAAAATTGATGCGAAAATTATAGGCATAGTTTTCAGATAATTTTTGAAAAAGTTTCATCAAGATGCGGATGATTAAAAGTAACTCTTATCACGAGACTGCAAAAGCTCAGGATTCTCAGGTCTTCAGAGATGTACTAAGTCTTCAGATTGCTGTGAGTCTTTGGAGAGAATTGCGACCCTTCGTGACGCGACATAAAGGCGATTTCTTGATTGTGGGGCAAAATCCGGCCCTACCCGCCTGCGACAAGCAATGCAATGACCAGGAATTTTACTTAATAAAGTCAATTTTCACATTGTGTCAGTCGGGTTTAGCCCAAGAAACCACAAAGCATGCAATCGAATTATCACCTCTAGATGGGATTAATTTTGATTCGTATGTTCAAAATTTTCGGAAAACTGCGCTTAAGAAAAAATGAGACAAATGGTTATCTTTTTCTTAGTACTATTATAAAGCTTTATAATGAATACCTGAGTATGTTTACATATATTGTCGCCCAATCCTAAGTGACTTGTAAGTGTGCTGAGAACATTCCTAGTTCACCCCAGTCACCGTCGTATTGCCGTGGATTCAAACATTGCCGATTGATAAATGGTCAATCATTGCCAGTGATTAAAAGGATAGTTTGATTTTTAAGAATCGTATAGTAGGGCAAAGGAAGACCTTCACTACTGTAAAATTAAAAAAAAATCCTTGAAATACACGCAGTAAGTTTTCATCACATTGCAGAGACAACACAGTGAATCTGATGACTTGTATAGTTGCACTACTCTGCCCCTAATTCCATAGTAAATATATGTTTGTGTTGAAAGCGTCGTCTACAAGTAATTGAAATTTTCCTGTGACTCGAAGAATACTGAATAGAACTGGAGACGAAAATTAAATCAATCTGCTTTATCCTTTTTCATACTAGCTCTGGAAACTATGTAAACAACACACTTTAAAATTGTTTTATTTTTTAATTTTCTTATACTAATGTGATGAAATATATTTATCTGAATAGGTAATGCCTAGTTGATATTTATACGTAAAATTGTCTGATAATAATTTGAAAACTAAAAATAAAATTTCTTGGAACAAGGAATGATTTGAAACATGAAGTGCATTCCAATTTATTTACCGTACGTGGCAAAGTCTTTTTTGCGCTGAAGCTTAATAATCTGCTCGGGTCATAGGGTTGTTACTTGTTCAAACTGGCGAATTATCGTTATTATTGTCACAGGAGAGGCCCCAATTCTGCAAATCTGCTGATGAATGCTAATCGCAGTTTAAAAACCTCGCTGCCACACCTCTGGCAAGTTCATGAATCGCACTACTGTGTACGAGAAAGGAAATTTAAGACCCTTGGTTACGCTACTGCAGAACCTCTACTGGTCGAATTAAAAGCTCTTCAGCTTACTGTGTTTCCTGAACAAATTGCATGTAAAGGACAGAGTGATGTGAATTATGTATTCACTAAACGGTAAGAACGAGGTTTATTCGCTCATGATTGAGTGTATTTAGATTTAAGGTCGATTATTTCCGGTAGATATTATAGAGATATTTTTTTCCGAGCCGAATGAGTAGCGGATACGAGGGTTATACTGTAACACTCAACTCTATCATTCTACACGCTGGCATCCTTTATAGAAGAACTATCTTAGCAGTATGAATCAAGTGTCTATGTATCACTAAACTCTGAAAAGCAAGGCTCGGTATCTATATGCAATGCTTTCCGTCACCAGGCTGCGCCACTCACGTTCAATTTCTCGAATTAGGAGACCTGGGATCCACTTGAAAGTGTGTTTACCAAAAATTGAATCTAACTGCTCATTACCTTTTCTGTGGCACTCTGTATATGTAGTAGACTGTATCAATCGAATTTATCTTAGAATGTTGGTAATGCGTCAGTAGGGAGATGAATTTTTGTTTCAAAGTATTACCTGCAACCCTTTGTTTCTTACCCGTTTTCAGGTCACCGTATATTAGTACTTTGGATTGATTTCTCAACAAGCAATATTGGTGAAGAAATTTCCCCAAGAGGTTGAAGTCCACGTTTCGGATTACTTTCTCCGTTGAAATCACTCCGTTGATGAAAAAAATTAGGCATATTGAAGCCAATGACTCCTTCGTCGCCCTCATAGATTTTGAATTCAAGGCAAAGCTGCCTATATCTGGAAGAAGGTAAGTTAGTTACAATTTTTTTATCCAATAGGCATCCGTTAGTAGCCGGATGCAAGACCTTCCTCTAAAATTGTGGAATTAAAACTATAAAATGGGCGGGTTTTTTCGTACGTTTCTTCTTGGTCTAAATTTTCGACCTTTCGTATAAAATAGGTTGTCTTGAATTAAACCAAAAATTGGGACTCATACTTTAATGATTTTAAGCATCAAGAGTCTTTTTACCTATGGCAGATTATGGGTATAAATAATAGGATGATTATTCAAACAAAAGAATGACATTAGCTTTCGTGCTGGAACGGGAAAATTTGAACTTCCTCTTGGGCCATTGGTTTGTGCTCCATTATTTCAATTTGGCGAAATTGTTTAATCTCTTTTGAGTTGAATTTAAATAAGTAGATCTATTAAAAATAAATGAACTCGCCTAAGAAAATAGTCATCTTAACTTCCTATTTAACTTTTACCCTCAAACTAAATCGTCCATTAAGTTAGCTGAAATAAATTTAATATTGCGTTTTCTCACAGTTCCTTCTATTGCAAGGCCATTTATTTTGGTGTCTTCCGAATACATGGCCTTTTTCGTTTGCTGTTACCAGTTATATCCATTGTGATAGGTTAGAGGCAATCGTCATATCTCGGTTCCTGTTTTCTTGGTACCAACGTGGTATTCACATTTGCGGAGTAGCCAACTAAAAGTTACAAACTTCTGTGGCCGTTCAATTTTTCAGTCGCTGTAACGAACTACGACTTTTTTGTCTTCCAGTTTAACTGGCATAAATATTATTATAGCTTTAAGCTGTTTGAAACTTACTAAATTTATACAGATACAGAGAAATTTCAAACAGCTTACCTTTGCGTTGCCTTTATTATAATATTTTTGCGTTTGCAATGGAATCACGAGTTGGTCTTCCTTTCCTAAAACCCAACTCACCATTTTGCTTTTAGTAACGAAATATAAGCCTTTTGCATGTGAATAATGATACTGTTCATCATTAAAATTTTAACTAGATTTCTTTCCACTTATGTTCTACACTGTACCTTCTGTCCTTCAAGCTCTGGGGATCTTCTGGTTGTTTCAGCTCACTGTCTGGTTTTCGCTGCAAGCACTCGCTTTCTTTCCACTTATGTTCTACACTGTACCTTCTGTCCTTCAAGCTCTGGGGATCTTCTGGTTGTTTCAGCTCACTGTCTGGTTTTCGCTGCAAGCACTCGCTTCATTTGACTTGACGATTTCTTTCATACCTCGTCTACTGACAGCTCAGAACGCTACCTCTCACGCCAGCTAGAGGCATCAAATATACCATTAATATTTACTATATTCATTCACCGTTTTCCATTCACCTTGGGCTTCAATAACTCAACAAGGGTACATTTCCATTCATCGGTGAAGCAGGCCTGCTATTATATAGGCGAGTCTCGTGAATAATATTTGTGTCACCTTTCAAAAATAATGCGCTTTTTCCCCCCACACTCGGGTATAAGGAGAGTGGAGCACGCTACCTTTCAGTTACTCCACGGCATACCCAATGGCTGGAGGAGATTATATGCAATTACCATCTTGCTTGAATGGACATAACGTTGCCTTTGGGTCGGTTCTTTGAAAATAGATTTTTATTGACTACTTGGCCATTGAAATGGCCACGAATGTTAATAAATGTATGTCCGATAACGATTTAGGAGAGGGGTACAGCATGTGATTGCTGTAACTCTTTGTCAGCTTTTCTTGGAAAGTCAGAGCGCACGGCTTTGGCATAGTGCTTTTGGACTGTTTTTGTAGGGCAATTAGGGCTGATCGTCGGTACAAACCAAGTTATGCGGAAATGAAATTTACTTCAGAACCTCTATAAGAATCAGTATTGTTAACAAATTTGAAAGGGGTTGTTCATAGACTACTTTAAAAATTAAATATTCCATTTATCCAGTTCCTCTCCCTCAAAACTCTAAATGGCGTAATTTGTGCCAGCATATTGGAATGAAATAGTAATGATACATTTCTCATTCATATTTTCCCTCTAGTTACATTTTTTTGGGTATTAGGTTTTCGACGGTACATTTCCTTTTACTTAGGATGTTTTCTTCAATGTGATTTATTTGAAGGAAATATTATTGCAGAATCAAAAAGTTCCTAACACTGTAAAAATTTCCTCAATATCTGCAGTGCAGAGAGATCTGGTGACCCGTCACTCTGCACTACATTTCACCGGCTGTCTGTCCTAGGCATCATCCCACCTATAGACCCACCCGTCGGCCGACGAATAGGCCGCCGAGCGGGCGTAGGGAGGTTGGACTGTCCGGGACGGTTGATCGGTGGGATTGCTGGTAGGTGTGACGAATCGCCAGGTCACATTATGTGACATATCCTTTACTATTTCCAAATATAAACATTTTACATCATAAATATAAAATACCACTACCTTTCCTTTATCCAAAGAGTACAAAGCAGACTGATTGTCTAAATATAAATTCAAATTAACAAATTTGGAAAGGATGCGGAAGAGGTGAGTGACCGCCATCAGGGCTGATTAGGTTTCCGCTTCCAGGATGGGTCTCTTTGTATCGATTGCCCATACCTTACACACATCAATTTCCGGGCAGGTCCAGGCCACTTTGATAGGTGTTGCGTCTGAATAAGCATCTAATGAGGTACAATAATGTGAAAAGTATCTCGGTATATGTCATATACCCTCAGTCCAGAGTTCCTTGAGCCACTTCACTCATCGTACGACACAGTCTTTGATAATAAAATATGGGAGTCTTCGTACGTACACGCATCAGGGTATGAACCCTGTAGATCGTGGGATATAAATCTGTCTCGATCTGGGTTGCACATTCATGATATAATGTAACATTTGTAATGAGGCGGGAGTTAACTGTAAAGTCATAGCCTCGGTATTAATAGTCACCCCCAGGTACTTAATTCGTTTCGTTAGATACAACTGACTCTTATTCATATTAACAGAAATGCCTAGAACATTAGTCATAAAATCAACAATTTCACACACTAAATCTTGGTTATTTACATCGAACAGTAAGAGCCAGTCATCTAGGTAGGTAATCATGGCTATTTGAAACTTTATATTAATCGCTGCCGCCACCCAGCGTTGCATAATTTCCGGGGCCAGGTCGTGGCCCTTCGGCAATCTGTTCCACACATAATACTCGTTATCAAAATAAAAGGCATAAAACTTTTTGTGCACTTCCTGAATCCGTAGCTGCCAAAAGGCATCTTGCACATCAACCTCACCTAACCAGGAGTTTGGCGGTATGGCCTGAAGGACCTTCGCGGCGTCATTCAGTGTGAACTTGGGCTTATGAAAATGTTTCGTCCATGTGCTTAGGTCGTGGATCACACCTTGTGGCTTTTGGCACAAGGACCAAGTGGAGCGTGCACACTGGTCTCGCCATGAAAACAATTCTTCTTTGCACTAGAATGTTCACATATTGCACTCTCATCTCAAGGGTGGCACACGTTGGGATAAAGGTTTATGGGGCATATGACGCCTCGGTAGCTTAACTGGTTAAAGCATCAGGGGATCCGAGTTCGAGTCCCGGTGAAGGTGAATGATTTTTTTCTCTGTGGAAATACCTACTGCTATTGTACAATTTCAGCGGGTAACGCCATTAAGGTTCTCGCGGCCAGTTCGCGGTCCTTCAATTCGGTTTGGACAGGTTTGCCCCACTTGAAACTAATTTATTTACACTGGGATTCCGATAGTCATACCTTTTTGCGGCCGAAATTGCGGTTGGATTTCCTCCTGCGTTGGTTGCTCCGCTCTTTCCGCTTCGGGTAGTCGCGCTGGCACTGGAGGGTCGTATAGTTGAGCCCTCTTCGGGTCTTTGTTCCCCGGGAATCCTGGGAAATTGCTTGGAAAATCCGCCGAGAATACTGTCTCTTTGGAGGATAGATGGGATGGCGGCGAGTCGTATCTCTCGTCGCCTGAGTCATACCTCGAATTGGGAGGCCGTCGCCTCCTCAGTGTCAGATCCCGAATCGACCGTAGCTCGATTCCGGTTCCTTGGACCCCTGAATCATGCTAATTGAGTAAGGAGTCCAGAGGGTCGTCCTCTTCAGCCAGAGTGATGTCTGCTACCGTAGCGTCGTCAGGTGGCTGTTGATTGCTGACACTAGCCTGAGGGCAGTCTGCAGTTTAAGATCCCGACTATTGTCTGGAGGAAGAGGCTCCTCTCCTCCCCCACGATTGCCGAAAGGGCTGCCCACCGCTCCCACGGTTACGCTTCTGTCTGGTGCCCGTCGGTTGTGACTGCCGTGGCCGCTGCACGATGATAGTCGGTGGAGGTGGCGGTACTGCGTTCGGGGGCAGTCTTATGTATTGGGCTGCCGTCTGCTCAGTCATCCGGATCGTCGCCTCCCAGCCGTGGTGTTGTACGATGGATATGATCCGCAGATGGTTATAATCCACCAGATTCTGCACATTAGATATGCACAGATTTTCTCGTGATGTGTTTATTTTGATCCTTTTCAAGAAAATAACTAATTCCTGGGGAACAAAAGCCTTCGCTTCTATTATTGGTAGTTGGAGATGACAAAACATGCTTTTTTTATCCATCATGATTACATGAGTTGTGGTGTATAATGGCGCAGAGTGTTTCCATAAACGTCTGGGTCATGGAATATTTTGACATCTGTGAAGAGAGATGAAAGCTGCACAATGTTGTACTACCCAACTTCTGTCACGCTTAAGTAATAGAGCTTCCTATTAGGTCACCCACCTATCAGGCTGCAAATCTTCGCTTTTGGCCATGTGGAATAAAAATACTAACGTATACTATTCTTGCATTTTACCTTAAGTTACAGTGAAACCCGAGACATATGCAGGTGAGGGCTATTGAAAAACTTATCATAGTCCGCAGAATTCTTATGATGATGGCAAATCTTATATTCTACGGTTTTCATTTCAGTTAGCTTCCTGAACTTAATACCATGGGTCTATCCATAGCACATTTTAGATCTCAGTACAAGTCGTCGAAAATTCGTCTCTGAGGACCCTCCGTACCTATTGGCTTTATTGACATGAAAAAGTGTATAAGTTCGTGACCGACGATCTTTTGTGCACTAGAAATCTACCTCTGGGTGGTGAAAATTTTGCGTGGGTGTTTCATGGAATGTTCCAGCTCTAGAAAAAATTCATAAATTATATTTCTGCTGAAGATAAACCACAATAATGTGTGGAGTGTATCTTCAGCCACGGAATACCCTACAAGCAACCTCGAGGGTGAAAAATCATCAAGTACACACTACGTACATGCAAATAATCGGTACATTACTATTTCACCATATAAACGTGCTATCTGTGCATCCACAATGCCCATGCAATAAAAATTAGTATATCTGTGTTAAGTGTATCAGCCCATATCAACTGATCGATAAATATACAGGCTACGTAATAACAGACTTTCAGGCTACGTAATGGCAGCGTCTTTATGATTATTAAAGGTTCAAGCTCGAGTCACCATCTTTCATGTTTCCGAACTTTCAATTTGTTTCTTTATACTCTTGTCTTATTCTGTTTTTCTGCTTTTGATTCTTCCGAGTTCGTGATCAACTATTGATGTCAAAGTAATCGGCTTGGAATTCTCACTTGATTCCATTCTGAGAGAATCGTGTTAAAGAAAGAAATATTTTTGGAGTGCAGGCATTTTCCATTTGAAGTAAACCTTTATGCTCTGAAGTTCCCGGCCGTATATTCCGATGTGAGTGAAAAAACATCTCTCTCTGTCTCTGCTGGAATAGGGCTGGAAACATTCAACTTTTATGCATTTTTTATGGAAAGGGGATTTGTACACGAAAGGAATAGCATAAAGATTCGATTGCTTCCTCTAAAGGGACTTTTTTTCACCGCAAACACACATCAAGTTGGCCAGATCAGTATAATTTGACTCTGCAGTCTGAGATTCTTTCGCCACCTTGAAGTAAGGGAGATGAAGAACTAGCGGAAAGCGTTGCGGTTATATTGCATCGCAGCCTCCCCAGCAGAGGCTCGACCGAAGATCGAAGAGAAGAAACACATTATTTGTTAACTGAGGTTGATATTGGTGGGGGGGGGGGGGAGACATTCTGCTAGCAAAAAGGAGACCATGGCGGAAGGAAACATTCGTCTTTTCCCATTCCCCAGGGGGTGTCTCTCTCATTTTCGATCTCTCCTCCCCCTGCCCTTTTTTCACGGAAATGGTCTCAGAGGTGGGGGTGAGAAGATGTGGGAGGGATAGGGAGGGGTTGAGAGGTAATAGAACGGGAAAAGGTGAAATGAGGAAGTTTTTGTCTGTTTACTTGCGTATTTCGGAGAAAAAATTGCGGCGGGATACATCCCGCGGGAGAAATCTTCCTGTCACGACCTCTGACCTTATAAAAATCATAGGGGGCCTTCTTGAAAGATGAGGAGGGGAGGGAGGCCATGGAGAGGAAGAAACCTATAGGCTTTCTCCCTTTCTCCTAACTCCCTGGCCCTTTTCTCCACATGTTCCGCTGCACCTCTTCCCTTCATTAAATTTCTTTATTTTTCTCCCGTTATTTTTCCTTACATTTTGGTCACTCGCTCTATTTTCAGGGCATATATTCAGATGGTGAATTTTATCAATATCTGGTCAGAATTACTATTTGAAGATATACCCTACATTGGGCTTGAATCTATCGGAAAAATGCAGCGGAACCCGCGAAAATACCAATCTTATGAATTGCATTGCCGGCTTTGAATGTATTATTGAGGCAAAGCAATGGGAACAGTCTGCATTATTAGGAAGTAGAGGCGCGGAGTGGACGTGAATGAGGTGCAACGGGTGCCGATTAAATTTTTCTCTAACACTGATGCTTCATCTGCAAATGATAAGGAATTGATTAGATAGGCTTAGCACCGATTCATATGGTCTTACGATGGTTTTTGTGTGGCACAAACATTACGGGAGGACTGAGGATCAATAATGGACGAGGAATGGGTGATTAATTAAAAGCAAAGTAAAGAAAATGTTGATCGTGTGCAACAGCAACATTGTTCCAAAGAATTCGTGCCATAATATTGTACGGTAAATAAAGAATACTGTAATGTAGTGTGAGAACGCTTGCTTGCTCGCATTCAATGATGTCGTGCTTACCTGTACCGCTCTCGCGATTTTTCCATCGGTCAGGCCGGGTAATGTCCACGCTCACACAGCATCAATTAACCATTAGATTCTTGGCTCAGAGAAAAATCGCAACGGTGCCCCACACATACTAACCTCTTATGGACTATTTTGTCCTCCCGGGCTTTCGGATGCAAAATATGACACAACTGAAGAGATAAGGAAGGCAGAGGTCGACCCGATTGACAAAAACCTATTAAAAACTTTTAAAAAGCCATTAATAAGTTTGGAATACATGCTAACCAGTTTATTGCCTGGAATTAATCGTATTTTAAGTGAATGAACAACCATTATGCATATTTTTAGCTTTTTATTTTTGTAAGTAGCTTAGAAACTGGAATTTGTGCACTGTAATGAATATCGCTTAATTTAAGCTAGTTCTTTAGCTGATACTGACGACTGCATTTATTTTGTTTACTGATAGCCATTTTTTTCAACATTTCCCCTGACCTATGAGCACAGAGGTTGGATTATATGGTAACGGGCTGAAGACAGTTTCTAAAATATTGTTGAAGGGTGTGAAAGAGAGAAGGTTGGAATTAGGAAGAGTTACTAGGCGATATGGAAAATAAAAGGCATGAGAGAAGGGAAATCATGCAGGGAAACAAACTTTTCCTGCGTGATTGACTGTAGGGAAGGTAATAAACAAGCTGGAAGACGAACGTATTTTTCAGACGAGAACGATGGTAATTACGTAATTGGTTGGGTACCTGCAATAACGGTTATTTGACGCTTTGGGTTTTGTCATTGAAACTTCCTGTCTTCCGCCGTGCACCATGCACCTGTCATCATTCATTGGTAACAATCCTAGGATTGGTTTGACGCAGCTTTCCGCTCTATTCTTCTGTCGGCAAACCTTTCCATTGTGACGTAATTATTCTCTTTTGCGTACATCACAACCTGTTCCATGTATCTCATACGAGGGCTGTCTTTTCCAATTTTCCCGTTCACTTTTCCCTCGACGATTGTCTTCATCTGGCCATCGTGTCTCAAAATATGGCCGATTAAGTCGTCCCTTCTTCTTTTTAGAGTTCTCAGCAGACTTTTCTTTTCTCCCACTCTTCTTACGACTTCCTCGTTACGTACTCGGTCGATCCATTTAATCTTCATCATTCTTCCGTAGCACCACATTTCGGATGCTTCTACCCTTTTCTTCTCCGCTGCTGTCATCGTCCATGCCTCACTGTCTTATATCAAAAGTATACTTGAGGACATAATGTTGTTTGTCATATTCAATGAAAGTGTGCTTTTTTCCTATCATGATATGCCATTTTACTGAGCTAAATCCTCCGAAGTGTACTACTCCCGGCCGGTGACAGTGCTCCACGGAGGAAAATCACCTCTGTTTGATAATTAATTTTTTCCCTAAGTTTGATTGCTCAGTAAATCACATTTCTTTGCCCAAGATAATGAAAGAGAGGATCGAGTGGTCGATGCTCAATCCGAGGAATTCTAACTTGAAATAATACGCTTTATTGTAGTCGAACTTCATTTACATCCACTCTTAAGAAAATATTGCACGGTAATGACACCATGGAACCCTCTCTCATGAGCGCACACATAATATTGCAACATCCGCTAGCTTTCACGGCGCTTGTAGCTTAAAGATGCTTGTCTTCCGAGTGTCCTGTCGCGTTTGTCCATTTTTCTGACAAAAGTTATCAGTTGATTCACTAACCTAAAGATCCCTGCCCCAAAAGGTGTTAAACGCATCACTTGAAAATTCCCTTGATTTTGATAGCAGGATTATATGCTCCAATAGATTAGGTGCTTCAGCTGTTAATATATTCATGTACGTATGAGATGACTAAGTTGTAACTGCCCCACGTCTAAGCCTAATCCTATGAAAAACTCGACACCCAGTTTTATAAAGAAGGAAAGGGAAGAAATTATTTGATGAATTTTGGCTTTTTGTGAGGCGCAAATTACAGCGGCGCATTACTGTAAGGCTCAGTTTTATTATATCTCATTGGCTTTAAAAGTCGGCCAGCCCTAAGTTAATATAGCATTTTGAAATTTTGGTTTGTAAACCACATTAAACCTTCGGTTAGTAGACGTAGTCAGATTAGTCCCGGCAGACCCGGGAAAAAAGTCAGATTGCGAATATTTTAATTGGACATATCATAATTGGAGCTTGAATAGGAAATTCCTTCGAGGATACGAAAAAAGACTCATTTATGTAGGAGGACATATAATTGGTTCATTGGTTAGAGTGCTGGCCAAGGATGCTCCCTTTCTCGAATTCCAGTATTAGCGATCCAATAGTAGAGATTTTGCATTGGTGTACCGCTCCCTACTTGAGTTCATTTTAATTGGACATATCATAATTGGAGCTTAAATAGGAAATTCCTTCGAGGATACGAAAAAAGACTCATTTATGTAGGAGGACATATAATTGGTTCATTGGTTAGAGTGCTGGCCAAGGGTGCTCCCTTTCTCGAATTCCAGTAGTAGCGATCCAATAGTAGATTTTTTTCATTGGTGTACCTCTCCCTACTTGAGTGCTACGTGGAGAGCATTCTAAGTTCAGTTTCCCGTCCTTTAGTTGGGACTTTAAACTGTGGACTCCTTGTTGGTGTACACAAGTTAAGAGGGGGCTGATGTCCACACCCTGATGTAGGGTTTGTCCACACCCTTCCTCTATTCTCTGTACAATTCTTGCCTCTACTCTATAGGTACCCACCCATTCTGAACAGCGGGAATGACTTCAGTAGTTGGTCACATCCCCTAATAACAATAACAACATTTATCCACGAGCATAGGTCCACTTCAAGTGTTTTATTTTTGGATCTTGGTAAAATTCAAAAGAATTCAAGACCATCCGTCACGTTGGCTGAAGCTTACATGCACACGAGGCCTCGTAACCTTTTCATAATTTCTCTGCTCTGTAACTCGACTCGTCATCGCCGAAGGTGTTGGATATTGTCCACCCGGGCGTTTGCCTCCAATGGAGCGATTGTGGGGAAGATGCAAGGCAGGGATTTACTTGTGAACTATCCTGATTTCTCGTCAAAGTAAACTGACTATTGTTCCTATTAGATGCCACTGCCTGGTTTCGGAGCCTTTGAGATTTCGTCGAAGCTTTCGGTGTAAACGTTGTCCACGGCATCTACTGTTTCGTACGTAATGGCATGTTTTCAGTTTCATCCATTTGTGCCGTCTTTCTTTTCCTACCGCGTTTACGTCGTCATTCAATCGCACATATGTTTGTTAATGAGAACTTTTGTACGGAAGTAAACAGCAACCTTAAGGGATTGAACCAACTAGATAGGCTTCTTTAATGAAATATTGCACTTCATTGCCATCGAGTGTATTGTTGCCCAATGTTATGGGTAAATTGCCTTCTCCCTTGGGTCATTAAATAAAATATTCAGTATAGAGCTATCTGGTAAGCTGTAAGGAAGCTGTCAACATTTTCAGATGGAAAGGAATAGAAGTACTGATGATTAGTACCAATAAATAAATCAATAATTACAAAGCAACTCGTTGCCTGCGCCGTAAAAGTGATGGTAAAATTTCATAAAGCAATTAATGCAGTATATTTTGTTTCGCAGTTAACTAAGCTGATAAATTAGAAATAATTATAATGATAGGTGATGTGTATCATTATTTCAAAGTCGCTTCAGAAAGAAATGTGGAACAGTAAAGTAACGCGACTGGCGTAATTTTGAAACAGTGGTAATATTAGGAAATATCTTAATTCAATTTTAGAATGCTTAGCTATTATTCCCTTTTTTGGAATACCAATTCAACCCAGCCAAGCAGAACTTTTTGTCTAATAATGTAATAAATGTCAAAAATGGTTGAGATCAAGTGCCTAAGAACTTTACTATGGACTGACATTGGATAAATAAATAATTCATATATACATCAAAAAATACATAAATAACGGTGATTATTATTAGAGATTATTCGTTTATTTTTCCAAACTTTGTCCTTGTGCATTCATCCTTGCATTTTCTTTTTATGACACTATTTAACAATATATAAAAATATCTTCACATTTATCCATAGATTTTTAGCATCAATAATTATATTCTAGTTTTTGATTGTTAAGAAACCCATTTGTTTCATATTATTTCAATTAGGAGGTACATGACGCTTCAACTGTGAATAAAGGTTTTTGTGAAAATATTTCATTAAACTTTTATACAATTAATTTAAATATGGCTCGTGCACTCTCTCTACAAAATTAATCATTTAAAAAAGTAGAAATTTATGTAAATAAGAGTAGACAACTGCCTTTTTTTATTTGTAAGCGGCTTGGAAGGCGGAACTTACGGACATTAAAATGTACCCTGATCGGTGAAAACTATAACTTGTTCTTAACATTTTAAAAAAGCTTTTATCGCATCGTGAGTGTATTTCCGTGAGAAATTAATCCTCCTGGGCAAAACTCTAGGGTAAAATTCTATTCTTTCATAAAGTTAGTGGCTCCACGATTTCTCATTGGATTTTTCGAGGAACTCTAGGAACTTTTGCCTAGTTGCATCAGGAAATGCCCGTTATTATTGCTTGATATCACCTTTAAGGGCTCGCGGGTCCGACGTTGGTTTCCCGCGCGAACGATGGCAAAATCTTGGGACAAAGGGTTTGATCGCATCCTTCGCCGCCCCTCCATTTTGCTCGCTATCGTGGGCGGGCACGCGAGACAATAGGCGCATTGTCGAACGCGCGTCGAGACGGGAGGGCCTCGATTATCCGTACCCTGAAGGGGTTTCGGGGGAGGGGTAGAGGAAGGAGAGCAACACAGTGAGATGGGTTAGGGGAGGGGCAGGGAGGCGGAATACTTCCAGCCCCCTTGCTCCCGCCCGTTCTTTCCGCATATGCGCTCCGATGCAAAAAATTGCATCCCGAGAGGGAGGGAAATGGTTTTGGGGAGTCCGTCTCATCTCGTCCTCCGGCCAGTCTGCCTGTGTCCTTCTCTCAACCCTTAAGCGCTCGTACCACGCACGCACAAACTCATCCCTTTGGGAGAGACGTGGAATTCGCGTGGCGGGGAGAGTTGACTTTTACCATCCGCGCCCCTTTTGGGGCCCGAATACACGGAGGAGCGGGTTATGGTTGGCGGAGTGGAGAGCGCTCCGTCCCTCCTCCTCTCCTGCTATGCACCCGGAGCGGCTAGCGGAGTGTTTCGTGTTCATTCCGCGCGGACCAGAGGAAAAAAAGGGGCCAGGCAAAAATCGGTGCGACCGCTCCCCATTGGTTTCCCGGCGTGCACTCCGCCCGTGCTAATGCGCGTATCCCGGCCTGGTGCACGGCGCTCGCTTGGCCCCTCGCCCGCCCCTCCCTGGCACCCATCCCACTCCGTCTGGTGGCGGTGCAGCAGCAGCGGGTGCCACGAATGGAAAATCGATTCTCGAAACTCCCACCCCTTCCCCCACGCACCCATTCCACTGCCGTCTCCCGCCGCGCGCCTTGGCCCTTCAAATGATCATCCGACCCTTCTCCAGTCCTCATTGTTGTTTTAAATCGTTTATCCCGTTTCACGGCTTTATGAGCTCTTTTTTACCCTCCCCATGCGGCCCGCCGACGTCTTTCCCCTGCGTTCTCCGGGCCCCTCTCGGCCCCCGCGCCCTTGTCGCCGCACCCGTTCGGGTGTGTATTTCGCCCGATGCGCTCAGGGACTGCGTGCGGGAAGGGCCGGGAGTAGTCTATGGGAAAGAGGGGTCGACAGACATAGAGTGGGAGCGATATTCAGGGAGGTCTATCATAGTTGCGAAACGACCCTTCACTCGTAAATGGGAAAAATCCTCCTTCCTTCTCACAGTTTTGGTGGATTCAAATTAGTATAGTATTATTCTTCTTCAACACATGTTTTGGTGAATGCGCCAGTGGTGCAAAAACAAAAGCAAGGTCTTCAAGAGTCTTTTATGACCAGCGCTTCGCTTGGACATCACCGAAAAACTACAGAACTCAAACTATAGCGCGTAAGCCTTGTCTTGTTGAAAAACTCTTGGATACGAGAATGTTGAATGCTCTAAATTTACCTTGAATTCTATTCTACCTATGTTTTCTCTTTAAAGACTATAATTTCTCTAATAAGGTGCTCATTTTGCTGTTTGTAGCCACTGATATTCCATGAATTTCCTCGGTCCATGCAGACGGACATCTTTCCTTCCTGGTGCATAACAGGGTAGCATATTTATCATTCTTTCCCAGTATCACCGCTTTTCCGTAAGCTCCGTGTCGTTCCTGGATTATGCGAGGTAGCTAATCAGGTGAAAAATTAAATTATGAAAAAATTAATCAAAAACTCTGTTGCAAGCACAGATTTATATTGAACACAAATAGAATTTTGGATAATGTCTCTAGGAAATAGATAGTATTCAGTATCCTTTTCAGTTATTTTTTCCCGTCTACAAGAGTTCTGGCTTGCAGAAGGTATAATGATTTAAAGATACACATTTAGGTAACCATATATGAAGATCATTGGGTACCTAAAACAATCAGTCGTTATTAATTATAACGGCTCTGAAGACATAATGCATTAGAATAGTTAATGAAAAATTATTTATTCTGTCATAAAAACCTTATTGAGATGGCATAATTTGCCGTTTTGTATGACAAATTATTAATTTAATTGTTTTTTCTCATGAAACTCATTTAAAAAAATAGTGATGTTGCAGGCGTCGAATAGGAGCTGAGTTATTATGGCATAAATTATCTCAACTTTTTAAATAAGATAATTAGTAACATTTTTGTGACAGTTTAAGTGCAAAAACAAATCTGTCGCATTGTGAGATTGTTGTTGCCCTTGAATCATAAATCGGTCAATTTGATGCGATTGGCATGAACCGTCAATTTATGAATTGTGAAAGGGATAATGACCTGCCTAGATTTAATTTAAAAAAAGTTGTTTATGAGAATCGGGTAATCATACATAACCGATACAGTATTCTTGGTTGAACTTGTTACTGGATTTGCATCAAATTTACATTGGATAAATATATGTAATTCATTTTATTGTCTCATTTCATATTTTTATATGCATGTCGAGTTAATCTGCTGGGCCAGAGGAAGATTCCTCGTCGCTTAATCTGGCCCAGGGCTCTATCTGTCCGTGACTTGTAAATGAGCATGCGTGTTCAACATGTCGGATATTATTGCTGCCAATTCTGAGTAAAATATTCGTGATAAATAGTTACCTACGGAATGGAAATCATCGACGAAGAACATCAGAGCTTAATTTTCAGACAGCATTAATTTTGGGACTAAAATAATATCTTGGCCTAGTGTCGCGTCATTGATATACGTACTTCCCTTGTTGGAGCGGCCATACATGAATCGAGTGAGCAAAACATCCTCCCCTTTAGAACCGGAAAATTGCGACTGAGAGGAGATGCAAAAGAAGGAAGAGTTGTTAAATAATTTCGAGGGGTGTTGTGAAGTGGCGAGCTTGTTGAAGGAGGGGAGAAGCCACGAGTTGGTGTGAGGGGTAAAGGAAAAGTGATTCGAGGAATGAGACTGGTCCTAAGGAAAGCTAGGGAGAGAGAAAAGGTTTGGGAGGACGATGCGTTGGGAAGTACGCTTTCTTGCTTACAATTTACACTACTTTGATAATTTTGTTCCTCGGTCGCATTTAAAGGTATATTGTAAATAAATAATTACATATTATCATCTCGGTAATAAAATTTTTGAAAGTCTAGCCATTGTTCTATGAGGATGATGTAAAATAAAGGAAAAAGACAGGAATAGATTTGAATGCACCGTGGAAAATTTTTATTGATCAAAATCTTTTGAAGTATTGTATAAAAGCTGCAAATTAGGTCTCAGTACAGGTAGGTTAGACGTGTTAAGTGAATTAACATCTACAAAATAAAAGTTGACATTTTGTGACGGATAATGAAAACGACAAAGTCTAGCTGAATGAGTTTCTCCTGAAAATGTTAATTCAAGCCCTCGCTTGATGGCGTACACATTGTATTTACGTTAAATTAAATGAAACTTGGGGGGTAAAATTGACTCTAGCTATAAAGTTAGCTCTAGCTGTATTTTGAGTCCAATATGAGGTGGTTCTACTTAGTACAAAGATTTTGAGAATCACATTGACCGGAGTAAATTGTGTGATAAAGAAAATTACAAAAGTCAGTATGATGCGCATCGCGTTTGTTTCTTATCTTATATATGGTTAATGCTGTCGTGGCTTTCCGTGGCTGTGTCTCATGCTGCTGCATGGCTTCAAGGTAACTACATTGAAGTACTTGAAGGGCCTAATTTCTTACCATGAAATTAAGGTGGCAAAATTATGTCTGCTTACATTCACATATATTTTCGGCGTAACCATTTAATAGGATGGCTAAGGGATAATACACCACTTGTAAAGTTTCTATGAGCTTGAACCTGAACTTTCTTGATCTCTCAGAAAGACCGCTCCATCTAGAGAGACTGCAGACAGCTGATGGGAGCCAGGGAGACCGGGTATGAATTGACAAGCACCTGCGTCCGCCACGCCCCGTATTATTTTAGTCATAATTCCGTCGTTGACTGGTGGCGCACGACTTGATTTAAATTTCAATTTTCCCCGGAAAAATGGGAGCAATTTGAGCACTCATTACGTAATCGAGTTTTCACTTAAGCGAGGGAAATGAGAACAGGCAGGGTTTAAACCCGCGCGGAAGTTTGTTGGGAGACGTAGGGTGGATAAGGGGTTCAGGGGTGTGGCGTGTGAGGCGAGGGGGAAGTGGGTGTGTGGGGAGGGTGCAGGTGGGACGGGGTGCCGAGCGAGCGGGGCGTGGCAAGCGGATAGAGAAGGCGTAGAGGGCGCTCTGTTTAGGGCGTGGCTATCAACCGTTCTGTGCATTCCTTAAGTGTTCTACTGGTGCGTACCTAATGCATCGAGACAAGATGCACTTGAGCTCAGAAAGTCAACGATGAAAGGGAAGAAGAAAAGATTGTATGTTACTCCGGGCTTTGAGTGGCGGGAGCCTGCTTACGATAAGCATCGCGTTTCTTTTAAGGAGCTCCAGCTGCCGAGGTTATATCACACCGCTTGAAATAACTTAAAATAAGACTAACTCTAAGACAACCATTAATTCAATACTCGAGGCGGGAAATGAACCAGCGACCATCAACCTGACAATCGCCACCGGCCGAAAATTTTTACCTTAAATAAGGCGAATGAAGTATCTTCGTTCATACATTTCTCACGGTGGATATTATTATGGAAGCTTAATCAAATTAAAATTCTCTACATAATGATCTTACTTAGCACTACGCAAGTTGAATCGCCGATATTCGATTTTTTCGTCCATGGTAAGCCTTTCCCGATAACCCAAATGTGGTTTGGTGATCACTTCTAGAAGTATTCCGACTTTTCCTCATTTTTTGCCTTTTTCAAAGATGTGTATGTTAGAACCTAACAATGGAAGTGGGTGCAAGAAACTAGTGCTCAAACCTAAGGTCGATCTCAGATATTGTGTATGATAGTGAGAGTACGGGTCCTAAGGCTTTCCGGATTCAAACCCGGGACTTCAATTCAGTAGCCCTAGCACTCAAGCCTCTGAGGTGTCCGGGAGTAGGCTAGGAAATGGAATTTTTCTTTCCCAACTAATCGAAAAGAAACTGTTCTTCCCGAGGATCGAATTGTTAGGTGAGGGTAGAGAATCGCCATCCAGTTCCTGATAAAATTAATTTTTAAATATTTATTAAGCAATTATGTGTCGAAGAAAATGGCTTTTTAATGTCAAAAATGTGACATTTTTGGACAAAACGCATTATGTCTTCATAGAAATCGTTATCGTGCAATGACCGACAACGGCAACCTACCATCCACTATTATAGTAGGTATGAGTCGGCTGTCGGAATTAAGTAGTGTTGAGAATGCAGAGTTGAGGACCTTCTATTACTCTGTTTTTCAGTAGAGATCCTTTGAGTCTGTTGAGAGTTCAATATTTGCGCTGCCAACACTAATAAACGTTTTACAATACTCCTGTACTAAAGGAGTTTCAAAACTCGGTAGTTGTGGTATAAAATTAGCTTGTATAGCTATATTGGTGTATCGTGTTCATTTCAAATTCTGTCACTGCGATACACTTTAAATAGTCTTCCATTCCTGTAATCAGTCTTCCACACAGAGAACAGAACGTAGCATGAGTACCGACCACCAACACCTAGGGATTTAAGCCGTTAACCTCTTGGAATTTAACAATAGCCGCCTTGGAGCCAGGGTGCAACGTCCCATCCGGAGGAGGAAATGATTAGCTTGTAGTGCTCTCCGCACGTCACTCAAGAAGGGTTCAGTATATCTCTGAGAAAGCTGTCATTCTCAGAACCCGGGCTCACAAGATGGAAAGCCAGTAATGTATCTACAGCTGCCAGCTATACAGCTAGCTGGACCTTTTCTGGCTCTACTGCTTATGTTCTTCTCTTCTACCATCCTTACTATTTACTATCTATCTCCTTCCCTCCTGTCGTTTACCTGATTTTTTGGAGAGGTAGTATTGTTTTTATTGCTGTAGTAGAGGGAAGTGACCGGCAGCTGAGTTCATTTGTACCTTGATGATAGGGGTATAGTTGGGTAATGCAGACGTTTTTGTAAGTGGTGGGGGAGTGTTGGAGAGTAATTCGGCGTCGACATTAGCTTACTCTGAACGAAATATGCCAAGGAGACCGTGGCTTCAAGTCCAATCCAACGGATAGAGCACTGAACTTCAGGTGCTCCCCTGACAAAGGATTCTAATAGGGACAAGGGTTCCTTTGAAAAATCTCTGCTACTTCATGAATTCGAACCCAGCTTTTCTGCTTGGGATGCTAATACCATAGCCATCACACTTATATCCTTCTTTTTCGTCGCCTCCTCCATCCTTAATTGTAGTTGTAACCTTTTCTCTGATCTTAAAATTTCCACTTTTTACTCGAAATTCCTTCTAATTTTTCGTAATCCCTATTTTTCGTTCCTCCTTCATTCTGATTTCTAAGTATACGTAGTAGTAGTTGAAGGTAGTTATTTAGGGGAGACGACCGCCAACTGAGGTAATTTAAGCCGTAGAGGATAAGATGGGTAACTGGGTTTTCAGGGAACGAAGGAAGAGTGGAGATATATAATTGTCGCCCGATCTCAACGAAATGCGCCAAGGGGACCACGACTTAGGTCCCATGCGAAGGACTATAGTAGGAGTATTGATATCGTCCACAAAGCACTCAATTAGGGACCGGTATACCAATGAAAACTCCGCCAGAGCCGGGATTCGAACCCTTGGGATGGTCGAACCCATCCTTGGGATGGAAGGCTGGTACTGTAGCAGTCACACAAACCCGATCCCCTAGTATACTTTGCCTTTTCATTACTTTGATTCTATAATTACACTTCATCAGTGCCAAACGGTGATCAGCGGTCACTAAGGCATCTGTGTGAATTTTTAGCGGTACTAGTGCTTAAAATAGCCAATGGAGAAAATTTCATGAATGGTTCGTTTTGCGTTGCAAATTGTTTGATCTGGGAAGTGAATTCGCTTTAAAGGTACGGATTTGGTGATACTAGGTAGGTATTAAATGCCACTATGCCTCCATTTATTTGCATTCAAAACGAGTACATCATTATAATGCGGGAAATTTAAAATCTCGCACTTTAAATGGTGAATCGCTACGTTTCACATGTGGCCTTATAATAAGATTTAGTCGCAGTTATTGCTATTAGTACAGGAATGGAAGGTTTTATCAATATATTTTAAGCAGTGAAAAAATACACACGTACATTAAATCCATAGTATATGTATTTTTTATTTTTTGTGCTAGTGTTTTGGTGCTTTGCTTTAAAAAAGAGCATTTTTTATCCTCGCCTTCATCAGAATGTTTCATATTGTATGACCAGAAAATATGCATGTAACTGTGAGCCTTTCTGGCTGTCGAATGTGTAACTGCGGGTTTATTTTCCCCACAAGAAAATGATCTGCTCCTTTTCTTCTTCTTTCCCCTTATTGTCATTGCCGCGACCCTCCCACGGCGGAATATTTTTTATCACCCTGGAATCTGTCGTCATTACGTTCCCGCTTGGGAGATACCATGTCCTTGCACCCAAGATATTTTGCGATGCCTGTGGAGACGAATTTTTATCATGTGCGAATAACCGCGAGAGAGAGAGTGCCTGAGAGAAAGAGATGCGAAATTTTCGCATGGGGAGAGTGAGGTGAGGAGTGTTGGGAATAAAGGTGATGGCGTAGGAGGGCGAAGAGTGAGGTGGGCTTGGGGGAAGGAGGATTCTAATTGGCGGGGAGAGTGGAGGGGAGGCAGCGTCGCAGGAAAATCGCCCGAGGCGTGAGGAAAGTTTGTTTTTCCATTCATTCCTCCAGCGAAGAAAACAGATACGGAACTGAATAGGGTGATGTTACGTAAAGCAGGAGTGGGGGAGAGAGAGAGTAGGTAAGAGAGGGTGTGCACGGAGGTAAGGGAGGAGGAGGAGGAGGTAAGCGAGGAGGGGTGCCTCGTACTGATATAATCGGCGTGCATCCGTGAGTGGAGGTGGCTTTGCGTCCGCGAGGTGCAGCGGAGTGGGCGGGTGGGAGGGCTCCCTATGTTATTCGGGAGACGGGCGCGCGAGGCGTGCGTGTGTGGGTCGAGGGAGGATGGATTGAGAGATGGCACCGGAGTTGGGGGGGTGTGTTCGGGGTTGTGAGCGAGAGAGTTTGGCACGTAGGGGGGGCAAGGCCATCCGGGACCCAAGGGGCTGGAGAGGGGCACGGAAGTCCTTTTTCTATACATATTTTTTTGCGAGACTCGGCGCTGAGGAGTGGCCAGTGGAGAGGGGGCTGGCGGGGTCGGGTCGGTGGCTGGACGCGAAGGGTTGGGCGGGGGAGCGGAGGGATGTTTTTTTTGGTAGAGGGGTTGAAACGGCTGAAACTAAATAAAAGTCCGTGCTTAATGACATCGATGGGTGGGGTAATGGGAATCAGTTGCCAATCGATGTGTGGCCCGCACATGCGCGTGGCGGAAGGCGGGGTCCAAGTGGTGTGGGCGAGAGGGCGGAGGGGTAGTAGAGGGAGGGGGTGGGGGTGGACGGGGGCGGCGACGACGTGCCGTGGTGGTACTACCCATTTTTAAAGGGGACGTCCCTCGGGATGTCCTCAGCTTGGGAAAACGCCGATAGATTATTCATCATCTCCCGTCTAGCGGATTCGACGTTTAAATTATGCAATTCCGTTCAACTCTCACCCTTAGACTCGTGGACGCGTCTATCAACCGTGTTTGTGCACTTGAATAATAACTTGAAAACACGTACAATGGCTACCAGGGCACGTATTACCGGGGAGGTGCCGCCTGTTACTCATGCGACGATATTCTCGCAAGCATTATTGACCGACAAGTACATGAAATGTAGCGATCTACTCGGCGATAGTGCACAACAAGATATACGACTGCCTGTACCTTATATAACACTTATGATTGTTCAAACAAAAGGTAGCAAAGGGTACAAATATAGCCGTATACGGTGAAAATCTCGACACAAGACGCTTAAGGTCCATAAAAGCTTCTTTTTGATCGGTCCAATTTCTGGTATCAAATAAGTAAAACAGGAAGAACATTATGGAGTCACAGAAAATAGTCATGTTAGACCCTAATACATAGTTTCCAGCATACTTATTTCAGCCCATGGTTCGTGTGATACTGTGCCTCACCCATACATATTTATCTATTATTTGCAAATAAAGCATTCACAATGATTCTTGCATTAGCAAGTATAATATTTGAATTACTGATGTCGAACCTTTGCAGTATGTTATAAATTATCATTCTTATTTCATTGTAAGAAAAAGTATTCGAAAATATCATGATCCTGAAGGACAGTCACACTTTTAGTATTGTTTTGAATCATTAGTTCGATGGCACGAAACTTTTTGAATGAGCTGAATAGTGTCAGTTAATATAAAACCGCGAGTGAATTTTTATAAACATATTTTTGACCGAATATGTTCCGCGTCTCCTTTCATTTTAACTATACCAATTTTCACCTAAAAGATGTCCAATAAATTGAGGCGCATTTGGTGGAACGAGTTTTTCAATGATCACACAGAAATTCGAAGGTGGCCTGTGGTATTTGTATTTTTTAAAGTTATGTCTAGTAGTTTATCTACATTTTTTAAATTCCAGTACTGGAATGCAGATTTCCGCTAAATGCAATCAGTCTCTGTTCCTATTCCGTTAAGAAATTCGCTATGAGATTTTTATATTTAGATAGTGGTAGTACTTAAACTCAGTATATTGAGGAAATTGAGGGCCAGTATGGTGAACTTGTTGTAATGTAAATGTATCAGACAAAAAAATTCACTTTTCTGGTAAGAGTTCTTACTTGAGTTTTATAGTGAACATTACATTTTTTGGTACATAGGTAATTCAAATTCTATACTGTAGTGAATGGAATGCATAATTAATGTTTATATTTTATTTTTGTATTTACTCATGTGGTTAATCAAGATTATTGGAATGGTGTATATATTTCTTACCATTTTTGTTGTATTTTTTAATTAGTTTTCAAAGCTCGAATTTCTAATTCATTGAATTATAGATCTCTTTAAGTTCTATTTGTCGAAAAGTCAAAGTTGTTCTCATGTCGATATTACTTTATGTCCTTAATACCTGTTTTTGTTAACTGCCTTTAAGACATTAAGTGAGAGGTGTTCAGCTTGACTTGACTTTCTACTCCTAATTTAAGTTTAACGGAATTTGTGAAATCATTAATGTCCTCAGATATTCGATATGGGATCTCAGCTCCCCATCCAGGAATGCCTAATTGAATTTTTCAGGGTTAATTTTTTTCTAGCATTTATTAAGTACGTAGTCATAGTGTATGAAACCACCTTGATTATTGCATGTTAGCAGTTCGGTCTGAACGAAATGGATAATTTGAGGAACTTCTGAATATAATTTTCACCCCCCCGACCTAGTCAGTGGTATACAGATACTTACTGGTGAGAGTTATCTTCCCGGCGGGCCGTAATTTTGCCACCTATACGTTTGATTTCACCATTTTATCTTTTATAAAAGAACAATTGGGCAAGCTCCTGCGTGGAAAAGTTTTCTATTTAAGTACAATGGCAAACGAAGCCGCTTAAAAAAGACCAGTTCGTGAATGTAGAGATTGTTATTCACTTAAATCGGGGAAACCTTTGAATTTCCAATGATGCAGACATGAACGGCGGGAACAAATATCAGCCTTTTGCTTAATACTTTAGTGCAAAAGGCTGTGCCAGCTCATTCTGATCCACCAGCGAATATACTTAAAGGCGAATAACTCCTTTCAAGAGTAATATTCCTCATTGTTAAACGGCTACAACACAAAAAAGTTCGTTTTTTCTCTGAAATCGTTACTTCGCTCGCGCGGTAACTTCTCAGACGCTGGGAGAATTTGCTAGAGTGCTCGTTTTGTGGACCGTTCAGTCATGAGATATGCGCCCTCGCAGACTTTGCGCCCATCGCGTGACGGGCTACTTTTCTCTTCCGGTATACAACTACGACGATTATGCAGAAAATAATTGGTAGTGAAACCCTCTCATTCTAGAAATTCATCTGCTGAAGCTGTCAGTGAGTGAAGGAAGTAGAAGCTAAAGGGAAAGTGTATTTCTACGACAAGAAGTTGTGGCAGCATATTTTGAGGCGTTGCTGAGTACTAATATGGGACCGAATCTGAGATATCCAGAGTAAAGCGTGTCATAAGGACCTTCAAGACAAAAGTATGAAGGTCGCTATCGTTTCCTAATTGAATAATTGGCATTGCATTAAATGCCCCAGGAATACATCTATCCGATACCCAGATTCCCTTGTAGGATTATGATGATCTTTCACGAAACTGTTATGGCATTTAAGGCAGACTCAAGACTCAAGGCAAATTGAAAATAATAACTAAACATTGTAATGTTCCACAAAACGTTTAATATCTCCCAACCAGTTTCAACACATAAATGTGTTTCTCCATGGACTAGCCTTGAGAATTTCTTATAAGTGTTGAAACCGGTTGAGAGGTATTAAAAGTTTTGTGGAACGTTACAAATTTTAGTTATTATTTTCGATTATGGAATTATTCCAAAAAGTGAAGGCCGATGTTGTTTTTATGACTCCATGTCAATATTTAATTGTGTTATATTTATCTAATCCACAACATTCTTCGTGAGTGCTCATATTTCATCCCTCTTACTCTTTTAGGTGGCTTTTATTGGCTTATTGTGGTTGAGAAGGATTTTCCTTTTTTATTTAACAATAGTTCGGTTAATTTATATTTGTTGTTTTAAATACGCCCAAATTTTATGTGTTCTCCTGAAACCAGGACTACAGTTTCCTCAAGAAGATTAAACGGCAAAATTCCAGGAGACGAATAACTTCCGTATCTTCCTGTCGGCCAGTCATGTCACCCAACCGAAGTTCTTGGATGAAATCCGCAACAATATCGCTAATTTATTTTCCGCTCTCGAAGAGATTCTTTCATGCCACCCACCGCAGAGTACTACCGTAAAACGAGTAATGCTAGTCTCAATAAGGTAGCTGACAGAGTCAAAGGAGAGTTTAGAGTCCAAATTCTGAGATACCGCAAGTGTACCATATCTTAATGCTGCACTTTAAAAGGTATCAAATAAAAATATTTGTAAAATTGAATTCAAATTTTGATGTAAAATCAACTCTTTCATTTTTCGACAGTTTATTATAACATTCATTTATGTTTGGGAATGGAGTTTTGTTAAAACAGAAAATGAGGTGTATTTCCTCCACTTATATTTCCAACGTTATCGATTGAAATGTTCAAGCTATGCTTAGAATCGGAAATAGGTATTTGCTTTGAAAATTGAATTAAGCAGTCTTGTTTTCTTTAACGTTACTAAATCATCTCTTTAAATACTGTCGATTTAGATACTTTATTGTTGATTCTCCAATGCTTATTATTTAAGAGACAACTGATATAATTAAACCCTCCCACAAATTCACATTTTTTTAATAATTTAATATGATGACGTTAATCGTCGAAACCATGGTCGTAGTGTGCGATAAATAATTGTGGAAATACCAAGTTTATTCTACCATTATCTATTATGTACAACTGTCAGTTTATTAATTAACGAAGAAATACCTTCAGGCGTGACGTGGTGGTAGATTTTCGTGATGAAAATAGCAATAACTTATTATATTCCACACTATTGCTTTAAGAGGAGAATCTCCCCCCCCCCCCCCCTTGCTGTTTTGTATTTAATCAAATTCATTCGGCACTGGAGTACCTTGAGAATGACGCCATATTAATTATAGTTTTACAAAATATTCTAGAGATTTTCACTAAAACACACTATGTTCAAAGGTCCTGGAAGAACGAAAATAATAGAAAAAATATTTGTCTACATTTTTGTACCATCCGGCTGTGCACCAGAAATCAGGAGGAAATATGACATTCACGGAAAATTAATTTATTTTTTTTTGGCGGCCATAAAAGTTTTGGGAAGGAACGCGGTGAGATTATTCCTTATCTTACCACCTTCTGATTGCCCGAAGCGTTGTGCCGCGGAACCTTCGGGTGACCCTAATCCCACCTGTACGCGCTAGAGATCAAGGGTTCGGACGAGGCACAGGCAGGAGCGACGTCTCGCCCGCGCAATCAGGGGTTGTATTCGTCGCCCTAATCTCTCGTCCTCCCGCTCCAACCCCGCCGGGGTCAGATGATGACCCAAAGCGACCGATTGAGACGCGGGTCTGCAGTGGAGGGTCGCGGAAAAGGGGGAGGGGGAGAGGTGTTGTCGGCGGAGAAATGAAAACAATGGTTGCGATGGGAACGGCGCTGATCGATCGGTGAGGGGGCTTTTCGTTCGAGTATTCTACCCCATCTTTCCCCGGCTCTTTGGACCTCTCTCAACTCTCTTTTACTCCCCACCTCCGCCTTCTTGTTTTCATCGGCCTTTCTTATTATTTTCTTCAATCGTTTTTGTTCACCAGGGTAGTGTCCTGAATTTGTTGGCTCCATTTTCTGGATACCCGCCAAACAGCGCGACGCCTATGATCGCCCACTGGCCAATTAATTGAGGTGTTTGTTTCTTGATATTATATGGATATGAAAAAGTTCTAAATATCTTTTGTTTTTTCTACTCCTAATTTATTGCATCACGAAAACGAGAGAAATGGATGCAAGCATTCGAGTAAAAATGCGGATCGCATTGGTGTGGTGGATGTATACATTTCCTTTGCTTCCCATCTCGAGGACCAAAGTTCGAATCACGGCAATGGAAGTTTTTTTCGTTGTCATAGTGGTCCTTACTTGGGTGTGGTGTGGGGAGGACATAAGGTTCAATACTCAGTCCGTTCGCTAATCCGCGGGTTCCTTTCGTTAAGAGCAATGCAGACTCCGGATGTCACACCACCTTTCAGCAACTCTTTAAAATCCCTTGATATTTCCAATAAAGATCTTTGTCCATAATATCGCTAATGGTCTTAGATATCTTCCCTTGTTCAAATGTTTGTTGAAGTAATAGCGAGTGGAAAATTTCGTAATTTTTTCAATTTTTACTTGAAGTAAACAAGTATACATTTAAAACATTATTTTAAGGTTAATTTTCGTTTTTCCTTAAATGTCTTTCAGTGACATTCAGATATACCTACTGCAATGTTATCATTTCATTATGTGGAGTTAAAGCGGTGCGTCATGTAATTACCAATTGATTTTGCAAAACCCCATTATTACCAACAAAATGAAGCTGCAATATCATGTGAAAGGGCATGATCAATCTCAAAGGAGAATTATGATATTTTACACCCTCGAGTATAAAAACGTACAGTCATTTAGTTCCCGCACAATCGCACAAAAAGGAGTGAAATATATTGCTTGTTACGCATTCAAATTATCAATTTTCGCTTTTTGCTTCTCTTTCCGAAGAAGTGTTGAACAAATTTGGAACAAAAAGACCTTTGTTTCGTAGTTTTGCGATCATACCTACTCATAGTAGTTGAGATGTCATAACTTGCACAAAATCAAGGTAAATGCTTTAAAAACAATAAACAGCGACTTTTAGGTAGAAGAATCAGGCTTTTTCTGGTCATAATGCGAAGTGAAAAAAAAATGAAAGCAACCACAGAGATGAGGTACCTAACAAAATACTCTTAGCTATGGTAAATATAGAAGTATAAGCACAGGTATCAGAGTAGTGATTCTTACGTTAATTTTCGCGAGATTCGTGTTTTGTCTATGCGAATGAAGGGATGCTAAACATAATATTGCCTGTTAACGGATTCCTTCTAGTTCCTAAAGAGTGACATGCATTTTCTACGGAGAGAGAATTTGGCCATACCAAGGTATTCACAATTGAATTGGCGGAGCAAACTACGCACGTGATGTATATATTTGGGTTTCCGTGACATGAAATACTAATGAGGTATCAATAATTGAAAAACGTCCGCAGTAAAATTAAGGATGATGCCTATTGTGTTGAACGGAGAATTAACGGGAGGGAAAAACCAATACCAGGTCATGAGCAATATCGGTGCGAATCACGTTTGGTGTGCGAGCTGCTAATCCCTCTAAAGCTCCTGCATCTCTGTGAGCGGCAGTGTCTGATCCTCCCACGCATTCTGACGAGGAGTTTTTTTTCAGCACTTGCGAGATTGGAGAAGGGGGTGGGTAAGCCCTCTTACCAATACATTGCCACTAATGCTTCTTTCAATACCACCAGAAACCATTTCTGAGGGGTATTTCCTAGCTAATTAGCTAGGGTTTCTCCAAGCTAATGAGGAAATAACAGGCCATCTGTAAAAACGTATAAAAAGCCTTATAAGCCAAATGGTATGGAGCTGTATGATATATTAGTGTTTTGACGCGTATTTTGTGAACTTCTTCTTGCTTCGTCAATGAATTTACGGAAAATTCTCCGCTAGAAATACATCTCTTATTCTAGGATGCGTTATTTATTACTGATGAAGAGGATCTAAATTTTCCGACAGTCATTTTCAAATAATTTTCCTAAGTGAACAATTTCATTGATTTCTGAAAGGTTTTATTTGAGCTCCTAAATCATGATAACGTTAAATAAGTTATTTCATGTCGGCCACGAGAGACGCATTTGACGACCTGAGGCAAATTTTTCTAAAAACTTCTAGCATATCCGCGGTAAAATGTATCCGACCTTCGGCATAGAGAAAAATGTTAAGTATCGAATGGGACTGGGTTCCCAATTCTCTTCTAAATAGGCGCCTCCACACAATTAGCCCGCCGATGCTCACGCAGCTGAAAACACTTTCGGGAAGCATCTTTTGGAATGACTCTCAACTCTGCCATCTCGTTCTGAATTTTCTCCTCTCTACTCTCTCACCGGGAGCCTTTATTGGTGTTTTTATCTACGGAAACAGCAGGAAGTCGTAAGGACCTATTTCTGAAGGGCATGCAGATTAGCGGACAGCCAATATCTCATATTTTTGCAAAGGAAGACTGAATGATTGGCGACAAAGGCGCTTGAATAGTTTTGTGATACAACTGCCAGTTTTTCAACTTCCAGAGGTTTGGTCTTTAACTCTGAACTGCATCACAGAGGCGGAAATCATGTGCGGAATCTTTATCAATCCCATCCTCTTTGAAAATTTTCCGTTCTGTCAAACGGTAGTTTTCCATTATTATATTTATTCAAGACCTTTAGCGTATTCTGGATGAGAGCTATACTGCGAGTTGTTTGTGGCCTCCTAGAATGCTGGCAATTCTCCACAAATTTTCGGCCATTTTTTAAACAGTCGAACCATTCTTTTATTTGAGTTTCACAATAGTATCGTCTCGAAACACTTTCCGAATCTTGAGAAATGTTTTGGCTTGAGTAATCCCAAGCTTCTGAGAAAACTTGATGCAGCATCTTTGTTCTTAACACTCTGTCATCTAGAACAAACTGGAAATCTGAAGAACACGTTGTGCAGCACCTGAAGTAATTTCTTCCAAATAGTGACTGAAACACATGGCTGTGGCGCAGAAATCTAGGCATGTGCATTTCCTCTTCAACGTGGAAAGCGGTACCCACCTACCGACATTATTTTTCGCTGGAAAATTGAAGACCGCATTCATGTAGGGCATGGTCGTATATCACATTCCTCGAATCCATCATATGAATTTTGTTATTTGGCCTAAAAATTTTACTATGAAATTTATGATGATATCGCTCCATGAAATCTCTCCATGATATCGGTCACTGATGGTGTCACTATCAGCCATACTTCATCTGCTCGTAACCTTGACTATTTTTTATTGAATACCTGAATATTTTTTGTGAGACAGTTTCAGTGCTATTAGAAAGGTCTTGATGAGCAATGTGAATGGATTTTAGTAGGATTTGATGCATTTGAAGTCTCTGGTTCCCTTTGTGCATTATTTTTTTAGAGTGAAAATGATAGTGTATTAACTAATAATATGATGGCTTTTCCATCACTTCCTCAAATTACATTCTTGGTGTGGTGTCACCCAACTTCTGCAACACACCCTTGTGGTGTTCTGCAGTATACAGTGCCGATTTGGATTTTTCTATTGATTTTAACTTACCAAAATGGGATTCAAATACCTCAATCCCTCGCGGTTAAGTCAATGCATATCGCCCTACACCATCCGCCTAACCCACCTAAACCCACCTTCTGTAGTCCTCCCTCGCATCAAGAGGGTCTGCTCCCCTCCCCGCGTCCCCTCACCCTTGAAACCACACATCCCCCGCCCCTTGACTTTGCCGCCTTCAAAGGAAACCTCTGAACGCTAATAGTCTGCGTGCATCACTCTTGCGAGGCACAAACATCCCATGTACGCACCGCCCATTGACGTTAAATCCCACCGCTTGATTTTTCAACTACTTTTTTCTCTTTTTTTTTTAACCCTAGAAGAATCTTTTACGCCCAGCTTTACCTTTTGAAGCTGGTTGACTCCATCCCGTTTTTAATATTCATCCTGGACTGTCTGGAGATTTGCGAAGAAACATTGCGGCCTTCGGTTGCATAATCAAAAATGAGCGTGTACTTATTCAAACTGCATCTGAATAAATACATTTTTGCTCTACCTGACGCACGAATGCCCATTAATGGCGCTTCTTAGGTGACTTTAGACTTCCTGCCAATTCCATCTAAAGATAGTGCTGAACAGATCAATTAAAACGTTAGCATCGTTGAAGCCATATATTTGATCAAAAAGTTAATATCTCTTCAGTTGTCAGGATGAAGTCATTCTCTCTGCCTTGCCTAATTTCCTGACCATAATTGCGTGATTTATTTTTACAACATTGCTTAATTACTAAGCCTAAGTTGTTTACCATAAATTCTAGCCTCGGATTATTATTATTCTTTATTTTTATTATATCTTTTCTTTAACATATTTCTTATATTGCTTCACGTATTTCATACGAGGCCTTTCTTTCTTATATTTTCCGTTCAATTTTCCCTAAACGGCTGTCTTCATCAGGAGCCTCAATATATGGCTGATTACTTTGCCCCGTAGTCTCTCTAAAGTTATCAGCATACTTCTCTTTTTTCTCAATGCTTATTCGTTTGTTACTCAGATGAACGTTTTTATCTTCACCATTCTTCTGCAGCACCACATTTCATGCGTTTCAGGCCTTAATCTCTCCTATGTTGTTATTGCCAAGCCTAACGGAATAAAGAAGCATGCTACAGTTAAAAGTGCTAAGGAAAATTCATAGTCAGTTGGCAATTCAGAAGGCTGTTTTGCTCGAAAGTTTTCACTGTGTAGTCTGATACATAGAGAAATGTGCCTTGATAATTGCAAAGTGTAAACCAATGAATTGCATGTAAAACTTCCTGAATGCATGGAACATTTTTGGAAAACAGTCCGTTCCGTTTTTCCACGCAATCATCTATACAGTTTCCACAGTTTGATACTGATTCAAGGGATGTATTGTTTCATGTAAAACGGAAATAATCTCGCAGTTAATTCATGCAAAATGCACATGCTTCACAATAACATTCAATTTGTTTCCGTGGAAAGGGGATCAGTATTGCGGTGATTGCGAAGATGCAATAATGATTTATACGAGTAGATATTTGTCGTATTCTTAAAAACCCTTGTCTCCTGCATGGTTCTCAAGTTACGGTACTGTGCTATTATAAATGACTGGAAAGGGCATCGCGTCATTCGTTTGCCTGGACTATGAAGTTTTCGTTACTTTGCGGTTTTTGTCGAATTTTATCAAAATGTTATAAATATTCCTTTCAGACTAGGCTCTTACCACTTTATTGTTCTGCTGAAGTCACTATGTATAACGCTGATGCATCCGCGACTCCTTTGATAGTGCTACAAGGCATTAAATTATTTATACCTTTGAGTATGGTTTATAACCATGCTCATATTGGGATAACTGAATTGCATTCAGAGGAATGTTTTTGGTTTCCAAAGCCATGGATTTATATTTTTTACTTGCGTCATTTTACATGAGTTTTTTTGTCATATCTGTATACAGGAATTTTTCCACTCCTACAGAAAGAGTATTACGTACATTCACTTTTATGTATAGCTCTCACGAGTACGGTGAAACTGCCGATATCTTCAATGTCCTAGTCGTATAATCCTAACGCCTACAACCCCGGCGCAACTAAGGCGCCCTCGACGGAATTGGAAGGTAGGCTCACGTTCTGCCCTTGAGAGCAGGATAGGCCTTATTCACGCAAACGTGGGCCCTTATATCCTCGAGGATGCTGACGTGAAACCCCCGTCCCATGCCTTCCTGATTAATTTTCTCTTTTGGTCTAGTGAATGAAACTGGAAGCAATGCCACCTCTTGTGGAAGTTCTATTTTGCATCATTCCGGTCCAATGACAAAATATTAGCTAAGTTTTAACTATAATTAGATATTTAAAAATATTATTCTACTGCACAAAAAAATTTAAAGTACCGGTATGCTTCTGGTTGAGTTTCATTTTGCTATTGTCTATTGTCTATCAGCCTTTTTTAAATACCTAAATCCTCTGTAACATAGATAAATTGTGTATGAAATGTGTAGTAAATATTTCATTAATGTTGTTGACGTGCTTCTTTTTTCCATACTTACTTACCTTTATGTACTGAGTGATATTTTTGGACACATCAGCTATCAGCATGCTAGAATACACATTTTAAAGCTACTAAAACAGATAGTTACCCTAATTTGTGGGGTCTCTGATCAGAGATAGCATATCATTCTTAAAAACTTTATATATTGAAAATACGTATTCTTTACAAGTTTAAACTCGAAGATTGTAAAGTATTTTAAATAATGCATCATTAAAAAAGGTTACTTGCAAGAATATGGTTTTTGTATTGTTGCATCAGCTCTCTCCGGCCTTTAAATTGTTAAATAATATTCATTATATGCTTTATGCTTCTCCTTTTATGAAGGGAAGCGGTCGCTGAGAACTCTTTGTTCATACGCTTTGATTTGATGCTCTGTTCTCGTTTTTTCTCATGCGATTTTATCTGCTCTAATGCTAAGCTCGGTAATCTCTTGTAGACTCAATTTACATTCTTCTCTGCTGTTGGCAAAGCGTTATTCAAACCTCTCCCTCGCCTCCTGGGCGGCGCCGATCCCAGGTGTTCTCAAAGCCTCGTGCTCCCAGAGTAAGACAAAGGCGAGTGAGTGCATTTTATGGCGTGCTTGTTCAAGGCAGTGTAATAAAAAGCCCTACCTCCGGGGACAAACGACCCACCCGCTCCCCTCCCCGCGTGCACATGCGATGAGCACTTCGAGGGCCGCCGCTCTTAAACTAAGGAAGCTTATGTCTCGCACCATCTCGCGCACACTGCGTCTACCCTGTGTAAGCGTGTACTATCGTGCTGCAGTCGAGTAATTCAGTGTAACGCGCGGCAGACAACCCATGAAGAGTGTCCGCGCAAAAAATGGCGATAAAAATCTAAATTTTCATCCCGATGAAGGCAAGGAGAAATACGGTTACTCCGTGCGGGATTAGCTTCATTTTACTACATTTCATGTGAAAGGTGTGATCGGTGTAAATCTTTTGTGGTTTTTAAAGTTTTGCTTTTTATATTTGAAGTTTTGAAATTTGCTTAACTTTAAAATTTTGTTATGGAAATTGATGTTTTACTCTATTTGTTGGTTGTATTTATTTTTGTTGAAAACGTCTAATCGTAGAATTAAAAACAAATGACAGATCGTTTCACGAGTTCCAATGGTATTCGCAAAGTTCGCAAAGGAAATATAGTTAGAATAATCACCCAGATGCCAACTACAATTAAAACTCATCATCATATGCTTTGTGTTAACATTTTTATTAGAGAGTTGGTCATATGATTTAAATGTAGCCGAGTTCAACTAACAGTAATTAAGGAAATAATGCTAGGCATTTTTTATAGAAGTCTCGCTTTTGGAATTCCGATCTGAAATTCCGGTTTTGTACGTTGTCTGGTCCGATGAGCGAAAAAAAGCGCCCATGACGGTGGTCTAATGTCGCTAAATATTGCCTACGGCCTAAAATTTACTTTTCAGCGTCCCTTGTACCTACCATGCACCCTGGTACAACACTTCCGACTTCCCTGTCTCCCCTCATTAGGGATAGCGTGACTTTGGCAGACTTGCGTGGTAGAAAGGATGAAAGTATTCTGCACAATAGAGATGACAGCCATCTTCCAATCGCTACAGATGTCCATTCGCAAGAGTATTCACTTGAATCGAAAAAGATATTCTCACCATGATCAACGGTCTTCTCTATTCTTCTGCTTTTGGCTCATTGGCACCTCGTCATTCTCAAAATTTATAATTAAATAATACCTATGTTCAAGCGTCCTTTTATCTAAGCTCTTTATTATGATTTATAAACCAGTGCCATCTCATGCGAAATAGTATTGTCTTCCTTCCACTGATTTTCCTTATTCTGAATGTAATGTCGTAGCCCTGATGAATAAATGTGGCTGAATCCCTTTCTCATAAACGTTTCTTAGAAATGCCATCAAGACTTCCAGTGCCTATGAGAGGTTAGTTGTAGAATAAATTCTAATGTTTTTACGTCGTTTAGCCTCATTTACTAGCTTGAAACTTAATAACTATAAGTCCTATAAATATTTACATACTTTCAGCTTGGTTGGAGCAGGGTGACCAAAGAACTGATTATATATTGGGTTAGCAATTAATGTTACGGTGGTTTCTGAGAATTGAGCGTTTACAAGTCAAAAGTTTCGAGGACAACCCTTAATGAAACGAAGATTTCAATTTGTAATAATACAGTATGTTGAGAATTTGAGAAATTAAATCATTTTTATATGTTAATTCTGTACTAAGTGTTGCTTATTTTTATTATTGACGAGTGAGAACGTAGTCAATGGAGGAAACATTAGGTAGTTGAATTAATTTTTTAGCTAGGAGTACAATGTGGATAAGTTTCCTTTTTCGTTGGCATGTCACTCCCTTTATCGTGCACAGAATATCGATGCTGCTCAAATTACGTGCTCTCTGCCTTTAAATAAGCCTCTAAATAGCTGTCCCCTTCCATGGATAAGGTTACCTTTTTCGCGTGTTTCCCTAGCTATCGAAAAGGGGGCAGCCTCAAATATATGCTAGATTCACCTTCATCACTACACGCTTTATGGTTTTCCAGAAGATATTTGTTGGTTAAAAAAACAGTTGCCCTTAAATCATCGGGTTTTTACTGTATAGATTTGCATTCGTTTATTACGTGAAATAAGGTAAAAATATTTTCTTTCAATGCCTCTGCTAAAAGCGCCGAAGGTAACTTATTCTTGAGTATGCGACCTACGAATTCCTATGCATTTTAGTAATTTCTGAGTTTCAAAACATGCAAGGCAAAGTTATAATGCCGTCCGGGGAGATTTCTTCAGGATTCCCGGTACGAGCTCCCGGACAGGGACATTTCTTATTGGTTCAGGCAGTAAATATTACTCTGGTTTCTGTTTTCCTGTTTCCCTGGAGTCATGTGACTGAAAGTCACGTCTCGATCGTTAATCTAGTCTTCTGCGGACGAATATTATCGGTCCAGTAGTCATTCTACCACATAATGGACCAATGCATTGTGCACCGTTTTGTAGAGACTTCTCGTAACGCAATGTTTGACGTCTTACGTTGTGAATTGTATGTCAGTTTTTAACACACTAAATTAGAATATTTTAACAGTATATTACCGTGCGGCAGAAGAAAGAACCGGGAAAATGAACTATGTTATGATTCATATTCAAAGGTTTGGTTCCACTGTTGTAGTAGTGGTGGCCTTGGGTTTTTAGGGGCTCTAATAGCTCATTTCACCGTCCATTCAAATGATTTAATCCTATCAAAAACATAACATCCATGTTCTACGCGCCATCCGAAACCACGTCTTTTCGGTTGCCAGGACAGCGCGTTTCGACATGGCTACCACTGTCGTTGTCCCTCCTAGTGTACTGCCCTTAATTGATCGCGAAGTCAGTGAACATTCATTTCTTACTGTGGTTCTGCGCTAGAGTGACTCTTTGGTCTGGATAAAATATATTGGCAGCACATACGAATCGGGGCTTAGCAAGTGAGAAGTAATCCCCGCTTTTCTCTTCTCATCACATCTGTGGTTATAAAACTCAATTTCTCTATTGCCTCGAGCGAAAATATCTATATATCTATCTGATGCCTTGCTACCCTGCAATACACCTTGAGGAAGAGTGGCATGGGGTGAGTTGTATACAAGCATGCCCCACGTATATTCACTTAAATTCATTTATAGCATATACCTAATGTAGGATTACTATGTTCAACATGCGGAAAACGCACAGAAAATTCCAGTTTACATCCAATATGCAAGGAAATATCTGAATAGTTCTACAAATAGGTATTACATGCTTTATGACAAGCTTAGATCCATATAAACCCACCACCCAAATCTTATCTCTGTTTTTGCTTGATTTTATTTATCTGTGTTATTCTAATGTGTGCGATTATCAGGTAATTAATTTTTTTAAAGGCATCATGGTATGAGAAGTCTTAGTGTTACTATGATCCCAAAATGTTCGAGGAAAGAACGAGTATCGGACATTAGATATTTATATGGATTCCTTTAACTCCATACCGGTTTTTTTCCCTATCTGCTCGTGTTTGTGATAATTTAATGTAGCATAAGCCAGGGGTAAGGAGGGTTATTTTATTAGGGTAGATGAGTGACTGGATGAATAATATCAGCAGGTTGGAAGGGATATGTTGTTGAAGGTGATGATAAGTTATTTTGTTTAGGATTTTTATGTTAGGTTATTTCTAGGGTAGGAAAAGGAAGCTGGGTTTTAATCCAGGTACGGTGGTAATAGATTTGGTAGCTGAGCCGCTCCTCTGCCGTGGCCAAGATGGAAGGGTTGTTTAGTTGAGGGTTGCGGTGCGATTGCAGAGACGGGGAAGAGGGTGGTTGATGACTGTTGCGATGTGAAAAGAACGAGTCTCTGAATCCGTCTGTAATGCAACTTGTTTCTCTAACCTTATCTGAGTGGTACTGACTACCATTGAAGTGTGGGGGTCTTTATAATTTCAAAGAATTGATTATATATTGGGTTAGCAATTAATTTTACGCTGGTTTCTGAGAATTGAGCGTTTATAAGTCAAAAGTTCCGAAGCAAACCCATTATCTTCTAAGGGTCTTATTGTTAGCGTTTGAAGTGTCTCCCAACCCAGCATCTCCGGGAACGAAGTTAAACTTACCACCTTATCATAGTTAATGTTTTTAAATCTGGCTTATCTCCTCTGAAATGTTTATATACACCCTTTTCCTACAGGTTCCAAATACTACAGGTATATTCCACTTTCGGTCTAACTAACGCGAAATAACACCTTTCCTTAATTTTCACGTAAAACTTTCTCACACCCGTCAAATGAATCCAAGCTTTTATAAGGCGAACGGATAAATTGTTTATATATGTGTTACACTGGTAATTTTGGTAATTAGTCTGACTCCACGGCATTCAAAATATTCCTAATTACTTTATTTAACCCCGTATATTTCACAATAGCAGATATTTCACAGAGGAAAAATCATTTTCTTTGACCGGGACTAGAACCCGGATCTCCTGATTTCCGGCCAGGTGCTCTACCAGTTGAGCTACAAAGACGTCCTCTTTCTCTGTGAGAATTATAGAATCAAGTCGAATGTTTTTTTTTCTCTGTGGAATGTCTGCTATTGTGCAATTTCAGCGGGTAACGTCGCTTAAGTTTTCAGGGCCAGTTCGTCAGAACTTTGAATTTCCGTATATTTCGTATTTGGTGTCATAGTTTTCCAGTTTTTGGCCCCAAAAGTTCATTACTGTGCTTTTTTGATAAGTTCTAGTTCCCATGTCTCGTATGAGTCCGAAACCTTGTTTAAGTCGCGAGCTATTAACATATCATCCTCATAATTATTCATTTTTCTATTCATCTGCATTCACCATTCATCTGCAAACAATTGCTGCTGTTTATGTTGGAGTGTATGTTATTTATGGATATTAGGAATCGGAGGGGTCCAAAACACTTAGGTATGGCGTGTGGGATTTCACGTTCAATTGTCAAGCTAAACTCTTCGATGCCTACTTTTTGTTTTCGTTCCGATAAGAAATCCCTAACCCAGTTTATCACTTTTTCGTAGACTCCTCAAGATAGGGCTTTGTGAACAAGATTTCTGTTTGGGACTTTGTCAAATGTGTTTTTAAAATATGAGAACACTGCGTTCACTTTTATATTAGTTTCTCCTGGTTTCAAAATACAACGATCGAAAAGACCAGCTGTCTTTCACATGATCTACTCTTTCGTGCAAACTTGAGCTCAATCAATTCTTTTAATCTAGAATGGACATTGACAGACATGAAAATTAGTGTGTTCGTAAAGTGTTATGACTCCCGCCAGTTCTTCAAGTATTCTAGCAGGTATTTCCTCAGAGCCTGACTTTTTGGTTTTTTATCTTACTGAGAAGTTTGGTGTTATCTTATTCTGAAATAATTGTTACTCATTGTTATTTTGGGTGTTAAACATTTGGTTAGATGTTATTTTTGCTGTTAACCTTATGAAATATTGATTGAATATGTTGGCTTTACCCGCACTGTTTGTTATAATCTCACTGTCTTCGTTGTGTAGTAATGTGTAGTAATCTTTGTCGCATTGATGCTGTTCTAACGCCTTTGCTGTATCATCTGTGTTCTTTACTTTCACGCTTAAGTTTGGCAGAGGTTATAATTGTATACGCCGTCTCGTAAGATTTTTAAGAATAATTTTCTGGCAAATCTGTGTTTCTGCTGTTTTCTTTTTAAATTCTGGAAGTTTACCTTTTAGTTGTTTTAAAACTTTTCTTAGTCCATGAAAATTTTGTTTTCGAAATTGGTGTACCCAACTCATTGAAAGTCGTATATTCTATTTCTTCTTTATGATGCTTGTGAAACTTTTCTTCATTTTTGACAATTGCAGCTCTATGATCGCTAATATCCTCATTGATATCCACGATCATTACTATTATATGATATTATAATATTTGCTGGATACGTTTCCCCTACGAGAGATCTTCGGTATCAAAACACTAAAGAAATCCATGTATACAATGATAAAAAATCTGGATTATTTGGATTTGGAACAGGTTTTTATCCTCACCACTCTAATACTTCCTTAAAACCTACATCGTAGAAAATGCTCACCTGTTCTTAATGATAAAAATTATGTTGTCGACGTACTTACATAAAAACGACAGCAGCAGCATACTCCACATTGTAACTATTGCTACATCCTCCATACCTGCTTTCATGAACGAAATGTTTTCCGATACAGACTCAGCCGATGTCGATGTCTACCCTCGGGCAAAAAAGCAATGAAATGTGATAAACTTTGAGGTTCATGTCAAATTCGCTAGTTTACAAAGAATGCAGTGGTATCTCCAACTTTCTGCCACATCCTCTGCCCATTTCAGCTTCATTATGCCGCTTCTCCGACTCTACAAATTTTTCTTCTTTCTGATGCTTAATCCAATCATCATCATTTCATTCAACATTTCCTGCGGTGCTAATGTCCTTCGTTGTCGACAGACTCATAAAAATCTAAACCTACCAGCCTACATTTCCTGCTCCTTATAAGAAAAGATAGAAAAACTCAGCAAAACACATACTCAGCTCCTCATTATCCCTCAGCGAAGCGTCTACTCCTCTTTACTTCGAGTCTCGTGGGAATCGAAGAGCGTATCGATCGCAACGGGGAGTCGCTGCTGCCGGTGGTTGAAAGAAGAAAATACTGAGTCATCTCCTCAATGCGTTAGAATCGCCATTTATGAGTCAGCGGAGCCATTTGCAAAGATTCGAACCTACCGATTGGAGGAGAAAAAGAATATGTTGTGTTTTCCCAACCTCGAGAGAATCAGTTAGTTCCATTTTATTTTCCTAATTACCTTTTCCTGGACGGCGCAGTCATGATGATTGATCTAATGTTAGTGTTCATCAAATGGTGAGGGGAATAGGAATTCATTTGAATTGCTGGATCGGGTGGGTGTGAAGGCTATAACACCGGCTGTTCAATTGAAGGCTTTCGCTGTGTCCGGGTTTCCTTCAGAGTTCACTTCCATCGACAATTTTGCAAGCGTTCCAGGTAGCAGATTGGGGAGAAGGCTCATCATCATGAGTCAACAACCCTAAGATTGGTTCGATGAAGCTCTCCACTTGATTCTTTTATCAGCTAACCTCTTCATGTTTGCATAATTATTCCTTTTCACGTAATTCACAACATGTTTAATTTATTTAAGAGGTCTTCCTTTTCCATTCTTCCCATTTACTTTTCCCTAGTCAAATTTTTTCATCAGGCCAGAGTTCTTTTTTCACCCAATCTTTTTAGGACTTGTTCGTTGGTTTCTTTGTCAATCCATTTATCTTCATCATTTTTATATGGAGAGAATGTTATTTCAAGGGAATGAAAGCGCTGATTATTCTCTCACTCCAGTGCAATTAAAACTAAGAAGGTAAACTCGGAAATAGAGTTAAGTATATTCAGTAGCAAATAATATACCAAAATATAATGAATTTCCTGAAAGCCACCTTGAGGTTGTGTAGCACGGGTTAAATGATCACAAAACATGCACTAATTGTTACAGCAGGTTCTATTATTTTTTAGATTACTATTATTAGCATGCGTAAATACGCTACGAACGCTCAAATAAGTTTACTTTTTACTCAAAATTCAAGGAGATATTAAAAAATAACATAAGAAAAATATTTTTTTTAACAAGGTTTTGTATATCTGTGCAGGCAAAGGGAAACCATCGCATTATATCCCGAGGATTCGCAGCTGTCTTTTAAAATATTATTTTCACAACTACTTTTCACAACTAGGGGCCCAAAAAAGGACCGGATCCTAATTTTGGGCACTATAGTCACCTGACTAGGTAAATGGGTTTAATTATTTTCACAATATTTGAGGACATGGAATATTGTAATTTAGTCGGTTAGTTTTCCTTTCTGTACTTTTTGAGAATTAGCAATTTATTCCACTTCATGTTTAAGGAATTTTCTGTTTTCTTCGTAAAATTTGAATTTCGTCACGTTTTGTAGTCATTTCTAAAACATCATTCAGCATATCGCTTTTAGCTGTAGCCCACCATATTCGTTCGATACTTATTTGTAAAGTGAAAATATTTCTTTAAATTAGCAACAATTTCTTTTAAGAACTCCTAAATTGGTTGATCAGGTATTCCGCATGTAAATATAATTTAATTGGACAATCTTTAATGTACATGGAGTCCCCGTAGAGCGGAAAAATGATTGAAATGCAAGATAAAACTACAGCGTGATATGCTTACTCTATGATAAAACGCAGTTTTGCTTGATTGCGGTAATATAATATTTACTGTTAATATGCTCTTAGCTGTGTTTAGTTTTATTCCCCTTGGTTGCTTGAACGAAGCACCTAATATTGTTGGCCCACATCTTGATCTGTGCTTTCTCTATTCTTACCTTACACCTTTACATGCGCTTCGCGCATCTTTATTTTTCATTTAGTGAAATTAACTCATTCCTCTTTGTTATATCACTCATTCGTTCGGACAGCTGGAACTTCAGAAACCCTCGGTTTCATTGTATTGATGTTGGCGTAACTCCCGTGGTTTAAGTCATGGCACTCTAGTTTTCCCGTTAGCACCAGAACTGCTTGAAAGGTTCGTATTTATATAACAGCACCTTTATACCGTTGTTTTTGTACGTTAAGAGTCAATAGATTTCATATTTGAGGATCAAATAAAGCTTGAGAGCCGAATGTCTCATTTATACAAAAACAAAAGTCATTTGAAGAGAAAATACACTGTTATAGGAAGTACTACTTTAATTTTCTGCCAAGTTACTCTTTTAACTTGTATTTCTGTGTTGCAAAAATAATGGAAATAGTAGGGTATTAAATATGTACTGAACTCAGGCTTCATTCTATACTCTTAATGTTTATTTTTTTGTCAGTCAGTTTAAGGGTGTACAATTTTAATAACTATTAACCCTTGGCTAAGAACAATCGCTAAATTAAGAGCCATGAGTGTAAAAATTTTTGTAACTCTTTGTGGCTTGAGGGGTGAAAAGGTTTTCATTTCTCGAAGTCATTTGTTCGGGTTGGATTGGCTAACAAGAGATCTCACTGGCAAGGGTTTTGTCATTTCCTTGGCAAGGAGCGAGTCGTGGAACAAAAAGGGGGGCCAGATTTTTTAATTTTGCTTTTCCTGCGCGTTTCTCATGCCAACCTCCTCTGGCGTCTCGCGGTACCAATTCCTCCCGCTACCAAGAGTGAATAGCTCATTGTATTAGCCCGGTCACGTCTATCACGGAGATACTAAAAAGGGAGGATATTTAATTGAATGATTCAATTTTTTAAAATGGAATCTGAAATTTCGCAGATGAAGCGGGGGTTGTGTTCCAAAAGTTTTAACGTTGCCAATATATAATGCACTTTTACATGTAGACGATAAGGTTCGTAGGTGGTATTGACAAGACCATGATCCCTCATTTTGTTGGCGATAGGAATAGGTACTTTACAAATACCGTCATACTATTCTTATCTGCATCTGTATTGGTCGATATTACTGATGCTATTATAGTGGTAGAGTTCAGACAAATACATTATGTAGAGTAGTGTATCCTTTGACTTTTAACCTGGGGTTGGGTGCGAAGTGGGTGATAATTCCGATGTTCTGTCGATTCCTTTAGCTTCTTTGATGGAGGCTGTAGATGCTGATAATGGGGACCAAACAAGATGGGTTATATGACAGGATTAAAACCAAAAAAAGATTACGTATTTGAGCCGAAAGAAGTGACGTTTTTAAACGTTAGTTCTACGCATTATTGCATGAGAAAAGATGCATAAAACCTGATCAAGTGAAAACATAAGGGAAGCAAAAAGTTATCAAATAATAATGTAGGCTAAAGCCATTACAGTAGCAAACAAGGATAGAAGTAGAGAAACCAGGCTTCCCCAGTCACCATTACGATCTTTGTAGAGTCAATCGTAATCTGTGCAAAAATGAGACAGGAAACAGAGACGCTTCGAATGTTTCAAGAATGCTCTTTCTACGAAAGTTGTAGGCATACGAGAAAATGGAAAAGTATGTAAATATGTGGAAAGTGTGTAGGTGAAATATAAATAATGCCATTGGACCGATAGGTATGGAGTGATAAAGGTGTGATTTGAAAGTCAACTGAAGTCAATGGAAATGTTTTTCGAAAAGGTAGATTACTAATCTTTTAGAGATTAAAGATTAGATTACGAGAGATTTAAGTATGGAGGACGAGAATGATGGCATGTAAAAAAATTATTACTGAGTGAGAGAGAAGAAGAAAACGCAAATGATGATGAAATTCTACGTAGGGAAAGTCCTGGAGAAAATTATAGATCGGTAGTGAGAGAGCGGAGATATCTGTGTATACGGGAGTTCGGGTTCATAGAAACACCGGTATGGATTTTCCTTCGAGAAAAGGAAGGATACTTGCATTGATTCATACATTTTTGAAGTTGTTTGCATAGCGATAGTTCCAATAACATTGTGTTTGAAAGACTTAGAAACACTATTTAACAGTTATTTAGAAACACTAACACTAGCTTTATCAAGTCAAATTATTATAATTTAGTTTTCAATGTTTACCAAATTTAAATTAAGCTAATTTTTATGAAATTAAGAAGAAATTCCACACTCCCAAACAATTTTTAAAAGATGGATGACAAGTCTTTCCGAGGATTAAATTTAGGAGGACCACTGTTAAAGAATTAATTTAAGATTCACTAGATATCTTAAGATAGTTTGGGGTTCATTGGACGTGAATAGTATCCATTTGGTATCAAGTCAGTTGCGTGTGATGTCTAAACACCAGGGTAATGGCGGTAAATGGATTTTTTTGTCCTGTTGGTGTATTTCTCTTCACTCTCTAAGATCACACACTCTCCGTGAACCTAGAAATATCCGAAAACATCACTCGATTTGGCACCTGAGACCCTCAGTTTAGCAACCTAAAATTCTTCTTAGTTAGCTAATCGACTTCCTGGTCACTGATGACAAGTTTAGAGCAATGGAATTTAATAAAAATGAAAGAAGCGAAAGAGAAAGCACACTATGACTTTACGAAGAGAAAGCACACTGCTATTAAGTTACCCTACTCCTTATCCGTAGTTTTTTTAAATTTCATGCACCCCTACCACGAATATGGAATCGTTTTGAGTTGCGCAGGGTACTTACAGGGTACAATATGTTCAATGTCAAATCATAAAATGTTGTGAAGAGCAGCTATTATTATTTCAAATAAGGCGTTCGTAAAAAAGGTGTGATGGCAAAGTAAGAGAATGATATTTAAATTTTAGGCAGTCGTGACAATTTCTTTCGCGAAAAGCAAATATTTTAGCTCTCCATGCATTTGGTTATCACGTAGCTTGTGAATTCGTCAATCGACATCCTCATGGAATGTAAGCCGAATGTTCCTTAAACGAGAAAAATTCAAGGTGTCACCGTTACACACAAAATGAAATAAATTTGGTGTCATAGTTTATTAAATAAATTAAAAATGTATTTAATAAACTATGACACCAATAATCAATCGCATCTAAATACTTAGCTAAAGACTGACTATTCTCTTAATTTATAATTTCCTTATATACTACTGCATCATCGGCAAAAAGACGGAGCTTGCTAATTTTAACTACGGTATTCGTCATAAGTCATATTACAAGCCGTATAAGTCATTTACGTAGAGAAGAAAAAAATGGGCCTATCACGATTCCCTGGGGAACACCCGATGCAACTTTTACTTCGCCTGAGCTGACGCCATCTAATACCACCCTTTGAACGCGTTCATGTAAGAAGTCTCCTATCCAGCCTCTTATCTTACTCTCTATCCCGTATGATGCTAACTTCGCGAGTAATTTACAGTGGAGAACCTTTTCAAACGCTCTTCAAAAGTCAAGAAACGCTGCATCTACCTATGCGTTACTTTCTCCGGAAACTAAAATATCATGAACAAAAAGGCCTAATTGAGTTTCGCAAGAGCGTCCCTTTCTGAACCCATGCTGTAGAGCGACCAATGCTCAGAATGGCTTTCAGGAGGAGCAGATCATGTGACTATCAACTTGCACTCTTTCCCATGGTACTATAGCTTCTGGCGGAAATAATATCCCAGTGGATGTTATCATTCTCGATTTCAAAAAGGTTTGGACAAGGTGTCTCAAAGAACACTAATTTTGAAAAAAAAATCTTATGGGTCGGACAGTAATATAATATCATGGATAAATGATTTAGTACATGATTTGGTGCAATGCGTTGTTTTGGACGGTGTTAGCTACATTCCCGGCGATTGAAGTCACTTCGAGTGTGCCACGGGGTAGTGTGATTCAAGCGAAGATCGGCAACTCATGTTTCTTCTGTACATTAATGATATCAATAAGGGGGTAAAACGTAAGCTTTGTCTATTTGCTGAATACACAGTACTGTACTGGGAAATTCTATGCTCAAACGATAAATAATATTTAAATGATTACCTAGAAGCAATTGAAAAATGGTGGGAATCTTTAGAAACAGTTGGAATACATTTGAAAAGACGTGTAGTACTGAATTTTCGAAAAAAAGAATAGTTCTCCTCCTAGCACTTGCATAAAAAGTAATAACCAATTAACAAAAGTGTAATTCATTTAATATCTTGGAATAAGACTAACTCAACTTGATCTTTCCTGTGATAAACATGTCCATGAAAAATGAGTCAAACTACGAGTGTAAAGGGAACGAAGCGTCTTCAACTGCGAGGGAAATTTGAAAACGAGAGATGTCGATATGAAACTCTAGAAGCGATATCATTGCCTTCTTAGGGAAAAACGAAATAAACGACAGATGGGACTACGGGGAATCTATAAGAGTGGAAAAATAATTTTGAGCAAGGTGGGAAGAATACACTAATATATGGAGAAGGAATTCGGCTGAAACTCCCGTCAATGGGTGTGGGGGGGATGAGGACCTTGGAGTAATCTTGGGCTATAGAATACTTAGAAAAGAGGCCAAATATCATTCGTGGGCTAGACTATTGCAATTAACCGTAGAAATTATCTTAATATTTGGAGCAATGACCTCTTACGCATCTCAGCAGTTAACTTGCACCACTAAATAGAGACTAATTTGCCTTTGTCAGGTTCCAATAGCGCGAGCATTAGAATGTGTTGCTATAACGAATGTTTTTTTGTACCTGTGATGCCATTGACTATTCACCGTCTACGGGTTAGAAATCAATTTTAATAGTTTATCGACGCACTTTCTCCGAATTTTGAATTATGGAATACGCCGGCTTTCTCCTAGATATGGTTACTCTATCATGCACTAAAATAGTTACCTATATGACAGAATTGCACTGGTTATAACAGAAAATAATGTCCTTAGAAGAACTGATGTAAAGAGAAGTCTCTTCAAAACTTTGTAAAGAAGACGGGTTAACCTAATCGACCACATCATAAGACATGATATTCGGATGCAGACAGTTGTCGGGGTAGGAGTGACTGGAAAAGTAGGACCTCATCTGAGATACATGGAGTAAGTGGAGAAGGATGTAAAAGATAATGATTATATAAGTATGAAGAGTTTAGCTGACAAGAGAATTGAGTAGAGAGCTTTTCAAACCAATCTTAGGATAGTTGATTTATGACGATGATGATATGTTTTGAAATAATTCTAAAATAAAATTTAAGGGTGAGTACTACATCCACATTCATATGCTTACACGATACCTGATTGGGTGGTTTAAAATCAACCTTTCAATCAATTGGACAACCTTTCCTAGACCTATACTATACCTTTCAATCAATTGGACAACCTTTCCTAGACCTATACTGTTTTTTTTGTATTCATATATGCTTCCGAGTTTCTGGACCGCAATTTGGGAGGGGGTTGTTACTCACCCATCTCCGCGAAAACGAGAAAATTACCGCGTATCTTGGAAAGGAATCCGCGTTTGTAAACGTGGATCTCGTCGTGCTCCGGCTCTTGGCACGAGTGCGGTAACTGCTGTAAATTTCACTGCTGGTTAACTTGAGCATGAGAGTGCCGTGGACTCCGAAGCGTTAGTGAAGCCTTGCCCATTGAATTGCCCTTGAAGCCTGAGAGCAAGTTCAACGAAAGGTACTCTATATTTATCATCTTCTTCAACACCATTCATATCTTCTCTTATTTCTGTAATTGAAGTCTTCAAAAGGACAACTGTTTTTTCGAAATGTCTCCGCGAGTGAAGTTGCTAAAAAAACTTAATGGAAAAAATGGATGAGTTTTGATTTTTGGCCAATGAAATTTTTAAAATTTGATTTTTGAGTCATAAGAATTGAAGCAATCCTTATTTTAACTTTTTGTTGCTTGAATAGGCACTTATCTCATTGACATGTACGACAAATTGCCCTATGACATGCTGCCAATGTAATCCGAAATGAAAATTTACAAAACTCAGTATTTTATTCAGCAATTAACAAACAAGGCCAGAAGCTTAGAAATATCAATATTGCAAATTATGAATACCTTTTATTCAAAGTATTGTCACAACATCATATGCGAGGAACATTTCCTTTTAAGATATCAGAAAAAAAAGATTTAGTTATTTTACCTTGGCTACTGTCATATGTATTCGTCACAATTCATAAGAAAAATTCGACATTCGACAAGAGTTGATCATTCGAAAGACACCGACGGAAATTCTGCTTTCTTTGTCTTGATGGGTAGTCTTCCTCCGTATCTAAATTAATAAGCCACATGTTTATCTGTGTGAAAGGTGGGATCATTGGTTGATCATTTCCAAGATTCGAACATTTTTTTACGAATGTCAAATGTGAGTTCATGATTAATTACACGTACGGATCTGTGTCTAGTAGGTTTAAACGTCGGGAAGGAGCGTAAGTTAGATCTAAAATTTTAAGAGGGTTCACTACGCTGAGTGAAATTTGATTAGTTTGGATCCTAATTTCCCCCTAATTAGGAATTTACATAAAATTATTTGTATTTTATCCTTATTTTTAATTGCATTGATAATTACTTTGAACATTTATGTGACTTTGATAGTTGTGATATTGACGTTTATATGATCACTATATTTACTATAAGGTTGACATTAAATTTTCCATTTACAGTCGCTTATTTAATGTTGTTTCATCCAACCACGGGAAGGTCATTATGTTGAATTCTACGCATTGAATTTCGCGAAAAATAATCCATCATCTTCACTTATAATGAATTTGTTCTCAGGTACTAAATTCCGCATACTGCCTCGCATTCATCGACTCTAAAGGCCGTTTTACACGCTTATTGAAACTGCGTAAGTTGATGTTGCTTCCGTTTGAGCAGTCGACTGCGAAAGTCCGTGACGTATATAATTGCGAGGACGCTTGCTTGACAGCTTTACACGGTGCAATCGTCGGTGCATTATGTCAGTGACAATATACCATTCAGTAGTGGTAATACCATCAATATATCGCATAACGTCAATATCTGTTAAGTATCAATTAATTGGACGTGAACGTTACGATAAATTACCACCACTTTAAAATATGTTTTAAGCCATAGTCTAAACATAGATAATAGTGGACACCGTAGTCCCGTATACGTAGCCCAAAATTTGCACAACGAACGAACGACTATGGGCCAAGGTAACGAGTTCTTCCTTTACGAACGAAATTTAAGCTTCCATGTGATTAATCGCCCAGCTCATCATTATTGCACTTTATTCACTGCCTTAGGAGTTGAGTGCAAACGAAAACACCCAACTCAATCATCAACAATCTAGTTAATTGCTAGAATTCCCCAGGCAGTTCGTTGCCGCTACATCTGCGTCATCTAGCGAGAGAAATAAACTTTCGCGAACGCATTTATCAGATTAGAACATGTTCTAATTTGCTCGCAGTTGTTCACGCAATGGCGCTGTCTCTCCTCGCAAGTCGTCGCTTTACACGGTGCAATATTTCTTGCGCCAGTGTTCTTGCAGCAGCCTGTGCAGTATCAATGACCGTGTAAAAACGGCCGAATAAAACGGCACGAATATCTCAAGCAGCGTGTACTTCTCGAATTGGCCACTGAAGCGTTAGGAGTTCATTTTAACGCGGATCATATGGCGCCACTCTGGCTTGCGGATTTTAATTTAACTATTTCCCGCGGGGCTTCCGATACGTAACTGATTAAAGGGCTGCGTCGGACAGTGGAGATGTTTCTATTTGCGAGAACGTTGCGTTAGCGAATAGTTGCCGCACCGAAGCGAACGCAAGTGTTGGCGAACGAAATACGAAATTTTGTCATCCCAAGGCCTGGGAAATTTGGAACTGGGTTTTTGGTTTGTTTACTTTCATGTACAAAAATTATGCTTTAGAAATTATTTCCCTTCAACTTCAGACTGTTTCTTTGGATAGTCGTTTTCGAGTTTTCTGTTTAGTCCTGAAGTTTTATGTAAAGAATATTATAGTTGAAGATTCTCATGGCGACATTTGCGCTGTAGATAACTCGCCACCTCTTTCCCAAGAGTCGTTAATCGAATAGTCTTACGTCATTAATTGTCTCTCATTATCTTTTCTTCTGAACCGCGCCATTAAGCAAGCTCGGGTTGGAAAATGCCAGAAATAGAGCAACCTGTATCTTCTCACTCCGTGAGTGAAATATCCTCTCACCATTTTTGCTTTTTTTCTGGGGAGGGGACGCTCGTTATTGGAATGCCCTCTCTTAAAGATTACAGAATTGCATTCATTTAGCGAAATTTCATTTGTCGCCTGAGGACTCGTCGACGCATAGTCGGCAGTAGGAGCTAATGCCACTCTTAATCGCCGAGAGCATCTGGTCCTCTGCGTCACGAAATTCATCATCAGGTCGGGAAACGAACTGGCCAATACGTCTTCTTTGGCATTTTCTCTTTCTTCGCATTAGAGTCAGCATACGCCCGGAACTCAGTCCCTCTCGTACAGTACCGGGAAGAAAGGACTACCAGAAACCCTGGGAGTGAGACAAAATCAGTTCCACTGCAATTTCGCGCGTTTCCTCGTATTTATTCGTCCTCTCCTCAGGCGAATCAATGGTCCGCAAATTTTAATAAGATGCAAAATAGGTAACTCCAACCCTTCCTGCCCCGCACGCCGCGCCGCCCCGCGCTGAAGTGGTATTTCCTTCTTGGAGGCGCTCCGGGAAGGCTCGGGGAGGAGAGGGGGGTGTGGTATCCCTGCTCCAGGGCTCTCCCCCTCCGCCATCCGGAATATCAAATCTCCGCCATCCGTCGGAAGGAGAGGCGGCACTCGGGTGGAGGCGGTCGTGCCGGCCGGGCGGTGCCCGCTGCCGCATCCCAGCAAACCCATTCCCGCGCTCCCTTCCGCCTTGCCGCACCCTATCAACCAACCCCTTGGGCCCGCTTATCTCGTGAGGGGCAGTCGCGTGTGAACACCGACGAGGCCGTGCCTTCAAGGGGCCCCTTTCCTGAGCTCCTCGGAATATTTTGGAGAGATTTTTAAGCAAGGACTTCCATGGATGAGCAGTGTATGGAAGCGGAAGGAACTCCACTTGGAATGAGAGTCGAACCCGTTAAAATATCATGATATCTCAAAGTCACTGTGCCGGTTTCACTCGTTTTCCCTTAGACATTAAGTATGTAGCCTCTCTATGAAGTGCGAGTCTCTGCCACAGACGGCTTCATACCTTTTCATAAGTATTCTACTAAACGCTTTTGATAGGTTTGTAGACATTCGTTGCCCATTTTTCCCCGCCCAAGTAAATCTGTTTTATTCCTCTCTATCCAAGATGAGTTTTCTTCATTGAATCCCTCTTTAAGTGCTCATACGTTGTGCCTGCTTTCATACCATGCAGATTTCAAATTCGTTATCAAGTTACTCCTCTTCTGGGTTTAACTAGATTTCTCCCCTCTACCTTACCCTACAATATTCCGTTACCGTTAAGACCTCCTCTGTCAACTCTTTCGTAATTTTTCTACCAGCTTCCTTCGCACTCCTACCGTATTTAACGCTTTCTTATTCTTCATCATCTTCCTGTTAATTTCTCCATTCTTTTCTGCTCTCTTATCCTAGGAGACTTGGTGGCTGGGTGCCATGTAAAATTGATGATGTCGTTCAGGATGGTGAGATTTATGCCCCGAACGTTGTACTTGATCTCATTGGGTACTATTTTTAACCTGTGATTCCTTACGTAACAATTAAAACCATGCTTACTTATGCTTTGGGGTCATTTTTATATCAAGTAATTCCAATTTCGCCGGAGGAGATGTGGTATAATCCGGGTTAATGGAACAATGTTTTGGATTAAGACTATAGGGGTCCATTATGTTATTTCCTGAATAGAAAATTTGACGTTCATTCACATTAACTTGTTGTAGTTCTGGATTTATTGGAGTATTAACATGTGGAATAATTGACACCTAGGTTAGATTCTCCCTTTTCCCGAATAGAAAAGTCACATTCGTTTGCATTCAAATTTCGAATTTCAGTTAGTGCCTTACCTAGATTAGCAATCATAGTACATTACATTGCTATAGTATGTTCAAAGTCAGAGTCAAATTATTCCCCTTTCTCAGATTTTCTGGCAGCGAATTATTTTTCTCATTCTCTGTCCTGTTCAGGTATCATGTGTCACGCATAGAATCGTCTCGTGAATGTACTTCGATGAATATGTACAGTTAACGCATAAATATCCTGTAGACTACCACTGAACTATAAATTATTTTGTTTCTCTACCAATTTCTGCGCAATCAATTGAGAGACGATCCAACAGACTAGTCCACTCTTTTGGCAAGGGTGGGTAAATTACAATATGTGGTGAATCAAAATGGTGAGAGTGCATTAGCATGAGTACATGCTGAATGGTGCATGGGTTCGTGGGTATGGTACGCACTTGCACGAAGAAAGGGGTCACGGCCAAAGACAGCTTTCCCCCGGCAGTGACGGCAGCGCTTAAAATAGATCCCACCGCTCCCTCCCCCTCCCTTCTCCGGGGTGAACGTCGCGGGAATCGGTTATCTCTCTCTCCCTTCTCCCTTCCCTATCTCCTCCCCCGCCCACTCCTCCCTTCGTCTCCTTCCCTCTCCGCACACTACAATCTCCGTCAACTCGCCCATGGATTCAGAAACGGCCGCTGGCGTGTCCCCTCTTTTTATTCACACGCTGCGTCACGCGACAAATGAGGATTCCGTCATGCGTGCGCATCTACCATGAAGCCACGAGGCTTGGAAGATATTGTTTTTTCTTAAAAGGAGGAAGGATTGAAAGTTTTCTTGGACCTGTTCCTGGAAATTTCCTTGCACGCCGAGTGAGGGTCATTGAGACTTCGATATATTACTGCGACTCCTCATTTTTACGTGTAAATATCATTTCAGACATGTTCAGGCCTCAAAGAAACGGACAGTTCAGACATGTTCGCGAGGTATCCAGTAAAGAGGCTTGGATTTTGACAAGCTAGGAGGCATCGCCATAATATTTTCATTCTTTGTGGTGTCGCGAGATCTATTTCAGGAAATGAATACTATTTATTTCCGTAATGGAGGTTACCATTTTACCAAGTTCAAGGCTTTCATTTACCAGTTGCTGAAATACTTAAATATTGATGACTTTTTAAGATGTTTCTTTATTTGACTTGTTGAACTATAGATGCTCGCATTCATGTGCTGTTTGTATAACTTTTGCGGCCGATTTTCAATATTAAAATTTTTCGAAAATCATCGGATATATCATACCCTTCTTTCTGAGCGTCAGCCGATCGTCCTTGCTCCCTCTGACATAGTTACTGCCAATAAATCGTTATAATATTACAGCAAAAAGAGGGCATTACCAAAGTATATTCCTTTAGTCACTTCGGTGAGTATTTGAAGAAGTCTGACTTCATTTAGTTATTTTGCAGCTATTCCCAATTGTATGCTGCTTTTTCACTAATCACGAATTATAATGTTCGAAGGCATTGCAGATGAAAATTAACAAAGCTATTTTCAAAAATGATTTGCCGAAATTTCAATGTTCATGAGAAATATGTTTTAGAAACCGAATCATATAACTTAAACTTCAGTAGATATCAACAACAAAAACATCGAGTGAACAACATAACCATAGTATGGATTATCTCCAAATCCAACTACCTTTCACCAGGCATGTAGCCAGAAATTTGCTTCAGGGGGAGGAGGGGGGGAGGGGGGGGGAGCTAAGTCTAGTGTAGCCTAACTTCAAATCAACCTTGCCCGTTCGGTGCCGACATGTTACAAATCTCTTCACTTTATTTTCAGTTTTTGTTATGTACTTTCACAGTGCCCATTCTTATCTCTTCTCACTGGTAAAGTTTACTGCTTACCTTATATTATGAAGCACTTAATTTCACCGACCTCAGAAGAGAATTTCAACTCATACGCACCTGTCAGATAGAAAAAAAATTGAGTTTAATCCAGATTATCATGCCCAGTTAAAATTAGAACAACAAAATAGCTTGGAAAAATTTGGGGGGGGAGGGGAGGGGGGCTGAAGCCCCAGAAAGTCACAGTCCGTTTCTTTGAGGCCTGAACATGATATTTACACGTATAAATGAGGAGTCGCAGTAATATATCGAAGTCTCAGTGACACTCACTTGGCGTGCAAGGAAATTTCCAGGAACAGGTCCAAGAAAACTTTCAATCCTTCCCCCTTTTAAGAAAAAAATAATATCTTCCAGAAAGAAACATGACATAATCAGCCAGGTGTGTTTTTCAAGCTTACCAGGAAACGTGAATGCACGTTCACCTAACCGTATATTTTAGTCGTCAGTTAAAAAAATAAGTGCATCTGAAGCCCCAGAAGCCCTCTCCCTGGCTACGTGCCTGCCTTTCACTTTAAAGAGATGTCAATTTCCAGTAATATTAGCATTTTCGGTAACTATTAATCAGCCTCATCGGCAGATTTTGATCATTTATGTGTTTATACCGCATCAGGTTTTTTTTCTCATAGATAGTTATGCGAGGCAGTTTCAAATAAATGGAATGAACTTTATTTAAAGATCAAAGTAAATTATACAGTTTGCATACGGTATGTTAAAATATTCGAGATCATTTACAAGAAATATCACGTTATTACAGGAATTTTTATTCATGAAACAAATTCATGAAATCACCAGGTAACGTGTAACACAAGTATAAAAGTCACTATTTGTTGTAACGACGTAAAAAAACACAGGAAACAAAAAAAATTGTGTGTTCCTTTTTTTGCGTTTCCTGTGTTTTTTTTACGTCGTTGCAACTAGTGACTTTTATACTTATATTACGGAGGAACAGTAGTCATTATAAGTGTTTGTTTTACATATTTGGAAGCTAATTGCCGCTCTCAATTCAGTGATGACGATAGCCAATTGCTATCTAATTCGCAGAAACATGACATAATCAGCCAGGTGTGTTTTTCAAGCTTACCAGGAAACGTGAATGCACGTTCACCTAACCGTATATGTTAGTCGTCAGTTAAAAAAATATTAGCACCCTCAGAAAATGCTGGACTCTCGACAATCAGGTGCGGAAGCGACTTCTGATTCACATTGTCGTTTACGCTTCGCCTCAATCGACATTAATGACGAAAATGACATTTTCACTTCAAATTAATGTAAATATATCATAAGTGTTTTGAAGTATAGCTGTATGTCCATTTATCTGTATAAATTCAATGCGTAGTACTGCACCTCAATTGAAAGTAGTCTTAGGTATCTATTGTGGTCCGATGAAAATTATTCTCCTCGTTTCTCAGGAATTCCCGTAACTTGGTAACCATGGGTTAAGTGGCTAATTTAAAAGTTCCTCGTGCTACTGGTATCGATCCTTGTCGCTTTGGATGAAACCAGCCCATAAATATCTTCTGGGTGGCGGCGAACTTAAGAAACTGTGCAGTTTGGTTATATCACGTTCAAATATGAAGACGTTCTCGAATACGATATATGAGTAACAATATATATATATATATATATACTCCGCATTATTTCATTCTACATGCTGTGTAATACAGTTATATTCCTGTATATTTCTTTTATTTTGTAATAGTCATAGTCACTTGGCTTTATAGACTAAAGAAATCAGTGTTTAACCCGAAGGTTGGTTTATGATACGTGAGTGTAGAGTTCACCCCAGACAAATCCATTGGCGTTCCCACATTCAGGGTAGGAGGAGAGGGGGGGGTGGGGTAGTTCCTTTCCATGGGCTAACTGCGATTTCCTACGAAGTTCTGACTCGCAGAAAATCTAAACAAGAGGATTTTGAGTGGAGGTATCCAGGAAGGCCTTTGCCCGGGATATGAACCCGGAACCCTCCAGTCCGCAGCCCAGCGCCCTACCCACTACACCATCACGACCCCCGTGAGATTAACTAAACCTTATTAAATTGAGATTAAATACAACCTTATTTGTAATATTTGGTGTTTCTCGGCGTATTAGATGAGTGAAAGTTTCTCGGATCTTCCACCGGGTCAAAAGCTCCATCTCTACCGACGTTTCGGAAAACGACTCGTTTTCCATCCTCAGGGCTGTGATATGCCGTGTCAAAAACGTCGGCAGAGATGGAGCCTATGACCCGGTGGTAGACCCGAGAAACTTTTACTCACAACCGTATTTCTTTCTCTCTTCCATTTTGATGCAGTGTCCTACTGTTCTTTCCCAGAAAAGCCCCGGCATCCCGGGAATTCACTACTGCCTATCAACGAATGCGTAAATTCCCTAGGTGTCTGCATGAGAAAATCCCGGGAAATGATAAGCACTAGTATAAGGAATAGAAATCACGTATTTTTAAGATTGTTGTGCCCCTGTAGGGATGCAGCCCGAAATACTGGAGTGCCTGTAATGTGCCCCTGGGAGCATATCTGCCCGGGGAGGGGGAGTTACTGCATCTCCTGTTCACACCGTTCCGACTCCATGCTTCCCTCTCTCCCTCTCTTCGTTCAGCACGTTTCCTACCCATTTTCAAGCCGCAAATGAAGATGATTGGGACATAACGTTCATCCTTAGGTTGTTTTTTGCGATTTACTAACCTCTGTAGTTTTCTCAATTTCTCATTGTCGGTAGGCTCCTTCGTGATAAGTGCCATTCTTACTTTGATCCGAATCAGATATGTAAACGTTTTGTCGAAAATCAAATATGTGACCATTCTTGGACACTTCATAATTAAATACTATATGCATATACGTGGGCTTTTAATGAAGACAGCTTTTCCCCTTCTTACATAGATCCAGCAGATGGAAACCTTTTTTTCATGGACGTTACTAAAGCCTCCACGCATGACTAATTGTATAGACCAGTGGGTAAATAGTGCCAGAATAAAGCATATTTGGAAGTCAAAATGAAAGCATACGCGGAGATAGTGAGAGGGACCAGCGAAGATAACGGCTTATAGGTTACACTAAACGTATTATGCGACTCATGCACTAGTATTGTAAGCAATTGTTATAGATTTTACGAATAAAAATCCTAGGGCTTTTTAATACTGTGTAAATTGTGGGCTTGTTAGCCTCTGCACATACTGCAGATACTAGATACCATACTAGATACATACAGAATGATTTTTGTGTTTCCACGGCAATCGATAATATGATAAGTAGCTTTTCTAATTCTTTATTCGCGAGGAGCTAACTTTGTAAAGGGAATATCACCATTAATAAGCGAGACAGACATCATGCAAGCGTTTAATGTTAATTGAAATAAAGTAAAATATTTGTCAATTATCTTACTTTAGTCATCAAATTTCAATCAAATCCATCCAACTAGACTCAATAGACTTTACTTTGCCTCAGAAATACCTCACCAGTATACATATAGATGAGAAAATTCCTGACTTATGGAACCCGATGACTCAGAATTTGAAGGAAACGTAGATACGCTGCATATCCAATGAACGGCGGAAAACGTCCACGGTAATCAGCGGCGGAAATAGGCCGGAAGGATCTTGTTTACTTCAAAGTAGCCCACTTTTTAGCGAAATGAAAACACTTTTAGGTGTATTCTTGTTCAATAAATATCCACTCCTTTGTGATTGGGTACATAGTACGTTAAAGGCATGATACCTTGATTACTATTAAGGTAAATTAGAGTATGTTTATGATAGGATACTAAGATATGATTCGCATGGGGTTCCGTCGTTTAAATATCCTTGTAAAGCAAAATTGCTTTTGAATATTCATAATATTTAAAGGAATTATCTTGAGATTACAGATTTAAAAAAAAATCACAAGTTTGAATTTCATGATCCTAATATCCCATAATGAAAGAAGAGGGTGTATAATTCATGGTCTTTGTAAAGGACTATCTACACTAATGGACTAAATACACTAGCGTATCATTTATGTGAACGAATAATCACGATAATCCCTTTATGTCCTTGGGATCGAATTAGTATAATTAGAAATGGCGCTGTATCGATCGATTTAAATAGATAATTAGGGGGATTTCTGTTCTTTTTAATTTGGGGAAAGGAAAATACGCAATACAGGAACACATTTGCACGTTTCTTGATGCGAAAAACTTATGCCAAAGCTGTAATTCAGTGTATCCTATACATGTCCAATGACTTTTAATTTGGATTAACATAATCATCTTCATACATCATTAAGAACGGTAGAAGTCCTCTCCTCGTTTGAAATGCAATTGTCTTTTTTATTCCGTTTTTTTAGTCCTTGAGAGACGGGGGCAATTCATCAGTAAGAATACCCTTGTGTTTCAGAGCATATTCCCGTATCTTCTGCCTTTAATTTTACGAATATCTCTGATTACAGTTTGTGACTTTCGGCCGTTTCGAAGTCTTAAATGGCACTCCACCAACTTCAGCGCTCCTCGTAGATGATGTGTTCGAAATAACCCAGAGAGCGGCGCAACAAATCAAGATAAAAGTGCGCTGCCACCGGAACTCTGATAAGATTCTCGCCGCGACGCCTATCACAAACTTCTTATCTCATGCGTCACGAACCCCATGGGGCATGGAAATGTGAAGTTTTTTTTTAATTTTCGATGAAAAATTAGCCATTACTTTGCTTGTGCGTTGAGAGTTCGCGCGGCCTAAACTTCTGACTTCCTCCCAACTGCCCTGGTCAATGTCTTCTTGAGTTCTCAGCGTCCGACTTACAGTCGCTTCTAGATTATGCTCCGATATGAAAATTTGCGTGTGACATTACATTTTGTGAATCACTCTAGGAAAGGCACGTAGCTTCTGGGGTTTCCAGCCCCCCTGAAATTTTTTCCCCGTGCGGCGAGTACCTTTGATGCATTCATTCGCCGAGGGGACCACTAGCTAAGGGGCACTCATCCTCCTGACTCACCATTACTCGATTTAGATGCGTTAATTTCTGCCTCCGAATCACTTTGAAGGAACATCTCTATTTCCCTTCCGTTAGGGCCGAAGCCATTACATACATAGTATAAAACAACATTACAAAATTCAGTTTCCTTGGAACAGCACAATTTTCAGTTGTCTGGGTCTTTCTGGGTCTTTCATGTAAAGACCCAGAGCATGAAACCAAGGGATTATAATCACTGAGAGGAGATTCATCGTTATTTTGTCCATGTGGCGAGGAAAAGAGCTCATCACATGATTAGACTGGCGTTGCTCGGGACACCCAGAAGTGTTTACGTCCAACATAAGCGGGTATGGGGACGCATATGAGGCCATCGGGAGTGTTTACGTTCGAGATACTGAAGAGAGAGATGCGTTGAAACAAGAACCTTATTTTAATTTCGTTTTCAAACAGTTCAGTAAGAAATTGCTTTGGTACAATAAAAGAAATAATATCTTTTTCAGAAATAATTTTCCTAATTTCAGAAATAATTTAAATAAAATCATTCCCCCCACCCTGATGCATATTTCTGGCTACGTGCCTGCTCGAGGGGATACGCATGGTATTTTGATAATCTTCGGGTAGGAATTCTGAAAATAGAAAATTATTGGACATTTTTGATACTAATTCACCGTATCAGAACCCCGAGAGATGTCAACAGGGACGGCGGATGTTTCTGGAGCATTCTAAAGACGACACCTGCAGCCGACAGACTTCGCGGGAAATGCGGAGACTAACACCAACGTGTCATACTTATGTGACTTACGAAAATGCACTGTTTAATCTGTTCACTGCTGCACCACAACAAAGTTATATTTTATTGTTGAGTTCTGTGAATAATTATACATATTTATATGCATACAAATTCGCTCTAGCAAGCGAAGAAGTACACTCCTCGTTCCAAATATTAGGGATATAATAATGTGATATGCCCCAATCGTTTTGGAATTTTTAAATTACTAAATAGTTAGCCAAGGCAGGTAAATTTGGACAATTGTCCAAGTTTGGGTACAGTGTATACCTTAGGGCACATAGGGACTATAAATATGCTAGTTTAATAACTTTGATATCAAAACGAAAAAAATCCCGAAGATCAGGGGCCCGTTTCTCAAAGAAAAAGGCCACATTTCATGTACCTCAAAGCTAGTCTTGAACGCGGCATAATATATCCTGAACCACATTCCAATGAACGGAGCCCGGTATAATATTTGAAATGATTTATTTTACTTTCATGAGCCTCTGAATGATAAGAGCAATTTTAAGATTCAATTTTTTCTGTTTACTAAGCAATAATTTATGATTTATTTATTTTAGAATCCTGCTACCCTTGAATGTAAATCTATGGCACAATTTAATGCACTTAAAAAAATTTTTATTTACTCGAGCTAGAGAAATTATTCATGCAATTACACGCCACCATGCAATTAAAGTTAATATGCTTCAAATGGCATATGTTGGCTTACGTAGACCAGGGTTAGTGTTTGATTCTAAACGTATATTTTAGAAATAATGCCTCCATGAGTTATAGATATCATTATTTCCAATCACACATTTAAGTTATCATTGACATAAAAATATTGAAAGAGAATAGAGGGAAGAGAGCCATTTCTAAAGCTATACATTGTGCTGACTATTATGCTTAAGGATGGGGATACACGATATGCAGCAAGCTGCTGCCAAATAAAACAACGTTTACCCTTGTTAAGTTACGTTTTGACGACTTTTTACGAGGGATAGATAGCAAGAGAGACTAGTGAAAAGCTTGAGGTCGGTAAAATAGTGGTGAGGTACTTCACTATTTTCAGATTTACGGGCGATCAACATTTGGACTATTTATTGACCAAATGAGTTGTATCTGTAAATGAGATTTTGGTGAATTCCATGTGAAAGGTACAATACAAATAATATTAAAAAAGACGGAGGTTGTAAGATTCTAGTGGTAAAGGAACGCTCAGCTGATCGTCAACGATAGAGGACAATTATGCATGTCCTTTGATTCCTACTAGTCTTCTGCAGTTTTCTGCTTTGTATATCTAATTTCTTATGCAGTGATACCTTAATAACGAGTGACAAATACCAATAGATTTCTACCAAATGCGATTTTTTTCGCTGTTTTTCGGGCTCGGCTTACGAAGTTACTAATAAGATGCATCTTTAACATTCTTCATCTCGAATGGTGAAGAGGAAATTTTTGAAATTTTTGGGAAAGAATAAAATGTTGTTCACACATTTCAAGTTTAATAGATTAAATTTTATGGTATATTTTCCGGAGATGATAATGTAAATCTTGTCAATTGTTCAGTATAATTTCCATTCTACTATATCTAAGTGGCTCTTAATATCAACCTTGGTGAGTTTTTTGCCATTTTTCATGTGCTTTTCACTGTCTTATAAAATTTATATTTTTAAGGTGGGCAGCAATCGCAATGAATTAAACGACTATAGCCTCATCATTCGCCTAATCATTCGCCTTGACCGGGACTCGAACCCCGACCCCTGATTTCTTACCAGGTGCTCTACCAGTTGAGCTACGAAGACTTTTAGAGAATTATAGAGTCAAGGCGAATGTTTTTTTTTCTCTGTGGAATGTCTGCTATTGTGCAATTTCAGCGGCTAACGCCACTAAAGTTTTCACGGCTAGCACATGTTCTTTGAATTAATTAAACTACTATTTATAGAAACGTACGGAAAATCACGTTTCGGTGAACGCGTGTGATTCCAGAATGGGGAACGTGCACTATTTTTTACGTATCTCAACTATTTGAATGAGAAGTTTATTATCTAAAATGTACTTGGTGAAACTTTTGCTGTATAACTAAGTTGTGTTGCAAATATTTAAACATTTTACGTTTTCGGCAGCTTAAAAACATGACGTTACGGCACAGTATCACTTTTGGAGTTGTTTATTGGTTTTACGTGGTGGTAAGTTGTTTAATGAATACTTGGCGAAAACGTATGCATTTATCTCAATTGTTTATTGCAATAAACTAATGTATTTCGGTTTTTTATTTAAGTAGCATGTATCGTAACGAGCAAATCGTCCATATATAATGGAATACCCCTATAGTGCTCTGTTTGTTTTCACTTCACGGATCACTTCTACGACAAATCAATCGCTGTATATTTTAAGAAGGATACCACGATAAGGGAGTCGACAAAAGGCAAATTGCCGGATTGTGCTTTATTAAAATCCATTTTAAGCCAATGTTTCGATCAAGAAACGGCTATAAACCTAAAACCAATATATTTAAATATATTCGCTACGTTTCCTTCTAAATTAACGATCTGTTTTCTCAGCATTATGGAACATATATGGTGCAGTGACGTCATTTAAGGTCACGTGACTTTCGTCGGTTATCGGGAACATGTTAATAGCCAATAATAACTTTGTGGTTGGTTTAGAAAACTTTGGCTTATATATTAAAACCTGTGTGAAAATTTCGTATCAAGTCCATCATCAATACACGAGAAACAAATTTCATGCATATTCCCCATTAACTTGGTTAGTCGAGGTATTACTCTATTTTCCACTCAGTATGTTTTTCTTCGGTCATGTAACTCGCTTTAGCTATTTTATATCCCACCTTGGATAAAATATCTTAACATTTTATTTGTTCTTCAATACATTCCACGATTTATGATCTAACTCCTTCCCGTAGGAAAATATTGGATACTTTAAACCGGTGGAGAGCCCGAGAAGATTTTACCAACATTCCACGATTGTTGTACCAAAAAGTCTCGTATGAATTGGGAATGTGAGAACGAGCATCCATTATTGTGATAATGTAATCGAGTTCTATATATTGTTGCACGAACTAAATGTAACTTGAGCAACTTGAACTAGTCGAATAACTGGATTAAAATTGTAGTGATAGGATTGTAATTAAGACTTGAACTCCCCTGTTTCAACTTACTCTGAATTATTCATCGTAGTTATTTCTTTATCCTGACGCATTTTGTTTTTTATACTCTTGTGCATCTTATATTATTAATCTTGCCCATACTATTTTTGATTTCATTCCTTTTTAAAGATGGCTTGCAACCGCGTTTAGCTTTTTCATTGATAACAAATAATTTCACATAAATTTAATGTTTTTCGGGAAAATACATACAAATGCGTATAAAGGCCACTGTTTATTTATATATGAATGCATCCCCCAAATAACCCCAGAAGTTCTACTCTGAGCTGGTTTTATACACGATGTTGGTAATGGTTGGTGCAGTAGTAAAATAAGGTTTTAGGTGCTCCAACATCAATCGAACTCAAGATCTTTGAGTTGTAACCAGCGCGTTACCGAACTAGCTACCGCGGTTGGCTTCATAATGGCATGAATAGAAGTCTCTCCGTTTGCCGAAGGGTCGCTGGATTGATTTCCAATTGAGGTCCAAGTAAGATCCATGGTTGTCTAAGCTACATCGCTACGGTAAGTTACCATATATGTATCCCAGGTTGTTTGGATGCGTTTACATCTAATTCCATATACAGCAGTACTCCTCTGTTCGAGAAACATGCAAAATCTACTCTTTAGAAAAATTTCAGGGACGGAAATTCCAATGTTTATCTGTTTCAATCTGAGAATGCTTTTGAAATATTCGCGCTGCAATTGCGTGATAGCGGTTAGTTCTGCCTTTTCCATGAATTACTAATTACATTCGTCTAACTTCGGAATTCAGGTTTGTTTTCTCACCCCCTCCCGTGCGAAATAAAAAAAGATCCATGGGTTTCAATTTCGCCCGAGTGAAGGTGCTTCTTGCCCCTCGCACGTCATAAATCCACCTCTGCGGTGGTGGCGACCACCCACCCCTCCCCCTCCTCCCTTCCCCATACTCCGAGGGAACCAACGCGGCAACTTCGGAGTCCCTTCGTCATCCCCCCTCCCTCTCCACACCCAAGACTCACGTGTCCCCTTCCCTCTCCTTGCCCCCTATATTCCAGTCTACTCATGACAGCCCGCAGGAGTCATTGAACCAACTGCAGGCGATGTTGCCGGTTCTCCCCACTCCCGCGCTACCTCCCCCCCTTCCCGGGTCGTGTCGAACCCCCTCCCACCTCACTCACTCCCACCCACTTCCCTCGGATCTATTCACCTAAACCCCCTCTCTCTCTCTCTCCTCCCTCCCTGAACGTTCTTCCCATTCACGCCCTCCCCTCCCTAGCCCAGAGGGAGTCCCCATGCACTCCCCCGCCGCGTCCGCGATGTCTTCCGAGCGGTGGATTGTCTTTAACATTAATGTCCCCCTCTCTCCTCCCTTAATGCATTTCGCTCACTAAAACATGCCTCCGCTCATATTCTCTCTCGCCCTCCCCTTGGTGACCTCTCCCTCAAACCTTGTATCTTTGCCTTCTCCACATCCCTCAATCTTTCATCCCTCCCACCCCTACTCCCTCCACCTCTCCTCCCCCCGCCCCAATTCTACTCTCCCTCTTCAATATCCTCCCGTGTGCAATTAAAAATATACGGGGGACTCTTCTTCGCATCACGTCGACCCGAATATCCTCCTGTCCTTTCTATGTGGCCTCGTTATAAAAGTTTAAACTTGCACCGCAGCGCCAGCAGCTGTCCTCAGCTCGAAAGAAGTAATCGCATAGTTGCACGCTCGGAATGTTTTTTTACCCATAATAAAAAAGGAAGTAACACTAAACACGCTACATCACGCATGATTATGCGGAATTGTAAACATTTGTTAATCTATTACAATATCAAGAGGGAGAGAGAGAAATTGTAGATTTTCTCAGTATGCTTGGAAAATACTCATCTTCCAAATATTTTCTGTCTAACTCACACACTTCTGTCTAGCTCTATACAGTAAAGCTCAATTCCGTCGAAAATCATGAACTTTACCTTAACTCATATATTTGTTTCTGACTTAGTTATTTATAACGAACATTCTTTGAGCATGTCGTTCTTGCAGCCTTGCATTTCCCTACGATGATAACGTACACAATTGAACACATACAAAGTTCATTTGTATCACACCTTTTAAGGTGTTTAAAATGCATAGGTGTGGCGTTCGGAATTTCAAAAGACAGATTTTGAAATATGATTGCTTTTAGAGATAGAATTTCACCTTTTACTGGTCAGCCCTTCTCATTTCCGTCAGCTGTAATATGTGTAAATATTAAGATTACTGTCACTTCTTAAATGGGGCTTAGGTTTAATTTCTTAACGGGACTCATTGGCAGCAGCCATAGGGACCCAACCTGGCAGACTGTTCGTCAACCAATATGTCACGGGTTCGAATCTCACCTCACGCATTATTTTGTGTTTTCGCCCAATGTTTTGTGTTAGATGTTGCAATGTGGCTCTAGACGTTATGGTACCTAAAACCCAAGTCTAATTTTAGTCGCCATTGAGTTCCGATCAACAAACTCGTTAGTCACCTAGGAGAGGCGAAAGATCTAATTCTGTTTCGTGGCGAATAGTTAAAATAAACTTTTCTCGTGTTTCACCCCGTGTGCTAGCGATAACGGGCACTAATGTTTCGATGATTAAGTCTGCCATCTTCATCCGCGTAAATGATACGGAGAAAGTTAAGGCTGTTATTTATATACATTTCTTTAGATTGTTGGGCTCAGTCAACGTAACGTTATCAACCGTTGACGCTGCCACCCGGTGTGAAACTCGAGAAAAATTCAATATACCAAGTGAAGATATTCATTCATGCTGGATACTTCTTGTAGATAGTTACACTGGTTCCTATATAAATCTGCAAATTATTCGGTCTTAATGTACTTGATCATTTTAAATATCAAGTCATTTTATCCCTACTGTCTTTACGTTAGCGCCACAGTTTGAAAAATGCCTCAGGAAATCAAGGGAAACCCGCTTTTCTAACTATTTTCACTGTGGAGCTCGTTGAGCGATTCTGGCGCACCACTCGCTCCGTTAGCGTGCTCGAGGTGACTGACGTTGGTAGGTAGTCGAGTGTCGAACCGTCATCGTGTGAGGCCACCCTCCCAACGAGATGGGCACAATCATCCCCCGCGTCAAGCGTGAAGGCGAGGAGGGTGGGTGATTGTGTGTTTGGGAGAGGAGGATCATCGGGGAGGGGAGGAAGGCGGAAAGAAGGGCCTTTGATTGGCGTCGGGCCAAAACTTTTTGTCGATGCCTTGATTGGTATGTGCGTGTGTACGCAGCGGGAGGAAGGATAGAGGAAGGCATTGGGGAGGCTGGCTGGTCGAGGGGGGTTGCAGCGGAGGGCGAGAAACGGCAACAAAGAGGCCGGGGGAGGGGTTTTGAAAGGCGGAGATTTCGCGAGTGTGATGCCGCGGGGGAGGGAAGGGCCCTCCCGGCCTCCGCATCATCTCAGGCCCGCGTTCCATCGAAAGTTTCAGAGGAGGCGCCGCGCCGGGTCTTTTGTTTTCTTTCCTCCTCCCTGCGAACAAATGGCAAGACGGGAGCGAGGACGAAAAATTTATCATCTGAATTTTGACGGTTGGTTCCTCTCTCTCCATGGCCGTCTTCTCTTCGTGACTCCTTTCACTTCCACCTCTCTCCTCATCCTCGTGTTTACATTTTTGTCTCGTAAAATAAAACAGCAAGAGGACTTAATTTTGAATGGAAATGCCAACGCGCATTGCTCGCTCGGTAACAGACAGTTACTTTGCTAAGAGTTTCGCTAATATTCCCCCAGAGCGATTTATGACTTAATATAAACCATGGAAATTCTTTTACTTCTCTCCCTTAAGTACAAGAGGGTGCACTTTTAGTAGCCATTGGTACAGGTTTGGTATATGCATGTACAAATCAACCATATGCCAAAAATACACAAAGGAAATGGTAATATCTTCCTCTTTTACGCTAAGAATTTCACCCAATTTACTTACCGTTAGCAATGGATAGATATAATCACCTGAGAAAGAATAAAAAGAGAATAAAATAAAAACGCTCTTTTTGCTCAATTACACTACAGTGAATATTTAAGTGACTTTTATTTCCGCGAAAAATCAGGAAAGAATTTGACCGTGCTAATAACTCAAGGACTAATTTTGTGCTTAAACTATAAGCAATTGTAAAATATGCCTCTCTAACAGTATTAGTTTGTAAAAAATAGAGGTGAAGGACCTCATTTTCTCAAATCTCTGGATGAAGAATCGAAATTTTGGTTTATATGCATTGCACGAAGAACTTATCATTACCAGTGACTCTACAGTCACACAACATAATTATGTGTCGCAGTTCAAAATGGATCTACAAAAACTGTTTTAGGCATCAGATTACAACAAAACTCTCAGGGGCTCAATTAATTTCGGAGGAAGGTCAAGTACAACTTGTGATAAAGGTGAAAAATACCTAATCAGTAATATGGCCATTAGTTAGCTTGCATTATTTTTGGAGCCAAATAGCTGCAGAAATCTAAAGGTCATAATCTAGTTGTTTTCATTCATTCACAGTTACATTTTTAATCGATTGCCCCTCTATTTTTAAGAAAAGGCAGATTTAACACGTTTTTACTCGTGCGCGTTTGTAGTAGAGGTATATTTATCCTTTAAGGTACCTACCGGTTACTTGAGAAAATTACCTCCCATAGGCAACTGTGCTCGCGGCTTTGCGGATAGAGGTTAGCTGCGAGATAAGCGAGATTACTCGTCGAATACGCAGTCGTAGACAAAAAGCGACGGCATTCCGAGGGGGTAGTGGCCTATCCTTGGGTAAGGTAGGCCTCTAAATAACACAGAACCTGTGAAGATGCAGTGATTTGGTGACGGGAGACCGCCAATAATTACGCTTCTCATCACCAGGAGGAGGGCAGCAGCTCTCCATCATATGAGTGAAGGTGGAGACCACAGTGGTCGGTACAGCGACACTCATTTCACTACAGGCATAGTAACGGCATAGTAACTTTAACGGCTGTAGTACTGCGATGTGGAAGGCAAGGGAAAACCACCACATTAATATCCCGAAGAGTCTCAGCTACTCTTTTTTTTCTTCTTATCAAGACGTGATGGAACCCTCTCGAGTAAAATATCCCGGAGGTAAAATAGTCCCCCATTCGAATCTCCGGGCAGGGACTACTCGAGAGAGTACATCAGTCAAATGTGATACACTTTTTAGGGTAGGAACATGAAACGTGAGACCACTTCGAACCTATGGAAGACTGGAGAACCTGAAGGTAGAAATGCAAAGAATGGACTTCGGCGTATTAGGAATCAGCGAAAATAAAGTGGCCCGAAGAAGGAGACTTTTGGAGTGGAAGCTACAGGATTATACGTACGGGATCATTAAATGGTAATGCTGGAGTAGGGATCATACTCAGAAAGAGCGCCGGAATGCGTGTGAAGAGCTTCCTGCAGTACAATGAAAGGATAATAATAGTGAAGATCGAAACCAAATCTGTAGATACCGTAGTAGTGCAGGTTTACATGCCTATGATGGAATATGAAGATGAAGAAGTGGAAGACGTCTACGAAGATATCACGGAAGTTATAAAACAGGTGGAGTACACAATCTAATTATTTTAGGAGACCTGAACGCTATCGTCGGCGAAGGTCAAGATGTAAGAATAACTGGAAAATACGGATTGGTAAACTGAAACGAAAGAGGAGAATGACTGATGGAGTTCTGCACACAACATAAATTAGTGGTTGTCAACACATTGTTTAAAAATCACAACCGAAGAAGATATGCATGGAAAATGTCAGGATACAGAAGAAGATGTCAAATAGACTACATTTTAGTGAAGAAGAGATTTAGAAACCAAGTGAAGGACTGCAAAAGCTACCCTGGGGCAGACATCGACAGTGAACATAATTTAGTGATGATGAAATGCCATCTTAAATTCAAGAAATTGAAGAAGACTGTGAAGAACACATGGCAAGTAGAAAACCTGAAGGAGGCTTAACATGAGCAGGCATTTCATAAAGCAGTGGAAAACAACATAGGAGAAGACCTGAATGGGAAATCAGTGGAAGAGCGCTGGGAAAACATTAAATGTGGACTACAGGATGCCGCAAAAGAAGTTCTTGTGAGAAGAAAAGTTGCCAAGAAGAAGCCATGGATCACAGAGGAAGTCTTAGACTTGATTGAAGAAAGAAGAAAATACAAGAATGCGAAAACTGAAGAAGGGCAGCTTAGCTTTAAAAGAATAAGGAACGAAATAAGTCGCAAAGTAAGGATAGCTAGAGAGATGTGGATGAAGAATCTATGATTTCGCCACTTCAAGGAACGGAACGCAAAATGCAATGTCATAGGGGACAAGAATGGAGAAATATTGATTGAAAACGAGGACAAAGTGAAGAAATGGAATGAATATCTGGAAGAGCTATACAACGGAAAAAATCTCAGCACAAAAGCTATTGAAGAGGAAAGCAAAGTGAAAAAGGATGATATGTGAGCATCAATATTAAGATCGGAATTCGACGTTGCAGTAAGGGACCTTCGGATGAATAAGGCTTCTGGTATTGATGATTCTCCTGCAGAACTAATTAAATATGTAGGAGAGAAGACATTAACTGATCTTTACAAAACCATATGCGACATTTACTCAACAGAAGAAATTCAAAGGGACTTCGAGAAAAACATCATCATTCCTATTCCCAGGAAGAAGAGAGCGGAGAAATGCGAAAATTTTAGGACTATAAGTCTGACGACACATGCATCGAAGATGCTGACCAGGATCATCTACAGAAGAATAGAACTAAAAGCAGAAGAATTCGTGGATGAAGATCAATTTGGATTCAGGAAAAGTAAGGGTACAAGGGATGCAATATTGGCCCTTAGGCTGCTCATAGTAATGGAGAAGAACAAGCCGACGTTCATTGCATTTGTGGATTAAGAGAAGGCTTTTGACAACGTGGATTGGGATTCATTGCTCGGAATTCTGAAGGGGACTGGAGTGTCCTACAATGACCGAAGAATTACACAGTCTGTACAAAAACCAAGTAGCTGTGATTAAATCTGGACCCAGCCGTGAAGAGGCAAGAATAAGGAAAGGAGTGAGACAAGGCTGTGCACTGTCTCCCATAATTTTTAATGTTTACATTGAGAGAGCCATCAATGAAGTCAAGGAGAAGTGTTCTGGAGTGAACATCCACGGAGAAACAATCAGTATGCTACGATTCGCTGATGACATAGCTCTCATAACGGAGACAGACAGGGAGCCGAATAAGATGCTAACAACCATGGAAAGGACTATGGCCAGATATCAGCTGAAGATAAATAAGAAGAAGACTAAGATATTGGTTTGCAGCAAGAAAGAAGAGGCGAAAACCAATGTCAAACTAGGAAAACAAAAACTTGAAGAGGTTAAAGAAATAGAATAGCTCAGGCTCATATAGAAATAGAATAAAGAATAGCTCAGGCAAAGAGGGCATTCTATTAAAAGAAGAATCTACTTACAGCAAACATAGAAGTAAGGAAACAGTTTATCAGAACATACATCTGGAGCATGTTTCTTCACGGCAGTGAGGCATGGATGATGAGAGAAGTGGAGAAGAAAAGGGTGGAAGCAGTCGAAATGTGGTGCTACAGAAGAATGCTGAAGAGTAAATGGATCGACCAAGTAAGTAAAGAGAAAGTCCTAAGAAGTTTAGGAGAAAAGAGAAGTCTGCTTAGAACTCTAAAAAGAAGAAGGGACAACTTAATCGGCCATATGTTGAGACACGATGGCCTGATGAAGACTATCGTCGAGGGAAAAGTGAACGGGAAGATTGGAAAAGGCAGGCCTCGTATGAGATACATGGAACAGGAAACAGGTGAAGGATGCAAAAGAGAAGAATTACTTCACAATTAAAAGGTTGGCTGATAGAAGAATCGAGTGGAGAGCTGCGCCAAACCAATCCTAGGATTGTTGACCAGTGATGATGATAATGAGGCAACTGTACTCCCTGCAATATCTTCCTGGTCTCCTGAATGTTAGGTTTGGGCGAATACAAATTTTCATAAATATTGTGTTTTCTACTCCATTAAGAGTTCAGATAGTTCCGTAATAATACCGGACCATATTATGTGTAAGGTTTCACTAACCTCTGTTTCACGTTTTAATTGATGGTTCCGATCAGCAGTTCATTCCTCTCCGTAAATGTCGAATTTACTACCGTAGCACTCATCCCAATAACCTAGCTACATCAACTCATTCTTGAAATGTTGTAAACTACATCCCTGAATAAATCATTCATATGTTGTTATTGCCACTAAACATTGGTGTGTATATCATGTTCTAAATTATGCATAAAAAAGAAAAAATTTCCCTCTTAATTATAAGTTTGAAAAAGGCATAATATACTATAAAATATTAATAATTAATGATGCGTGGAAATATGTGAAGGTAGGATTAGTAGTTTTCTGAATCTTATGAATTTATGTTCATCTCATATTTAGTTCGCACCCTGTCTACGAAACTAGTGCCCACTAATTTAAATTGATTTTTGGTCTAGCGAACTGATTACAATACAAATTGCACCACTCTGCTTTTCTTTAACGTTTTTTTTATAGATGTTTCTTCTTATTACGGTTTGAGGTTACTTTGAATTCTTCTCTTCTTAAATATTAAAAATTATGTCTTTGCTCTACTCTAGGATAAATGTGATTTTTACTTCGTTTTCCTGAAAAGATTCCCTCAAAGTTTACTTAGGTCCTTTGAAGTGATGCCCCGTTCTCTCAGGTTTCTTTTAATAACTGATAAGGTTGTTACTGGGAGGCCTTCATCTTCCTACATCTTTTTGGACTCTTTCCTTAAAGCAGTAATTTCAAAGGCTTTGTTTGAGCATATCTGTCCTTCTCTTGATAGCGTGCGTACCCTTCTTTTTAATCTAACTGCAGACTAAAAAAACTGCGCAGCCATCGCGTTATCATTAAAATTTACGTCGAATCTCTTCACTATGCGAACTGGTTACCAATATAGGCAACGAACTGCTTATTATTCTTGCGTCAGACGTCTCTCTGTTAACCTGATAATGAGATAGAAAAGCCAATTTCTATACCAAAATATTCTATGCATTTCGAAAGGAACTGTATTAAAAAGAAATATTTTCCAAGTATCGTATCGTTTATGAAGCTATTCGTGCAATATGAACCTTTCCCCATACTTTTCTGTACTGTTTTTGTACTTATTTAACTTTCGCCAGTAATTCACGGTGGCTTTCCAGTGATCTTACTACCTCAACATCAACTTAATTCGCGTTGTAGGCCGTTAGGTTTTCGCTATTGAAATGAGAACTCCTCACACGATCATGGGTTGTGCCTACCTTCATCACATGGTTTTTATCTTCGATCTGAAATCGTGATACACAAAATGCCAAACAGTTTCAGAATATTTTCTTGTCGCTCACACCTCATGACGCTGTATTGTGCTGCAAATTAAAGGGATCGTGAGTTAATTGGTAGTTTAGGTTATGTTATCCGCTGGTAGAGACAACCTTTAATAATACAAAAAAAATCATCTGCAAGTCAAATGAATCATCTGTTTATTATTAGATATTTAATGGGCTTGTAAGTATTATATTTTTCAAGTTTTGTCGTATTTAGAGGGCTTTTTTGCCTTCCAAATATATGCCGGCTTTGCTTTAGGCTATAAATTTTTATATACATTTCTTTACAGCTTACCTGCAACGTTCGTCTGATGTTTTTTACGGGGCTCACTGACTTAATTTGACCCGTAATTTGTCAGTTTCGGCATGAAATACACGATATCGGGAAAGCTGCTGATTACAATATTAGTTGTAATTTGGTACCACACACTGTGTGTCATTGATGCTTGATAGAGAGTATTGCGGTAGGGGTCAGATAGGTAACAAAAACAAAGTGAGCATAAGGATGCTCGCGTATGTCCTTGCAGAAATGGCCTGAATTGGAAAATTGCACAACTGCGAATTGCATGCGCCATATAATTATATCAATGATTGAATCTCCGGTTTAATGCTGAGGAAATAAAACAGAAATTGGCTTGAATGCTGCTTTTTTCCTTTGGTTTCTCTTTATCTTTGGTTTTGTGTGCACATGGAAGTAATTTTAGTACGTATTATCAATATTTTGCCTACTATATATTCCTTGAGCCTAAAGAATTAAAACTTGCTTCGTACTTATTTCTCTATCCTCAGAAATGAATATACATAACTTCATTATTATTATTATTCGACAAGAGTCTTTTTAGTTAATAAGTATTAGGGCCATTTGGTATCAGGCTGTGTGGGCGCCTCTGAAGTGTGAATTGAAAAATATTGCTTCAAAAAACGGCCAAGAAGAAGCACTCTTGTATGAAGGAGTGAGTGTGTGAGTTCTGTGTATTTGAAAGTTGAGTGCTAATTGATGCTATTGTTTTCGGTAGTAGTTTTGGCAGCAGACGGGGGTGGGTGGGGGGAGAGGTTGGCGCCGGTGTGCCCTAGCGTAGTGGCAGGGTGGCGCCCCCCCTTTTGCTTCATCACCGTGAAATTGAAAAGGACAGGTGCGAAGAGGAGGCTTCGCTGAATTCCCTCACCTCGGAAAATCTCTCCCTCACCGTGGATTCATTTCCACGGGCCTTTTGTCCCGAGCACTCCGCTGACTCCTGCAGTGACACTGCCGGGTTCTATTCCCGCACACTGAAGGACGCGTCAATTAACCGCTCCCGTGCAAACTAGAGCCCTGGCTGAGACGCCTTTATGCCTCTCCATTAAAACCCCGGACTGAGAACTTTGCAAAATACGCCCTTCGGCGCGAATGCCTCGCCTCTGTCCTCCGTGACCTCTGCGAGCTTCACCCCGGGTCTCCCGCGGAGAAACGGGAATCACGAAGTCTATTGACTTCGTGATTCTTGACTTGACGTACTTGAGCTGTTGATATTACCAAATTTTGAAACAAAAGAGTCTGTAAACAGACGCATTTCTTCTGTATATTATTTTTACTCTTCAATACTGTCTGCTGATGAATAATTATTAGTAAAATTATCCAAGCACTGTGAAATATGCAGCATTTGGAATTTCATAACATTTTTTAAATCCTTCCAATATTACCAAGATTTGTTCCCTTCGTGGTCGAAGTAGTATTAATAGGTTATAAAGTGCTTCAACTGGTGGATAATCCTAAGGCACTCCATCCAATCCAACTTAATCCTGGGGCAAACGCAACATTCAAATCCCAATTGGAATCCGAATCTTGGAACTAACATTGATGTTAATTCTCTTATCTTTGACTTTTAGTCTAAAAATATTTTTCATCAATTCTGATTTTTTTCTTATTATAAGTGCCGACAAACACTATACGATAGTTACTGAAGAGGGTCATCATCATTAGTCAGCGTTCCTTCAATTGTTTTGGCGCAGTTTCCCAATGATTCCCTTATCTGTCAACTTCTTCATATACTTGCATAATTCTTCTCTTTCACATCCTTTACTAATCTATGTATCTCATTCAAGGCCTGTCTTGTCCATTCTTCCCATACACTTGTCCCTCGATGATTTTCTTCACGAGGCCATAATTTCCCAAGCCGATTAAGTTGTCCTGTCTTCTTTTATGGTTTTCGGAAGACTTCTCTTTTCTCCCAATCTCCTTCAAACATATTCATCGGTCACTTGATTGATTCATTATATTTTCATCTGTAGTACCATTTTTCAAATGATTTCAGTCTTGACGTAGCTGCTGTTATCGTCCATTCTCTAGTGCAATGAAGAAGCTTGCTCCAGGTGATGAATCGTTTCTTTATTTCATTGTTTGTATTTCCAGCTGTAAGAAGATCCTTCTTTCCCTCTTCTGCTAGGCTGTTCTAACTATTTTCTTCCTGCTTCGCTCATCGCTGGTTACTTACTCGGCTTCTCAGGTAGCAATACTCTTTCGTTTTTCGAGTTTAACATTGATCTTCGCCACTTCTCTTCATTGCACTACTTTACCATTTTTTCTTTTCATTGATCTTCAATCTTGATATCTGGCCTTTGTCTTTTCTAGATTGGTAAGTCTTCTTTAATTATTTTTCTATATACGACATGCTATCTAATATTACCAAGACATGATCTCTAATCTCTAATCACGCTCGCTAAGCATACTAATGTTTTCCTCGTGAACCCCTGGAGCCTTCACTTTGATTTCATTAATAATTTCTCGTTGCACAAATGAAAATTACGAGAGACATTGCAACTTGTGCATATTGCTGCATAGCCTCAAACCTTTCTTTATTCTTATATCTTCAAGGCTGGGTCCAGAGTTAATCACAGCCACATGGTTTTATATAAACTGTGGATAATTCTTCAGACATTATAGGACCAATGTCTTTTAGAATCTCATATATACCAATCGACGCCGTCAAATACTATCTCTAAGTCCACCAAAGCAACGAAGCCTGGTTTCTTCTTCTCTATGAGTAGCATAAGGGCCAGAGTTCACTGTCTATTCTGGATCCGAATTGGTCCTCATCAAGAAGCTCTTCCGCTTTTCGTTCTCTTCTTCTTTTGACTATCCTTGCCAATATTTTAAGGGGTATCGCCAGGCTTACAGTCTCCTAATTTTCACTGTATTCAGTCCACTTCCTTTTTAAGGATGGGGATGATGATGCTCATTTCGAAGTCTTTGGGCATTTCCCCTTTACAGAACATGTCACAACTGGTATTGTACAGCTGAGTTAATATCTTTTCTCCTTCATCTTTAATTATATCGTCAAGAATATCATCAATTACCGAAGCCTTATGTATCCGCAGGTTCCTTACTGCTGCGTTGAATTCTGACCTCAAGATAGATTCTCTCATAGCATACTTATCGACTTCATTTTCTTCGATAACCTTCGCACTAAGTTCTTCCGTTTCATAATTGCTATTAATATTCTTCCCAACTCTTCGTTTTATCTTCATGTTCAATTAAAAGTTTACTTTTCCTGCCTCTAGTTCTTGCGTTCCGTTCCCTGAGGTGGTTACTCACAATCCTTTATGCAGCTTCCACCTTTCCATGCCTGAGATTGTTTTGTACGTCTCTGCATAGATCTCGTATTTTTGTACGTATCCTTCATCCACATATCTCCAGCTCTTCTCGCTTTGCGAATTACATCGCTCCTTATTCTTTTATTGGTGAGTTTCCCTTCTTCAGTTTTCACATTACTGTATTTTCATCCCTCTTCAATCAGGTCTAAGACATTCTGTGATCCAGGCCTTTTAAGCACCTTTTCTTCTCTTCAGAACTTCTTTTGCTAGCCAAGTTTGTCTCTCCTTCAATTTTTCTACTTGCAATATTTTCTTAATTGTTCTATTAATTTTCTTGAATTCCAAATGGCATTTCATCATCTCTAAGTTGTGGCCTCTGTCAATATCTGCTCCCAGGTTACTTTTGCAATATGTCACATGGTTCCTTGATATCTACTTTACTAAAATGTAATCAATTTCAAATGTTCTTCTGTTATCTGCCATTTTTCAAGTGTGCCTTCCCTCGTTATGATGTTAAAACAATGTATTTGTAACCACTTGCTATTGTCGTGTGCAAAATTCTTGTAGTTTCTCTTCACTCTGATTTCAATATCCCAATCCATATTTTTCAATAACTCTTCCATATTAACCTTCGCCGACGATAGCGTTCCAATCCCCTGTGATAATTAAGTTTTCTTATCCTCTTACCTGTTTTATCATTTTGTTTGGAAATAGCATGTCACGGGTACAGCCAAAGACTTAATCGTCTCCATTCGATTAGCATAGCCAACCCCCTGCCCCTACCACAATTACCCCTGCCACGCACCTTTATGGTGGCTTGCAGGGTATTATGTAGATGTAGATGAACCGTGGCAGCCAGTCAGGTAGAAACCAGAGGACCACGGGTTGGGGTCTCTCCTCGGGAAAGGTTACTTACCTTAGCATTTTTGGATTAAGTTAGGCAGAGTGATATGAGTGATTGGAGCACCTGCTAATTGAAAATCTGCATGGAAGAGGTGATTTTAATGGGAAATAAACATGGCGTGCTGTTAAGAACTAAGCCTAACTTATAAGAAAGGGAGATTCTCGTGAAAATGAATTATTTAAATTCTTCTTTTGGTTTTGTTAATGCGTTATAGACCTTTTTATCTTTCTCCAATATGAGTCAGATAGTGCCCTGGCCAAAGGAGTTGGGTAACATATTAAATGAAATAGAATAACAATGACTTTTTTATACACATACAATTTAAAATGCGGGGCCGAGATTGGCAAATTCAATCAAGTCTTGAGCGGAAATGTTCTTGAAATGAAATTAGATACAAGAAGGAACAAATGAGTTCAATGAGAGGGGAGCTTTAGATAGCCGCGAAGGAAAACCTGTGTTGAGATTACCTTCAAATACATTTTACATACATTGGGACAGAACAAAATAAACCAACAAATTGATTAAGATTTCTTAGCCAATTGCTTCTACAACATATTGTGGATGTTATTAGCATTCAAAACGACCCTCCTAATTTATTTTCACTTCCTGATGAGTAGCATATCTCATGCCGATTATTTTTTTTTATTATTTTGTTTCCACTCGATAAAGGTAGATGGGAGTTTTCTTAAGCTTACGCGTGAAAGCTGCATCATCTATTAATGAATTTTCATTTTTTTAATCCTTTACTGCGACTGTACGTGTGAATTTTGATCAAATATACCCTAGGATTCACAATTAATTTTCCGTTACTGCGTTGTTTATTTTTTTTAAATATTTGGTGAAGTGTTTTCCGTTTAATCTCTCATCGATATCTCTTGAAAATGAGGATGATCTGATAGCTCCATTCAAAACTCCTGGAATTGTTGTTGTAAATCATGTATTTATTAAGTGTAACCTTCTCCCGTGGAACATTATATCATGGATAAATTACCATTAAGCCAATTTTATTGCCAAAAATGTTTCTCTTCAGTTTTGTTGAGCGTTGCTGTATAACAGGGCATGTTAACTGTACGCTTACAGCATCACGGGAACTAAAACCTGATGCATTCAAACAAATTACTGCACCATGAATAAAAACTGTGTTCTATCGTGGATACTTATTGTTTATTTTTAAATATCAGGTAGTGTATACCCAATTCTAATTCCTTATAAAACGGTATCTTTTAGTGAATTCACGTTGGGTATGTAGTGCATATAAACAAAGAGTAAGTATAATAATTATACTTACTCTATGATATTACCCAAACACTTGGAGCACCTGTGGTAATTTCGATTTCTGTTAGAAATGGAAAGGTATATTAGCATAAAATGATATAGTATAACTTATTTATATTGTGTTTGATTCTAAGAATTACAAAACAACCTTTGATTGTTATGAGTCTTCACAACTGGCTTGTCTTGGGTCTTAGTGCAGAAGTTACAGGTGAAACAGGGAGAACGTGTATTTGATATGAAGCTTTCCCTTTGTTCTATGAAGAGTGAATTGTTTTCCGTGTGGGAAGAGGAGGAGGTACTACTTACGAGAGTTGGACAACATGGCGAAACGAATTCCAGGGAAAACTGGCGCATTGCAAACATTTCCCGCTCAAAGGGATGGTTTTTGAGCATTCGCAGTTCCGTAGAAAAATGTATGCTTTTGAACAGGAGGGGGGATTTGAGAATTCTCAGTGACACGCTGCTAAGCACAAGGCACGTCCGCGGCCAAACGGCGCCCGGCAACTTGGGGGAAGCATCGGATGGGGAGACCACCCTCCCTTCTCTCCCCCCACCCTGGATGCACTCACTCCCCTTTGATTCCCTCCCCCTTCCCTCTGGGCTCCCCCTGCCTGCTCTTGTGAATGCACGAAGTAATGGGGCGAGACTGTGGGGGGAGGGCAAAAGGAAAAAGTGATGTCTGGGCGGCGGGCATGAAAAGGGCTCTTGGAAAAATATTTTCGGAAGGCAAAAAGGGGTCGGAGAAGAGGGAAGGGCCAAGGGAAGCAGAAAAAGAAGTAAATTGGGCAGGGTGTGGTTGCTTATCTTTTTTAAAAATTTTATTACATTTTATTTTCGCGACTGAAAGGTTTTGTGAATCACGTCGTCTTGCTTTATTTTCCCTCCGTTGACCCATTCCGGAACTTTCGGTTCGAACAGCAATCCACGAAGATACTCCAATGCGGCTATTCCTCACTCGGAGAATTTTCGCGCTTTTACTATCGCTCTCAACCTCTCCACATTCCGCTTGGATATCCTCACAATAGCGACTCGACCTCTTTTTCCCTTGATAAAATAACAAAGCTGATCAAACTCAATATCGTTCATGAAAATTTTATCATTTATGCGCATATAAAAACCTCCGAATGCATTCTTTATGCATATTTTTTTAGAGTTCCTATATATATATATGTGTGAGTGGAACTTTCTATCATTTCCTCTTCTGTTTATTCTCTCCGTTGGTGGGTGGAACCATGCCCTCGCGCCATCTCTTGGCCGCTTCTATGGGCTCATCTGGGGGGCACTTGGTGCTAGAAATCCCCGTCGAATTCACTGGATATTAGAGTAACCTTGGTAGCATGGAGGTCTGTGCAGTCGCCTGGCAAGTGGAAGGTCCGTGGTTCGATTCCCGGTCAAGGCGTAAATTTTTCCATGTGTTTTCGACCATCATTTCATCTCCACACCACCTTTGTGTTCACTGTTTATTGTATGTTCACTGTCTCTTTCTTTCACCTTCTGTCTGAATTTATATTTGTGTATTTGCGCCTATGGCGTTGTGTATGAATGGTGTTTTGAGAGGGTCAACTCATGTCTTCCTATGAGAATGACGTACCCTTTTCATTTTACTTTCAAATACCGTTGGACAAATTCCTGAGCAACATTTTGGGTGTCGATGAAATAGTATTTTCCCAAATTTTTTACCCATTCTATTTGAGTCTCAATCAAATCAGCAAAAAGTCTTGAACAATGTCGAAATTGAATTAATTAAAAGACAATTTATTGAATTACTCAAATAAAATCTTTAAAGAATCGCAAAAATTTTACGTCTCGCTCTGCCAGAAAAATTTTGAGTTCCTTTTGATTGCCAATTCAATTAAGAATTTAATAATTTCGATGGATTACTCGAAAAGTAATGATTGAAAAGAATGTATGGCCTTCCGCACGATTCGACCTTAAATGGAATTTTTCAGCCCGTGCAATGTATGCATGTACTATAGATTTAATTTCACAGTACCACACGTTCCCTACACGTTAGTACGATATACAAATGAATATCATATTGGTGTTCATTATGAGGAGACCATTACAGTGCTCTATGAGGATGCAGTTAGAAAAAGGAAGCAGTGCGTGAAAACCTTCATGTCGGGTGTGTTTGAGACATGGACTCTCGAAAAACTGATAATAGGAAAGAAAGACAAATACGAGACCTGGTTTTGGTGTAGGTTGCTGAATGGACGTATAAAATGGACAATAAAGGAGAATTCTCGAGAGCCTCATGAACCTAGTACCCGAGTATACTGTACATGTATCTGTAAAAAGTAATAATATTATGACTAGGCGCTGTCATTAAATTGCAGTAATTTTCTCTCAGTAAAAATGTTACAACTGAAAATTTTTCCGTGGGCATGTATTATTTCACTTTTACTTAATGACTCCTGTCATAAGTCATATATCGTCTCTGTGTTTGGTGAAGGGTTCCTGAAAACTTGGCATCATACTTGGTTGATCACACTGCAGGATATTTTTAAATCAAGGGAGTTGAATCATCGAGTAATAACTGTGGAAATAATTTCTCTGCGCTTAATGAAAGTCCTTATACAGGAGTATGCTTAGTCTGGAAGTTTGAAGGGTGCAACACTGAGATTATCGTTACTGAAGTTTTATTCAAGTGGTTCTTTTATTTTTTGGTCGAGAATATAATATTAATTTACTGCATATTCTTTTGTTTGGGGTTATTGATATTTAGACTCTGAATTCTAAAGGTAATTTCACAGACACCGTTGTTATCTCATAAAGGGACAGCGGTAGCGTATTTCATCATTTCCGGGCAATAAATTTTAATCATAATTCTTTTTTTTAATGGTAGGTAACCCGGAGACGGGCTGTACGGACTCCATACCGTTGGGCGTAAATGGACCTGTGAAGCAATTTCTTCTCCCCCATGTGACTGCAGCGACCATTCCAAACCGAGGGAGTGGAAGAAATAAACGTCATTTATTGTCGGGAAGGGAGTCACCTCATTCAGTAAGTTCCACTTATGCTAGCTTGCTTCGGGTAAATTCTTGGTAGCATGTTTCTGAGTCATCGTATCTAATGCACTTTAACTCATTTGATATAGTTAAACACATTTTGCTTGTTCCGAAAACTTTTTATGGTCGTACTAATACCTACCTATGTTAATTTGCTGGAAGCTGAAGATCAACAGGGCTTGAGGACGCCTCTTGTTGTTAGTATTAATTTGAAGGCTTACCGCGATAGAAGAAGCAGTAGAAAAGTTTAAAATATAGGAATCAGGAAGTAATTGAGGAAAGCAAGGATAGGGAAAAAATAAAGAGAAGAAAGAACTGAGGAACGTGAAATTGGAGCCAGGTAGTTGAAGGTACAAAGAAATTAAAACTCACTCCATAGATAAAGAGGCGAAGGAAAAATGGGGTAGAACGCAATGTGTTGGGATGGAGAGGAAGGTTTGGTGCTAATTTGGAATGCTACCCGGCAGAAGAAATGGGAAATTGTATCGTGTATTATGATTATGACTGGAAAGTAATTGAGGGAACCTGAAGAGATTCAGAGTTGAATCTCTTTTTCCTGTTGGAAATCTCTGTTTCCTGTTGGTGGAAATAATGATTGTAAGAATTATACGGCAGTGATAAAAAGTCTGTCCAATCGGGCATAGTGGAAGACGTAAATAATCATGGCCTAGGTACAGGACTAACAGATAGTGACGTAGGAAGGTATTATGCAAAAAGGAGGAATGTTGGGGATTGAACATATTTCATCAGAGTTACTGTAGGATCAGGTAAGAGTTGGAATTCGAAGATGTTTTAGGCTCGTTCATAGGATATATGAAGAATGAGTTTGGCCGTTGGATTTCGTTAAAATGTATTCATAAATAGAAGAAACCTATTGAAAATAGAGGAAAACACAGGAATAATAATCGATAGTGAAAAAAGTGAGCACCGAACTATCTCAAATTGGGTACAGTAATTATAATATTGACAATAAGTTACACATTGCATTGAAAACTGGGACACGCAGCTCGTATTCCGGTGTGCGACTAACTCTCCTCTGTGGTTCTTATGTTTGTGTATGAATGCTTATTAAGCAACTATCGCTTTTGCCATGCGAGAAGAAATCCACATCTACGGATCGACTTAACCTGTAGGGAAAATGGTTCAAAAGTCTAAGCACTGATCAATTCAATTTGAGCTCTTGACCTTATTATTCTTGACCTCCATGCAGGCACGTAGCCATAAATCTGCTTCGGGGGGGGGGGGGGAGGCTAAGTCTTGCGTAACTTGAAGCAAATCAGACTAGCCCATTTGGTGCCGACATGTTACAGATCTCTTCCCTTAATTTGCAGTGCTTGGTATTTATTTTTACAGTGCCCATACAAACTCTTCTCACTGGTAAAGTTCACTGCTAAAATCAGAACAACAAAAGTTAGGGAAAAATTTCGGGAGTGGCTGAAGCACCCCTCCCCCCCCCCCCCTCCCTATGGCTACGTGCCTGCCTCCATCTAGCACACACCTGTAAAACATTATACATTCTTTATAAGAAGTCTTAGTTTTAAACAATCTATAGGTATTTTTCTAGCAATCATGAGAATTTTTTGTTCATTTCGCTTGCCTATCTCTTCGTAATGAACGGCAGTGGTTTTGAATGTGTGGACTCCTTGGTATTTTTCATTAAGGGTGGGATGGTATTGATGTCGTCGTCTCCCCTTCTTACTAAACCAAGTTATAAAGTATCCTTTCAGCCTTTCCACGAGAAATTGCGTAGATATCCCGAAAATATGGTTTCTTACTTATTGAAGTAACTATTTGATTTATTTTATGGATTAATTTTCGAGTGTGTATGGGTAAATTTTGTTAATCTTCATCCTCTTCTATTGAGTGCCCAGCAAGCCACCTTGAGATTGTGATGCCGCGAGTGAATTATCATCAAACACTCACTGTATACATAGAGCAATAAATATGCTACCGCCATGACACGCCTTACCACTTTGTGACGAGAAGGGCGTGTTAGTTGTGAACTCACCAGGCTCTCGCAACAAACGGATTAGTGTATACGAATGAATATAATTTCTATTACTGAGTTCATCAAAATCTGCAAGATGCCGCAAGAGTGTGTGGCAGACGGTAATTCCACACCAAGTATGTATGGTCGAGTAAGAAATCAAATTAATCAGTTATATCCTAATCCAACGCCATTGTTAAGTCAGCTACGTTCACCCAGAAAACGCGGCGAATTCACATGAAACAGGCCTTCCAATTTCAAATCATCATCATGCAGGATTGGCACTGAACAAATCTTACGTAATTATTTCTGGCTACATGCCAAACATGCAAGAGATGAATATAATTGTCCTTATATACATGCTATGATTTTCGCCTCGATTATATGAGTTATTTCGTATTGCAGGGCAAAACTTTCCCTAATCCCCCATGAAGATGAGATATGTTGACTTCGTGGCTACAAAGGGCTGCGGCTGCCGTTCGTTTCGCTGAAATATGCGCGCTCTCGCTTATTTATTGCTTATGCTTGAAAGTCATGTGCTTGGGGTAACGTTGCTTCTATCGGGATGCTCCGACTCTTTGTCTGCCGAACTGTATCCATCCCCTTTCACCCTCGTTATCCTGCTCGACGCTTGAAATGAATCGGCAAATTGGAGGTTCTTGATCCCTAGTGCAGTGGTTTGCGATTTTCTAGTGAATGAGAATATTCGTATCCCTAAATCACTGCCACGGCGCTTCGCTCGGTGAAAGGGAGCTCGTCAGTCAACTGCGTTGTGCGCGACTTAGAGTCATGGGGGAAGTGCCAAGTCCATCCGCGCACAGACCGCAATCATCCGCTTTCTCAGCTGCTCAAGCCTGGAATACGCCCCGTTGCGAGAGATTGCTGTCGGGTCCTCGGATTTCCTCGGATTTCCTCGGAGATAAGTGTGTGAGTGAGCCACAATCAAAGGGAGAAGACGGAATGGTGGGCGCGCGAGCATATTTGCGTGCTCAGTCGCACCACTCGGTCGGAGGCTTGATCTATATCCTCCGGGATAAGGGTTGAGGAGCATCTTGGAATGTTCGTCAACACAATGACTGGAAAGCCAAGGTAGAGCCACGAATTCTTACAAATACATCAAAATGCTTTGAAGAACTTTCGTTTGCAATACAAAATCCTACTTATTTTCAACTCAGTAATTATCTTATTTATATGTAGCCAAATCTATTTTATTGTTTGCTTTTGTAGCTTCTTTCTTGGCATAATGTTTCTTCCGTAATTACTAGGTTTCTAAAATGCTTTGAACATTGATGATCAATAATACTTGAAAAAGTGTACTATATTCTCAACCTGATTACCACCATTGTACTTGAACTTCTTACTCACACCATAACTTCTTATTTTATTGCTTATATTAATCCCCCTGATTCTTATAATCAGGATGCATGCAATATCGTTTATGGTTAAACTGAGACCCTTGACAACTTCATGTGCGAATAATTTTAAAGTCTTAGCTTGCTTATTCTTTCTTTTATATTCTTCAAAGAGGTCTTCGAACGTTTACTCTGTAAAGATAATTTTTGGTGCGTATGGGGAAAAAAGTTGTACTTGGCATTTTACCTCAGAAGATATGTTTTCCCTTTGGTAATAAATTATTTTTAAATTGCCATACTTTCAGTTTTGTCAAATAATCCATATAATGTTTGAAGACGATGTGAACGCAATCGTATTTTGAGGTTATCTTGATTTCCACATGAATTGGTAGGGCTAAGATTTCAGCGTTCAAGAGGATAAAAATTTGTCCAACATTTAACGAATATATCTGTATGATTTTCGCCTACCTCACGTTCGAAAATACTTCCGCATTTGATATTATCATGAAGCCTTCTTTACTTTATCAGCAGAGTTTAGTTAATGTGAAATTTTCGGATGTTAAATAACATTCCACGCTATGAGTAATTCGGAAACGTCTTACTTATCAGACGGTGACGGTGAATACATGAAGTCTTTCTACCTGTGCTCTCAAATAAGGGTCGAAGAGGATACAAGGTATGATTGTGCTTTTAAAGATTTATATGGTTTATTACTGGATATATGGATATATTTGCTTTCTTCGTTGACTTCGAAAAAGCGTTTTATTGGGTAGATTGGACGAGATTGATAAAAGGGCCTCAGAAAAAAGAAATCAAGCGGAACAAGTTGTACGTTGTACTAGAGCTCATGGCCAAACAACAGATGGCTTAATTAAGGATACCGAATAATGAATGGGATTAGGTTGTGATTTCTATTGGTGTTCAATATCTAGGAGGTATTGAAAATTTGTCCGAATAACTGCAGTGTTGGAAAATTGTCTTCCTTGTCTCTCTTGAGTATCGATTGACGTACTTTAAAACTCCTTTGCACGTTACTAGTCTGCAGAATAGCCATTCATCAACACGCTTTCTACTGGAAGATTATAAGAGGAACTTGCACTTAACTAATTGTCATTATGGTTCAGTCTTGAACAAAGTCTCTGCTGTAGGCTGGATTGCTTATAAGTCTAACAGTTGGACAAGTATGATTTGTAAATCTAATCGAGTAGATTACATAGATGAAATGAAAAGATAAGAATGGAGTATTTAATAAATATACTATCTCATAATAATACCTTTGACCATAGCATCCATGAACTTGAACCCATGGCCTACGCAGTCGATAATTATTTTGGTTTTTACAATTCCTCCAGTTTATTGCTGTTACAAGCATTAGTTTTTCCACCAGTTGAGGTAGATTTAAATAAGGGTATTCCTTCTTTTCCTGGTTTATGTGGAATGCCTTCTTACCTAAATTATTAGTTTTCGCATCAGCATATAGTCCTACGTCTCGTTAGTCCATCCGAAATGTACATACATTCTTCTCCTCCCTCTCACTCCCATTCCAAATATTCTTCTTTCAGCTATGGGCATAGTTGGGGTATTGAGTGCACTTTATATCTTGTACCGTCCAACCTGTCCTAAATGCCTCCAACGCCATTTTTCCTGCTTCGCCCAACTTCGTCCTGTGCGCCCTTTCACTTCCTCCATTCTTCTCCATACTCTCAATTAAAAGCCCCCAATCTGCCCCAAAATGGTCTCTCCTCAGGGTCAGCTCTAACTCACGTAACGGCTTCTCCTCATCCAGCTCTTCGCATACCTTTTCTCGGCATATTTGTACAAGGTCCAAGCCATAAATTCTCCACTCTCGTATATGCTTGTTTTGCCAAAGCAAAGCAAAGAGGTTTCTACCACTATTTTTTGGACATTTCAATATGAGTCTAATCTTTCTAAATGCTGCCCAGGACATTTTTCAATTATGTCATGAAGTTAACATCTGGAGTGAGTCGAGACCGTCGAGACTTTAGCAAATGCGATGGCTGGCATATATTGGGAAACTTTTCATTTCTTAGGAGTTGCACACACTGTCAGGGATTCGTATTTTTATCCATTCAACAGAAATTTAGTAAATTATTTGACAGTAAAGATTTGTATTCACAATGGATTTTTTTAACAGTTAACTACGGTGATTGCGGTTCCCGTTGCTAGCAGATAAGTTCTGCACGTAGTGGCCTATAGGTATAGGCTCTGATGAACTGTGAATAAGACCTCAGAAAGAAGGATATTAAATGACGGATGACTCAATAAAATGATGCTATTATTTAATACTAAGGTAGTAGCTTCACAAAATGGTGACTTCACTCCCTGATATTAGTGACCGTGAAGGCGCACGAAGAGTAGGAATATAGTTTATGTCTGTCCCCTAAAAGGAAACGAACCATGTGGTACTATTTCATGAAATGAACGATATGGAATTAGGGATGTGAGTGGTAGTGTAGGACCAATTTATTTCCGGAAGCTCGAGGCTTTTTCTACCTCTAAGATAATGGGGAAAATATATATGTTGGCGTACCATTGGATTTATTTCTTAAGTTGAAGATCCGGAGCTTACAGAAGAAAAGAGGTTCAGTAGGTTCCAAGCCTCAGATCAATTTCTTTGATCATTTCTCCTGAGGAAAGAGCTCCTGGAGCCTATTTGGTTCCCCTACCTCTGGACTGCCCCTAAGCAGCTTCCGGTGGCTCAACTGGCGCTTAAATTAAGAACACACACCTAAAGTTTTCATTAGAGATTTCACGCTTTATTAATTTTTTCATTGATTTTCGATGAAATTCACTGACCTACCAATCAACAGAAACATTTCCCAATACTTTGAGTTTAGATTGGAGGAGTAAAAATGTACAGCGAAGCGTTGGGAATGAAAAATAATATAAGGAATTCTTATGTACCATATTTTTCACTAAATTCCCACCCAAATTTAATGATTGGAAAGAATTCCATGGTGTTCCTAGCTATCATACAAATTTTCCAGTAGTCACTTTCTCAACCTTCATTTATGAAGATACCTTTAACATTCCATGTAAATATGCTATCCATTCAAAGCTAGCCATAACTACACAAAAGAGGTAGGTTCAATAGTTTCTTGTGACCAAAATACTATGTTTCCTCTGGGAACGACGTAAACGGAAATGTATAGCTCATCAAATGGTATTTCTTTTTCAATTATAATCCTTGTTAGCTATGGAGACCCCGTGTGTTCTCAACTAGCACTACTACCTGTAGAGCTGTGCATCTCAGGAATGAAGGGTGACAGAAACATACTGCAATATCCACACTTAGATTTATCTCCTACGACCATGGTTTCATTTCTATGCAACATCATCACGCAAGAAAACCAGTCATGAGAAATCAATCTAATTGTAAGTATTGGAATGGCAAGGGTCTAGCCACGTTGGCACACCGGCTTCCGTGAGGTCACCGAAGTTAAGCAACGTTGGGCCCGGACAAAGGTTCGATGGGTGACCCTTCTCCATACCCCTACCGCGGTGCTCTTTTCCCCTGTCTGCAAGTGGCGGGCAGGTTAAATGTGGGTTGGCAAAATGGATATTAAGTGGTCTAAGAGCCAAGGGAGATTCAGAAGGCCCCCGCCCACCCCTCCAATTTATTTAATTTATATAAGTATGGAAATTGCAGTGTTTATCTTCCACCCATCATTCCTACGATGAAAGATTCCCATATCGTGAAGCGCTATACTGTTAACTGTGAGTCCCCGTTGCCACTATCCTGGCCTATTTAAGTACACATAAACGCAGTTTTGAATGGCAGTTACTCCTCTGACTTCTTTGAGAATCATGGGACCAAAGTAAGCCCATTTCAGTGTTTTTGCTCGTGCTCTCTCCGCTATAAATTGAAAGCCGGATTACTCTTTGCACTGATTAATCTTCACTAAATGGCTGCGTGTAAAGTGGAATTGTGCATTTCAAAAGAAATGAAATGTGTTTTATTATTATTGCTACACTCAACTGAAAGTAAGTGAATGTAATGCGCGTCATTTTCCTTCTTTCCGAAAGTGTAAATGAATACTTAACTCATTTCCTTACGCATCATTCTTTCTGCAAATGAATGAATCAAAAACTCAATAGAAATAGACAGAGAAAAATTTATGCATCATCCATTACTCGATTTGTAATTTACTCCGAGCAAAAACTTGCCGAGCAACAAAATGCGACGGATTTGAAATAGCAGCTTTGCAATTCGGCTGGTCGTCAAGATAATGCACTCAATGAAAGATCCTCCGAAAGAGTTCTAAAATATTCACTGTGAATTTCCTCGACCTAGCCTAAATCGTGCGTGAGAATATCGGGCGAAACGGAGTTACCCCTTCCACCCGTAGCGTCTGTTTGTCTTCCTCCACGCTACGAGGGGGATTGGGTGTCGGGAGAAGGGGGTGGGAGGGCGCTCCTCTGAGCGCTCCGGCATCGCCGTCCTTGACTCAGAAATTCTCGACCGTTTCGCGAGGACGGCGTGCCCTTCAAAGAAAACGAGACGGAGAGGGCGATGAGGGGGGGGGGGTGAGGTTGAACACCTCCTCATCCCTCCGCATTCTCGCCCTCCCCCCACCCTCCACACTCTCGACAACCTCACTCATCCATTCTGGTCTATCCAGTCCCCTTGCCCTGCCCCACCGCTTTGTCTCTCCGCCGTTCTGGCGTCCATCACTGCTTTCAACCTTCCTTTAATTTTCTTTAAATCAGAGCGTTTGTTTTCATCGATTCGCACATTTTGACACCCGAGATGGTTTCTCGTGTACCTGGGTGTGAATATTTTCTTTTCCACCATTTAAGAGACGCTGTTTTTTTCTATCTTCATATATTACCGCATGCGCAGACTATACATAAAATTATTCAAAATTGATTACCTGATTCATAAATGAAACGAAATTAAAACTCATATTGTGCTAAAAGCTGAAAACAGCACTTTTCAATGTCAACCTATTGACACGCTGATCTCCAGATTCTTGTGCTCAACCATATTTTATTGTATTTCTTTTACTTCGCTGTCTGAATGAAACATCTCACCCCAGTTTACTAACATTCTGTGTGGATTGTTAATAGTAATAATTTGTGCATTATGTTTTACAATAAATTTTCTAAAACTAATACCAGGGTCAGCGTTATAATTTTATACTTGGAATATCAACTAAATAGATTACGTATTTCAATTAATAATAGACAAGTTTAGTTACTTAACATTGTATCATGTTGGTGGATTTTACCTTTTTAATTTTATATCACATATTCTTCGTAATAATGGCAGGACATTTGTATTATCCTCAGTATAGGGCTTTGGGGTCGTGGTGGCCAAGTAGGCAGAGCGCTGAGCTACCTACCTGAGGCTCCCGGGTCCAAATCTCGGGCATGAGCCTTTCTGTAAACCCCCATCTTGAATAAATTCCTTGCGATTCGATTTTCTGCGTGTCAGAACTTCGTAGGGAATCGCAGGTGGCCCAGGGAAAATGTGTGAATTTCACACGTCTATGGCTTAGTACGGGGTGAGCTTTACCCTCATCTATCAAAGACCAATCTTCGGGTTGAACACATTTTAGTATAGATTTATTGAGCAGTGTAAGCTACAAGCCATTCATTAATTGATCATTTTTTCTTACGTTTTTAAAATTATTAGACAGGGTATTAGACAATTATTAGACATTATTAGTCGTATAGACATTCACCTGAAAAATGATATCAGTTAAATGAAATGAGAAAACATTGTCCTTTCATTCCGGCGACGCTTGGAACAAAATAAGGTAGAAGAGAACTTCATTATGGGTCGTGGGGGGAAACTCAGCAGCAACCCCAAAGGTTCCAACTCACACGATCACGTCAGTATTGTCCCTCATGTAATCCTCTGGCGACCAAAGTTTGCCCAGCCCTGGCCCGAAATAATCCGGGCACTGCTTCGCTGTGAGAGCGCCGGTCTGTCCCCTGCAAGAAGGACGACTCCTCTGGGAGCGAACGATCAATGAATGATATTTCCTTTCTGCCCTTCTGCCGGTTCATTCCACTCCCCCATTCGTATATCTTCCCTTCGTCACCATTGAGATAAGTTGCTGCCCAGCGGGCTTACGAGCACAGGCTGGCAGGAGTTCATAAACACTACATGTCCTTTTGCTGGGTAAATGTAGAGAAACAGTAGAAAAAATGATGGGGAATTGGAAAAAAACTTGAGTGTGTCACTACGTCCCCGACGGGGAATCCGTAAACTTTATCTAAGCGATGAGCAAGATAGATGACTACTCGATATTTCCCCGTGCTCTTTACCTCCACACTCCGGCCCGAATCTCTCGTGCGAACATATTTTCAATGGCCAGTATTACATCCCCTATAGATGTTAGCTTCCCAATTAACATACATGTATTCTTTAGGGACAGGATGGCTTATCACATTACTGAATGGGAAAGACATTTGATTCGTGATAGTTATCGGGGTGTGGTAGAATGGTTCAAAATTATTATGTTTAGGTTATCAAAATTATTTATTAGCATTTGGAATGTGCCGTTATATATTATTTGTTGCTATTTTGGACCCTGATACGGTAAATTTGCTCATAAAACCCGCTCGATCACATTTCATTGCGAGAAAGCGTCTGAAAATGCCCATTTTATCGCTATGCCTATCATTCTGCAGTATTGTAGTTTTGGGAGGGTTTTCTGAAAGAAGAAATCTGAAGAAATTACTTTGGAGCGCTCCTTAAGCATCTGTTTAGTTACTTTTACCTGGAATCTATTAGTGCTGGACAGTTCGGAAGTGCGTACCACAGTGAATGCTTTGGCGACTAATCAGCTGAATTTCCATTACAAGGCGAAGTTGAAGTTTCCTCGAAGTTGAATCCCAGTAGTGGTCGAGATATTTAGTGGTTTCGTAGTCTTTATTTAAGCGTGATGTAGATAGTGCTTTAAGATCAGTACTCAGCAGTGGAAAAATACAGACGCCGTTTGTCGTCACTCTTTCTTTGTTTCATCCCTCAGACACACCACCGTACATTGAATAACAAACCTCAAAACCTTAGGTTTCAGTCCCCTTCCCCGATCACTACAAGTAATAATGCTAAAAAGACGAAACGTAGTGTAAAATGTTTCTTATGCTTGCTAAAACTTCAGAAAAAGTGTTTTAACTCTGTTCTGCGTTTGATAAGTAACAAATTTCAAGGGAAAAAAGCTGAATTACGTCAGGCGAATTTACTCTTTTTTTCGTCCAACTTAAAATATATTTTGTCGACAAAGAAGGTAAAAATATGATAAAGAATATAATAAAAAGTTCTTAAAGGCTATAATTTTAAAATAGCTAATATTTCTGCCATGGCATGGAATAAGTCCTAGAATTATTTCACATGAACTTTATTTCTTCCGGTCTAGTTTCCGCTGTAATGCAAAATCAATGGTGTATTGCTGTATCACAAGGAACGAATTGCGCGAAACACAAGTAAGATTTTCGCTACTCTGGTCATCCTGCTCAGAGATGGGTGGAAGTTACAATTAACTATTGGCGTAAGAAAAAAATCATCCCTGGCGATCTCGTATGTCACGTAGTGGTAGGAGGTCCGCGAGGGCGACCACCCGAGTTCTCGCACTGGGTGACCCCAACCTTGGGAGCGTCACCATCGTAAAAAGTTTTACGATCGCGACTTTCTGCCAGAGAGTCCATAGAAGAAGGTGGCCGATGGTGCGGGTCTTAATCCGCTCTCGAGGTGCGCGGTCGATGGGCTCATGTGAGGAGTCGATGCCAAGGAAGCGTGAGCGCGGCTCCCGCAAGAATTGGTAGGGAGCGGAGCCGCGCCGGGGTATTTTCGGAGCCAGCAGCGGCGCGGGTCTAAAGCCACCCCTCCTCCTACTCCACTCCGCTTCCTTCTGCCTCGCGCGTATTTACACACAAGTGCATGCGCATCACTGGGCTGGTTAAGCAACTCCGTCGGCAGGTGCCGAAATATCCGTCAGCAGAGTCTATAGAGTACCCTGCAAGACTCAGCTAGGGTTCGTGGCTGAGGCTGATGACTCTACACCAGACATGCATTACCCTCGTCCTCACTATCCTATTGTTAGTAGCTACCAAGACGTAGTTACCGGTTTCACCGTCAACTAAATTTACTAAGCCAACTTCACTATAGTATAGCTTCTAACGTCAAACTGTCATATTCCCGGATAGTGCTGTAATGTTATACTTATATTTATGAGATGGTGGAGGCTGATATTTTGTGAAAATCCATTTCAGGATAGGAATGAGTATTTTGCACTAATTCCACAGTAATAATATTTATTCACTTCAAAGTCTTCATAACACTGTAGCATCTTCAGGACTTCCTAATATTCATAATACAAGATAATGTATCAACATTGAAATCGGGGTCGAAGTAAAATTTTATTTTGTGGAAAATTGCACGTAGGTATATTACTTCAGTATGTAGAAATTCTACTCGATTTCGCGCAAATGCTCAGATTTTATTAGTGTTAAGATTTCGTAGTCCTGATGTTTCTTCAGTACGGTGAAACATGTCGATTGAATAAAATCTATTACTGTGAAATGAGTCCATTCATTCGTATTCTATTATTTATGGTTACACGACATTAATGGAGAAGCCATCAAAAACTTACACTTCTGCGTTGTACAATAAGGCCACATTTTGTAATATCTGGTTAACAGCCATCAATTGAGGTTAGCATAAAGCTAATGAATGATTGCAGACACTTCTTATACAAGAACTGTATGATGAGATGTGTAGTAGAAATATACAGGCATGTACCTACTGTATGATAAGAACTACTGATATAATTTTAGTCAACATGAACGTTTGCAACAGAAGAGCGTGCCCACAACTGTTTTTAAGCCACGAAAATATTTAAGAAGACTATGAAACCGAGCTTAAATGTATTATGGAAATGAAGGTAGTCATAAATTCTGCTAAATTTATTTTAATCAATATTAATTTTCTACCGGGTAACTATTTTTGTCGCATACTATGCGCGAAAAAATTGTGGCCTAAAATTCTTCGCTTTACTATCAAATTCTCTGCTACTATTTATATGATCGTTCCATCAGTAGTATGTACGCGTTTTTAATGTTTTTCACATCTTTAGAAAATCAATACGCAATTTATTTCTAAAACATATTCAATATGCCCATCAGCCTACTGAGCAGTGATTCCCTCCTCATTTCTCTAACACTTTGGACGCTATGCGACAACTATCATTGAATTTACGAACCTAGCTGCTCTTCGCTGCTCACTCTAATTACTAGATCAAACCTACCATATCTGGAATGTGGGGAAGCGTCTTCATCCAATTTTTTAAAATAGGAAAGCCGAAATACCTCGAGATGTTACGTCACTTCGTCCCGTAATATGCCGCCATAACTGTTCAAAGGCCTTCAAAGGCCGTCAAAAAGTTCAAAGGCATTCAAAGGATAAAAATGCTGGGTTTTGTTTAACAATGCCTTTTTTTTCCTAATTCGTACATATCTGGCTGGAAGAATTTCATTGGATTTTAGTTCCCAATTTTTAAGGTGATTCATGCATTTCAAGTAAAACTTCTTCAGTTTCAAATTCCTGTCTTACTCATTAAAAACGTAGGAATGGGATTGTGTTCGCAAATCAGCTGCTACATTAAACTATCATTCTACTGATTAACTACCAACTCCGTATTATGTTGGGCCTCCATGGCCCGGCATAATACGGAGTTGTAATAATCTGTTCTAGCTGCTTCAGTTGGAGCACCTGGAATCAATTTATTACGTATGACTCCTCAAGTTTAATGGAACTGCAGCCGCTAGGTTTGACTTGTGAGGTATCTACATTTTGTAAATGTCCAAGGAGGAAGGGAAATAGTTGCAAATAGTTTTTGGAGGAGAGGGAAGGTAGAAATAAATTCGTCAAAATTTTAGTTCACACTACATTTTTGTCCAACATTTCATTATCCTGCTGCGATGCTATGGTTTCAAAGCTTTTTCTGAAAGTTTTCACGCTTTTGGACAAATGAAAAGTTTTCGTTGAAACTCATGGTGATGCAACGCAACCGAAGGGAAAATTAATTCTCACCCACACCAAAACTTATTGGGGACTTTCTATTGAAAACCAATGGCATCGTAACTAATAATGACTCTAAAGCCTTCACTAAAAGTAAGCTTTTGACCAAATTTTCCATCGGAGGCAATGGATCTGAGAACAAAGCCTGGTGTGAGCCTGAAATTCAGCTATCAGCATTCCCGTTGTAGCCCAAAAATATGTCTCAAGTCTCGTTCATGTGTTGCGTCCGATACCTTGCCGGAACATACCATCATTCCTACGATTCCCTTGCATAATATCACTCCGGTCTGGTTCGGAAGCAAACCTAAGAGGATTACATCGTGCCTCGTAACTTCAAAACTTAATATCAGTTACGTTTATCGTAAAAAAATATCAATGATATTTTTCGTTCTATATTTCTTTCATTTTTAAGGCTCGAAAAACCTACCTATATGAAGGGGTAAGAAACCTCTGTAAACAACTTTATTTCATGTAATAATGGTAGAGCCTGATATTATTGTTCTAATTCGTGGTAATTCGTGTCAATGACAAGCGTTATTGTCTAAAATGCTGAATATATTTCCCTTTTGCCTCAGAAGAATTACAAAATGCAGTGTAGAATATGCCTCTAAAGTAGGAACTAGTGGTGGTCGTTCTATTCGGTTTTAGGAGTAATAGATAATAATTTTTCACATGTTCCAATTGAAGTAGCTGGAAAAGATATTTCTATACCGTATACTCTAAAAATTACCCTAAGACAGTTTATTTCACGGTCTTCTCTTAATGCTTCCCGACAAATTTATTTGCCGAACTTGGCATTTTCAAAGGTCCTCTCAAATTATAAAAAATCGGTAAAAATGTGCTGCTTGCTCGAAGCTGATGTGAAGCCGACGAAGTTGATGTGGAGACTGTATCACGTAAAGGAAGCCAATTCCATCTCGGCGTAGATTTCCCGCAACTGATATCCATAGATACTCAATGTCCATACATCTGTATAGTATATAAATTTTGCAAATCAGTCGTCATAAATAGTATCAATATCATATTTTGTTTCAATTACATGATAAAGTCAATATATGATGATGAGAAACTAATTACATTATGTAAAAAATCCCTTATTAACGTTATCGAACGACTCTACAGCAATTATATTTGGTGTTTAGTTTATAATCGTCTTATTCGGAGTAATATAGTTATATCTATCGGAATGAAATTGTATGAAGTGTATTTGCTTATCAAAACATTCAGGCCAGGAAAAAGATTTCGTTTTTAAAATGCCGCTCAGCAGGTTAATTAATTGCTATTGAACTTCTGCCTTCACCATGTAAACTTGACAACTTGTGCAGGTAGTTTGTGTTTTCATTTTTGCCGAAATGTCATGGAGTCCTTAATTCCCCGGAGTGGAAACGTTTTTAAGCCTCAGACGCATGGCATTTGCCCAGAGTGCTTGGTCCTCTCAGTCTCTTTTTACCTGCCTCATTTGAATGCGTCACTGACATCTAGTGCACTTTCTCCCCGGTCAGAATGCTGTCTTAAGCTTGCAATTAAATTTAACGAGAAGAAAAACAAGCAAGCAATAAAGTGAGCCCTTCACCTACGGAACCTTCAGACTCTCATGTTTTTGCGCTGAGGCGCAATCAACAGATCGACCAATAGACTCTCCTCTCCGTACGCGTGTTTACCTAACTGAAATTTAAACTGTACGGCGTATTTTAATTACTTGCTCCTCGAATGGAGCCTATAACCTAACGAAAGAACCTACTCAACCTACGTGGTTTCGCGTTCATTTACATTTAAAATTCAGTTTTTGAAAATGTCAAAAACGCAATTATCTGGTAAAATAAACAATAATACTTGTTTAATGAAAAACGACTTAAGGAAAAGTGCTGAAACCTGGTTACAGATAAAAAGAGAATTAGAGTGTGAAATTTTCCGCGGAAGGTGCTAGTACTTCCGTTCCATTTAAATTAGCATGGATGTAGGACTAAAGAAAAACAGTGTTTGTAGGCATTCACATTCTGTAAAACAAACGGATTGAATGTAGGTCTATTTTTATTTTTTTATTTATAATTTACTGTAATTTATTAAATGTGGTTGCTATGAATCAAATAAAGGACTTCACTTCACTTGGATTCAACAGAGAACCCAGGGCTACTCGCATTCATCTTTTTAAACTAATTTACGTCTACAAATTCCCACCCCTATGCGAAAAAGATCTGTTGGGAGAATTATAATAGTTTCTAACATATGGATAGAACCAAAAAAAACACTACATTCTTTACGCTGCTCCGTAATGTTGGTTTACATCCAAACTGTGATAAGCTGCTCAGTTTCAGGTATGACTTTGCTGCTAATACCTCTGTGTACAAATGTATTAGATGAATTTTTGACTTTAATAATACCAAACCAATCTATAAAAATATTTAACATATCCATAACTATTCGTAAAAAATATGAAAAAACGTAAATTATCAACCTTCCCCTCACATCTACTTACAGCACTTCTTCTTATTACTTGGTAGCAGTAGAGCCTCTGTATTCGTCTAAGTCAGTATTAAGTCAGTATTGACCTAAGTTTATTGCTAAGGTATAAATAAATAAACCTTCTCCTATGGTTGTTACATCTGTTATTTTTCTGTTACTTGCACTGAGTAAGTTGCAGTATTTTATAAAGGAGTCTAAAAATCGTAAACAGTGACTGTAATTTTCTTACAACTTTTTATGTCATTAAACTCATCTATTGTTATTTCAAAGAGTCAACGATTAATACCACTTGGGAGTAATGAGGTGGGTGGAATTGACTTGTAATGGTAGTTAGTTTAAATGAACATGTTTATGGAGTTCATTATAACGATGAATGTCTATATATTAACAATGTTATTATTAATTATAGACTGTGCTGTGCTGGCAGGTTGCGCAAATGCATTTTGCGAAATTTGGATACCTGAGGAAATATGAAAATGATTAAGATCGCAATTGCTGACAATTTTTTAAAATTTAACTTATTTAGCGGAAGGTATGTTCTCCTTCATCTAGAGATCAAATACTGCCTGAGATTGGTTGCCTGAGGAAATATGATAATGATTATGATCGCAGTTGTTGACAATTTTTTAAAATTTACTTTATTTAGCGGAAAGTATGTTCCTTTTCATCTAGAGATCAAATACTTTTTGCTGTGAATTTTGTAGCTATCATTGCATCGTAAACTGTATTGCTATTCCCAGACCATTTTCCGAATAAGGATTATATTGTCTACTTTATGTAAAATTTTGTCTAAAAAAAGGGTCCGCCATTTTGTGACGTAATAGCACTCAAATATAGGCAAAAATGTCTGAAACTTATGCATAGTATAGACAAAGTACCCTGTTCACAATTGGTAATGTTTTTTATTTCATAAGAATCCTTTAATTACTCCTATATCTGCTCAACTTTTAAGATTTTCGAAGAAAACTGAGAGCGGGCGCTTTTTTCGAAATTTGGTCGTGTTTGAGCCTCTGTATCTAAGAAACGGGTAATACCTATTAAAAATGGCTTACCATTCCATAAACAGCAATTGTGTGTGTGTATATGTGCCAAATTTCAAGATGTTATCTCATAAAAAGCAGTTTTGGACTTTTGTCCGGCAAAATGCGATTTGGCCCCACTGTGCGCCGGTCACCGCGGCCGACCGTATGGTACTTTGGTGTCTTCAGATATCTGTAGCTTGCTCATTTATCTTCTTCTCACCAATTTCAACCGTATACCAACTCTTAGCCCGTGGATGTCGCCATTTGCTTCCCCCAGGTGTGACCACCGCTTTAGAATATATGGAGAGCGGCACCTGGCCTTAATGCGGCCGTCCTCGGAGAACAATAGGAAAACCTTGTCTCGTCTTCGGCTTCCGATGCTGCTAATTGTTTTCACCATTTTTTAATTGATATTTACTTGATCTAAAGAACTTTTTAGCGATAGCAGATGTTTGATCCAATGATTTCAAAGTCTTTTTCAAACTGCTTAATGATTTTTCCTGGGCGGACCGACTCTTAGTTTTCTTCTTAAGATCTCGTTAGTCCCGCTTTCTTTCGCGGCACTAATACATGCCTCTGACTGAGACCCTTAAGATGTATTTCCTAAAGTAGCACCGTATGAAGATGCAGCTGCACCATAAACGGTTCTCTGGTAGATTCCCTCGAAGGCATGCACTGATAATTATTAACTCATGCACTATTACTGACATATTACCTAAGCCATCTTTGACGTTTGACACGCTCTTTCTACCCAGATTCGGGCCGATTTACGGTATTTCACTTCAATATTTGTGGCATTTTCCGTGAGAACTTCTATTATGGCAAGGGAAAAACAATTGTAGAAAGCCTGATTGTGGTGGGCAGTATGTTTAGGGATAGGTTCATGGAACGGAGGAATGTTGGTGGAATGCCGGTGATTGTTCATCCTGATAGCTAATGGTGTAATGCACTTACCAATGTAGAAGGAGGGGCAGAAATTGCAGGTCAGGTGGTAAACTTCTTTGGTGGAAATGCAGGAGGGTGTTGAGGGCCGATGAGGAGGCTGAGCGGAGGAGAAAGCAGCATTTGCATCTTGGGCGTTTGCAAGGTGAAGAGAAAGAGGAAGGAAGGGGAGCATGTTGAAGAGTGGGTCAGGTGGATCTAAGAATATTACTGATATTGGGTGCTTTTTCGTATTTTGTATGTTACGGGGGGCAGGCGGGAAGAAGACGTGATATAATTTGGTTGGTGTCTATGATGGGGTAGTGGTCTCTCAGGATACTTTTTATTTTGCGTGAGCCGGGAAAAAATGTGGTGGTGGAATTCAATCGGCCGGGAGGGTTATTTTTGATGCGGGGTGTGTAATGTTTTGTTTTGTATCTATTATGACTGCGTAGTGCGCATTTCTTGCGAGTTCATATATATGTGAGCGTTAAAACGTCTCCATTACGACTGTGTGAGTGTCTCCTATTTTCATTTGTCTATGTTTAGTGTTCAGTCTCTTTTTTGTGTGGATTTTATACATGTATTTTATAGATTCGTGTATTTGTCTTCTGTGGTTACAACTTAGAAGTTGAAAAAGGTAGTAAAAAATAAATTCATAAGGGGAAAACGTAGCATTTGTTCATTGGTAAGACATTGTTATTCATGATTAATCATTTGATATTTCTGAGCATGATAACGATGTTCATAACTAAACTAAGTTTTAAGTACAGTCATTCAATCTTTCCATGCAGGAATTTCTTTTTTTAATTTGCTAGTGTAACATCTTCCGCGGAGGGAACATACCATCAGTGTGAATGAAGCGTGAAATTTGAAGCCAGTTTTTTTCCGAATGCCAAGAATAGACTCGCATACATTCCTTGTGAGTTTCACGTGGTGCTTCATGAATTTTCCTCATCTTCTCGTAATTTTTATCTTTGAATCCGCCTTTATAACTTTCAGTGTGTATACTACTTCATATTACTGTCCAACTTAAGGTGAAACAATACCTTCTCAGTATTTCATTTCTTCCAGCGGATACCATCACTGTTGAAGTCGAACTTATTTTCGCCCTTCTTTTAATTTTTTTAATAACTCATTGTCATCCATCATCCCTTGCTCTTCGTATCTTCCGAAAAGTTTATAGTAAGATGCCCTGCCAGCTTTCTTTCATATCTTCGTCTCTGATCATCTCTCTGTTCGTGTTTCTTCCATCGGAAGTTGAAAAGAATAAACTTCAAAGTAGGATCCAATATTACTCCCATCGCTACAAATGTAGATTCTCAGACTTTTCTCTCATGTAAGGTACAATGAGGTCTCTCATGTATGGTACTATGTATCATTGTTACGAATTCTGTTATATCATGCACTCCCAATATCTATTTGCAATCATCTAGTATTTTTGTCGAAGATTCCTTGTGATGCCTCTATAGCCTGCGTTGGCCATACAAAACATATTGTTATTTTCATCAACGAAATTCATAAATCTGTTTTTTAAATTCACAGCGATGTCTTAATGCCTAAATGTTGGTTATACTTTTTTTTGGATATCTTGCAAATCGTAAATTTAAAGGCTAGTGGTATATCCTGCGAATATTCAAGCTATATCGCATTTCCAAAGGAGTTAAAACTATTAAAGATCATCATAGGTCGGTTGGAATATAAATACTTGATAAGAGAGATTAATTTCAATATTTAGAGTTTAAAAACGCAATGTTTTATGCGTGTTGCAACTGACAATATTATAAATATCATAGGGATGGTTAATTGATATGGATAAATAGTGTAGCTATTGGCTAATTTTAACAAGTCTATACGAGGCTCGTCAGTTATACAATATCATTTCTTATATTTATTATTTCAACACGGAACTTTGCTGTCCATGCTCTAGGAATTTATAATTTATATTATTGGGTGGTTTAGACCAGTGCAAGTGAAGTGGAATGTGGGATGATGCCGATAAAATAGAGGTGAATTCGCAAAATTCTGACATAAATCTGCAGAAGTAGCATGAAATTCAAGTTCGCGTGTACCAGATCAGCGATAGAAAATTTACGTTACTCCACGGGTGCACAGAAAATGGGATGATGATATAAAGGGAGAAAAACGTGCGTGAGCGTTTGAATATCCAATAAAGGGTGAATTTTCCTGTATAACCAGTTACAAAGCTTGTAGAAGCAATTAAGTTGTGCAGCATAACACGTGGAAATGGCTTTAGTCATGGGGCAGTAATACTAATTCCGTTCCTATTCCCATCTAATTAATGGCTTTTCTTTTGACCTTATTAGGGTATATAGGGTAGAGTTTCTGTCATGAAAGATAAACTCTATTCCCAAACAATGGATGAACATTTTAAAGCCTTGATATCTTAGCTTAACCGTGATCCTTAACAAAATAAGGTAAAGACAACATTATATAAGAATAGATGTAATGCAAATGGAGCTAAAATGTTAGCCGTGGGAAGGAAAATGATTGCAATTAGCGGGATTTCAGCTCTTAAACCCTTAAACGCTGGTATCGTGTCGTAAATGTGTAGAACAAATGAGTTGTTTCATCGCTCAGAAACAGGATAGGGCTTGTCATGTGCTACACTTAGTTTTTTCGCCTAAAACATTTTGCTGCTAGTTTCCGTCAGGACAGCGATGGCTGTGTTTTCATAGTTTCGCGTCCAAATTAAAGTCTACCTACTCCTACCTACGCCTTGGTTTCTTCTCGTCACTCTTTCTCTTTCACCCATAATACTCCGCGGAGCCAATTAATTTTAAGCGCGGGAACAACCCCTCCCCACATCTCCGAAATTCCTCATTAAAATTTAATTGACATGGTGCCATTAAAGGTGCAGCGGACTAATTGAGCCGCTGGACGATCGGCGCGAGAGTGCCCGCATTCCGGGGCGGCCTTACTCCCAACCCGTCCCGCGGAATCGCATCAACCTCGGCAATGGTGCACGGTCTGATCCGATTAATTAAGTTTATGGAACGGTGCTTGACACGGCCGGGGGAGGACGAGAAGAATGCGGGGAAGGTGGTGGTGCCCCGGCTGGACCAGGTAGGGAGAAGAAACCGTTGCCAGCCTCTCCTTCTACCCCACATCTCCCCTTCTGGGACGCACCAAGCTCCCTCCAGGTCTCCGGCCGTCGCCTCCCCACCAGAGACGAGGGCTGACTGCTTGGACAGCGCCTTGTTTACTCTGCGAAAAAGAATAATAACAAAAAAACTTTGGGCGAGATTTTTTCCCCTCCGTTTCTCCCTCTTGTCTCCCCCTCACACCTCTCCCTTTCTCTCTCCCTCTTTATCTTACTCTCTCGCACGACCCCATCCCTTCTTCCAAAACATTCGGTGCTCGGAAAAAACGGAACTATTTTCGGGTGTGGAGGCAGGGAAGGAGAGGGATATGTATGTAAGGGAGGGGGGGAGGTGGCGGGAATTCGCATCCGGAGCAGGAGCCGAGAGGTGGTGACGTGGGTGGGGATGCGTGGTGCGGAACGGGGTGTGGGTTGGGAGCGGGAGGAGGTAGGGGGTGCGAGAAGCGGGACACGGAGAGAGGAGGATAGGGGGAAAAGAGTGAAAGCTGAGGAAACAGATGCATTGTCTGGAGTGCAGGGAGCCTGGGAGGGGAAGGGAGGACGGGGCATGATGGGACGGGAGTGGGAGCAGAAGGTAAACAAGTGAAGAGAGGTGGAGGTAGGAGGCTGGCGTTGGGAATAACAACGGAGAGTGCGAATAGGGTTGGTGGAGTTTGAATGGCGAGGGAGGGCGGGCATGGGGGTGAGGGAAGTTGTAATTCAAGAGGGGGGAGGAAATTAAGGGAAGGTGACGGTAGGAGTTGTGTAGGACGGGGGAGGAAGGGGGGTAGTTGGAGCGGAGGGGTTGGAGAAGGAAGATGGCGGCGGAAGGGTGGAAGGGGGAGAGGGGACTGCAGAGAGCGCTATCGATCCTCTCGCGACCTCCCTCTCCCCAGAGCCAAGAGAAGGTTTTTAAGTGCGGTGCGATGTTGCCGCTTCTTTCAAAATCCCCTCTAGCCTAAAGCGCGGCGTTGCAATGTGCTACGCTTTTTCGGAACATCTATTTTAGTGGACATGGGTTGTGTCATTGGTTCTCTGAAGTCACCCTCCCTGTCGCCACCGAGTCATAGGGAGGACCATGGATTGATTTCCAGCCAGCTCATACGGGGTAACTGGTGGAAAGTTTGTATTCTTCGTAAATTTTATATAGGGTGTGGCCGACATGACAAAGAATTTAGATGGGAGAAACTAAGATTTTCTTTTTTTCTATTTTTCTTCCATTACAAATGAATTTATCAACAAGTATATCCTTTGTGCGGAATATCTTTCCTCCAGTTCGTTGCTCACAAGTACCGAGAATTAGGGAATATCGCTCCATTAATCCTATTTCTCCACTGCATTGTAAAGGTACTACGGAAAAATGCCAGTAAATCATTCTCTTTTTTCCACCAGGAAACACTTTTTTTAGTTTCTCACCCTTATCTTTGTATAATTCCTAGTTTAACTGAAATATGTTCATTTAAGCAACGGTCTGAAAAAAAGTTAACGCAGAGCAAAGAAAATTTCAGGTGATCGGATATCAGTCAATGATGCTACTAAAGGAGGATGTTTGTTACTGGTTGCATTTGTATGGTTTACAGAGAAATATGTCACTTACAGGGTGCGACAGGAGTAAATGGAAAGGAATGTTCATTCCTGCCAGAATGTTTGCCAGGGGATTTATAATTCGCTGACTAACCATTGAAAGAAAATTCAGTCATGCGGGCCACTAATTAGTGTTTGGCAACGGTAATACAGCCCAAAAATACAAATACCGTTCTGGTAGTGAAAGTAGGATCATTGAAAATGCTATAGCGTTCTGCAACGAAATTTTTAAATTATGTCTCAGGATTTATACGTGCTATCATTTATGAAAATGTCTGCCTTGTCGTTATCGTAGAATCCAAACTTTGAGCAATAATCACCTCAGAACACTCACGTTTGAGTACAAGTATCGCTTAGAATCAGGATATTTAAAACTGCTTGCTCGAAGAACTCAATGGAAGACACGGACATGCATTAAGTCGATTACTTTTGCTGAAACCTGCTCCTGACTGAAGTGGGTTCCACTGAGGATTTACCGACCGGACATTGCCCGACCCTCCTTTGACCAAGGAATGTCTATTCGTTTACTTCGGTGACGTCAAGGCTGTCATGACGACCGCACATTTGACTACGGACGAATGCGCTATCCTGTCTCGAGTATCTTTCCTTTCCGTGAATCGCGATTATGGCGAGGGGGCTAAGAAGGAAGGAAGGGGGAAATTCCTTGAGACGTGCGGATTTTACTCTGAGGCAAGGGGAGAGGCGATTGAGCGCGAAGGGCCAAGGAAAGGGATATTTGGATAATACTAAATGTGAAAGGGGAAAGCTGGTACATTTATGCAGGTACCACAGAGTACTTAAGATCCACGTTTTCTCTTTGTGAGTACAAGCAAAGTCGTAGTAAATACCTTTGACCTTCCTAGTTGTGATAACGAAATATTCATCTGTGGTAAGATGGATTCATGATACACAGCTATTTTTCAATTAACATGCCGGCCTCGCAACCCAATTGTAGCGAGTTCTAATCCTGCTTTGGCCATGAATATTGTGTTGGTCTTGCTATTATGTTTAGGCTAGGCGTTACGATATAATATAAGCAGTTGAAGCATCTAAATACCGAATTATAATGTTAGATTTTTACTTCCTCTAAGGGCAATAAAGTCCAAAAATACTTGGTTGATTTTACCTGAAGAATTACAACTATTTATTTTCTTGTCCTACGCTGTCATGGTTTACCTTGTTCTCTTCATTTATAAGCTTTCTTAAATTTTTCCGACTGTGGGAAATGAAAACCTTATTGTACAACCCTCCCTCCGTCAGATCTAGCTACCGTGGTTCCTAAACAGACCCAAGTAAGTTCTAAGAAGGAGACAGGATTTCACCGTCCCCTTTGCCCGCTGCACTTCAGTCCGCTCGCGCCAGCGAATGCTCTCGCTCGAGGGATTCGGAGAATCGACCGTGAAGCCGGTGCGAGCCCGCATTTGTCACCTTTTTGCTTGAGCTTTTGTAGGCTTGGTTTTGACAAGGCATATCTCTCGTAACGCCACCCACGAATCAGGCGGTATTTGAGACGTATTCCAGTTGCATTTGGACCCATCTCACCCAAACAATTCCGTTCTTCGCTCAGGTCTAATGATTACTCTGCATCGATGAATCCTTGAAAAATATATGCTTTCCAGAATACGTATGTTGTTCGGGTGTGCCGCGTGATTTTCAAGTATTGCCCCGACGTTTCGTGACCTATGCTGGTCACTTTTTCCATCCCTCTGAAAAAGTTACCAGCATAGGTCACGAAACGTCGGGGCAATACCTGAAAATCACGCGGCAAACCCGAACAACATACGTATTCATCATGAGCCGCGAAAGCTTCAACGAACAATTACGATATGCTTTCCAGTTTTATTCACTTACATATTTAGTATTATGGTGGATTGATGGCTGTAGTTATTATACACCTGTAGTCAAGTTCATTCGTTCCATTTAGTACAAGTGAGTAAACTGATAGCAGATGAAATGTTACGGAGATATGGAGTGAAACTCGGTGTCGGCCTTATCCTACTCATAACGGAAGGTGCCGAGCACCAGATTTGAACTGTCCAACACACAATACACTCTCATATGTCATGCCTTAATAGGAACCAGTATATCATGATAGATCTCGGCCACTTCATGGAATCGAACCCGTGTACTCGGGATGAGACACCACACCGACTCAATTCCCTAGTGAATTCTTGTAAGAAGAGAAACTTTTCGTACGAAAGGCGAGCTATTCGGATAATGTCTTGTGATTCAGCCAGGTCGGTATCGTGCTGGCTTGGTAGTACAAATACAAACTAGTATGAATCTTGTGTTGGATGTTGTGTTTATCTGAGCTTGAGCACTAATTGAGGTAAGGTGTGGGTTAAAACCAAAGCAGTTGAAGGATTCATTCTGCATTGAAGTTTAACATTTTAATGATGAAAAAAGAGGCGAACACTCGATCCCAAATTTGAGGTTTCCTGCTATTAAATTGAATACCCTGACGTACAAAAGATAGTAGTTCTTATCTTCAGAATTTTCCGCTGTTATGCATTCTAGAATGATGAATCCGATGAAGATGTAATCTATCTGCGTGTATCCTGAGAGGTATAAGAACTCCATATATATCTATTTTGGCGACGGATTTAATTCTTTAGACTCTGCTACTTGACTAGAAGAAAATGAAAACACTACGAATTGTTGTCATAATTGATAGTTTCCACTGTAAGGAATATGAAGTTAAGTAATTGTCATCTTCCATGACATTGGAGTTGATCGCTTGATCAACGGTGAGACAATCATTTGAATTAGTCTTTTTTTCTGCCTGCTTGTTTTTTTTCAGTCATGCGTTAGGCCAAAGAACAATCAAAATGTTCAATCAGAAGATGGATTTGATGTTTCATGGTTTCACTTTGTTCAAGCTTTGCTCATCGGGTTGTATTCAAACATATTGGTTGAGGTGGTACTTTCTTTCTCTTTACCTCCTTTAAATTCCCAAATGCGGAACACGCATAACCGAGAAAACAACATTGAGTATGGTTTAACTAATTTGGTGTTAGGTTTTTTTCCTATAACATCCTACTGTGACCAACGCTTTGCTTTCAAGACTACCGCGCTTCTAGCCGAAAATAGTATTTCAACTAATTTCAACAGATACGTATATTCTTTATTCGCATCACTTTTGAGGAAGCAGATTTTGTAAGCAGAAGCAGATGGAGGAAGCAGAAGTGGGACTTTGTAGAAAATTATTCACCAATCAAGTAAGCCGTAAATTATTGATATTGTTACGGAAAATGTCCCCAGAAAAAGTTCACCTAGACAATAAGTTGAGCCAAGGACCTTGCCTCTCTTGCTGGATCGATGAACAGACCACTACGAAACCCAAGCTTCTTGATTCCTTGTTTTTTTTTCGGAGGACTTAATGGAGCGCGATGCCGAGTCATTGCGGAAGCCTTTGGAGAAGCATTGGAACCCGATTCGCCTCGCTGCGCGGCTGCCTTTGATCAACCGCTATGGCTTGACACACGAGTCTTTCGAATCCTGCAAAATATTGCCCAGAAATCACGGAGCCTGAGTGATCTGCGTATCTACCCGTAAATCAAAGTTCCTTGCTTTTGTTTTGCTTCCTGGTGATCTTTTTCTGAAATAAGTTTCATATTATATAATCTGGGAAATATTAGTAATTGGAATGGTTTCCGTTGCTTTCCCCAATAGTTTTTTTGGCGTTACATTATCACTTGTTAGGCCACTCCACAGGGGTCCGAGGATATTTGCGCTCGCCTTACTGATAAAAGACGTCATCGTCATCTGCCATCAAGGGCCACATCCAGAATCTCAACAACAGTCTCGCTTCTACTGATTACGTCCTATATCCCAACAATGATTCAAATTGGTGTACAGATTCTACCTTCAAAGGCAGTATCACTTCTCAGCGAGACGACGAGAACTGAGTTGAGATTCTGAATATTAATTAACCATTTTAGAATCTTAACTACATTCATAGTAACTAATAACATAAAACCTTAAGTCAATTCCACAAAACTTTTAATAAACCGACCTAGGTTTCGACAATTTGTCATTTTCAAGGTCCTTGAGAATGACATCAATTGTCAAAACCTAGGTCGGTTTATTATAGTTGCATGGAATTGACTAAGGTTTTACTTTATTCGTTACTGTGAATATTACGAAATTCCGCAAAGCGACGCCTTCTGTCCTATCTGATATATCTTAACTACAGTCTCCTTTCTATTTCTTATGTCATAAAATCTCTATTACGAGACCAAAAGGATGTACAGATTTTTCCTAAGAAGATATACCAACTTCACAGGGTGAATCTGCACACCAATTTTACTCGAAGTAGAGATTTAGGACGTCAGTAGCGGAAGCAAAACTGTAGTTGAGATTCTGAATATGACCCAAACCTAACATTAGTTGGACGCAAATCAATTCTCTTACTGGCTAAACTCTTCTCATTTAGATAAATATTTTATTTTACACCCTTCATTACTTGCTCCAAATAGATTTTATATTAGGCCTTCCTTTGTCATTCTATACGTTCACATTTCCCCCGATTACTGCATTCAACTGATCATCATGCCTCAGAATTTGCCCGAAGAGATTTCCCTGTCTTCTCTTCAACGTTTTCATCAGATGCTGAGATAAATTTGGTTATGAGTTCTCCGTCAAATCATACAGTAAACGGTGGAATAACGAAATAATACTTATGACAGAATTTTTTGCTTCGTGTCACTTTGAATCACATTGGAACCGTAGAATTTGCGTTACCTTACTTAACTGTATTACCTACCCGGTTTGCATCGTATTTGAACTACTCTTCGATTCATTGCCTTGATGCCGAATTGTTCCGCAAAGTTCGGCTAGGAAAGCCGGCACTGCACAATCCGAATGCAGGTAGGGAACGAGCGATCCAAGTTGCTGCTGTTGAGGATGTCAACACTCTGATTCACTTCGTCGCGGTTATGCAGCGTTCTGAGGCAGCGAGGCGGTGCTCTCACTCCAGCTAACTCAAAGCTCATTGGTTCGAATCTGTCCTCATTTATAATGCCTATAGTGTCGGGTTTTTCGCAAAACGCTGCTACTTGACGTAATTGTCTGGCTAGGCTTTGAGAAACCCTTTATTGTCATCTTAGTAGATTTTTTAATCTTCTCTTACTTTACAGTAACAGTTTCAGGCGTAACTTATGGAAATGTCCTTGGACAGGATCATGAAACTATCTTCTTTTATTTCGTGTAGTCACTACTGTTATCAATAACGTAAACATGCCTTGAAGCACTGCGCTCTCAGTAACTATCTTGGCGATTCATTCCGCAAACGGAGATTGGTGTTTTGAAGTACCATATATGATATGAAAAATAGTTGCAACATTTTTACCACCGCGTGAGCAATTAAAAATGTATGATAAATACAAGGAGCGCGCGTGTGGTCAATTTCCGTGAGCCTTTTATGTTTCTCATCAGTATCAGAAGTTCGCGAAGATTGGACCGAGGTGCAAGTTGGATTGTTTCACAAATCAAATATTGTTCATCGGTGGGGGGGCTATTGTTGGGGGCAGGCGTAGGAATTCTTTCGCCTCCTTCTGGCGTACTTAATTTAATATCCTCTCTCATGGGTGTAGGGAGGGGGGTTGTCAGGGAGAGGGAGGATGCCTTCGGCGAGGGAAGGAGCAAAGTCCAGCATGCAGCACGAGCCCGCCGCTTTCCTTTGTCAGCGTCGGACGGGCTCTGTGGAGGTGGGAGTTTGTGCAGACACTTAATTTCTCCCCCATCTCCCGTTCCAGGCTGCACTCCCCCCCCCCCCCCCCCCCCCCCCCCTCGCACCCGGCAAGGCGCGTGGGCGAATAGGGGCGGGGTGAGATTATGATGTGGAGTAAGGGGGGGGGATGAGGGAGGGCGGTTTGTGATCGCTGCGGCGAGGGGCTGCGCGGGGGTCAGGGGAGAACTTCGACCTTCCCGCCCAGAGAGCCTCACGCATTCGCTCGTGTTATGACGCAAGTCGGCAGCGGGGAGGAGGCGAGGCGAGGAGTGAGCGGGGGGTGGGGTGAGGGGGTCGAAGGTATTTTGGGGGCGTGAGAGAGTGGAGTGGACGAGGGCGTGGATGTGATCACGGAACATCGATGGACCTCTCCACCCCCCCCTCCCCCTGCCCCCGCCGCGAATTTTAATTATGCATCACCCAGTTTTGTTTGGAGGAGGAGGTCAGGAAAATGGAAATAGTGTAGCATTTTCTATGTGGGAGAGATGCAGGAGGATCACTGTCTTTCGTGCATTTCCTACACAAATACCACTCCCCTCTGCTCTTTGTCGCCAAAACAAATACATGTCCCATCCAGGGAAAGTGTCCGTGATCTTTGAGAGACTCGTCGGAGAGGCCAGAGGTTTCTAAAGCTTGTTTGCGGGGAATTTTCCCCATAGTATTAGCTCGAAGAGAGTGTTGTAGCCCAGTGGGTAGAGCATTGGACTGCTAACCGGAGGTCCAGGCTTCAAATGCCGAAGGAGGCCTTTGGACATTCCATGAAAATCAAATTGGGATTGTTTTCTAGGAGCTTTATCTTTTTGTAAAACAGCAGGTGGCCCCCGGATAGGAACTGCCCTCCCCCCATATCCTGATGTGAGAATTTCATTTGCCGTTGGGCTTACACAACATTTGCTGAGCTCTCTACCTCCCCGACTCGGTCAACTTTCGGGTTGAACGCAACTTTGCTTTAATCGCTCGAAAAATCACTCCGGATCATGTATACAAAGTGAGACCACCTGTATTCTAACTTGTACACAGTCTGCATTTTGGTTAGTTTCGCTTCGTAAAGCATTGTTTAGTAAATGGCGTTTGTTTTTATCTTTACTTTGATTGTCGGTTTTGTCTTTATAATGTTTATCAGTATGTGTGGACAAAGTTTTCTAAACACCTGAGACAGCATTAGAATTTCGGGCCATGGGAGCTAGGTCAGTGATGCTTCGCCCAGGCAACCAAACTCAGGTTTGACCACCGCCCCGAGTACGAATGGAGAGTTTCGAAATAGGTATTATGACAACGGTTAGACGGTGCAATAGATATGTTTTTATTTATTTAATAATATAAAATTTAAATAGTTGGATCATTTAAAATCAAAACTATTACAACAAGCGAAGTATCAAACAGTCTTGATCGATGTGAGGTCGTGTTAATGGAATAGCATGCTCTCATTTTTCCAATGGTGTTTGATTGCGGACAATAAGAACTTTTTTTTGTTGAACCGCGGATATGGGGATGCATCTTATATGTCCGTGCGTGTACCGTGGAATTGGTACTATCGAAACTCAAAGAGTGAGAGTAAAGTGATCTGTTCTCTTCATCACTCCTTTTCTCTGGGTTATTCAATACCCCAAGTAGGCATCAAGTGTTTTGACGCGAGATCCAATATTCTTAGAATTAAAAAAAAGGTGGGATTGAAGATGTATCAGAATCGGAATAATGATTTTTGGCCAGGAAATCCAACTGTTATAGATACGAATGACATCTGGTGTTAACTTTACGTGATAAAGAGGGACGTTTTGGCTATTTCCTCATTCATCATCATCGGTCAACAATCCTAGGATTGGTTTGACGTAGTCCTCCACTCGATTCTTCCATCGGCCAACCTCTTCATATTAACGTAATTCCTCTCTTTTACATCCTTCACAACCTGTTCCAAGTGTCTCACACGAGGCCTACCTTCTCCATTTTTCCCGTTCACTTTTCCCTCGACGATTGTCTTCATCAGGCCATCGTGCCTTAAGGTTTGGCCGATTAAGTTGTCCCGTCTTCTTAGCGTTTTCTGAGGACTTCTCTTTTCTACCACTCTTCTTAGGACTTCCGCGTTACTTAATCACTTGATCCATTAAATCTTCATCATTCTACTTCCTCATTGCATTGCAAAGTATTTGGTGTCACATCTCTTCAATTACTGAAACCTGCTGCCACAGTGATAGAAAAGGCATGGAACGAAAATTTTCGTTATTGCATAAAAATGACTGCTCGGTGTGCATAGCGATTTTGACGAGGTGGAAAGTATGTTATCGGATGTTTCAATCCTAGGAATGTATGAAGTTAGCGATTATTACTACTCCTGTTTGGGTTTTCCCATAACCGTGAAACGATTCGAACTAGACCGAAGATTGAGCCCTCAGTATTTGTTGCTTAGTGAGAAAGCTGCAAAAATAACATTTGACATTAGTTAGCAAACATTTTAATAGATGGTGCCATGTTAAAAATACTCTTTTGGAACCAAGGAAACGCCTCATATATTTTTGATTTGGCGAAAACGGATGGCTTATTTGAGAAAGTATCCTGCAACAACGAAAGTCAACCCATCGAGGCGGATATCGGACCCTCAGTGGGGGAGATGGATTCTTCGCGGTTGCCCCTGTACTGTGATTCCACACACAGTGACCAAGGAAATCATTCACCTTAAATCATGAACGTGAAGGGACATAAATTTGTGTAGTTTAGGCGAAGGAATAGTGGATAGTGGAAAAGAAATGGAATGAGGTTAGTGAAAGCTGATAACGTAGTTGCAATAGATAAAATCCCCAGAAAATAAGCAGTAAAATTAAAGAAGAAAACTTTTTTAGCATTTTCATAAGAGGGAATATTTTTGAAGACATGAATTCCTGCCAATCAGAAGAGGAATGCCCAATTCCCAATATTTTATAACAGTTTGCATGATTTTGCGCGTGTTGCAAGTATATGAAGGAGTTCATCCAGACAAGTAAATGAGTAATAGTAATCCAGGCAAGGATTGATAATCGAACGAAGAATTACCATAAACTTGTGTAGTTTAGGCGAAGGAATAGTGGATAGTGGAAAAGAAATGGAATGAGATTAATGAAAGCTGATGAAGTAGTTGCAATAGATAAAATCCCCAGAAAATAAGCAGTAAAATTAAAGAAGAAAACTTTTTTAGCATTTTCATAAGAGGGAATATTTTTGAATACATGAATTCCTGCCAATCAGAAGAGGAATGCCCAATTCCCAATATTTTATAACAGTTTGCTTGATTTTGCGCGTGTTGCAAGTAGTTGAAGGAGTTCATCCAGACAAGTAAATGAGTAATAGTAATCCAGGAAAGGATTGATAATTGAACGAAGAATTAAACGGAGGAAGATTAGTACAGGTTTTGGAATGGAAAGTTTGATGCTACAGCTCTAATGAAAAGGTTTATAGAATGAAATATATATCATGTTCAGGATGCTCATTTGTTTCGTGGATTTGAAAAGTGCTGTGAGCATGCTATGACACGCTTGACCCTTTTAAACATAGAATGCGATAGCACTGCAAAAAATGGTAGGTACTTGATTAGAGGGATAAACTTCTCATTGGAAATTTTGGAAGTTCGGGAAAGTTAGAATCACTTAGACAATAACTGGAAGAGGAATGAAGAAGATTTTACCGTGCCAATCACGTCACTTCCCTCTTCACAGTGTGCATTGTAAGGGAGACACGAGAGAAGCAAGATCGCTCCTAAGAGTTACTGGGGTTCCATTAGGTTTACTGTTGACCGATCGCCAGTTGCTGTGTTAGCCTGGGAAGTTTTTGAACACTTAAACAGACTCATTACTAGAATTTCGGGACTAAGATTTACAGCAGGTGAATTAAATTACAGAGATTACCTAGGAATGGAAATGATTAATGGGCTTAAATTAGACCTCATAGAGCATCATATAAATCAGAGAAGAGTTTTCAATTAAACATAAGTGAGGATATCGTCGTATTAATATCATTGCTAAAAGGGGCATTTACAAGAAGTATATTAATTATTGGAGTTCAAAACATGAGAATAACTTATTAGTACCCTCATTTACTATAACATGGTCTTGTAGAAAAGAATATGGACTCATACAGCAGGCTCCTGAGATGTAAAAGAAATAGTGTAGGAATTTTAAGATCTACACGACTCTTGAGACTGCTATGGATGGGAGAATGTTTGATACTCGACGTAGAGTGAGATGAAAATTAAGATTTTCGTCAACCTTGAGGAAAGTAGAAGAAATGACGAGTTGAAGGAGTAGATAACAAAGTTCATTAGTAGAGTTGTGAGTGTTGGGCTCATGGAGGGATTGTCCTAAAACTTACTTCTTCTTTTTGGAGAACTTTAATTATAGCCACCCTGAGTGACTCGTGAAACTTTTTTTGTTAATGACGAAGTTAGTTGTATAAGAAGTAGTATATTCCTTTAGATTTCGTTAACGACGTATGATATGCATTTATAATTGTGGCTCACATCTTAAGTGTATGTGACTGCGTTTTCATGACGGTTGAAAAGGTATAAATAGGGGACTGCCGAGTGCATGGAAAGAAACACTTTTATTCAACTTTCGTATATTTCCGCAGTCTCAGGCGTGACTTCGTGGAATTTACTCGACTTCGTAAATGAAAAGTGCGATTACCTTAATTCCACATAAATTTTATTAAAATAGGATCTAGGTTTCGACGGAGCCCTGATGATGACGGGACCCATTGAACCATGGCCGTGTTGCAACAAATTTAATGTGGAATTAATAACTCGCTCTTTTCTTTCACAGCAGTATATTTTTGTCGTGAGTGCCCTTAATCCTAAAAAGAAAACCTGCAAGTGTGTGTTGGCAACGCTCTATTTAAAATTTCGTTAACTTTGATGTGCAACTGCACTCCTTTGGAGCAACAGCCCTACCTCCCTGCTCAGTTTGCTTCACCTCTCAGTATTTCTATTACAAATGTTTAATTCTTTAATAAAACAATGGTCTAAGTAGATATATCTCAACGTATTTCTACGTTGTAGTTTCTTTTCCACCGCTATAGTTTCTTTATGAAGGCAATGAGCTGGCCTATCCATTACGCCGCTGATCCGATTCCCACATTAGACAAGAATGTAGACTCTATCTTTTCCTATTTTCTCCCAGATGTATAACTATATATTACGTAATGTTCAGTGAATCCTTAACCTCTGGAACATCTATCATGCACATCTATTTCTATTTTGTGTATATTTCCCATGAATAAAGTTGGGAAAAACGATAAGTCTCCTAACGATTGTATTGTTTGAACTGATTGCGCGATTTGAGAGCGCTTGTAGGCGTATCGCCACTTAATTGCTTTTTGGAAGTGAAGTAAACAGAATGTAATTTCTATACTGCTCATTCGTGTAACTCATCAAGTCCCTTGCTTTAGAGCTCCAGAATCTATTACTTATATCAAGTATGTTACTGAATATATTGGAGTTGCATTTCCTAACAGTTATTCGGATACTGCCTCAAAATATGACATTGAAATTTAATTATGTCATCTTTGATGAATATTATGGTACTTAATTTCCCTCTGGTGCATTTTCGTGATGCGTTAGCGAATTAACTTCCACTCTCTATCTACCCATCAATTTAAGCCTATGAGATCTCTCCGAGATATTTTTAATTGGTTCTTGTGATAGGATACATTTTTGCCTGTCATACAATGTGTTGTTAAACCCTTTAAAGTTGAATAAATGTGATCAAAAGGCTGAGAAGTTATTTCTTATGGTAAATACGAGTGGAGTGCACAATTCCAATAAACTTTTGAAAAATTTTATCAGGTAAAGACTCCTTGCCTTTTTGTGACTCTACTGAAATGATGATATTCCAGACACGAAATCCGTATAGAATGAATTTTCTCGAACGAAAACAAACTCTGATTAAATCTCTACGAGGAGGAAGGCGATTTTTTATTAGTATTCCCCATCGATTTAGTTGGCTTCACCATTGAATGCTTGTCATTTCATTATGCTGACAAAGTAATGGAATTTCCATGTATGCCGGGAGAAAAATCTCCTGACTAAGTCATACCTATAGCTACCCCGCCACAAATAAATATTCCCCGCAGAGGCAGCGGAAGGCAGAGGAATCCGAGGATAAAAATCGCTGTGTTGGCATCACTGCTTCTTTCTCCGTCCCATCCTCCCAGCATCCCCAATCAGCCGAACTTTTTTGCGGCCCTGCGCCCATTCCCTCCACCCACCCTCAGGAATAGTATCGAATGTGGGGAGGAGATGATGAAGGGACGGGGAGGGATTGAAAGGGAGGCGGGGGCCGAGGAGGGAGGGAGAGAGAGACGCCAGTCGCCGCGGCGGTGGCGTCGGCTCTTCCCCCAGGGCGCCGCCCAACCTCGCGCGACCGGCGACGCCCCAGGATCCGCGGCAGCGTCCGCAGCCCGGCGAGAATGACTCCGCGAAGCGGGAGGGACCTGTTTTCTCAGCCGGCGCAAAGAATTCGGGCAAATATTGACGCCGCGGCAGGATAGGGCAGGAAATGAGTCGTTGCTCGGTGCGACGACGCATTTTACAAGAGGGCCAGCAGAGCCCATTCGCGGGGCTGTTTGCCGGGATGACTGGTTCGATGGGGTTAGCGATGGCTTCCCCACTCCCGAGCGAAATTGACTCGGAGTGGTATATACATAAATATATATATGTCTATCCACGATCAATTTTGAGCATCACATCTCGCGTTCGGTGGATCTCCTGCCTCCGTTATTGAAGGATTGTTTGCGAGGAGACACCCACGGACAGGCTATTCGTCCCCGAAGTGTGAATGTTGCGTATGAGGTTGAACGTGTTTCGCTTCAGGGAATCATATAATAATGCATCTATGATTCAATTAATTTTGACTTTCCAGTGCATACGGCCCAACTACTTTTGCTGCCATTGAAACCAGCTGTTGTAATGGAAATTGTTTCACGCACATTCCTTTATTCCGACAATATAATGTAGAAAAGTAAAACTCCGTCTACGGCCTGAAGATATTTTAAAGCTACTCTTCTGTTTTCATTTGCTACCTCTTTGTACCTCATGCAAATTTCTTCAAACATTTTTGTTTCTTCTTTTCACAAAGTTAAGGCCTCTAGAAAATTCAATGCTCTTTTTATCTTTTGCTACTTCTTTTTTCGCCTCATGCTTCTCCTCCACCTATTTCCTCACTGCTTCCTTTTTTAAGTTTTCGTTAGCTGCCCAGTTTAAACTAGGCAGCTAACTACTGGCTACTACCACCAACTACTAGCAGGCCTTTTTGTTCTTAGGCTTTGATAATTAATTATTTAATCCCTTTATTCCAATTGGGTGTGCTCAGTGGATAATGCAATTTATGCCAGCAAATTTAGAGAATTGGATTGTGTAAAATGTCAACTTTGAGGATAATATTCTTGTTTTTGATGAAGTAATTTCATGGAGAAAATTATTTTACGCTTTAAAATTTTCCTTAATTATCAAATATTTTTTTTAATTGCAAATAATTTTCGCGTGTAATTTTTTCATTTCACCTTCGTCATCTTGTGACATACCGAGATGAGGTTTTCAGTCTTATTCCGACTTAATCGCCTGATTCATGTTCTTCCCACGTCTTATTTATTTCCATAATTTTGCTCTATCTCTGGCACTATTAATATCATATAGTGTCGGATAATCTAGCTCTCTTTTTTTGTATATTAGTTACCACAATTTTCAACATATGGTCCTGAGGCTAACTTTATAATTTGCCTCTCTGCTCTTACAATCGTGATATTTTCCTTATTTTTTCCTTAGTTATCTCTTGTAATCTTGCCCAAACTTTCACCCATTTCAAGAACCTCATTTTAGATATTTCTATGTGGATGCGTCTCTCTTTCTTAAAGTTCTTATCCATAAATAGTGTTGGGGAAGCCACAAAGCTGGAGAATAGTATTTTTTTCTTCATTATCATCAACGGTCAACTAGGATTGGTTTGACACAGCCCTCAGCTCGATTCTTCTCTCGGCCAACCTCTTCATATTGACGTAGTTCCTCTCTTTTATATCCTTCACAATTTGCTCCATATACCTCATACGAGGCCTGCCTTTTCCATTCTTCCCGTTCACTTTTCCCTGACGATTGTCTTCATCAGGCCATCGTGTCTCAAGAAGTGGCCCATTAAGTTGTCCCGTCCTCTTCTTAATGTTTTCAGTAGACATCTCTTCTCTCCCACTCTTCTTAACACTTCTTCGTTTGTCACTCGATCGATCCATTTTATCTTCATCATTCTTCGGTAGCACCAAATTTCAAATGCTTCCAGCCTGGACTTCTCTACTGCTGTTATTGTGCATGCTTCGCTTCCATATAGTAGAATGCTCCAGATGTATTTTCTAATGAAATGTTTCCTCACTTCAACGCTTGTATTTGCAGCTGTAAGCAGAATCTTCTTCTGGTAAAATGCCCTTTTTGCTTGGGCAATTCTACTGGCAATTTCTCTTTTACTTCGTCCTTCGCTGGTCGCTCGGCTTCCCAGGTAGCAGAACTCTTCCACCTCCTAGATTATTTGTTTTCCTAGTTTAACATTGGTCCAGGCTTCCTTTCTCCTACTGCATACCAATACCTTAGTTTTCTTTTTATTGATCTTCAGATGATTTCTGGTTATTGTTCTTTCCATATTTCCTAGTGTCTTCTTTAAATCTCCTTCTGTTTCTGCCATGACTGCTATGTCATCGGCGAATTGTAGCATGCTGATTTTCCAACCGAAGTTATTCACTCTCGAAGACTTTTCTTTGACTTCTTGAATGGCTTTCTCGATGTAGACATTGAATAATACGGGAGACAGTGCACACTGTATGGCTTAGCTTGTAAGTTTCGCTTCTCGCAAACCACACTGACACGACAACAGTACCTACACCCGTCATGCGCTCTCATAATGTATAAATATCGGTTGGGGTGAGCACCGCTCACCGGAACGATATCCTGTATCGCGCCTACCGGCGCGGAGAATATGGAGCGGCACAGCCTTGTCTCATTCCTTTCTTTATGCTTGCTCCTGTACTGCTGGGTCCTGATTTAATTATGGTCACCTGGTTTTTATAGAATATGTGGATAACTCTTCGGTCATTCTATGATGCTCCAATTTATTTCAGAATTTTTAGTATCATAATACAATAGACGTTGTCAAATGCCTTCTCCAAATCTACAGATACAACCAAAGTCGGTAGATTCTTCTCTATTCTCTTCTCTATAAGTAGCCTGAGGGCCAAAATTGCTTCTCTAGTGCCCTTGTTTCTTCTGGACCCGATTTATTTTTCTTATTTTGTCTTTTGGGCTAATGGAGTTGGTACAACGTATTCGATGAAGATAGTTTGCTTTTTTACATCAATGTCTTCATAAAACGGAATATAGGATCCCTAATACTCGGGATATCTTCAACTATACCAGCCAATTCATTTTTTATTAGAACCGATAGAGTCCTAAGAGGGCTAAGAATGTCATATTATTTCATATTTTGAAATTATATTGTATCGTAGGTATTGTATCGTGCTTTATTTTTTAGGCTTGTCCACAGATTTTTTTCCGGGCAGATTTCCATTATTCTAAAGGCTGACTTTTATCATATTTTGATTGCGAAGTTATTTTTTCTAAAAGATGTGCAGTTTTATTTACTTCAACCACGCCTAATTCCTTTGATTAATTGTATTCACGATTTTCTTTTCCCCAATGAAATTAAGATTATTGCCCTTTTGCACAAAATTACCACCATGTTTTTTTTTAATATTTGGAATAGTCCCTGTTTTCTGGGATTTGCATTGTTTATTATAATGCCACAGATTGAATCTTTTCTGCTTCTGTAAAACCTGGATGAGTCTCTGCGTTTCACCCTCGGGCTCCCAGATCGGTGGTTTTGGCGAATTGTGGTATCCTACCCGCGTAAAAAATCCTTGTTTTCTAAAAGTATTCCTCGTATTGAATCATTTAACAGTATTTACCCAGTACATGTCTACCTCAAGTTTTTTACTTCGTTGTAGAATTAAAACTTGGCCGCGTGCATCAAATACATGTTTGATAATAATGTATTTCTTAATTTTTTGCCTTTATACTGTGAACTGCAGTTTGAAAAAAATCAGTTGTCTACCATCTGATCAAAGTGTAAATGCACAAACTCACTCCTTCAAAACCTATAAATCTCGTACACGACAAATTAAAATTGGAATCTCGCTTGTTCCTAACTTACAGTTTTTTAGATCAAGGCTCAAAACCGTAATTATTTTTAAAATAAAGAGATATGTTGCTACTAATAATCCAGGTGGAAAAGTACATACTAATGCAGGATGTTTCTGGCAGGATAGAATCATAGAACTTTATCAGATAGTCTTCTAAAGAATATAAATAGCCTTTGCAGATAGTATTTTATGAAACTTATGGCGATTTCTTCGCCGTTGAAAAAATTTATGAGAGAGAAAGAGATGAGCAATTTCCACAGTCTGCAAGTATGAATCATATGAAGTGAATTTCGAGTACCATGAGGTTGGTCAAAGTTGCCTGCATCCTTCAATTCCCGCTTGGCATATTAAAAATACTTTGGGCTTGGGTACTCGTCCTCTTTTACTTTATTTAAAAGCTCTTTATTATTTGGTGGATCGTTAGACACTCCCCACTTTAGGCAAAAATGGTTTCAATCGCATAAACATTATCAGACTCATCAATGATCAATATAAGTCAGTCTCATCAATAAAACAACTTTGAGTTTCTACAGTCTCAAACAGAACTCTTCCATTGAAAATAAGAAATAATCAAAACATGTCTTCAATAATAATAAAAATATGCCTTCAATGTGTGTATTCTTTGCAGCTGAAAAGAGACCTCCTATTTAACGCAACATTATAAGGGAAAGCTACTCCTCAACCATTTTGAGTCATCGTTGGCGTAAACCCCACTATCAAATATTGTTGGTGCAGCATTTTGGGGAAAGGAAATTTCAGGGAATAAATTGGAGAAATAAGCCGCCATGGGGAGCGACCCGTGGTGGTTAGCTATCAATATCATAATGGACATGGGATCGATTTAATTAACTCTGGCGTGATCATCGTCGCTATCGAGAATCTTCGCGCCTAAACCAAAGTCGCTCGCTCGGTCGACTCCACAAGCGATATCTCAGGAAACAATAAGCCTTACGGTGGGCCGAGATTCGCCGATAATTCCCGTTGGGTTCACGCGGGGTCGTGAGTGGATGCCGGCCGAGCAGCCTTTCACCGCCGCGAGACGTGGCCGCTGCCCTCCAGGGGGACCTGCCTCACGCACTCGGGGCCCGGGACTCGTCTCGCGCAAATGAATCCATGCCCTCGGCTCGGCTTGCGCACTCCCCGCGCCGATGGAAGATCCTTCACCGCTCGCGGCAGCACTGGCGCCGCGAGATGATTTTTTTTCCTCCCCTCTCCCTCCTCCACTCCTCAGCGTTGCCAAGTCAGTTGCGAATTTGGCAATGGAGATACGCATTGAAAATACGCTACACATTGCTGAAATAAAGAGATGAACTGCTAATGGCTTGAGCCATTTGCGAGGTTCAGTGGCTGGAAGAGAGAGATGGGCTTTTCACCTCCCCTATCCAATTACGTGAAGCGTTCGTTCTCTAGCTGTGTCTCGGTGAGAAACAAACAGATAACAATACCTGCTCGCATGCATTCATGAAAAGTCTCCATGACATGCAGTATGATTTTTATTTATTCATTTATTTTAAAAATCGATGTAGCGAGTGATGATTTTGTCTGTGGTGGGACCAGTGGCACCAAAGTTATGGTCGGAGCTAAAATAACTTATTCCCGTGCGTCATGTAGGCCTATAACAGATATTCGGGCATTGCTAACAGTTTTTTGCCGCACAGATTTACTAGTTGCTCTCTTCTCCATGAATTTGAGCAGGCACAAACCGTTGAAACAGGGCGGGCCCGTCCATTCTGAGCAAGAGTTCCCTGCATTCTGGTAGGTGACTGCTATGAGCATGCGAACTTCGTCGTCGTTGGCAGCTTAATGTTGAATCCTGTTTGCAATAACGAATGACTTTTGCCTGCTGTCAGTGAGCCCTGCCAGAACTCTAATGTTTGCTATAGAAATAGCACGTGATCAAATGCCACTCTTTTCCCTCCAGCTTTTCTTCAACGATGAACTTGCCGCTAGAGCTCACCGCAGGGACTGAAATTACCTATTTTGTATACCCCTTGAATAGGAGAACCTGTCAAACAAATATTTTAACGGAAAAGGAGCGGTGAGAGAAGGAATGAATGAGGAGCGGACGGGAGTGGGAAGGCTGGGAGTGAGAATAGCTGGAGAAAAGTGGAGGGTGGAAATTCCCTCTTGTATGCAGAGATGAGACCAGAGTAACGAGAGGTGAAATGCAATTTTAACGGCAGACGTGATTTGTCCGGCTTGGTGCTCGGGGTGGAATGGAAAGGACGTAGAGCAGCATAGTGCATTGGGAAATGCTTTACTCCATTCTTCTAGACGGCCAACCGCGAGGCAGTCTCTCCGTTGTTTCGCAATTCACATGCTCGTGTACACTGCCTCGGGAGAATAGCAAAACTTCCATTTCATGGCTAAGAAGATAAAAATATTTGTCTCCTTCTAGAGAACCATTGAACACGTTTCCGGCATACGAAGTGGATAATTGATTTCGCGCTGTCATTATCGAATTACGCGTCAATGTAATTTAATACTAAACCTCAATCTTGTTTAAATATTGTTGGCTCATGTGCTGAATTGTTTTTCTAAGTTATTGATGGGTAATCGAGGTGCGTAGGGTAAATATTTTGAACCACCGATTTCTGAGCTAAAGAACGCGCAGTAGTCATCTGTGAATCAAATAAATACCAGGTATCAGTAATTGATTCAACGAATGCGATGATTTTAACCATAGTTTACGATTTTAATCTACTTCAGCATATAGTTTTAATTTTATATTTGCATTCAAAGAAGAATAGGATGGCCAACGACACATTGTGCCCAATTCTTCATGCAGGAGTATGATATAGAGTCTTATTCCAGCTGACGATTTGATTTTTCAGCCAAGAGGTTTGAGCTATTTCCATAGAAATTACTGGGGATTTTCTGCAATTTAATAAATTAATGACGTCGTCAATCATTCTGTAGAATTTATATCGCTTACAAAAGCACTTTATGTATTTAATTTAGGTACTAAATAATTTTAATCGAAGTCTCGAACCGTCAGCATGCTTACTTGTGAATGCCTTTGTTCTCGTTTATGCTGCTGTGAATACTTTGTAGATTCATGACATTGCATCCATGCACCTCAATTTACCCATATTTAGGCTGTGTTTTTATACAGTTTGTAAGTATTATAAAATTAAACATATTTTCCTGTATGTGGCTTCCAAGCGTTTCTCATTTCAAAACGTGTATCTCTGAAAATACAAAACTTATCTATGACAGACGCTCAGACACCTAATATGTGAACGATTTGAATGGTCTCCGGCGGCGCTCTCCTGCGTTGAGCTTGAGGCTCTAGATTTCTACAAAATTGTTTTTTATCTTTCTACTTAGTTCTTCTTCATCATCATCATTATCATTGGTCAACAATCCTAGGATTGGTTTGGCGCAGGTTCCCACTCGATTCTTCTATCGGCCAACCTTTTCGTTGTGACGTAATTCTTCTCTTGTGCATCCTTCACCTGTTTCCTGTTCCATGTATCTCATACGAGGCCTGCCCTTTCCAATCTTCTCGTTCACTTTTCCCTCGACGATAGTCTTCATCAGGCCATCGTTGTTCAAGATATGGCCGATTAAGTTGTCCCTTCTTCTTTTTAGAATTTTCAGCAGACTTCTCTTTTCTCCTACTCTTCTTAGGACTTCGTCGTTACTTACTCGGTCAATCCATTTAATCTTCAGCATTCTCCTGTAGCACCACATTTCGAGTGCTTCCACCCTTTGCTCCGCAGCTCTCATCATCCATGCCTCACTGCCGTAAAGAAACATGCTCCAGATTTATGTTCTGATAAACTCTTTCCTTACTTCTACGCTTGTATTTCCAGCTGTAAGTACATTCTTCTTTTGATAGAATGCCCTCTTTACCTGGATTATTCTACTAACCATTTCTTTCTTGCTTCGTCCATCGTTGGTTACTCGGCTTCCTAGGCAACAGAACTCTTTCACCTCTTCAAGTTTTTGATTTCCTAGTTTGACATTGGTTTTGGCCTCTTCTTTCTTGCTACACAACAATATCTTAATCTTCTTCTTATTTATCTTCAGCTGATATCTGGCCATTGTCCTTTCCATGGTTACTAGAATCTTGTTCAGATCCCTCTCTGTCTCTGCTATGAGTGCTATGTCATTAGCGAATCGCAGCATTCTTATTTTTCCTCCGTAGATAGTCACTCCAGAAGACATCTCTTTGATTTCATTGATGGCTCTCCCGATGTAAACATTACAAATTACGGGATACAGTGTACAGCCTTGTCTCACTACTTTCCTTATTCTTGCCTCTTCACAGCTGGATCCATATTTAATCGCGGCTACTTGGTTTTTATACAGACTATGTATAATTCTTCGGTCATTGTAGGACACTCCAATTCCCTTCAGAATCCCAAGCATTGAATCCCACCCACGTTGTCAAAAGCCTTCTCTAAATCCATAAATGCAATGAACTTCGGTTTGTTCTTCTCCATTCTCTTCTCTATGAGCAGTCTAAGGGTCAATATTCTTCTTAATCTTCTTTAATATCTTTTAACAAAACATAATTATGAAATTCTACCAATATTGGGCGAGAGCTGCCACGGCATGTGCTGAGAGTTAAGATTGTGTTTCCTGGTTTTATTTTTTTCATCTATTAGAGATGAAAACAGTCTCGCCGACGTTCCAGTAGTGAACTTCAGGTTGAAGATGACTACTAGAGCTAAATGGGACGAGGTGAAACTTAGAATGTAACCTTCAGTGCAGCTGGACCAATGATAAGTCCCTACTTGTGCTTCCCTTATTCTGGTGTCATTTTTACCTATTCCTTCCTTAACCAATCCGTTATCCTTAGTTTAAGGTGGCTGGAGCGGTAATCATGAGTCGTTGAGTCTACATCGTAATTATTTTTCAAGTACGTCGAAAAAATTGTAGGACCACATTTCATTAAAGTACAACTAATTATACGGTACCGTACATGCCATTATAGTAACTATACAAGAATTGTGCATAGTATTGTTTCCTAAATTAAAGCTTGTTTTGACTTGGCTAGACAAGGAATATCATGGCTACTATTGGTAGGTTTCGGCACGATTTTCTACATTAAGGCAGAAGTTATGTTTAAATATGATTTTGTGCATTTTTTAGTCGGTGTGACTCTGTGATATTTGTCAGAAGTCATTATAATAATATGATATTTATTATTTTACATTGAGAAGAAAATCCGTACTTGAGCTACCGAGTTATAATTAAATGTATCTCATGCACCATAAGGTTACTTGTTGATAAAGTATCGAATTACCAAAAAATCAAATCGGTAAAGTGCATTTTTTTACACTTCAACCCATAGCCATCACTTATAAGGACGCGTTTATAAATTTTCACGCAAATCTGTACATAGAAAAAAATCGCTCCTGCCGCCTTAAATGCCTCTTAAGCTTTTCACATCTTCTGACTACCTTCATGTATACTAGAGTTCCTATTATCTTCATCCCACCGTCTCGCTTCCACATAATTCTCCCCTCTATCACATTCGCCTCAATGTCCCGTTGCCTCCCAATGCTTACTCCATCCAATTACCTTGACTCCTTTGGACTCTTCTGCCAATTTCCGTTCCTCCCCTGCCATATTCAACACATTTTTGTTCGTTTTTCTTGCCGCCCAACATGCAGTCTTCATTCATCTCTATTTTATAACCCCATTGGCTCGATTCTCATTTTCTTTCGTAAACACATATATCATGTAACACTCATCAGCAGAATCATAAAATAGTACGGTACATAATAATGTTTTCATTGATTTTTTCTTTTCATCTTCACCTAAGGGCCCTATCGTCAGTTCTGTTATTATTTCCTCAACCTATTCAATTTTTATCCGTATCATATAACTACTTAATCTCTTTCCATTTAAAAATTTACCCAAAAATGTTCCGCCTTCTCTTAATTTTAGTCTCATTCAAATATTTCTTTAACTAGACTAGCTAATTCCCTTGTCCATCTATGATAGGCGATATACATCCCCAGCCATTCTCATTGAGTACGGAGGGCACTCAGAATTGCCTCTTAACCCTTGGATAAAAGCATGATTAACATTTGAGAACCTTCAAGCGGGCATAGTTAGCTCGCCACCTGCATTTATTTTCACTTCCTTCCACTTTCAAACTTCTCTAATCATTTCTTCGGAGTTAAGGGCAGTGCGTTTCAACGACGGAAAACTTCTAATGCCTTACCACTTGTCTACTGCCTTACGCTGTTACAACTTGTCGCCCCAACTCCCTTAATTTTGCCATCTGATTACGATGAATTTCGAATTATGTCTATCGCTAACGTCTACTCCTAATTTCCGCAATTCTTTCTCCTATCTCTGATTACTTCCAAAACTACGAAGCAAAATTGAAGTGTCATTCACTTTCTATTTTTATTTCCATCAATGTTAAGAACTTCTACAGAGTCTACAGTGCCCTCCCAGCTTTCAAACGCAAATCAATCATCATCGAAGTGGTCGTTTACGTAATTATATAATCTTCCGTTAAAATCTCCGCCTTATACTTCTGCTCAGTGCATAATCAGGCTTACGTAAACATTGTCCTTTAACGCATTTTCTCCGATCTTCTTTGAATTCGATAAATACTGATGCAACGAAATCTTTCGGCTTCACCCCATCCTCACATATCCTGAGAACTAGCACAAGTAATTTCCTTGAACCCTCTTATTTTAATTTGTTTAAGTCATATGCAACATAATATTGCATTGAATTAAACTGCGCAAGTTGTGTTGTCCTTTTAAATTTTGTGTACCATATAAAACACAACACGTGTTTCAACGCCTAAGGCGCTATCACCATGTCTACGAGTAAGTGTTTAAACATGTGTTTATATTTGACGGTACATTAAATATAAACTAGAAGTAGAACTTGTGCAGTTTCATTTAACCCTGGAATGATGTTTTACCACGTTGCGCCGGATGCGATCAAATTTATTGCATTTTTAGTTCTGGAGTGAATATCCTTGGAGAAGAAATTAGCATGCTGCGATTTACTGATGATATAGCACCCATAGAAGGGACAGAGAGAGGTCTGAATAAGATTCTAATAGCCGTGGAAAGGACAATGGCCAGATATCAGCTGAAGATCAATAATAAAAAGACCAAAATATGCCAAAGCCAACGTTAAAATAGGAAAGAAAACTTAAATAGGTGAAATAGATCTGTTACTTGGGAAGCCGAGTAACCAACGGTGGACGAAGCAAGAAGTAAGTAGTCAGTAAAATATTCCAGGCAAAGACGGCATTCAATCAAAATAAGAATCTACTCACAGCTGGAAATACAAGCGTAGAAGTAAGGAAACAAATTATCACAACGTATATTTGGACCATGTTTCTTTACGGCAGTGATGCATGGATGATGAATCCCACGGAGAAGAAAAGGGTGGAAGCATTCGAAATGTGATGCTTCAGAAGAATGAAGAAGATTAAATGGATCGACCGAGTAAGTAACGAGAGTGGGAGAAAAAATAGGTCTTCAGAAAACGCTAACTAGAAGACGGGACAGCTTGATCGGTCACAACATGAGGCATGATGGCCTGATGAAAACAATCGTCGAGGGAAATATGAACGGGAAGAATAGAAAATACTGGCCTCGTATTAGATGAGATGTATGAAACAGGTTATGAAGGATGTAAAAGAGAGGAGTTACGTTAATATGAATAGGTTGGTCGATAGAAGATTCGAGTGGAGGGCTGCGTCAAACCTATTCTAGGATTGTTGACCCATGATGATGATGATGAGGTGCGTAATATCCCTGTCATTTCTATTTTGAAGACAACCGGTCAAATATATTTTCTATTAAAAATTACAAGTTATTCAGCAAATCTGTCTTGAATTCACATGGATTAAATCAATATATATTTCCATATTTTCTGTAATTGTTTGGATTGCTCATCTTCATTTACTGACATTCTTTTTTCTTTTCTTTTTACTCATAGTGATTCAATTTTCACAATTTTCAAAATTCCCCTGATATGCTAATTTGTTCTCTCCAACATCTTTCTCTATTAATTTCTCTCCTGGTTTTTTAGTGTAGTTTTTTGTTTAATCCCTTTTCGTGTCTTGTTTTGACGTTCCTTCATTTTCAGCCTTCTGGCATTGTTCTCATCTTTCTTGCTGTTCTTGTTTCTGTAATACATGACAATTTTCGTCGTGTTAACTCATTCTTTCTGATCCCTCCGAAGCTGTGTTTTAATTATTTTCCAATTTCCTCATGATAAATTCTCAAATTTCCCAGAATACCAGTTTCTCATGCTGAAGACCCGAGTTTCCATCCCGGCGTTGGTAGAAATTATTCATTGACTAATCGGTACCTTCTTGAGTGGCGTCTAGAAAACACGTCTACGTAATACCCTGCAAGCTACCGAGAGGGTGTGGCAGAGACACGTGATGGTCTCCGTCCATCGGTTTGGACGTGAGGCACACAACCACTCACTCCTTTCGTTATGGATATGCCCAAGGCCAACATCCTCTCCATCCACCCTGCAATACATAAATCCCTTCCTATACCCAAACACCGGCACCACAAACTATCCGTAATGGCGCAATTGACCTCAGTGGTCGGACGTATCCCGTAAAAAAAACGGCAGCAACCCATTTTGCCCTATCGCAGGGGCCCGTTCCATTATTACTAATACAAATATGGGTTACTTTTTGGCAGAGCTGTGGTAGTGCAGAGTTAAGGGTTGTCATGGTGGTCCAAATAAAATTTCTCCCATCGCCACGGAAAATATTTAATATGCATTGAAAAAAATTTATTGAATAGCACATGGGAAGTAAACATTCTTTTCCCCATATCGTCGGAATGCTTGGAGACTGCAGAAGTGACAATCACTCAGTAGATACACAAAATAAGGTAAGATAGAAAAACTTGAATGTACAAAAGAAATAAGTTGCGTTATGGAGATGCTTGACATCGATTATTTTGACATTTAAGAGACTTAGGTGAATTTTTGTTTTATTCATATGTGGAAGATTTAAAAATTATTGAAAATTTTCTGTTATGAATGGCTAAGTTTCTCTTCATCCTCTTGTTCAATGAGTAGATTATCCAGTAACTCTAATGTTAACCTTTTGAACTTCCTTCTTCTCCTGTCTGTCAGTTTCTCTAAGTCAGGTAGAAGGCTGCTGAGGAAGTCTTGGCTAGCTCCGCGGGGCAATTCTTTTTCATTCCGTTGTCTTCCTAAATCTGGAAACCAAATTATTATAAATAATTCGTGGTACTTAACTGTATACCGGGGGAAGCCCGGTAAACACGTTATGTTTGGTAAAAGGTATTTTAAAAATATTCACACATGTGTGATAATACCTACCTGCTCGTGCTTTCTCAAGATTTGGGACCTGTTCTAATTCAGATTCTTTTTGACTCGGTGACTCGAGAAAGTTCCCCCCATCTGATCTTGATTTTATGTAGGGTGAAATAAATCTCATAGAATCCCAAAGGTAGTATGTACTCCTTCGCCCCCTTGCTCCCGATGGTGCTTTCTTTTGGGCTCGTGCAAACGCTGTCCTTAGATTCCTCCATTTTTCCTTGCAGACGATAACTGAAATAATGACCAGAACGTTACGAGTGTACATGATGGGTTTACATGATCCAATTTTGAACTCGTTTACCATTTTTAAACATTTCTCTCCTCAAACAATTTCCCTTTCAAGTTCAATGCACGCCCTACATTTTTTCTCTCTGCCATCTTATCTGGCAATTTTATGACTTGTCACCGTCTTACTACCAGTTTACCTTTTGTAAAAATAGAGATTCTCCTACCGTTTTTCTAAGGTTTTATTGAGTGTAATTTGCTGCTCTTCTTTGCACTGGTTTGACTAACGATTCCTTCCCAACGCTATTTCTCTTACAGTATAAATATTTCTGACCTAATTTCATGCCATTCAAAATTCCTTCTCTTTTCCTTTTTTGCTTACCCATCAAACTACCTTCAATAACAAGCTTCAGTATCCCATTGTTTCTAATGACCTGTTCCACCCACCCTGCATTCTCCTAAATACCTTCATTCTTCACCTACCATGCTTAACACTTTCCTTTGTTCTCCTTTTCATCCATCGCACTATCTCCATTCTCCTCCGTTGTCTCATTTTTAAGTGCTTCAATCTTTCCCGTTTCTTCTTCGTCTTTTTTTCTTTCCAGCACAATTTCTTCAATCCTCTACTGATCCTTATCTAAGGCGCCTTGGATTATTTCATGCCTTCATTTCCCCATGTCAACAGATCTCTACTATTCAATGCCTTACAGCAGATCAAATTCCTCACTATCTTTCCCCCCAAGAGTATTTTAAAGCATTCTTCCAGTGTTGGTTTACAGTAAAAGTACCAACATCTCCATTTTGTCTCCGTTTTCAAAATTAGTCACTGATGGGGAGTGCAAGCAACTGTTCGCAATAAGAATATCTGTATTATCAAATTTCTGCATAAGAAATTTCTGTAATAATACGAAGAAATCTAATATTGTACACATATTAGTCAATTGATGTTAAAAACCACGGGCTCAGCATTTTATTTTTCTATATACCTTACTAAGATGCATTTTTGCAATGAATGATCGTGATTTTTTTAAACATAGTTTTCTAATACCCGGGAATAAGATTGCGAGTACTCTTATTTTCGGTTGTTTACAGAGTGTTTGCAGAATTTTTTATCCCATGAAAATATTTTACTTTCCTTATTTTATGCCTCATACCATGATAAATCTGGATTTATTTATTTGAACTTTGAGATAACCTTACATGTACAGTACAACGCACTTATATTGAAAGAGGAATGTAGTTGATGAAATTTTCGTTCCGCATTGCCCGATCAATTTTTTATGAGATTGTTAAATAAAAACGAAATAATGAAGTACTCGCGGATTCTGGTAAATACAATATTTTGACGGCCATGGGGAAGGGAGAAGGGTAGCAAGCTTACCTTAGAAACATTTATTGATCTCTTATCTACTTTTAAGACCGATCTGGACCGCATCGTAATGAATAATAGTACTTCCCGAGCCGACCGCGGTTGCCAGGTGGTAACGCGCTGGCTTGGAAACTCAAATGTCGCGTTTTCGAATCCCGCTCAGGGCATGAATATTGTGTTTCTCCAAGGATTAAGAACTTAGGTTAGATGACGTGATATAACTTTAGCTATTGGAGCACCTTAAATAATGACTGCTAGAGCAGTGTTTCCCTTAATCTAACTTGTTTGTTAGACCTCTAAGAACAGCTTCTTCGGATAATACTTGTTTTTTATGATTTGAATAAATTTCAACTCATAAATATTTGTTTACTAAATTAAGAAACAAGACTTTAATACAGCTAATATGAATGATGTAAACATATGCTTATCATTTGAACTAAGTTGGAAAAGTAATGAATAATTGAGGCTTAGGTACCCTTACTACCACAATTTTATTATTAATTAGTTACCCGTACTACCGATACTACCACATCATCGAGCTTCAATGATATAGATGAAAAAGTAAAGCTGACAAGTATGTATCTTATGTTGTAACTCTATCTGATACAAATTCAAAGCTCGCGAGCTAGCCGCGAAAACTTTAACGGAGTTACCCGCTGAGAAAAGCCTCTAGAATTTCCACAGAGAAAGAGGACGCCTTGGTAGCGCAACTGGTAGAGCACCTGGCCGGAAATCAGGGGGTCCGGGTTCGAGTCCCGGTCAAGGCGAATGATTTTTTCTCTGTGGAATATCTTGCTATCTGATACAGTGAAATAGCTGACAAAGGAACAAGAATAATAAAATGCACTAAGATATTCCTAAATTCCTGATGGCACGACCACCTTACCGGGAAAGTTGGCTTCTTCTGCTACAGAATTCCATGATGATTCGCACACTTCCCGTTTCGAGTATTCTGGATTAGAGAAGTCGTACAGGCAAGGATATTTCTCTACTATCCGCACAAAATTTAGGTTCTGTTCCGCTTCCGTAACCATGGCGAGAGAGATCTCTCCAATGTGAGGTGCAACGGAACTTCAAACTCGCCCCTGGCGTCCTCAATTTTCCTAAATTAACGGCACTAATTTTTTAAATTATCCGCAGCACTGGAGCACGCACGAGTCACGGCGTGTAGCGCACGCCGTGGAAGACTGACTGCAACTGAGACCAGTGCGGGAACCGCCGAGCCTCGGTCAATTTATCGCACACAACCGATCGCTGCTGAGCTTATCGCGCCCAGCGTTTCGCAGTAACAATTTATCGCAGATACGACCAATCTCACACAAAATCTATCGTAAGAACACTATATCGTTGGGGCGAATGATCCTGGAGGAAACTTATCGCTGCGCGAGGCTCTTGCCGGCCGAATCATGACGCGGGTATTGCTGTAAGATAAGACACTGCTAATGTGCGACCTTTATGTGACATTCTTTTAACAATGATCTGCTGTTTCTGTCGATATACGATTTCAACTTTCTTCTGTATCGAAAGCAGGGCGTTCAATATTTATCGGATCCAAACTCAGACAATTAACTAACTTCGATGGCACAAATTGATGATATTTACGCCATCAAATTTATGTCTACGTTTTCCTTGTTCGACACATGTATGTATTGTTCGTTGTACCTCTGCCATAGGTATCCGTATGTTGCTGAGCATACTTTTCTTTGGGACCTGAAATCATTCAATTCCGAACACTGTTTTCAGGCTCCTACGGCTATGGTTATATCTCTCCATATAACCTAAGCTCTTAATCCTAGGACAAGCAAAACATCCATATCATGAGCGGGATTCGAACCCGTAACCTATAGGCAGCTAGATCAGTGCATTACCAACCTGGCTACCTCGGCCGGCCACGAAGGTCGCTCTGATTGGTAAGGGTAGACTTCAGCATATATTGAGGGGCCATCCAAATATTACGCAACTATGAATAACCACTTTTCCCACTATCCTCTAAAATGCTCTGTCATATTCTCTAATACTCACCCCCTTAAATTACGTAACGCTTCCAATTATATATGTTAAAACAAATATTCTTCATGAACACTTCAATTATTTCTCAATACTGTCATATAATCACTAGTTATTCCATCAGGATTATTTGAAGAAGAAATGCATTTTAGAGCATCTTACTCTTCCTTTAGTGTTGTGAAATTATGGACTATCTATGGACTATTTATGTAAATTTATCTAACTACAACGTTGAGGTGAAATTCATATCTAAGAGCACGGTATTCAGCTCTTTTCAAAGTGTCGTTTATGGAATCTCAGAAATATTAGGTCCCCATAAAATTTCGCAGGTGGAGTTTAGTTATGCGTTTGCATGTACTTACGTGCTGGAAATGAACGATATTGTACTTTGAACATGGATGGCAATAGAAAGAAATGTTAACTCATGAGATTCCGTCGTCTCTTCACCGACGTACACAGCCAATATAGATATTGAAGATGCCGGCAGAGGATATTTTAAGATAAGCAAGTCCTGGTTAAAAGCGGAAGTCGTGGAGTTTCGGGAAGAAAGAGGAAGTAGAGTCTTATCAGGGAACCGAATAGGAAAAATGTGCTAAAGAAGAATAAAGGAATAAAATTCTCGTCAAAGCAAAAATATATAGAAATTTTAACGAAATATTCACGTGAAAGAGTGTAAAACAATCTTTTTCCTGGAAATGTGGTAGCCGCCTATATGATTGTGAGGAACTGCTTTCATGATCGCGGCGAAATAATACTTTATTATCCTTACCAGGTGAAATAATACTTTACTATTACTAACTGCTTACTTAACTGTGCCAAAAAAAAGTGAAGGTGAGTTTTCTGTCGCGAGTCGACGAAAGAGGCCTAGACTTTAAATCCCTTTTGTTATCTTATCTAAGGATCAGAAATTATTTATCGTAAGATTTGAGAATAGCATATCCTGTCTATCAGATTTTTTAATGGTCTACAAAAAGAACTTAGCTCTGCAAAGGAAGTTAACAAAGAATTATTGGAGCGTATTAATAATTTGAAAAATTGTAACAAGAAAAATATTAAAGAATAAGAGCTCTATAATGAAATCGGGCTAATGTCTTGGAGCAGGAAAAGAAGGGAAAAACATTGACATATATGGGCTAGAAGTAAACTCCGAACCATTAGGAGGGCCTGATGACCACAGTTATTACACTGGAAGAAATATACGATCTTAGTATTAACAGATAAGATGTGGACGACGTTTATGACACATTTAATAGGAATAATCCTGTTGCTACTATAATTTTTAAATTGAAATCAAAAGGCTTCCTTGGTGCATTCCTATCAAAAAAGACAAATGATAAATAGCTAAACAGGGGATCCAGCCGAAAAAATTTATGCTAATGAAAATCTATCTTCATTCTATAGAAGGCTCCTGTGGTTGGTCAAATTAGAAGCCAAGGTTTATGGTACAAGAGTTTTAAAATTTATGTTAGAAAAAATGAATGTATCTCTACTTTTAAAGTTACATCTGGAACTGATTTAAATGCACTTAGTTCATTATGGATTGTGCTGATGAATTTTGTTACAGTGGATAGTGACCTTTGATGGGGTAGATGAGAGGATTTTTCCATGTGGTGAAATCAAATTAGCTTTATGCATTTATAAGAGAATCGATAAGGAAACATTGGGATGAACTTACATGCTACCTTAAAATACGAGTATGATGTAATGGCCGTAACAGAGTTATCTACTACTTGTGAAATGATTTCACAGTTAAGTTTTAAAAAACGTATCTGTTATCATCATACTAGGAGCTCTGGCGTTGGTGGTGGTGTTATAGTTTTCCATAAAGACTTCATATATTACTCTTAGTGAAAAAGAAATACCATTTTTCTAGCTTTGAATATATTGTTGGGAGTTTCATCTTGTTAAGTAGCAAATGTGTAGCCAATACATATCATTTTGTTCATCTACCAGTGTCTTTGTTGAGGAAATTAAATTATTACTACTTTAATTGAAAACTAAAAAGTTTATATTAATTTGTGATATGAATATTGATATATTATCTAATAATTCTTTGGTTCATAATAATGGTGATTAATTACATTAATGTGGATATATATGATATTTGAAATACCTAAAATTCATGTGAAAAATGTTATTAAAATAATTGAAGGTATGAACGTAGATAAATATAACCAGGTACCGATGCTACTAGAACAAAGAGTCATAAATATATCAGAGACTCAATTTCCCCAATACCTAATCACTAAATGAATTAATCTAAGCATAGAAACCTGCACTGTCCCAAAAATCTAAAGGAGGCAATCATTATACCCATTCATAAAAATGGTTAATATAAAATATTGAGTGAATACAGACCTAATTCCATTCTCTCTGTGATAAACAAAATTTGTGAGAGGCATGTTGCAACGCACCTGACTGAATATTTAGAGGATTTCTCATAATTTAGTGAAACACAATTTGGATTTAGGCAAGGTACAAGTACAGTTGATGCCCTAGTCGCCAGAATGCTTGTTCTAATTTGAACAATGTTAATTATGTCATTGCAATTGATTACAGAACGTTGCCGGAATTCGATCCCGAACTTTCGGCATGAAAAAAGTACTCCAGCCACCTCATCAACCCGATCTTCCCATTGTAGCAGGAATGGTGTGGTTTTGTAAATTCAGTTCTTCCAGATTTCTTCGCTGCAGTGGGCCCTTATTCTGGTTAGTATATTTTGGAGGCATTACATTTTTCGTTTTCAATTTACAGGCGTCATCAATTGTTCATGAGAGTCTTGTGGAGCGGTGTTTTATTGCTTCTTCGAGCTGTCGTCCACTAAAGTGCCCAGGCTTTTCTTCGTGGTCCCTTTTCTTAAGCTTTATTTCTTAATCCAGTGAATCCCGTGCAGATCCCGTACAGCTAGATGACTCTTGGTCACTTTGTCACGGGGAGGGAATCTGCCGAGTCCTGATCGGGTCTATTGAGACGCTCCCTCGGCTGAACCTGGGTGGCGTGATGTTGGTATCGTTGAAGGAAAAGGCTGATGGAGATTTTTGATTTTGGACTTGGCATTGCATGGCTTGTAAATCTGAAGAAGGGAGGATGATAGTTGAGAATGCTAGTTTATTGGAAAAGAAGTAGGAAATGAATGCACATTTCATATCTTACACCTATTGAATACCCTGCATGCCACTTCGATGGTGTATGGCAGGTAGATGGAGTGAGTATAGACAGAAATTATATATGCAATCGAGTGTTAAGATGGTGACGATGCGATTTGAAATAATATTCTTCACACATAGATATTCGTATTATTATTATATACCAATTTTAATGGGTCGTAAGGAATGAGCATAAGTAGCCCTAAAATGAATTTAAAATTAATTTGAGTCGATATTGATTAGGGAATCGCAAGTTTTCTACCTCATTTCTCTCTCGCTGTCACTCCATCTCCTAGAGCGTTAGCAATCGTGTCGGAAAAAAATAAAGAGGTCAAAAAAAAAAAATCAACGAAAAAAACTAGAGCACGAGACATTTTCGTTTTCATTTTTACATATTGATATGAATGATTTCTTGCCATTGTTCGTGATTTGTTCAAGCTTGCCGTTCATGTGATCTCATTAGACCTCTATATGAATTATTCTATTTGTGACTGCCTGCCGTAAAACGATTACCCTGTGAAGTATATAATGAGTCAAGAGCATCCTTTCTTATGAAAATAGCGTCCATACTACGTGCATCTACTGTACTAACACTGCTAGAAAACGAGTACCAACTTGCAGTTTTGGACCTTGCATAAGGAAAAGTTAAGTGCCGCGTAGCAAGTTCCGGGTTCATACGGAATTTGGTGTTTTTCTTCATTCTTTAAGTTTATAATAATCACACATATTTGTTTTGTTTTTTCTCGTACCCATTTCCATAGGAGGTCTTCCAAGCATATGAACCTTGTATTGGTCATCTTAAAGAGTGTTCCCAATTTTTTTGTATTTGCTTGAATACTGATATTCATCCAAATTATCAGCCCACTATTTTTTCCTAATGATTATCTGAGACTCACTTCCCCCTTCTGATGTGAGAGAGATGATATACAATAAGTACTAAATTTCCTGAGGTGTCTGTATGCCATGATAGTCTCTGCCTCACAGCGAGAGCCAAAAATGCTCCCGTTATCTCGTACCCGAACGCATCATGGTAATGTTTTTCTCTTGTACCGTTGGCTTAATTCTAATTGATACACTCCATTAAGGTGTTTTTAATGTCAGAATTAATCATAGTATCATCTTTCCATAATACCTTCCTTCTAGGTGCGTGTGCGAATGGACTTGTTACTGTTAATAAAAAATTGTTCGTCAGGCTTCCACCTGGCGATAATTTACACTTGACAAGTCCTACAATTAACACTTACACCATTCCGGGTGGTGCAAGTGTCAATTGTAAAGGCAAGAAGTGAATTTTCCATATGAAAAAAAACATCTAATAATAATTCTTGTGCTCACAATACATCCACTCGTCCTTCTAAGATATTGAAAAGAGTATGTTCGCGGCACACAATTGAACATAATGAAACGTTCAAGAACCGGTGACGTAAGAGCCGAAGGTAGGATACCGAGGAATCCTAGCGTTATGACTTTGAGTATCGCAGGAAGTGTGCTTCCTTAAATATCTCCAAATGTTCTGTCAGTTTCCTTTGTTTTCCTTAAGCTTGGGTAGTTCTTTTTTGACGCCTTACCAAAATCGCGGTCAATGGCTATTCCTTGAAACCTAAGCGCACACCGGAATCCTCATTCCCTCCATCTACTTTTTTTATCCCTCTCATTTCGGACTCTGTGATTTGGCCGAAAAAACACATTCCCCCCGTCGCCTGCCGTTTGCCAAACCATTTCTGAGCCAGCCTCGTAAAAACTCGGAGCCCTCTCCGCGTTGGCTTGATATTTCCTGTTGGCATCTCCCCCCAAGCATTGTATCCCATTTTTTTTCAATCTCCGGAGGTTGGCAGTTTTTCCTCCGATTTGTTTTCTGATCGTTAACTGGACTCAAAAGCACCCGCGATGGGAGAGATGAGATTGTCGTGAATGCCTGCCAGTAAGCAGTGCATCACCCTCCTCGAAACAATTCTAAGACTAATCCCTGAATCGATGCGAAAATATACCGCATTAGACGCCAGAGTGGCGTGCCACCAAAGGGCTATAGCAAAGTGTTTGCGTTTTGTATTTCGCCTATAACCCCACAGTCTGAAAGTTATTTAAATAAGTCCTTGAACTGGTTCCTCAATTTTGATTTCCCAGATAAAGTTATTCTCGATTGAAGTTTTATTTCACTAATTTAGTCCACTAAATATTCCAGCGGTGCCCGAGTCCTGAATGGATTCCTAGAGTTTGAGTTACTCGGCGACGGGAAAATTTGAAAAGGAAACAATGTTTGGTTTAAGAGAAGCAGAGTTGATTACGTCAGGCGCCCACTGTTTGAAGAAGTAATCGCACCAGTGCTAATCCCATTGCGAAGCGTCAGACTGGCTCAACTCAGCTTTCTCAGGACGTCATCACTGTATATCCCCTACTGGAAAAAATTTCGTCAGATCCAACTTGGAGAGGTAATTCACTTCCGGTGGAAGTAAGAAGGTAAAGACGCGTTGCTTCTGTCGCCTTCCACTAACAATTGAAATATTCATTTGAATTTAAATCTGAAAAATGCCGACTTTTAGTAAAAGTGTTGCCTATGTTTCAGTGGGTGACATAATTTAAGGTTGCACCATTGGGAGTACATAAGGATTCAGATCAGATTTTGTTCGCGTAAACGCGGCAAAATCGATGAATAAACACCGACGACTAACTTTAGCTCCTTTGAGATCTTTCATGCAACTGGAGCCAACACTTCGACGGAAATGTTATGAATGGCACTACTTTATCTACCCAAGGCCGACGGCTATTTTCCACCATGTGAGGCTGATGATGCTACTTGCCAACAAGAACTAATAAGTATTTGGAGAGTGTCCTGGAAGATAATTTTAAATGAAATTTGCATTTTTTGCATTATTGAGCCAGGAGATTATTTTCTGAGCGTAAACATATACGGTGTATTCTAAAAACATTTTTAAGGCGCGAGGTAATGCGAAATTTATTTCCTAGTTTTGCGTAATTTGGAAAAAATAATATTAGAAAATTCTTCTTCAATTTTCTTAGTTATTAGAAAATTGTTCTCCTCCAATTATTAGAAAATTTTTCATCTTTATATGCGCAGAATTTGACATTTTTCATATTAATGGTAATTCAACAGGGTGATGAATATGATTCCTATCTTTCAAAGAGGTGTACCCGTTATTGGTGCAAGCTTCAAGCCAAATATTAACATTCATTTTGAAGGAATCACTGTTTTTAATTCTCTCAGATAGCTATTCCCAATGAGAAATAATGTTTAAAAACTTGTTGGCGAACGAATTTGAATTTTTTGCAGGACGAGATCTGCCAGCGCGAGATTCAATGAAATTTAATATTTTTCCTTTTTCTAATTGTATAGTAATATTCCTTTAGAGTCAACGTTTCTTGAAATGTACTGTGTTAAAAATTTCACGCGGTCGGCTGTTTCAATTTTCGTAGTTAATTATAATGAATGAGCTTATATTTCTAAATAAATTGAATCAAAAAATAGCTCTCCAGTGAATGTCAGAGGATCTTACTCAAGATAAAAGTTTCGATAGGCACGGACGTGAGTTTTTTAGATAAGTTCACATCACTTGGGCACCACGATTAACGCTTCAGTGTGAGGTTCTAAGGGCCTAACGTTGGGTAAAATGACTTATTCGTATTTATTTCTAGTACTTGGTGAAAGACTCTGGATTAAACTAACATTATGTCTTCATATAGAGTGGTAGAATTAGATTTTTAAATGCTTCTGCTTCTTAAAGTGCTTCGGCTCTATCAACTTCACGAAATCTTCAGTCGAACCAACCGTCCACGCTTAAGATGGGATTGGAACCCGAAACTAAATAATGAAGACGCTACGTCATAATATGAACCCCTTACGTGGGCAAATATTTTCATTAATACATTGTGGCGTCTGTATAATTTTAGGTGCCGTGCGAACATTAATTGTGTTCCTGATAAGTATAACCCCTGACTTAAATTAATATTCAGGTTTTGGCTCAATAATGCACGGCTGAAAACAAGGGTTTCACGCTAAAAAATGCCTCTCAGACAGATTTAAAACATATTATCGGTTCCGTTCCGAAAAACATTTCTCTTACATAATTCATAGAAGCCACTTTGTTACGTTACCTAAGTTAGTTAGTCCAACACTTAAGCGGTTACTTCGGCATATAGGTTTGCCTAATAGGATCCACTTGTAAACGCAGTTTCCATTTGGTGCCTTTATCTCATAAGAAGGGTTGAGGTGACATTGACAGCCAGCGTCTAGTTTCAGGAATGCTTTTTACCCCTGTGGCGCTGTACGGCTTCGTAAATCTCCGGGCAAGAGTCGACTTAGTGGAGCTATGAATTACTGAGTGGTTGGATATCCCTCCCTGCGTCGATAAACCCGCCGCTGTTTTATAATTATCACTTTTCATTCCCCCTCAGAGCAGATGAAGACGTACTAGTACCAAAATTCACCCTCAACAGCGAGTTTGCTGGGTCTGTTCTTATCTGAGAAAGCTAAGTCAGAGAAAGAGAGGGAAAAGACATCGTGTGCACCGTGTGATCTACTTGTACCGAAAGCTAAGGGACATCATAGTCGAGGTGAATGGAGAATTTACCTAGTATTCCCGGAAAATGCGATACGTATGTTATCAATGTGCTACAAAATTATATTTCCTTTACGCGATAGACTCAATTTCCTAGTAATTTAGGATCAGACGTTGTTATCGTAGAAACAGAAAGATCATATTTGAAAATCCAATGATGAATATCATTTAATAAACAAGAATATTTTTTACCAACACTGAACTAGTGAAAGGTGCTGTCTCCTTCATGCTCCTGAAGCAATAAGCCCGGTAAATGATTTCCTAAAAGTATAATATCTAAGATATTGTACTTTTTGTTAATTCTAGACTTCTCCCGAAGAACAAGAAAGGAATGCATTCCTTGTGCGGGGATTTTTGAGGTCTGTCCTTTTACCTATATTAATCGCATCTATTTTTATCCGCTAAGAATACTTAATTGCTAATAATATTGAATTTATTTGCACATACTTCTTCCACATTATGACCCTCTTGCCCTTTGGCCATTTTTTTCTCAGCACTGGGTTTTGGGGTATTTTATGACGCATGTCGAGGTAGAGGTTGTTGGTGAAATAAATACAATTATATTATTTTAATTTTGTTTCTATCAATTATAGCGAAGTGCACATTTGAATTAAATATTAGTTCTCAGCGGTCAATTTGTTATGTCCTTGACGTTCGAGGAAGAACCACCATAATTGATTTTTGGCGATGGGTAAAGAGCGTTATGTAAATTACATATTCCTCTCCCAGAGTTTGTCACTGTTCGGCTGGTAACCAAATGATGACGTTCTCCACTCACTGCGCGGGACTCGAGGCGTGTTTTCCTCTTCTCTTGCTCCAATTCACGAAGCACTCATGCCTCCCCCGAGCGGTCCCTCTCTCACCCCTCCCGCCTCGCCCGTTACACCCTCTATTTTTGACTTTCCCTCCTGCACCTGCTCCCCCTCTCCTCTCGTGCCTCTGCTCCCTCTCATCACCGCTATCCCGGTCCTCTTAAAGCAGAACGTTGTTACTCCTCGTCTCCAAGGAAGAGAGGCTCTGTTAAAGGGGATGTTCTGTGTAAACTGAGTCTTTCGCTCCTTCTATCAAATACAGGCGAAACTCGATACTGCGAACTTCGATATTACAAAATTTCATGATTAAAAAGCTGGGGTGTCAGTCCCGACCGAAAGATATACTAAATGTATGGGACAGTATGCGATATTACGAAATTTTCGAAATTGCAACAAACGAAATTCAGTCACTTTCCCGAATTCTGGAAAAGTCATATTACCGATCTATTTCTGATTCTAGGCAATCTATTTCGCCTTCGTTCGTTTTTCAATAATATGCGTCTGTGAATGACTATGATTGGTATTGAAGTTTTTATTTAGCCCCGAAACTGCAAGTATCGACAGAAAGGTATTATAAGAACGTCATCATTACGTCGACATAATTCCCCACGGTCTTCACGGAATGGCAACGAATGCAAAAGTTGTAAGTGAATCGTTTTTTTCTGTCTTATGCAATCAAACTACTCTTCAATTAATATGCTATGCGAAATATATCGTGAAATTGCCTCCATGACGGTTTCACATGAGTCTAACCTAATCCCTTCCTGATGACAAGTTTAGAAAAACCAGTACCAGTAGCACTTACAAACCTCGATCCTCGCTGATAGTGGCGTGGGAGCAACATTTGTGACCTTATCAATGAATATAAAAGGATGGGAGGCCGAAAACGTGGTGTATAGGACTCGTGTTTAGCCTGACTTTGTGCTACAGCAATAGGAGTAGTAGTATAGCTAGTGAAGTGACCGACAGCCACTTGACATGAATGGTAAGTCCTTCCCCATAGTAGCTTACAACGATGAAATCTTCCTTTTTTCATGCTCGTTTAAAATATTGAAAATCGTACTCAACCATTATTTAAAAATTTCCCATAACACAACAGATAATCTCAATTGTGTGCACTGAATTTATAACTCTGACAAAAGAATTGTCAATTGTCGTGGAATAAATGGTCTAATTTCACTTCTTAGACCATCTCCAAACAGCGAAGTAATTATGATACGAGATGGCTTCATAAATGCTACATTTACGGGAAAAATTTAAGGTTTGTTAAAAAAAAGTTGTTCTCGCGAAATTTGATACTACGAAATGCCAAATTTTTATCCCGTGGATGTCATATTATCAAATTTACTGTATTTTCTCGATCTCCTCCGAAGCTATCGATAGGTTTTGTCATTCATTGCAATGACTTATCAAGTCTGTTCTCATCAAGTAAATACTAAAAACTTTATATTTAGTTGAAGATGGCATTTGGAATCAATGGTACTGGGAAGGGCTTTGCAGAAGTACCTAATAGATGTGTTGTTTGCCTCGCCAACTGATTTAGAATCTGTGGAAAATCCATCTTCACAATCTCACATTGTATACTTTTGGGATGTGAATTATATATTCATTCTTTACACTGAATAATTAGCGTTGTAGCGCATTAGAAAATGAGCAAAGTTCATCAGTGTCCAGCATAATATCCTTGGATTGGAACCATTCACCTTACTATTCATAGTTAGCCATCTAACTTTTGCGATATCATACCGTCCACCAGCGGATACTCCATCGAAATGCCCAGAGAAGATTTACAATTTTGCTATTCTTTCTCTTCTGCGACTTTTTCAAAAAACTGCTGTAATTAACTTTGTTAGATATGTATGAAGCTCTTATTGTTACTCTTCGCCGTATCCCACACTCTAAGCGTCGGGATTGCCTTCTGTAATTTTCTTCCGCCACAGTTCCCTGTTCACCGCATCCTCATTGCTCCTTCAGGTCTTCTGCCACTTCTTTCCATCTCATTTTGGTCTTCCTCTCCTCCACTTTCTCACAACCTTCAACTTCTCGATTTCCCTTTCCACATACTCTTTACTCCTTCACTGGTCGTGTCCAAATTATCTATGCCTCCTTTCTTGAATCTTTTTACAAAATGGCTCCACCTTGGCCATCATGAGTAATTTATTACTCATTTCTTTCTTGTCACCAGCACATCCACCGTGTTTTTCCTATGTGTTTTTCCCTTGTACCTGTAACTAACCAAGTCTTGGCACATCAGAGCATCGTAAGCCGCACAACATACTCCTCTTACCTTTCATCCTACTCGCTCGCTCGGCGTCGTATTCGGCGGCGTCCGGGTGGGTATATAGGAAGGATGAAGCCTGGGGAGGGCAGTTGGCGAGAATCTCAGGTGTGTGACGGGGCACCAGATCTTCTCTGCACATGCCGAGTCCTACGTTTCGCTCCCCTATTAACACTGGGTTACGTGGAAGAAACTTAAGGCTCTTAAAATGATCTAAATTCAATTCACATCTCGCGTGGAATATTGGAGGATACTTAACCCTCAGGCAGTATTCTCGTAACTTAATAGTCAATTTTATGGAATCGGAAACACCGAACAAAACGCCGTTGGGTGAAAATCACCTTTTTTGACGTGGTATCCCGGAAGATTACAAATTCCCTCCCCGAAGGTTCATTCAGGATCCTCCATTATAACAATGATAGCTTGGGGAATCTTTTAAATAGTAACAGTAAATGTTGCCCGTGACACCCGGAGTAAGTCAGGAGATTGCTAAATACATTGCAATGACTGTGATGCTTATTCGATCTTTTAAAAACAACCATCTCTCCCCTTCACTTTGAAAGGAAAGGCGTAAGACTTGGAGCTACTAGAGATCTTTCTCCTCAAACGAACTTACCCACTTGCTAGTGAATATTTGTTTCCGTTCCATTCCCCCATTTTAGAGGTTGCCTTGCGTTCTTGTCCTTCATATCTCATCCTCCACTCCCCTCCCTTGCACACCGAATCCGCCCTCACTGAGACTCGGATTATGTATACAAGGGAAGGTTGTGGTTTTACTCATCGATGATACCGTGACGGGTGAAACCGGTTGTACAAAATAAAGTTGTGTGGATTTCACATAGTCGCCAATTTTATGCTCATACAAACATGGTGACTTAGGAGGGAATTTCTTTTCCTTCCTGAGGAGGATGGGAAGGAAAATTCAGGAGACTCAAGGAGAATTTCCAGTTTATGCCAAAATGCTTGTTAAGGATTTCGCGTTGTTCCGGATGAGAGAGCTGTTTTTCAGGTTCCTTTCACGGTGACATCATGAAAATGGCGAAGTTTCGTTTATTGTGCTATGGGCGAACCTTTGCCATCATGATGTCACCGTGGAAGAAACCCAGAAAAAGCTCTTTAACCGAAAAAGGCCTACCGAGAGGAACATCAGTGCATGCAGAGAAGGATCAAAATTTATGTAGCAGCCTCGTGACCACACATCACCAGATAAATTATAAGAATCGCTAATCTCAGTAGGTGTGTCTCATCTCAAAAAACATCTCCGCTCCCTCCTAGCTCACATTTTACTAAAAATTGAGGATTTTCCTTTTCCGAACAAGTTTTCAAAAATTCACCGTACCTATACATTTTTTTCCGAATTCACCCTTAATTTTCAATATTTCATGATAACCTTCGTAGAGCTTTCTTACTCTTCTGACATTTCATGCATAAAAATATGTAATAAATAAGTACATAACTAATTTAAGTTCGGGAAACATGGGAATCTATAAACCACCCTTTGGGAAGAACCATTTGAGCTCTAGTAGAGATGGTGTATTGATAACGACAAAAAAATGTATTTTTTACGAAGAAGAATAAATTCAGTATCTGAAATGTGTTCGGGAATATTTTGATTTGAAATCTGCCTTTTTGAACTATATATACCACTCTCACCAAAAATTTGGGTTGTGAGCAAAGACATCTCTCTTCCCATTTACGGTTTGAGGGGTTTTCTCTGTATTTATAGTTTCTATAACTCTTTGAAGATATTAACAAAATTTGTGAAGAAAATAAAGCCTATTTGGTGAAAAAAAATTCAACACATTTACCGGAGAAGGCACACTACCATCTCGTTGTGTACCTTGCTTTAAGGAGTTACCTTATGCTGGGTCTTATTGGGTAAAAGTCTTATATTGATACCTAATGTTGCATCAATCATCTCGTTGCGTGCCTTCTCCGGTAAACCATCAGTGCTTTTGCGTACTGTACATATTTTACAACTTAAAAGTAAGCCTTTGGATATATTATGCAGTTATCAGGTTGATGCGTAGGCTCGATCACTGATTCTCATCCTGAGGGTCCGGATTCGAATCGTGGTGGGAACATTTTTCTGAGAAATCCGTTCCCTTACTTGAGTTCTACATGATGAGCACTTAAAGTTCAGCATTTCGTCCATCAGATACCGTACACGTACCGTAAAACTGTGAACCTTTGTTGCCTCTCTTTTTGCGCCGGGTTTCTTTCCACCTATACTCCTCGACTCCCTATCTACCTACCTACCTCTTTCCAAGAGCTCACCTGTCCTCTACCTATAGCACGAAGGATCTCAGCTGTCGGTTGCCTCCTCAAATAACAGCAAGTTAGTCTCCAAATCTAGGACTAAGACCGCATACTGCGCGCATGTAACGAGGGAAACGGTCGGTGTAAGCTTCCCTGTGGATGGAGTGGCTCCAAATGTGAAAGCACTCATTCGATTAAAAAGCTGATTCAATCAATGGAATTAAGTGGTGCGGACTTTCACGGCGTCCAAAGAATGCCCGTCAGCGCTAGTGCGGGCCAAAAACCAGCCACCCGTCCGCTGTAATAGCATTTGCGAGCCAAAGAGCGCGCCTTGTGCGAGTTGGGTGAGTCCAAAATATTGGGTTAAGGTGAAAACAAGTGGAGCATGGGTGCGCCAACGGACACTTAATTGGAAGCTCGAGAATAATTAGAGGGAAAAGCCGGAAGCTAAGTTTAGCCTGTTTTACGTAATTAATTCTGTAATGCTGGAACCCTAAAAAAAAAACTATCCGGTCACTAGGTAAAGTCGTTAGGTTATTAAGCATTATAAAAAATGTTTCTCCTCATTCTAATATGAAAATAAGTACAGTACAATCAGCATACTAATGAAGAAATTTCCTCAAGTTAACAATATTTCTTTGAAAATAGTACCAACACTATAATTGGATCTTACTAATTACTAATTAATCATTATTATTTAAATTCTCTTGCTTATTATTGGTTATACTTTCGAGCGAGATGTATAACATTGTAAAGACGTTTTAATCTTCAACAACAACACTTCTCTTAAAAAAATTATATGAGAAAGGTTTGTCACAACTGGCGTAAGTTTTTCAAACAATCCCTTGTGTAATACATTCAAGGACTGCGTTTCCCTTTCCTTGGTTATACATCCGCATATTCGGGTCATTATTAATTGATGCTGCTCAAACAACTTAAGTATTTAGTAAAGTCAGTTTCGCGGGACTTTTTGTAGGAGAAAACAATAAAAGAATTTCGTGGTCTAAGTTTATATACTTTGTCAACTAATTATATTGTTTTGAGGAAAAATGAAAATATCATCGACCAAATACATATGCACTGCTAAAAATGATTAATAGGGATTTTTTTTTCATTTTTAGGTTATACAGGTTTTTTTGTAAGCATGAACTCAAACCTTTGAAAACTATGAAGTAAAAATTATCGTCTGTATTTGGTTAGTATTTTAGTGAGTTTGAAAATGTTCATCCCCCTTCAAATTCATCAGGTTTCCCTGCGCCGTCTTCTGTAATTAATTCAATACAGTTAGGTGTTAAAGCAAAAGTGAGTTGAAATTCCCCAATAACTTCTGTAACGAAGACAATGTTTCGTTTTCGAGTAGGGCTACAAGCATGCTACCCATCCACCAGCGATGTACTTTTTGAATGCGATTACGTTTTGCCGGCCTAGGAACCTACTTTTCCTTCAAGCAATTTAAAAATGGTGTGATACATGGCAGTTAGAATTAAATTTTTTTTAATGTCTAGCAATGAACTTTTGGAAAAAGAATTGTTCTCCTCCTAGCACTTGTTAGTTGTTATAAGGACTTGAAGCTAACCCAACTTATAGCATGTTTTGCATGCTTGCTTTGCTATTATTATCTTTTTTAAATATTGAAGTTTAGAATAGGATTTCTACTAATTATACTATGTCTACTATTTATACTAATCCTTTTTTATGCATGATATGTGGTGCATGTTTAGTGAGAATTCACCCCCTGCCACACAACTTTATGGTGGCTTACAGGGTATTACGTAGATGTAGATAAACCAGCACTAACGTAATATTCACTATAGATGATTTGCCTATTAAAGAAGGCTTAGGTTGATTTGATACCTTACAACGTTTCCCATTATAAACTTTTTGAGTTCCGCATAATCTCCTACCTCTCGTCATTTCATCCAATCTTCTCGTTCTTCTCCTCTATCTTCTCGGTATGCCCAACATTCTTACCCCTGTCACGTACTTTAAAAACCCTCACCCCCTATTACGCGTTCCATCCACTCGCTATCCTCCCTCTACTCCTAATGTCTTCAATTAACTTCCTCTTCTCCGTCATTTCCAAGAGCCCCTTGTTTGTCTTCCTTCCCACCTGTCTCACCTTCTCCACTCCCACGTATCAAAAACGAAGTACTTGTATTTCCATTTCTTTTATTTAAAGTCTGCGTTTCTGTGCCATAAAATCCCGCGCTGTGCACAAGATGTTGCACCGGTCTTTCCTTTACGCCCCCACTCATCAATCCTGTCATTATTTATCTCTTCTTATCATTGATTCTCACAAATAGGTCATTGGCATATGTTATTATCAATGAGAGATGCCTAGCATGTGTGAAATTTAAAAGTCCTGATGCTTTTCACAGTGTCCAATTATTCCCAAATGTGATGTTTGGATGAAATTTTAACTCCTGTTATAAGCTAGCCTCCTTTCACTCTGTTGCCTTGAGTATAGATATTTCATGTAAACCAGAATTTTAGCAGAGATATTGCATATTACATGGGTCATGGTGGTCTAGTGGGTAGTTCGCTGAGCTACTGACCGGAGGGTCCCGGGTTTAAATCCCGGGCAGAAGCCTTTCTGGACACCCCCACCTAAAATCCTCTTGATTCGATTTTCTGCGCATCCGAACCTCGTGGGTAATCGAAGGTGGTCCAGGGAACGAAACTGTCCCCCCTACCCTGAATGTGTGTATATCACACTCCAATGGCTTAGTATGGGATGAGCTCTACCCTCACCTATCAAAACCCAAACGATAATTAAAAAATTACACATTAAAAGCAAGCTCATGCTTGACAGTTTCCGCCGTCCAGGCTAGCGGGAGTGAGGCTGAAAGCGAGAGTCTTCATATAGTATTCGCCGGGAAGCTTCAAATTGACATTTGCCGCCCAGTATGACTGGTATTCATTTTCATTCAAGGATGCTCAAGATACGGCGAAGATGTCCACCACCAGCGAGAACCGAGCGCGGGCTGTGGGAGCCACAGGCGCGGGCCACTCACCCGCCTCGATCCCTTCTAGCGAGCGAACCCAGCGCTCAAGTGTCATAATGTCCACGCATGAATGTTTGCTCTTCCCTGGACGTTCAAATACGCCGCTCCTCAAATAGGTGTGCCCTCTCGGATGGGCGTGCAAGAATAGCCGACGTGTGCTCACGCCGGATGGGACTGCCCCGAAAGACCTCTTCCCCTCTGGTGTCCTCACCTCATGTCCTCAGTGGAGGAGTTCAATGACTCCCCCGCCTCAACCCAGCCAAGGGTCCCTCCTACTCGCGGAAAGGAAAAAAGGAAAATGGGATATTGTCATTTTTTTCATGTCGTGCGGACTGTTAACGAGTTACGCGGTATTTAGAAGCATGCTTCGGCAGAGGGAGGTGAGTGGACTCTGGCTGGCATTTTACTCTCTGAATCTTACGAGCCGGTTCCTTTTCATTTTGCTTCACTTTGTGAGCTCGTTCGGTGGGATTATTGTCTACTCCAGGCCTTCGCTCTCACCGTCTGATGGGGTTGAGACCAGTGCTCAATCGAGAGTTTTTGCAGAAAACTTTTTTTCTCAAAATTAATCGTTGATTTCAGCCTACCGTGGCAACCATGACGAGACATGAGCCCACATGGCATCACATAAAGACCAAGGCTATCCCGTTTATATTGTGGTGTTTGATGATAATTAACTTCAGAAGAATTTCTCGTGAGACATTTTGACATATAATATTAAGTTTTCATTCCCTATCAATCTCGATCTACTTGCGCATTGCTGAACCTTTGTTTTACTTTACTTTTAATGACCTTGGCTCACAGTAAAGAAAACATACCTGTCTACTAACTTCATTTCATAGTGTAATGTTTTACGAATTTGGACTTACCTTTCGTTTGAGAGAGTTCTATTAGTGTTAAAAATTTGATAACTATGCACTTATTATGAATCCACTTTGAGAGTTAAGGTTATGAAGTATTATCTCAGATTTAAAATAAGAGTTGATGACTGAATGATTAGAGATAATTATTGATGAGGAGTCTTCTTCTGTGAACGTCATATATCTTCCATTTAATGGAGGGGCTACTTTCCTCCTCTAACTAACAGGAATAGTTCCTCCTCTAGTCAAGTCGCTGTAATATAATCTAGTTTAGAAAATGTAGGCTAAACTAAAAATTTAGCATTATTTCTGCCACCATAATTTTTGGTCGAAATGGAAAAACGTGTTGTAATGGAGGTTCTTGGAGATTCTTCCAATTTTAAAACGAACCCGTCACCAGTATTTAGCTCGAACGGGTCTACGTGAGGTTTATTCCAAGTCAAAAGCTTTGTAAAAGATTGATGTTTTTCTGCATATCCACGCTCTCATTTTTAGGAGATAATATCATTTTCGCCAATCAAGGAAAGCCGTGAAAAATATGGTTCAAAATAAATTTTGGGATATTTTGACCAGGGCTGTTTTTTCTAAATGTGGAAAATTATAATTCTCGGCTACGGTCCACACGAGGCAAATGGAACCCCGCACAGTGCGACTTCGTTCTAATCCATGCCGCCCGCCTGATGGGACTTGGTCTTGGTCTTTTTGTCTCTTCGGCTTCCCGTTCGTGGGCTATGACCAGGGGTTGAGGCGGGTGGACGTGTAGGCTGATGACCGGTGCGGCGTGTGAGGCGCTCACGAGAGACGAGAAGGTCTTTAACTCTTGCGGATACTCCTGCCTTCCGCTTTTTATTTCGTTCCCCCAAACAGTCCCGTTTTATCTTACTCAAGAGTAACAGAGCAGTGAAGACGAGGTGGCAGTCAGATGTTTTGATTTCCTCCACTAAGCAGCGTAAAAAGGAGAAATCTCGTCTCCCGACCGGTGGAGACTCCTCCCTTGAGCAAAAAGCCCGCTTCCACCCTTGCAGAAAATGCTATTTCTCGTTAGGGACTTATCACGTCTAGTTCCCATTCTTTGTTTCCACCTCCCCTCTATTCCCATTGCGTTTCTCGTGCGTATTGGTGTATAAGGACTTATTCCAGTAATATTTCAGTGATCGTCTACAGTGAAAACAACTCTATATTTTCATAAGAGCCGATTGTTGTTGCAGAGTGGGATTCCAATATCTCTAATAATACTTTTCTTTCTTACGTTCCTTACTGACATTATGAAACATCAGCACTCAATATAGGAATCAAGTTTCAATGGATTTGGTCAGATGGCATTTGCGATTTTCTGGATGAACCGGTTGCCTCTGTAGACTTTTTCATTATGACTAGTCCTTCTACTTCTAGCGTGCCATTAAACCTCTCTCCGAGAAACAACTCCTATTAATCTCTTTAAATACCTCAGAATATTAAGAACATAAATATAGTATTCATAGGTTTGCAATTGAATCTAATGCTCAAACAGGGAATTTATTTAGAATATATATCAATAATAATAAGTACTAATAATAATCATTTAGGTAATATCACCGAGCCGGCATTTGGAGATAGAGTATAGCATCAAAGTATCAATACCACCGCTAATTGATGATGAGTTGAAAGTATTCGTGAAGAGAATAGTAGAAGAGAAATTATTTTTATCTCAATATTAATTTTTTACCTTGGTTAAATATGAAGCGGAAATTTTGACGAAAAAGAGCTTGTACTTTAAGCTGTCATTGTTTAAATCTGCATACCTTATTCTATCAGCGTACTATTATATTCTGCTAACATTTCGGTAACTAAGCAGTTCCTCAGCAAAATTTTTTAACATGTCGATATTCTTTCCAAAAAAAGTTAACCTCAGACAATTTCTTCGTGGATACCTCTTCAGTTTCTTCCTAAGTCCCATCATGCTTGCTTCACAGGACTTTTATCGTCAAATGTAGAGGATTACATTAGGTTTTGTTTAATAAATTAGTGAATTCTTTATTCAGCAGACTACTGATTATTATTGATAGATATTCTAAATATATTTTAACTGATGAGAATATACTATTTTTTCGTTTCATGTGCCTTAAGCTCGTCCAGTAAATCTACATCTAAATTATCATAATATCCTTCAAGCCTGCGCAAAGGTGTGTAGTTGGGAGTGAAACTCGTTATAGTATAGTCTTTTTTTTTTAATATTATTCCATACCTATTTTACACCATACCAAAAAAAAATAACTAAGCCGCATGAGGCACCGTAATATGTACCAGGTACGCTTTTACCGCAGGGTTAACTGACTTTTACTTTGTAGGACTGCCATATGCTTATGTCTCTGATTATGTGGAAACACTGCATTTACACGTGCAGTCTTTCAAACTATTTAAGGTTCTTTTTTACTTTCTTGCTGACCATTTTTGCCCCTTCGATGTTTACGCCACTAATGACAGGTGTTGGTTCACAATGGCATAATGTTTTCTGACTGTTGAACCTGAGGAAGGACGAAACAATAAAGGCCGAGGTACCTACTATTTCTAATATACTCTACGGTATCGCCCGTCTCTTGCTAAAACAATTCCTTATCAGGGAACGAACTATCCGTTTCTCCAGGATTCATTCTCATTCAGACTCATTCATTCTCCACTAGGTCATCTGCACGCTTAACTACACCTGACGATGTCCTAACTAGCCGAAACCGGTTGTGAAAAATTAACTTATTGTGGAAAAATAAATTCTTCATTCATTGATTCTATTTCTGAATTCTACAAGATATCGATGTTATTTATTTTGGCCTTTAATGTGATGAAAAATTATTGATTTTAGAGATGTTACTCAAATTGATAATATTCGTATTTATACGCAATGCAAAAGTTCAGCCGAATCTCTTGTATATCGATTTTAACATTTATTATATATTTGTTTTAGAAAGAATTGATACCTGCTGTTTTTGTGTTGCTTTTGAATATGCTGCCTATTTGTCAATTATTGTACATATCGAAGTTAGAGTGTGTTCCGTTTCCTTAGCCAAGATGCATCCTGGGTGGTGCTTTCTCTGTCCCTGATTGCTTCATCTGACATGGAGTTTGGACGTATCTGTACTTTTGTTTTGCGAATTTGAATATATTGGCTGAAAATAGTTGCTTTTTTTCGCGAATTTATATCTTCACCACGGAATGAAAACATTTTATATGTTGTTTCCCTTTTCTGTAATCATTTCTAGACATACGCACCGGAATCCATAGTGTAATTACGCAGAGAATGGCCGCAATCTGCACTTAATTTGTGATATTATCTTTCTAGTTCTTGATTTGAAAATTTTACGATTGAAGATATTTTATTCTTAAAAAGTTTGGCAGTTTGGTTATTTTTCATTGGGTTGCATCAAATTGCAACAACATTTAGTCGTGCCTCAATAAACCTAGTTGTCCAAAAATGTCCAGAACTCTTCAGTAAATGCAGCTTTGAGTATATATTTCCTGGAAATGTCTGCTAAGAGTCTAGGACAAAATTAGTTTTAAACTAGGGGCTTAATGTACTGGGAATAATGAATGAGAAAGATTACATGAACTTTCCATGAACGCTTTGCTTACATATTATGGACGCTATAGGAAGTTGTGTAAGTAGTTGTGTAGTTAATTTTATAGAAAAATATTTTAAGGATTGGGGTTTTAAAGCTTCATACTCACCCGCAACAACCATAGAATATGTTAAACATCATCATCATCAGTCAACAATCCTAGGAGTGGTTTGACGCAGCTTTCTACTCGATTTACCTGTCAGCTAAACTCTTCATGTTTACGTATTTTTTCTCTTTCACGTCCCTGATCACTTGGTCTATATATCTCTTAATAGGCCTTCCAATGCCCTTCCTTCCGTTCACTTGCCCTTCGATGATGTCTTCATCAGACCATCATGTCTCATGATGTGGCCGATCACGTTGTCCAGTCTTCTTCTTAGCGTTTTCAGAAGACTTCTTTTTTCTGCCTCTCTTCTGAGGACTTTCTCGTAACTCACTCGGTCGATCCGTTTCATCTTCATCATTATTTTGTAGCACCACATTTTGAATGATTCCACCCTTGACTTCTCTTTGCTGCTGTCATCGTTCATACTCTACTGCCATAAAAAAATAAGCTCCAGATATATGTTATGATGAATTGTTTCTTTATTTCCACGCCTGTATTCCCTGCTGTAAGTAGATTGTTCTTTTGTTAGAATGCCCTCTTGGCCTGGGCTATTCTACTGACTTAATTCTTTCTTGCTTCATTCATCGCTGGTTACACGGTTTCCCAGGTAGCAGTACTCTTTCACCTCCTAAAGTTTTTGTTTTCCTAATGTAGCATTAGCGTTTGACTCTTCTCTCCTGCTGGATATCAATGTGTTAATTTTCCTCTTATTAAAATTCTGCTGATATCTGGCCATAGACCTTCCCATGGTTGCTAGAATCTTCTTCAAATACCTCTCATTCTCTGCTGTGACTACTGCCCTCTCCTCTCTGTCTCTGCTATGTCATCGGCGAGTCGCAGCATTCTATTTTTTCCCCGTGAATATTCACTCCTGAAGCCTTCTATTTTATTTCATTGATGGCTTTTTCGATGTGAACGTTAAAAATTTCGGGAAACAGTACACAACCTTGTCTAACTCCTTTCCTTATTCTTGCTTTTTCACAGTTTGGTCTAGAGTTAATCATACGTACTTCGGTTTTATATAAACTGTGGACAATTCTACGGTTATTTTAGAACATTCCAATCACTTTCAGAATTCCAGGCATTGAATTACAATCCAAATTTTCAAAAGCCTTCTCCAAATCCACAAACACAAAGAACCTTGATTTGTTCTTCTCCATTCTCTTCTCTATGAGCAGCCTAAGGGGAGAAGTAACGGGGAGAGTGTTTGGTTTACTATTACTTCTCTTTTAACGTTGCTTTTTTGAATACAAAATTGGTCTTCGTCCAGGAACTCCTCTGCTTTTCGTTATACTCCTCGGCTTTATTCTATTTCTTGTCCGGCTCTATTCTCTGGATGACTCTTGTTGATATTTTTGATGTATCTTGTCGATATTTTTTATGTCAGGCTTATGGTCCTAAAATTTGCCGTTTTTTTGGAAATAGGAAATATGTTAAATCTTTTTAAAAAATAGGACATACCTATAAATACAATTCACCTACATTATCTTCAACATGTTCAGGGAGTGTGATACGCTTGAATGAATTCGATTTGCATTCTTAAAGCTGCATTCTCCCAACCTTTCACCATCCGCGAATGCACTCTCCCTCTCTCTTCGCTTCGCCCCCACAAATGCCTTGAATTCTAAATTGGCCGACTTGGGAAGTTGAAGGAACGGCGTCCGCAACCTAGCAAGAAGTGCACAAACACGAACCTTAATGATAATATGGAGAGGCCGAGCAAGAGGGAGAGGATATGAAGGGAAGAAGATTTTATTCTCTTTCCACTTCATTAGTGTCCTTGCACTCCTCCTAATCAGCGACTTATTCTTCTTGTTGGAGAAAAAGGAAATCCGTTCTTTCGTTCATGGCAGCCCGAAGGAAGAAGTCTTGTCAGTTCTAAAAGCATGCAAATTATGCCTTCTCTCGTCGAATAGCGTTTAACGAACTCCTAGAACTCTGCATAGTCCAAATGTATCCACCCCTTAATTCATCTTCTTGTCTATAGTGAATCAGGGAATTGTGCACTTCTCCAGTTCCAACTTTCAAAAGACTCGCGTAACCAACCTCTCTCCCGTTACTCCTATGACTGCATTTGTGAGTGCACTTCCAATTTCAGGAGATAAAAATATTCCTGTAGCTAAAGCCGTTTTACTCTAGCATTGTTACTGCGGAGGCTGATGCGAGAATTTTGTTTTGAAAGCGATGAATCGTGTGAAAAATTGTGCAAATGCATTAGTGACTTAATACAGAATTGTTAGGTATATTATTTCAATGCACGCACCTACGCAATTTTCACGACTTTCGCTTATTAGATGGCGCAGTAATGCGTGTACTTTAATTGCCATCGATGTTTCAATGAAATAGGTGGTTTGCAACTGATGTGAGAGAAATTTTTAAATTGTTCTTAAATTTTTCGGTGGTGCATTTATTGCAATTATCATGAGCTGGGGTACTTTTCTCTCTAATGTCCTCTTAAGGGAGGCGCTCCTTTTATTTGACCCCAAACATGTTTTATTGCGATGATAGCTGTTTCTTGGTGACAATACGCTAAAGAAAACAACGTTACCCAAGAAGATCTTTGAAAAGAAGGTCCTAATATCTCTATCGAAAATTTTTCATGCATATATATATATATGTAGAATGATTTTGTGCAATGCTCTAGAGTCTTGTAATTATTTAATGACATGTATAGGTATACGATTCCCCTAATTTGAAAACCTTATAGTGCGGTAGTTTGCGGATAACTTTGTGGAATTTATGCATAGTGATAGCTTTGCTTCATAATTTCCAGGCTTAATTTTTAACTTCTTAAACCGGTTTCAACGTATATTTACACAATTATGAAGTCTTGATATAAATGTACGCTGAAACGGGTCGAGGAAGTAAAAATTAACTGTCAGAAATACGAACCATTTTGTTTTCCTTCGCTGCCCATAAGCTGCGTTAAAATTTATGAAGCATAAAAAACCTATATTCAGGATGCATACAATGCATCAGTGTGGCAGTTGCATAATCCGTGCGGCAGGTGCATAAAAGACTAATTAAAAGCTTAACGTTCCTAATACATGCTTTTCAACTTCCACCATATACTTATTCAGCCACCAATTTCTCTTTGCAACATTTGGGAAGTGTGATTCTTGAAAATAAGAAGGCTTTTCTCATTAAAGACAAGGACTCTAATTTCATGACGACTACAAGTGCATGTTTCCTTTAAATATATAATGTGCAACTTCTTCAGATAATGCCGAAAACATATACCAACAGACTGGTCTATTAAATCTGGAAATGCACACGTTAAAAATATCATCCCATAGAATGAAATTTGTTTGAAATTACAATATCATTACCGAATTGTGACTGGTAAGTTACCAGTAGATTCTTTTTTATGCTACAGGGAAAAAATGCCAGAGGGAGGCGGAAGTCAATCGTAGTTAATGTTTCATTTATAAGCGGTATTGTCTATTTCCAGTTCGCAGACTCCGATGGATGGGTACCTTATAACCCTTGCCTTATTGTGTGTATTGCCTTAAACAGTTGGAATTGTGCCATAGCAGATAAATTCCTACGTCAATGATTCAAATAGAAGTGTAAACCTTATTTCTGGATCGATGAGTTATCGTAGAGGAAGTGTTGGAAGCGCCTAGTGGTCGTCGGCCCCTGTGGCCTAATGGATAAGGCATCGGTCTCCTAAACCGGGGATTGTGGGTTCGAGTCCCACCAGGGGTAAATTTTTTCTTTGCTTTTAAAGTCCATAAATCGTTGGTATCAGGTATGTTCTTGCTGGTGAAGTCTTCACGGGTTCTTCACTAGGTATGTTCTTAATTATATCCAAAGGAAAGCAGTTCCTCTTTCTATTCAGATGTATGATTTTACCTTATCGTGCAACTGCTAGTGGTATTAGAGCTACGTATTTTGATGCATCATTGGCTACTCCTTCTCCTCATTTTTATATCTCTCCACATTTTATCATGCCTAATCATGGAGAAGAATCCGAATATTCTCATGGCAGACTTATTGTTTTTGTATTTCTTTTTGTGAGAACCGATATCTTCCGATCTTCTCCAAATTTTCTGTTTTTCCCTCATAACTCTCAACTCGGGGACCACCTCAAATGAATTTTCGCTTTTGTTTTCTGCAAAAATGACTCAAATGATAATGTCTTATCGTCATCGTCAATAAAAACTTTGGATTTAGATGCAGTAAAGTTTATATTTAATGCTTTTACCAATACCGTAGATGTTCATAGTACGGTCTTGCCTGGCGGCACGTCAATACGTCACGTACTAATAATGACATAGGTCAGTGAGAATTACTGCCCATGTAAGGGCCACGACGTAATTATTTTAGAATGTAGAGAGTCACAATATATAACTGTGCTGATAATACACTAATTCCCTAGAGAAAGGTAGTGGCTTAACATTTCTTCGTTCATCTTGCTAAAGTCAACGGGATTCCGTACTTTTTATTAAAAATATATAACTAATTGTCTTTTCAATTTTTAGATCAAATGTTTTAACTAAAATTTAAAATGTAAAATAGTATATATGTAGTAGGTAATGAAATGAACTTCAAAGTAGTGTTGAATACAATTATTGTCGCAACCTCACAATTTTGCACATAGTATAATGTTGAATTAAATATTTAAAAATACTCGATTATTATGAAATATTTTACATCGTTTCAGGTTAGAAATCAGACGTAGGTTTTAGATTTTCAAGGATAGAGGTTGTATGCATGTTGTAAGTTTATTGAAAATTCGATGTGACGAGGGCATAGTAATGCATCAGAGGGCGGGTCAGATAAAAGAGTTTGAGTTTCTGTGCGTAAGGTTTGAGCTAAAGACCAATCATGGGAAGGAAAAGTATAAGATACACTCAAGGATTGCGAAGGCTATAATAAATATTAAGGTAGTGGGCAAAAATTAGAGAATGCAGAACAATTTACTTATATCTTAGATGCTAGTGGGTTCAGTAATGGGACATCGGGTGAAGTGGAGTGTGGATAGGAGACTGTTAGGTAAACGTAGAAATGGAAGGGGAAGAAGTTCTGGATGAAATTAAGGAAGGTAAAAGATTTGAAGCTTTAAAGAGAACTTAAATGTGGGTAGCATAAATTGGTTTGGGAAGAAGATAAGTGAAGGCCTACATTAGTGTGGAATTGAAGGAACGGATTCCCCACTAACCCTGCAGTGCTAGTGAACTCGTGGTGATTATGACTACTTCATATTTGCCTCCGCTGAAATGTCATTGGATACATAGTTTGTTAATCTGACGAATGGATTGTGTGACCTCCATGATAGCGAGCATCTCTTCTGCTCCTAAACGGTAACATCCCTTGAAAAAATTTACTTCTCCTAATTCTATGTTCTATTAATGGAAAACACTTCTTCATCAACGAATCCGTTAGCGGTGGGACCTGTTATATAAGTAATCGCTCGCGTGTAACGGGGTCAGAACAGTTATGATGGCCGTATAAACCATAATTACGCAGGTAAAAAACCCAAAATGACGATAGAAAATGAAGTTAATCGGGGATTGAATAAAATTAAAACTAACCGAACTAAATTATTGCATGTATTCTTCATGGAATCCGTCGGCAGTAATTTATATTTACACCTTGCCCTACAAGCTTGTGTAATGGTGTGAGATAGTGAATGATAGGGCAACAGCCGTGACTGTGTCACGGAAAGAAGCATATTTCATGGGAGTGTATTTTTGGAAAGCGTTCAGCTATTTTGGCGTTTTGGATTCTGAATGGATATTGCGCCATCTGAAACGTCCCACCACCCTCACCTTTTTGTCGTGATATTCTCAGGAGCGCAAGATTTGCATCGTACCTCAGGGCTCATCAAGAGCTAATCCTTGTTGCCTGCATATTTGATGATGGCGGAATGACGACCGGAAGATTGTTTCCCATTGCGGGAGCGCATCTTGGGGGCGAGGGTGGGGCAAGAGGGGCGGAAGTGGGGCGGGGGCAGGGAAGCAGGGACAAAGTGGGACTCGTTAAAATTGAAGCTCTCCGCCCCGCATCGCCTCCCGTCTTTCGACCTACCTCATGCATAAGCGTGCACGGAATACGTCACCGTCACCTTCGCATCTCACCCCCTCCGTCACCCATCACCCTCCGCGCGACGGCCTCTCCTCCTCCCCAAAGACGCCTCGTGATGCGCCATCACGTGCGACGGAACGTGGTGCGGCCCACGGAGAAAGGCGCGCTCTCCTTCTTTCACGAGCACCAAGCCTCCCTCCCTCCATATCCACTCACTCCCCCTGATTCTCCTCCACCGGGGACTACCCTTGAAGACTCCTACCTCTCTCATTCTTCCTCCTCTCTATCCTCCTCATGTTTACGACGCGGTTGTTTTCCTGCTCATACCTACTAGACTAACATTTCCTCGCTCCTAATAATAAAAAAACAATATGCATCTCCCGCTCACTAATTTTCGGGTCGTGAGGCGAAGACGATAAAAAAATATATTTAGAACTCCATATGGTAGGTCATAACGATTAAATTGGAAAAATATAAAGCTAGAAGGTCCAGCATTTTTTTCCGTGCACTTTAGGAGACAGAAAAAGATGTGATAGAATTTACTAGAGAGATAATAAGTCAAAATGGGTAGTGTGGATTTCAAAGTATTTTTCATGTACCATGATTAGACTGTAAATGTTCTTATTTAATATTAATACACCATCGATATGCACTCATTCGCTTCCGCAGAGTTGGAAAGATGATAGGAATAGCAAGATTGATCTACTTGCATAGTTGCAAAGCAACTAAAAATGTTTTCATCGTGCAGTGTCCGTCTCGAATGACTATAGATTGACATTAGATGCCATAGAGCATGTTAAGCTGCTTTTACCTCAAACTTGAGTTTATTAAACTTAACAGTGAAGGTGGTAATGTCGATCTTAACAGCAGAATTGTGTGAGCGACGGAAGTAAATACATACCTAGGGTGGAGTCAGCCCTTGCCACACGCCATTGTGTTGCCCTGCAGGGTGCTACCTGTGATTTTTGCATGTGCACAATAAACTAGAGCCCGATTTAATTACACACACTTAGAAGGTACGAGCCTACCGCTGACGACGAACAGCTATTATGTAGCATGTTTCCATTTAGTAGCTTGTTTGCATGTCAATATTTCATGCTTGGTGATCTTCACCCCCTGCCACACACCCTCGCGGTGACTTGAACGGTATCGTGTAGATTTAGATGTAGAACGAAGGAAATAGTGTCGAAACAACCGGAAAGACCTGATATCATCCATATTCGAGCTGTGAAATCCCATATATGTATTTTATTAATGTCATACAATTTCACTAATCATTCTTGATCAGTGTTTTATTTCTCTGAATAAATCAAAAATTTTAATTTTTGATTGATTTGATACAAATTTGCGGTTATTGATGCATGCTTGAATTATTAATGTTTATGTGCTAATTCCTTTTTCTTCGAATTTTTTATCCAGTGGAGTAGTGCTACTCTCTGGAGATCCCAATTTTCCGGATCCGGAAGATGCCTCTTGACATGTCAGGCTGAACCCAAACTATGTGATTTTCTGTGTATCAGATCTTTCTGGGAAACCAAAGGTGGCACAGGGAGAAAAAAATCCACCTTACTCTGGTATACGAATTTCAAATGCTAGGTACTTGGTAGGTTCTACCCTCACCAACCAGCTCATCTTTCTGGCACTGGTACTGCTCTGGTTCAACCAGTTAATGTAAGCAAAGACCTTCTTCAAATTTCCATATTTTTTTGTGAATCCATAAAGATGTAGAGTTTAGTTTGTGATTACTCAGTATTGCTCTCGCAATAACGACGGAGAGTTTACTCTACGGGGTAGTAACATGTCTTATGCCATTCACGTCCTCATGAACTATGGGTAGAAACTGCACCTATCAATAATCGATTGACGTTGTTTGGATTTTTGGGCTTACTTACGCAAAGAAAATCGACTCCTAATCAGAGCTACCATCCATCGACTAGAGCGTACTTTAATTAATAACTTCGGTCCAACTCACACGGACTCATTGATGCAAGAGACTTGTGCTGTGCATCTACTCTACGTAGTGCTCTTCTGGCACCAATAGATTGTGTGGTAGAGGAGGGTAACTGTTGCTACAAACTAAATTAAATTAACAAATAAATTCAGTTAACTTTGTTAAATTTGGTATAGAATTCGACACACAGCTGGGAGGAAATTGTCACGGGTTCTATCGTAACAGGACGTCTACTTTGCTTTGAGCATGACTTGGATTCACTCTTGAATCCATCTCCCATAAATGCGGAATCCCCATTCGCGTGATATGGAAATAACGAATTTCCTCCATCGTTTCCGATGGGAGGCCCAATCTCCCAATAACGCATGTGCCCCGTAGAAAAAATTATGATTAGATTATAAAGTTATAAAAAAGTAGATGTGAAGTGCATGCATACCAGCACCACCTAGCTTTAGCATCAGCTTTACTTTTCAAAATAAAATCTTCACGTCAATAATCAGCTTCTAAGCCATCCTCAGTTGCAAATTGCATTCCAATAAAACATTGCGCGCCTACTGTAATAAATATTATTTTTACTTCTGCAAATTCTCAGCTTATAATAAGATATGTTCCTTCGTAGACCCTAACCATGCAGTAACATACTAGCGAATACCATACAACCTTGGTATTGTTTATATTCTTACTTGCGATGCTCATCCTTAAATGTCTTTCAACTTAAGACATTTAAGGATGCGTTTTCAGGTAATGAAAGTGTACCTAATACAGGTGTTTAATATGGTAAAATTACGTTACAATTTACTTAGTGCACTTATGTGATGATAAATGTCCTGCCCCATACCCCTGAGGTCGCTTTTAGAGTACCATTGAAAGTACATGTTGAACTGATCCAATTCAAGTCAAAGACTTTACTTCATTTTTCTTGTGATTTGTCTTCTATTTCAGTTGTATATCTTATTTTAAAATTAGGACTATTTTTGTAGGTACTTGTCTTCCCTGTAGCCTGCACCCTAATGTCAGTCGAAATATTACTATCTTTTCATCTATATTATTCAATTTCTTTCCGGTTGTACAGGCGGAATATCATCATTTTATCTCGAAGGAAATCCTCAGAATCTTTAATTTTCTCGCTGAAATCAGTAGGGCACCCTTTACAAAGTTACGGGTAGTCTTACTTTCAATCCAATATCTGAATTCAGCCATAAGTTGTGTTAGCCATGGTCAAAAGGAATCAAAATAATAAATAGCTCTAAAGGTGCCTTAAAGTCAGATAGAATAGGTTCGTGAGAATATTGAATTGATTGTGAATTCCCTCAACCGATTCTATAACTCACACATCTCGGTAGTCCATACATTTCGGAACGCTGGAGGAGGAGGGGAGGTGTCGGACCAACTGTTACGTTGCACTGTCGACGGGGAAGTCTTTCAATGCATTGGAGGTAAGAAACATTATAAATTGATCCTTTAAAAACAATAATGGTGATAAAAATAGTAAATTCAAAGCTCGCGAGCTAGCCGCGAAAACTTGAGCGGAGTTATCCGCTAATTGCACGATAGCAAGATATTCCACAGAGAAAAAAGTCATTCGCCTTGACAGGGACAAGGCGAATGATTTTTTCGCTGTTGAATATCTTGCTATCGTACACAAATAATAATTAGTGATAATTAAATATTAGTAATAAATTAATAATAATTAAATATCTTTTAAGATATCTTTGGGATATCTTGTCTTTAGGCAGTAAAAAAGTCTCAAAATGAGAGCTTCTTAGCTCATCCGCACAATTCTTACTTACGGATTGGGATTCTGCAGTCACGATGAAATGAGGGAACTCGAGGTCTGTGACGTGAACCTTTAAGGAATCACTTGCTTACACTGTATTTCAATGTTCGCAGCTTTCGAAACGCCTCTCCCAGCGCCAATCCGCAAATAAATGCTTGCGATGCTCTCTCCACCTCCTTGAACTTTGCATCTGCTTCCCGTCTCGCCTCTCCAGTTTCTCTTCCCCCCTTCATCTTCAGGGAAAGGTCGTTCTCATCTCCGCCAAACAATTCTTATAAATCCTTTTGTTTGGCACCTGCTGTTTAATTTCTTCGAGGGTCACCACTACCCATTTTTTCTACGATATGTTCCTATTCCTCTGAAACTTGTTTTGTGAAACTTAAGCTCTTCATATATCCAGTAATAAGTTAGTATCCAGTTTGATAGAGACATGCTTTATTCCTTGCCATGTGATTAATGGACATTTAATTGTGCGTTTTCAGGACATATTAAAAAAAAGGAAAGCAAAATCTACGGGTAGCGTGAAATGATACAATGAAGTTATAACACATTTATAACGGCCCTGGCTTTTCTATGTCACTGTCATCATCCTACTCAATGCTCTCTTATTGAAAATCTCATTCTTCGTAATCTAATCCCTCTTCCACTTTGATAAATTTTGATTAATTTTAATCTCATTGAATTAATGAATGATTAGTATGGTATTTCCGATTATACTTCTGGAATATTAAATCACACACACTATTAATATGTAAGCTAGCAATCTTTATCCCTGGCTAATCACCGATTCGTTCCTATTCTCTTTACAAGTATCATAGAGGACACGCATCAAAAGACAGAAAAAAAGACTCAAATGATCCGAACAAAGCTAATTTAGTACTTACATTTATGCTGTACTTACAACCTATATAGTTAGATATTTGTCAAATATAGGTTGTTCCAACTATTTAGCGGTACCTAACTAATCTTCGCGGCATCAATCATGAATAGAAAGCTAGAGATCAGTTGTAAGTGGCCCACTACGGAATAGCTAGCTCCCAATGGAAGGAAATATGGCTAGATTAGGGGCATAGAATTACGGGTTGAGTTAAAAATGGACCAAATTCTAGAAGGCAAGAAAACTGCAGCGCATGGGGGAGTGAGGATTTTTTGTGGAAAAAGGGAGAGAGATTGAATGTAGTAGGAACTAATGTGAAGTTGGACATTGAAGCCTGTGAGAGAGGAGGGAATGAGTAACGCGTAGAGATGTAGGGAAAGTACATTTGAGCTATGGACGGCCACAACGGGATATGAAGCATGTAAAAATGGCAAAATGAGGCCTTGAGTTCAGGTACTATCTACATCTACTTAATATACTGCGTGCCACCGTGAGGGTGTGTGGCAGGGAGTGAAGATAGACCATACGTGCACTAATGAAATGCAACTAAAAGCTACAATGGTACTACTACATGGAAACAAGTTAATAAGAGTCACGTGGAAGGTAGAGTTTCATACTGAAGACTTACTGCTTTACTGTAGAGCTGCATACGAGGATTGCGAATTCATCCGGCGGAACCCGAGCCAAAAACTCCATTTATTCCATGGCATATTAGAGTCAGTTAGAATTTATTTATGCTTCTAAGCAAGATAATTAGCTACTTGAGTTTCACATTTCTGCATCTCCGAGTAAATAATTCTTCGTTGAATTAAATATGTGGTGCCTTGAATGGCGTACTGAATTTCAAAGCGTGGACAAAGTAGCCCATGTTGATCGATCACAGTTGATTTGGAGAAACTTATGACGCACTAGCTGTGGTGTGATACGGTGTCATAGAATATTTGTTCCACTTTCTTGGTTGTCCGCTCATCTGGTGCCATTTCACTGGCTTGTACTGCTGAGAGCCTGATCGTTTGACCATATCATCTCAGTAAATAAGGCCAATGCCTATCTCGTGACATCTAGCCGACCAGGCACACACAATATGATGTTATAGCGTAGATGATGACTGGTATATGGATGGAATTATGTGCTGCCCCTACATTGAGTGTTAATTATGCACGAATGAAGTTCATCATGGGGAAGGTTTGCAGGGGGATTTCCATCTCTACGTGCTGAAATTGATCCTCTGGGTCGGATAACTATTGGATGTTTATTTTACGGTAATGGTGGATGTACGTAATTTTGCCTTTGTGCAGTCTAATGCATGGAAAGATGCGCAGAGAAAATTTCATCACGTATAGCCTCGCATTGCGTAGTAAACTTCCCAATGGCACGATAAAATGTGGATAAAATATCCCCAGCTCTATTTTCAATCATTCATCCATGCAATTTCCAATATTTGACGCTGCTTTATCACGACGCTGCTTTGCCGTGTAATTTATTGCTTTCTCCAAAATGACCTTTGAGGCTAAGAAAGCGATGCTCCAAATATGGTGCTGCTGAAGGATATGGAATTAATTAACCCAAGAACAGAGAGCGTGCTAGCCCGTGTCTTCCTCGGTGGATTCCGAAAGCAACCCGTTCGTCTGGCCGCTTCCCAGCGAGGTGTAAAGCCGGAGTCATCGAATCCCGTCCTACCCCCTTCTCCCTCGGCGTTTCCATCCTCCATCCACCCGTCTCGCCCCCCTCCCCCCTCTCTCCTCCCCTTCTCGAGCCACCCCCCGTATGCATACCATGCGATTCACCGTTATCTCAGGGCTCCTCACCTCAAAACCTTCAGCAAATCCTCCTTCTCCATCCGCCTCCCACCCCCAGCCCTTCTCTTCTCGTCCAACGGCATTCCCCATCTACTCTTTTCTGTTTCTCTCACCCTCCATCTCTCCCTCGCCTTCTCCCTCCGCGCCTCCCATTCCCCCACTCGAACGATCCTCTCCCATCCATCCTCTCTGTTGACACGAGGGAGCTGACATTGAAGGAAGGCATTATTCTCTGGGACTGTCGCTACTTTCAACTTGCGAATTTATACCGATCTTCTGCGTACAATCGTTCTTGATATACTAATGAATGATAAAATTTATTGTTGAAAAAGAGTTATGAACGTATGAAGGTTCATGAAGATGCTTGTCTTCTTGGTGTCCTGCCGCGTTTGTCCATTTCTTCAGACAACAGTTTCGCCTGCGTTGCAGTAGGCATCTCCAGATCGTTTCACCGCTCAGCATCTTCAAGCTTCTAGTGCCGCGAAAGCCTCCATATGAAGTTTTGAACGTACCAACCACAATGATATACCCAACTCGTTATCAGTTAAATACATGGAAATGTTCATCATACTCTATTCCTGGCGGGGAAACATATCCGGGAAATTTGTGGCCAAATAATCTTCCATAAGGATTCTCTTGTAGGACACTGGATACATAAATAAGATTATAAAAGGTAAATGTACTACTTATTATTCGTCTGATCTCACTTACATGATGCCGTTAGCACACGGGATCCGTACAATATATGCGCGAAAGCCAAATCAGAACGACTGTAGCGAAGGTAAGCGATACGTGTAAAGTTATGATAAAAAATTGAAGTTATGATAATAAAACAAGTATCACAGGCTTATTTACAGAACTTGGATGGAATTTATGATCACTTAGAATATTTACTCTTGCGCTGATTCTTTCAGGAAATTCAAATCCGATCTTTTTCATTACGGCATTGTGTGCATATTGAGAAGTCCTTCACATGGAGGTCGATTGAGGTACTTGAAGGACTTTCAACATTTGCCCTGGAAAATTTTGGATCTTGGTGGTGGATCTTACCAACATTCTGCTGCAGTGACTACGATGAAATATTATATAATTATTTAACATCTCCACTCTATTTCCTCCAATACTAGATCGAAGACAAATGAGTCACCCTCTACCCTTTTGACGTAAAATAATCATTAATGTAAGCTCTGATCTAATTAAAATGATCATGAAATGTTAACTGATCATTGATCTAGCTAAAAGTGCCCTTGTGAGACATCATTTGAGTTAAGCGTAAAGATGAAGGCCATGCAACTGAATATTCAGGAGAAGCGGTGGCGAATTGAATCATGTATTGATGGGCTCAATATTACATCCTATGTGGCATTTCGTTTGACGTACTTAAGGCTATCTTATAGATATATTTACTTGAGGCAATGATACGATCTGAAGCTTTCCCGGTGCATCAGGTGCACCAATTCTTCTCGGGACTTCCACCTGGATATTCTGGACCAAGTTTTGATCCTCAAGTCTTCCTCAGGACTCATTTGGTACAGCATCTCGTAGATTGGAAGACCCTAGAAGAATCGATGCGGGACCAGCATAGCACTGAAAGCAATTCATCGATGTGAATCGAACCTATAACTTTGCCGTGGTATACCTACGCGTAAGACTCCTCGTTTACTCCATCTCCAGTGTAGCAAGTTTCATTTTCTTGCGTGCATTCTGAAATGTGCTACTTATTATTCGTCTGTGCTACTTATTATTTATCTGAAAAGTGGGAATGACGCCGGTAGTTGATTTCTACCAGCACGATTATAGCGCGCCCGTTAATGATCTGAATTTAATATCCCGTGCTTCGTTTCATCCATGACTCTTGATAATCTCCTCCTCGCGAAGTGACGCAGAGCGGGGTTTTCGCCTTCAACCTCCAGCGTCCCCAAGGCCTGTCCTCCCGCACCCTTCCAATCCGCTCCTCACATCTCCACCCTCCCCTTCGGACCCTCCCCGACGTAATCACACGCGAATAAGAGCAGCCGCCCCTCTGCGAAGCTCGGGCCTCCGCCGTCCGTCCACAGAAGCCGGACCAAAACGCCCGCGATTGTAATTTAATTATCCGAACGCAGTGGAATTTATATGAGTGTTGCCTTTCACCCCGACGTGGTGTGCGGATCGGTGAGAGGTTAAATTCATTCGGAGGAGGAAGGAGACTGTTGTGCGCGCTTGAATTTTTCTAAAGGAGCCTTTGAACGTCGACGTGGAGATAACTTAATTTTTCCTGTTTTAAATGTAAAGAGTTTCTCATTGAGTAAGGTTCCAAGAACGTTGCTGGAACTTTCACCCATTGGAGAGAACGGTCTCCCCTGGGTGAGGTGACAGACATGGAAATCCTTTTTTATGTTTAATTTCATCTATTGTCACACGCTGTTCAACCGGTTGTCGTAGGTGAGAATAGAGCGCACCTATTGCGAAGCCCAACGAATGCTACACATTGAGAGAGAGGGCCCAGCCCATTTTCTTGTCACCCTATTTCTATATGGTTTTATGATTATAGGGCTTCCGACCTAGTGCTTTAACATTGCAGTGATTTTAGCTGGTTTGCCGAGAGGAATTATCAACATTCAGGTCTGGAATTCTCTCTTCACCAGATGAATGCTCAGCCCACCTGGTATGCACGGACGTGCTTGTGTAACTATTCATGTTGCGTACCACAAGTGCCCCTGATCTGTCTCATGAATACGCTCGGAAAAAAGAATGACAGTTTTCCAAGTCTTCGATTGATCTACAAATGTGCTTTGTTAATTTATTTTCCCTACTAAGTTTATTTGGAAAATTTGGGTTTCACAACGCTATCGGATTTTAAGCCATACTGAAAAGAATAGTAGTAAACTTCTGATTAGTAATCAGGCCCGAAATTGGGCTGTGCAATGAAGGATAAACTCCGTAGATACATTTTTATCATTAAAGACGTCGAGTAGCTTACTTATCTATTTTCCCTGTTATGACTGCAATCATAGGAAAGCAAGTAAAGTACACTCTCACCCTATGCCGAACGTAGGTGAGTTTACAAGGCACACATTTGCGTTCGTATTTTGCTTAAATTGTACTTCATTAGAAAGTAAAAGGAGAAGATGGACTACTTAAAGAAAAAATACGTGAGCTTATTATGTTGGTTATAATTCTTATATAGGGGGGAGAAGTAACCTAGGGGTAGTGAGTCGGATTGATAAGCTTACGGTCAGAGAAGACCCTGCGGCAGAGAAGCAGAGAAGAACGAAATGGATTGGACATACCTTGAGGCACAATGAATTAGTTAGAAATATAATAGAAGGGAAGATTGAAGGGTAGGTCCCGCGAGGAAGACTAAGGGACAAATATACATGGCTAATAAAGAAGGACGTGAAAGAGAAAACATACCAGGGCGTGAGGGAACTAACACTGAATAGGGCAGAATGGAGGGCTGCAGTAAACCAATCCTAGGATTGAAATACTGATAATGAATTCTTATATATAAAGTATTTTTAAGTTCTTGTCATATTAAAATACGTATCTTAAATTTAGATTAATACATTATTTTTGTCATATGGATAATGTGAAAGCTGTTGAAAAAACAAACGTAATAATTTGCCGATCCTAGATTTAAATATTTGTGGCGAGATGCTATCGAGACATTACCAAACACGAGTTTCGTTATTCCTTTTCCCATAGAATTTCTGGAGCCTCCTACCAATCAAAAGTTCAATAATGCTCTGTCCTTCCGCAAGTATTGAAGTTGCTGGACATATTTTCCATTCTAATAGATGATTGCTTATATCAGTTATTTTATACCAATTGATGAGGAACACATTTATCCATATCGAATGTATTGTGTTAAAAATCGTAATGTTAGGTAGGTATAATAATGGAATTAGTTAATAGAAAGAGTAATAGAATAAAGTTTACAGAGAAAACGGATGAGATTTTTGAAATGCCATTATGAGAACTGCGTTTTTGAGACAAGCTCCTTTTCTTTTCACACATTGTTATTCACTAATTTACACTTTTTTTCTCTGTAACTATGGATTTCCATATAGTTAAGCCTGAATCTTTCGAACCAGCTCACTTAATAACTGGTATGGGAAAGGTCTTTCAGACCGAGGGTCAATAATTCATCTGAATGTTTTAATTCATTTTGCAGTTAATTTTGTTTTCACTAGCGTTAAAAGTAGTTTAAGAATTCATTTAATTTACGCTATGTTCTATTACGAAAACAAGAAGAGAAATATGGTGGAATGGATGGTTAAAACTTGTCTTCCTGCCCGAGAACTATAGGATATCACAATGAGCACCATAATAATCGGATAGTTTGCACTACTGTCGGTAGCCTACTCTAAAGTGATTTTGCGAACTGTATGTGATTAGATCCTAGCATATTGAACTGTAATAGGAATCGAATTCATTCATTAAAATTCAAATCATCAATAAAAATTTTATTCCTTCTTCGATACGCATAGTAATCATAAATTTTCTCTAGTTCGATACCTGAATATTTTCATTCTATCATTAAGTTGTTTTCATGTGTAGGTATGTGCTTAGTAGCCTGACAACGCATTCAACAATTTTGAAGAATCAAAGGTAATTTTAAATGTTTGCATCGAGTAATCCATCAATGAAAACAAATAGAAGGCTTCAGGATTTAATATTCACGTGGGAAAACTAGCATGCATGGTGCGACTCCTCGATGCTATAGCAGTCATAGCAGAGAAAGAGAGGGATTTAAAGAAGATTCTGGCAATCAAGAAAGAACAGTGGCCAGATATCAGCTAAAAATCAAAAAATAACTACGATTTTGATACGGAGCAGGAAAGAAGATGTCAATACCTATGATAAACTAGGAAAACAAAAACTTGAGGAGATGAAAGAATGCTGTTCCATGGGAACCGAGTAACCAGCGATGGACGAAGCAAGAAAGTAATAGTCCGTAGGTGAAGAGGGCATTCTACCTAAAGAAGAATCTAATAGTGCTTATAGCTGGGAATACACTAAGGAAACAATTCTTCAGAACTTGCACCTGAAACATGTTACTTTACGTCAGTGAGGCATGGACGATGACAGCAGCCGAGAAATCAAGGCAGTAAGCATCCGAAATGTGGTGCTACAGGAGAATGATGAAGATTAAATGGACCGACCGAGTGAGTTACGAAGAAGTCATCTGAAGAGTGAGGGAAAAGAGAAGTCTTCTGAAAACACTAAGAAGACGACGGGACCACTTGATCGGCCACAACGTGAGACTTGATGGCCTGATAAAGACAATCGGCGAAGGACAAGTGTTCGGAAGAAAGGCCTAGTGTAGGCAAAGGAAGGCATAGTGTGAGATATATAGAACAAGTGATGACGAGTGTGAAAGAGAAAAAATGCGTAAATATGGAGAGATTAACTAATGGGAGAATAAAGCGGAGGCCTGCGTAAACCAATCTCAGGATTTTTGACTGGTGATGATCATCTGCATAGTGCATGGTTGGTAATGATTTACCCTCTGCCAATCGCCCTAGACGTGGTTTTCAGGTTCATCAGTTGATGTAGATGCAGGGGACCATCTTTACACTCTCTTCATTGCCTAAGTTGACGAAGAACTAGGCCTTTTATCTTCCAGAGCCAATGCCACCATATCGCTGTCATCCATACGGCACTAATCCCTGGTCCTTAATCGTAAGAGCGAGTGGCTTGTTTTCTTATGTGATGTCTCGGGGAAAAAAATAGGAATATATAATTGCTACCTTTTACAAAGGACTTAGAAACTCCCCAGGATCTCATTAAAAAGATTTTTTTTTTCGTTAATATGCAAGCTGTGTTCCATTGACCCCTTGAGCTGCACTGGCGGGAGCAATTAATATTGCTCCTGGTAGGGTCACCCATGCCAGATAGGTCGAAGGGTAGGAGCCTGACGAATGGTAGTCCACGTACCGTGCTCGCTGCGTCTGTTCCTCAGTGAGGCGGCTGTGAGAAGGCGTCTGACCCCAGTAGGGCGGCCTATCAAGTGATGGTGTCACGCTAAACATACTATTGAGGCAGGCAACGGGAAAGCGCCTCAATTAAACTCTCCCAAGAACACAATGGACTTGAACAATAGAGAATTGAATCCTGGCAACTACGGGGCCCGGGACCAAATTAGTGGGACGGGTGTCGTGCCCGGCAGCAGGGTAAGCAAGGACTCTGCGGCCGATCATCTCACGAAATCCTTGCACGAAAAGAAAGACAGCAGCAACGGCAGCAGCAGAGGCGGCGAAGAAGAAACCAGAGAAGAGAGAAACAATGCTTGGATGCGATTGCAGTAATGCGAATACTAGTGGAAAGGAATATAGAATACAATCAGGATGTATTCGCTTGCTTTGTTGATTTCGGAAAGGCGTTCGACAGAGTGAGGTGGGACAAGTTAATGCGGAAGATAGGAGTAGACTGGAGAGACAGGAAACTGATCCGGAATTTATACATGGCGCAGAAGGTGCAGGTGAGAGTAGCCGATGGAGAATCGTATTGGGCCACAATAGGGAGGGGAGTTAAGCAGGGTTGTCCGTTATCGCCGGTACTTTTCAACATATTCTCTGAGGAAATGGTGAGATAGGCTTGGGATGAGCTGGAAGCTGGAGTTAATGTCGGGGGAAATTGATAAAACCAGTGAGGTTTGCAGATGACCAAGCACTAGTCAGCCAGTCAGCCCGTGGTTTGCAAAAAATGCTGGATACGTTGCAGGGACAGTACGAAAGATATGAGATGAAAATAAACCAGAAGAAAACGAAAGTAATGCGATTTTCAAGAACAAAAAGGGCCAGTATAACGATAAAAGTAAGAGGTCAGAAGCTAGAGCAGGTAGAGCAATTTAGCTATCTAGGTAGTGTGTTGGAAGAAAAAGGGTATAGCAGCATTGAAGTGAGAAGGAGAATTGCATTGGCAAAAGAAGCTTTTACTCGAAGGCGTGAACTAATGACGGGCGTTGAGTAGGGAAGTGAAGAAAAGACTAGTGAAAAGTTTAATATGGAGCGTTGCACTCAGTGTGGCGGAAACGTGGGCTTTGCGAAAGGAAGATGAAAATAGGCTTAGGGCTTTTGAGATGTGGGTGTGGAGAAGGATGGAGAAAGTAAAGTGGGTCGAAAGGAAGAAGAACGATGAAGTGATTAGGTAGGAGAGGAAATAAATTTGATAAATGAAATTAGGAGAAGGCAGAATATGTGGATGGAAAAGGTAATAAAAGGGAAGGTCTTTTGAAGGAGGTGATTGAGGGAAGAGCGTTGGGTTGGCGGGGAAGAGGGAGGAGAAGAACGGGTAGCTTGGATGGAATGATGGGTGGCAGGAGGTATGAGGGGCTGAAGAGGGACATCGTGTGAAATTTAGGGGGTGGGAGGAATTAAATGTCCATATAAACCTACCTTCACCGGTAGAATACTAATAATAATATAATAATATGCCAGCTGGCTGTAAAGTTGTCCTTTTGGCCATTATACAATTCATTTTTAATGGGACCCATCTAAATCATTTCTCTCTGGCTAGTCGCATTAAATAATTATGGAATCAATTTGTTCTTTGTTGAGTACTGGCTCTCCCATTTCTTCAAAGTATCGCCTATGATGAGTACCGATTACATTACAATGGTAGTCACCAATTACATAACTTATTTTGAATATGTTTCAAGATTATGTCGCGTTACTCTTGAATAGTTTTCCCAAAATTCTAAAAATATCACAAATCATTCCGAAAGAGATAATATTCATATCGCGGGGAAATCGTTAATTGGATTGAGAAAAAACGTCGTCCAGGTATTTTTAGTGTCTTATGTGCTATTATTTTTCATCCGAAGGGTTATCCATATTTGAGTTTGAAGGTTATGGGCACTTTATGAATGATTAATGCTACCCAACTTTTTGTGCCCACGGTATGCGAAAGGCCATTAAAAACTATCTGTATCGGAGTTTTTAGTGGCTCTGATATCGGATTGTTTTTTAGAACTACTTCGCCCCATATTTCACGAAGACTCTTGGAGAGACAGATGGAGGCCTGTGAGCCCTTAAACAAGACATTTAAAATGACGTATGGCCCAGCCATTTGGGGGCAGTCTTCGTCTGAGTTAGTATCAGTATTCATAAGAAAGTGCTGCCCATTCTGCGAACTTACTTTTGATGTTATATAAAATGTCACTGATATACCCTTTCTTGTGTTTCGGAATTCTGATGTATTTATTTCGAAATTTATATTTTTTGTTTTATCTTTAATTTCGTTTCATCCATCAGGTGGATTTTGATGAAGCAATCTTTTCTCCTTCTCCTATCACTTCTTTTCGTTGCCATTTTAGCCTGCATTCCCTTATTTTTCTCCTTTATTAACACAACTCTCTTCCTATTTTAAATGTGTCATCAACGGAGTATATGTTCTACCTAAAGTTCTTCTGTATCAAAATCCTTATCGTTGACAGAAGTACGATGATGAACATACAACACGGTATTTGAGGACATTGTAGATATCGCATTCTTATATAAAGTCGTACAGCAATGATTATTTTAGGACGTGTTTGCTATTCAGTTAGGTTATATTTAACATTCAAATGCCTACCAAGACTATCTTGTTGGATTCATGATTCCTTATTATTTCTATGCCTGCCATGCGGTTTTTCACTGGTGCTATTTATGCACTTTTGCTTAAACCTGCAAAATCACTCATCATTTGAGTAACTATCGAGAACATAGATATGCTAAATTATTCATTATTTGTCCATTATTCTGTGGGAAATATTATTTAGGTTGTATTAATTCAGGATGTTTTTCGCTTTGTGTAGGTTTGGAATGGCTTAGGAATGAATTTCACGTAGTTTGGACTCCCAGTGATACTTGTTTTTGATAGTAATATTAGTTTAGATAGCAGTAGTAGTTTCTCATTACTAAAAATATTCTTTTTTATTCTCACCTATGACCCCATCCTTCGACCTGTGACTCTTAACTTTCTTGGCGATTCCCCTACTCAACGTTTACTCACATTTTCCAATATCTCACACTACCCAACGAATCAGAATGATCCTCAGGGTTGTTTCGTTCCTCACTGGTTACACTACAATCCAAATATCAATATTGTTCCGCCTCAACATGCTTAATTTTTCTGATATAGTATCAGCCTTTTCCTGCTAATCTGCTATATGCCATTATCTTTGCCATCACGCATATATTTATATTCTGGGGATAAAAAGCCTTATGTGAATTTCCTTTTATCCTTGCCATCAAGCCTTGATTTCGGAAAATAATAATAAGCAAAGTTTCCCTTCTTAAATTCTTCCCTTGTTTGGGAGCTATTTTTTACAGTTTCTTATTAGTTGTTTTTAAGGTCTCAATGTGGACATTTTAAATCGAGAAGGTCACAGCTCATCATCGTCTTACTCCTTTATTGTTTCTTGGTACTTCGCTACGGAGTCAATATATAATTGCAGCTAGCGTGTTTTTTTTATCTTTAGCGTGTTTTAGTTTCCTCTGTCATTATACAACATCCCATTGTCCTTCATAATTTGAATCAATTCATTCCGTTACATGTAATCAAAAGCTTTATACCTATGTTTTTTCTACATTCAAATTGTCTTCCTCCTCTATATTTCTTCAATTATTCTTTGTAGGATTCTGGTTAATGTATTCGAAAAATATCTTGTTGTGGTTACTGTTCGATGTTTTTCACGTATGTTTGCCCTCCCCTTTTCGCTTATAGGAATAATGAAATTCTCTTGTAAGACTTTCCATAGCTTTCTAGATGAGTGCATGTCACATATGGCGTGGTAAAGTTGTATCAATATCTTACCTTAATCATTTTTAATTAGCTAGGGAAAAGCCTTATCGGTTCCGGAAGCCTTATTTATGCGCAAGTCCTAACTACTCTATCGAATCCTGATGTTAATAATGTTACTCACATATGATTCTCCTCATCATCATTTCCTTCGATTGCTGTTACACTGATGTTTCTTCGACGGTAGAGTTTCTCCTGTTATCCTTTTCATTTCTTCACTTCATTTTCAAATAAAAGTTCCTCTTTCTTTGAAAAAAAATTGCATCCTAAGACGCGTTATTTTCTCACTATTCTATACGCTGCCTCTATCATTCTCGTTCCGAGACTGTTTTGTATTTCCATGTTTATCACTAAGGGATGAATATCCAATATATCACCTGAAGGTAAATAAAAATGCAGATAGTCATGAACAATAGAAGATACAAGGAAAGGGCTAGATGTTAAACTAAATTGGGAACTAAAGCTTGGAGAGGTGAAAGAGACTATCTGGGAAGTACTATAATAGACGGTGGTTGGGTTAAGAAGCTACCATATGGTGATTCTACTCACAACAAAAAAAAAATAAAGCTTTAAAATAAGAAGACAATCAGAATATACATGTGAAGCATGTTCCTTTACGGTATTGAGGGATGTATGAAAACTGAAAAGTCAAGATTGTAAGCATTCATAATGTAATGTGGCAGAAGAATGATGATGTTCATGTGGATAGGCCGAGTGACAAATGAAGTTCTAAGTGGAGTCGGAGGAAATAGTTTTTCTTATATATCTTGTTCAACGGGGACTTAAAATATAAGTCCCAGTTATATTATATCGAACGGAAATTAAGGGAAACATTACTTTTCTATAACTTGTTTTGAGTGACCATCTCGGGTGGTGAAACTCCAATCTCTTCAATTTATTATCTTCTCCTACTTGTTTTGTTACTTCTTTGATATCATCATCAACAACTGTTACTCTATTTAGTAGTCTGTCATTTGCATACAAATTTACACGGCAATAGTTACGGTGGGATGGGTCTTTATATTCTCCAATTGGTCTCTTTATTCACCAATGTAATGGATTTCTGTATTCACCAATAAACCCTATTCTTTCGTAATGCTGTAGCCCTTCACACACATTCCAGCACTCTTCTTTAGCCGTATTTCCTCTCCTGTAAAGTAATTGCAGAGACCAATGTGTATATTTAAGTAGCTTCCACTCCAAACCTCACATTAGGCGAGCCTCTGTCTGCCAACCTTTCCTCAATTTTGAGGTTCCCATTCGTCGCATTAATAAATTTGTCCTACCCTATTTTCTCTCAAAAACTTTCCATTTTCTTTATTCTTTCCAAATTCCAGGCTCAAAAACTTTTGGCATTTAAATACCATGTGGCTTAGTACTTGGTACACAAGTACGGTGACGACTAGCTACGTAATAAATGTGCCTGTATATGTGTAACATTTTTCAGTTCATTTGCATGAAGATTTTTGCTTTACAAGACAGATAACATATTTTCTGACGCCTCCTTGATTACGACTTTGATGGCATAAGATGAGCGAGTTCCTGTGAACTTTGGATCTGTACTTGCGTTAACTCTGGGCATTTCTCCAGGTAGGGTCACCTGATTGGGCAAATGGTAGGAACCCAACGAAAACTAATCCACGCAGTCTATGTTCCCCAGAGAGGCAGATGATAAAAGGTCTCTCAAGTGGCCTATCACGTGATGGCGTCACGTATAAAGCACTATCGGGGAAGAAAACGGGGAAACATATGGGAAAAGAAGAATCCAGCAGTGGTGACCTCACGAAATCCGTGCGTGAAAGCAGATAAAACAAACGGTAAGTAAAAGAAAACGTGGGGAAAATGCGACTGTAAAAATAGGAACTTGATGCACCATACGGATTCTAAGGGCAGGGAAGCTCGAAAATTTAAAGTCTTAAGTAGGAAATATTGGAATTGAACGTTTTAAGGTGGAAGGGAATCGTGTAGCGATAATCACTTGTTGAAGTATGGTGAAAAGGCTATACGATTAATTCGCCTAGGAAACTAAGAATCGTTGAATGTAATTCGGTTTCAATGTTCAATCCATCATCATGCGGGATAAACACTGTACAAAACTTATGCACATATCCTTTATAAGGATTATTTATTCACCAACGAAGCACCACTGTCCGGGAGTTTACCCATTTGGGTTGGATTGCTGAAAGCTGAAATAACCGCCTAATACGATGCGCATGTGACAAATGTCAGAAAATGGGCTTGATTCTCATTTCGAACCGAATTTGTGAACCTTTTTTCTGTACCGAAACCTACAAATTTGTGTACCAATATTTTTTTAACTTTCTAATGCATGTTCTATATGCGAAATGGCTTTCGAGGAATATCTTTCACTCGCAAAATTCGAGTCGTGATTTGTTGTTGTACTCTAGGCTCTGCTTCTTACTTGGTGGCTTCGTAAACTTCTTCAAATAGAATTGAATCAGTGGGCAAAGGATCGTGGTAGCTCGTGGTCGTGGCAAAGTGGCAACTCTTGTCGAAGGAATAATTCGATGACGAATACAATCGATCACTTTGGATGAGCGTCTATTTAACTTTCCAAACCGATGGGAAAGTCGAATCTTCCCTTAATACATCCGGTATCGAAGAACAAACCCGGATCATTTTTCACGAGTAACTACCTGAATGAACGCAGATATTTCGATATTTTTTTCCAGGCAGCGATATTGGTATCATGGGCAGCTGAGTTGGGCGGGGATATAAGCCAATTGCCTCGCTGTGGCGGAAAAAGCCGCTACCCCTGGCATTAGTGGACCCGGATTCTTGCCGGGGATTATCGGTTTTGGAGGGAAAATATTGAGGGTAGGGGGGATGAGGAAGAATAGGCGGGAGGGGAGAGGGAGCTGGACATCGAAGGGCATGGGTGGGGGAAGAGGGTGCGAGCTAGGTTGTGAGGAGGGGGAGGCGGCAGTTCGGGAGTTGGTGCCGCAGGAATGAAAGTCTGTTGGCTGGAGAGGTAAAATGCCGTCCGTGCCCATCCCCAGGTATCAGGGACACACATTAGCGTGAAAGGGGGTGGGTGTGGAAGACAGGGGATGATGGATGGATTCAGAAGAGGGAATGGAAAAAACGGGAGATGGCACAGTAGCTCTACCCGTGAGGACATCTACTAAGTAACCCACGAGCCGCCGTAAGGGTGTACGGTGGAGGATAACTATACACCATGCTATGAGCTGAGCATGCACCATTGCACCACCTCACTACTCACTCACAATTATGTAGATAGTACCAATATTACTAATTTTAACGCCTTGTTGAATAGAACTCAGATTTGGATACAATACTGCTTCTAATTTCAAAATATCATAACACTCATGTGGAGCAGGCACTACGTTAAGCTTAAGACGTAAAATGGTTTTCATATATTAAAGTTTGCATGAAAAAAAACCAATAAGTGTCTAAAAGTATTAAACGTATTTGTTGTACGAAATGAATCTCATTTGAACATTCAAAATAAGCCTTTGATGTGACCTACCTATCTAAATTAATTATCTCCCGGCAACTACAGTGGGCCTTAGAGAAAAAGATTTCAGATTCGACTATATTCGAATGCCGTAGACGAGACAACAAGTTCTTGCATGCCATTTCCTACATTATGAAGACGAAATGATAGAAATACCAGGCTAATTTCAATTTCAACGCTAAAAAGCGTCGTTGAGGCAACGTGCCTTCAGGGTATCGTGGGCGAACCTTTGCATTCCAAGTTGAATCAGAGTGGGAACTAGGGAGTCATGGTTTGAAAATTAACTTTCTCAGTATATGAGGAGTTATAATTTTCTGGAAACATTTTATTTAATTCCTAAATTAATGACTAATGTTCTTGTAATAAAAGTTATTTCAATGAAACAATGTTTGTGATAATTGTTAAAAACAGCGTGTTTTGGTACCCGAAAGTGGCCAAAAGCATCATTTAAATTCTTCTTCAAAATCTCCCAAAAGGTTTAATTATTGTTATAAGTCCTGAAATTTTCCATATACTGTGTATAAAATACCAAGAATAAAAGGCAAAGAAAGGAGTCTGGGTATTGCTCGGTATTTTAATTTTTTCAGCTTGGTCTTAATTTTTTTCTTTATCTAAGTTTTTAATATAATGATATCTTGATTTCTATTTGGCGCTGAAAACGCCTCGTTTTCCCGTTGATGTATTATGACATGATATGGTGCATTTTTCTCAAGAGTATGATATATCCATAGGCAGTTACTGTATTTTTATTGATGAAATATTAGTGATTTATAAAAAGTGTTCAGGAAGCCCGACGTTCCGTTGGCGAAATAAAAAATATGATACTTGTTAGTGGAAACGATGCATGTTGCAATCAAGGATTCCATCTCATCTGTGCAATGAGTGTTCTCCGGGACGTGGGCAATATGATCTTAAGTTATTTGCTAAGCGTTTTCGTAGACGAGCTCATATAGCTTATTCATACTTCGGTATGTTTGATATTCATACATCGGTGGCTGTGCGGTTGCTTGGCTGTTCTAATCTAATCGTGGTAGCTAGGAAAATTGATTTGGGACATGGGTCACTTGCCCACGAGCTAAACATACAAATGGCCCATTTTATATACCATATAAACCTGGAATTCACTATTCCATTACGCATGTGACACTTAGAAAATACCTATTGCCTATGGACTTGCAGCGTATCAGTGAGGCGGAATAATATGTTATTCCGAGTTTAGTCCTTCAACAGCGTCATGATTCCAGTGTGGAAAAACTCCATTTAGGCCGTGTCAGGTGGTGCAGCACGTTAGCATCGTCCTTGCAAAATGCTTCTCTGCATAAAATGGCTGGAAACGCCGCGCCTCGTTATCGAAATTGATGATGGAGAGATAGCATGTTATGCTACCAGTAACACACTGAGTACCGCTGAGTTTTTGCAATATTATATAATTCCCATAAAAATTATATACTTGCTTGAATAATGTATAAATCAGATTCCATCTGCCGCCATCTGCCATTAAAACACTTTCTAACTTGAAATAAAGGAATTTGGCGGAAATTAATTATTTTCGTTTTAAATTCAGCCAGAGCAGGGCCAATCCTACCCCGCACGGTTATATGGCAAGGGGAGGAAGTGGACACCACTATCCATTGAGAATAAAAAAAAGCAACAGATACATTTCGCTCCGGTTTCTCTTTTTAAGAATGATGCGCCACGAGACGAGAGGACACAGTATGGGAGGAGTGGAGGGGTGCAGAGGAGGGCGGATGCGGGAGATTGTGACGAGGATTCGGGGGTTTGTGCTTGGGTGGGCGGGGCAGGGGGTTCCGTAACTGCTCCTGGGGGGTGCTCCCGTGAAGGTAGGAGGGAGAGGGGACGCGTGGAGGTGGATGAGAGGTGTGGTAGTCGCTTCCCTCCAGGGAGCCGGGTGGGGTCAGCGGAGTAGGAGGCGGGGGAGTGTGACCTCGAAGCCGGCACCGCGCAGGCGTCGAGGACTGACCTTGAATCGGCTTTGCCCTCCTCCGGGAGTCTCCCCAGAGGAGGGCACCTCCCCCCCCCCCTCGCCCTCCACACAACCGCCACGCCCCCCGTACCTCCCGCCCACTCGCCTACCCTGACGTGCCCGATATTCCCTTCCGTACGCAGCTCGAACACACGTTTGAACCAATACATCCTCTGCTCCCGCTGGCGCTTTTATGTGAATGTATGTGGATCGCGCGCCACCCACGCGCGAGTAGAATCCCCACCCTCCTCGTTTTTTTCCACCCTTTTTTCCCTCCCCTCCCTCCATCCAGTAATGAGCCCACCCCTCTCAATCCTTGGCAGTCCACCTCTTTCCCCAATTCCCTGCTACGGTCGTGTTTTCGGGACTTACTTACGGGCTTGAGCCGCTCAAACGCCTATTTCTGTGTTTCAATCATTTAGAGGGACTTAGCAGAGCGAATGTTTCATCCCAAAGATCATACACCAGCCCTCCTTAGGTCCTCCACTTATTTTTGGCGGTGCCGAGCACCAGTCGCGGTCTGATTCATTTGAAAACTACCCTTCACACCTATCCTCGTGAAATGCCTGATAGCTAGGGAATCTAATATACTTCGGTGTCCTCGACGGATAACTAACATGGACGCATTAATTCCAAGAGTCCCTGTTTCGATTCCACTTTAATGTTTGTCATTTGATTGATGTCAGAATTGTTACTCAGAAGCGGAGTTTAAAACACCATCATGTGCTGGAAGTGATTGAAAATTAAATTAATACCAATTTATTATCCACTTCGTTCATCATTTATTGGGAATCTAGATTCACATGTGAAAATACGTGAAGAATCTGAAGGTGGGAGAAGGCGAAATTTGGGAATACTCCACTATCGTTTTCCATTTAATCTGGAAATCCTATACACTTTTTTCCTATCAGAGCGAATTGCAGCAAATCACATCGCTTACTCTATTTTGCCATCATTTCGTCAAGTACCTTTGTTATTTTTTCCCTACTGAGTCCCATTTGAATGCGTTAGGAACACCAAATCATCTTCACGAATTGAAAATTATGAGATACACGAGAGAGAGGAGAATCTTCCATGGTGACCGAGGAGAACGAAAGATCAACGAACGGGAAGGAATTCACGTCAAAGCAATGTAGTTCCCCGCTGATAATTTGTCTCCTTTGGAATGGAATGGAAACAAGACTCTCTCCTCCTGTGTTTCTCTGGTGAGCGCTCGTCCTTACGCGGCATCAAATATCCGGACTGTTTGGACACAATCAGGACGCATAGCATTCCCGCTCCATTTAGTCGGTAGAATGATCACATTTCCCCCACTGCCAACCTCCTGGCTTTCTTCTAGCCCGTCACTGTCGTACAGCTTGGCAGGATCTCACCACTTCGGAAGATGAGCAAATTTCCACAGGTTCGGGCCTCCCCGTTCTCAGCTCAGCACCGTGGCAATATTCTTCTTTGGCAAGACAATGTAATAATATCAGGAAAATGACGGCTCGCGTGAGAGACAACGACGTTGCGTTGTAAAACGGCATTAATCAAAAGCTGACAGAGATGGAATGGAGTCTCATGACTCACATTTCTACATTCATCGACCAGATTCAATTGCCCCAAAGGTCCACCAGATTCAATTTCCACTGCGCCGTTACTGCCATGATTTGGCCTCACTGTCGCAATTCTACCTTAGTCGTCCTAAGAACTGTCAAGATAATAGAATAATATCACCGTAGGGACATTTCCAGCCAAGAATATGAGCCGGGAGGAAGAGCCAAATTTATTTTTCATAAATGCTACGATAGAAAAGGCTTCTCATAAATGCTACATGGAACATTTTCACCCATTTTTTCAATTTCTTTTGGGAAATATTTTCTAATGGCAAGCATTTCCCGTTGACCTCACTACATCTTCGTCTCTTTCCTTTATCCAAGCAGGTCTTAGATTATTTGGAATTTTATCATCATTCCAAGATTATTGACCAAACCATTAGCTCTTTCTCGTATTCTCGACGCTTCAACTTAATTTATCTTAATATTATCTTATCAATACTTTTTATTTGTCGTTCTTTTTTTTTGAGATTCATTTTCCATTTCCGCAGTTAGACTAAAGTATTTCTTTGCAACCCTATTTCTCTATCTCGTATAATTTTCGATAATTCATTCTTCTATTCACCGCCTAATCGTCGCTAGTGTTTCCCCATTGTTTATTCTTCATTCTTATTACCTAATTATTTTTAGTAGTTATTATTATTATTTCATTTCTCTCCCCCATAACTCTACACCCTGTTTCCTGAATTTATGTTCATTATAATTGCTGACTTTTCCCATTATGATATAAATTACTCAAAAAAGGTTCCACTTTTTATGAAATTTTTTATCTATCTCCACACTCTCGTGTTTCCTCTCATCTTACCCAAAGGGAGACGCATGTAGTAACCAGTAAAAGGAATATTTTTGACTCCTGTTTTACAGCATTCGGTTTCACCCACCAGAGAGCTATTTAGCTAAAAATTAAAGTCTTCCTTTTGAGTCATTAATGTTATGAGGCAATATATTATACTTATATTATTTCTTATAATTATATTCCCACTTATATTCAAGCATTCGGTTTCACCCACCAGAGAGCTATTTAGCTAAAAATTAAAGTCTTCCTTTTGAGTCATTAATGTTATGAGGCAATATATTATACTTATATTATTTCTTATAATTATATTCCCACTTATATTATATTCCCGGCTTATATTCCCACCCACTGAGGCTGTAGTTTCTTTAGCCGCAACTTTTTTTTTTCAAGCTACAGTACGCTTTCCTGTTCTTTCCGTTGGGCTGTCCTATAAGTTAAGTCACAGTAGTCACTGAGTTTCCCAGCTACACTCTTCACGCTAAAAACTTCTTGACCATATTTTCTGTTGAAATTCTTTAAAAATTCTTATTTATCGCAGCTA